>JAGXCV010000002.1:1432838-2865676 GCA_023677585.1 Meredithiella fracta
GTGAATCCCGCCCTCCAAATCTTGCCCCTCGTTCTAGTGTGGCCGTGGAAGCACTTGCCGAGGTTCTCTGCCGCCCCATAGCGACATGGGTATTGCTGACAAGTGAGGGTTACATAGCATTAATTTGTATTTTCCACGGCTTCACCTACCTTGTATACCATCGTGGCTCGACAGTGTATATTGAGTAAACATTAGCTGCGTAGGATATCAGCCGGGAATACCACGTACGAGGTTCTGCTTTATGTAAAAAAAAAGCCACTGTGGATGAGGATTCTCGCGTCAAACGCGGGCCGTCTTGATCGGCAGTGCCCGCCACACTGCCACCGCCGGTTAGATAACAAGCCAGGAGGCTTCTCTGGAGGAAATCCAATCTAGCTACGTTCCATAGTTTGTCTGTCTGCGATACGTCCAAGAACCCCATGTCTCCATCCCGCACCTCCACACTTTCTCGCCTCTCAGCTTGTATACAATCAATATCCCAAGAAACCCACCAAACAAAACCTTTTTACCCTAGGCCTAGCACCTCCCCAATCTCTAGTCCTCCTGCATCCAGACTGCATCTGCATGCAACATCATGATATCATCTTCAAAATAGACTCTCTGGGTGACCCAGGTGGAGGAGAGCGGGCTAACCTGGGGCATAATTCGCATGCTGCAGCATAAAGTCTTAATGGAGACATGACGGTTGATATCAGCGGAGATTTTATTTCAATATTGCAGTGCTGGTGTTAGCGTTAGTGTGGGGGAAAACACCGAACAAACTTGCAAAAAAGGAAGTTGAATTATGGGCGGACAGGGTGTTGGAACGCGAGAGGGCGAAATGACGAGGTGATCACACTAGGATACGGCGGCGAGGGGGGCTCAGAGGTATATAGAGAAACGGGGATATCGTATTGGATAATTCGAGCAGGTTAGGGTGGAAGTCTTGGTGAGGTTGGTGCTATTTTTGCAAATTATTTAATATTTTTTTGCCACTTAGTGCAATAATTCAAGAAAGCAGCTGCTCGCGTGTAAGATGTTCCTAAAGAACGAACAAGCGGAAGGAAAAACAGAACTGGAGTTTGGGGCATTTTCCACTAAGTGCAGGGACTTTTGGGTGAAGAACATTTGACATTGCAACCCGAGTGGTTGTGATACTACCGAAGGAAGCACATGAGAGAGGCAGTGAATTCACGGGTCGGTCGGTACCTTGATAATTCTGTGGGTTTGGGAGTTATAATGGAGATAAGATCATTTGGTAGCGTTCATGGCCTAAAACGGTGTTAGTAGCAACCCTAGCATTGACCACAGCGTCCAGTAAGATATAGTGACTGTCGTGCTTACGGTGACGGTTAGATCACAATATCTATAACCATAACAAACCTCTTAATGATATTTAGAATTATCACCTTGTATGTTCGGATAACCCTTTCAAGTAATTACCAATCTCTTGTGCAATGCAAAGTATCATCACCCCACGTCACCAACTCCCAATGTCTACAACAGACACCGAATGATTCCACATCTGACATTGCCACAGCCCACCAAACAAAAGATCCATCCCGCCCACGGTCTAACTGCCATTCTACGAACCAACAGCTTCACAAGCCTGCAATTTCTAGGGTGGAAAGCCTAGAGGCAAAGAACTGAGAGAAATAAAATACTAGATGCTTATTTGATATGTGTACACACACACATGTAAATTAGTACACTCACGAGCGTTACATACCCAGATGGTTGCCAAGGCCTTTGATGGCCGGCGTACCTGTCGTGTCGTGTTTATTATGTCTGTTTACAGCGGAACGACCACGGAATGCTAGCACTAGTAATGCGTGTATTTGAATTGTAGAGAATCTCATGTGCAAAAGGGACTTGCCAGTGGATAGCTGTTTAGTGGGGAACTGGTGGCTTAACAAAAGAATGGATGTTTGCGGGTTGACATTTGCATAACGGGGCCGGAAACGCACATCAAACTCTAAAAGATGTGATGGTTTGTGATGGTGTGATCGGCGGGGACCCTAAAAGGCCTATGAGGGTGATGGGTGAAGGGTGCGGTCACGTGAACAAGAAGAGACGGGATAACGTTGTTGACAGTTACTAGGCAGGTTGACTCGTCTTCTTTTCATTTAGTAGAGGCGATATTTTATTAGTGATTTTTCTGTTTATTTTTATATGTGATCCTGTACACTTCCACCATATACATGTACCGACATATACACAAATGGTCTGACACGCCAAGAACATTTCTTGGTAAAATACATCCCAAGCCCCCTCCAACACGAGTTCCGAGTACCTTCCCTTAGCCCGTCCCCTCGAAAACCCACCGCCTCCCCATCTCCACATAATCCCACCAAATAGTTCCCACTTTCAACCCACATCACACTCACATCACACCTAAGAATGCCAGGGCCCTCTCTCCAGTCCTTGACTTAGCCAACCGACAAAACCCCAAACCAAACACAAACCTCATCCGCTTCTTTCCATCTACTCCCGCCAACTACCGTCTGACAACATCTCATTGCTTACAGCATTGCGGCCGCCGCCCACCGCCCTTGCGACTGCCCACTGCCGCACATGCCAGGTTGACATCCCTCCAGACAGAACAAGTCAAAGAATATGTGTAATTATGGAACACACCACTAGACATTCCACCCGACGACTGAACGGGTTAGGCGGATGGGGCGCTCCTATAGGTATTTAGATTAGAGTCAGCCATATTCTGTGGCGCGGGTTGGTTTGGCGGGGAACTGGTGAGGACGAGATGTAAGGGATGATGAGGTGAAATCCAGCCTCAGTTAGCGAATAGTTAGCGGGTTTGCAGCATAGATATGGGGCTTCGTGACGATGGCTTGTCTGGCAGCTAGGTCTTCTGAGAGACTGGTCTTTTTCTTTTATTTATTTTTATATTCCTTTTCTACTAAATAGTTCTCGGTGGATACGCAAATGCGATGTAGCTCATTGCTACACACGAGCCATTCACAACTCGAGGATCCCCATTTTTGCGCGTAAGGACTATGCACACAGCAATTCTTGTGACCCGGACCGCTGCTAATGCCCACGGAAATCCATTCTTAAAGGGAGTCTATGTGACGAAATTCACCAAGTTGCCTACAAAAGTGACCAGCGGAATTCCATTGGCAATATCCAGCGCCGAGGTGAACTCTTGCCCGCTGGCTGAACTAGACTTGGAAGTGGAGTCATTGTGAATGCTGGTATGACGAATCCAAGAGACGATGGGAGGCGCAAGAGTGAGATTTGAATTTTTTGACGATGAGGTGGGTAGTGCCGTTGATTTATTTAATACTGTGGTGAGTATTTTAGGTGTTTTGGAGATTTGTTATTTTGGCGGGTGTCAATTGGTGACAGAATTAAAGGTATTCTCGCATTAAACAATAGAATTATCTTGATCCGTGAGAGACTCGAGACATGTTCCATAATCACAAATGTGGAAAATGCTCAGGATAATATCTCCATATAGGGTTTCCAAAGGGATCAAAGTATGGCTAGTATTGTATCCTTCGCACATGCGGTGATATTCGAAGCCACTGGGGCTGGGCTGGCATATAAGTGTCTTGCTCTGTGCATGCCAGGAATAAGCAATGGAGCGAGACACTCATGCAGCCACCGTCTTCTCAAGTATGGCAATTGTCCCGAGTCCGGAAGCAGAGATGGTTATTTTCTATGAATCGCAAGTCACTTACTCGTATGTTCAGAGACAACCCGGATCCCATGGTCCGTCTGCTCGCTACCCTTCACAGGATCTAATCATAGTAGTTTGGCCTGAGGGCTGTGCTTCCTTCTTGTCAATATCGTCTTGTTCTAGTGCCAACTCAAATACCGTCGGTGATGTTCCTTAGAGCATATACCCTTACTTTCCACGCTTGCATGCACAACCAACGACCCAACTGCGCCCAGGACTCCTTGGCTGGTATTGGGGTTGCTAGTAATCCCTGGAAATTCTCAGTTAATGCATCGTAGCGGCCCTACCATCCCTCATCGCTAGTTAGTAATAGTGTGTTTCCTCTACCGCGCAAGCACGGGGATTCATAATATGAAATGCCGAGGACCCGATGCGAAAGTAGATACCCAGGTGGGTTGGCGACGACATTGTGATTTTGAGATTCCCTATTGAGCCCATGTTGCCATGGGCAAGATAGCAGTGCGCCGAGCAAGCACTTAGTAAGAGATACCCTACCTAGTGGAATGCCCGGTGGAGTGGATTGACGTGTTGGGATTTGGGAAGAAGGGGGATCGGGAAGTAGTATTGGATTGTGTAATTCCCAGATCATGAAGTAATTTGGGCCGTTCCTTCGTGTCGGAGCTTTCTTTTTTGGACTGGTGATGGTTTGTCGAGACGATGGTGGTGGACTCCGGGTGGAATACGGTCTGGAGAAAGAGGTGGCTGGTGGTGACTTCGGAGAGTTTGGACGATTGGCATTGGCCTGGAAAAACACGCCGGGGGTGAAGACGAGTCCGGTGCGGTGTCAGATAAGATTCCAATATTCATTATTTCGAGTGTGACAGATCTTAAGTATTTCTGGTTGAGGGCTATATCGCTTTTACTCCATGGATTAGTATGGCAGATATCGGATTTGAAGTCTGTTTAGTCTGAATGGGAGTAGATGCTTGGGGTTATCCTAAAAGATCCCCAATGTTGTTCCTTAGGAATTCGTAGGACGGCCAAGCACGAGCCAAGCAGACCATCATTAGTAGTCTGTTTGACATATCCGCAAGTTCCGGGGATAATAGAATGCGGTGGGAAATGGGCGGGGATGATTGGGGAGAGATGTTGTGAAATAGAATGTTTGACCACCATGAAGTAATCAGTATTTTAGTGTCAGTCGTAACATTACACTTAATAAGGCTGTCAGATAAATACAGCACAAACCCTATCTCTAAATGAGAATGACATACAGGGTTATACGCAACTGCCGAGACTTTTACGTATGGTGTCTCCAGAAAAAAAACTTTCTTACGCCCGCTATCTCCGCCTCTCGTATCATCGTGCCCCTCGACTCCCTTCACTCCCTCTAGCCTCTATTTTCTAGAACGCCCAAAAACGATGCAATCCCTGGCTGCACGTCTTTCATCCCATCCCCAAACCCCACCTCCACACTCAAGTACCAGTACATCCCCATCCCAATCCCATCCGCTGAGCTCCCTCGGCATATTACAACATTACAGTATATTGTTGCGAACTGATTATTGCGCCCCCACCCCGACCCGTAAGCAACCTGCCATTTTCCCCAGTGTTGTCTCTGTTCACACGTTACCACACATGATCCAAATTGATCCACTGCCAGTAGCGGCCCATTAGCCTGCAGGCTATGGCCATGGCATCCATCCATCTCCCCAGCTCGGGCTTCCTCCATCCACCAGATGCACTCGATTTGCCGCATCTAGCATAGTCCCTCCTGCCTTCATTCCAAAAGTGAGTCCCCCGCATGCACTCCTATCATCATTCCCATCGTCAGAGGATAGTCACCCTGCCAATAAGGCGGCGCCGCCTGCAGCCCGGAGATGCTATGGAACCCGTTGAGCAGCAGGAGGAGGGTTTGCTACCCAGCGAGCAGGAGAGCCTGTGGGTCTTCGGCTCCTAAACTGCATGTCGGATCTTGCGTGCTGGCTAGGGTGAGGTCGAGTGGACTATGGTGGTGGACATGAGGACATGGGAGGATGCAGGACGGTGTCCGTGGCATTTCCTGATTGATCGGGCTGCGGCGGAGAGCATGAAGGGACTTGCATGGGTTGAGAAGAGAGATGGACGCAAAGAGCTGCCTGGTCATTTGATGTGATCACTGTAGGATCATACATGCGGAGAGCCCCGAGGTGGGTTGTGGACGCTGTGGGCTTGGGTTACGATTACCCAAATCCAGAAAAATTTGGGTCTTCATTGGCGGAGTTAACATGGTATTTCCAGCCGAACACTCTCTTGCTTATATCATCATCATGAGCACATACAGCTACCAGCACCATCCCATCCCACGAACCCGTACTAAGTAATTAGTGAGGGACCGCCGCTACGGACATTCTAATCTCAACCACCCAAAAACAACATGATCATGATTATGATTTACATATATTGCCTCGCATTCGTCCACTTCGTCTGTGATGTGGAAATTTGCATATGACGCCGAGAAACCTACTTCCTTCCAATGGTAATTTGGTAATTCCTAGTGGGCCTCTTTCCGCCTTTGTTGCATGGCTTTTTGTCCCGGTGGATCGGCTCGTCAGTCTGTCCCGCCCGCTCCAGTTTGATCTGTTCCATGCTGGAAAAGAGCCGTAATGCCCAAAAACGGACACATATCAGATGTCTCAAGCAGACACCACAGATGGATAGTACTACGCTGTCATTTGTGGCAACCTTAGTATTTTGTTTTCTATATCTTTTAAATGTTCAAGTGGGTTAATTAACGTAAGAGAGTAGTAAATTTATGGTTTAGGTTATTGAGTTGCTCAGCCCTTCTGTAGTTCGTCATATCGTTTCCCTTAGATACTTAGGTTGATTTACTGTCCTGTATCATGCTGATCCTTGGTTCTAAATATTTGTTAAAAATTAATATGTTATTCTCGCAGCGGTGAGCCATAAGTTTTGACGATCAGTACCCTAAACAACTGATGCCAGCCACCAAAAGCAGAAAAAAATAGAATTTTTAGGAAATTCAAAATAAATCCATAAATCTAGATAATCTACACATATGCACAAGTGTTGCCCACTCGCGAGAATACCATCTGGGCGGTCCCCATATCCCACCAAATATAATGATCTCAATAGTCCATGCACTACTACGGTAGACACTCGACACTCTCGATCCTGATTCCTAAGTTTTGACACAGTGACAAGTCTCTATCTGCAGGTTTTCATGCACCCAACTCCCACCCAATATATTGTACCATGCAAGTACTGAATTAAGACATTGAGCGAAATATCAAATTGGGCACCATCTAATACGAAAGAAGACGTCAGGATCTGAAGGACTACCTAGACGATGAAGATAGCGGCGACGGGAGAGGGTTGATATAATTATGTATGTGCACGAGACGGTATTCACTGCTGTGTGCTGGCCGACATTTATCCATTTGTGCACATAAAGCCAGGGCGTAGCGAGCAACATAACAGGACGTGTGGTCTTGTCTTCTCTCCGTTGAGGATTGTGAGGGATTCGTCGTGAGAGTTTTCTTGGGAATGTGGGATTGTAGCAAGAGGATGCGAGAGAATGAACTGATGTATTGGTACTTCCATACGATATCAATCCAAGCAAGTCCAAGACCACACCTTGACCACGAGAGAAGGATGGCTGGGAAGACACCATCTTGCCTGGCTGACTAGCTATTTCCCGGTAGGTTTCCGAAGCGGGGGATCCTAAGAATGGCAGGGAGAGTCGGAGTTGGTAGTACCGTCGGCATGTTTGCTAATATGGGGAGACATGCGTGTGTTGGTGTGGCTACAGTTGTAGGAAGATTCGACTGGGACACTAGATCGTCTACACCTGCTTCTTTGCCTTAGATCGTAGATTGACTTTCTAATTTTCCACTGATTCGATATTGCTCGTTTACAGGACCGATCTAAATGAACAGTTCGTTGGCCGAATTTATCGAAAATTACGCCTTGAAAGAATATAATTTCTCTTAAAAAGAGGCCTTGTGGATTGTATTGATTTTGTCATCAAACTGCCAGACCTTAACCTATCCTAGATCACCATTTGGTTGGGCGGGGTCACTGCGGCATGACGTGCAAAAATAGTCAATTCGGGCTAAAGTACCATCTCTCATTTGACGGAGACCTCTAACCAAGGTATTTGTGTTCCATTATAGTCGGCCTTCTCGGATCCGAGTTACAGATATTGGGGCGGTTAAAGGAATATACATAGTATGGGTGAGAGTGGGCACTGTTGCAGTGTGAGGCTTGGCTGATTATTTACCGGGAAACGATTTACTGAGATTATAGGCGAAGCCGCAGTCACAGAAACGATATCGGCAGTGAAGAATGCAAAAGGGGAAAAAGTATAATTTTGAATTAAAGCGTTATACAGTATATCAGTGACAGGTTGTAGGTACAAAGTGATCTGTGATTCTAACCAATGGCCAATTACTTCTCACAATCTAGATCCAATCGATACCACATCTTACTGTAGCCTATGAAATTCAATATTGATTATATACATATTTTCTCGCCAAGAACCACGCATGATCACAGTGGTATTTTCCATAAATATTCACAGGCTTTTCTCATGAGAACCCCGCCTCATCTCATTATGAAATGAAACATGTGCTTTGTAACCGTTGCCATAATTCGGCTGTAAAACCTACATAGATTTAATGATATACCCAAGCCAAGATCAAAGGACCCATAAGCTGTCCCAATAAATATTCAATATTTTCTTTTTCAAGGTAATTTTCCGACAATTCTTTTCTTTTTATTGAGAATCATTACGAAATGTAGATTCACATCAATAAAGCTAGATACATTATGTACAGTTCACAGTAGAAAACACCTAGATCCACATTAAACAATAGATCTTACCCTATGCTTCGTTTCTTTCCATAACGAACCGTAAATCTGTTGATGAAAATCAATGTTATTCCCAGCCACATTAAACAAACACTTCTGAAACACAGCTGAACTCGTCCCTAAGAAAAGCTAACCGCCATCTAGTTTGTATTCCCCATCCACCCTTTCACTCACCAATTTCAAATATAGATAACTACCGCTAAGAGAACTGACCTTCCCCTTCTCCCCATCGTCAAAATGACATAACTATCCTCACACATGGAGACAATCACCCATAAACTTGGTTGAATCTCCACCCGTCACCGTCCTTCCGATCCATCCCATCATCGCCTGCCACCTGCATGCCGAGCCACAGACCCTCCGCTACCGCCTGAAGTCCTCGCGCTCCTGCTACTTACTCTGGACAAAAAGATGCCGAAAAAAGCCACGAGATTCCGAACGACGGGTGAGTTTTCCGTGGACAAATGGGCACGTATTTGTGGATGCATGGGGAGGTCCCATGCACGAGGGACTCGATATTATTGATCTGAAGGAGCCCGGACCAGAAGGCTTCTGGGGTGAGCTTGGGGTTGCAGGGACCTCTTAGGAGGTGCCAGACATTTTAACTTCGGCAGATGTGATACATATAGGGCATTGGTGACGATGATAGTGAGTTGTGTCAGTCGTATTTGGTAGCTATTTCCCTTAATAGTGCTATCTGTATTTATCCAGACGGGAGATCGGAGAGTAGTTCCTAGGCGTAGGTGGTTTCAGCATTGTCGAATGTCGAGGCGTCGGCCTCAGATCAACGGTGACCATTGAATAGTTGCTGGTTAACCACGGTGAGTGTATATAATGACGCAACTTTTTGGATAAGAAACCTGAATTTTATCACCACAAACCCAAAGGATCCGAATGGAAACACTGGATATGTCATGGCGCAACTTGGCTGAAGTCATGATCATGCCTCTGGACACTAACATTACCCTCACTCAAGCCTAAAGTCAATCTAGTCACCCCAATAAATAAGGAATAAAATAAAATAAAAATTTTTCCCACTCAGAAAAGGGGACTGTGCTGAAGAGGTCCCGCTACTAGCCTTCACTCAATGCTTCGATATTCTTCTACTTGCAACGCTCACAACCCCCATAATTCCGCCCCAAGGATTTGATTCCGCGTCCACAATGGACGGGCCGTGGTTCTCTCTTCAAGCAATATTCTTTTTACGTTGCTTTAATCAGCTCACCTGAATCCTCGCACGCCTTCACACAACGCTTAGACGGCTGGTCGGACCTTTTGACTCGAGCATTGATAATGAACAGAGCATAAATCCGATGACCAGACAAATGCACAAGATTTTGAAAGTAGTTCGAGGGGAGGGTGGTATGGTGTGTAGTTTGTGGTGATTTTATCAACGGTAGACGGTTGGTGTGGTCTGTGCTAGTCGCCAAAGTTGTTGGGGGTAGATTAGCTGTGCAAATTGAGATTTCGACGACTCCATAATTGTCGGCTGAAACGAGGATATCGTATATGTTTTTAACGTTTAGGGATTGATATCGAAAATACACAATAGTTGAATACGGCACTTGGAATTATTTGGGGTATGCAGCTTATATAATCGAACAAGGGATTTGAATTCGTGGCAACCCTATAAATGAAGGTCGACAAGTGCCCTGGTCCATGTAAATATGTCCGTGATTGCAGGTTTCGTGTGATTGGACGGAACTAGAGGTCTTCTAGAAGGGTGTTACAAGCTAGTAGAGAACCCTAGATATAATAAGGCCTTCAAAAACCACATATTAAAACCATAATTTGAATATTTCCGAGTTCTAATATTTGTCTCAATTTACGCAACAATCGTCATCTTGGAATCTGAAACTAAAACCTATGATAACAATGTAAGGGAGATCCCAGATCTCCAGACTGATATCATCTCCTTTTCGTGGAGAGCCATCGGGCATGCCGGCATTAGCGTTCATAAACTACATCATCATGCGCGTGGTAACAAGTCAAGAGTCTGTCCACCGGCACTAGTCTGGTTACAAAAGTGGTAAAAACAAGACAATTACACTAGTGTCTGCCACATTGAGCATGAACCCTCGAGATCTAGTGGTTTCATCTAGTAATTTTCCTGTCGGACATGAAGGCTTAACCCAAGAAGGCCATCATTGTCAACACTTGATAACTCTACGCTTTGGGCACATCTGCAACCGCTTCAGGAAAATTACTTTAGTTGGAGATTTGGAATTGGACTCAAAATATTACTTAATCATTGATAATCGCTTATGAATTGGCCCATCTTGTCTTCACAGACCTCAGATTCCGGTGAGAACCAGAGAGATCTCCCGTTATTATTCTTGCGTCCATTGGATGCCAAGATATCCATTACCCAATAATCGTTAGCTTGGGGTCACTGGATTGATGATGTCATGATCGGAGGAACATGAGTTATTTGGGAATAGTTTATTCTCGGAGTGCCGCCATAGCAGGACTTAGAAGGTGTGCTGAAAACTGGAGACATAAGGTGACATTTGTCACTTCGGGATTTTATTATAGGATTGGCCTCTGGTATCAATCTTGTTTAATCTAGATAGGCTGTAGTCTGACAGTGAGACATCAAGGGAAATTTTTGTAAACTTCGGAATATAGAAAATTGTCTCTGTAATTAAATAACATGAGAGTTTCAGCCCATTGTCTCTATACTAGTAGCACATATGGAAGAAGTATACCCTGGAGTAAACTAACACTTGCGCCACAAGAATTAGGGCTAAATTTATCAGATTGCGTTGCTGATATCCAACCTCCGTCTTGTTTCTGACATCTACGATTCTGTCTCACTGCTACCCTTCCCTTTGTTGTATACTACATATGTGGCAGACCTGTAACTATAGGCTGACCGTTGTTGCAAACATGTCCTTCATGTCGTATTAGTCTCCCGTTGAGGCAAGTGTCTCATCTTTAACCTCAGAACTCATTCGCTTCTTGCGTAAGTGTACAGTTGAAGAAAAAACCTTATTTGTGAATTCGCATGGCAGTGGCTGATCTCATGGGCCACTCGTGGCTGGGCTTATGGTCGAACCTGACACCTTTGACCTTGTTAGAGAATACCTTAGTGGCTATCTTTGCCTCAACTAACCCACTACACATTTTACTTGGCCATCTTTAGTAGAATTATTCAAGGCGAGCAATAGTTTGTCTGGTACGCTATCTTTCCTCCGAAACTCAACACACGCCAATGTTCCAAGTCTCATCCTATGAACCAATATTTCTCGACGCAAACGACCGGACAAAATCTCTGGTCCTATCCACTTTCTGGAACCCCTACAATTCTCTGCATTCTGGGTGCTCAATACTTTCAACACCCACGCCACATATCCAGACCGTTGTCACCGACCATGCCCTGGAGCATACCCCCATCCCATAGCCTCCCATCCACATTGACCCCTTGCCCCTCATGGAAATGTCATACTGAGTATGTCTGCTCATGATGCGCCTCTCTAGATCTCGCCTTGCAGAACTCCCGTGTTATTTCCGGAGATATTCCCTGGGAGTACCACCCATGTTCTCTGTCGACTGCTACCGTTCCCTAGCATGAATGGTCCTAGTATCCTCAGAATCCCCAGGAATGGCATAAGCTAGGGCCAGACCAATCTGTCTATGGACGGACGCCAAAGGATAGTCTAGGGACCAATTTATGACATCTAGTGTTTCCTTGCTTAGCCGTTTTCTGTACATTTGCTGGGAAAACACACTGTATATTGAAATATAGATGTATGCGACGCTCCCAGCTGACGTGGTGTATTACTCCTAGCTCACATCCACATGTTGGTTACCGCCGGTGACCTCAGCCTGGCGGCCACCCATGCGGGGATTACCTCCCAAACACAGAAGGCCATCCGCATATCAAAAGTCTGCTTCCCACGGGGCGTGTCCCCGTTCCTCGTTTCCACCCACGGCCTTGCGTCGTCTCCGAAAGCCACACTTCCACAGTTGATTTTGTTTAGGAAAAGCCGCTCTAGGTGCCATCTGCGGTTCGTCTCTTTGCGGCTTAACGATCGACTGCTGTACTGAGATGATTCTGGCACATGGGGTTTGGTGAGAAGGGGGAAATGACTAGGTGGGCATGGGCTGAATTTCCACGCAAATCTCGATCCTCGCGGACGACGGGAGAGGGAGGAGACGATAGTCCTTGGGCGGGGGGTCTTGGAGTCGATAGATGGCGGCTAAACCCGATGTTGCACCTTCATTGCTTCCTATTTGTTTGCCATACGAGTCGTTGAACTCGGGTCTTGGCATCGGTGTATTAGAGGGAGATGATTGCCCTAACGGACATGAAGTAGGTGCCCAGTGTGTATCAAGCCCCCTAGGCGTCTAGGACATTACGGCCGTATACTGCCGTGTTTGTTATCGATCTTGCCTTGTTTGATGAAGGTGCAGCGGTACTTGGCCCGCGCTGCTTGACACGCCTAATGAATACTGTAAAAGGGCGGCCAAGTGCCCTGATTTAGAAAATTTTCTAAATCTTGAGGGCCACCTTCAGGTCCTTGAAGAAAATTACAGCGGCGAGTGACTTGGCACGACGAAAGGACCGCTGTATAATTACGTTTTTTTTTGCCATACTCGAGCTAATGGATACAACGAATCTTGGTGCTGAGAATATGGGGGTGCTAGATGATTCTACCATTTGGTTTGAGTGGGCTCCACAGTCGACAACTGTGGTCTCCATCTGTCTGGCACTTGTATCACACGAAGCTCAGAATACCGAGGATACTCGCTCATATTTTCCTAGCAAATATCATATCCAAACTTCACTAGATTTGACAAATTATCCCTCTTTACATCTGACATCGGGATATATGCGCTGAGATCTCGCCATTCATTGCCGAGTCCGGGCATTCTTAAACGCGGGCTAATTCGCATAATGAATACTCTCAGGGGACCACCCTGCGACGCCCCTGCGTCTTAACCTAATGGCCATGCTGGATACTCAAGGCATGGGCTTTGACTTTTATGTGTATTGAATTGATAGTGTCACTGCCTCTTGATATATATGGAATCTTTTATCCCTGTGCCCGTGCCTCGCTTGCGGGGAATATTGCAAGTTGTGATGTGTTGACTGGCATTTTGTGTCTGACTTTTCGACTTAGATGTGGTGTTGTCTCCTGGTCTCCCCAAGCCGAGAACATAATTTGATTCGGTACTTTGGTAGTAGCAAGAAGCCCGAGTTAGCTTTGTTTTATGCTTCACTAGTGCCCCATCCGACTCCCACGGATATGCAAATTATGGTACCGCATGATAGCGTTTCTTATCTCTGTGTTTACTTTCAGGTTATTCCCTGGTCCCTGTACTATAGTGAGTATCTTATACACCAGTTTCTCGTCATTTATGCATAGGGCGCTTTTCTTAGTGTCACGCTCTTATGGTGGTTCGTTTCCATGTAGTGGCTGACAACGATGGCCTCACTCCCTAGTTTTCTCGTGTTCTCCATGGCTCGCATAAAAGCCGATACTATAGGATAGTAAACCAGCCAATCAGGATGAACTCTTTTTTGTCAACTTCCTGTTCATCTTTATGTTTTTATGGAAAAGTTCGGCAGTTGCTAAGCCTAGTATGAGATTAGGTTGCCTGCGTATTTTCCATGGCATTTTGTGCAAGTCACCAATATATCATGGCCTTATAACCAATATTTCCATGGTCCACCTTAAGGTTTCACGACTTTTAATGGTGTCCTTTAACATCTTTCGGCCTCATGATCAAGTTCGGTACCGGACACTCTGCATCCAGCTGGACTTTACCCTTGATCTAATCTTCCTACCCCAATCCTGTTATATGTTCTATTATTATGGTGAACTGACATAGCCCTGCGTTTGACATGACGTCGCCGTCATTTTCAGTTTATCCCCTATGAACTCATACCTCAACATGTCTCGCTTCTGTGTTGCAATCACTTTATCACAATACTGGTTTGTTTGTCGATATAGCGAGTCTCCGAAAGCCGCGACCAGTCCATCGAGATAGAGATTCCTGTCGCAGCATGTACTGTACCTACCAAATCCATATAACAAAGCACACTGATATTTCCGACATGATACCTTTATTACCGAATTTCCATATTAAATGATCATTTGTGTGAGATCCATCGTAACATCCGAGTTTTGTAGTTCGATCCGGAAGTTTGACAGCAAGGACTACTGTAAATACGAGATTTCCAAGTTTACTTGAGGGGCAGTGTGTATCTGTTGAGAGCTCGTTTACTGTAAATGACAGGTGCTCTCCAACAATCTGATGCTGATCAAATAACACACCTATATTTCGGGTCAGCCTGGCTAATATCAACAACTCAGTAGCACGGCACAGTAGAGTTGTGCTCGTATACTCGCCTTATACTGATATCTTACCACATATGGTCCTACAAACAATTAATCATACTCATCACATCCATGATCCACGCCTCCCGGTCGTACTGCATTCACATACGGGCCGCTGTGTAATACACAATATCCTCACATCATTCCGCCTTTCCCCCCTTCGGTTCCGTTGAAAAATTTCCTATTCTAGTAATTCTCGCTTGCCACAAGGCCTATACTTGGCTATCATTCACTGTCATCTCCTCAAATACATGGATTCAACTTAAGACATGGTATTAAACTTGGCCCGTGTGAAGTTGCACTTTCCTCTCATGTAATTTCATCACCAGCCGTTGTGCAATGGTCATGTAGAGACCAAGTATTCGTTGAAGAAGTTCAGCAAGTCGTCGACTGTCCATCTCTCACGATATATACAGGCTTCGAGATGGTATAGAGTTACACCCGTGAATTAACCAACCTTATTTTCATCTGCTAAAATATATCGTGGCAATACTGTGCCCATAGACAAGATTGAATGAACTTCCTGATACATACGATACCACACTCTACGATAATGACACCCAAGCCGCAATCTAGACACCTTCTGGCTAAAGCGTTGTGGAGGTAGACCAACTTAGATTCACCTCAATGGCAATGGCCTCTATATTCCTGATGTTCAGTAATCATTTATTAACCTTTGGCAAACAAACGTGGTGACGTATATTATTTATAAATTATGATAGTATATATATTTTTATGTATGTTTGGTTCTCACTAAAACACATGACATTGAATTTGTGTAGCAAACAAAAATGTCCTATGCAAACGAAATGATTAAGTTCTTGTTATGTACACGTAGTTGTAGGGATGCTCACATCATAATATTTTGCTGCGCTTTTCCTCTAGGAAAATGAGAATAAGAGGTCTGGTGATGAGGTTTTGGGCTATTATGATCAGTTCTGGGAGTGAAATGGGACCGAATGAGGCAGGTTGTGGCGGGGATGAGTTATTCTGGATTATTGGTATTGTTTGGACCCTTTGTTACATGTAACATCACGAGATTGACATAAGTCTATTGTTCTATTTTTAAGGAACGGTCAGGGCTCAAGAAATTGTTGGATTTTTATAGGCTGCAATAAGCGGAAGATATCGGCCCATTTTCTCCAATGTGGAGTTGATGTCAAGCATTTTATCGGTTATGAACATATCAACCGACAGGATAAATCCAATTGTGGATACTAGATGCTTGTGGGGAGATTGAGAAAACATTCAAATCCCGAAGAGATAATATACATTCTCGAATCTCGTGGTTTATGAACATAAATCTATGTCAACAGAGCAAGTACCCGCTCCTGATCATCCATCATCCAAATAGAGATGCCAAGGATGAGGCATGGGATGCCAAATGGAATAGGAACACTATCGTGACTAACCACGCGGAGAGATCGAGCGGTGGGATGATTTCCTGGAAAATCTTGAAGTCCTCATATCTGAATCTGATTCGTACGATTTGTGTGGAACTATCTGTTCAATATTGCTTCGCCATATGGAGGATTTATACTAATTGAAGTAATATAATTGCAGGTCTCGGGTTTTTCGTTCTTAGTGTTGTCATTAGTCCGTTTCAGTTGCTTGATTTAACATTGACTTATCGTCAAAATAATGACTAGAAGACCGATGAGTTTTTGGTCCTAAAATGTTGTGGCTATCTTGGTATTTGCCAAGATTAAATACCAATACCACGCGCATCTCCATAATTTATCCACCTGAAAACCCACACTTCTTCTCTCGAGACATAGTTCCTATCCTCTCCATCACCCTCCAAAGAAACCCAACCCTCCCTTGCGAATCTCACTATTCACACACCACCATATCTACTCAATACGGACAAAGCACCGGTAAAGCGAGACACTAGGATCTTAGTCCCCACCTCCATGCGTCTTCGGTTCCCAACATTCGGGATGAAGCTAGACTTGTGAGTGGCTCGCGGGGTAATGGGGAGTAGGGTTGCGTGGAAGAGTCTGGACTCAACTCTGGTGAGAGCAAGGAAGTATAGACGACAAGGAGAAGGTACTGATAAATGAAGACGATCTAGGTTATTTACTAAATCTGCCGCATGATTTTTTTTTTTACCAGAGTATTGTAGAAAACTACTGACAATTAAGGGCACATAGCGCGAACCCTATGTTCTGGTCTGACACTCGCCCGACCTCAGGCTCACTGACTTTAAGGCATTAGCTTAGGCATTAGGGGCCCTAGTGCTTCTATAAACCTTCTATGACATGCTTCTAGCTCGATTAAAAGGTCCTGGGATTGAGTTGTCAAAGTTGTTGTAAACATAAAAATGATATCATTTTTTGACATTATTTCTAAAAGATCAACATGTGAAGCTTTCTTGAACTCCTGGAAATTTCACCGGGCCACAATGTGAGGTTGACCTGAATCCCAGTCACCCACACATCAAAACCTCTACCCATAAAAACTTACAATAATCTTCAATCGCGCAATCCAGCAGGTTTGGCCCTCAAATGGCGCAGATATGGCTGATTCTGCTCTATATAGTTAGACTGTTATAGTCAGGTTGGGAGCTACACAGTAGGTGAGCAGAAAGTGCAGCCCTCAAGTTCAAGCTGAACAGACTCGACGACGCGGACAGCGTCACACTCGAGCTCCTACCTAGAAAAAGCCCCAGCCTGTGATTCCGATGATGAATAATCACTAAAGAACTGCATGGGCAACATGCACCCAAGCTCTAGAGACAGCATGGGTGGAGGTCATCATGTCCAGCACATGTAGCAGGAAACGGGCCTTACGTAGGTATGTGGAACGGAGGAGACGGGCTGGATGGTACCACTATAATGCAGAATACATGCAGATATACATGCAGTCCGGTGGGCTCGACTAGCATATGCAGGCTGATTGGGATATCTGAACTTGGCCTGAATGGATGTGGGTGTTACTAAGACGGGAGGGGGAGGGAATGGCTCTAGCAAGAAGAATAGGCTGGTGATTTTTTTTTTACAGTGGGCGGGGTCGTTTGGGGGGATATTGAAAACCTCGATTAAGCCACAGGTGCGCCACTCCGAGATGAGAGATCCCACAAAAGGAAACTAAACAAGTGTAGTACAGGAAAAGCATTGGGGTCAAATCAGGCCAAATTTTTATGTGAACGCCTCCATTGTATTTTAAAAATTTAAATCAGCAATGTAATGTAAAGCGAGAGCACACCTGATACAATCAGTTTATTAAGCATTCTTTCGGTATCGTTGGCGAATATAGATTGGATCTAGAATCAAGAAGCCATGTTTCCTGTAACGTACGAGAAACTTAATACTACGGCGTACTATCTTCTATTAAGATTTTCTAGCAAATTGGATTTTGATGTTGGTCCAAATAGGAAATTTGAGTTTAGGATATTCACTATCTCGTCCGCACGCTCTTGGAACCTCGTGCTCAACATTATTACCTCCCGTAATACCCACAAACTCTCATACTAATGTCAACTTTCAAACGTAAATTCTGATACCATCTCATAACGTGGAACAAATTACCCTTCCAACGTCACCTTTCAGCCCGGAGAACACTTCCTACAAAGGCTAACGACCTCTATCCGTGCCCAAAGTTTGTCCCTCTCGTCTTCCATACTACGCACAAATGTATCGGTCACGAGCCATATCACGAGTGGAGACCCAGGCTATTTTCTCATTGGCCCATACGTCAGAATTCTTATGTCTACATTTATGCTGCTGAGGCCATCGGGTCCGAGTGCATAAGTTAAAAGCTGCGGATGCCTATAAACGGAATATTGCAATGGATGGACCAGTCGCGGAGGTATCATAGCTCCGCCGGGACCTCTGGCCTGGTGATTCATGGCACTGATGCAATAGATGGGGATGTGCTGTGCACCGAGGTTCATAGTGGCAAATAACTATGATTTGAGGGGGTTCCTGGGCGAAATGCCGCGCAGATTAAATCCGTCTTGAAGCCGGGAAGATTGAGACATGGTAAAATAGAGGAGATATCAGACATATACTTCATAATCTAGTAGTGAAGACTAACCTATATTGGTATCTTGGCTATAGAGATACTATAAAAGTCTGATACCTCATTCATTTTGATTTCACTAATTTACAAACAAGCTTTGTCCCTCACAGGTGCTTCTGAGCCCCATTTCAACCGAACTTGCGGGCGTAGATTCCTGGTCCGTGTCGACCTCTTATTAAATAACTACTGCAATCTGAGATTAGAACGCCGATGAGGCAAGTAAGAGGCTTGACCTACGCACTATCAGAACTCGTGCATCAATATTCAGTGTCATTCTCACGAAATAGCGAATAAAAATTCCCCACTTCGTCCATGCCTAATATAGTAATCTTGAGTGTGCACAATAACGAGCGCTTTTTCAGACATAGGGAAGCCAAAGACTCACAGCGTGCGTGTCCACGGGTACCGAGCCTTTGGTACTCGAAAAAAAACATCGTGAGTTTTGACGGTATTTCTCACCATTTGTTAGTGGTCCTGGACATTCATAAGCCTAACCGCCGATGGCACAGTCTCGGGAGGATCAACAGACAAGCAGCAAGGAACACCAAAGCCCATAAGCCGCACAAAGTAAAATTGCCAGAAACGGTTTACAATCAAAAAAAGAGAGGGTAGAATGTGGAATAAGTAGACAGGCTGGAAGGTCAAATACAGGCACAAAGTGAATTGCACGGGCAGAGGAAACGTTTGCTGTGAATTCCAGGGAAAGGAAGCGAGGAGTATCGTGATCATGTAGTGCTGGAGGTGGATCTGATATTACAGGCTGGACCCAATTGCGTAGCTTTGGGGAGAAAAGACTAGACTGGACGATGAGGAGAAGATGGGGGAGAGCTTGTAGAATTTAGGGCGGAATGCCATATGGGTGGTGGACGGATATGTCCCGGTAGGATCCTAGGGCGGGGACTTGAGGAAGTGGCGTTCGGGAGGCTCTGGGCAAATATCTGGTGGGTGGAATGGGAGAAGACCGGAAATACTGAGGAAGGGAAGTGGTAGTGCCGAGAATGATACTAGTCACGGGCGTATGAATTTGTGATGAGGATTGGTTGTCATCTTTGTGATTATTAAAAGAATGTAAGCCGTTACGATATCAATATGTAAGACTCGATGGAAGTAGGTAATTCCACCAATACCCCGCATATACGAAAGCCAGTCGTCTATTCGTCGGGCAATGGAGCAACCAGGGACCGGTCACGCTTCTCAACGCACTAATTAAAGACATAAGTATAACTCTAGTAACTAGCAGAAAATGTGTCTGAAATGTTGACTGCATAGTCTTAGCATAGTTCTCTTGAGTATCTGGTGCCCAGACTCAATTCCCAAAATTCAATGTCATCCACTGACACCGAGGCAATATAATTACCCGTGAGATAACCCACACCACCCGTAAATAACTCGAGCTGATTCCCAACTATGAGAAGACATTCACGACATAATTCCACCATCCTCATACTCTCTACTCAACCCCGATCTCAACCTTCCTCTCAACTTCCACACTATCGTTTGTCACACTTGGTCGCTACTCCAACCCACTGACCACCAGGTGGCCTCTTCCACCCATTCTTCCCGTAAACCAGCCAATTATATAGCACCATTGACATCTCATTCACCTGTCTGTTTTCCCAATCGACGTTTTCTTGGCGGTGCCTTGCTGTGGTTGTTTGCCGAGCCAAGATAACACTGGACTAGTGGCCGGCTCGGAACATGGTACTGGACATTTCGTTGATACGTACGGGGGCTGTCATTAATTGCTAGTGATCAATGGGCTTAATCTATTGATTTTTGTCCGAGGACATTAACGAGGCATTGGCTAGAAATCTATATGATGCCATGAGGGGTATGAATTGGGGAAACATGGGCGGGCATAGACGGTATATTGGGGAAGCGCACAGGTTGCGGTAGCGCTGGACGGAAGATGCGTAAAACGAGATAAGCCTGAGATTGCAAAGGGTTTCGGCGAGGTAGTATTGGGAGTCGAGTTGACACTAAAATGGAAAAGTTAGCGAATGCGAAGAAGAGACATGTCTGGGAATCATGATATTGGCTGAAGTCGAGATGTCACTTGCGTGGTATGCGCCAGGCTGAGAGATGGTGAGATGTGTGATGGAGCGATCAATAAGCCATGCAGCCTGTTAATTATTTAGTGTATTTCTTTCTAGGTTAATGGATTCGGATCTGGAATTTTTGTGTTAAATAATAGCGTACGAGAGCCTTGGCTCGGATCGCATAATTTCCATTCAATATTGGCATATTGAAATACTCTGCGATTAATTATTCTCATCTTCGTTCTCTAGTCAATGGAGACGCCGAGTCTTCTGTAGTCTATCTCCTGGTTCACCAACAAAGTAGCATTTCTCAGAGTTTTGGGTGTGTTCACTGGTGCGTTGACCCTCCATCTCACGCTTTCTTCTCGGCGTCTCACCCGTATACAAACCGGGCGTCACTGGGGCACCCGGCCGTTGCACTCCTCCCTTTCTCGTCGAGCGAGGGTCCGGCATAGAGTTTATTTGTGCCATCGTAGATGAAGAGATCCACCGAGAAAACTGTGTGTTTGTCTGTATATATGTGACGTCTCAGCCTGTCTGGGATATTATATGTATCATTGTTCCCGTGAGTGAAGTATGGTGTGGCCGATTCTTCAAGCACGGGGATGGCCTTTGTGGATAATCTGATATTTAGGCCCTTTTCCACAGGCGATGGGCAAGGTCACCTGGGAGGTGGCCCCGAGAATATTCTTTAGTTTGATTCCTATCGGGCTGGAATGCGCAATGGCCTTTAGGAGATTTGTCAGTATAACCAATAATTGTTCCTGTATCAGTGGATCTACCGTTGCTGCAAGTTAGTGTAAGCCATAGCAGCAGACGAAAAAGAAATATCATGACTTGGTGTGCAGGACGAGATATTGGAACTTGGAATCCTACTGGGCTGGAGATGGTATTACTTCTCGCGATGAAGTTGGCTGTGTTATCTGCATGTTTCTCATTTCTAACGCAGGAGAATTCCAAATAGATGATAGTTAGCTTCTCATCACGCTCATTATCGTCAAAATGTGGAAATAGCTGCTCAGAATTCATGGTGATACACTAATCCTTTAACATTTAACCTAAATAGGGTTATACGTGTAAGTCAGTGCTACAAAGTTAGGGTTGAGAGACACACGGCAACGCTGATGTCACCACTAATGAAGTAGTATTGAGTTGTAAGACATTAAGCAAGTAACCTGCCACTTTAACCTGGCTAACTTTTACCCCCAGAAAGTCACAAAAAGCTGTATCTTGCCAAAAGAGGAAGTCGGAATAATAACGGTAAATTACTGGAGCACTTTAACACGCACTATGTTGCCGTTAGTTCACACCATCATAGAAGAGAGGGGACAAATTGGGCCCTCAATACCACGGAAATGGAACATTGCATTACAGGTGATTCAGTGAATTTCGGCCAATTTTCAGGGCCAAGCCAGACTCTGGTCATTCACACAACTACCCACTCTCGGTGCCTGTCACTGGACTGATGTTTGCTATATGACTTGCCATATGTCCTGAACGTAGCAGTAACTGGCCAGACATGACTCCACAAGACCGACAAGGGATCTTTGTAGCCCTATCTAGCCCCCAATACACCTCTTACGGTATCGTCACCACAACCTGCCACCCAGACTTCGTTACACTACCTGGAAATGCCGCTCCACAGAAGCCCCAATGCCACTGAAGACGCTCCCTTTGCCCAAAGTGACCTATTGGAAGTGGGGTGATTCGGGTAAGTGTTTCTACGGCACAACAATAGACAGTGGGACACGCGGGGCAGATACTCGGCCTCGGTACTTAGTTTGGAAACTTGGGGTGTGATTTGGAATGGGGGTAGGCGAGTGCCGATGAAGAAGGAGGGCAGAATGCAAGAAGACAGTACAGTGGCGGCGGAACAGGGGGTGAACAGAAGGGACAAGTGGGAGGTAGTGGATGGTGGATTTGCGACTGGCTGCATTGAGAATGGACAATGGGGAGTATTGGTGGCATTCTTTGCGGGAATATCCCCGGGATGATGGCACACTGTGGTTACGTACTGTTGCGATGTGCCCGCTTCCGACTCGACTGAATGAAGTAAGTGCCAGAATGTCGGGACTGCCGATGGAGTCGGACTGTGCATGAAGCCAGTTGTTGGAAGTCAGAAAGAGGTCAGAAGCCAACTTGCAGCGTTACTTTGCGCTAGCAGAGCACTATACCAAGCGGCAGTGAAGACCGAGTGACTTGGTTAGAGGATGCCTGGAATAGTGTTGATATACAGGTACTAATTTTAATTAGGAGGGCGACATGAGCCAAAATTATTATCAAACTATTACTGTGAATTCCTGTGACGTGGGGTACTGTGGGGAGTGAGGATATTGAGGCCAGTGATTGGTTGGGATTATCTGTTGCTCCGAAGAAGCCCCCATGGCAAGAACATGGCTATAGAATCATAATAGAGTCCATCAAGAGTTTTGTAACGAAAAGGAAATTCAAATACAATACAAACTTGCAATTTAGTGTCTGAAATTGAGTCATAGATTAGGTGCAACATAGACATGATCTTAGTAATAGTCTAGTAACCCTGAGGCCGACAAGATTAACAAAAGGCCAAGGTGCTATAGGCTGTACCCGATCAGATTATCGTGAAGTCTATTAGCGGCCTTTAACAGTGGCCAATATTCCACAGATGTACAGTTTCTTGGTGTTGGTGGAACTCGATTATCAACTACACTCCGGTTGCCCAATGTATGTCATCTCTAGCTTATATTTCAAAGCATATTGAATTCGAGCTGAAGACCACCTCGTATTAGTCCTAATAACATTCGAGTATTCTGCTGCCAGAGTGATTTTTCTCCTCATTTGGTCTTTCTAATCCTTCTCATAATATCCGCGCGACTCGGCTCTTTCCCAAAGTACTGGCTTCATAATCCTTGGAGAAGCCCAGCGGGTAACAAATGCACAACTTCGAGGCATAAAGTATCTCCAAAGGAACAAAGTACTTGCATTAGTACTGCCAGCGGTCATGCCCTTCATGCCCTTCATGCTCCCTTCATGTACAGAAATGCCCTTGTATGTCTCATCCACACATGTGTGTTACTTAGCTTCCTCGACCGCTTCCGACATTCCCCATTTCGCCCTCTTTTCACCCCTCCCCTTATTTATGGCCTCACGATTGCATAATCCCATGTGACGACATACATCAGACCCAAACCAGCGGCAACATAAACTGTGATATAGTTTATCGCCCATCACAACGCCAACCTCAACCTGACTTCCAGCCCCAGTCTATCGCGCACTAGAATGCATCATGAAGACAAACCCGACAAAACCTCGGTAAGCAACCGCAGCCCTCATCACTGTCGGCCTCCTGTCACTTGATTGGATCGGTCTGATGGTCAAAGTATGCCCGAATTTTCTTCACCACCTAAACCTGGTCGATTATGACGCTGGATTACGGACTGTGGGTGGGCTGGAGTCAGCTAGCAAGTTAGTGACGCTAAAGGTCACTTGGTAATATGATTATGTGCGTGACTCTTTGCATTGTGGCCGACTATCTATCGCATAAGCGAACCAACCAGTCTATATTCTCGTCGCCCGTCCAGACGGCTGGTACTGAAAGTGATTTTTATGTGGTGGACTCAGTACTTTCCCTCAGACCTGGAAACGAACCAAACAACCTGACGGCCTAAGCTTTCTGAGAAGACGCCACTAGGAGATAAGGAACCAACAATCGAGTTCCTTCTCCAAAAAAACGTCTTGATGAATTCCAAAGACATGCCGTGCGAACCTCCAAAGTACCAGACACCTCTTGTCCTTTCCATTACTTGTGGCGCTTGCCAAGACGTCGCTGAACCAACATCAGTTACGTAAAGTTGGCATGCAGCTGGACAAGGCTTTTTTATCAGGTGGCTTTTATGGGTTTTTGACATAGTGGTGGTTCAGTTGGGAGGTGATAGGTGGAGATGGAGGCTAGTGATTTGACATATGTGAATCGTATGGTGAGTTTGTCCTGGGGGATAGTGTAGATATGAAGTCCGTGTGGTCCTAGACGGAACTGTGAGGATGGAATCGAAATTAGGATTGTTGTATTGGTTAATAAAAATTTAAGTTTGACTCACATTGATACCTGCAAAGAGAGTGACTTACATAGAAAAGCCTGACTATTATCATCAAAAAAATGATCACTATGCTAGAAACGTTTGTTGATCTCCCTCTAAGCAAGCTCAAGCTTTAACACATCTTCACTTTTCTGCAAAGATAATCACACTCCTTTCCAAGATTGTGAAGATAGGCAAGCGTACTAGGATGAGCTATTAACACAAACTACATGGCTGGGACTCCTTGTTGCGCTGGTGTGTCTCTCAAATTTTCTTGAATCTCTTATAGTGTATAAGCCCATCTCATGATCATTATGAGATACGCGAAAGGTAAACAGGTAAGCTTAATAAATCTTCTAGTCTAGTAGAAATTATGGCTTGGAACTCGGCAGTGATAGGGAAACCAAGGCCCCATGTGATTGGCTAGTAAGATGAGTTGTTAGAAGTTGATTGCATGATCGAAGATGCGTAACACTGTGTATCCCCATCCACAGATGCCCAATGTGTGTCCCAAACTTTGGGTTCTGGAATCGCCAGTATCACGGAGTCAGAGGAGCGAGGGAACTTGCGCAGAAATCTATCACGACCCATGGAACTGGAAGAATACTAAGACCCTATCGATTCCTGCCATTTGATTCTCCTAACAAAATGAAACTCTATTTCGTAACGTTGTCAACATGAAGTCTTCTGATAAGATCTTTTCTCCGGCTGGCTCCCACGACGGAAATCCTGTCTCACCGCACTGTCGGCACCCCCGCTGTAGTCTTGATCTCGCCATCCCAAATTTCCCCACAAAGATCCCACGGAGACCCATCTCAACTGCTGACCTGTCATAATATTGAAAGTCCGTTGTGCATACTTAAGACAATATTTGCTACTTTCAAAGATTCTGTAAAGCAGGCATGGCCAGTTGGAGGGCCGACGACCAACAAAGGGCATTACACATAGATTTTGTTTATTAGGAATTCCATATACTCTGCGGTGTATAGATTTATGCAGTACTTTTGGGACGAGAAGACGACGGCCTCTGTTTTCTCTGATAATTATATAGGCTATCTTGTCATGTCACAATTAACAAGGCTAACTAATTACTTGGATATCCACTCACAAACAGTCGTATGAGAAGACCAAGACTCTGACGAAACATATTATCCTCACTATACAACCACCCCTTCCTACCCCCTTCAATACAAAGTACCGGCAAAACGCCCACGAGCTGATTATCTGCTTCTTTTCTCCATCTTAGGGCGCAAATCGTCGTCTTGCCTTGTTAAATACCCCCAAGTCTCTACGGCTATTCAATTCTATCATGGACAAAAGTCGCCCAAAGTGGACTTGCGGGGACACCCTAATACTCAGCTAGCACGCCCGGCGTAACCACATCAAGGCTCTTTTGATGGTCTTTTCGGGAAGGACCTACTGGATTGGTGGGTATTTTATGGGTAATGGATCTTGAAGGTGAATTGTAGGGAATTGGTGGATTTGTTGGTTTTGAGGGGACTTTGGGGAATGAAGAGATGTGGAATATTGAGGGGAATAGTGTGATAAATAGACTCAATAGACTTGATTTGGTAGGTGTTGGGGCTTGAGGAATATATTTGATATCTAGTCACGGTAGTGTGCTCTCGTGTAAGTCAAGGCCTACTTGAGAACACAGCTGGTGACTTGTCTTCGGTTAAACTATTGGCTAATTTCCGTCTGCGAATACCATCCACTACAAAATATGCCTTTTCAACAAAAACTCACTCAACAAAACCCGATCTTTCTTACATAGTAACTCAAGTATGACGGTGGCAACATCCGCCAGAGCTCCCCAAAAAGTCTCCTAATCTTAACTATCGCTCATCGACGGCGTTATTATATGCATTCATCTCCCTAGCTCATCCTTATGGCGGAAATTCTGTAAAGCTATTGTGATTCTGCGCACTTGCGATGTGTTTGCCGGTCCGGGACGCGTTATACTCGCTCTAAATTAACGGACTTAATAAGAATTTCTAGATTCCTCTCATACAGAATGTTTCCTAATTAATGTATTTACATCTCTCCTGGCTACATATCCCGGTATCCCTCATATATCCTTTATCTGGTGTACCCAAACCAGACTAGTGATGGTGATGGGTACTGCACCCAGTTGATACCAATACGGAAGACATTTTGAGGAATGACTCCATCTATCCGATTGGCGGGTCGGGAATGAATATTTAAAGCGGAACTTGGCGGCGGAATGGCAGAAAAACATGCTGACGGTACATGGAACTACTCCTGGGTTTCCCGTTCAGCCTAAATGCCTAAAAAAAAACACATCTTGTTTACGGAAAGATCTTCGAATCGAATACCGGATTCAGACCCACAGGGCCGTCTCCGCACACTATACCCATAGGTCCTAAATTTCCACCTACCCCATCTGCCATCATCCTCTATCTTCTCCTTCTTTCTCATGACATGCAGATAACTTCACCCTCGCCATCCCTGCATAGTATTTCCCATCACCTCTAACACACACCTTCCTCACCCCGTCTACAACCACCCCGACGTCTCCATCCCCGCAAAATCCCATACATATCCCCCCAAGCCACCAATCATTCCCCCCATCTCTACACGGCGTCGACAATTTGGAATCTTTAATATCCCAAATTACTTACATGTCTAGTTTTATTTCTCTTCAGGTATCGTCACAAGCCTGCTCCTAATCTGTTATGACATAACTTCTAATACAATGGAGTTCTGACCTCATGAGTTCAAACTGACGAACGGGAGGTTATATCCAATCCCTGTTGACGCAATTTTTCCAAAGGCGAGGTGTCGTGTCTATGTTACCAAGGAAGCCATCATAGGAGCTATGTGAAGAACTGTCTGCCTATCGGGTATTAATAAAAGATAATACCAAACGTTGATATTAGGAGGCTGTCACGTCATGGAGTGGGACCGAGTCTTGTGTGACAGTTGTGCACGAGCGGTGAATCAGAAAGTATCGGGCCGAGAACGCGGGGTGGGCAGTCAGTTCTATTATGATGTGGGAAGCAAGCAAGGAGGTCTAAGCGGAGAGTGAAAAGATAGTACATGGAGATGGCGCCCAAGTTGGAAGAGGCTGCTCCGCGTTTCTAGTTGTTGTCTTCGGAAAGTTCGCCGTTGCTATGGATTGTTGGAATTGCGTGATGGTATTCACTTAATATTTCTCATGTGATCATAAGTGTGTGCGGGATATCCGAGAGCGAGTGGTGATTGTAACTTTCCTTGTTAAGATATAAGATGTTAAGATGCAAGATGGCCATATTTAAATTATTACGACGTAATAATATGATGTGTAATAAAATCAAATGCTTTTACATGAAAACTCACACTAAACAGTAGAACCCAATATACCAGAGAAACCCAAAGAAACTTGCAACCCAACCATCCTCTAAACCAACCCTCCCTTTAAATACAGCTCACACCCACTTCGCCGTAAACTCCCCTAGGCGTTAATCGGCTCCGCAGGTGGCGCTGGACTCTCCCACAAATGCGCCCCCGCCTCCCTCAATAAATTTGCCCCCACATTCCCTGAATTCAACGCTACAAACAACGCCGTATTATTCGCCCGATTCCGCGTATGCACATTCCCCCCTCGGATCAAAATGTGCCTCAAAATCTCTACATTCGGGCACACTGCCGCCAAATGCACCGCTGTATTCCCGGCGTAATCCGACTTCTTCAGCATTTCGACCTCGTCGCCCCCAGAAGTTCCCGGACCATGCTGAGATCGCCGCTTTTGATGGCGTAACCAAGGGCAGTGAACTCCTTATCGATAACGGACAAGCTGGCGACAGCGGAGTCAAGGTTGCCAGCGGGATGCTCGAAGACAGGTGCGAGCTTTTCGGTCATTTCGCCGCGGATGGACTCAGACATTCTGCGGCCGATATCGGCGGAGGTGAGCCCGGGGATCGCAAGCAAATAGGAAAGCTTAGTCAGGGCGGCCTCGATGGTCAAATCAAGACCGAAGATGACGCCGGCGTGGCCAAGTTCGGTACCGGGGCCGTAGACCGGTGAGACAAAACCGGAAGGGCATTGGGAAACGTTGACGATGACGGTACCGCGTTCAACGCCCTCGCGGATTACGCGAGTAAAGCTGCCGTCGACACCATGGGGGGCGTTCCCCATGCCGAAGGACGCCAGGATGAGCCCACGGAGACCTGGGGTCTTGAGGACAGACTCGACCATCTCGGGGCGGATACCGGGGAAGATCCACAGGAGCGAGATGTTGGCAGTGTCCATGGACTTGCTGATGTCGAATTCGGCGATACGCTTTGGTCTTTGGATCAGGGCCCAGTTAACATCGACGCCGAGGCCGTTAATCTTGGCGAGGGGCTCACAGTTGGGGACTCAAAGGCGTTGAAGTTGGTGGCAGATGTCTTAGTGGTCCGGTTGCCGCGGAAGAGCTTGTGGTTGAAAAAAAGGCAGACTTCGGGGATCACAAAAGTCCCAGCAATGATCAGGGACCCGAGGAGGTTGTCGACGGCATCAGATTGCAGGGAGAAGATGGAGGCTTGGGACCCAGTGAGGATGACGGGCTTACCGAGGTCTAAGAGCATGAATGAGAGGGCCGAGGCAGAGTACGACAGGGAGTCGGTGCCATGGAGGATGACAAAGCCATCGTAGAGGTGGTAGTTCTCCTTGATAGTGGAAGCAATCTCAACCCAGCCCTCAGCAGAGATGGAGCTGGAGTCCAGAAGAGGGTCGAACTCCAGTAGACTGTACCGGACGTGGCGGGAGTAAGCCGTCGGCGGGGTCCGAAGCGACGGAAGGTTAAGCTCCTTGCCGTCCTTAAAAGCCTTGAGGTTGGCTGTTAATATTATGTTAGCGAATAGTATGTTCGAAAATGCACACGTGATAGATGCTACTTACTTGAAGGGCTCATGTCGTTGAAGTTGGGGCGCGGGGCCATGGCCTTTTCCATGAAGCCACCCATTGGCTGCAGACCATAGGCCGACGGCTGCATGCAGATGGTGCCACCGGTGCCGATGATCAGAACGCGGGACTCCGGGATAGAAGTGTCCGCATGGACTTCCTTGACCGGGGGAAGAGGCGGCATCGACATGGCTATGAGTTGGTGATGCTTCGGCCGTGATATCCGATAGTGTTTTTAGGCGAAAATGTGGTGATGATGAAATCTGAAATATGCAGTTTTTTAGTGATGACTGAGGGCGGAATTAAGCTCTGTAGGCAGCTTTGTAGTAACAAAAGATAAGGGCCGCCGCCAGTCAATTTTATGTTTTAAAAATATAATGAATTTTCTTAGAAGCTTCCTTCACTTTTATAAAATGTGTAAGAACCCAGAAGACAAAGACACAAATCCAAAATAAGAATAAAAGAATAAAAGAATAAAATCAATACAAGAATATCTGGAAATTTCTCCAACACCCAGATACATATAAAGACCCAACTTTCATTCTGCCATAGCCGCACATTGCACCCACCCATTCTCTCTTTTCCTCCAAATATACTAATAAATATACCGCCTCCACCAAGACTACCGCTTTCCTTTCAGTCCCGGCTTTATCCACTACGAAAATTCTCTACCCATGCATCCGCGCTTTACCTTTCATTACCATGGATTTCTACTATCGTCGCTTCCCTTCAGATGGGAGTCGTTGGGATATTGCTTCCTTTGACTGGAGCCTGGACCGCTGATGTGTTGTTCATTACGTATCACAAGCAGTGTAGTTCGGGGTCGTATTGGTACATTCTGCTCGGAGGCATCACGTGGATGTTATGACTGGTTGGTGAGTCTAGACAATTTGGGACTTACTACGAACTAGCCACTTGAAGCCAATATACATTCGATAGCATCACTGCTATGCTCTTGTTTGCCTTTCATCGCTCTTTTTCGCTGCTGTCTATTTGTCTTCTAGGAATACCAAGAATATCTTTGGCACCCGAAAATCCTTCCAAAGCCACATTCCATACCCATCATTCTTTGTCCCCTCGATCGACCCAATCCCTTTATTCATCATCACCCACTAGCCCGACTCTCTTGATCCATCGCTGTCTAACCTCGTCCAATCTCAATTCACTTTCTATTCAAACAGATAGTCAGGTTAGGGCAGCCGGCTAGAATCCGATAAGAGTTTGTCATAGAAATTCAATCCGAGCCATAGCAACAGAATTTATACTCCGAATTAGGTGATTTTTAGTGATGGCTTGCCCATGTAGAGGAAATTATTGTGTAAGTGAATGCTGGGGCATGGTCACAATGGCAAAGTCGGGGAGGCGGTTAAGTCTTGAAACGCTAGGGTATGGCATATCACCCACCATGCGCACTGCTCGGTCATATACGATTTGCATATATCAGCCATATATAGGAAAGCTATAAAAGTACTATAGGTTTAGAGCGCAACCCTAGAGAGCACTCATGGCTCTAGTCAAAAAGCTTAAGTAATCAACAACCAGGATCTATCACTTTTCTAACCGGGTAACTGTAGGGACATCAAGAAGGCTGAAGTGCAAGGCTGACAAACCTTGACATGTCATGTATCACGATTAATATCAAAGCTACAATCTTGACTACTAACTCTAGGGAAGCCATCACCACTGAGCTTTCACCATTGTCATTCTTTGTAGATAACTTCGTCACCCTAGTAGGTCTTACTTAGTGTTATGGAACTCCGAACATTTGCTTAATCATCTCTGAAAAAATAACTTAAGCTTCACCTCTAAGCAGAGCTGTACTCTAACATATCCGTAGAATTCCATTATATTCCGTAACCTAATAACCGCATTTAAAAATGAACGCCCCGATCGGTTAGTGAATATATTCTCATGATGATGTTAGGAGGACCAAATTGACAAAATAAAGGACCGAGCTATTCATGCTCGACCCCGGCGAGAAGAAGATCGAAGAGAAGCCTTTGCTGGTAAGTTTAGAGTCTAACAAGTCTCAAGTCAAGTACCAAAGTCTAACTTATCTCAGGTCTCCCTCACTGCTCTGACTTCATCCTCCGTAAGGAAGACCACACCCTCGGTAACCTAATCTCCGAGCACCTTAAGAAGCACAAGAACGTCCTCATGGCCGGTTACAAGAGTAATGCCTTCCCTCAGACCTAATAGTCGTTTTCTAGAGCTAATACCCCAAAAGTCAGCCACCCCAACGTCTCCGAGATATTCATCCGTATCCAGACTGACGGCACTATCTCTCCCCGCGAGGTCCTGATCGAGATCATAAAGAAGCTCATGCGCGACCTCAACGTTCTCAGCCAAGAGTTCATTCGTGAATGGGAACTGCGTCGCATGGTTTCTGCTGGCGATAATCTTCACTAAGGGTCTTGTGTTGTCTGGAGTCATTATTTAGAACATTTGATTTATGGAATGGCGTTTTGGGTTGTTTTATATACATGCTTGATCACAAATTAATGAGACATATTTGGTTATGGTATATTCATTTGGAGGAAATCTATGATGTTTTGCAGAGTAAAATTGGAAACCTGAATTACAAGAAATTATAGCATTGGAAATATCATTTCATCACTCATCAAAACGGGAGCTTTACGCCGCAACGGCAGTTACCGGAGCGCCGCCGGGTCCCTCACCACCGGGTATCAACTAGATTTATATCAATATAAGAAGTAACTCCAAAGTAATAAGATTATTCTTACCATGCAAACATTGTTCCCGTTGAGCAGAATCTTGGGAAGCTTGGTCTGGGTGCCAGCGTAGTCGCTTATCACCACTGTTAGTTGATATCAAGAGACACATATCCGATATTTCCTTACAACTCAGTCACATCCTCTAGAACCATGTCTATATGAGAATTAGTTAGATATCCTCGATACTTCCCAGAGCCGCAGCTTTTACTTACTGACGTAGTCATCAAAACCGAGAAGGGTACCGGTGAATTCTGTATCAACCTGTCAGCATGACGCCTTATCAATTGATAATCCAAGACGTCTGAAACCTCCAACATACCCTTATCACCCTTCATGATGACCCAAATGCGCGAGCCGACACACTTGTCGATGAGTTCTAATGAATTATTAGCAATAAACTGACTTTTTCAAACCTTTGTAGACCTGAAGCTACCCGCCAGGATTAAAACCTACCGAGGGGAGAAGCTGAGAAGCCATTTTGTCTGTGGTGATGATACTCGAAATGACAAATGTCTTGAGAAAATCAGCAGATATTGCCAACTTCAACTATAATTTTCACCGACGTCACATTTTCCATGTCACCATCACCACCCAGAGTACTCCCTGGTGCCCAAGTCTATCCCCACTAAATTGATCTTACGTCCAGCAGCTGGCACAGCAACAATTGCCAGTTGTCATGACTTCATGCTACACGAAGTCCCTGGTCACAGCCTTTAACCCCATTCGGGCCTGTACAAGAGAGACCCTAGCAATTACTAGCGCTAGCTAAATCAAACAGCGCCAAAAAAGAGACCATAACCATATATGCAGCGAAAGTCTACATCTGACCTTATTTCCTGGGAGCCATTTTGTTTTCGAGATCCCTTCATGACAGGCAGTCATTGATGCCTGAACCCCTTTAATTTTGTCGCCACATTATCCCCTCTGGGATACTGACCAAGTCCTTGGTTCTTCCAACGTCACGGAAATTCCCAATTGCTTCTGAAACACTCGCTGGAATTCATCACGTACGATATGGTCTTCAACCGGGGAAAGCAAATGCCCATGCGAAGCTATCTTCTCAGGCTTCAACTTGGGTAATTAACTCCTTACAAGCGATTAGAATATCTTCGGTTTCTCCATCTATACCTTCAATATTCCGAACAATATCGAATTCTTCAAATGGGTCGAAAAACCGGATGCTCCCGGCGCAAATTTTGGCGAATTCTTCAATAGGGATTCTGGAAGACTGGACTTGGAAACCAACAGATGGTATTCGGTTTTCCAGTACGCAAAAAACGGCTTCGCAACCTTCGGAGTCTACAGATGCGTTTACAATTAGGGAAAGCATCATGAATACTGAGTTGAATCAGTTAGTGAAAGGGATGGGGGCTGTCAAGATAGGAAGGTCGGTCGGATCACAATCAGAGACTTCGTCATCAATACTGGGCGGGGAGATCGATACAGGGGCTAGCGTGGAAGAGCAGACAGCAATTTCTAAGACGGAGACTGTGGATCTTGAACCTCCAGTATCTTCTTTACCGTTCAATATGTCCAAAGAAGTCTTCCTCAAAGCAAAGAACTCGGCAGAGAACTCAGCAGAGAGATTCTGGAGTTACAACCTGTATCGAGGTCCAAAAGATGAAGACGGAATGGAAGCCAAGGTCCATGTACATTATTGTCGCAGTCGGAAAACCATGGAGAAGACTATCGCGAATTACTTCTTAGACGAGCCGGTTATCGGCTTGGATTTGGAATGGGCGGCCGATTCTTGCAAGGCAGATGGTATCCGGAAGAACATATCATTGATCCAAATCGCCAGTCCGAGTCGAATCGGCCTTTTCCACGTTTCGTTGTTCCCGGAGCCGGATAATGAGATTGTTTCACCATCACTACGGACTTTGTTGGAGAATGAAACAGTGGCCAAATGTGGGGTTTGCATTAAGGCGGACTGTACCAGGCTGAAGTACTTCCTTGATGTTGATACAAGAGGCATTATAGAGCTGAGTAATCTGTATAAGATTATCAAACACTCACCCACTGGAGAATATCATCTGATCAACAAGAAGACAGTGAAATTAGCCTCTCAAGTCGAAGAATTTCTCAAATTACCGTTAAATAAAAGGGAAGATGTGAGAACTGGAAACTGGTCCCAGTTGCTGACAATGCCCCAGATCATCTGTAAGTTCACCCCAGCTATGAACACCACAGTGCCTTCAACTAACAATACCCTAAGACTCCGCCTCGGATGCTTATGCAGGTATTCATCTCTACCAAATCTATGAGGACCAGAGACTAAAGCTTAACCCAGTCCCTCCCCGCCCCCACTTTGCCGAACTTGGCCTTCCGATTCCCCCGCCCGGCGTCGGCAAAGTCAAGAAAGTCAAAAAGGTGACATCAGCCGCAGCCGTAGAGTCGACAATGGTACCTACCAACGAACAAACACTTGCTTTTATCGAAGCAGTCACGTCAGAGACGGTCATCGAAACTCGAGAAGCTGCTCAATTGGAAGCTGCACAGGACTTGGATGATAGCTTGGAGGTTGAGGAAGCTGTAACGATCAGGGAGACCGAGATCCCGACCTTGAGATTTTGAACAAATATTTCGATGTTGAGAAGCTTGTTTTGGCCCTTAAGGATACCGTGGAAGACGAGGACAAATCCACCAACACCTATGAAGTATCCGAGCGGAAAACCCTCCTCGCTGAAGCTAACACGTTCCGCAAGCAATTCGAAACCACCCATGAACAGAACGCAAAAGTTCCTGGTGCTCAACATCTTCGTGCCTTCTACCTCTGGCAAAACACGGCTTCACCCCCTTCCAAGTCGCTAACATTCTCCGCCAGCCTCCCCTCGCCATAAGCACCGTATCTGGTTACATTATGGACGTTATCAGACATAGTAAGGCTGAGTACAGCAAAGAGCGCATGTCTGCCGAGTTGATTCCGAATTTGTCGTCATGGCATCGGAATGTACGGTATAAGGATTTGATCTCAGATGATATTGATCTGAGGTTGATTTCGGATCGGAAGAAAACTATGGGGTCGATATTGAGGGAGCATTTGGAGACAGTGGTTGCGGCGTTTGCGCCGGTGGCAAAAGGGAAAGTGGCAGAGAAAGTGGCGGTCACGGCTCCGAGTAAAAATGACTTTTCTAGCCAAGCATTGTACGATAGGGCTCCGGTGATGCCTTCAGATTATGATGATACATACTTGGAATGCTTAGCTTCTCGGAGAGAAAACTCACAGGATGAGGAGGTGGATGATCACAGCTGGCCTGGTATCAGACCTATGCAATAATTCACGACAACACAACACAATGACCCAGGGCGGTTTTAATATTTTCATATTTCAAAGATATCTAAAGCAAAAATAACATAGCATGCTGTATGACTAACAAAGATTGTCACGTTTCATACAGTCGACTGAAAATGAATAAGAAACATGTGGAAATCATGATCGTGAATTTGGAAGATATCAAGGTATGGCGAATCATAATGCGGCGGCGAATCTCGTAATTAGTGTCTGACATATCAAGTACGATTAGAAATGTCTATCCTGTTAGAGAGACTAGTGAATCAGGGTGGGAGGTTGATAATAACCAAGGAAAGTGGGGATTTACAGAGAAAGGCTGTAAGAGTACTCGTCCTCCATGTTTTGGCTGACCCAAAGCAAAACGCAACTAGTAACAATGTTATCATCATGATTACATATCAAACTTCGAACACAAACTTACCTAATCCCTACCAAAGCATTGGCAACAACGTTTTCAATACCCATATTCAGCGCTGGCATCGAAACGCTCGCCACTACATACTTGAGCACAAATACCGTCACGCCACCCGCCATCCCGCCTGCCAGCGCCGCAAACCCTAAGAACAAGACAACGCGCGCCTGCCAAGCAACCTCGCCCGAATATCCAATAGAATCATTGCTGAGACGCTGCTTTTCGACCGAGTTGATGATGAGCATGCCGAAACTGCTGAAGATGAGGGGGAGCCAGTCGATGAAGGAGACATGCACGTCGGTGGCGTTGCAGATGGACTTGGACCAGACGGCAGAGTCGAGCATGATGTAGAAGGCGAGAGAGAACTAGAGGCGTGTCAATAAGGGTTACAGAGAGTGGTAATAGGCGCTTGGCTTACGAGGCCACCGGATCCGTAGACACCGGCGTTGCGGGCCCACAGACTGTTCATCCACTCCGGGCGACGGAATTTCCAAAGGCGGTCAGCGTCCATCATGTTAATATGAAAGTCTGTCTTGTTGCAAAAAGTATCGAATATGAGCGTATCAAGCTTGCACTTGAAAGCAAAATGAATATCCTATCAATATCCGACTCTCTGAAAATTGCGTATTCGGATCCGAGATGTTTGTTGGTGACGTAGTTTGCGCGGAATCGGTTGATTCCGCGGATATAAGCTTGAAGGCGCGTAATAGAGAAAAAAGGTAATGTCTCGACCAGCGAAACGACCGTGGTGGTTGGAGAGGCAAATGAAGAATGGAACTCGTCTACGGAGTGATGTCTGCAAAATAGAGAAAATCAAAGAGGAAATTAACGATTTGCTGTGTCGAAGAGTTGCGCGCTTATCGCCAAATGACAAGTGCTGGATGGAGGTTGACTGATGTTTAATTGAATGAGCTTGGAAGGCTGTGGTGCGGTGCAGGGATCGTGCTCGCATTGGAGGTGAGCTTGAGTGGTGTTGACAGCTGGCAAAATAGAGACAAACAGCTGTCAATGGCTGTCGCAACATTACTCAGGTCTAAGCTTCAGCTACTGGCGTCACCTACTTTTGTTAAGCATAGGTATAGCTTCGGCCATCAAGCTCAACTGAAGATTGGAACTTTGATTTGGGAGCTTAACTTGGGGATCAATTGCGAGCCTATAACCCTTCAACAATCCATTTAGCTAGGAAACAACTTTTCATTTATTCCATTAATTACAAAATATCTTCCTTAATATAGTTGGAGATTCCCCATTCAAGCCTCGCTGGTTCCCCCACACCAAGGCCCTTGTATGCCCCTCGATTCGCCGCCCTCTCCAATCAAAACTCGAGATTTGTCGATTTGCCATGTGATTGTCATTGCACCAAAATTCCCGAAATATCTGAATAACCCAAGCTCCCTCTTAACACACGACCTCCGTCATGTCCGATCGACAATATACCCCCAATTATGGACGGCCAACTCAACGATCCAACGGCTACGGCAACTTTGGCGCTCCTCCGCCTCAACCAGCTCAACGAGACCCGGCCCCCCAAGCCGACTATGATCCATACGGCGACGGCTATACCAACTCGAATGCCCCCGCAGCTGCTCCACCCCCCAGAGGACGCCCTTCCCTCGAAAGACCAGCCATGAGAACCGCTGGCAGTAGTGGCATTAGCCCCGGGATGGACATGCGCGGCAATGGTGGTTATCGCAATGTCAGTGGAGGTGGCGGGAGCTCAGGAAGTTCTGCAGCGATGAGCTTGCGCTCTGGTAATCGCGATCGATTTGACTCGCCTGCTGGCAGTGGCGTCTCTCTGAATGGGCGCCCTCGCTCGCCTCAAGGAATGGCCGATACGTATCCGCAGCCACAGTCTATGCGTTCGATATCCAGTCGGCCTCGGGTGAATGACCGGATGGGTGGACGTGATGACTCGCCGGCGCATATTATCCAAGAGTCACAAGGACCTCAAGAGGATACCTTCGAACAGCGGATAACCCCCCAGAGCACCGCAGAGCAACAGATCAACAATGTGCTAGAGTACATCCGGAAAGAGTGGCCAGCCTTGTGTACTAGCGATTGTGTTCCTGTGCAACTGGCCTTGCAACTTTTAGACAACAGTTCAGTGGGCCGCGCTCATGAATATCGGAACTTCCAGCAAACACACAGTATGCTACAAAACTCACTCAAGGCTATCGTCCACGAGCACCATCAGGGGTTCAACAGTTCGATCGGTACTTTCCATCAAATTCAGAACAGCATTCAGGCGTCACAAATGCGGGTGGCTGGGCTGAAGGAAACGTTGGTAGCGGCCAAGGTTGGGCTTTGCAACCCGGATTCGGAGCTTAAGAAGCTTTCGGTAACGTCGCAAATGTACGATGAACTGATCACAGTCTTGGATGAGCTAGAGGAACTTCGGTTGGTGCCAGATCAGCTTGAAGCGCGGATATCAGAGAAGCGGTTTTTGACAGCCGTCGATGTTCTGCAGAATGCTTTGAGGAAGCTCCGGAAGCCTGAGTTGGATGATATTGGTGCGCTTAGTGACTTGAGATCTTATTTAGTTAATCAAGAAACTGCGCTTATGGATATCTTAGTCGAGGAGTTACACGAGCATCTTTATCTAAAGTCGCCATACTGCCAAGAACGGTGGCAGAACATCGCCAAAAACCACGGAACAGGCGCCTTCACATCTGGATCAGAACCGCCGCCGTTCGAACAAGTCCTTGATAATATCGATTTTGAGAAACTGGCAGTGGAGGATCCCGCCAAGAACCCTGAGGCTGATACTTTCGACTACATTGGCCTGTTAGTCGACTCTCTGAACAAACTTGGCCGCCTGCAAAACGCGGTAGAGATTCTTAAGAACCGATTACCCGTAGAGCTCTTTCAGATCGCCAACGAGACGGTCAACGAGGTCGATCAGAGGCATCCAAGTTCCTTGCGAGGAGCCAAAGGAAATAACGGAAACAAAAATGGACTCGGCATCTACGGTAGTAGAGAAACCCAGATGCGGGCTGATGTCATCTCCGATCTTCTTTGGACGTTATACGGCAAGTTCGAAGCCATTGCTGAGGGTCACCGGATGTTCCACGAGTCTATCAAAGCACTTATTCGGCGCGAGGGCGCTGGTAATAACAGTGCTCTGCTCGGCAGTTTCAAGGAGTTGTGGAACTTGTACCAAAATGAGATTAGGACGCTCCTTAACTACTATGTCACTAGTGATGCCGACGTCTACCAATTTAGCTCTTCGCCGAACCCCGGGGCGGGCAGTGGAAAGGTGGACGGTAGCAGAGACCACTTGTTCCGCATGGCCGATACCGATACGAAGTCCATGGAACTGACGACAGAAATGGAGGCTTTGGATGCCATTATCCAAGCTGCTGTTCCCGGTCTCACGGATCGTGAGAAGAATGACAAGAAGACCACTGGGACTCGCAACAACAACATCAAGAGTACCGTACCTGGCTTCACCGACCGCGGCGCCGTTGGAACCTACAAGAGTTTGGTCGACCCCAGCGTATTCAATATGAGTATTCTGCTGCCGCCAACTCTTGTGTTCCTTCAAAGGCTTAAAAATATTGTTCCTCCCGGCTCCGATCTCGCCACCTCGACGCTCACTTCGTTTCTTGACAACTTCTTGGTCAACGTCTTCCAGCCACAGCTTGACGAGACTCTAGCTAAGCTCACAGATACCATCTTCAACGAGACGGACTCATTCCAACAAGATCAGAACTGGGCTCTCGCGGCCAAGAAGCCAATCTTCAAGGGGACTACATCGTTCTTTACTATTGTTACTGCGTTCTGTAGGATGTTAGGGACGATTCCTCATGATCAGGCGCTCAGTTCATTGCTAGTTTCACAGATGATGAGATATTATGACCGTGTGTTTACGTGGTTTAAGGGCCTTGTTACTAAGACTCAGGAACAGCAGAAGGATTCAGATGATGAGAAAGACCTCCGGACCTGCGCTCGCTTTGCTTTGTCTCAAAGTGAGATCCGGGACATTATTCAAGAAAGATGGAGTGGCGACCTAAATGATGTTTCTTTGTTAGCCAAAGAGACGGATCTCTTGGTTCAACATGTGTCTAAAAATCGCTTGGAGCCCAACGACATCATTCAAGATAGGGACACAATTTCGTCACTGTGCCTTATCTATACCAGTATGAAGTGGTTGGCTATCAAAAGTCAGAGTCTCAGGCATATCACCCGCCAGGAAACGGATACATCTAGGAGTAGTATTCCACGTGCGACGAGCCAGAGATGGTCTCTCATGAACGATTCCAAGACGCCGGACGAGGGCGGCCCGGTTTATCTTCCATTGACTCATGAGACAGTACAGTAAGTTATATCCCCTACTACGCATATTTACACACAAAGTTAACACTATCTAGAACCTTTGATCGTATAGTCACGTCATACGAAGAACTTGCAGGTACGGCCCTCCGTACTCTTCATATGGAGATCCGCTGCCAAATCATGTATTTCCTCGGTGTCGTCCTCGACCCCAAGACCGCCCCTTACATCCTTGACCAAAATATCTCCGAGCCTGACCCGCAGATCCTCAAACTCAACAGTGAACTCGTCTCTTACGACGAAACCATCTCTCGCTTCCTTCACGACCGTGAAGCCCAATACATCCGCAATGGCCTTGGCCGCCTCGTCACCGGAATCCTCATCACTAACGCACCCCGTGCATCGCCCATGAACGCCAAGGGTTGTGGCCGCATGCTTCTCAACATCCGGGTCCTCCAGCAGAACCTCAAGAACATCGAAGATGGCGTCGACCTTGCGCGTGCCGCCAACTACTTTGATATGTTCACTAGAGGTGCTGAGAAGATTTTAGCAGCGGCGAAAGCGATGAAGGAGGTGTCTGAGGACTCAGGGAGGAAGTTTTCATATGAAGAGTTGAAGAATTTGGTGGGGTTGTGTTATAGTGAACAATTGGCGGATCCGGAGAGGGGCGTAGCGACGGCGGCAAAGCGGCAGATGGCGGATAAGATGTTAAATTTGGATGAGTTTATATGGCAGTCTTAGGATGAACTGGCAAGGAATAGACTAGAATATGAATTTTTGTAATAGACAGTCAATTAGGTTTTGTGACTTGGGTGTCGTGTTGATCTTAGTATGACAGTTGTAAGTGATATAACCCTTTGCTGTCAATGAACCCAGCCTTGAATTTTCTTAAACAATCGGATTGGACAATTACTGTTCTTCCGCTAATATGCCCCGCTATTTCTGCAAGGCTGTCTTATCAGAGACCCACATTTTACGATAAGACCTTTTTTTTTTCGTCGTAGAAACCCCGGTGCATCAATTCAGTCCAGAGAAATTACCGATTTACCTTCCGTTTTCAGGTCCACTCTTGAATTTCCGGGTGCTCGTAATACCTCCAAGTTTGCTCTCTACCCTAAGTTTCTTTGACTATAGAGAACCGCTCTATTTCATGCTTTTAGCTATTTCTTGGCTTTTGCATATACCCTACACCTTTGTCGCATTTTTTTACAATTGTCTTTAAAACATCTGCAACAATGGACCCTTCCGAGGGTCAGGTGAAGGTGTTGTTCACCACCACGCATGCTGGCATTGAGCTCCCCGAAGAGAAGCGTCAGCTGCTGGTCCCCACCGGTATATAACTTTCCGCTTTCTTTTCACTTCCACCCCTCCATTACCCCTCAGCTACTAATTACTCTGCCTCTAGACATCAAGCGTTATGGCCTCTCCCGCATCCTCAACTCTGAATCCATGCTCAACACTGAAACCCCCATTCCCCTCGACTTCCTTGTCAACGGCACCTTTCTCCGCACTTCTCTCCAAGAACACCTCACCACCAATAGCCTGTCCCCCGAAACCACCATCACCCTCCAATACGTTCCGTCGCTCCTGCCTCCCGTATACGAAGCCAGCTACGAACATGACGACTGGATCAGCGACATTGACCTATGGTCTCCAGGTAACACCCCCAGTTCTGAACGTCTTCTTTCCACTTCTTACGATCGTACTTTGCGCATTTGGAACAAGTCTGGCTCTATCCTCGCGATGTCGGGAGGCGCCTCGGCTGGTGGCCATCACAAGCGGATCAATACTGCACGCTGGTTGAGCGGAAAGCGGATTGCTTCTGCTGGTGTCGACGGGACCGTTCTCGTCTGGGACTACAGTGAGGTCGCTGATGGTTTCGGCGGTGGGAAGCTTAAGCCGATCCTTGAGCTCCACGGCCACAAGAAGCAGATTAACCGGATTGCCGTTGACCCCAAGACCAAACGCATTTTGACTGCTGGATCCGATGGTGCCGTTGGTGTCTTTATTGCCAGCAAGGATTCAGCGCCTGAGTGGGAGGTTGAGCGTCCGGCTGTGCAGACTAAGAAGGTGAAGACTTCGGTGACTGTCCCGCAACGTGGTGCGACGGCTATGATGCAGATTCACTCGGACCCGGCTACTCAGGTTATCTTCCACCCTAATGATATCTCAGTCGCCTACTCTGTTTCTCGCGACAAGTCGCTCCTTACTCTCGATTTAACTACCGGTCGCACTGTCTCTTCACTTATGACTATGCACCCTCTCATGTGCGTTGGCGCTCTTGGTGGCGCATCTCCTCTGCTGGCCGCTGGTTCGTCGGCTAGACATATTTCCCTTCTGGATCCCCGTGAGAGCACTGCGGCGCCCAATGTTCTCACTCTGAGAGGTCACACCAACATGATCTCTGCAGTTGCAGCGGCCCCGGAAAGGACTACGCCATGGCATCGGCATCGTGGGATGGTACCGTTAAGATTTGGGATTTGCGTAGTGTGAGACCCGGAACCCGCGATGAGGGTACCGGGAGTGTCTCAGAGGCTATCTTCACTGTGCCGCGCGAATGGCTCAAAGGTAAGAAATTGCCGGAGGCTGGCGATGGTGCGAAGGTTCTTGCATTGGCTTGGGATGAGGCGTGGGGTTTGGTATCAGGCGGTGAGGATAAGAAAGTGCAACTGAACACTGCTGGCGATTTGGCTTTACCGGAGATGTAAAGTGGAGAGTTGAAAGAGAAGAGGGGAATGGGGAGAGGAGAGGATGAAAACATAGATGGACTCGTAAATCAGGGAAAAGAGGGCGAGGGGAAATCTATATCATGATATTTTGGCGTTTGATTTAGTTTCATGTTTTTATGTTAATTATAGGACTTAGTGGATTTGTTAATATCATTGGTGTAAATGCGTTTCGTTGTATCAGGAGCTGGATGTTATCCGATCTTTCTAAAGGTATCTAATTTATGCATGTTCACGTGCAAGAAACGTAGGACTCGGAATCCTTCAAACTTAAATTAGGTAAGAGGTCATATCTCTTTAAAATAGGTAATTTATCATTAATATCAACATTAAAATTAATTGGCTCTAAATATTCTGGGGAAAGTGGCCTGCTTCAAATTTTATCCAGTTACACATCACTACCTTCCATCTAGCAAGTGTTCCCAGCAAGAACAGTCGTTTTGCGCCACGGCCAAACAGCATCTGGCTTACTCTTAAGTTGGGGCGACATCGAAGTCGACCACCCCGCACTCTCAATTGACGCAGTGAAAGTGTAAATTTGATAGTCACCAACGGTCTCGCCCTTGACGCCAGCAGCGGCGTTCTGCACATTCAAGAGAGGGGCAGCAATGCCATCGGGAGTGTATTTGTGAGCAATGGGAAGGATAAGGTCATCCTCGGCGATGCTCGACTTGGCGGCAACACGCACGGTCATGCTGAAGTTGCCGTTGACAGCGTTGGTGTCCATGCAGGAAATGTTCTCGAGGTAGAGGAGATCGGTCTCGAGGGGGTAAGACCCGGTGCCGCCGTTGTCGAGGGTAGTAGTGCCGTTGGAATCCGTGAGCTGGATAGTGAAGCTGGTGGCGGCAGCGTCAAGAGGAAGTTCGGTCTGAAACTCGTACCAAGTGAAGATCTCGCGGAAGAACCCGCTACTTTGGCCACCCTTAAGATGGCCACGATCAGCAGAGATGGTCCTGGTTTTGTTATCAGCATCAGACAGGACAATGGCGACGGTAGTATCGTCGGCGTTGCGCCCAGTGACAGTGGAAGTACGAACACGGACGCGACCGCTGAAGGCGAAGGCGGTCTTGTTGGTGTTGAATTCGTACGAGGAAATGTACGGCTTGACGTCAACGATCTCAACGGGCTCATCAAGAGTGACGACACTGGGGACAGTGCTGAGCATGCGGTCGAAGACAGAGGCACAGGAGGTCTGGAAAGTAGTGGGATCACGCAGCGAGTTCATGGTGATATTATTGTCAGCGCCGAAAGCACGCTTGTCGGAGTTCATGGTATCGTTGGAAGAGAAGACAAGCGGGTTGACGCCGTCGCTATCAAGGTACTCGTCAACAACTTGAATGTCAAATTCGGCACTGGTCTTGTCGAATGTGGCAACGTTATCCTCAGACGCCGTCCCATTGACCAACTCGGGAAAGTCAATACTGTGAACTTGGCCAACCGAATGGCCACAGGCAATCATCGAGATCATCTCACTAGTTGTGAACCCGGCCTTGGTGAACTGGTTCATCGTCGTGTTAAGATCTGTTGACGGCTCTGGAACACCCGCTTCGTTTGCAAACATTGCATCGATGCGCCCCGGGCGATGCGGCACCCTGTTGCCACCACAGGACGCAACGGCGGCGACAAGACCCATGGCGATCAAATCAGCAGTGGATGTCACTGGTGTGATGAATTCGGAGAGTTGTCTAAGGGTGGTGTTGAATGCAGATCCGGGGTTCTCCGCTCGGTTCGTCTCAAACCGGATAGACCCGTCGAGACCGCCGAGGCCGGCGGACTTGTCATGGGTAATGGTATCGTGGAATGCAGTGCGGATCCACTCAGCAGCGGTGTTGGTGCCGGGGCGGGTGGCACCGAAGCCACAAGGGACGACCTCTAGGGAGTTGTTAATGGACGTAGAGTGGATAGGCAGGTTTAAAGGGGACTTACGGTCGGTGAAGCCAAAGCGGAGGTAACCGTCTTGGATAACGAGGAGGTCTTCTTGGTCGTCCCATTTGCTGGGCCAGACGTAGGCGGCGCTGACGGCTTGGGCGACCAATGTGGCGAGCCCCAGGCTAGTGGAAGTACGCATTGTAAAGAAAGTTAGATTTATGTAAGTGAGATTAAGATTTATGCAGGTAGTAGACGATTGTGGACTGTCAGTCAATAGAACGCAGGCAGATGGTAAGTCAATATATAAACGATAGAAGGAAGAAATCCAGTCTAAGCCTTTGGAATCCAGAAAGAACAGCAGTAATGATGAGAATACCAGAAGAATTATAGGCCAAAGACTTCGGGGAATTATAGTAACTTATACAAAGTCCTGGAACAGGTGCTACTGAACACAATAAACACATTCTCCTTGGCTTGGTCCACCCTCCCCGTTACACTTCACCTACATCATGCCCAATGCTAACTCCATAGAAGCCCGCCCTGGGCTGTGCTCTTCCCCATTGCTTCGAAACCATCACACCCCGTCGATCCCCTGATTCCCCGTCTCACCAAACCCGACCACCTAGTCCCGTAGAGAATGGCATTCTCTCCAGAACCTCATATCAGGTTCTATGCTAGTCTTTAAAAAATTTGACATCATCGTCACAATGAGAGCGGTGGAGGATGTTGGTGGGAGGGTGTTGGTGGGAGAGTGTTGGCATGCCGGATGCGGAAAGTCGATTAGGTGTTCCTGAATTAGCAGCAGACTAGGGGTCGAGGGGTAATGATAAGAGGCACGGACGGCTCTCGGGTGATGGTAGTAGATGGAACACGAGGATACAGATGGTTCTTATTGTTTATAAAGGTGTTAATGTTCTCTTGAATTATCATAATGTGTTAGGGATATCCGACAAGAGTGAAGAATACGGGACGTGGAAGTTTAGATAGGGCGGAGACAATGTAACTAGAGGGACTCTAGGCGGCTATCCGATTATTGATGATATCTTAAATAGAGTCCAAGCAGTGACTTGGAACTAGTACTAACACATCCTTCAGTCAAATCGATACACCTTCATATGTTTTATATTCTGCGTTCCACAGATACCACATTTAGCATCTATTTCACATCCAGCAAACTATCTCACGATACGATATCCGAGTCTCACGTCAACTCTAAGGCCCTTCCCCCAAACACATGGTCCGACAAACCCAACCCAAAACTACGATCATGGCTAAACAGTATAGCAATTCTGTGTCCCACCCAAAAATCTAAGCCCTCTCGGCAGGCCATCCCTTCCCAAGTTTTTTAACTCTATTTAATGAATCCAGGAAATATTATGTCACTCCCTGATGACCCAGCCACACAGATGACCGCTATTGTCATATTCCTGGTAGTGGTCAGGGCGGACCTTTTTCGATTGATTCGATATGCGCCTTGTTTCCATGGTTCAGGATATTTTTGTCGTGTAGACCGCCAAGTTGCCTAACTAACATGTCCCTCCGACCTATCATATTATGCAAATACAGCTAATCTCTCCGCAAAGTAACTAAGAAACTAGCTCAAAGCCATAACCTAACAACTTCCTCCGTATGTAACATTCTCTATTCAGCCCATGGTCCAGAGCCAGCCTTGGTATGTAGACTCCATCTCCAAGTGCAGGGGATTTCTCGTATTCCTCTCTGTCCATCCTCACTGGCGATCATCCTATATAGCGGCCTCCTGGTTGGCTGGAAGCCCGCTTGTCCCCAGGCGTCATAAGTAGACACTGACGGTTTGCATCCATAAATCAATGTTGTTCTGATGTTTGAGCCGTTTCTTGAACGAACTGATTCGATGGTCCATGAGAGGAAAATTTGTAATGTTTGTATTATTATCTCGCAAAGGAACGGCGCCGATTGGACCCTATGGTGGTGGTGTTAGAGTGACCTGCTGGATTCCGTAAACGATGTATACGGGCATACGAGAATGTGTTGTTGATGTGGGCACTTTTTGTGACCTTCAAGAGAACATCGACTTGCCGTAGAAGGCAGGTAGCAGATTGTAATTATGGACACGATAGTTTGAGGCCTCATGTGTCAAATTATCAAGGTATTGATGATTTTATCCCTTAGCAAGCCGGAGAGCATATTATCGTTCTAGATAGGCAATTAATTGTACACAGACCAAAAGGTATAGACATTTGCGAACCCTACCATACGAGACCATGAGGTACAGAAAAAGATAATTATGATCTCAAAATTTGACTCTTAGACTTCTATATACAAAATTTACTGTGGTATTCACACATTAAATTTAAGTTGCTTGAAAGATATGCATATTACTCCTTACTAACAATCATTACAGACCAAATTAAACGACTTTGTATCTTCTCAAATACAGGAAATCAACAAAAAAGTGAAGCAAGTAAAGATATAGGAAACTCAACCAAACTTTTCAGCCTTTTACAAAACCCGCGTCACCTTCATCGACCCCCTCGCCCTCTCATACCCCGGCAACACACTCCGATTCCTCACCTCCTGCGCCTCGAAAACCCTCGGCACCAATGCATCCTCAATCTCGGCCTCCTCCATGACAACATCAAATGACGGCAACCCATCTGTCTGCACCTCATGTCTCTCTACCTCTTCCGCCGCCTCCGCAACAATCTGCAACGGGACCTTCAACGTCAACTCGACACCTGACGTCATTGTCACCGTCACCTTCACAAGGTATGCTCTCGCTATCAAGCAACTGTAAAACGATGGGACAAGAATATTCGACTCCGTCGGCAAATCGAACGGAATGTGAACCTTGCTAAAGTATGTCGCCACTGCTGGGCTATTAGCCCCCACTGAAACATCCGACTGCTCATAAGATTCCCTCCTGCTAACCGTTGACACCCTAGACGAGTACCCCGAATCCCGCCTCTGCATATCCGGCTGTCCCATCGACCACTTCCCCAACGCACCTACTGGCACATTAAACAAATCCACTGTCTTTTTATACTCTGTTATAAATTGCAAATCCAATAGGGTTTGCCTGCCGCGATCAGGAAATTTCATCATACCCGCGGCCGCATGGTAAGTGGACGTGACCAGCTTGCCAGTAATGCCGGCGATCTGAGGAGGTGTCGATCTGGCGGTTTCGGCGGCGAAGTCAAGGTAGACGGTGATACTGGGGCACTTTTGGGACTTCAAGCCATCGGCGCCAATGTATGCGGCTGCGGGCTCAGCGGCCCGGACGGTCAAGCAACCTTGTTTTACGGTGAGGAGGCCCTTGCGGATCGTCTTGGAAGCCGAGAGACGGTAGGCAATGTCACCCTCTGACAAAGCGAGTGGTGCCCTCTCAGGCAATGCGGGAAGGACATTGACGACCGTAGAGTTTTCGAAGATCTTGATGTGGTTCTTGGTCACGGCTTCCAAGCGGAGAACCCGGGCCTTCACGGAATATTCGATAGTCGTGGTGTTTGGAGCCATATCGGACCGGTCAACCCAGGTGCCGATGGACGGCGGCAACATCATGTGAGAGGAGGGTACCTCGAGGGACAACGAGGTGTGCGAGCAAGCCGAGAGTGTTAGCTGCGCGGGGATGATGAAAGTAAAAGGGAAAACGTAAGTTGCGCCGGCGTCCAAGATTTTGGTCTCGGGAATCAAGTGGGCGTCGAGGGGCATGTGTTGGCGGAGGATTATGTGAGTGGCTCTTTGGGGGAATTGGCCGGTCTCAATGCGAGTTGTAGCAATGCCAAGGAAGACAACCTCGATGCTATCAAACGCAGTATTCTTGGTGGGCTTGATAGTAGCAGTTCCGCAGATGCGGTGGCCAGGCTGGTAGACTTTTGCGGCGTAGTGGTTGCAGATATCGATGGTGATGGTCGGGGTACGGTTGGGGACACCAGAGACCGAAATCCGTCGGAAAGCCGCTGTGTTCATCGCAACTAGATTAACGGCGGAAGACGAAAACATGTGTCAATGGGAATCAAGCGGAGAGAGGGAGCCGACGTCTGCATAAGTCAAGCTAAAAAGGGAAGTTGTGATATTGAAAGTGTAGATGGACTTGAGCTTAAAAAGGAAATTATTCTTTGTTCTGGACAAGTAGATGGGATGACTGATAGTGGCGAATATCAAAATCAAAATCATTGAAGCCGAAGGTGGGAATACCATGACTTTATATTAACAAGCCATCACACCTCCTCATCACACCCATCTCCACCGACATACGAGCCATGATAAAACACCCAAGGGCATTCAACCTTCTACCAAATTCTGACTACACGCCCTCGCCAATACATCCAGTCCGGGATGAAATGTCATCCTGTGACCACATCTGAGTATCATACTTTGCTGCCGACGTCGTCTGTAGATTTAGAAGCATCGTGCCGTTCCCAAGCTGTGTTTTCCGCGGTTTCCACGCTATAATGTAGCCGGTTTGCTCTATGGTTCTGGTGCCACCGGTATTTGGTTAATCGCAAGGGCGTGCGGAAGATTCATTTGTTAGTTGATGGCGCTCCAGAATATTTCTTAGCTGCACGCCCCCTGGCGGTAAATAGACGCCTCGAGCTTTGGGATGTTTTGGGAGGGAATTGGTGAACTGGAGTTGACTCCAATATTGTCATGATTAACAAGGGTTTATGGTGTTATGAGCAGCTTACGACATCGACCGAACAAAAATATCAGATTCCTCAGTATCAAAAAGTGGTCTCAACTTCAAGATTCGACAACTGAGTTTCCACCGAGATCCAAACCTGACTAATCTCTATCTTTTTTAAAAAAAATTAAAGTCATATCTTTATGATGCTCTCTCCTTCGCAAAATATTGCACAATATCCCACCATATAAGCCGGGCATCCCAAGATATCTCTTCTCTCTCCACCACCTAGTCATCCGACCCCAAAGATCCTGGACCTCCATCCCTCAACTCCCCTCAACTTACAGCACATGTGAACCTTCGATCTCAAGCCCTCAACTGTCATCCGCAAAGCGTAGCCACGACACTCATCACCGTTGCCGAAAGCAGCTCGCCGGTGGGCCGGGTATCACTCGTTTGAGAAACCTGCAGCGTAGCCAGGAGAAGTCTGTGCTCAGGCAGAAGTCATGGAATAGTAGGGTGTGGATGGCATGAATGTGAGGTTCTCAAGTGGAGAGGGGATTGCTGGACGAGCAACGTCAAGGAATTCTATGAGCGTAGCATGCTCTGGCATTCTGCGATGCTAATTCCAGCTGCATGAGATGATGCGTATGGCGATTGTCCTCTCGGTATTCTCCATACACCTATAGGATTCATCATCGCTATTCCGCTCCTTGAGTCACTGTGCCTTACCTAAACTCACGGAGCCAGCTCCGGATTCCTTCTTTGGGCTTTGAATGTGCTCAACTTATACTAGCGCCAGGAGCAAAGGTGTGCCACCCTAGTGAAAGGAACGCCCTTACACCTTGATTCGCTTCTAGCGATGACATTGATAAATTTGAATCCTGCGCCTTATGGATGACATTCAATAGGTGAAATTTGCTGCTTGCGAGTCAATATACTATGAGAGAGCTGGTCAGGTCACAGTCATACCTAGATAACCCTTATCGAGGACCGTCTATACCCGTGGGAAGCCGAATTATCTAAATCATAGCCATCGCCATAGACTCAGAAATTATGAATAGGAGCTCAAGGGAACACGAATGAGGTTGAGCTCGTCCGATTTAAATGCGAGTATTAGGTGTGTGGTTATCGGCACCTTTGGGGGTTTGAGGATTGTCTTTGACTTTGCAGGGTATCGAAGGTCTGTTCCGAGATATCTCGAGATGTGTCTTGAGGCAGAAGTTGATTGTGATGATGAGCTTACTCCCTTCGCTGAGGAGTTCCGAAATGTCGTGAAATATCATGATATTTATTGATTTCTCGGAAGAAGCCCTCCATAGTCACACCCATAATTCTTTGAGGCGATCACGGTGTCCGAAACCTACCATTTATCAGACCGTTAGCAACCATTATATTCATTTTGAAGATACAAAGGGTCCTGAATTACTTAAACATTGTCAGTAGGGTGTTTAATGTTGAACCCTACTGTTACCCACCGGTCAACTATATAGACCGCCACCCAATCTTTCTAAATCCTAAGAGGTTCCATCGGCTTTGAATACAAAATGATATCCGAACACGCCCTCCTATCGTATTGACGAGACCTGACTCCCAAAAATCAATCCTCAATAATTCTCACCTAAAGAAAAATCACAAAAATCCTCCACTAATTAACCTACCCCTAAAACACCCCGCCACTCCCTTACCCTCAACCCCTCCCAGCCAACCTCATCCCCAGATTTTCTTTCTGTTAGCGGAACAGCTCTACCCTCTCATCCCTGTCTCTTGCCTTCAACTACCATTAGCAATCACCCACTATCAAGCGTCCGGCTCAGTTCGAATTTAGTTCTCAAATGCCCGTTAGGACTCTTGTCAAGTGCCCATGTAGGCCCGTTCCAAGAGATAGTGATGGGGTGTTGTTCTCCAAAATTAGTCTTGAGGGTTGTAAGCTTCTTGGAGGGATATTGAGTTGGCGTGCTTGGTTATCTTGGTGGTGGTGAAGGGCGGGATGTAAGAGTGGTATCGGGATTGGGGGTGGATGTCTGTGTGTGTGTGTCTAAAGCTACGCCTTTTATGTCAAGAGAGTCACTGACTTTATGATATGCAGTCGTTTAATAGTTGAAAAGGATATTCCCAGAGTTAGAGATTTACAAGCCAGATGATGAGGCGGTATATACCATAACAGCCCAAAGAACTGTTTATCTTGGTCTTTCTACTGACCGTAATATCTATCTTAATTTAACACCTAAGGTCAAAAGTATATGATTAAAGTCTCTGCTGTATAGATTTATTTAGTGTGCCAACCCCAAATTTCTATGACAGACTCCCGCACGGCGAACCCTCGAGACCCCAATTTCTGTGATCCAACGGGTATGTCAAATATCACAATTAGAAATAAAATCAAGACAAATCCCTTGAGCCTCGAAAACGTGAGTTTCCATAAATTGCATCTTATTGATCTTGAATTGAAAAGACCATTCTAGAGACGGGCTGTTGTTGGTCGATGATCTGTAAGGTAAGTTGGGTGGGAAGGCCAGGTTTTCCGCGGCGAAAGTTGGGAAAGATATTAGCAGACGGTTACCCACACCTTGTTTTATTTTCGTCAAATTTTATGGTCTAGTTGCATTATTCTGAATCATATGTTTTCTTGCGGTGGGAGACACTGAGCAATAATTGTATGTGCTAAGTTTCCCAACGTGTGCTTCGTGAAGCCGGACTGGACCAGGACCCCAGATCAGAGATTGTTCTCGATCTCAGAAGACACTTGTGTTTGAATATCAAAATGCAAAACAAAATAGCATGTGCCGATTTCACTTACATAACAATTTGCTTGAGTCTATAACCCCACACCTACGTTTCCCGGCTCCCTTTCCGCTAAACCCACCGATAACAACACAAAATTCCCTCCCGCACCATTCACAAGTCTAGCCCTTAAACTTTACCATGCCCACATTCACCAATATCAAAATATTAATGGACCAAGAAATAAACACCACACCATATGTCTTATATTACCCTAAATCATACTATATTCATTCGACCCGAAGGTCACAACACGAGAATCTCCTCCACGAATCACCAGTTACCACACACCCCGTGATCTGTATCTACTGCCACGAGATGTACAGCATAATGCCAGCCCCAACGGAAACTGCTACAAACTGGCCTAGAGTCTTCTTAAGCTCGGCGACCTTGTTGGAGTCAGTCTTAAGAAGCTCAGGAATCACGGAAACGGTTCCAACGTAGAGGAAGGTCCCCGCCGTGAACGGCAAAAGCAAATCACCAGCAGCCTACTATATTGTTAGGTATTTTTCTCTCAGATGCACATGTACACTCATCGCCTGCACTTACCAAGCTAGTCCCCCAAATACCACCATCCCTCGGCATCCCCGCCTCATTCAATCCACACTTCCCGCCCAACTCCTGGATCGCAATCCCAATACCAGTCCCCAGGAACGCACCGATCGCTGTGATGAATTGCGCGCCCATCGCCTGCTTCTTGGAAAATCCAGACTGAATCAGCAAGGCAAAGTCGCCCACCTCATGCGGAATTTCGTGCAAGAAGACCGCCAACATCGTGCTCGCGCCAACAATCGGCGACGCATAGAAACTAGCGCTCATGGCCAGGCCATCAGTAATGTTGTGAGTGAAATCAGCAATGAGGTTAAGGTAGCCGGTGAGCTTGACTGACGTGTTGGCATCCTTGACGGCGACGACTTCCTTCTCTTCAGTCTTGTTGGACAAACCAGACTTGCGGTTCTTGACGGTGCCGGAAATCTCAACGCTGGAGGCAACAGCGGAAGTCTCATTCTCATCTTCGTGGATGTGGCTGTGTCCATGATCATGAGAGTGGCCCCCGCCCCCAGTCGCAATCCGCAACCCCTTATCCATTGCAACAAACGCCATGAACCCCACCAAAATCATAACACCCAGCAACAAATTTCTGTTTGGCTCAACAAGCACCAATCTTGCCTTATCCGGCTTGTCCTCACCCAAGAAGATCTCCGGAAGTAAATGGAACAACGTATCGCCCATTAGGCCACCAACGGCAAATGCAACCATGATGGTGAGAGATGCGGGGTTAATGTTAGGAGGGCAGAGGGCAAGAAGGAAGTTGGGAGGGCCGGAGATGTAAAGGGTGGCAAGGAGAGAGTTGACGGCGGGGGTGCTGGGGAAGAGGTAGGCAAAAGTGTCTTTCATGAAAGAAGACTGCGAGTTATTGAGGGCAGCCGCCTTAACAGACGAGAGCTTCTGGACGATGGAACAAAACTATGATCTTGATTAGCATCAAGTGATGTATGAGATAGTGAGTATGCCATGTACGAACCTGAAGCTCTTCCTCGAGCTGCTTGAGGCTCATTGAAGTCAGTTCAGCAGCAGTAGACTGCTTCTCAGTTTCAGCGTGAACAGCAATAACGCAAATCTCGAAAAGCACCATCAAAACCCAAAAGCGTGCAATACCATGATTCTATTCGCCATTGTTTAACCTGAAGATATATCAATCACACAATCAACTAAGAGATAAAAACATGCAAGTGAATATCAACGTTGAACAAAATACACCAATTACTCTTTAACAACAGATATCCAACTTGAAATAATTAAGCATCTATAAAGAAAGATAAAATACGAATAATTTTGGATCAACCTTTCCACTTACGAAATAACCTCAAGTTCATAAATCAATCATCTGCTGTTAAATTATTCCCAAAAATCCCCTTGGCGCTCCAACGCCCTCTAACCTCCGATCCGATCCTGGCGCCGAGCATTGCCAGGCGGGCGTTGTTACTCAAGCAAATCCCCATTTGTTCATCAGCTCGGTGGCGCTCAGCCACATATATTAGGACATGGCGCATCGATTAGTGGGGTCGAAGAATATCCCGGCGGGCTATTTGTAGTTATGGCGCTCAAGTTTGCCCGCTCGGCGGCGAGAATGGGCGGGCGGTAGTAGCGGGGGTCGAATTTGGTAACGTAATAGGACGCGGTGGAAGGATCTGTGTTGTCATTAAAGTTTGTCGTGTGGGATTCCGGCAGGCAATGTGTCAGGTGATGTAGGTTGGATATAAGGGTTGAACATAGTGTTAATATCACGTGAATGTCACAAAAAGGGTTTTATTTGGAACCCTATATCAAATTTCCACGGAATCACCCATCTGACACAATGCTGAAAATTTATCTCAAAGTATGTTTCATGCCATTTCAGGGTGAGCTGTACGAGTCATGTACATAGACATTAATGATTCCAAGGTCATATCAGTAGCAGCCCTTGGAGTGATGTCAAATTCCATACCTCAAAGTACCCCTAGCTCATGATAGCTACTCCCATCTTTCCTGCCGTATCAGAAAGTCAATTATCAATCAACATCACCAGATATTCCATATCTATTACCTTGTGATCGACAGCCCCATAACGAACGAATACCCATCGAATACCCTATCACATTTACTGTTCACCGCGGAAAACCAATTCCGTAACGCCCGCAACAAGTGGACCTTATCACAACCACTATCCTCCCACCCCCGCCTCACGTCCCCAATAATACCACGGAAACACCGCACATACCACACTCGATTTCCGGGGGGCCCTCAATAGTCAGGTGTGGACGGGAGGGATAGGGTATACATAAAGGATGGCTTCTTGCAGGAGTGTAAGAGTGTTGGTGACGTCGAAGGGGCTGGCGGTGACAGCCGTTGAAGGGTTTCCTGAGGATGCGATGAGTTGGGGATGTGGGATGTTGCAATGATGGTGACGTCCCGCAAAATGGACAAAAGCAATGAAATGAAACCTTTAGAGTTTAGCAGGCTGCCATTGAACTTATATAAGCTCGATGCTGCCAGTTCCAGCGGAACGTAAAAGTCTGTGTTACCAACGACGTTAGCTCTTTCCATGGGAAAGATGACCAAAAATAACGGACGCTCCGATACGGGGAATCGAACCCCGGCCTTCTCGGACCAGCTTTTCTGTCAGATGAGAGCGAGATATCCTAACCCCTAGACTATATCGGATTGCCAGTTGTTGAAATAGGATGGCATAGGATGGCATAGGCTATGGCATAGGCTATGACATAGCCTATGCCTTGAAGTCTACAGTCAGTGATTTCGGTCCCGAATCGAAGATATCATCATGCCATTTAGCCAGGAATATTAGATACCTGCGATCGGAATGACAATGACAGACAAACAAAAAAACATACAACACTGGGTATTCCCACGTGGTCACCCACCGTAGTACTAATCCGGCGCTCTGTGGCTTGACTATGGGGGAGCGGACGGGACCCCGTATTTTCCACAGGCTATGGTCGTATGTGGAGGGCTAAAGTGATACTGGCAATCATATGTTAGTCCGACCGCAAAGCCGGAAAAGTATATTGTGATCAGGACACAGTGCTTTGGGTCATCTATGCTATCTGAATATAACTATATCCTATAGCTAGCTTGTTTAATCGTAGCTGAGGACGTCGTGTTGCACCAAATGACAATAGATCCATATTAGTCCGAGATGGTTCTGGGAATATTCTCACCTAGGCCACCCCTGTTCAGACTTTATCCATATTAGCAAGATCACGATAAGACGATCTACCAGATTTCCCTTGTGTAAGATTAACTTTTGAGTCCAAAGGCATTAAAACTCCAAATTTCTCGAGTTCCCTCATATTGAGCTACGGTCTTGATTCAGTATTCAATGTGATGAATCATATTACCTCTCTGAATAATGTACAAAACCAAATGGGTAACTTGCAAATTTTCAAACTTTGGAACAACCACTTCATATTATGTCATTTAGAATGGTCATATTCTCGCATATAAATGAATCGCATCCCTCAAAACGCCGAGCCTAACCTTCTCTTACTCTCTAAGCCACCTTGTCCATATTCATGTATTCTTTCATGATGATAATACTCTCAATTTTGCATTTCCCCGTGACATCCAACCTGGGGCAAGGAATCTCACCCGATGACACTGGCGCTTAACTAATGCACGTTGCGGAGCTCATAAAAGACTTTCTTAATCCGTAATATCTACGGGACATACACGGAGAAAACATACCAACAACATACGCAAGAAATGGACACGAATAAGACGTTGAACGTGTTCTCCAATAAGGGATCTTGTGAAACCAGACCGTCGCATTACTGCAGGAGGCATGGAGAATCGGAAATTCTGAAGAATTAAGGTGATATCTCCGATGGGGAACTGACACAGGACGCCCAGGATGTCGATTATGATGTTCATTTTACATATATTGTAACCGTCTTGTTGATACAATACAAGGCTTTACCATCTACCGAATCAGTCAATATATATATCACTCTTGTCTCCCTCCCGGCAGCAAGTACATCCGTTAATAGTCACTATCTCATCACATTCGTTAGATTAGAAGATCAGACTAGCAACACATAAAAATCAAAAAAAAATCAAAATACGCTGCATAGCATCACAGGCTCACTTCGAGTCTAGAAGACCACAGAGAAGGGTTCTGTCGTGTTGAAGATGAAGGAAACACGATAGGTTGTGGAAACTTTATGGAGGGGCTAAATTATATTAGACGTGGGATGCGTTATAGGGGGGAGAAGGTGTTCGGACAAGGAGGCGAAGGAGGGGAGAGGGAAGGAATGGAAAGAGAGGCAAGAAGTGGGGGTGGATGGGTGGCCGAGAAGGTTTAGGATGTTAACAAGATCAGAGAAAGGCTGTTATAGTGAAATATTTAGATATGAATCAACAAGTGCTTGATCAATATGTTGCAGATCAAAGAAAGAAACATCTACATGTAATATATTTGAGTAACATGGGCAAAAATACTTGTCACCTCCCACGTTGTCACTTTTCACCAGCGTGCATGTCTCCACAACCCACATTATCCGCTGCAAACAATGCATCCGCTGTGGATACAACCCACTGAGATAGTTCGTATGTCTTCAAACAAGAGACAGATCCTGTGCTCAAACGCAACAAAAAAGAAAATAGAAAAGAAAAAGAAAATTTTTTGCATATCATTCGCCACATGCATGTCGCCCACCACCCATAAAAACCCAAACTCAAGTCTGCGTGACCACTCACAAACCGCTTATCCCTAACTTATCCACACTACTTCCCAACTACGATCCTCAAGCGTGTTTACACAAGACCGAATTGCTTTTCTCTCTGGTTTCCAAACTCCACTCACCACCAAGTCTTTTTTCTATGTATCACAATCGCCCCGGGAGCACCTCAGATAGAAACAGGCAATATTACACACCAAATGCTCCAAAAGCTTTCTGGAAACGATAAACACAATGCCTTGTTGCGGCATCAGGTGTTCCATGGCCGGGAGCCCCTTTGCTCGGCCATGCTCCCTTCTAAGTTAGGGCAGGGATGGCTGGACGAGGTGACGGGACCGAATGATGGATGAGTGGGTTGGTGGTTGGTGAGATATCACCAAGTAGAATCGATCACAGGGAACGAGCATAGCTCTAGACTGGGAGAGACAATAAGAATCGAACCTCCCTTGGATATCTATCTAGTTAACATAGTATACAGATCGTCAACATCTGCATTGATAGCATATCCCATTGTGTGTTTTGTCCGTCAAAACCGACCTTCAGACATGTTCGCCAGACATCTTCGTTAGTCGTTTTCATCTGTGCTTGGGCTTCCATTTGGTTCGTCTACTCGACGATCATATATGCGCAACAGCTACTGCCAAGTCCATCTTCAATATCTCTCCAATGAGTCATTCAGCAGCCAACCCCCACTCATTCACCTTAAAACAGACACTAATCGTTCTCAATTCATAGCTCCTAGGTGGTCTGTCCGTCAATACTTTCTCCCCTTTCTACTCAATCCTGTCGCACCGCTGCGTTCTCGTTTGATATCCCATTCAAATCCATCCTGGGGTGAGGGAATCGACTTGTCATGTATAGAGAAAACAACGAGCATGGTTCCCAATAGCCACAGACAATGTTCTGAGCAGGACTCACTTGATGTGATATGGCAATCATTCTACGTTTGGTTGACGGGGAGTTAGATGCAAGAACATACGTACCTTAAGAACAGTACCTTTACAACTTTTGTAGCTACTTTTTCTTTTGTTAGATGGTTGATGTTATTTCTTTGTTGATATTCAATATCCTGATTTTTTTGATGCGGAATGTTTAATTTTTTGATTGTTATATATTGAGATATTTATTTATATTCTCAATATCTCCCAATTGATTCGACCCATCTCCACGGCTAATTTACACTAAAAGTACTACCAGATCGTATCACGGCTTCCTATACCAGCCGACTATAATGCCTGAGTCTTCCACCACTCTCGTCGTCCCGGCTGCTGCGGCCTCTTCCCCTCCCGCCGTCGCCGCCGCCGCCGCCGCTGACGAAGAGCCCATCGCCTCCGTTGAAATCGACACCGAAGCTGAGAACTCCGACCCTTCCTTCGCCGAATCTGGCTTTGCTTCCACCACCGGCTCCTCTACCACCTCCCTCATGTCTTCCATCATGCGCTACCGCCAAGAGAACGGTCGCACTTACCACGCCTACAAAGACGGCAAATATGTCGTCCCGAATGATTCCCTGGAGCAAGAACGTCTGGACCACCAGCACCATATGTTCATGTTAACTTTCGGAAACAAGCTGCAGTTAGCGCCAGTGGGCGAGAATGGTCACCAGTTGAACAATGTCCTGGATATCGGCACTGGCACAGGTATCTGGGCCATCGATTTTGGCGACGAGCACCCTGAAGCCAGCGTTATTGGCGTTGATTTGTCCCCTATTCAGAGTTCCTGTGTCCCACCCAACGTTAAGTTCCAAGTCGACGACGTTGAGGACTCCTGGACGTTCAACACGCCCTTTGACTATATTCACTCGCGCATGATGACCTGGTCGATCTCTAACTGGGAAAAGTTCATCCAGCAAGCTTACGATAACCTGGCACCTGGTGGCTACCTGGAGCTCATTGACGTTTTGCCTATCAAGTCGGATGATAATACCTTTGAGGGCACGCACACGCAGAAGTGGATCAAGACTATTCATGAACAAATGGAGAATCTTGGGCGCCCTGTTGATTCTGCTTTGAGATACAAGGACCAAATGACCGCTGCTGGCTTCGAGAATGTTGTGCAACAAAAGTTTATGTGGCCTCAAAACCAGTGGCCCAAGGACATTCACCTGAAAGAGCTTGGTAAGTTGACTCAAGAATAAAACTCAGATGATTGTGCACTACTAACTATGTAAACAGGTGCCTGGAACCTAGAGAATATCAACTCCGGCCTGGAGGCTTTTTCGTTGGCTATCTACACTCGTGTTCTCGGGTGGTCTCAAGAGGAGACTTCTGCCCTACTGACCAAGGTTCGCGCTGAGATTCACAGCCGCAAGATTCACTCTTACTGGCCTATGTAAGTTCGGAGCCTACATCCATATATCGGTACTTTTACTAATACTGTATGTCTAGTTGGGTCTGCTACGCTCGTAAACCCCTTTGAATCAGACAGAAGTCTGTCATAATCCGAAACGACCGTAATGCCTCTTTGTAGGTTTTGTATTTATACCATTCACCAATCATGTTTAATAATTTCCTTAGTTGTATTTGTTAATTAGGACATGTATTGTCTATATCATTATTCAGTCTCCATCTCATAAATGTCATAAAACTGTCTAGTGCTTATCGGAATCTAGGTAGACCTGGTAGAATTTTAGCTTCCATAGGCCTTCTTCATTCTCAAGGATAGCATGCGCAGCCCAGTCCTTGTGGGTAACGCCGGTAGTCCGAGTGATATCGACGGTCCCGTACAGGATAAACTCCTTGCTGTCGGCGCCGAACGGGAAGATCTTGGCAATGTGGTGAATCCACCCTCAACGCCGTGCCACGAAGCCTGACGCAGTTTCGCAATTTCTTAAAAATAAGTTAGCTATAATAAATGAAAACGGTAGGTGTGGAGTAACGTACGGTCGTGGCCCTTGGTGCTGATGGAGGCTAGCTTCAGGGAGGCGTCAAAGGTGAATTGGGAGAGGTAGTTCTCGTCGAAGCCCTTGGTATCAGAGATCTTGTAGAAATTTTCAAAGAAGGCCACGATGCTGCTATCGACGGAGACACCGGTAGGATACTCGGCAGTATAAGAGACGGACATGACAATGGACAATAAAGAAATTGGAACAAATGAACCCCCGCTGTAAATAATTGAAGAGTAAAGTGATATAAATGAAACACAAATACTAATGAAGATAGAAGCCAACGAACAACTCACCAGACATTATCGTATCCTTCATGCTCTTTATATCTTTAAACATCGCCTTGAACTCCGCCGGACTTCAGAATCTTCAACCACTACTTCGACAACCAGGTCCCACCTCTTGGCTCAGCCTTTCACTGAACATTAAATCACATTAATCCTCTCGTCTCACTCATCACACAACCAATCTCTATGCATTTGAATCATGGAAAATGCTACAACAGAAGCTTTACAATAAGCCATTTGCCTCTCGGCTGCCGCGCAGACCCTGGGTTCATTGCTTGTCGTATAACCGTGCGGCGGGATTCATCTATAGGACGTGGTGAAATGGACGTATGTGGTGGTGGCCCTGGATTACTGTCAGGAGATATCGTAAACTGATGATTATGGTCAGGCCACACATTGTGTGATTTGTGCGCTTTCTGAAATGGCGAAGGTATGGTTGACCACTATAATACTGGTATTTGCATCACTTATTGATATATATTGCGTACACCTTCAAGAAACAACGGAATTTCTTGGATATGCTTGACCCTAACTGGGTCGACACATTAGGATAATACAGCCTAGTTTAGGTAATTACTCCTGATAAGGTATCAACCACAAACTAAAGGAGGCTGTCAAAATACCCCTATCCCTAACTATATATTAGTCATGTGATTATAGACACCACAAAGGCAGGTTATTTCTGCCTCTATAATCCCAACTAGATTTCTATAAGAGTGACAGTTGAATGTGATAAATCAGTTAATTATTAAAGGAGAGAAGAGGTAGAAAAATGGAATGGATCCCATAAAGAAATGCATATGCAGGAAAAGTGGAGAGCCACCATTCATGAATAAGCATATCTTCCATAAAAGGAGCAGTACAACTGACCATTTCTCTTTAGAATAGAAGAACTCATTAAATCTTATTTTGCCAGAAGCACCCAGACAATTAGCTCACCATGGTCGATGATTGTCATTATGTTTAATGGGGCGAGAGAGAGCTGAAAACAATGGGATTATATATTTATCTGGCGACTACATTTCTATATTCATGATCTCAATTACTTCTTGAAGTTTATGACATACATTCATTAATTGTCCGCATTATTATATCTGAATATGTTGTCACCGTGTACCATCACAAGTGCACATTTGTGCCTCCTAAAGTTTTGTGTATGAATAGAGAACGATTCCCAGATGATACCACATGGGCTACCCCCCAAATCTCTCCAACCGGTGACGTTTATGTGACGCAAGCACACATCAATCAGATTTGTACGGAACCCTGGCTTTGAACTGCCGTGGTAATCAGAGAGTGTGTTCGCCTTTCGACACACTTTAGTACCACGATGAATATTCCAACTTCCATCCACGTACACTTTGCTCTCTAATACATGTTTAGAAAGTCCATCTACCACGGATGTTTGGAAATACTCATGAGTTGCCTGCTGCATCGTCCGCTGAATGCCCCCATCACTGTTAATGACTGGCTGAAAAAGATTGATTATCATACTTTGGTTGCCGTCATGTATTCGAGAATTCCTTGATCCCCTTCCGCAACATCGATAGGTCAATTCTTAATAGATCCAAGCTGATGTTTAGATGCGGAGACTTGAAATTGACTGTCAAGTTGAATAGAGTGAATATTGTGCAGACCGCCATCAATTACATGATCAACAACATAGGCAGATTCACCAATAAATTAGACCCGGTCAAGATGATCCAGGCCCTAAAGCCTCGTCTTGACGCCTGAGAAGTTACCAGCCGAGATCATGTTCATAGTATTTGGGAGAGTTCCGGATCTCACAGACCTGAGAAATGCCTGCAAGGCTTCTCTATACATGAGTCGGGTTATTTAAACTCCCAAATTTTGGGTTCAGTATTTTCACAACACGTCCGAATACTCTCTGGAACTGCTCCTCCACTTGGATAATCGCGAGTCTCTCTCAGGAGCTAATTACCAGAAGCTTGTCAGGTGGGCCGAACATGTTTCAACCATCTTGAAATGTAGGGTATCCGATTGGGACCACCTTTTTTCTCACCATATCGTTCTGCCTATCTACGATGAGCTTGCCGAGCGGTATCACTACTATACTAATATTCGGTTGCAGGTCATCAGGCTTGAAACCCTCAGTATAGATCGCATAGGCAAAACACTTTTGCATCTTGAAGAGCTGAAAATGTGGGTAGTTCGGCACAAGTCAAGGGACCTTTCTGTCTTCATTCTACTTAATCCTTTCCTTGATAAAGTTACAAATGACCCCTATACACATAGGTTCCGCGAGCTGGTGATAGACGAGACCCAAAATTCCAGCAGGCCATGTTTTTCTCTGCGCTCCATAAAGTTGACCGAAAACTCCTCCCTCTCCGGTATTTTTGTGCCAATGAGCAGCGTCATTACCACTGTTGAATTCGAAATCGGATACACTGCCACACCTTCGAGTATTGATAAATGGCCCTATAGGATCATCAGTATTAAGGTAAGAATAATTTCCAAGTCCTGGAGTTATTAAACCAACAATACTCACCTATATATGTATGTAGCTTCACATTAGCCTTGGAATTGTTGCTCGGCCAGGATCCGCGATGCTGATCAGTATGCTCATGTCGCATTTACGTATCTGTCCAACGAAAACGGAATTTCTGCCCTCGAGCAGTTCTATGATCTGTACTTTGGCTATCTCCCCAACGTCAGTGAAGCCGAAAGCATCATCTCGTATCTCAGGTTTTGGTATGATCGTTTATTTGAATGCGCATCCCCTCGAGCCGCAATCTTGCCAATCCGGAACCCTTCACTTCTGATCAAATACGCAAGGTGAAAATCTTCTCCGTGCCTGGGTTCAATGCCATAGAGATCCTAATGATTGGCGTGTCAAGGACAATGAGACCCCATTTCTCGTGATGGAGTCTATTCACATACTTAAACCTGGCCAACAAAATTTTACTGGTAGGCCGTCCGCATGGAGATTCTATCTCAGGATATTGCCCATGGTAAAGGTGGAGATTGAACAGGTAAGATTCCTAGGCTTTGCAAGCAATTACGCAATCATAAGTATTGAACTCGTAGTCTGTAATGACTTCTAGGAACTCCACCTTTGCAGAATTATGGAGAAGGAAATTAATGAGTAGAACGATGTCGTTGATGAAGTCATCATTCGCACGCACTCAGCGATAGAGTATAACATCAGGTGGAACATTAAATTCCAATTATTTGTAAGGGGCGTGGATACATTGTATGATACGAATTGGCACAATAACTTTTCTGACTATGGCTGTGATTATTTTAATGTGCGGTAGCATTTATTCAATTATGACCACATGTTTTGCGGTTTTTCTCTAAGCCTCCTCAGATCTGACACCGCCATCAAAGCCGAGGCCCTACCCAAAACCGCCACAGCATCTTCCCCCGTCGCCAACAAAGACCTAAGTCCCATCGCCCATCACGACAAACAGGTCAAAAGCATGGAGCGCTTTCTCCTTTCCAAGAATTCCCCTTACTATGTCAACGGTCAATTGTCCATCTCAAACTTCGAGAATGTACCAAGGCAAATTGAAGCCATCTCTCCGGAGTTACTCATGAGGGTCCCGAATACGGTCGTGGGTATCACCCCAGAGTTTCCGGGGAGGGGGATAGCTTTATGTTTTGATGAAGCCGACGGTGGTGGGGCCGGGGATTAATAAGGTCTCTCAATAGCCATTAGGTCTGTTGACGGGTGAGATGGGCAGTGAGGATGAGTGATAGGTAGGTTGCGAGGGTACTTATTTTAATCGGTTATGGGACGTTTGGGGATTTATTGGCTGTGTATAGTCTAATTTATATTGCTTAATAGGATGAATATTTGCTTCTTTAGATTGTTCCGCGACCAAATATGTGTAATGTAAGCGAACCATGGTCCAATTTTTAATATCAAAATCTGATGATAGAATTCCTGAAGGTTAACTGCCTCCAAAAAATGTAAAAGTATAAAGATTGTATGATAGTCAGTTTTCATGTTATACTTTAATATAATGGTTACACCAGTGTTAGCACCAGCGGCAGGAAGTACGTAGGAAAAGAACTAGAAGGTTGCCTTCATCTCGTTTCCGATCATTTTGAAAATCTTGAACTCTTCATCTCGCAAATTAGCTCACATATCCTAATCTTATCGCCCTCATTTGTCATTTACTAAGTCATCGCTCGAGAGTGAGGAGGCGTTTTCCCTGTTGCTTTTGTCTGTTTCAAAGGGTCATGACATTGTAGAACCATCAGGTACCCCGCTTTTTCTCGGCATCGAATACTCAAGTGCTTGTCAACACTTCGCGCCGGGGTCTTGTTGGCTGTTTATCAACCTCATCTTTTTTTGTTATCGCCTCCATCTACATAAACTGGGGTCATCAAAAACATTGTATCATATTACTTTTGGTGATATTTATGCTCTTTTATTCCCTGTTATCTTCCCCATTGTTAACGCCCTATCATCGTCATGTCTAGACGGACCGTCCGCTGCAACTTTTGCAATGTTGCCAACCCGACTTGTGATGGGGAGGTCAAGTCGGTGTATGGACACGATCGAGCATTTGTGAATCCTATTCCCAAGGATATTATGAACGGCGTTCCGTATGTTAAAGATGAGAATACGATCCATCACCATCCTTTTGATGAATCAGAGGGATCTAAATTGCCTCAGCCAATAACTTGCGGTAAAATCGATATCCGAGAATGGCGGAAACCGATTTTGTTACATTCGACGAGAGAATTGAGATTGTATCTCAAGGGTTCATTCGAGTAGGTTTCTTATACATCATGTTGAAATAAGCGGCGGCTAATACTTCTAAGAAAATTATTTTGTGAAAGTGATTGGGGCGACGCATATTATCGGCAGTTGATCCCCTGTTCCCCAAAACGCCGCAATGAAAACCCCGAAGAATGGCTCCGCGCCGCCATGTACACCCATGATGTTGTCCCCGCCGGACGCTGGGACATCACTGACTCTGTCAGTTCCAATGCTCAGCACCGCGGTTATCATTTCCACCCCGAATGTATGCAGATTGTCTTGAATAGAATGCTAGAGTATCCAATCGATCACAAATTCACGACGGAGGATTGGGCGCGGCTGGATAAGAAGGCATTTTTGGCGGCGATTTTCTCAGGGTTTAGTTGGGACTTTGTCTACGGGCAGGAATATCAGGGACTCACTGATAGAAAAGTTCTCATGGCTTATACAATGCAAGACACGCCAATTCTCGAGGCCTTGGTAGATTTGGTGGAGGCAGGCAGATTTAAAGGCCCAGTGAAGTTGATACCGAGATTGTCGAAGTCGAAGGAAGAGAAAGACCGATTGTCCCGGTTGCCTTGGGAGATCAGGATGCTGATTTTGGAGTATTTGCCGTTACAAGGTGATTTGAAGAATTGCCGAGAAGCTTCGTTTGCGCTAGCAGAAATTTTGGATAATGAAAGGTTCTGGACGGCATATATCAAACATCATGCTGTGTGGTTTCCAGAGGTAATGGCAATCTTTGAGCGTCCAGAATTGAGTAAGATGGTCGACAAATTGGTGCTTGCTGGTTGGCTTTCTGTGATTACAAAAGATTCCCAAGCAAGACAGGGTTGGGGTGATGTTTTGGCTGCTCGGCAGCATGTTCTTGAACGGACCTCCCGCGTGGTAGAGCGGTATCATGAGTACGTGGAGCGCGGGACTTCAAGATTGGCGAACCCTGAACGGACACAGGCTGTCATCGATTTGGTTTTGCAAGGAAGCCACGGGTGTTTGGTCTGGTCAAATCGATCGGTGACAACAGGATCGTCGTTTCTTTTGCCGTATGAGAAGAATAAGGTTAAACACGGACGAAAGAAGTCCATTGGGAATGCGAACTATAGAGAGCCACTTATTAAGTTGAAGGAAATTTTGCCGGGTGAGGATGAGGGAGGGAGTTTAGAACCAGATGAGACTGTTCAGATTATTGAGCTTTGTGTTGGAGAGATCACCAACGCTCTTATTGAGGTAGACCTGACGAGATATCGTGGAGCCCGGTAAGTTCTTAATATCCTACGCATAATTTACTGTCGAAGAATACTAACTTCTGCAAAAGCTGTTCGGTTCCAATGGCAATGTTATCAATGCCTCTATTTCCGGCCGCCCCGACTCTACCCTACCCTTTGCCTATCACTATCTTGGTACCCCTTTCGGCATTCACCATCTTAACCACCACACTATCATCGACTCCAAGTACCCTGGTGGTTGTCGACTAGCTGGGTTTTCCATCACCTTTGAACCTACAGACATAGGCAATGTATTCGGCCGCTCAGAAAATATGTTTGCTCATTATTCATGGAAATATCCGGATGGGCACCCTGGATACAGACAGACAGAGTGGCTACGGAAAGGGTTGCAGATCTTGCCAGTTACCCAGGTGCTCGAAAGTCCAGCCCAATTGCGGTCGACCATGGATAGTATCATGCCGAGGAGATTGGAGGCGATCTGCCTGCTGGAATGGAGAAAGGATAATAATGATGAAGAGAACAGAAAGTCGAGGTGGAAGATTTTGTTCGACAAACCGGATGCTCACTCACACTGGAACAACAGGGCGATCATCGTCGGTATGCAGCTAATTGAAAACGAGTATTTCCACAGCGCTGGTATGGGTCTTCTGGAAGAAAAATTCACTGAGTGGCCGCAAGAGCAACAGGCCGAATTTACTATCGACCCAGCGACGGTCAAGAACATCACGATGCAGAAGCGCCACTACTTGCAGGTGAATAACCAGGAAGACAAAGAGACGTTTGTGTTTGGGAAGAAGCCGAATTCGAGGATGATACGGATCCCAGTGCATGGGGAGGCACAGCCGGAGTTTTGGGGCTTTGCGATGGCAACGGAGTTGCAGAATGAGAATGTGAGGAAGAATAAGATAGAGGCTAGGTTTTTTGAGGATCATAGGGCGTGTGAAGTAAAAGTGATGGTTGGGGTGAGAGAGTTTAGGTGGGATCATTAGTCGAAGGTAGTCGGAGGGAATAGCTATAATAATATAGAAATTGATATTCACACAGAATCACTGCTTATCCAATGATGTCTCAGTTCCAACGGAATGAACACCATGTTTACTCATCAGAAGTCTGTCTAATGACATCTCAATACCACCTTTCGGACCAACCGTCCCCGTATCTCTAGCCGCCCACTATCTACAAGGTCACTACAAAATGACCCTGTTTTGAGGCTTATTACTTGCGATTGGTCATCATTCTGAACAGCCATCAAGTACAAGTGCTTATGGTATACATCATCATGACTCGGGGGTAGGGGTAACAAGTGTCGGACGGATTGTGAAGAATGTGATGACGGATAGGATGTCTAGTGTCACTTCTGTGAGAGTATGCATAATTGTTTTAGGAGTGGTAGTTATGTGTGATTGACTGGGGTGTTGAGATGTTGCGTTTGTAGCTTTACTGGGAAGCTGATGGGTGAGATTGTTTAGATTTGATGGGTATGTGCCAGATTCACTATAAATACGGGTAGCATTTTTTAATGATAGCTCAAGTGATGCGGCAGCTATAGTCACACTCAAATCAACTTCCATCGAACATGATTTCTCTAGAATCTCCCGATTTTCTAGACGGCCTGGTGGCCAGCCTCCATCTCTGAACTCACACTATAGTCTAACACTGCCTTCTTCTTGTTCGTTATTGCACGACACATCCTTTCCTCATCATTCAAGTCCTCTTGCTGTTTGTAACTTCGTTCACCGGCCTCTCCTACCTCTTAACATTCCTCCGTTCTCTTCTCCGAGACTACCCAGGGTTCTCTATCACTAGTATGTAATGAAATCCCACTACTTGAAGTAAATAGATACTAATTAACATATAGCTTGGACGGACGTGTGTCATCTGTATATTGTTTATAGAAGTAGATACTAATTCAAACTCCACGGGTTACACAAAAATATGGGTCGGCTGTCCGTATTGGGCCGAATACACTGCATATTAACTACTCGGAGCTCATAAAAATTATTTATAGAACTAATGATAAGCTTCAGAAGATAAGTCACAAGCACGAGAGTAGATATCTAAGCAACAAGGACTGACTCGTTCCTATGCCGTAGAATGACCTTTACGATGTCAACGCCATACTTGTGAACGGCAAACTTGTGTACAATATATTTGGCTCCCGGACTTCAACCTGAATAAATACTTCAAAAGGACAGTAGTTCCATGATACTCCATCGGGAAGATTAGCACCTTAGAAGGCCATGTTAATACAATATTCTAAGAGTTCCTCGACAAGCTTCAAACTCGTTTCGAAAATCAAGGGACATTTGACCTCGGTGCCTGGATCAAGAATTGTTAGTTAAGCCTACTTCAAAATTACCTTACCCAATACTAACTATCATCCAGATCTCTGAGACTCCATTTCTTACACAACCTTCGGAGAGCGATTCGGCTGCCTTGAGTATGCCTCCGACTTCAACCACGTAATTGCCAAACTTAGAGGCTACACGCGCTATTTCGGAATCATCGGCCAGATGCTAAAACCGGAATATCTCCTAGATAAAAACCCTCTGATTCGCATTGGACCCCCCACTACCAAGGACATCGCTACGCAAACTTTGAACGCCCTAATCACCAGGAAATCCCAGCATGCTGCTGGAGAGAAAGAGGGCACAGCTCGCCCGGCGAGTATCGACTTCCTGGATCAACTCCTCGATATCCAGGAAAATTCAGACTTCTCCAACAACATTGTCCCTTCCTACTTCATTGTCGACATGTTAGTCGGCGCCGACACCACCGTATCAACTATTATCGCCGCAATTTACTTTGTCTTATCCAATTCACCCGTCCACAAAACCCTCAAAGCCTCTTTTATCCCACCTCCCCACCGACAACACCACGCCAGTTTTTTACAAAGATGCCCACCAAGTCTCCTACCTCGAGGCCATCATCCGCAAATCCACCCGCATGCTTCCCGCTGTCGGCCAAATACTCGGTTTCCAGGTACTCCCCGACGGCCTCTGTCTCCCCAACGGCCCCACTGTCCCTGGCGGCGTCACAATCGGCATGTCCGTCTATATTCTCGACCGTAATAAGAGAATCTGAGGCGACAACGTTGACGTGTTCCGACCGGAGCGGTGGTTGAGATATGACGGGGAGGACGAAGCAGACTTCAAGGAACGGTTACGGGTGACGCGTGGGAGGATTTGTCATTAGAGGCGAAGTTGAAGGTTTCTATTGGGAAGAATTTTGTGGGGTTGCAGATTTATAAGGTTTTTGGGACGTTATTTTTGCGGTAGAAGGTGGAGTTAGGGGAAGGAACGGAGTTGGAGACGAAGGCGGTTTGGTTTTTGTCGCATGGGAGGCTTATTTATGAGATTAGGAAGTGAAGTAGGTTTTTTCGGGGGAAGGAGAAGACACGCTAAGTGTCCAGGGCTTTTGTCGTCTGGAGACTAATGATTGTTTTAAAGACAAGTTCAAATTGAGTTTCTGCATATTCTATACTTGTTATGATATTTCATATCCGCTAACCCCATGACTTATTATAATTAGGGTATTCTATAGGGTCTACCAGATTCCGACTCCAAGGGTCCTAAATCTGACACATTCTGTGCCGCAAAGTTCCAGAAGGGCTAACCGCCCATTGAGTCAGCTGGTGACCCCGAGTGTTTCTGGTGGTGTTGGGTGCGTATCAGGACGGAATTTCACAAGTGGATTTAGAAAGTTGGTAATAGGTGTGATGACGTCAAAGGTAGTGATGGGAATTGTTGTTTGATGGGCGGGTGGAAGATGTGAGAAACATAATGGGAGTTTGGTTTTATGAGGTTTATCATGTATGATGGGCCGATTGATCATGGAATTCACGATACAGAGTTTACAGTTTGCAGAGGTGGTAGTGGTGATCGTGAAAATCATGATGTTAGATGTGTGAGACTGAATATTGGGTTACAGTTCGAGGTACATACTTTGCTTGAAATATAGCATTAAAGCTGCTTGTTTGACCATTGACATGATTGTTGTGATCTCGGTATCGCTTCACATCAAAATTCGTGATTCCTTGCCAAAAAGCAATCAAGTTGTCCGTTTCGGCACCGGATATGACGAATATTCCTGATATTTCACCCAGAATAATTATTCATTATTCTATTCACTCCAAGAAATGTCCCATAGTTCCTCAAGCGCCCATGGTCGTCGTACTAAACTTCAGTGTTTCAGCAGGTCACGTCCACAGGCCAAAATGCGAGTTTCAACTTGGAGAATTCATTCTGACGAAAACATTTGGTTCTTGTTTACTACACCACTTCATTCCCATTCGGCTCGTCTTTCATTCTGTGAGACCATCACCAGCATGAACCACATTCTCTACTACTTTCTCTCGGCTTCATTATGCCAACTTATGTGTTGACTACTAATAAGGACCTCATGGGCCCCTTCATCCTTTAATAATGTACACTTTGACCTCTTCCCACCTATTCCCAACATGAAGTCTACACCCTCCTTGGCTTCTATTGCATATCCCATCTACACAAATTACCACCCTCCATCCGTATCTGATTCTTCCCACCCGCCTGCTGCCTCCCTCATACGAAATTACGCATTTCCTCTTCTCAGTTTGCCTGTATTCCCTATCTAGCTTACCTGATACCCTAGCCTCTACGCTGATTCTCAATTGTCTTAAAAGCCCGGGCCTCTATTTTCATACAACTGTGACATGAATACTGTTATTTCACATCTCTTTTGTCATCTTGCGCCTAGAGTTCTCATTTGTTTGTTTGCTTCGACCCTAGGGCATCGCCAGAGTTCCACTTTGCCACAGGGTCAGCGCTCGAGACCCTCGAGTCTGTTGTCTTGTCAGCCCCTTTGGTGTTTGAGAAAGACAAAACATTATGGAAACAATGAAAACCGCGAGTAGCCCTTGCATTCTAAACTTATTTTTACAGTTACCCCTGAACGGGATTCGGCGGGTCTTTTTCTACTGCTCCGTTAACTTGTATTATGTAAAATATCTGTCACCAGCCAGTGTCCATTGCGCTTGTCGGGAGCCTTTCACACTGGTGAAACTACCAGATAGTCTATTTAGCAGTTTGTCGATATGAGACGGCGACGATTTTTCAAGATTCTGGGAGACTAAACTTTAATTGGGATGTCGCCGGGTGACACTCTAGGTCTGTGGTTTCTTTTCTTAGAAACAAAAAGTGGCTAGAGGATTCAACGTCTCCTACCGTGCCAACGGCCTACATGTAGACGATGAACTCCAGTGCTATGTGTTATAATGATTAACATTGGACTCAGCATGTCAAGTTATTGTCGGACAATCGGCATTAGTGTAGGTTAGCGGCATTATCGAGTCCTGGAAACATCACAAACTATGATTAACATCAAGATGCAAGATGTCTTCATGCCTGCTAAAAAACAATATTTATGGGTTTATTATTGAACGTGGACCTGACTTAATCAATGCTAGTCTCTACAGGGTCCAATCATCTTCACCACAACACCACCTTCCTCGGAAATCCGTCGACCAGTTTGCTCGGGCCTATATGTTTGTCTAGGTTCCTGCATACTTCTCTAATCAAATTCACCCAGTCATGTTCAAAGCTTACCTCCATCCGTTTGATTTAGCCCTCATCAATTTCAACAACATCAATCACCTAAACAACCCTTCAAATCTACCGGCCTCCGCATGCCCTCGGCCGAATTCTCTCCGTCTCCTCCCTCTACCTTCCCCATCGAATCTCCGTACGAACCATTTCTTAGTTCGCTGCTTATTAACCTTAGTTACCCTTCATGATCCTTCCCCTGCTGTTAACCAGGCTTAGATTTGCTCTGGTTCGTTTCTCCTGAATGATTCATTCGCGATGCTTCTTTTTGGAGCTTGATGGGTGAAACAGCCCCTAGGAGGTTAGAGGATAATGATGGGGATCTGAGCAGTGGGATGAAGAACCCTTGCGAAAGCATTGTAGGTATTCGTTAGGAGAATGTTCTAGGTGGATGTTGCAGTATTATGGGAGGGACTCCACAAAATGGTGATCTGGGGTTTGAATACGAAGATTGTTTGTGAGTAAATAATATATCTTTAAATGTATATTTTCAAAATCTTTTGGGAATATGAGAACAGTTCATATCATTTAGACGTATATGCACATGTTGATATCCCTTATTGTTTACAACATTCTCATGTGAACTAAAAGCAACTAATGACTGCAGAGTATTATTTGATCATAAATAATTACTGATTTGACTTATTCCGTATAAGTGGGATTGAAAGGATCAACCTTATCGATATGATCTAACCCTATTATAATACTGTCACAACATTGCTTAATCTACATGATGGTACCTCTTCTTATCGGACACTATTGACAAGGTGAACAACTAAGACAACCTCACCTTCCTTACCTAACTTAACCATGACACTCACTATATCACTCAAAGTCCCAAATTTCAGGTTTACCATCTCCTACACAATATCAATACATGCACTATCAGAGCTTTGAACCCGCCTTGACAGACCCCAGAGGCCATTGCTCCCTTACCGAAATTGTCCAAGCGGCAACTACGTTATTTGTTCTGGAAAGAATAGACGAAACCTTAGAATGCAACTGAAATGAGACACGAACACCTTATGAATAGCGTTTCATGTAGTGAATACTGACAGCAGAATTTGGTGATATACCTACACTGCGGTAAAGTTGCCGACCAACCGAATGCATTGTCAAAAACTTGATGGCCTCCTAAAATCTTTCTACACACCTTAATCGTCTTGATCCAAATCATCGTCATAACTATTAGAGATTCTTCTGATATGTAATATCGTCTTCCATGGAGCTTGTCATCGGACAGGAGCGAAAGTCACCCAGAAATGAAGGACCCGAATGGTGGCGTCCGGACCTGCTAAGCCTTCTGATTGACTCGTTTGATCACACTCTATCGGGTGGAGACACAAGTGTATGTAGCTGCTTCTTTCAACCTCACCGCTTGAGAACCAACCAATTGACGATATCACAAGACGGACCAGATATTACGGCCCTGGCCAATTGATATTTAGAAACGGCGAATCTTGACTATGAATATACGCGCCCTACAGGTTTTGTGTCCTTTAGCGTTTCTGATTATCACGATGGATCCCCAATGATTAATTAAATTGAGAGACAACTTGATGTTTGCTTCCCAAGTGATGTGGCGATCTGAATCGATGTCTTCATGGGCGGCTTCTATTCCTCCAACAAGCTTGATACTCGCGGATTCCTACGTAGACGCTAGATAGCTATCCATTTGGTGGTTTTGTCACTGAATTGCCGACATATCGACAGCGCTTCTTCAATGAACCTCTAAATACGGATACTGTGTTTGAGTCTCGGCTTTGCTATCGGTTTGAGATGAGTCTAACTTTCATTCACTGCTATGCCCTTCGGTACCCAATCCATACCTTAAATCACAAACCAACCTGCTAAACCCGCCGGCCAGCCCTGGAGGCTCTACGCCGACTCTCACAACATCTGCGACGCCTCTCGTGCAAAACCCCAGTCAAACATCGAAACGACACACACCCTAGTCAGGCATGGAGCTTTCTAGACCAGGGTCTCAGTTCGCTCACGCACTTTACGGCAGGACATGGCTCTCCTACCCCTCACCTCCTGCTGGGCTCTCCAGGCCCATCTCCCACTTTGCAGTGTGAAGATGGGGGTTTGGTGCAACAACGGTGTCGCATTGAGACGCTCGAGACATGTCGGCCATCAGAGACAAGCTTCTAGCCCGGATGGGCAAGCATGCTGTTCTGTATGCCTGGGGCCGTGCCAGCATCAATTCTATGAACGGTCCGCTCACTGAATTCACTAAATTCTATTGAGGGTTTATGTGTGAAAGAGAAGGGGCGGTCTGAATTGAAGGCTTGCTTCTAGAGTGAGTGAGCTAGCCGGGGCTATCAGGACTGTGGAAGCTGTGACCATAGATTTGCGAGAAGGCCTTAGGTCTTGGGTTGGATGGCCCAAAGGAGCATCCGCATGAGCTATGAACAAGACAACTATAAACATCGATCCGGGAAAGTCTATATAACCAATCCATCCGCTCCAATTTGATGTGATTTACTTTCCTTTCTTCTTCACCCACTCATTCACAGCCTCTCTTCCCCCTAGCTCTATCTTTTCTTCTTCGGTCCTGGTTGGCCTTCTTATTTTATTTATTTCTTACTATACTGACCGGTTCAGCTTTTAATTACCTTTTTTTATTATTTTTCCCCTCTCCATTCCCCCACCACTCTCTTCAACCCTTAGTCGACTCTTTTGTCACTTTATACATTCTCTCGCCAAACACGCACATCACACACAATCCGTTAAAATGGTTTCCATGACTAAGTCTACTCTCATCGCGGCCTTCGCTGCTCTGGCCAACGCCCACGCTGTTATCCTGAACGCTCAGGGTACTGCCGGTCCCGCTTCCGTCGGTTTTAAGGGTACGTTCCTTTCCATATCAATACACTTTGAATCAACATTCCGCATACTAACAAACAACCTACAGTCGAGCCCTCGATCGCCCGTAACTGCACTGGTATCAAACCATGCCAGCAGGATGCCACCCTTATCCGTGATGCCGAGATCAGCGCCAACCTGGTTAACGAGTGCGGTCGCACTCAACTTGCCGGTAACATTGATATCGGTGAGGCCACTGAGTCCGCTATCTCAGCTAAGGCTGTCACCCAGGCTAAACCTGGTGACAAGGTCACCGTCACTATCCATCAGGTCAACGCCGATGGTGCTGGTCCTTACGTCTGTGACATGGACATGACTTCTAACACTCTTGGTGTGTCTGGCCAGACCCCTCTTGAGGTCGCGAACAACGTTCCCGGTGTCAACGGTTTCTCGCAGGCAAAGTTTCAGCAGTTCAACATCACTGTTACCATGCCTGACAACATGAACTGCACTGGCGCTTCCACCGGTAACATCTGCACTGTCCGCTGCCGTAACAACGCTTTGGCCGGTCCCTTCGGTGGTTGCTTCCCCGTCCAACAGGTTAGCAACTCCTTCACCAACTCTGTCAAGACCATCAGCGCTGCTGGTACCCTGAACGTCATCGAGGAGCAGGTTCTTTCTTCCCAGAAGGATCTTCCCGCCGCCATCGCCGCCAACAAGGCCGCCGGTCTGACTGGCGCTGAGGAGGATGCCGCTGTTCTTTCTACTCTCCTGGCCACCTTCCCCACCTCTGCCTTCCCCCAGGAGACCCCCAACGCTGGTGGTCTTCTGAGCTCTTCGGACGCTGCTGCCACCACCACCTCTGCCAACAAGAACACCAAGGCTACTGCTACCTCGACGTCGGCCAAGGCTACCGCTACCAATGCTAACAAGAATGCCAACAAGAACTCCGGAAGCACTGCCAACACCGGTAACAAGTCCGCTACTGGTAACTCTGGGAAGGCAACCACCGGTAACAACAAGAACGCCGCCAACGCCCGCCGTGACGGCAAGCTCCGTTGGGCTCGCCGTGCTTCTATCGAGGAGCAGGAGTAAATTTCTTAGCTACTTTTGATTTGAGGATGGGCTCTTTAGTGAGCTACCTTGTATGAAAAGCGTTGAGTTTTGTTTTCGGCTGGGCAAGTTATGGGATTAGCGGGGTCGATATTGGGTGCCTGGTGATTTATCTTGAGACTCAACTCGCTGGAAAGAGTTGATATCTTAATTCTTCATCAGCCATCTGGCTATTCACTATCATCTCCACATGAACTCGCTTGGTATTTTCTTGTTTTCATATTTACAGGCCTTGTTTTCATTTCCGGTGGTCTCGGCCCACTTCATGACTCCGCAGAGCATGTATCTTTGCGATTGGATGATATTGGGGATTGTTTTTTACTTGAGGAATCTGGAATAGGAAATAGGTTATTATTTTTGTCCTTTTATTTTTCTTCCTCCTCCGCATTATAGAAATGATAGTTCGAGAGTATGGCGTTTATACCATTATGGGATGGGGCAAACAATAATACAAATGTTGTATTCTAAAAAGATCTAAATATTTTGACTTTTGATTATGACTTGTGGCGAATGTGATGGTGTCCTGGTGGGGTCAAGGATGGGATTTGGGTTTTAAGTCGAAACTGGGGTTGGTGATAAAACATAGAGTTTTAAGCTTTAATGCGGCATGAAACAACTCAAAGGTTGCGAATAAACCTCTGCTTCCTGACATTTCATGGTTAATGTTTCCCTATTTACAACTATTGACATTAGCTAACCCAATGAAGAACATCACACAAAATATCCCCAAAAATGGATATAAAATTCAATGTATCACTAATTTGCCACTAATTTGCGACATCGTTGAGAGAGTAAATGTCTATTGTATATTAATAGATCGACTGTAAATGGACTAAGAAATGGGATGAGAGGTTGACTCCAATCTGGGTATCGTTGAAATACAAATGATAAATGTTGAATGCTTGCAAAGACGCCAGTTGAAATGGCTGGCTTGGCATTTAGAGGATGTTAGTAGTAGTGAGAGCACCTGAATATCCCTATACACCACGTGACACATATGGTTACACACCAAAAGACAACAAAGAGTTTTAGAACAACGACCAACACCAATACACACAATGAACACGAACAATATAACACAAGACAAGAAAGAAATTTCGAAAAAGCAAAAGGGATCTGCTCCCTCCTTTCAGTACATTGGAATTAAGGAAAAAGAAAAGGAATACCAAGAGAGCTACCAAAGACGGTAGCCAGCATCACCCAGACAAAAGCGAATACAGTCGTGATGTTTTCCAACTCAGTAGCGAAGAGAAGAAGATTTTGAACTGAAAGGAAGAAACAGAGAAACCATCAGGGACCCCAGATAAATAACAGAGAACTAAGAAATTTTGACACAAATGTTCAAAAAGTAGAAAAATGTCCCCATACCCAATTCAAGTTGGTTTCGTTGAGATAACCGTTACGCCATTGATGCCTTTTTTACCGCGGAAAAATAGGACAATGATATCATCTAATCATAAGCGTGCGACAAGAGCTCACTGTTGAATGTGAAGCTCGATGAGTAAATAAACAAAAGAAAAATATAAAACAAGATGAAAAAAAAGAGATGAAGTGGTGTGCTGTACCCTCCAAATAAATAATCAACCAAGATTTGAGAAGACAAAATTTTTTTTTTTAGTGTTCAGTCCCAATCAGCAAACACAAGTCGATGCTAGAGCTTGCTGTTCAAACTTCAAGAGGTTGATAGCCCGCTTAGAACTTGAGGGCCTTGGGCTTCTCCCAGGAAAAGCTCTGGTTGGTACCGAAGTGACCATTCTTGGCAGTTTGGAGGTATATGGGCTTGGCAAGGTCGAGCTCTTTGACAATGACACCGGGACGGAGGTCGAAGTTGTCATGGATGATTTTGACGAGCTCGTCAGAAGACTTTGTGGAAGTACCGTAGGAGTCGACGTAGATCGACAGGGGCTCGGCCACACCAATAGCGTACGAGAGTTGGACGAGGGCACGGCGGGCAAGCCCAGCAGAAACTAGGGACTTGGCGATCCAGCGACCGACATAGGCGGCGGAACGGTCAACCTTGGAAATCCTTACCGGAGAAGGCACCACCACCATGGGCACCCCAACCACCGTAGGTGTCAACAATGATCTTGCGACCAGTCAAACCGGCATCACCTTGGGGACCACCGATGACAAAGCGGCCAGAAGGCTGAATCTGTGGGATTGTTAGTAGTTTATACATCATGAATGTATAGAGACTGTGGATACATACGTGGTAGATGGTTTTCTCGTCAAGGTACTGAGTGGGAATGACCTTCTTGATGATCTTCTCGAGAATCTCCTTGCGAAGATTCTCAGTGGTGATCTCCTCAGTATGCTGAGCAGAGACGACAACAGTGTTAACACGCTGGGGAACAACGGCACCGTTGTCGTACTTGTACTCAACGGTAACTTGGGTCTTAGTATCAGGACGGAGCCACGGCAGGGAGCCGTCACGGCGGGCAGTAGACATGGCAGCATTCAGCTTATGAGCGAGCTGGAGGGTAAGAGGGAAGAGCTCGGGGGTCTCATCGGTGGCGTAACCGAACATGATACCCTGGTCACCAGCACCGAGGGCCTCAAGAGCCTGCTCGTAGTGGAGACCCTGGGCGATATCGGGAGACTGCTCCTCAATGGCGACAAGGAGGTTGCAGGTCTTGTAGTCGAAACCCTTGGCGGAGTCATCGTAACCGATGTCCTTGATGGTCTGGCGGACAATCTTCTGGTAGTCGAGCTTGGCCTTGGTGGTGATCTCACCGAAAATCATGATCATACCGGTCTTGGTGGCAGTCTCGCAAGCAACCTTGGAGAGGGGGTCCTCAGCCAGGCAGGCATCAAGAATGGCATCGGAGACTTGGTCAGCGATCTTGTCGGGGTGACCCTCGCCAACGGACTCGGACTGGACGCGGGTGTATCAATATATTCAGCTCGAGGATAGATGGAAGACGACAATAATGCGGGGTTATCTTACGGTGAAAAGGAAAGTGCCAGTGTTAGCAGACATTGTAACGGATTATTAGACGAGATAAACTTTCTTGTTCAAAGAACTAAAAAGAAGACTCTATAAAAATAAAAATAAAAGTAATTAGCGATATTCTTGTAAACGTAATATTTTGTCTGTAGCTGAACAGGAAGAAAAAAAAAGGCGATGGCGGGGTTGGAAGACGTGATAAATGTGACAGGGAAAAGCGGGTAGACGCCTGTGCCAGATGGCAAAGAGATGGTGATATGCAACGAAGTGGGCAGAGTCAGACAAAATAGGAGAAGAGGTGACAAACCTTTTGGAGTGGTGAAGTTGATTTTGTTGGATTGAAGGAAAAAGAAGAAAGAGAAAGAGATGTCGAAATTTTTGGGGCAGAGAAAAGATGATATAGAATATAACTAACGATAGGAAGGAACTGACGCTACTGATAGTGCAGAAATTGCAGTGGGATCCAATCGAATTTACAACTACTACACTTTTTGCCCTCTAAGCTGATAGCTTCCGTATTGGGAAAATACGGTAGTCTTTTTCCCCGCCGCTTCCATAATTATTCGGTCAATTTTCATTGTAAAGAGTCCTGCTAGTGAAGTAAAGCTAAAATCGGCATCTACTAAGAGAGCTACCAATCTATTTACCGATACTGGCTGATATCTAGAATGACAACTTGAATCTCGAGAGTACCCATGTTAGTATAATATATTCTCTTTCTGGACTTGGACGACGCTGTTTCCGAGAGACAACTCCGAGGACAAGATGGAAAACTCGAGGACTGCAGAGCTGGACAAACAGATTGGTATTTGGATCTTGGGGATGACCCTTAGTAGGGCCAACGACCCGGCAATAGCGATTGGCGTGACTAGAAAAAACTCGATTTTCCATAGCTGGTTGCGTCTTAGTGAGCGGTGGAGAGTCTTGCTACATTTGTATGCCATGCAGGATACATGTTGCTGAAAGCTGTAGTCGTGCGGACTTTTGACGATTCTGGGCAAATGTGTTAAGCTGCATCAAAATGCCAATATCATCGTGCATTGGTAGATGTGGAATACTACCAGAGGCTTTCACATATCAAAATATCTTATGATCATAACATTGTGTCCCTAGTAAATGAGTCCCAACAAAAACTATCCAGCTTATGACAATCGTTGGAGCATAATCGGCTATCACATAAAAGAAGCTGTCTTCTTCGAGAGGAGCCCGGCCAAGGCACAATGATATCAGGTTCTAGCACTCCCGGCCTCTTTCTATTAATTAACCCTGGTCTGTGCCCGCAAAAGCTCTCAACCCCGTATGCCCTAAATCTTATATGTATCGATGACACAAGCACTTTAACGGGACAATGATGACTTTAGTTCTTTCCCCCTTTTTTCTTCCTTAACGGCTGTCGTGCTATAAGACTTAAGGAACAATGATACCAGCCACCCCATGCCTTCCAAGTACCGCTCCGCAGAAATTTCAAGGGGGGGTACAAAATGACGCTAGCAAGCAGGTAGCTTGACTCTTTCAGGCCCCATTAGCGCCAGGGACCAAAGAAAAGCCTTCCTTCTAACAAGTGACACTTACGATTGCGCTATTGACGAGCCTGAGTCTGCTCAGGGCGGAGCTGGAAATAAATGGTTATTTTTTCACAGGCGGTAAATTACAATTACAATGGGCTGAATGGGCTTGACAACGGGCCGTAACCCCAGGAGAAGCACAAGCCGTCACCTCCGCTATAATGGAAATGAAACTGCCGTGACTTGTCCAAAACGGGACGTCCCCGATGACTCCAGATCATGATGACGGTTGTGATGGAACTTACCCGAATTATCACAGCGCTAAGTTAACAATGTTAGATCGATTTATTCCACCACATGCACACACACATACACACGTAGATGCTCAGTGCACATCTTGGTGATCCTTTACCCTCTGTACCTAGGCTTTATGCTGTGTATTAGATATCTAAACGATTACTGGCATACAAATGGCTCCCAATCGATAGTCTTTGTAGTTCCCAAACGCTGCGTGCAACATTGCTGGTATTCCTTTAGTCTCCACGTGCCGTAGGAGACATGTCGTCGGGGTGCAAGTCTCGTCGTCGCAGGAACCTCCTCTTCGCTTTGTAACAACATCGTCTTGATTGATATATATAGTCTGGGGTACAGCTGAGAGGCTATCGCTAAAGGGAGAGGTTCTTCTATTCTAAGCTAGGCTCAAGAGTGGAGTATTATGATGTTATATTGCGTAGCGAATACCTCACGCTCATTTTGACAGGTTGTCGCTGTGTTATTGCAAATGTGATTATCCAGGTGTAATATCTAGGTGTTGGTTTCTAGCGCTGAAAACTTCTTGGTAGGAATCTAGGGAAGACTACCAGGGCTGAAAGCCATTGGGGCGAGCACATGGCCGTCAAAAAGAGACACCTATTGGTCATTGGCAATTGACGTGATATGTGTCCAAATCGCGACCTCAAGTCCTTAAATTGCTTTTAACACCATCGCGCCGAAGTTGCTGGCTCCGCTCGCTCTATCAACTATAGTCACTAAATAATCGGCATTAACCCTGGTATCTCTTTGTGCAACTCGGCGTTCTCGGAGCCGATGACGACGTGCTGTTCATGCTAGATCGAGATAGTAACCCGTGTTACTCATCGACTAGCATCTACATTTTTAGTTAGTTGAAATAAGTATCTTTCATGCAGCTAGATCTAGCCCGAGTTTTCTCCATTATCCCATGAAACCCTCCTGACTATTGTCATCCCCCGGAACCTGCATAGCTACGGCTCGGCCCGACAACCACTTCAGTACATGTCAGTCCCATTAATTTCATTCCTTCAAAGCCCCGAGGCTATGCACTATTTGTTACATACGACCATAGCTTGCAGAAAACACGGGGTCCCGTCCACTCCCCCATAGTCAAGCCACAGAGCGCTAGATTAGTACTACAGTAGGTGAACACGTGAGAATACCCGGCGTTGTATATTGTTTTCTTTTGCTAGTGAGTTAGCTGCAGTTATGATTTTTTTTTCATTGAGACGTGACCTTTTTGTTAGTGAGTCTCCATTTTGATGGCCACATGTCTTTTATATTTTTCCAAGTGTCAAGGTATATATAAACATGACAGTGAGAGTCATAAAAAGCAGAATAATCGGAATGCAGTGAATTACATCTCATAACACAGTATCCATCTATAATCACATCACTTCGCCTTTTTATAAATTGAGTTAGTTGGAACTTGGCGAAATCTATATCATCATATATAATTGCAACGAAACCCAAACAATATGATAACTCATGTATAGTTGTTATATAGCTCTGTCACATCTTATAAAGTACTCTCAGTATCAACCCAATATACCTTCCTCAAACCAGACACTACTAATCGTCTCTTGTCCTACCACACCTCCAACACATCTCCCCTTGTTCACCCCGTACCTGCATTTCTCTCCCAATATATCCCCAACTCCAATCAAGTCTCCCAAAATATTTCATTATCCATCAAAAACCCGCAGCAAACTCCCAATTCTCCTTACATGTATTCTCACCCTCGACCACCATCCAAGTGCACACCTACCTGTCTCTGTCCCCATCGTACTACCCACCTCCTCTGCCTTTCAACAAATTACCTTGTGACCTGTCGTACCATCATTGGCAAAGGGGCATGCATCTGGGACGGCCCCCCTCTCTCATCCCTATCTTGTAGGCGACGGCTGACCCTTGTGCCACGTCAAAAACACGAGGAATCTTACGCTGAACTTAATAGGCACTGTGTAATATTATATTCCTGGATATTTTGTTCTTTCGAATATACAATAGTGCAGAATTTATTGTGTTTTATTAACGATGGATGGCCAGTAATTAGTTGATAGTGCGTCAGACAGGTCTTGACATTCCCACGCCACCATTCCTCGTCGCCTCCATAAACCCCTCGGTGGTGGTAGTGGCCCCGTAGGAATCGAGTGATTTGCCATGAATGCATATGTCCTCTAGTATTATGCAGTAAACTATGTTTAGGTGGGAAGTCTTGTGTGTCTCATGTGTTTAATGAGGGAATTTTAGACAGATGAGAGTACTTTGGGGGCTAGTGAGATAAACATGGTACCACTATATGATGTTTCTGCAGCCACTTCGGTTTTGGCTAATATAGGCTGCGGTCATACAGGTTTATGGCATACCTAAATCCCCGCAGAAAATCCCTCGGCTATCCTTCGTCCCATGCTCTTCCTTTTCAAACTAACGAATTATCAAACATAACCTATCTATTCCACCGATATACCAAGCACACCATTTGGAACACTCCATCATCTAGCTTTCTATGCACATTACTCTTCGTCCCTATTGACCGATTCGGGCTCCCAGAAGTCCAAGGGCCGCCAGTCGGAAAGTCTCTGGGACTCTTCTGCAAGGGGATGATGAGCGGAATCATTAACTTCCATTTTCACACCACTAACACTAGCCGAAGGCACCAAGGCTAGGCAAGGTTTAGTAGCACGCTGCCAAGTGAGGTCGAGAAGAACAGGTTTCTGTAGCTACGAGAAGATATTATTAAGGTTCTAAAGAAGAGCTTTTTAGTAGAGAAGCTTCTGAATTCCAATTAAGGAAGCTTGCGTACAGGAGCGTATAGGTTTTAGTCGAAATGAGTAGTATTGCAAGATGATGGCATGTATACTTGAGTATCGAAATCTTTGCAAAATACACACCTCTCTGGATTGGCATGCTTCATCGGAACGCAAAAATACTCGCACACAAAAGTGACAATCTTCTCGCCAAGATCAATCCTTCTTTGGATCTTTTTTTTCAAAGTCATCGGCCAGCTAGACGACATCCCTTTCAGAACCTCCCCCCAAGGCCCGCAGTCGTCATGCTCCAAAAATAACCCCAGAAACCCAGGACGCTCCATTCAGAGTTAATCTCAAGCGCCCAGGGCAACGTTGTCAACCAACATGCGCACACCATCATACAAGGTTTCCAGATGCTACAATAACTTGGTCTTCATGTGAAATCACTATTGACGATGCCAAGTGTATCATAGTCTCTCGAAGCATTCACAACTAGTCCAAGCGTTGCCCCTTTACAAATTATTTCATGGTTATAGTGATTAGCTTAGTGTTGATTGTAGCACATGTCCGTTGAAGGTGTACCAACCGCTTGGGATACGAAGTGCTGCCAACAGATACAATAGTGGTCTAGTCTATCAAGCGATCAGTGCATTATCCAATTCTATGAGTGACTTTATTGTACACCGGGAGACAACAATAACACACTGCAAGAAGTTAATTGTCCTGTACTCATGAGGAGAATGGTAAGGTTGAAAATATCCCGGGTTGAAAGTGGGGCTGACATCTAGGTGTGAATTTCCTGATAGTATGATATTATTTGCTTACTTAATTACACAAATATATACATGAATTACGCGGCTACAGCTAAAATGGCCGACGCAATAGAGTAAGAGAAAGCTTCAGATCATCTTAAAAATATAGCTCGAGCAGGATGATGGTGGACTCTGTCTATACAAACGTCGGCTGAATATTTTGCAGCAGGAAGACGCGGAAAGGGCAGTATTGGCAACGCCATTACGAGCGCATAAATATTTTGTTACAACGGAGATTATATGCACCGGTCCGTTTGTCTACTACTTGTCCCCAGGATACCCGATATACGAATAATTCGCAAGATTCTCTGGCGGCAACAAGTATATGGAGACAAGGGAAACGAACACACAGAGCCGAGATATACTGGAAAAGGGAAGAAAAAAAGACAACAAGAGAGACACAAGTATGTGGTCGATAGGGCCTCCAGATACCCCATCATATGCACCCAATCCTGTGATAAAAGCCTTTTGTTCGAGTGGGTGGGTTATTTACTTAATTTGCCTAGGGCCGTGCTCTTCAAGTTGAGTCCGCGGTAGAGGCAAATACAATAAGGGCTTTGGCTGACTCTAGGACAAATGGCGACGAGGGCCCATGTCCGAATGAAACGCTATGTAATTGTTGAGTGTTGGTGTTGTTGGTGAATAGGCGAGAGGTCTGACAGAATAGTGAGGATTTCCTGTAAAATGATAAGCGAAGGAAGAGATGTAGAGGGTGTAAGACATGCACACAGTGACGCTGAATCAAATATATGTGTGAACGGACTATGAGTGCAGCAGACAGAGTTCCAGAAGACGGGCGAATGCTGATGAAAATTACACATGTCGACTGCCGATGATGGGAAATGAAGGGACGGATGCGGACGCGGGCGCGGAGACATAGCGACTGCATACTGGAAGCATATGCTACTCAGTGTGAGACATTGGCATGAAGCGTGGGATATCTAGGATATCAACTATGTCACCATACAGTATCTTGCCATTTCTTGCAGCACGTCAAGGTAGCGGACCAGTAGAGACATGTTTGGCATGGTGTCAAGACAGGTGGAAGGGGAGTCAAGTGCTGGTGAGGCGTCATTGGGCTGCAGATAGTCTTGGAGATAAGACTGGGGTGGTATCTTGGTTCATCGAGGTGGGATGGGGAGGTCAGGGCATGTTGGTATGTAGCGAACGAGTGGGATGCTGAATGTGATAGCGGGTCGATGACACAGTGATGATTTCAAAATGGCCGGCGATGTAATGTTAAGTGTTTATAGGGATTTGCGTTGGAAGAATTGCAAGGCAAAATTGAAGACGAGGCCCTGGCTATTGTGAATGTGGAGACTCTCATCTCTTATCTATAATTGGAAGCTACAGTCGTCTTATTCGCAGCGTAGCTTCCTTCGTAAACCGTATGCAGCCTGTGTTGAGAGCCGAAATGTATTGTATTTTTGAAGAGCGTGTAAGCCTCGGAATTCAAGTTGAATAATACTATCAAATCGGTGATTGTAATCCGTAGAGTGGTTTGGCCTAATTGAGATGATGCTTGTCGCGCCAGTGTGAACGCATGGCCTCATTATCGGCTGGTGGATGATTTACTTATTCGTCGTCTTTTGCATTGATGTGGATCCTCTAGACCTATTGTCTCCTATGGTGTGGGGTCGTTATATTAGAAGACTATGCACTACTTGCTTCTAGACACCAACAATACATTAATTCACACAGTGCGAAACCGCGTGATTCACATGGCAACGTTGATATCTTTCACGTTTACATCATAAACGACTTGTAGTGCCATCAGATCACTAGTGGTTTGATCTTTCTTTTCTGCTTCTTTTCCGATCGGATATCATTTGTCCGGACCCAATCAGTCACCTATACTTTTCCGCTTGAGTAATTGATATCGTTTCCCGCTTCACTATCTGCTCACTCTTTTGGTCAAACACTACTACAACATCACCGGGAGTCACAACAACCGATTGTGATAAGCAATCGACCTCGACGAGCGAACTGAAACAGATTTTAGCCGCCAATTGTTTTGCTTGGCATTGCAGCGCTTTGTGCTATTTGAGGTGATCTTTTGGAAGAAGAATAGTAGCGAATCAGTGAGTAGTGTTAGATGTTGTCAGGTTCTTTTCGTTGTTAAAGACGATCTGACAACAGAGAAAAACCTATTGGAATGACGATAACGAAGTTGCGCCAAAACCCGAATTCCAGACCTTTTAAACACCAACAGTCATGTGCCCAGAAGTCAACACACACATGCGATCTCTCGTATGAAGATAGTTTACTCACGACATCAAAGTGCAAACGGGGAGTGTCAAAGATCCGTGTGGATCAACACCCGTGCACATTTTGATGGTGTAGCGGGTACCTGAACATTTGCAGTATTAAGTGAAGCATTCTGGACACGAGGCCAACTTTGAATCTACTTATGATATCACTGCTATTGAGTGAAGTTGGGTCGGTGGTGATAAGGTTGATGCTGTCAGATGAAAGTGACAGCTTCTGGTCATGATACTGGTAACTAACATGGGCTTTGCCTTCTAGAGACCGCTTGCAGCATGCTTAGGCGCTAAAGCCTGCCCTGAACATAAAACTTCAGGCCCTAGACCCATAAAAAGGAGCTAGAAAACGTTAAGAAGCCATCTCCCGGCTCTCATTTCTTCCCTAATTAGGAAAGATAATTCTGCTTCACTACAACACCACCCATGGCCAATGATTTAATTCCTTTTATTCTCACATCTGCTTCCTTCCTTGTCTCTTGGTTCACTGACTCTGCTACACACACAAACACATTCATTCATTCTTTTCTTTTTCTTAATGCCTCTTCTTTCTCTCCGCATAGTCACCCAACACCACATAGCTTGCCATACTGCCACTATCTAGCCGTCTGCGATCAGCATGCCAGTGCTTCTATTTGACTAACTTAGCTTTCTACCGCCATCGACACTACGCGGGGCTATTACAACTTCGAGGCTCGCTCATCACGACTCCTACACCTCTAATTTCTAGTTTGAGAAAAGAGCGGATACACAGAGACGACTTCTGCCCAAGACATTCGACGCCACCTAACAACAATCCCTGATTTCATCTAAGGAAAACAAGAGATAGAAGGCCCTCGATAAAGTCTTGCGATAAAAATCCCCGAATAATTCAACTAATTTAATAAATCCCCAGAGCTTCTGGTGTTGTATAGCAAGCTTCGAGGGAAGCGCTACAGCAACCGCTAGATCTGCCCAAAGAACTGCTTCCGTCTTTCACCCATCGAAGCCTTCAAGCCCAGCTCGTCTCATCACCCGTGGAAAGTACTTATCTCATTGCTGGATCGGATTCCTCTTCCTCCAGCGACTGCTAGGCCTAATTCCAGCTTTGCTCGATAAACTTTTCATAATTACATCTGCCCAGTTCCTGAACCTTAAAAAGAAGCTTTAGAAGCCTTGAATCCGTTGCGTCCCCATCACAGGCCTCGTTGATCAGCATCAAATTCCTTTGTCACCTTTCCTGTGTCATCACAATTCTTCGGCAGCCGTCTGTTGTCTTTCCGCCTTCATTGGCGTGTGCTACTCGATACACTCTAGCTCCCGCTTTTGAGGCGTCTTTGTTGTTAGTGCTTGTAGTCATCAACATACTGGCATTGGCGAAAGTACTTTTAGAAGAATCAATCAATTACTCGCTAACTAGTAGCGTTAATTCGCAGCCGCTCTTTTTGGAAGTATTTTTCGACGACTTATTTTCCTAATTTTCCATTGCCCTTTTTTGTCGACGGCCGTAGACTTTCTTCTCTTCTTTCCCTTTTTTTTCTTTTCTCTTCCTTTTTCTTTTTCCCCTTTCCTTCTCTGGCCATGGATCCTACTCAGCCGTCTCCATCTTCAACTTTGACGACAACTGCTTCCGCATCCGCCTCCGTCTCCTCTCGCCGTCGCCTCACCAAACGTCCCCCTAGCAAGGCCTCTGTGAACAGAGTATCTCACACACGATCTTCGTCAACGGTAGTCGATGTCACCTCCAGTCTTGGCTTTGGTCTTGATACTCACTCTTTGCGCAACAAACTGAGCTCCCAGAGTCTGAAGCACGCCCCGTCTGCTCCGGGTACCCGTCGTTCGGCCTACAGCAACGCCTCCAACGCGTCGTCGCAAACTCATCTGCATTTGTCGCCGTCTTTATCACCTGGTTTTGCTTCATCCGGTCCTCAGTCTGCGACCAGCACTGCCTTTTCTTTCCAAAATCGCGACCGTTCTACCCACTCACCTGCAGCGTCTCCCGGCGTCTCAGATCGTGACTATTCAGCGCCGTCATCTGCCATCTTGTATCTGGGTGATTATCCCGCCGCAACTCGCAACAGCCGTACCCCAGATGAATCCCTAGTTGGCTCGCCCTTTGATGGCACTTCTTTGCTCAGTCAAATTGACGCAATTCGCTCGCCCTCCCTGCAGTCACCACACTCGACTTTTTCTGCGCCTTCGTCGACCACCCAACCTCTGCAAACCTCATTTGCCAATCGCGCCACTGCTCTCGACGTCCTACCCGAAGCTGCTTCTCCGCCAACCTCTCCAGCCATTGGGGGACCTTCTCCGTATGCACAGATTACTACGACGTCTGTCTCTGTCCCACCGACCGCAAAGACTACCCCTACCTCAGCCACTACCCCGCCAACGTCGATCTCGATCGAGCTTCCGCCGCACCCCGGACACAAATCCCGTCAAGCCAACAAAGAAAAGGAGCAGTCGTCTCTCTCCATCTCCATTGACAAACTCAAATCATCCGCTAAGCAGTCAGCAGCCCCGCTGCTCTCCAGAAGAATGAGTGAAAAGCGGTCTGGCGACTCCGCCAAGCGCTTCTCCGATGATGGCGGCAAGAACAATGGCCGGCCTCTGCTTGCGCGCAGAAAGACAGGTCTCAGTAATTTTATGAGTGGGTTGGTTACCAATAACAAGAAACCCCAGATCTCAGCACCCGAAAATCCGATGCACATTACGCATGTCGGTTATGATAGTAACACCGGACAATTTACTGTAAGCTCGAATCTGCACCCGCTCTATTGGACAAGAAAATGGGCTTTGCTCTATCGCCATCTTCAGCTTCTTCCCTTCAATATTTTGCCCACTCTGCACTGCCTTTATGTAGCATCATGGTTATGCACACGGTGTGGATGTTCTCGTTTGTCTTTCTGGCGGCCATGTAGTCGTAGTTACGTCACTTGGTCTATGGAAAGAACACATACTACAAATATATCCGCCACCGACAACTACCAGTGCCCCACAAATGAAATGAGGTGACACGCCTAGCAATAGCGAATAAAATATGTCTAACTTCGAACTCTGTATCTTCCATGTAGGGCCTCCCTAAGGAATGGCAGCGTCTTATCAACGAGAGTGGTATCTCAGAAAAAGAGCGCCAAGCGAATCCCCAAACCATGGTCGACATTCTCAATTTCTATAAGGAAAGCACCGAGAGACCAGCCGAGGATCAGTCCCTAGATAAGTTCCACCATGCCGCGCCCGCGTATATATCGCCGGTCCAGTCGCCATCTGGCCCCGTGTCGCCGCAGTCTTTACAACAAATAATGGGTACGTCACAACCAAAATCACCGTCCTCGCCTACGAGCCCAAGGTTTCCAACTGTCAACTGTGAAGGAAGTTTCGAGAATCCCCGATCGCCCCCTCCTGTGCCGATGCCAGGAGGTACTCCGGGAGGGCCCCGCACGATGCCATCACCTGGTGGCGGCAAGAACTACAACCCGAATCTGGTTCCGTCCCGACCTGCGCCTAAGCCGCCATCCGCTTCCACCAACGCCTCCTCACGCTCCACCTACAACTCCAAGGATTCCGCCATTGGCATGTCACCGCAATCCGATTCGCCGCCATTCGCACCGACCAAGGACACGCCCTCTTCCGGTACCCCATCCATGCTCCCTGAAGAGCACCGTTCCCGATCCAATTCACGCGCGCAACCTCCATCCGGATATCCGCTTAGCCCACAGCAACAACAACATAGCGCGGCGCCGCAACAAATGCTGCTTCAGATGCAGCAGGAGCACTTGGCTAAGGCTCAGGCCGCCATGTCCGGGCAGATCAGCCGTGCGCCTAGTAAGAAGACACCGTCATTAAGTCACCAACAATCCTACAAGCAGCCTTCGAGACCCGGGATGCCTTCCAAGAGTCCCTCTTACCAAGGCTCCCAGTCGGCTGTTAGCTACCAATACCAACAACAGCAACTGGCGTTTCACCAACAGCAACAAAGAGCTCTCGAGCAGCAGATGCAACACCAACAGCAGCACGGGGGGCATGGTCAAGTGCCTGGTTCCCGACCGCGGCACAGACAAAAGCCCACCAATGGCGCCGAGGTCGTTGCCAAGCTGAAGCAAATTTGCTCAGAAGGCGACCCGCGCAATGTGTACCGTAACTTCAACAAGATCGGACAGGGTGCGTCGGGTGGGGTTTTTACAGGTTACGAGCAGGATACCAACCGGTTGGTTGCTATCAAGCAAATGAATCTGGAACAGCAACCCAAGAAGGACTTGATTATAAATGAGATTGTGGTTATGAAGGGTAGTTCACATCCCAACATCGTCAATTTCATCGACAGTTATCTGTGTGCAGGCGAATTATGGGTTGTTATGGAGTATATGGAGGGTGGCAGCTTAACTGATGTTGTCACCTTCCATGTCATGGGCGAATCCCTGATCGCCGCCGTGTGTCGCGAAACGCTCCAGGGTTTGGAGCATCTCCATAGCAAGGGTGTCATTCACCGCGATATCAAGTCGGACAATATTCTGTTGTCTATGGATGGCAATATTAAGCTGAGTAAGCGCCATCACTACCAAGCTTCACTGTGATATTGCATCGTACTAACCGATACGCGTAGCCGATTTCGGTTTCTGTGCTACTATCAACGAGAGTCAGAACAAGCGCACCACTATGGTCGGTACGCCTTACTGGATGGCTCCTGAGGTCGTCACTCGCAAAGAGTACGGCTTCAAGGTCGATATCTGGTCGCTGGGTATCATGGCTATTGAGATGATTGAGGGTGAACCGCCGTACCTGACCGAGTCGCCTCTGCGCGCTTTGTGGCTCATTGCTACTAATGGTACTCCTAAGATCAAGAACGAAGCCAACCTGTCTGTTGCATTTAGGGATTTTCTGCAGTCGACGCTTCAAGTTGATCCTGAGCAGCGTCTCAGTGCCACCGCCTTGCTTCGTGTAAGTACTATAAATCCATATACTACATGTCACGGATATATATTAAGATCATTTACAGCACCCGTTCATGAACTCATGTGCCCCCTTGAGGCACTTGTCACCTCTTGTCAAGTCATCCCGGGAAGCCCGCGCCTTGGAAAAGGCCCGCAAGGCCAGTGCAGCCTAAGCACATCATGTCTTTAGAGCCAGTGTGCTTCATTTGGTGACATTTTGGACACTAGCGTTGTCTGTTTGGGGCATGGTATTTTGTCTAGGTTGATGTACTTATTATTCCCCATATTCTTGTTTTGTCTTGTATCTTCTGTTACTACTCTTTTCCGGATATTTTATGGCTGTGTAGTTTCATTGCAGTATATCATGGCGTCATATCATCAGTTTTTTTGATTGTCAACATTTACATTGCATGTATCTTATATAAATGTGAAATTATTATTGTGATATCGTATCGAGTTTCATGTTAAATTATGGTCGTGATGGATGAGGATAAGGAATAAGAAGTATCAAGATGGAATCGATTACACGCCGGTTCCGGAGAAGGCTCCATTTTTAGACAGCACAACGATGCCCCGGTCTCTCGCAATGTACCCCTTCATTAAGTTCTACACAATTGTTAGTCTCTGTCCATATCAAACGCTAATGTCGACCATAGCTAAATAATCAACTACATACCTTGTAAATCATATTCGCTAACATGCACTCTACCTCATCCGGATCCACCCTCCTCCCACTCGCCAAACTAACCGCCACCTCAAACTCCGCCATTGGCACTCTCGACCTCCGAATCTGTGGCTCACCCTCCTTTGCATCATCGAAGCCGCCTGCGATAAATACCTTACGCAGTAAGTTGCGCAGGACGATATCCCGGCCGCGTTCGAGCGTGAGGTAGATGCGCCGGCGAATGAATTCGTCTTCGCCAGCGGCTAGGGCGGCATCGAAAGCGGCGAGGTTGCCTTGTTTGATGGCGGTGGAGAGGGGGATGAAGAGGCGGTGGAGTGTGGGGAAGGGAGTGAGGAGAGTGGGGGCGGGGAGGGTATGGGTGGTGAGGAGGTGGCAGGGGATTAGATAGCTGAGGATTTGCCTAGAGGTTTAAGTTAGCGGAGTGAAGTTGGATATTAAGATAGAGTTGTGCTCACTCTTTATTCGCCATGGCGTCTTTGTGGCAGAGCTGCCAGGCTTCAGTGAGATGTTTCTCAGCTTCGAGGTAGTTCTCTTCAAGGAAGGATAACACGCCCTCATAGAACTTGAATGTGACTCGTTGGGAAGCGGGGAACTGTTCCAATGGCGGCATATCTCCTTGATACGCCATCAATGCCTTCAGAATTGTCCGACTTAACGCGGCCGAATTCAACTTGAAATACGTCTTGAACAACAAGTTCACAATGTAATACAGCGCCCACTTCCTCGACTCCTCCACCGGCGCTCGATCACTCAAACATAAGGTGAAGATTCTCTTCAACTGTTGCTCGGCATCGCGCAATGTCTGATTCATTTCCAATTCCGGATCAAAGTCATCACCTAGCACCATCGCATTCGGGTCACCGGCACCACCCAACACCGCTGACATCGCGTTTCGCTCCGCATCAGCCTTGATCGCTATCGTTCGTAAATGCGCACCCGTCGTGTATAAGATTGGGTACGTCCAGTGTTCAAACCCATGATTTGTATAACCTCTGCAAACATTCGAGCATAGTTCCCTCGCCGCATCGTATGCCATCTGCCACGTCGGTCTGGCTGGTGACGCAGGAGCACCGTCGTTGTCTGCGAGGGCAATAATGAAGCCAGAGAGGCGCCAGAAGGACGAAAATATTTCAGACCAAGAGGAGACTTCGTTGGAGGTGAAATGGGTAAGGTTCTTGAATTTGATGAGGGCGTTTTTGGTATCGCGTTTGATGTGGGCGGTGTTAGTAGAGTTGGTGAAGGCGCGAAGGCCAGTCGAGCCTTCGATGGGGGCGAAGGGGTTGAGAGTGGCAGCGATGCCGAGGCCGTTGGTTTGGCTGTAGGCTTGAGAGAAGTCGCGGATGAGGGGGTCCATGGTAGGCGGTAGGGAGGGAGGTGGGGTTGAATTGGTAGTATGGATGAGTTCACGTTGGTGGAGCGCGGAATTCAGAATGAACTATCTATTAGAGAATTGTCTATCAAAAATAAATATAGACTGAACAATACAAAATGCCATAGATAGGGTGTAGTTAAGGCGGTAATTGTTGATGTCGTCCTAGTGCTGACTATTTTAAGCTTCTAGCTCTGATGTAGTACGAATCTGTCAGCACTCCCGCAATCTTGTGCCTGAAGAATTGTTCCTGAGGAAAACTTTGCGCTGGCCATCTGATTGGCTAGTCTGAGCGTCAGTCTAGCGCCACATTATATAACTCTGTCACGCTCATTCGCTTAAACGCCACATAAAAGTGGCTTCTAATCGATAACGTTGGACTAAATGTGGTGCATTTATGTGGCTGTGTGTGGAGTCCCACAACTTTTAGGTTCAAAAACCCTCGAAAATTATTCTTTCCTGGGTGTCGCAGGCCGATACTGATTATCGGAATTTGTGTGGAGTCTAGGATTTTGCCGTGGAATCTTCAGCACATCAACGCCAAAAATCAGAAAAAGTGAGTTGAACTCTTGATTTTGTTCCCTTGTTATAATTTGTCTCTCAGCTGTACTAACATATCATTCAAGATGGGTAAGCATACACATCATCACCAACGATGAAACGATTCGATGACATGTATCATGAGTGGAGGATGAATTGGCTTGGATTGATCAGACTTGGAGGAACGACTGGGAAGTTGATTTGGGGATTCATGTCGCGATGACTGCTCAGGAGTATGCAACCTCTGTTTACGGCTAGCCATCAAACATCAATTGCGCTTTTCGGCCATTTTGTTTCTGAGCCTCTGCGAATTGAGATTTTGTGATTCCCATTGCACAAATCAACCAATGGCTGATTTATACCTCACGACAGTCCACCCCGAATACACGACCTACCACGATATATCCAATCCTTTACGCTATTACTCCATCCCAACACCATGTCATCGAATCATCGTCCGAAATACGCCAAACCCCACCAACTAACATTTCCGAATCAGCCCGCCTCAGAGAGTTCGAAGTTATCGGTCGCCACATGCCCACCGAGGCTACCCCCTCACCGGACTTGTACCGTATGACCATCTTCGCCCCCAATACCATTGTCGCAAAGTCCCGTTTCTGGTATTTCCTTCGCGGTCTGAGAAAGGTCAAGAAGGCCACCGGTGAGATCGTCAGCGTCAAGGAGGTGAGACAATCCGTTTGTCCCGGGCCTAGAGTCTGCGCTCAAGCAGTTGTCAGTCCAGTATCGAGCTCTATTGGGTTCATGCTGGCTACTACTTGAAACGCCAGGCGTAAAATATAGGCCCCGTATCATCCTCCGAGTATGCTAACTAACCACTCCTAATGTCAGATTACCGAGAACCACCCTGAGAAGGTTAAGAACTTCGGTATCTGGATCCGCTACGACTCCCGCTCTGGTACTCACAACATGTACAAGGAATACCGTGAGCTTACCAGAACCGCTGCCGTCGAGTCCCTGTACTCTGACATGGCCGCTCGCCACCGTGCCCGCTTCCGCTCCATCCACGTAAGTTGAACCCAGAGGCTTTTAACACTTAACCCCTAGGACCAATACTAACTCGCTTTCTCTACAGATCCTCAAGGTCGTCGAAATTGAGAAGAACGAAGATGTCAAGCGCCCCTACATCAAGCAACTCCTCACAAAGAACCTCTCCTTCCCCCTTCCCCACCGTGCCGCCAAGCTCGGTGCCAAGAAAATATTCTCTGCCAAGAGACCTACTACTTTTTCTTGAATGTGTTGGTATGGTTGATTGGAGTGTGATTTTTATGGGGTGGAATGTGCGATCTATAAATGTTTCGCGCATTTCACTTAGGATTGGGTTATAAAAAGAGCTGAATTAAAAACAAAGAATTCATACGTCATGACAATTGATTCCTGTGAAATAACTATGATTCAAGTGCCATTTGTGATTAGAGCTCTCAAGTTTGGGTGGATATCTGTCACCTATAGATATGTCACGATATATGGAAGCAGATATGAGTCGGCTACGGATCCGTCTCAACAACAAAAATTCTAACATCTAGTATGCTGGATCACTAAATATGGAGTTGTATTGTCGTTTTATAGAACCAACCTGTGAACCAAATCAAGGTCAATTACGCCCAGCTCTACGTCAATAATTTATATCATACTAGTCATGATTCATGCGGGAAGATAGTCTATATTGTCTAAATTGAGTATATAGAAGGAGAATAGAATGACTAGTGTGAATCAATTATATAAATCAAATGTAGTCTTGCTTTGTATTTGTACTCTCCACTTTGTACCTCAGAGCTCACAATTTGTTTCCGGACTCAACCCATAATATATCCATAATATTTTCAACCATCCCAAAATAACCAAGATCAAAGTCAAGACTTAACTCCCTAAGCGCCCCTATCCGGCTCTTGCTTCTCAGGCTCCTATCGAAAATCATTGTCTCCACATGATCCCCTCCACCGCTGCTCACAAACCAAGATCCACATCCTCCGTTCCCAAGAAGAAGTCATGGTCTGGTCGGCCGCCGGCCACATCGATGTCGACCTCGCCACTACCCACAAATCCATATCCACCTGGCTGCCACCTCACAACATCAAAACCTGGAACTGGGTTGTCTTTGTGAAGGAAACCAATTTGTTTGTCGTGACTGTAGGGAATCACCGGAGGGTGGGAAACCAAAGGTAGCCGGAGTTAGGATACATGTTGAAGGAGAATTATGAAAAGAGGTATGCCACAGAGGTGCTAAGGGCGGTGTTACCAAGTTTGTGAGTATTGGGGACGGAGGTAGAGATTGATCCGGCGGCGGCAGTTGTTGAGGGGGTTGCGGGGGTCGAGGTGAAAGAGGGAGATATGGTGGATGAAGTGTTCGTGGCTATAATTGGTATGGAAAATGATCGCAGTACGAATGTGTTAAAGAATTTTAGACTCCAGCAGGTGAAAAGATGGAATGAAGAGAGTAATGGGAAGATGTACGATGTGGGAACGTTTGTCCAGTTAGGGAATACTGTTTAAGTGAATGATGCCCAATTTGGTAACACCACATACATGAATCACTCTCAACCCCTCCGCCTTCCCTGTGTATGTTGTTTGTGTGCCAAATCGCCATCACATTCAATTGTTTTATTTTCATCAATCAACTAAAGTTACCATCGGTATCCTATCCCCTCCATAGTCGTCATCCCCTCCAGTTCGTTGGAGGACCATTATAGCTCATCATTAGCTAACCACATTAGTTAACCTATCTTTATACAAGTTTCACTACTTACAGGTTCATTTCTCTAATTCTTTAGTTTTTAACCATGATTGATATTCACAAGACTTTCGAACGCGCTCAACGGAAGTGTCACAAACGCACAATACCTAGTCTTGACGGGCCCAAAGATCCGGCCACGTCCGCTTCTGATAGTTCCCATTCCTTTACGTTCACGGCGCCAGTTCTAAACAACCCGTTCATCACAGTCAACATGAATGACGATACTCCACCCGTCAAGCCCATGGAGTTCATTAGTTCCGCTCAAGGCTATACCCTTAGCTCAAACACCAATTCCTCCCACCTGAAAGCTTTTGCGTTCACATGCCCGCCGAAGCCAATCTTTGAGCCATTGATGCCCCAGTTAAACTTCATCCAGGCGGTGCCCATTCAATCTCTACCTCAATCTGAACTTCAATCTGATGCTACAGGACCAAGCTTCTACGTTGAGGTCAGACCCATGGGCTCTGCTTCTCCGATGGATGTCGACTCCCCATCCCGGAGCCCTCCTGTTACTCTAGCTGGTATTATCTATTCTAAGACCAAGGGAAACAACAGGATGTTCGCGCCCCGAAATGGAATCCCGTGGCCTACAATTCCCCTTCAAGCCTATTGTCGACGAACTTACTCGAAAGTGCGATCCACTTCCTGAGAACAACGCTCTGTCGGTTAGCTTCAAGAATGCGCCTCTTCATATCATCGAAAATATCTGCAACTCTCTGTTATCTGATCTTCCCGTTCACCGCAAGTTTTCGATGAGACCGTATAGTTCAAAAGATACACCATCACGTTGGCTAGATATCCTTTCCTTGGCTGGAACGTGCCGACGGATGAGAGCCATCATCATCCCCGAAATCTACGCCCTCAATCCCCAAATAGAGAAGTCGTCCGCCCTATGCATCAGCGCCAAGATCAACTCACTGGCTGGTATCAAAGTTTGCCTCGCCCATGGTCAGAAACCAACACCCGATCTGTACCGAGGTACTTCTTAGTTCGGAGCTCCGTCACTCGCAGTCTTAGAGTCTGATCGCGGAGATTTACCTGCGCTGATGTGGTCAAGTTGGAGGGCAACACTGATGCCGTTCGCATGTTGCTTGGTGCTGGTGCTGACCCAAATCAGACTGTCGATCCCCAATCAGTGATTGAACATACCACCGATTTCAAACTGAGAAGCGCACTTCAGACGATTCTCTACGATGATGATGTCACTCGGGGAGATTTAGAAGCCCATATTAATCAGATCTCAGCCCTATATCTCGCACTCGATGCCTGTCATGAAGAAGTTGCCATCATGCTGATGACGATGAAGGCCGACCTCACCCTAAACTCGCGCACCAAGCTTCATGCTGCTCACAAAGCGTGTAGTTTTGGCTTGCCCAAAGTTCTCGACTACATCTTCACGAAGAACCCAATTTTGACAATGTCTATTCAGGATGCTGCTGGCAACTCTTTACTTCACTACGCCATGTTCCGACCCACGGCAAGGGCTCTCAAGTCTCTCAAATATCTTCTTGGTTACCGACCAGTGTTAAACATCACCAACTTCAACGGACATACGCCTCTTAATATTGGGTTTCTTGCCATTAGCCAAGCCCTTACTCGGTTTGGGATTAAGCTACCTACCAGTATTCGACAAGCTTGGGAGACCGGAATGATTGCTCTCGTGAACCGCGGTGGCAGGTTCATGTCAACTACTGCCGATCAACTGAGGCCAGCTGTCACTATCCAAACATGGGCTCAGGTTTACGGAGCAGTCCCCGCGTCGAAACAACCCCCAGCCCCAACAGGGTTTACGGCTGACCTCCCGAATTTCGGAACCTTCCATGAGAACGACAAGGCCAAACTTGGCCACACTGATTACAACACCAGAAGCTCCACCACTGGGCCGAAGATATTTACCAACGCGCCACCCGACGCTTTAAAGAACATGAGTATGCCTGCTCCCAGTATGTCAGCGTGGCATCCTTCCTGGCAACAGAGGGAGGGCAGTCGGGAGAGAGGGATGAGCTCGTCATGGAGGTCGAATGTGACGAGTCCGGATAAGGGTAGGCAGCCACAGCCGGTAGTTATCAAAGAGGAGCCTGATTTTAGTCCTTACAGTCCGAACAAGAGACCGAGGAAGACATCGGGTTACCTGCAGAGAAGCACTGGGAATCTGAATTATTGAGTAGGGAATTGAGGACGGAGGGTTGAAGGTTATATTTTTTTGGTTTCACATTGGGGTTTTGTTTTGTTTGTATACTCTTCTCTTATTTCCTTTGTTTTATAGATTATTATAGGTAGTTTGTTTTATTCTTCTTTTTCTTAAATGCTCTAGTTCTGCTCTTGGTTTTGTTAATGACATTGATATGCTTTCGGTTCTTTGAAAATTATGTAATAACTACTCACTTGGTGAACCCTGCGCCGTCTCATTAGTGTGGGTTGTGTTAACCCTACTGCGGAGCCACGATGATCTCGCAAATATTAACTATAGAAGTTGGAAGTTATTGGATGATTTCACTTAGAGCTAAGAATCTTTAAATGTTCTAAAGAACTTGTGAATGAGAATCTCTCATTTCAGGAATTATTTTCCACACCCTCTACTTGATTGCTAAAGCCACACCTGCAAAAGTCCACCTAGATGGCATAATAGCCCAAGAGAGAAGTCACCACTCAATGAGACCGTGAATATACAGAAAAAGAAAGAACCCAATCCATATAATTTGAAGACTTTTCACCCACCACCTCTACGTTTTTTAAATCACTACCTTTGAATCTTTACAAATCCACAAACCACTTATATTCAATAATGGCTCCACGCGAGGCTGAGACGACAACAACGCTGGTACTCAGCTTTACATTGAGTGAAGATGGGATTACGGGGTTACGTGATTCGTTGATATGTCTTAGCAAGTTCTGTGATGAGGTGTCGCTTGAGGCGACAAAAGATAGAGTAAATAAATGTGATTGATGACATTATGACTCAAACTAACAGATCGCAGTTCATGCTATCTGCCATCAACCCCACCAAGTCCGCTTACTCATGCTTCTCCTTCAATACGGCGCGATTCTTTTCCAAATACAAATTCAACGGCATTTCCGAAAGTCTTAGCGATACATTCTACTGTCGGTTGTATTCACGGGTACTCATATCAGTGTTCCGATCTCGGTCGTCAGCAGGCGGCAACGATGGGAAAGATGGATCGGGGGAACGTTCGGGGGCGATTGATCACTGCTCCGTGACTATCGAAGACGGCCCATATGTCAAAAGTCGCCTTATCGTCCGCATGGTATTCCGCAATGGGTGTACCGCCACCCACCGTCTCATGTTTGAAGGAGCAACGGCCGTCCATGCCCGATTTAACATTGAAGAAGCGCACCATCGATGGTCAATCCCTAGTCGGAGTCTCCGGCAGATCCTGGAGCATTTCAGCCCGGGCGTTGAACTTCTCGACATCCATTCCGACGGCGAACAAATGAACTTTGATTGTTACACCGAGAAACTCGTACAAGCTACTGAGGTTCTTAAGAAACCTCTGGAGACATCTATTGCTCTTGACATCGACGACTTTGACGACCTTGAAGTTGAAAACGCTCTGCACATCATAGTGTCCGTCCGTGACTTCCGCGCCGTCGTCCAACACGCTGGCCTTTTGAACATCAACCTACGCGCCCAATATTCCATCCCCGAACGGCCCATCCGCTTCACCTACGATGCCGACGCAACCAACTGCGAGTTCCTCCTGATGACCGTCGGGGAACGCGGAGCCCCGGGATCTAAGGTATCTCGTAGGAAAAAAGACCAAGCGGCCGCGGGACCTACATACCCACAGTTATCCGCGCAGACATCGAGTGCGCAGAACACTCTGCATCCCGCGGGGACTCCGGGGGCCCGTGTGATGGTGAAGAGGGGGGATAAGGAGCGGGAATTGCAGTCGACGATCACACCGATGGGGCCGCCGGCAGTACAAGTAAGAGGGTCTGCGGGGTCGCGAGGGACGCAGGGGTTCTTTGATATTAGGCCGCAGATGAGTCAAGGGGTTGCGCCGAGGGCGAGTTTTGCAGCGCAAGAGGATGGGATGTTTGTGGCAGATGATGGATGGGAGCCGGTGAGGTTGGGGGATGAGGAGGACGAAGGCGGGGATGGGGAGTTTGGGGGGGTGGTTGGGTGGGATGCTACGGGGGAGGTTGTTGGGACGGCTAGTGGTGGGGAGGATAGATCAAGGGTGGAAGGGGATAGAGAAGTATTGGAGAGTACGGAGGAGTATGCAGCGACGCAGAGGTTGGCAGATGTGGAGAAGTTGGGGTTATTCTACGGGTTGCAGTGAGCAATACGGGACTATCAGAGATGACGAATTTCTTGTACAGTTTTCTTTTTAGATATAGGCTACGGGGAAATGGGAATTACATTAATCCACGACGTAGCACAACCAGCAGCAATATGACTTATTGTTAATTCCTTGGGAATATTCTTGTGATCAGCGATAATGTTGAAGGTCCCGGAGACATCCCCTTTGTCATCGACGTTGGGCCCGCAGTTGCCGTGTTCACCCCAGCCCCAGGAGATGACATCGCCGGTGTCCTTGGTGAGACAGACAGCGTGTTCGCTACCGATAGAAATTCGGGAGATCGGCAGGATGGTAGCAAAGGGCAATTGGCCATGATCATTGCGGCCCCAGGCGGTGAGTTTCCCGTCAGAATGAAGCGCAATGACGTTGCCCCAGCCAGCGCGGATGTCCATGCAATCAGGGAGTATCTCAGGAGCCTTGGCCTTGATATTCCACTTTTCACCACCGAGAACGTGAACCTTATTATCGGAACTGAGGAGGACCGTGAACTCTTTACCAGCGACGGCCCGGATGGTACGGAATGATTTCGGAGTAGCAATCTCACGGGGAGCTTTCACGGAACCATCGAGAGGCTCGCCGATTTGCCCTTTGCGGCCGTTGCCCCAACCGAAGACCCGGCCATCATCAAGAACGACCATGACGTGTGCCATGCTTCCAGTGATGTCTACGATCTTGGTGCCAGGTGGTGGGAAATCAGGGATCCGGGTTGCTAATGAAGATTTGAGAATTTCAGCAGGGAGACCGCCAAGGCCAAGTTCGCCTCGACTCCCGGAACCAAAGGTATAGACCCGTTGGGAATCCATGACGACTATTGAGGCATCCCAGGTGGCGGCAATGTGGGTGGGGATGCTACGACTAACTTCCTTTTCTTCAAAGGGGACTTTGTCAATAGGGAACATCATGAGGGGACGGAAGTTCGCAACGGTGTCAGCGGGAGCATTGAGACCGCAGGCTCCGGTGGTGGTTAAACCGGAACAATAGATACGGGGCGCATTAGCGGGACCAGCAAGCACAAGAGTGTGGTTGCCGCCGGAGGCTGTAGCGTGGATTTGCAGAAGGTCGGGTGGTGAGGCGAATAATGCCAATTGTGGGACCGAGATGTCTTCTTGGTGGCCGATGCCGAGCTGGCCATTGCCATTGGACCCAAGGGCGTAGAAAGCCATGACGGGACGATTTTCGACGATGAGTTATGTTAGTTACTGGAGGAACCTATGGATAGACGGTGGAGAAGAGAGATTGATGATGGGGTAAAATCGAGACTAGCCTCATGCATTATGAGAATTGGGAAATTCCAGATAGCTATGGTGGGACAGTTGGCTGCTTGAAATGCTCGATGCTGGGCCTAGATGTTCACGATAGTGGAGTTGTAGTGGGGTGGACCCTAGCGAGCGTGGGTTTCTGCCAGTGTACTCCACCTGGCGGCAGCTGCAGCTTGCACCCACTTTTTAGCTTATCTAATAATATTGCACATGATGGCCCCACTTCGATCAATCGTCGCTAGTGAGAAAAAATTCACTAGGAACTTTTCGTCTTACTGACTAGTATAAAGAGCATGTCCACCCTCTTTGGTTCTTAGGTTATATTCTTTTCTTCTTCCCATCTCCATTGAAATTTATCGCATTAGTCTTTGCCTTAATCCATTCAAACACTATGAATAACGAAGCGGAGTTGAAGGCGGCTGGCTTCACGGTCGGCCTTATTGGTATGGGCGATATGGGCAAGATGTATGCTCAGCGCCTTTCTGCTGCGGGTTGGAGGTGAGTTACTTCTCTCAAGCCACAAGGATAATCGACTGGTTTCCGGCTATGATTGCGCCTGCAGTCAATGATACTTGGTAAGTCTCTTGATACTTTTATACAATATCAAATTTCCTCGCGATGATGACTAGAGCGCATTTGGCTCGAGTATTGTCTGTTGTCGCGTTGGGTAACCATTTTGGCCCCGGCATTGGCCCAGGCTCTCGATGATGTCAACGCTTGCTACCTTAACAAACCATTGTCTGATGCAAATTCCCTTATCTTTTTTCCCCTCATTTTGGATAAAGACGTATCTTGCTAACAAACTCAAAGATTCTAAGCTTTACTCCAATCATTGATTGATCTCCGTATTAACCTTAGCTTCTGTATTTCCCTCTACGTAGAATCCTGGCTTGTGATAGAGAGGAAAAGTACGAGAGCCTTAAAGAGGAGTTTGCTGGAACTGTACGGTGCTCACCATCCCTTGCAGCCCCAAACATCTTTTCCATGTGTATTTCTTAAACCAACAACCATGAAGTATGGTGACCATTGTCTCGGAGAAGCCGTAGCACGTAGTGTTGTGTCTTTGCTTGACGATATCTCCATCTGACACATCTCGTGATATATTATGCTTTGTCATGCATCCCATCCGTATATCCATACCCACTCCCTCCATGTTGAACACTCGCTGAGACTGGCCTTTTCGTCCTATAGACGATAGAGATTTGCCGTAACGGCCACCTGGTCTCGCGTGCCAGCGACTACATCATCTACAGCGTTGAGGCTACCCAGATCAGCGGCGTCATCGCTCAATATGGGCCCTCCACCAAACTCGGCGCCATCGTCGGTGGCCAAACATCATGCAAGGACCCCGAAGTCCGCGCGTTCGAAGACCACCTGCCTGCCGATGTCGATATCATATCCTGCCACAGTCTCCACGGACCCAAAGTTAACCCCAGGGTATGCCCCTCGTCCTGATTCAGCACCGGGCGTCCAACTTGTCCCTGAAGAAGATTGAGACGTTGTTGAGTTGCTTGAAGTCGAAGATTGTGTATTTGTCGGCGAAGGAGCACGATCGGATAACGGCAGATACCCAGGCGGTCACACATGTAGCGTTCCTGAGCATGGGCAAGGCGTGGCATGCGGAGCGGGAGTTCCCGTGGGTCTCAGCCCGGTACGTCGGGGGGATTGAAAATGTCAAGATTAACATTATGTTGCGTATCTACAGTGCCAAATGGCACGTGTACGCTGGTCTTGCTATTCTTAACCCCGAAGCCCGTAAGCAGATTACACAGTACGCCTCATCGGTTACCGACCTTTACAAACTCATGGTTGTTGGCGACTACGATGCGCTGAAGAAGAGAGTCTTTGCTGCCAAGGAAAAGGTCTTTGGTCCTGCAGATGCCCCCAAGTGGTCTCGTAAACTCATGCTCCGCAGCGACCTTCTCGAAAAGTTCACTCTTCGGGTCCTGCCCCTGTCTTCGTCCTCCGAGACCTTTGTTGAGGAGCCTCCACGGCCCAACAACCACTTGTCTCTCCTCGCTATGGTCGACTGCTGGGCGCAACTCGACATTGTTCCGTACGATCACATGCTCTGTAGCACGCCGTTGTTCCGGACTTGGCTAGGTGTTGTTGAGCATTTGTTTTGCTCGGAGGTGCTGTTGGAGAATGCGATTGCGACGGCGGTGAATGATCATACGTATCGGGCGGATGATTTGGAGTTTACGTTTGCGGCAAGAGGGTGGGCGGAGTGTGTTAATTTAGGACACTTTGATACGTGGAGGGAGAGGTTTGTTAGTACGCAGAAGTTTTTCGAGCCGAGGTTTTTGGAAGCGACAGAAGTGGGGAATCGAATGATGGTGGATATTGTTACACATGATGACTAGGGAGAGGGAAGGGGGTATCTTGTATATAGTTATTATTGTAATGCATATTATTCTTGAATATTCAGAGTCCATAGATTTATTAGTATGTGATGAATGTATGTTACACAATGAATGTGTTTTGCAGGCAAGAACAACCACGGCTGATGGAAGGCACTTGCGTAATTTGGGAAATACTAGTTTATCAGATTCATTTGATTGTATCTAAAAGCTTATCTTTGACTTTTTCCTTTTGATCACGAATCACAAAGCTTCATCTGAGACCACTCACCTGCGCATCAATCACCTGCACTATTGATCATAAGTTTCATACTAGCTGTCAATGTACTCAAATCGATTAATATCATCTCAAAACTAATTATCCTGCCCCTGGTCCTTATTTATCGCTGATTTAGAAACATACTAAGATGCCCCCTTCCTACAAGTGGCGGCCGCTGGGCAACATCAGGACTACCTTCGCTTCGCCAGGTGTACAAACCTTCCCCTTCGTCAGCCAATGGGCCGTCGTAGTCGCCGGCAGCTTCATATATAGCAGCGAGGTTGATATCAAGAGTTTTCGTGATCCGGTGGATCTCTTCGTCAAGGACAGCAGGCAACTCTAGTTCGAAAGTCTTAGGTTGAGGGGACTCAATATTCTCGTTAGTCGAGTGATATAATGTCTGGTAGTCACTTAGAATGTCGACGAAAATGACGGAGATCTAATGTCGGCAAACTACTGATCAACTAATGCGGTATCTGGGGATCCGTCGTCATTTTGGTCTGTATCATTGGGGGCCCTGAGAATGGTTACTAAGTGAAAAATGGTTATCATCTTTGCAGATGTGCTTACCAAAATTATAGTATGGCATGTTGTCATCTTTAGAATCATCAACGAAAGAGTCGAGAAAAGCGACCAGTCCGTCCATTCCCGCGTCCTTGTAGCGGGGTCTACGTGGATCAGACTTGGCCATGCCCTAGTCGTGAACCGATGACAGTTAGGACAATTCTGACTCCTCATGGCTGTATCAGTGGCGCATAATTTCAAGCGAGACATCATCGAAGTTATCACTGGAAAGAACTGGCAGGATGTTGACTCCTACCTCCACATGGTGACTGGAATGGGCTGAGGGGCGCGGGGCCGAGTCTTCCCATTGACTGTAGATCTATCAGAAGTCGACTTAGCGGGAATCGACTCCCCGGGATCGGAACTAGAAATGAGGTTGCTGGTGAGGGATGGGATGGACTAGGGTCTTCTAGTTCGTCTCTATCGTTGATCTTCACACCACCATCCTCATCGTCTTCATTATCTTCTTCTTCATTATCTTCTTCTTCTTCTTCTTCTTTGTCTTTATCTTCGTCTTCGTCTACCTCGTTGTTCTCATCATTCTCATCGTTCTCAATCCCTTCATTATCTTGATTTTCGCCATCATCAACAGGAGCTATAATTCCACGAGAAATAGGAGCCGGGGTCTGAACCCGAGTGGCGATTAAAGCTCTAGTGATACGTGGGTTGATAGAAGCGTCATCGGCATGACTATTCACTCGACGGTGAGTATTTTCCTGTCCCCAATTGATAGAAGAAGTTCCTTGCCAGGCGATGATAGTCTCTTGTCCTTGAAGTCCCTCGTTGAGCTCACGACTGATCACACCACCCCCAGAACAGCTGGGACGCTGCTGCTGAAGCTGATCAATCTAAACATAAGGAAGAGGAATATCTTGACTCTAGCTACTGTAATTCCGAGAGTGAAGACGGTATTCATTGGAGCAGCCACTATCGCTCGTCCCTACTCTTTCGCAGTAAATCGGCGAGGGAAAATAAGAAGGGCCGTACCAACGAGCCACAGGAAACTTGGCAGGCATTGAAAATCTGGATAACGGGTTTCTCTCAAAGACTGCACTGAGACCCAAATCCTCACTGAGAGCGTGCCGATTGGATCTACGGGGGTTGGACCGGTAGAGACTACTAGAGCGCGCAGGAGAGCCCCGTTAGTCAACTGCCAATCCGGCTGGGTTTGAATCGAAGAAAAAGTGTGCAAAGATTGTGGGAGGTTCTACCGCTGTTTTGCCAGATGCCTTGGTTGTAGTTGATGCGCGATCCAGTAGGATTGGTCGAGCCCAAGGCTGTATAGAACAAAAAATGAATACTACCTGTCAATCTCTCCTGACAGGAGCTAGACCCTAAAGTTTGGGAAGTCTGGAGCCGTTGCGGCAAAGGGCCGTTGAGACCTTGAGAATCCCGACCGATTTGATGGGCACAGAACGTCTGACGGATATCATGCGGGACACTGACTCCCTCGCGGAAATGAGATTTAGAGACCCACTCAGCGTTGGCTTGGGTGTTCCGGGTCGCTGCAGAAGTGGAAACCTCGGGTTGTTCTGATTCCCGATTTCCAGTGGAAAAACTCAGGCGCCGACTCATACGGGAAATGAAAGAAAATAGTGTATAGGGCTTCTTGCGCTTGCTGAACAACTGGTCCTTGGCGACGTCAGTGTTCTCAGCAGCCTTCTCATTGGGGTTATTCGAGGGACCAGCCGAGTTCTTGGCTTCGTTGTGCGAGTCTCGGGTGGTGGCTTTACTCTTGCCTTTGTCCCTCAAGGTTGACGCCTGGAAGACAGTGACGTTAAAGAGAGGGCAGTTTCCATGGGTCAACATGCCTGATTTCTCAAATCTCTCGCTAGACGTAGGTTTCGTTAACTTCAGAGTACTTGAATAATAGCCCATCGTCCAGGGTGAAGAACACCCATCGGGGTGAAGGATGTGGAAGCGCTCCTGGAGCTGGTACAGGATGGGCTTTGTGAGGTCGAGCAGGACGTAGTCATCGGGAAGGCCAAGGAGGGTCAGACCGACTGGCAATTTCAGCGGTGGTAAATGCTTCTTGTGTTGGTGGAAGTGTGAAGATGTAAGAGCAATTTTATCGAGAAAGACGATAGAGATCGGGCCAACAGGGGATCTTGGCGGGGGAATCAGCTTCAATCCCATGTGGGCATACGGATTAAAGGCAAATACGGACGGTGATTTTCACCGGGAGAGTCCGATTCAGTGACATCGGTGCTGAGAACAGCAGTCAAGATGTTGTGCATGATGAAGCGCACGACACGGTCGGGGAGAAGATCCAGGATCTCATCGGGATTGCAAGCGGGGCCGTCGCTTTTGGGACGACGTGGCCAAGGAAGCAGTTGGTCGTTGTTGAGGGCGGCTTGCTCTTTCATGGATTCGCAGAATTTATAGAACGGTGTGCAGAAGTCAGGATCATTGAAGTCAGGAGGGGCACCAGGCAAGTGATTCTCATCATTGAAGACATTCATAATCTTCCAGACCTCTTCGTCGCCAGGGATAAAGGCGTTTTCGTCGATTTTCCCGTCGACAGGGGCGATGGGGCAGAAAGGTGAGCCGCGAGGCGGGAAAGCAGCGCGGGGGTTGGAAGGGATGGGAATGGCGAAAAGGGAGCCGGAGCCAGAGGCCGGGTTAGGGATGATCAAGAGCGTCATATTAAACTGAAGAGACTTCAAGCAAGCTATTGTGTGAAGCAGGATAGTATCAACGTTATTTGAATATCGAGAGGATATTCAAGAAAGCAGTTCAGGTAAGTTAATGTGTGAAGCGGGTTGAGGGTGTTGGTTTGAATTTATTTTAAGAATTTCAAGTTAAGCAGCCCCAAGCAGATTGTGCGTGAAGTGGGGTATGATTAATAATTCAATGGGTGATAAAAGAAATTCCAAAAAGAATAATAGAATGAAGTTGTGAATGTGTCACAAGATGCACGGTCTGTAAGATAACATGCAAGTGTTAGTTATATCATTTAGAGTTGATCTGCGGATAACGTGTGGTGGTATGGTTAAAACTTACTCGTACTGTAGAAAAATGGGCACAATAGATAACTCTCAAGACTTAACTATGGAGATGAAAGGGAGTGGAAGAAAAATGAGAAAAAGAAAATTAAAGCTACTTAGTTTTATTGTTTTTCTCTTTGTTGAGGGCCAGGATGGGACGACAAGGACAAATTAGAAAAAGATATAAATATCCCAAAGAGTCCTCAGAATGGTACCGTGGCTTTGAGATAGCCGGTTACGCCTAGAATATATCGACTACTCACTATGGCGTGGCGACTTCAGGGTGTCAACTACTTTAGCAGAGACTTGACGGCGAAGGGGCTCTATAGTCGTGGGATAAAGAGAGTGAGTTTAAGTAGAGTTAGTTTGGTTAGTTTAGTGGCGAATAGACTGGAGAAGCCAAAGTGCGGCTGTTGGGGTTGAGAAGTTCACAATTGGGGATGGACTTAGTGGAGTAGATCAGTAGTTGAGGTGCATCGTAGAGGATTATTGACGACTCAGAATGGAGTTAATGGTCTGGTTAGTGGTCATGGTGCACCATAGAGGACGGTCGATGATGGGAAGTGGGTTTAGAAAAGTACTTGGTGGTAAATGTACACCACAGAGTGAAGTATCATCGTGGGAAGGGTGAGTGTGGAAAGACCAGTTGACAATCTGTGTGCATAAAGGCTTCAGCCCGAGTAGCAGTCATATTCCGTGATATTTTGGCCTCCGATAAGTTTTGAAAGAGTTGTTGGCACTGTGTTGGTGGTCATATAAGCCGTCGTCGACTGCGGGCGTATCAACAACCAGAAACCAGCCGTTGGCTCTCGTAGCCTCGGAGAAAAGTCTCTTCACTAGCCTGTGGTAGAAAAACATCGGAACAACAGCACTACGCAGTATCGTGGTCCCGTTACTAAATTATCAGTAGAGCTGCAAACTGTATCGCCAGAGACGTCCCGATTTTCTGTATGGCCTCACTTGACATTTCAGTTACTGTCGTCTACTTTTTTGACATATGCCTCACATTTAGTGAGGGAAAGTTCGACGTAATTATTTTAATGATGGTAGCTTGTCTTTAGTTCGTCATAAACATTGAAATTGACATGTAAAATAAGAAAAGTGGTGGCGTGAGCTCCAAAACAGGATTGTCTTTTATAATTTTGTTATCAAGGCCGCTTACGCTGCATTTTGCTGTTGTGGTCGATGATTTTCGCCACGGGTGCGATTGTGAGATTCATAGACAGGACACCCATACCAGACAGGATTTAGCCACAGCATCCGAATTCAAGTTCTAAAGAAATTCATAAATAAACCAAACTAATTTTTTTCGGGGTCAGGAATCACTTTTATTTCGCCTTCAAATTCCAGATAAAGTATACAGTGGCGTTGTTAGCCAGGTTAACAATAAGTCAAGTTAGACATCCTTATCCAGGTATGCCTTAGAGCTATATAACTTAGGTCACGGCGCGAAGTCTGATTGGCTGTTGAGCTTCGACAGGGATAGCAGTTCCGTAAAACAATGACTTGAAATCGCAAAGGGATCTTAACCACATCATGGTCACAAGAGCTGGAATCATCTTAGATAATAACCAGTGAAATCATAGTGAGATGGCCTCGGTACAGTTACGTTTCAGAATATTCAAACTAACTATAGCTTTCTGCTCAAAAAATTTTAAAAAAGTTTATACTCCAAGTCCATGGACATCATTTACATTATCCTAAACCACTGCTACAACGAGTACCGAAGGTTCTTTACTCGAAGCCTCTGTACTGACTACACAACTATTCTCAATACCCGCTGACGCCATATACTCCTTTTCAATTAATTCGAGGCTTTTCCCACGAGTTTCCGTCATCCAGAAATAGATAGCTACCGTCGTCACCAGAGTCAGGGCTCCGAAAAAAGTACGCTACGCACGAAGAGGCTGCGAGCATAATTGGGGTAATGAGGGCAACCGTGAAATTTGTTGTCTAGAGTTTTTTTGGTTAGCTCCAGATTCTTATCGGCTTATCGATTATAGTTTTTTTCAACACCAACACAAGTACCTAAAATCAGAAAAACTTACCCAGGCAGTACTTTGAGCCAGACTGGATGCGCCAGCCCGAGTCTTTCTGGGGAGACTTTCAACACAGTACGTTCTGAACGATAGAGCCCATGTAGCGCTAAAAATGAATGCGAAGACGTAAACCATCATGATTATCACCCATCGGCCAGCACCGTGGTCACCATGAACTTGGCCTGCGGCATACAAGATCCCCATAACCAACATCGCAATCGCTTGCAAGATCCCTCCGATGATCGAACAGGTTCTTCTGCCCCAGGCATCAGCCCAGATTGTTCCGGGAATTGTCCCTATGAATATGACCAAAGCAGACATCCCGGAGGCCAAAAACGACGACTGAGTAGACTTGAGGCCAGCTTGTTTGAACATTGCTGGGGCGTAAAAAGCACACCATCAATCCCAGAGAATGATTGCATTCCCATGAGAAAGCAGCCAAATAGAGTAGGACGTCTGTATTGTTTAGCAAACGATAAACGACCTTCAGCTAGTAGGTGCTTTAGGTCTGCTTTCAGTGACACTTCAGTGGCCTCGGGGCCCGTATCCTTAAACTGGTCAAGCATTTCTTGGCACTCGTAGTCTTCAAATTCGAGATTGTACATGATTTTTTTCGCCTCCTTCATCTTACCATGTGCTAGGAGCCAACGAGGCGAAGGAACAACGAGGACCGAGATTGCAGTCACAATGAAGGCTGAAGCTGAAGAAATAACCAGGGGGAGCCTCCATGACATACTTCCTGAAATATGGGAAGTCGCATAGCAAAGAAAGTACCCCACAACAACTCCCACAACAATCACAAACTGTGGTAATGAAGTCATGGGGCCACGGATCCGGGCAGGAGCCATCTCTGAGACTTGTACGTAAACGGTACTCAGATATAGCCCAGCCCCGATCCCTTTGATCAAACGACCGACTATGAACACCGAGAGCATGGGTGCTCCGCATTCTATCGCTACGCCTATTCCGTCGATGCAAGCACCCAGTCCCATAATTTTAGTCCGACCGTATTTGTCAGCAAGAACTCCGGCAAAGAAAGCGGAAAAGACTCCGGTTAAAAGACAGCTGGAGACGACCATTCCGTGGAGACTGGGCGACATGGTGCCCATCAGGTTGAGGAATTCGGGCATTTCGGTGATAGAGCCGGTGCTACCATTGTCATAGCTAGTCGTAGGGAGGTGTTAATTAGTGAGTTGTATGTTGTGGTATTTCGGTACACGTACCCAAAGAGGAAGACTAGGAGAGAGGTATAAATGCACATGGTAATGTTGTATGGCACGGGTTTGAGCCCCACTCGAGCCAGGACAGAACGGGAAGTCATGGCAAGTAAGCGTTCGTTCGCAGTCAAGATAGGTAGTTATAATCAATCACACTAATCTAGACTGCCAATGTGTTAGTCTGTTATCTTCAGTTATTATTCTCCAAAAACCAGTAGTGACAAAGATGATATTTATATCGTTCCATCTCCTACCAAATATCTAATCAGACCAGACTCGCTCATCTCACTGATTGTCCGATAACACCACACAAACACACTTTCCCATTCGCTGGCACTCCTCAACACTCACTCAATATCTACATCCCACGGTACACACCCATCCGTCCTCATGCATCGTCACATCTAGGGTTACTCATCCTGTTCATCCATCAGCCCTCTAACCCTCACAATATAACCATATACTCGCCCACAACGTAACAAGGAAGACGGCATATAGTATGGAGCACGCCGGAGCCGCGCGGAATTCAATGCTAGGGAAAAGCAGGCTGAGTTTTTTCGGGTAGGGAGGGGCAAGGGGGTGGCTCGGAAGACGGTGAGCCGAAGTGGGGATAGGATTGTAGGATTAGAATGTGATGGTAGTTTACTTAAGGAAAGTGGATTAGCTGGGCGAATTTTCTATTTAGGGAATCGCGGATAAAACAGCTTCTTTTGACAAGGAATTATATGTCTTAAGTCAAGTTCTAGGTCATCAGTATATCAAATGTGGAATCTTAGCGTAACTAATCATGTTTTTTTAAAAAAATCTGATATCAACGTAACACCTCGTTGGTCAACCCAGATCGCAAGCATCACCTGAAAGCCTAAATCTTGTATTAGCTAATCTAAATCTGGAACCCTCTTTCCAAGCTGATACAAACGTGCCATGCTTCTCAACAAACTCACAAGATATTAAGATTGTATTATCAGAAGTCCATGATAATAAGGACATGGGGAGTAGACTGAATCGTATCCACATGCTCCCGGACTTTTTGTCTCCATTTTTTATATCCTCATTATCATCATACCACTACGCTTGAAAAAGCTTCCCTTGCTAATCTCTAGTCTGCTCCATAAACATTGCATGTTGACGAAATGACGTAGGGTTACCAACCCACAAAAATTTTCATCTTTCCCACAGAAGAGCCGCAGTCCACATGGCTTGAGTCTGAATGAGATCTCCATTAAGCTGTGTTTTTATTGCTTGGTGTGGTAAATCTACGGCATTATGGCCGGCCCCGATCTGCAATCGAGGTTCAAAGTGGGGCCGACCCAGGGCCCATTGAGAGATACCAGGAATGAAGTTCGCCATATATTTGGAAAATTGACTGATTCTCAGATCCTTTGAGTACTTTAGGCTATCCCAAACCTAGTGTAGGTTTAGGTAATTGGAAGCCATCAAGATACTTGCCATCTTTGTGGCGCAATCGTTGAGATTCCAACGTCTAGTACCTGTACGTAACAGTGGCGGCTAGTGTTGATTGTTAAGGTTACCACCATTACACATAACCGTCATTATATGATTAAGCAACCTCAAACCTAGTGCCTATCTGGGAGATCTGTTACATGGCTTTAAGGCTTGTAAATATGCTTGGATTCGCCCCGCCACCGAGTCTTGAAGGTGTTTCGACAGACGCTCAGCGTTGGTGCTGCATTACAACCTCTGTTTTGGCATGCATTGACATGAGCTACACACAAACTAGACAAGTTCACGTATATCCAAATATTACTTACTGTACGCAAACTTGGAGAGGGGCACGAGTCAGGTACGAGACATTTATCTTCTGATGCAAGTCTATTTGTTATCTCCGGGTGTCCTGTCTCCGCCTGTTCCCCAAACCTCGACGTCGAGATTTAATTATTCTTTGAAAATCAATACAGGGGATGTTGACACATTATTTCCTATGGCTAACAACGAAGCCTTGTAATCACCGCCAGCCCATTTTGTAAACATTATTCCTCCGTAGCCCCTGAAGTCTATTATTTTCCAGTATCCTCCAGCTTTTGCTGTACCCGCCGATGCTCCGCTTTTCATTAGAAAAGTGAAGCTATCGTGGGGTTAACCTTCCATAGGCTTTGTTCCCCGGTCTTCCAAGTCTCCGTTACCCCCGTTCCTTCCCATCGTTACCCGTGCAATTGTGCCCCCAATGTTGCAAGGCAGGGACACATGCATAGCGCCGCCCCGTACCTGACGGGAAGTGTGTCAACGAAAATAAACTCTTTCCATTTGAGAATGTATTGGGGATGAGCGCCTTCCGAGAATTCGCTGTTGTGATTAAAGCCCCTTTCCGTAGATTCCAGTTGAAGACATGAGCTCCTACCGTTGCTTTTACGACAAGGCTGAAGCAAATGTAGTTTCTTGTTTTAACATCTGACGACGTCGCAGGTGTGATGCAAATTTAATTTCCAGATTTTCTTCCTTTTCAATTATTTATTCTGCTTCGTCACTCGTAATACAGTTGATTGTGCTTTTTCTTTCTTTACATCTATCATTACTATACCATCTTGCGCTCCACTGTGATTTACGAGCATCTAAATCACGGCTGCACTTTTTAAAGCCATTATTATCCGAACCAACTACGACTTACTATTCGGCGGCCTACCAGCTTACACACACACAAGTTGCCAGACCATCAACATTCATTCATTTGTTTGTTCATTTGCCCACACTTTGTGGCAGGTAATCTTTGTCTCCACGCAGCATAACCCAGCCTTCTGTTGCGTTTTCCTTTCTTCTTTACATTCGCTATCCCCTGGGTTCTAAACCTGCTCGCTATAACTGCCATCCCCTAAAGCTGTCCCTGGCTTCTATAGCTTTCGTGTCGCCCGAACAGCTTCTCTCCTCGTCAGCTTGACGATTAATTCCATCTGATTATTCCATCCATAACATCACCAACCCGTTTCCCACCACTTTCGACCTCAGTATTCACAATGTCCGGCCGGTTTGTGCGAGCGTCAAAGTTCCGTAAGTAGTAGACGTCTACAGACAATTGAGTTTCCAGACCTTCTGCTTTTCCCCCCCATTGGCCCTGTTGCACCCGACGGTGCCGCTGCTGCGAGGGGAACCAAGCTTAAGCTCTAGATTAGTATCTCGACTAGCAAACTAACGAATCGCCACGTTGTGAAATTGTAGGCCACGTCTTTGGCAAGTCGACGCGCAAGGAGTTTTGTTATGATAACCTGCACATCAGCCGCAATGCTTGGGATTCCAATTTGATCAAGGTGAGTAATAAATGATTTTGTTTACAAGCGAAAATTTGTTAGGGGCGCAGCTGAGCACGACTCAAGCCCGGCAGACGCGGGGCATAGTGTCATGATACTTGAGTTGGGCAGATCCTCCCTCGTAACCAAGATCCACGATCGAAATATTGGTTCAGACAAATTCCTTAAGGCTTGCGAATGTTTAACCGATTGCGCAATTCTCCAATCGCAGTCGCGCGACGCAGCGTGGGAGAGGACACAACCGGCTAACTGAGATCTCGTAACACCTGCATATGCAACGACAACATTGACAACCCCGGAATTTCGCCTTGTAAACAAACAATCTTGTCGTTCCATAATGGTAATCCTAACAGTTTCTGTTTCTTCAGGCCAACCCTGAGTACCTCTCCGTCAACTGGGAGTCTAGCGGCGGTGGCGCATTCGCCGTCATTCCCCTCGAGGAGCGCGGGAAACTCCCCGATCAGATCCCTCTGTTCCGTGGTCACACCGGCCCTGTTCTCGACACCGATTGGAACCCATTCAATGACCACGTGATTGCCTCTGCTTCCGATGATGCTAAGGTCTGCCTATGGCAAGTCCCCAAGGACTTCACCCTCTACACTGACACTGAGGAGGTCTCCTCGATTGCCCCCGTCGCGACTTTGTCTGGTCACACCCGCAAGGTTGGTTATGTGCTTTGGAACCCTGCTGCCGACAACGTCCTGGCTTCAGCTTCCGGTGACTTTGCCGTCAAAGTTTGGGACGTCAACAGTGGCGCGGCCAAGCTGAACCTCGCCCACAAGGATCTCGTGCAGAGCATGTCCTGGAACGCCAACGGTACTCTACTAGTCACTACTTCTCGTGACAAGAAGATCACTACCTGGGATGTTCGTACTGAGAGGCCTGTTGCCCAACACGCCGGTCACGCCGGTGCCAAGAATAGCAGAATTGTGTGGATGGGTGAGCATAACCGTTTCGCCACCACCGGTTTCTCCAAGATGAGTGAGCGTCAGATTGCTCTGTGGGAGCCTGGTAACGAGGAGCCCATTGGCGGCTTCACTATGCTTGATTCCATCTCTGGTGTGTGCATGCCCTTCTGGGATGAGGGTTCCAACTGCCTTTACCTTGCCGGTAAGGGTGATGGTAATATCCGTTACTTCGAATATGAGGCCGACAAGTTCGAGTACCTTACTGAGTACAAGTCGGGCGACCCCCAGCGTGGTATTGGCTTCGTCCCTCGCAGAGGTATCAATGTCCACGAGAACGAAGTCATGCGCGGTTACAAAACGGTCAACGACGCCTACATCGAGCCTATTTCCTTCACTGTCCCCCGTCGTGCCGAGACCTTTCAGGCTGATATCTACCCTCCCGCCAATGGCCTCAAGCCCGCCGAGAGCGCCCAGGAGTGGTTCGCTGGCAAGTCGGATCTTCCCATGAAGATTGACTTCGAATCCGTCTACAATAACCAGTCTCCCGTTGAAGTTGCCCCCGGAGCTCTTCCCTCTTCCGCTGTTCCCTCTCCCGCCCCTGTTCCTGTTGCCAAGCGTGAGCCTGAGCCAAAGAAAGAGGAGCCCATTGTCGCTGCCTCGTCCGCCGTCTCTCGTGTTGCTGGCATTTCGACTGTGCACGACCAAAAGGACAGCATGTCAGCCATGGCCAATAAATACAGAGACAACGAGGAGGCTGCGTTGGATCCTGAGGAGCCCTCGGCTTTTGATGAGCCTGCTGCTCCCCAGACCTTTTCTGCTCGTCCCACTCCCCGGTCGTCTGTCATCTTCTCTTCCGGGACTACTCCGCAGCCTCTTAAGAGCTCTGCTGTTGCCAAGTCCAACTCTGGTTCCGGGACTCCCGTCCGGTCACCCATCACTCCCCGCCCCATTCCTCTGCCTATTGTGCCGACTCCTGCAGCGGTTGCTGCTGCCCAGGCCGCCGGTTATACGTCGGCTGGCCCTTCGCGTAGCGCTAGCCCCGTGAGCAACGATGTGTTGCTGGAAATCAAGAAGCTCCTGGAGGCCCAGTCTGTCAAGATTGAGAGCTTGACCAAAGAGGTTGAGTCCCTGAAGCGCAAGGTTGAGGGCCCGGCTGGTGCGCAGGACCAGAGCGAGCGGATCCGATTGCTCGAATTGGAACTGGAGGCTGCGCGGTCATAGCCGGTTAGTGTAGAGTTAGGGCGGAAGTTATGATGATTTAGAAGGGGAACAAGATTTGGGTATTGGAGTAGGTTTCTAGGGGATTTATTTGGTTTTGTTATTATCATTAACATTTTTGTCTATTTTTGCGTCCGATTCACAATATGGGCACATTGCGTTCAAAACGTTATATATTTACGGGCGTTTGATTTCTTTTTCTGTTAGCTATTTTTTTTTTTTGGTCTTTTTGTTTTTATTCGCTTTCGTCTTTTTATTACTCTTATCATATCATTGGAGGAGTCTCTTTTATAGCGTAGAGTAGATAAACATAAGAATAAATGATATCTTCATGACACTAATGTTTAGGGTTATTTGTGTAATAATTGGTGATGTTTGTTGTGACCAGGGTTCGTATCTGTGTAAGTCATACCGGCCCATACCGTGAGTGGAACTTGATGAGAAAGCTTCCTACATCAGACCACATGGTCTAGAAGTTTCATGAATACAACCAAGATTCTAAATTAATGCCCATTGGTTATATTATTCCGTGGTATCTCAATATACCCAATTTATTTTCCGATCCTGTCTCACATTCGTCCACGCATTTAGTCTCCACTGGGCCGTGGCACCAGGGATTTGGAGTCGTAATTGGTAGGGAGTTGAAACGGGGATTCTTGGGATAGGTAGTGATGTTCTTTGAGATGGTTCTGGAATTTGCAGAGGAAATGGATAGCGCGTAGAGTGGGTGGATAGTGTTTCATGATGGGGTGTGGGAGGTGGTCTGATGTTGAAATACAGAGGGTGGAATAGAGTCTAGATCACAATCTTTAGGTATCTTAAGACTTCTGGATAGTAAACTCTGTAAGCATCGTGGTGATAAATGATGCTGAGATACCTAGAATCTCTCATAGTCTCCAATGTCCCATCGGACTCTCTACGATGTCGTGGCCGGTTACGAAGGCCCTGTGTCTATCATACCGAAGGTGATCTTTCGCTGGATGCATGGATGCATAACTATGGTTATTTTCAGTATATGGGGATCGGTAGGTTAATCGGGACAAATACTAATTTTGTAATAGCGAATCACTGTGCTGGGGAATTCGACCGTGGGTTCCGGACGACTTGCTCGCTGGATTGGGGCGATGAGGAGGTCCGTAGATAAGTGAGTATTCTATAGCGTGAGTAGCTGCTATATTAGAATGTAGAAGAGTTGCATACTCATAGATACATAACCATACGTACCTACCGGCCCATAAAATTCCCGGTATGTCTGAGACAATACCCCGGGACCGTTGTCTGCCCAGTGCCCTCCATCTTCAATGTTTCCCCGAACAACAACATCCTAGCGGGAAATCCTCGCTCTCGGGGAGCCTCGCGATGCTGTGCGTTGGCGATATCGTAGGCGAAAGTATTGATAGATTAGTGGTAGTTTCAGGTTTACGATGGGGTGATGGGTGGGTGTTTCGGGTTGGGTGGGGATGGATGGTAGGTGGGTGGGTGGGAGAGGACACTGCCTCTGCATGGGCGTGCTTGAGCTTAAGGGGACGGTGAGTGGGTAGATAGTGTGTAGATAGTGTGTAGATATATGGTGGGTTTCCCGGATCTGGGTTGCGGCACAGAGAAGGCCGGGAGGGTGTTAAGGGCAGTTGGCAAATAGAGATATACATAGATTAAGAATCATGGCAATATCACGTACCGCCTTCGTCTCAATTATACGTTGTTGTTCTCTCCTGATGACGAACATTGTACGAGCAGCCTTGGGTATCATTTTCCCAACCGGTTCTCCACACGTCCTAGCCTCTTATCAGGCAACGAGAGTTTGAGCAACGAACTACGGACGGGGCTCTGGGAACTGATAGGCGATGTTTTAGAATGAGGACCACTAAGTGGGTAGCAAGATGGGTTTGTGAGGAATTCTATATGAGTAGACACTGGTTGTTTCGGTAGTGGTATTTGTTTGGTTTGGTTTTCTCAAAGGTTTGGAAGGGAGCTATGTATGGGGTGGAGCTCGGGTGGACTCGGACGTTAAAGATAGAACACGAATAGATGGCAATTACACATATGTACACACCGAGTTAAGTCAAAGTGACGACATATGCAGACGGGATCTATTTAATCGACTAGACGGTATCAGATAAGTTATCGGCGGGTTATTAGGTGGTAACATGTTCGGCTAGTGACGTGTTAGCTTCACTAGCATTGTGTCAAAATCTTTAGAGGATCTTTGCGTGAAGAGACGACAGGCTGTTCAGCTGAGGGTTGTCTACAGAATGATGAGAGCTCAACAGCGGTCTCGTGAGGCGATTTCTGAGGATAACCATTATACCATGGGACCATGTACTGGAAAAAAATAGAAACTAGTTCACCCAATGGCCAAAGCCATCTCTGTTGACCTTTGTGTTCATCACGGTTTGAAGTATAGGGGACAGAAACTCGGCGCTTCGATAGTGTGTTTGAATCGTCAAACCCCAATGTACCTCCCTGTTCCTGGATCTCTATTGTACATTGCACTTTCCAATCTATGTACTGATACAATGGTTTATCCCCTTCAGAATCCAGTGGGCCCCTCCTATTCAATATTGCCCAGAACCTCTCCGTCCGTCACCTACTTACCCACGCATTAATTAACCGTCTCTCTATCCTGCCCATCGACCCGCCTGAACCCCTCAGTCCCTCCCCCGGATACCCGTTCAGGCAATCCTCAAGAACCAAGAAAGCAACAGTGATAGACAACTATTGTAGACCAGGGCTTGTTTCAGACCATAAGACTAGCGGACATCGGGAATGCTATGGGCTCGGGCTTGGGTTGATGGGCATAGCTGGGGGTATGAAACGGACCAGCGAGGGTGTGAATGCCGTATGCATAGCGCGTTAGGTGAGTTTGGGGAAGTAATTGTTGAGGAGGGAAGTCACAATGTCGTACTCAATTTTCAAAAGAGAAGGAACTCGAGGTTACCTGGGATGATGTAACTGGGTTCCTGATTTGGATATGTCTGTTTGAGGGAAGGTACCTTACATCATCACTAACATACAGGTCATCACACTGTATCAGAACAAGACGTATATTTATTTATATATTTGTGTGTTTTCCATGGCAATTCTAAGAAAAAGCTAATCTCAATATCCAGAGGTAAATCAAGACAAGCGTTCCCAACCAAGCTAGATATTACTTCTTGTCACGAATTTGCCTGATTCTAACTAAATATTCACAAATACCAACCTCCAAACTTCTATCTCTGGCTCCGGTCCCTGTCTTGTGTCATAGCGTTCCACTTGTGAAAGTAACCCATCCCCAGACACGACGAGGTAAAAGGCCCCAAAACGTAACGATATAATTTCCGCAGCGTCCATATTTTTGAAGACCGGGCGATAGACGACCGGTTGGGGAGTTGGCAGTTGGGTTAGGAGTCGACTAAATGTACTTTTTGAGATGAGGTTGAAACAATATTTTAGTTGAAGATTGATTGACTAAAAGTGTAACCTTTGTTTGTGTAAGGCCGAGGATTAGGGTTTTGGTATTGTCATAAGAGACTCGACCAATATGCTTCAGGTTCGCAATAGTTTCAGATAGAGCTTAAGACATTTTGCTCACCGTGACCATATCGGATCTATAAAATATTTCTTGACTTACACGACTATACATGTCGATCGAAACATGACTGAACTTGCATAGTAAACGCCAATATAGAAGCAATTTCTCATGCTTTACAGTAGGAAAATCTCCTTGATCAATTACCCGCCGGCCAAAAATAGTAACCAAATTAAATGTCTAGAAAATAAAAGCACGATGATATCACATAATGGATGCTCTGAGCTTACACCATAGCGCTAGTCTCCGTAAGAAAACGACTCCAAGTCGACCAGTGATTTGTTGAGATAAGTTAAAATTAAGCATGAGACGGTGGGATTCCGGCCACGGCCCCATCTGAATATGCATCTTTCTAATTTCACAACTCACCAGTTTCTATTCTAGGATACTCCATCATCCACAGATTCTGCATATCTTCAGGCACTTTTTCCCCTGTGATATGTACTGTATTATAACCTATACCACCATTACCCACATCTCATCCCGTATTGGAATTACCCATATGCCTCACACAATATGCACTCTGGTGACATTATCCGCAAATGACAACAGCGCGAGGACGCAGCAGCTCCCAAAAGGGATGTACCGATCAGTATTACTGGCCACAGACTACCCACTATGTTACTTCCTCCTGTATCTCTTATTCGCTGCAGGAAGCTACCTTGATTTGCCATCACGGGCACTGGTCCTTTTCTCGTCTCCGAATAAGTCGGGATTGCATAGCGTAATGTCGTTCGATCAGAATGATGTACAGCAGGGCTTCTGTGGATGAGGTTCCCGTGATATGGATATGGATGTGTATGTGTGTGGAAAATGTACTGGACTGAGGTAACTTGAGCTGCCTGTACCCGAGTGTGTTCATCTGTGCCTTTTTTTTCTATATACATTGTTGATAATTGCCTTAGAGAGTGCGCAGATGTACAGCAGATGTTGTGATAGAGACACGGCAGGAAGCAGCACGAGGGAGATTCCAATTGGTAATGATGGTGGCCGGGTGTCTTTGGGAACAGGAAAGACAAGTAGCAAAAGAGTTGATTTGATGGCGGAAACTAGGAATCGTGATTTGTCGGAATGCACACAGCATCACATCTAGACATCTAGACCCAACACTCACAGAGTGTCTTAATCTCTGATTATCCATCCAGATAATGTATCCTCCATGCCCTGGATCGGATTGTCAAGACTTCATCGTGTTCCACACCCTCCCTTGTCTCGGACTTGTCATGATCCACTACTGTGTATTCCATGCCCGAGATCATCTCATGTGCGCTGCACGCAATGAAAATACCCGGGCATTCGCTGTGGATATTTCCCCGCTTGAATATGCATACACTTTTTCACCGTGACTGCCAGTGTGCTTTGGCGATGCAGGGACCGTCGTTGTAAAAGCAACGGCTAGATGGGGGATCCTGGAGACTCCGGAAAAGCGAACAGCATAAACAAGAGATGGTTGGGGGACATGATTAAGGGTATAGCACCCTTAGCTTTCGGGTTCCTGAATTGATCCATGGTTCGTAGTGCTTGTCAGGTGATGATGAAATTGGCAACTTGGGAGGTTATTCCCTCATTTTGAACGGGGGTCTAGCGAGGGTCCATGATGCATTAACAAGATAATATATCAAAATTATGGAATATTTCTAGATCAAGTTAATGATCAGCATATCGAGTGAGATATTATCACCTTGATTCTCACCTCTTCAATATAGATTTCTATCCCTTTTCGCCACAATATCAGCCGCTCTTGTCGCTAACCTGTAGTTAAAAGAAAGTATATTGCCCTACGTTATGCACAGAAATACCCTATAACGCATACCAACTCATCACCAATCACACAATTTCCACCACTTTGATTGTGAAAAATAGCTACCTGCATTCGCTTATCAAAAGAGAAAAAATCTAGAAAAATTTTCCACCGCTCACCTCGCTCATCTCCTGTTCTCATCACTCCTCTCCACAAGACCTATTGTCGGCTAGTACTGCAGCAGAACCGTCGCATCTAGCACAATGGCTGACCTGCGGCTGGACGACTAGACAAGCATTGGACAGCCCACGGAGAAGAAATAGGCTATGTCCAAGTGACAGTAGTCTATGATGTCTTAATTTGGATGTAAGTAGCCAGAGATGTGCCGAAGGCGACAAGGATTTTACGTGCTGAAAAGTTGTTACAGGTTTTCGAGGGGAGAAAAATGGTTGAGAATTTTGACATGTCATTGATAAAGTTGTGATGGGTTAGAAGAGCTAGTAGAAATAGGGGCTTGTTCGTGATGATGGGTACATGAGAAGACTATACTTGGACATTTAGATAGAAAGTCTGATAGTCTGATGTATGTTATTTTTCACTGAAAAGACGCGAAATACATTTACAACCTACCACACCAGTCCCACCACATGTCACCAAATTATTCTTGGTGTTGATGCACAAATCGTGTATAAAGTGAATAACCTTTTTGGGCAGCACCTTTCAAGTGACTTGAGAGGGACTTACACGGATACATGTAGGATGTGAGTTACGAGCTAGCAACAATCAGACAAACAATCAGACAAATATCTATATGACAAACTAAAGAAAATATACAGGTCATGAGCCGTAGAGCTAGTCTTTAGAAGCCGGAAACATTGATACCTGCGCTTGTTGTGTGTATCTCTCCATCTGGGACTTTTGGTAAAGGTGAATGTGATGGGAGTAATCATCCCGGAAACTCTGAGGTCTGGCGTGAGAAATGATGCATTGATTTCATTCATGTGAGAATACAGAGGGATGATAATTATCCCTAGACAAGATAACGTTTTTGGTTAAGCAGTCTCTGGCACCATTAGATCGCTACAAAAGTCTGAGTCCATGAGATATGCTTTGCCCTTTGCGATTCCACGGACATCCTTTACACACAGGATTTCTCCCTTGAGTTCATCGGGCAAAGCACCGTTAACCTGCGAAAAATACAGCAGGGCTCAAATACTGGAAATATTTACTACTGACCGGCCAACTGCTTGAGGTTTGCGGGCCCAGAGGTACTATCCAAAGAAGAGCGTTGTGAGTTCTCCTTCTAGGCTACGCCATGGGCGACGATGGATATTGGCAATGAGAGCTATCGAAGCACAGGCCGCAGACAGGAGTGCTCGTGTTGCTGGGAATGACCTGGTTTTTTCAAGGGCTTTGACTTTGTTGGTTTTTGGATGGGTGAGCGGGTCTACTCTTTCTAAACCAAAATTTAAAAAGAAATAAAAAGAGGTGAATAAAAAGGAATGAGGGAGCAAAGGGTTCTGGACGGAAGACTGGGGAAGGATCAGCCAGACACATGGTTACCGAGGAGCTTCCACACTAGATAGCTTTGACGAAACAGTAAAGGTAGAATTATCCAAGACATGAGAATCTAGTCGCTGATAGCCAATTGGAGCAGCGCCGGACAAGCCATAGTTTTACATCTCACTCTTTTCAGACTCTGATTGACGACTACTAACAAGACAAAGCAAAGAGGGACTTTCCCAAAGAATGACTATGATTTGGAGACAGCTATTGGCTGCGAGCTTCTGCAGTCGCATGCAGTTTTGCCGCCCAAGTCCCAAGAGGCACAGAAATAGCATAGAATACACATGATGACAATTAAAAGTTGTGAGAGAAGATAAAAGAACGGGAAAGGATTGGATCATCGGGAAAGCTGCTGGGTTGGTTGGAAGAAAGAGAGTTGAAGATTCTGGCGAAAATAAGAGGTCAGCAATAGTCTTGATGAGCTGATGTCGATGAGTAAACAGCCAGATAGAAAGAGGATGCGTAGGCAGTGGCAGCATGAAGCCCACTTTACTGCATCCTACTTTCCGAATCTGGCGATTGCCTCCTGGACCATTGATCTTGGTTCTACTTGAAGCCTAATACTACTAGTAGTAAAGTAAATAGAGCTTCCGAGACCATGCTCGTAGTGTTAGACGAACTCGTTAGAGATTTAACAAACCAGTTCGACTTCGAAAATCATGTTACTTGCAGTCCTCTCGCTGTACCGTCCAACTCCAGGCCGCCCAAAGCATGATCTTGCCCGAATAACCAGGAGCTTCATCCCGTTCTGGAGACTTCCTTCCCTCTCTCGTTGCTGCTCTCGTCCACTCATAGCCCGTAAGACCCCGCGGGCCTTCTTATTTTGCCTTGACTGTGAGCTAAACCATTAAACCCCCAGGCGTTCTTTCCCTCTTTGTCTTTGCGTCAAGACCCGCCCGCAGATAAATACAGGAAAAAAACGACACACTTTCCTGTATTTTTCCCTTTTCAGACCCACTTGTTCAAAGCGTCCTCCTCGTCAACCCCCAGTCGAGCAAGCACCCATATTTTCTTCCTTTTTATCGACTTGTGCCTGTTTTTCATGCTCGCGCTCGCCCATCGACTACAATCTATAATCTAAGCCCCCATAATTCCACTTGTCTATATTATCGGGAACCGCCTCAACTCTCGTCAGCCCGCGCTTTTTATTTTTCTCCCTCTTCTTTCTGCTCCCTGCTCTCCTTCATCCGACTCCATCCCTCATCGCGAAAGTGTGTTGCGTTCCTTTTATTATATTCTTTTATTCATTCTCTGATTCTTTTCCCAGCTGAAAAGAAGCTTCAGACAAATCACTCATTCTTGTCTGCTTCTCTACTATTTACTCTTTACTCTCCCTCCTCTGCAACTACTTCATACACTCTGCGTCAGACATCTCCATTCTCCTTGTCACCCGGATAACTCAACTGAAAAGCCTGATCGCCATCTGCCTATCATCTTCCTATTTGATAGCCCCGGATTCCCGCCCCCGAAAACTTGCAACGAGCCCGGCCGTTCTGTTCCTGCTTGTGTCTTCGCTTCTCTTCTGTTATTTATTTTATTTTTCTGTGTTGGATCCCATCGCGCACACATTTGCTCTTGTAGCTCGTCTCAGACCCCTAATCGCGCTTTCGAATCTCTACTGCTACTACTACTACTACTACCGCTCTTCCACCGTCTCTATTTTGCTTGATGCAGATCTGAGGCCCAACCGCTCCATATCCTTGCGATTACTACCAGTTTACTACACCAGACTTGCCGTCTCCACTCTCCCGGGCTGGACTTGAATTTTTACTATCAATACCAAAATCGTTACCACAAACTTCGAACGCGACTCATCGTGTAGAAACAACACGTGCCGTTCTCAACACTCGTCCACTACGATATCTACAGCATAGTACGGCAAAGCAAGGCAGCGCCTTCACAGTTTTCACGTCGTTCTCATCTCGGACCCGGATTTCATCACATTAGCTTGTGCCTCTGATACCCATTCTACACCTTTCATTTTACACACTTTCACATAAATAATTAAAGAGCATGTATTCTCAAAATGGGACCATGGTGGTGCCTCAGAAGCCTGAGACATTCATGCTGAGCCCCGAGGCACAACAGGCTCTGCCCGCTGACGCCCAGGTCGCGCTTCAGCAGGTTGACAACTGTAAGTAATCACATACACAGACATTTCAACTTCTGTTTTTGAGTCAACATTCATCTAACATTGAAATATCAGTGAAATACTTCCTCATCTCGGCTCCTGTTGATTGGGAACCCGATCAGTACATCCGCCGCTTTCTACTTCCCACTGGCGAGTACGTCTCTTGCGTGCTCTGGAACACCCTTTTCCACATCACTGGCACCGACATTGTCCGCTGCCTGTCTTTTCGCTTCCAAGCTTTCGGCCGCCCTGTCAAGAACTCCAAGAAATTTGAGGAGGGTATCTTCTCCGACCTGCGTAATCTCAAGTCCGGCACTGATGCCTCCTCGAGGAGCCCAAGAGTCACTTCCTGGACTTCCTTTACAAGAACAACTGTATCCGTACCCAGAAGAAGCAAAAGTCTTCTACTGGTACTCAGTGCCGCACGACAGACTCTTCCTGGACGCACTGGAGCGTGACCTGAAGCGTGAGAAGATGGGACAAGAGGCTACTACCCTCGCTGTCGCTGAGCCCGCGCTCTCGTTCCAGTACGATTCCTCGCAGTCTCTGTATGAGCAACTCACCAAGGCTCAGCAGATGAACTCTTCCTCGTTCAATGCCAAGCAGGTCCAGCAGGCCCAGGCCGCCGCTGCTTACGGTCAGGCGCCTGGGGTCGGTTACGCTACCGGCACCGGAAACTCTCCTGTTATACGCTCCATGGAGTCTATGCCTCAGATGATGGCTCAGGCTGTCGCTCCCATGGTTGACCCCACCATAGACCCTATGGGTGCGTACAGCGCCATGGCTATGGCTCCCGCAATGGCTATGACTCCCGCCATGCCCCAGCAGCCTACTTCCATTAAGCGCGAGGCCGACTACAATCGCGTCCAGTACAACACCAACGGTGTTCCCATCACTCAGCAACACCAGCGCCACGCTTCCATGCCCGCGTACGCTCTCGAGTACTCTCCTGCTCCTTCGTTTGTCTCTTCCGCCTATGATGACTACGGCAATCGGGGCCTCAGCTTTGAGCCCATCACTCCTCCCCAGCAAGCCATAGCCATGGGCACAGAGCCCGCCTACATTGCCAATGAGGAGACTGGTCTCTACACAGCAATCTCGGATTCCATGGGTGCTGTTGGTAGCATGAATGGCATGATGAGTCTGCCTCCCAGCAACCTCGGCAACCCCCAGCTGTCGCGCGCCTATGGTGCCAACAATGTTTACAATGTCATTGAGGGTTCGCCCACCTACAAGCAGCGCCGGAGACGGTCTTCCATTCCTCCATCTATGCAGGGCATGCCTGGCTCCACTCCTACCTCTGCGGCTCACAACCCCACTCAACCCCACCGCCCTTCAGATCTCCGCCGGTCGGTGTCTATGTCGGTCGGTCCGGTGCCCGAGGGTGATGAGTCTGCCGAGAACTCTCCTCCCAGCTTGTATGGTGGAATGTCCATCACCAGCAACCCTCAGACCGCCCAGAAGGAGGTTCTAGACATGTCTCGCCATGGCACTCCTCTTTCGACTGTTGAGGGTTCTCCCGCCATGACTAACGTGGGCCTCCAAGGTCACGACTTCACTGGCTCCGATGACATGAACGATACCCGCAGCATGTCTGGTGTTGTTCGTCGTGCGCGGTCTGCTACCGTTATGGAGCTTGGCCCTTATCCCCAGAAATCTCACTCTTGCCCTATTCCTACCTGTGGTCGCCTGTTCAAGCGTCTCGAGCACCTCAAGAGGTAAGCATCCTAGCCATATATGTTTCCTTTGTTTATTCCATAGTTACTAACATCCACTGTCTAGACATGTGAGAACCCACACCCAGGAGAAGCCCTACGTCTGCCCCCATTGCAGCAAGGCCTTCTCTCGCTCGGACAACCTAGCTCAGTACGTTTTCACAACATGGTTCTTTATAATATCCCTTCTTGCTAACCAATTTCCTATAGACACCGCCGCACTCATGAGCGCCCTGATGGCGCCGAGGGTTCTGTCCACGAGGAGGAAGAAGAGTTCTCTGGCGAGGACCAACTCGGCTCTGTTGAGGAGGCATCCCCTCACTCGGAACACGCGTATATTCCCGCGTCGCTTAATGAGTCCATGTCGACCACTGATGTCTCGCACAACAGTATTCCCGTATCGATGTCGCAGTCCATGACTGGCTACAACATGATGCAGTCGTTGGGCATGCCGATGACTATGAGCATGCCTACGGTGTAAGGGACGTGACTCTCAAAATAGTGTTTTGATATTTTTCTTTTCCCTTTTCCTTAGTGGACATTTCCTTTGTCTTTTATTCTTCTCTTCGATCACCCCCATTTTTTGTTATTTCTTTTTAAGCACTTGAGTCACGATCTTTCCTGTATGAATCTGAGGATGTACTTTTTTTCAATTTGCTTGCTGTTTGGATTGGCGTGTTTATTGGGTGCGTGTTGATACTTCTGAGTTTTTAGAGATGGTGTTTGCTTGGATTATCTTGCGATGCTTTCTTCTCTTTTTCCTTGGCTTGTTTGTGTTCTGGGTTGGACATGTTTGGTCTTCTACTGGGTTTATTTTGTCATTCATATATTGGATTTTTGTCTTGCTTCTTTTCCTTTATCTGCCGATTATACTCCCATTTTTCTATTGTTTGTTTACAAGTAAAACAACTACATCTATACTATGCTTACTGTTTATTTCTGTGGGACAGGGATTGAAGTTATACATCTACCTACCTACCAAACACGTATATTTGATCAATTTGTTGTTCCGTTTCTTTGATATCCTGTTTTGTGCTTTGTCCTGTTCGTTTATGTTTGTGACTATTGTGGTTCTTTGAGTTCCCTGGGCTGGTCCGTCAACAGTATCCTAGATGAATGTCTTGAAGAATTGAACGAATTTGACACTTGGCGCATCGTTTTGATGTTGAACACCTCAGACCAGACGAGCTAAAGATTGATCCTTTATGATTCTAGAAGATACATTCCGCAAACATTCTTCGTTTATTATTTCGACTGTTATGTTATTACTATATGCCGCTTGCCCCCATTGATCGGCCGTCTTGGTGATCTTTTCGTTACACTAACATCATTTGTCATCACTCACTAATAACAGCCTGCCATTGTTGTCGATCCCGCCGCAAGTATTCATAACCCTTTCATGTGTCGAGACACTCGTGATTATTTAAAAAAATGCGGGAGATATCTGTAAGACATTTACCCGGACTTCTTGTTCTCTTTATATACACATAATGTGATGTTGTTTGCAGGGCTGAGTGGCGCAATGGTAGCGCGTTGTCTTCCGGTTGTTCGCTAGTTTGGCAAAGGCTCAGGGTTCGAGTCCCTGCTTGGTCGTTTCTTTTTCTTTAACCCACTTGACAGTGGGTGATAGTCCCAAACACATGGGACGATAGAGACATAATGATTTGATGCCACTACTGCATAGCAGACGCATCATTTAACTTTTGAATTAAATAACATTATCTATATAATGGCTCATATCTCTGTTTTCCTTACCGATGACCCATTAAACACTACTAGCTGTCATAGGTACTTATAATCATCATTATGTTTATCCACAAATCCCAATTAATTCCTGTGGCCGTACCCAGACCATATTGATTCGCCGAAATATTGGTAACAAGTCCGGGATTATCCGCTCTGTTTTCGGATGACCTCGTAGCTTGGCCACAAAATATTAACACGGAGCCAGATAGTTCTAATCATATAGCTAGAGTGACCCGCTGATTAAAAATAAAACACGGCTTTCTTAGGCTCGAAGACTAAGAAAAACAAATGCTCACTACCAGGGTCGAACTGGCGACCTTCGCATTACTTGATATCCTGGGTAAGATATTAGTACGACGCTCTAACCAACTGAGCTAAGCGAGCGAAGAGTTTTAATTCTTGGTGAAAGAGTACGGCTTGGGAGCCCTTAAGAGATTCAGTTACTGGAGGAATGAGTCTTTAAATTAACAACTAATCTCAGTCGGCATCATATCACTCACATACACATGCCTCCATGCTCTGTTGTAAATGCTTGACCTTCTATAAATGCGCAATACTGATATCTTACAAAAAAAGCACTCCCTACCACCACTCTTTAGTGTCTCCCACCTCCTCTGCCGCCTCTATCCCTCCCAACCGTTTTTCTTGGTACCTTCATAATATTCGCCTCTCTCTCCGAAATCTTTAACTCCGACCCCATCATCCGCCCAATACCCGGCATATCCACTCTCGGTCCCGCATATGCACCCCCTTTCTTCTTCCTCTTCTTAACGTCTCCCCTATCTCCACCCAACCTCGCCATCACAATGCCATTCTCCTTAGCCTCCTTCCGCCTCTTATCTTCTCTCGATGTCTGCGCCGCAGTCCTGCCTTTCCGAATGTTCATCGGGATATTCTCTTGCGTCAGGGCAGAGCCCGCCGAGTGGTACAGCGATTGGATGCGCATATCAGTTGTTTTCTGACGGAGTTTCCCTTCGGCAAAGGTTTTGTCAGTGTTGGAGACGACGTGGAGACGCGCGGTGGGGCCGGCGAGGAGGTGGGATTCGCTAAGGAGGCGTTGGAGTTCAATGTCTTGTTTGAGAAGGGTGGCGGAGTCTTCGACTTCGGGGTTGTTTTCGTCGGGGGTTTCGGAGAGGGTGGGGTGGGCGGTTGAGGACATGGGGTCGATGGGGTTGTTGCCCTGTTGTATATTCCGTTAGTTACTGTATCTTCTCGTCATAGATGTGTCATATGTTCATTTACCATGAAAGCCTTCCGCTCATGCTTTGACATAACCATCGAAGTCGTCGGCATCGCCGCCGAGTAATCCACAATCTCCACAGCTTCCTCGTCAGAATCGCCATCCTCAACACCATCCCATTCATCTTCGTCATCATCGTTCCATTCTGACTCGGGCTCTGGCGTGGGCACCTTTATAGGCTCTGGTAATGGAGCAAATTGCGCTTCGAAGTACTTCTTGAAAACATCGTTGATGGAGGCGGCGTCGGCGGGGATGGCAGCAACGGCAGCCCTGCGCTTTTTAGAGGATACGCCCATTTTGGTAGTTTGTGTGTTATTTATGTGTAGAGTCTAATCGAAAGGGGTGAGGTGGCAGTTTCGACTATGATTTGTGGTTGTTGATGGTATAATAAGTGATTGATAGTTTAGTATGGCTTAAAACATTCAACGTAAATTTTGCCCGTCGCAGATTTTTTGGATTGGCTCAAAATACGAAAAACCTTATCTTATCGGATCTAGATCCCGCCAAAAGGTTAAATCGAGTTGATAATGAACAATAGTAGGTCTTCATATTGCCATTAACTTTGGTTATAAGGTGGTAATTGATCAAAAAAAAGAAAAACTTCATTGTGCACTTCTTACATACTTCAAGCGCAAATTCACGCATAATTTGTAAATTTTGAATATGTGAAAATTATCAAAAATACGAGAATATAGTCCCACTGGGGATCGAACCCAGGACCTATCCCGAACAAGCTTATGCTGTGAAGGGACCGTCATACCACTAGACCATAGGACTTGGAGTAATTGAAGACTTTGAATATGGTAAAAATATGTTCTACAAAAATCAACTCTAAAAGTGGATGTCAGTTTTCCAACATTTGTGAGGATTATCGTTCATGGAAACTCCCTTGTGTTTGGTTAATTCTGGAATATGCATTTCGCCAACCATTACCCCCATAACCTTCTGACACTACACGGGATTGTCCCTTATTACTTAAAATCTCTTCTCTCGACAGAACCTCTTCGTGCTTCCCATCCTTTTCGGGCATTCACTAGCGGGATGCCCCATGTTTGGGTGGCCCGGGAGACTGCAGCCTCCAAATGGGATGGCGGGGACGCGGAAGGGACAGTGAACTAATCACAAGCTGGGCGCATAGAGAGATTGGGAAAGGAAGGGTTGGATAATATGGAGAGTTTAGGAAGAGAATTTTGGGTTTGAGAGAGATAGTGATTGAGATTAGTGTCTCAGGGTCGACATGGTGAGCGAGAGAAATTGGCAGATTGGGTTGTGATGCATGTAAGCTTTGATTGTCGAATTCTGGAATGGAAGATGGAGAGATGATCAGCCCCGCTCGAGGGAAGAAAAGGTTGATTCAGATGATTCTCAGGGCGAACGACAATGGTGTCAGACGGTCCTACTTGTGTTTATTTTGATCCATTATTACAGTAGCTCTAGTCTGTTTGCTATTGTAGTGCAAGGAAGGAAAATCTAGCTGTAACCCAGCCTCAAAATTTGTGACAGAAACTTGTCTGCTTACTACATTAAGCCAGCCATCGTGAGCTTGAAGGATCATGATGTGCTAAATACTCGCTTTGGGGGATTTATAAGGCACTGAGGGCTGATGTTACTGATCGTCAAGCCCTGTGAAGTTCTCAGAAGTGAGCTTCTGATAGAGTCGGAGTGGAGGCCTAGTCTTTGACGGATTAGCGATGAGGATTCAGTTTGACCTGCAGGACATATGGTGATGGAAATATGGCATAATTGAAGTTAATTTTTGATCCACACGGCTCAGAGGTGGAAGTAGTGATCATCCGACAATTCTGACTGTAGTTCAGCTGGAGAATTGAGAGAGTTGAGGTCCCGAAGACAAACAAGTTGTTTATTACATGTATTTAATTGTTTCATTTTTTTAAATTAATTCCATTGTTCTTTTAGACTTTGCCTTTCAGACTCGATCTAAATTCAAACTACCACATAATGGCAAATTGACTGACTCCCTCTGCATATAAGTGATATCCATTGCCTCAACTTCACTGATACTCGTCCGCTCATCACGTAAACCTGCGGTCAGCGGCTTTCGTCCACCTCACTCCTCAGCCCAACTCAAACACCATTCTGAGTCGAGGCCAAATCCAGTCTGTCGCCAGCCCGCAACGACCAGGGTCCGTTGCTTGGGTATTCAGAAACTAAGGTCTGTTCGTCCATTACTGTAATCCTTCACTCACGCCCGCCAGCTTTTTCTTGAGGCGAGCTTCTGTTTATGCTTTGTTTCTTGTTTTATTTGGACGAATCAATCTGAAAGTGGCTCGAGGGTGTTATCGTTTGTTTCTTCTTCCCCAAGCTTCAACCCGCAGACTGCGTCGGTCTTCGTTGGCGAAATCATTGAGTGAGTGTTGAGCATGAATGTGGTTCCCGATAGACGCAGATAAGTAGACAAGCGAGTGCTGCAGGACGCACCTAGCCAGCCACAAGTCAGTCTAGTATATCATTAACAACACAACAGCAGCAGCACCCACCACTATATAAGCATAACCACTCCTGTTCATGTGTATATCCATCCAACATCTGGCTTGTCCACGTCTGCTGCCAACCGTCATCAGCGACCACCTTGCCTTTACTTGATTGCGCAAACATCTGCCACATGCTTCTAACTCCATAATCACTCAAATACCAATACTTTTGCTTGGATATCTGAACCCACTTGTGCCATTTGCTTCATCGCGACTCGCTGCACTCTCTCAGTGAGGCCAAGGGATTTCCTATATTCACTCCCAATCTGATCATAACTGCGGGAGTTATCCACAACTCAAAGTTGAGCTTTGGGCAACCATCAGGATTTAGAATTGGATGTGGTAGTTGTTTCCTTATTAGCACTATTTCTCCAGTCGGCTAGTTCTCAGACGACAGTCGCGCAAATTTTAGAAAATCTGCTATTAGATTTTGATTTCGTCTTGATATTTCGCTTTTATATCAGCGTCGTCATATATTACTACCCATTTTATACGTCATGCAAATCTGATTTGACTTACTTACGCCACTTGAGGAAACGATTCTCTACTGTGGTGCACCACGCTACGATACAGCTCCTTCGTAGACATAAGAGTCCGACTCGACGCCATAAGCTACTGATGACATCACCATCTATCTGAAGCTTTTTATTTTATTTTAAACTACGAATATCTTCATATTTTTATCACTTCTTGATCCTTCTATCGACTTCACTTAAGCGAGAACACCATCGCCCTCGTTCCGAGCTTTCCCAGAGCCTTCCATTGGCCCAAACCGCCAACACTACCACGTTTCCATCATATTTCATAACACCAACATACGCCCGACAAGCTCACCAAACGTCTGTCACAACCCTAAATCCACACCGCGTCAGCCCAACGGTCCTGCCGTGCCCCTCCCTTCACCATGGCACTGGAACCAGTCTCTCCCATATCATCCATATCTGGCTCTCCCTCTCCTTCTCTTCCGCCAACCCGCCGCCACCCACCCCCTGTTCCTGCCGCTCCTATGAGCATTTCCGATTCTGAAAACGAGACATCGGGGAAAGAGCCATTTCCTGAGATGGACAATAATATCCCACTTGACCCACCGTCTGGCGCTTCATCCCTCGAAGAAGCGCGGTCTGCAGTCCACGCTCACGACCTTCGCCCCTCGCGCCGCTCTAGTGCAGCTGATAGCTTATACCAACCTGATGCCAGCCGTTCCACAGTGCCTCCTCCGGTACCGCCGCCGCCACCGGTTGGTCATCACCCGCAAAGAGGAAGCGATGACGATGACGGCCCCCGCCCACGAAGCCACGGCGGTCCCCCACCACCTCCGAGTCCGCCCAGTCCATCGCAACACGCAAGACACCCCGTCCCTATGCCCCCGCCACCCCCGAATGCTGGGAGCGCAGGGTCTGACAGTGAAGCTGAGAGATTAGCTGCTAAGGAGCGAAGGGCGCGGAAAGCGAGAGCGCGCAGCAGAGCTCAGGTCCATCCGCCATCACCGCCGCCAGAGCCCGAAGCTGTCGACCCGGTGATTGTAAAGGAGAAAGATCGGGAAGAGCGTCTCAGGGAAAAGGAGTATAAACGAGAGGAGCGCGAAAAGGAGATTAAGGAAGTCGAGATTGCCAAGGAGCCCAAAGAACGTCGTCGCCGTGGAAGTATCAGCATCAAGGAAAGAGCAGAAAGAGAAAGAGAAAAGGAAAGGGACAGAATACGACAAAAGGAAAAGGATCGCGAAGAACGAAAACTACGAGCATCAGAGAAGGAGAAGGAACGGGAGCGGCAACGCGACCTTGAAAAGGAGAAAGAGCGCGAAGCGACGAATGATGAGAAGACCTCTGAGGAAGACCGGTCCAAAGAACGTGATAGAGACGCCGAACGCCAACAGCGCCGTGAGCGGAAGAACAGTGTGCGGACGCGGGAGAGGGAGGAAGAGGAGGATCGCAGCAAGGAGCGCCATCGCAGGGAGCGTCGCGGGAGCGTGCGCACTAAAGATCGTGAGGAGACTGTGCGACCACATAATCGGGAACGGGAACACCATCGAGCCGAGAGATTGGAGAGAGAACGGGAGAGGACGGAGAGGAAGACGGCGGCTGCGGCAGCTGCGATGTCGGCTGCGGCTGCAACGGTACCTGGTGATCGGGATAGACACAGACGGGGGGCTTCGCGGTATCATGAAGTTTCGGATCGTGATGGAGATACCGGGGACGACACGGATCGGAAGAGAGAGCACAGGCATCGCGAAAGAGAACCTGATGTTCGGTTCAACACGGCGCCTCTACCGCCACATCATGGGGGGAAAGAGCACCGCATGTCATACCGCGAGAGAGACCGCGAACGTGAGAGGGAACGCGAGACAGATGAAAGCGACTTTGACCCGGGGAGGGAGCACGGAGATCGGGGTGATTGGGCGGTGCCAGCTGTTGCTGCGTTGCCTCATCCGGCTAGGAAGAGCAGACGGAACTCTCAGCCACTGCCACCATCAAATGGAAGCCCTCAGCGGAGACAAAGCCTTACGGAACGGATACGGAATAAACTCCGGCGCGACCCGTCGACTCGGAAGCATCCCAAGAGTCCTCCGGCTGCTGTGGTCCCTCCGGTGATCCCATTGGCCCCGGGCTCTGGTTCTCCGCCCCGCGACCATCGTGATCGTGATCGTGATCGTGATCGCCCGATGTCTGGTGGTGGTCCTCATTCTCCTATGGGTGCTCCCTCGGTCATGGGCGGCGAAGCCGGTGCCGCAGCTGCTGCGGCCGTCGCAATTGCTAACAACCCCCGAACTGACCCGGTTGACCGGCTGCGGGCTTGGATGGAACAGTGTGACGTTAAGCATGGTCTCCATTGTTCCGGACCACTTCCCGCCCCGGGCTCGTGGCGCCCAGAGTACCTGATTGACTGTACGGAGTTCCGGTTGGTTCGACCGCAGGAGGACGATGAGTATGCGACATTGTCTTATGTGTGGGGGCCTGATCCGGGGCTGATGCCGACAGAGATGAACAACCGGATGACACTTTCGGGCAATGTGGACGAGTTTTGCGAGTCACTAAGCACAGCGCAGATGTCAGCGGCATTTATGGATGCCATGTGGTTAGTTCAAAAGATGGGGATACATTATCTGTGGGTCGACCGCTTCTGCATTATTCAAGATGATGATGCTATGCGTGAAGCCCATGTGAGGAACATGCCTTTCCTATACGCCAATGCCTCCCTCACTGTCGTTGTTGCCCTCGAAGATGTCGAACTCGGGCTTGTCCCTCTCGATCGTAAGCGCGCCGTTCCCGAGTCCAAGGCACTCCACGTCGACCTTGTTGCCGACTCTCCCTGGAACCTCCGCGCCTGGACCCTTCAGGAAAGTCTCTACTCTCGCCGCTGCATCTACGTCTTTAACGAAGTCTACACCTGGGAGTGTCATTGCGACACCTGGCAAAGCAACGTCATCGGCCTTGGTATCGGCCTCAACGGAAAAAGTACCAAACATGGCCTCAAGACTGGCCCGGCATCTGCCCTCAAGTGTACTGCGCGCGTCGCTATGTCTGAGTTGGCGTTTAGACACACGCCATGGCCCGATATGGACGAATATGCCCGGATTGCTGGTGAGTACAGCCGGAGGCGTCTGACATTTGTGCAGGATACGCTGCGGGCGTTCACGGGGATCACGTCGGTGCTATCAAGGACTTTTGCTAGCGGCTTTGTCTTTGGCATGCCCGTAATGTTCCTGGATGCCGCGATGCTGTGGAAACCATCGGCATCGATCCGTCGGCGTGTCTTGCCGCCGGCATCGAAGGGACTGGATGCGTCGGGGGCCCCGGCGAGTCCCGGGATCATCCCAAGTTGGAGTTGGATGGGATGGTTCTTTGATGATATGCCGCTGGATACGTCGATTTGGCGGATGGCCGCCGACTACGTTAATGAGGCGCCACCGTTGCGGAATCGCGTGCCGCCGTTAAGACATGTTGGTCAGTTTCATTTTAGGTTGCGGAGTCTGGTGCGGTATTCATTGACGGATCGGGATGGGTCGCCGCCGATTCCGTTGGCGACGACTGGGTTGGAGTTTCGGGGGCAGAAGATTAGGAGTAACACGGTGTTGCCAGATGGGTGGACGGTTGCTAGGGATGGATACTTAATTCACGAGCGGGACCCGGTGACGAGATTCAGGTATCCGATCCCGGTGCTTCCAGCAGGCGATGCGGGTGCGGAGGCTTTGAGTGGTCTAGGTGGAAACCTTCCGGGGAACATCTTGTTGTTCCGGGCCGAGAGGGCTTTCCTTCATGTCCAATTTGAAGCCATGAAACCTACTGGCGTCGAGCCCATGGGGACGCCCCCCATGGCTATTGGCCGTCTTGTACACCATATGGGTGAATTTGCTGGTCTCTTGACGGCCCACGATCTGTGGCTAGGGATCCAAAGCTCCAACTACGATCACGTGGTCAACGGCGAGAAGCTCGAGATGGTGGCGATCTCGGTGGCGCAGGAGCGCGGTGGCTCAGCAGTGATGGGGAATGAGGTGTATAAGGAGTTTTCAATTAACAATTTGTTGGAGTATGTTAATGTTTTGTGGGTGGAAAGGATTGGGGGTTACGTATAGAAGAGGGTTGGGTCACGTGTTGAGCGATGTTTGGAATGAGTTAAAGAAGGATGAGGTTGATGTGATGTTAGGATAGTCAAGGGCGTCTTTGGTTTCTGATTTGAGTTTGATTTTGGATTATTTGCATGGAAATCTTTCACTTTTTTTGTTTGTTTGGGATTCATGACCATATGATTGGTTTAGATCACATTGTTTGTCATGATATGATTCTGATAGTTTACGAGAATACCACTTTGTTTCCTACTTAACCCTCGAGATTTTAGTTGTAATGTCATGTATTAGGGTCTCTAGCGATATTTCAAGGTAGTGTACGACTTTTCTACATCGGTAAGGACGGTGTGATCACGTGATAGTTAAGTGTATCTATGAGACATGATGAAGACAATAAGAACACTTGGTGACAATTAGAAGGCTTTGCTTAAGAGTTCTCACAAGATTTCAAACAAATAGCATGCCTCTTGACATGACGAAGAATCCTTTTGTCAAGTGAGGTTGTTTTGGGCTGTCTGCAGATTATGGAGTGAGAAAGATAAAGGAGATGCATTCAGTTGGGCAGTCAATGGCAACATGATGCATACTACACACTGAGTGCATACAGACCATAGAGTGTCATCATGAAAAAGCACATATGGGTTAGGCAAAAACACAATTATGATATATATTGCCCGCCAATAGTCCCACATATACAAATCCAAGCCGTCCTCAAGGTCCCCAGTACTCGGCGGTCTTGCAGACTTGGGGGCCTCCATGTTGTAGCTGGGACTATTTGGGGATATGCAGGGTGGATGTCATGCCATGCACGAGGTGCAGGTGGCCGGCGTGATAGATGTGGCTCGGTTTCATTGGTCGGGGGGTTGGCGGGGAGGAGTGGGAGGAAGAGCACGGCGATGGTGGTGGTGGGGACAGAGGGCGGCGGGTTGGGTTACCTGGTAGGGGATTATGGTGGATAGGCTGGCGTGACCGAGAGACTGACTGGTGGGAGGTGGATGGCATGGTTTGGGGTTTGGATGATGGTGGGCTCTTGTATGAGGAGAGGGGCTTTCTTCTTTTTTTTGTATTGTAGGGTGGACAGTCATCTCAGGGTTGGTGATGGGCGATGGTGGTTGTCATTGTCTATCTGGGGCAGTAGGTAGAACGGACTATGGTGGCGACATAGTGGGCCTCGGGAGAGGATAGCTGGGGTCTTGGAATGTAAAGTGCTCGAGGCTGATGGTGAAAAGTAGTCTCGGGACGCAAAATAGCAGGTGAAGATGCAGAGTTAAATGAGGGTCTCAAATTGACACATAAACAGGAGTCATGCTGCTATAGACAATTACATGATAATGCCTTTTGTGATGGTGGTGTGCTTGAAGCATTTGGTTTTTTTCTTGTATTTGTTTTTTTAGCGATATTTGATTGGACGAAAGGTCGTTGATGTGACTTATAGGAAGAGAAAGAACTTGCGGCACAGACCTGCGGAATTGGCAAGTACTACGGCTTCAAAATTTACAGTTGGCAGGTCCAAGGTAGGGAATGTGTCACAAGAGAGGGAGGGAAAGACATCAGAATCAGGAAACTTAATAAATTCAACCTCAATCGTCTAAAGATGACCCATTCTGTATATTTTAACACTGTGGGTTCACATAGCTAGCACACTATAAATCTCGTCATTATTAGCCCATTATATAATATCTCAAGCCTCAAGTCCATGGGCCCGTCATTCTGCCCCCTGCTACCCCAATCCCCTTAGTGTTCCTTCGCCCATCCTCAGTTAGCCTTAACATCCCTCATCATTGTTTCCCCGTAAGTCGGTCTTTGTTTTCTTGTTATGCTAACACTTAGCATTTTTCGTTCGCCTTGTTTGCCAAAGGGGATAAAAGAGGGATAGCGTCGAATCTTGTAATTTTGAACTATTAGTCATGAGGGGACATGGTTCATTGGGTGGCACTGAGAGCAAATGTCTGTGGGGCAGCTCAGAGGCTCTGTATGAACTTGGGACAGTTGTAAATGTATTATTACTCTGGAAATACAAAAATGTCACGGAATCGCTACTTGGCCTTGAGAACACAAGGGGTTCGGTGTAGATCTCTAAATGTCTGTATTGGGAAACCGCAAATCCGTCCAGGTAGAAGAAAGGACGATGAAAGGAAAGAGCATGGAAAGAATTTCACTTCTTGCCCAGATAATGAAGTCATCAAATCATTTTAAAATATAAACCTCAAACTGTGTGTAGTTTGAATTCAGCTTTTCTACACCCACTCAACACCATAACAATTACTGCCCATCGCCCATCTCAATATTTGGCATCGTGATCGGTTTGTGTTTTTCAGCCTACGCCAGAATCTCAACACTGTATCAGCTTGTCAATTCCTTCTTTGCTACTGAACATATCTTCGTATTTATTTAATTACAGCTTGCTTGTGCTAGTCTCCATGTTCCCGCTAACCAGATAAAAACAAACTTCAGAAGTCCCGTGTCTCCCTTGTCTATCGTCATACAACAAGCCCAAACAATGACCCAACTGAAAACCCCCAAGTCAATGCTTCTCGATCAGGCCCCGCAACCAGCCTAATACTGCCACTCACTAGTCCAGATCCCCCACAGTATACCACCATGAGCCCCTCATTGCCGAGCAGCTTACCACACTTTAGTATTGATAGCTTAGCCTACTATAACATACTATTTTTTTGTTTGTTTGTCAGTCCACTTGCTAACCCAGTTTTCTCCAGTCTGCTATTAGCAAGCCTCCATCTATGGCATCTTCTGATAACGACCACGGCTCCCCGGAATCACCGTCCGTTCAATTGTATCTCTCATACTAGATCCGCAGCCTTCCGTGCCATACATTCCGTACTTCCATACCTCTTATATTTTGCCACACACATCCTATATCCACCCTGTTAATCTTCCTACTATTCAAGGCCATCCGCTGTAGACAAAATGGGATCCGTCTTGTCTTCTGTTAGTTGCTCAAGTTTGCGATTTGCACGCTTCCTACCACCCAAAGTTTGTCTGTAGTGTCTCGTGTCTCTGTAACCCTACTAATAGTCTCACGAATATCAAGCAACACAAGGAAGCATAATATTACAAGACAGGTGGACGCCTCCGGGACTACCTACGGTCTGTGCCCCTCTCAGATACATCTGCTGCCGCAAACATCATACTGTACAACAATGCCCAGCATATTTCGACAACACCGACTTCTTTCTTAATATCCGCTCGAGCCTACGGTAATTGTTAGTTCCTTCATGTGTGTCGTCAAGTAATCACTTCCAGCCTCCTACCGATTCCTGCTTGCCGTTGATCTGGCATTATCATCATCTCAATGCATTCCTTCATAGTTTTCTTTCTTATGTGGAAACTGCATACAATTTACCCCAAGTAATGCCCAAAGCCAAAATCATACGCAGCTCGCAGGTCTTGTGCGGTTTTGCTTCTTCAAGGTGCAGTGCAGCCTGACGAACGTGGTGCCGCAGCCCAACCCGCCCAACTTTGTTCTTGATGCCCTTGATCATTGGCTCTGCTTGCTTGCTTTTTCTCCATTCTTATTGTTGACAGAATCCAACGTGAGGAGTCCGGGACGATCCTATCCCCTTCAGTTATTGAGTTGTCTCAAACCTAACTAAGATTGAAATCCATTGTCTTTTTTTTCTTCCTCTGATTATCATTTTTGGCATATGCTACACCCTCTTCCTCTTCGTCCTTACCTACTTCTTTCAAATTCTCACGATACCTTCATTGAACTCTTTAAACGAGACCTGTCTCAAATATCCTCATATATTAGACATCTAAATTAATATATGTCCCTCTCTGGTCACCAGGCCACAACCTATCGCTTGCTGAAATTTATTAAGTTCATATATCTTGCATTTCCGCCTTACGTATAAACCCATTTGGAACCGACCAGCCAACTCAGCATACAGAGACTTCCAGTGAACCAAAAATCTAAACTAGCCCGCTGCCATCATTCTTGAACTCAACTTCTACTGCAGACGGAAACGAGCCGAGTCCTGTTCCCTCACGAACACCAGCAGCAAAAAAGAAACCAATCTTCATTTTGCTTCTACAATTTGCACTCGCCCTTTCCCGAGACATTTATTCTTTTCCTCCCTTTTTCTTACCGAGTGTTATTATATTCAATATCAACATTTAGCTATCTTACACTATCTATTTTACCTTTGTCACTTAATCAATCAACTGCCGGTGGCCACGCCCCGCACCGTCCCTGTTCTTTCGAGAAGCACTGACATCACACCGCCCACGCCCACGCCCACACCTGAGCCCGAACCCACGCCATTAATTCGGCCAAAATGCGTCTCATAGGCACCGAAACCCTGATGCTACGGGACTTCTCTGCAACCCGACTACCTCCCTATGCCGTCCTTTCCCACTGTCGCTTCGGGGATGAGATCTGTTATCGCGATATGACCAGTAAAGCCAGTTTGGAAGACACAGACGATGGCACTACCACGGCCGAGGATACCGATTCGGAAGAAGACCTCCACAGTGACTCGGATAGTGATGCTGGTGGTGCCCCGCGGAGGTCTGCTCGTCGGAAATCTAGTTATGTCGATGCTCGCAGTCGGAGTCGGAGTCGGAGTCGGTCTCGTCCCCGCTTAGCCACAGATGCCCAACGCCGCAAATTAAAGCGAGTCGCTAGTGCCTACAGCGACTATGATACTGACCCAGGCGTTGCTACTCCCATGACTGATGCACGCTCCAGTTGTTCTTCCCTCAGCGATAGACCATCATTGCCATTGTGGAAACTGCGTGGTACTCTCGAGGCTGCCAAGAATGATGGCCTTCACTGGGTCTGGATTGACAGTTGCTGTGTGGATATCAAGTCAAAAACGGAGGTTGAGGAAGCTATTGAGAATTCATGGAATATTGTCAGTAATGCTACTGCTGTCTATGTTTATTTGCATGACTTTGAGTTACCCAGTAATCTATCCGACCTCGATCGGCTAGAGAGTGAGTCTGACAGCGAAGAAGACGGCGGTGCTGGTCTTGTTGAAGGTCGGAGATATTCTGTCGATGTAAGTGCTTACACTCCCACCATCTGTAAAGGAAAATATAAACTAACAAACTCTAGTGGCGTGCTCGCTTTTCCAAATCAAAATGGCATACCAGAGCCTGGACTCTTCCCGAGATGCTGGCCGCCAAGTCTCTCACCTTCTTCGACCGTAATTGGGCCGATATCACTGCGGCCGTTCCGAATCAACGAGTTCTTGATTCTGCGATTTCTAAGGCTTCGATAGTTCCTGTTGATATCATTTCCCGTTCCACTTCTCTTGATGATACCCTCGTAGCTGCGCGCATGACTTGGATGGCAGGTCGTCAAGGCGCCAACCCGGAAGATCAAGCTTATGCTCTGGCGGGCCTGTTTGGCATCCATCTGGAGGTTCGTCTAGGAGAGGGCGCTATTAAGGCGTTCCATCGTCTCCAATATGAAATCCTCAAGATCTCAACCGATGAAAGTATCCTTCTCTGGGATTCAGATCGGACCCACAGCAACTCTCGGACCGGTCTACTTGCTGATGCTCCGGAGGACTTCCTTGATACTACCGGTATCTCGGAGGCCCCCTCGTTCTTAATGCCTAACAAGGCGACTTGGAGTATGACCAACCGTGGTCTCCAGGCTTGTTTGGCCATGACCCTCATGCCTCTCCCTCGTCTGTGGGCAACTTCAGACGCGTGTGGCTGAATTTGTGCAAGAGAGCCTCTCAACAATTCATGTGTTTCTTCATCCAACAGATCGGAGATATGGATGAATATGTCCGTGTCGGTCCCATCATCCCGGTTGGCACTGATATCAAGGCTTTCTCCAAGGAACGTCAGGAGCATACCATCATTGTCCCGCAGATCCCCGCTGGCTCTGAAGAATACTACGCGGGTGAGCAGAGAGCCTCTTTGTCTTCGTCGTTCCGCAGTGGCCTACCCAACAGCAGTTCAAATGGACAATCCCGGCCCCATGTGCGCTTCAACCTCGACTCGGGAACCCGCCGTGGAGTCCCGTACACGCCGGCTCACCGTCCTTCTTGGGCTATGTCTACTGGGTTTGTCGAGTGTATCTCGCCGATTCCGCATGAGGACACTTGCGTCGCTATTCTCCAATTTGAGCTTAAGACTCCTAGTCACGCCACCAAGATTGAGGGCAAGTTCCTCGTCGTTGCCTGCATCAAATTGCTTCCCGATATCGGCCGCTGGATTTGCGCCATCCGCATCGATGAGGCCGATGAGTACGAGAATGAGATGCCCAATCTTTCCTCTATTGAAGACCGAACCTCTCGAGACGCTTTTTCCTCTTCACGCTCGACCCGTGCCATGGCCCAACTCGAAGTTGGCATCGATGGTAACCGGGAGATCCGCGCCGAAGTCTGTGAAGCCATCGATTGGCACGAAAAATGCTTTGATATCATGATCACATGCCCCGTTACCAGCCCCACCCCATCAACCACCACCGGTCCTATGGGTCCTGATCGTATCTTGCGCGGCAGCACCCCCCCCCTCAGCATCAACACCACTGGCCTCGGCCTTGGCCCCTTGCCACCTGTCTCCGGCGCTCCCCCTTCAGCCACAGCGCGCGTCCCGCGCTCTCGCTGCCCTGGGCCTCCACCCCCCGTCTCTGGGTACCCTCCCGGCCCTGCCCGTATGGGTACCCGTATAATGCGCAGCATGTCCGTTGACCACGGAGCTTCTCCTTACCAACCACCACCACCCTCCGCCGGTATGCCCCCGTCTGCCTCCTTCAACATCCCCCGCTATGGCCGCAGTGGTCCTGAGGCGTCACCCCCGCGCATTCTACTCGTGGAGGCGCCACAGGGCGGAAACGGGACTCGTGGGGCCCTCCGCCGGTTGCTGCGCCGCCAACGCCTCTTAGCCCACCGAGACGGCCAACAACAATTAGGCCAGTTACGGGTCGTCCTCCACTGACTAGGCCGCCGTCGCGCTTTGGCCAGTCAGCGGGGTACTCGCCCAGCATGTACGAAGTATCATTGCCCCCATCGAATCGTCTCCGCCGGGACTCTGGAGGAACCTCAGGGTATGATTCCCTCGAGCGTGAAGCTCGCGGCAGCTTCTCATCCGACCGTCGTGCCCCGCCGCCAGCTTCTTCCGGTTGGCAAGAAGAATTCGGTATGCCACCACGCCGGACAACGTGGACGCCAGCGCCGACGGCTAATGGCCCCGGGTACCCTCCCGAACGTGAACGGTACCATGCGCACCATGGGTTACGCGATAGCTATGCAACCCATGCCCATTCGCAATCATTTAATGGAGTCCCCGGCGGCTACGAACGCTCCAACTACGAAACTATGAGCCCCATGACCCGGTCGTTTGGCGAACGCATAAGTGAGCGAAATGACATGTACGGGAATGGCCATGGTTACCACGGGCACTTGAATATGGGGTTGTCGCCGATGGGAGATCAGAAGGGGTTGATGGCGATGGGGGAGGGGGAGGAGGAATGAATATGAAGGGGGGAATTGGGGAGTGGAGGGAATGGATGGTATGAGCAGGAGAAGTATAGGATGCATTGAGAGGAGGGAATAGAATGAGATTTTTGAGTCTATGAGAAGAGACGAGACAGACGATTGGATATCATGTTTGATATCTTGAGACACGTTACGAATTTCCTAGTTTCTATCTGCGAGTCTAGTTTTCTATTTTTGCTTTCTTAAAAATCATCCTACATATATTCAGTCACAGCACAATAATTTACTTAATGTTGGTATATTCATCTAAACAAAAACTCCATATCCTACCACAACCCATAAAATCAAAATAACAATAGATAAATAATCAAGGAAATAATGAAAGAACGCCAGTCGACAGACCGACATGACAAAAACAATCAATAACAAATAAACAGGAAAAGGAAAGTGAAAAAGACACAAACAATACAAAAATTTAATAACATTCAACCAACCAACCAACCGAACCAAATCAGAGCGAACAACGAAAGTGTGAACAGAAAAAGAAAAGAAAAAAAGCCAGACATTACCATCAGTCAATCAAAACAAGCATTCGCCAACCGTGACAAGTTCCTAGCAAACATTCAATCTACTAGGTAGAATAGATCCAACAAGAGCGTGATCTACTGCTCGCCGTCATCCCCCCTATCCTCTGTGCCTTGGTCGTCTTTTTTATCCTTATCGCCCTCCTTCCTTTCAGCTCCCGACTCGGCAGCGGCAGCGGCGGCTTCCTTTTCTTTCTTTTCTTTTTTTTCTTTCTTAGCCTTGGTGGAAATTAGTTTTATTCTCGGCGCTGCGGGAGTAACGGAGGCCGAGGTAGGCGCTGAGGCGTCACCGTCGGCAGAGGGGGCGGCAGAGTCTTCAGGGTCCGCAGGCTTCCCGGCTTCAATTGCGGCGAGTTCGGGGTTCTCAAGTTGCTTTTTAACTTCGCTAACGAAGAAGTCCTCCATCATCTGCGCATCTTTGTACAGGATACTGCCATCCTCGTTATAAGTCCGGCAGTTGGTCAACATGAGGTCGATGTCCACCTTCATGTCCGCCATCTTCTTATACTGATCCTTCTTGATCTTCTTTTCAATCTGTGCCATGCAGATCGGGTTCTGAATAATCATGTAGTAATCAGGAAGTCACGTTTTGGTGGCAACTTGACGAAAGGCCCAATAACTAGACGCTTGCCGAGATCAGACTCATCATCCTCCGGCGGCGACTCCAGCAAGTCGACAGTCTCCAAGTTCATCAAACCATCGAATAGATGGCGGAGAGCCTTGGTGAGAATGGCCCGCTTGGCAGGAGGCAACTTGGTGGGGTCAGGAGGAGAGTTGGTGCTGCCCTTTGGTCTCCCAATGGGACCGCGACGCTTCTTAGGAGGAGCCTCCTCATCGCCATCGTCGGCCTTCCGCTTCTCGGCATTTTTGCTACCGGGCTTCCGACCACGCTTCTTCGGGGTTTCGATCTCCTCGGTGGATTCACGAGAAAGGCCAGGAGAAGGAGGCTGGCCAATAGAGTTACCAACAGCCTGCTTGCGCATACGGTTAGCTTCTCTTTTGTCCTTTCTAGCTTGCTTACGAGCAGCAGCCTCCTCGGGAGTATCCTCATCATCATCAACAGCCAAAAGCCATTGCTCCTCGGTGAGACCGTCATCGTACTTGACGCGGACGCGTTCACGAGCACCACGGCCCAGCTCAACGACCTCCTCCTCAGCCTCGGGGTTCCCTTCGTTGAGATAGATATCTGGCAACTCAGAGTCCTGCATGAGACGAGGCTTAGCCTGGCAACCAGGACCAGTACCATAGACAGGATCACTACGACGTTCGGCATCTATCTTTTGAAAGAGTTCAAGCTCGTTGTCGCTACGCGCCAAGATTTCATTTAGTTCGTCGTCATCCATATCATCAGGATCGCCGCTGTCCGCCATGTCGGCAGCCTCTAGCAAAGTACGAAGCATAGCATCACGATCAGTCTCAGAAGACTTGTTATCGAATCGACCGGCTTGAATGACCTTTCCGTCCATATCCAGCTTGTACCGGGCACGTTCAAGGATCTTCTCTTCGACCGAATTGGACGAGATCAGACGCAAGATACGGACTTCATTTTTCTGACCGATACGATGGGCACGATCCTGGGCCTGAAGATCTTGGTGAGGGTTCCAATCGGAGTCGTAGATGATGACAGTGTCGGCAGTTTGCAAGTTGAGACCAAGACCACCAGCACGCGTGGAAAGCAAAAACATGAAGTACTTGGAGTCAGGAGCATTGAACTCCTTCAAAGATCTGAACGCTCATCAGACTTAGTAGTACCATCTAGACGCATGTACTCAAGTTGACGGTAGCGCAAGTAATCCTCCATGATGTCCATTATGGCAGTCATCTGGAAGAACATAAGCACACGATGGCCAGAGGCCTTGTATTTGGGAAGAATACGATCGAGTAGTTCAAACTTTCCGGCCGTACGCCACAGCATATCGTTGCTAACACTGAGGGGGTTGAGGATACTCTCGACCTCATCAAACACGAAGGGATGGTTGCAAAGTTTACGCAGTTGCATAATCATGTTACTGAGACCACGAGCACCAGTCTTGCCTCCCTTATCGCCAACAGCAATCTTGTTATGGGTGACCATCTGCTTGTATAGCTTTGTCTGCAGCGAAGAGAATTTGCACTTGATGACCTTCTCCGTCTTGTCCGGTAAATCCTTCTCGACATCCTTCTTCAGACGACGCAGCAAGAAAGGTCTTAAGACCTTGTGCAGACGACGAATGACTAGAATCTGTTCTTCTTCAGTGAGCTCCATCTTATCCTGGGTACCAGTGTTGGCGAAGGGTGTATTGAACCAGTCATCAAAAGTCGTCGCCGACTTAAAGATGTTGGGCAACACGAAGTTGAGCATAGCCCACAGTTCACCCAAATTGTTCTGAAGAGGGGTACCAGTAAGAATAAGACGGAAACGAGTTGAGTAGTAGTTCTGAATGGTGGCCGACAGCTTCGACTGCGTGTTTTTCATACGGTGACCCTCATCAATAATCATGTGGAACCACTTGATTTTGGACAGCAAAGGTCGGTCCTTGATAATGTACTCGTAGGTGGTGAGAAGAACTTGGAAGTTACCAGCGCGAATGCGGTCTTGTTGTTGACGACGGGCATTAGGGGTCCCTTGTAAACGACCTTGCTAACCGAAGGAGCCCACTTATCAAACTCAAGGTTCCAGTTAGTCAAAACGGACAGAGGAACAATGACCAGGTACGGGCCGGGCTGGCGCTTGCGCTCGATGAGGTATGTGATAAGAGAAATGGTCTGAATAGTCTTTCCTAGACCCATTTCATCGGCAAGAATACCGTTGAGATTATTGTTGTACAAAGACACCATCCATTGTAGACCCTTCAACTGGTACTCCTTCAGATTACCACCAACTAAGATGTCCGCTTGCTCTGTGATCTCTTCCTTGACGCGGTGAGCCACGGCGTAGTAGTCTATCTTGCCGGCAGACGCCTCAGCATCGGGAGCCTCCTCCTCCTCACTCTCATCAAAATCATCACCATATCTCTCGGCAGCACGACGCTGCTGTTGCTTTACACTAGACGCCAGTTGGTGCAAGAAACCATCAGTTTGCCGCAGAAGGTGGGTAATACGGGTATCCTTGGCCTGGTCGAGCAGCTTGAGGTAGGCCTCCTCATCATTAGCCTTAAGCGCCTGCAGACGCTGCTTGGCAGTACGTTCAATCCGCTTCTGTTCTTCCTTCTCAATGTTAAAGTGCTGGGCGAACATAATTTTGGAGAGACGATGACCACGTTGTTGAGTAGAGTGGGCAACGTTGATGATCTCGTTGCGGTTGGTGTGGATAGCACGGAGAAAGTCATCATGCTTCTTCTTTTCGCGGTTCTCACGCGCATCACGCTGCTGCTTCTCAAGCTTCTCCGTGATACGAGCCTCCCGAACATTATGCTTCTTGAGGCGACGGTAGCTGGAGCGGTTAGTCGTCATGGCGAGATTCTCAAAGTGAAGCATCTGACGCGCAATAGACTCGCGCAATATACGTTGGCGACCGAATTGCTCTATAGATTTCTTCTCAATCAAGGCCTTGACACGGTAGCTGTCTTCAACCTCAACATTAGGCAATGAGGAATCCCAGTGGCCCAAATCTGCCGGCAACTCCTTCAGATCTGAGTACCGAGAACGCATACGGTTCATGATGGCGTTTTCACGTTCATATCTCGCCGACTCGAAGTCAAGTCCAAGAGGGAACATCCCAGGCACAAATAATCGGTGTTTGCGGGAAGCGTGGTCGTTGAAGCTGATAGCAGCTTTAACCAGGCCAGCGGCATGGGGAGATTTAAACTTGGAGTACATGGGAACTTTGGGTTTCGTGGGGATGGGTTCCTGAACGCTCTGAGCCTCGGAAGCCGGAGTAGACCTATCTGACGCCTTGATAGAGTCTGCAAAGGGGAGAGGTACTTGGTTGGGGGGGAGTACTGGAGAGGCCGACATGGGGATGTCGATGGTGGTCTTTCTCCGCATGCGCTGGACAAAAATAGCCTGTTGCAAAGCGAATGGAACTCCTGAACTCTTAGATAGCAATCTAAACGCACTAATCTGACTCCGAAGAAGATTCAGTTGCTGTGGACTAAAAGTGCTTTGAGTACTCCCGTTAACTGGAGACGATTGCGCCATGTTTGAGGAAGCCGTCTGGCCTCGATCCGCATTTATGGCATTCGAAAAGCTATTTGGGGTGGATATAGGTTGGGGAATTGCTTGTTGTTGCTGTTGCTGATGGTTTTGCTGGCGGCGAAGAAGTTCATGGTGACGCTGGGCATGCTTGATAAAATTCTGGACCTTGATTAATTCGGGATCCGCTGCAGGAACTCCAGACTCTCTAAGTTCCTTGAATTTCTATAATGGTAATCCACACGGTTAATACACTGGCGGAGAAAACAGACCATCAAATCATGAAAAACCTGTTCAAGTCCATTGCGGGGCGTAAGGTGGGAAAATTACCTTGAAGGCAGCCTCGACTTCATGCTTCGAGAAGCCTGACTGCATCGGCGAAGGGGCCTGGTGCTGGCCAATCATAGGTGACGGCATGGTCGTCATTGCAGGAGTAGTGCTCATGACAATAAGGTATTAAAGGAAGCACTATGCCAACGAAGGCAGCTTCTTTTTTTTTCTGGATGCGGGATGCGAAGCGAGCACTAATTGGTAGACCCGGCGCGTGTAATCCAAATGGGTAATCGACACTGATGTTGAAATATGGCAATGGCAAGCTCCGAAGAGTCTTGTCTTAGTGCGGAGTTTCGGGGCGCGTCAAATATTTAGTGCTAATTGACGATACTAGATACAGCGTCACAGTAGTGACACCAAATGCGACAGACGGATGATGATACGCTCCGTGGCGGATAAAGTCGTCCTAATAATCGATGATTTCAACGAAGATGATATTGTAGGTGAAGAGAGAATATAGATAGAACGCGTCGCTGGAGAGGCCACTGCGATAGCAATGAAAACGAGTGTAGAGCGAATACGATTAAAGGCTGTATAGCATATAATCAACCGATTGTCATTAGCATTTAGCAATAGTCAACGCGTTTTGCGATAGAATATGCGCGATCATCGAAGGGCCGGGCCAGGTTCAAGTTGGAGTACGAACGAAGTCCGGGGAGGGGGCGAGAAAGCAATGGGAGGGAACTCAGAACCAGCAGCGTGTTGGGAGTAGTGAGGATGCAATGCCAAAAAATGTGCTGAGACAGGGAGCAATGAGCGGGCGTGCTTAGTACAAAAGACCAGGCTAGCTTGTACAAGCTAACATTGACTAATAGCCAAATTTGAGACAAGCGCGAGGCAAAAAAAAAAAAAGGGACGAGGCAAAGATTGACTAACCTTGAATAAGAAGGAGTGGTGAGGCTGAGCCTGGCGATTATGGACGAAAAGGTGATAAGCAGGATGTAGAATTGCAGAAAGCTTGGAGATTGAGTGCAAACTACCAGGTGGAAAATTAGAGAATGGTGACCAAAAGCAAAGGCTGAAGCAACATTGATTGGATAATATCGTAGGTGGATGGCTTGAATATATTTTCCTTCCTTTAGATGCTGCAAGCAATAAAGAAAAAGAAGCCGATGGAGAAAATCCAGTAGCAAAGGCACAGCGAAGCGAGAATGACACCAAAAACAAAGAAAAACAAAGAGGCCACAAGTTGACCAGTAGGTTATTTAACTAACCCAAAAGAAAAGAAAAAGGTTAAAATGCACAAATTCCAAACACTAAGTTGAACTAGTTCCTAATGGTGCTCAGAATAGTGGTTTTTTTCTACAAATGCAGAAGATATAGGGAAGGGTTTCGTGGTTGCACACGAGAATACCAACCCAAAGCATAAACAACGCAGCAATGCGCAAAATATGTCAAATTCAACGTCGAATTATTGCCAATTTAAACAAACAACTATTAACAACTATCAGAAGCACAAGCATACGCTAGGGTCGGCAGGCTCTTCTAAATGTAGTGCTTCATAGATGCAGTGATTCATGGCCAACAAAACGAGGGAATGGAGATTGCGGTACGTGCGATCTGTTTCTGTGGAAAACGGCGCGTCGGAGAAGGGGACGAAGTCGCGTGTCAGGACTTCAATTTATGCTGTGAAAAGAGCTCCGAAAGCTACTAGCAATTACCAACAGGTAGATAGGTGGCGCTGACAGAGGTTTATTGTGATAAACCAAAAGCAAAACAACATGCAATTTAGACTATTATTTGGTTGTTTTAGTGTTAATTCAGATATACTTGTAATTGTTGCAGTCGTGATGGTGGTACTAGTTGACCAGGTTCAGAGACGCTTACCAGAAAGAGCTTGCATCAAACACGCGATCCTCTATTTCTGCGATGAGATCCGGGTGTCTAGTCTCAATAATCCACAGCAAGCTCAGAGCTATTTTGCTCAAATTGCCGTGATTCTAGAGATGGCGCCGCCGGAGACGAGCTGACCAACTGTCCCCACTTTTACCGCGGGACCAGCCAGTAAAAGCTCGTCTCTCCCACCTTAACAGACCCACTTTCAGTGGCACTTAGGCAGCATAAAAACGCGTGCAGAAGCAGGGATCAAACCTGCAACCCTATATATTGCCGAAAATCTGCCGAAATATACGCCTTTGATTATGGTCACGTGTACTATCACATGAATCGTGAGACTCAAGTACAGGTAACTTTTTAGGCAAGGGCGGCCAGGTGTCAGGTTAATGGTGATCGAGGCCGACCGGGCCAGGTCTGGAAAATGGATACCGGAATTGTTCAGGTTTGAACTTTTCGCACTAGAGATTGGATCGTCTCCAGGTTTTGGACCACTTTAATACTGCAGTATCAATTCCGGAGTCCATATCGGTATCAATTTCAAGTCGGGTTGAAATACACGCAATATTGATATTGGGGGCTTCAGATATCCTGACACCTATAGTAGTGGATATCTATGACCTCATAGTCGCTCTTATCGTGAGTTCGGTATGTTATATAAGTAAAAAAAGTGAGAATATCTTAAAAATCAATCAAGAAGGCGATGTAGCCCAGTATGTTGATGGCGTCATGGTGATAGTTCAGAAGGGGCATTCGAATGAGCAGAAGAACAATGAAGATGTGGCAAACGAAAAAAATAATGGGTTGACGGAAGTTGAAACGAAAAAGTAACAGAAAAATAACAGAAAATCCCAAGAAGGCGGTCGGTGGTCGACTTGACATCCGCCAAAGGTAAAATGCAGAGTAAACTTGAGCACCAGCCGGACAGCCCAAATTGGTAAACGCTAGATGGAATGGTCTCATTCAAGAAGTAAACTACTAGTCGCTTTGTAGAGCGATTCAAGCATAATCTATTCCGAATTATTGATTCAACCTCACTTATGCTTTACATCTATAGAATGCCTAAATTTCTAAAGGCGATCTCGATCCGAACCAAATCATCTTCTCCAATACATAACTTCATTTCACGGCGGGGTCACCACCACTTTTGGTCACGCCTTCACTCGTCGCTTGCTTCCTGTAATCTATATTTTCTTCCGCAACAATAAGACACACCATTCATTCACAGAGTTGGTCAAGACCATGCGATTAATGTATTTCCCCAGACTTTATTTCTTCGTACATAAACTAACCTACCAAATAAGACCTGAAAAAATAAACTTCCATTCGAACTAGCTCTTTAGAACCGAGGAATACTGGGTTATCGAGTGATCCCGATGGATGCCATGAGCTTGCTCAGGAACGGTGAGAAAAACGCACAAAAGTGAGTAGAAGATGCATGGTAGGGTCTTCTCCTTTCTTTGTACATTTGTTTTCTGCCAGATAAGAAGCATGATGGGGATGTCGAATGCTGTGTAAAGTGGTGAAAGGAAATTAGATTATTTCATTCGAGTAAAATTAATACCACAAACCCTACCAATGGCCGCACATATTGACTACAATATCCCTAGAAGATGAGAGAAAAATCAAGGGGACAAGCCCAAACTTTGGGGAAAATTGGGACGGAACTACTAAAATTGTGCTTCAGTTTAACACGCTCCTAACTACGCCATTGCCCCAAGTATTTGAATTTGCTAGGATTTGAGACAGGGAAGCCTGACTTCGTGGACACTGTTCTTCCCGCTAAATCGCAACCTCCTTCTGCTTGTCGGAAGTGACAACTCGTCCAAATTCTCCATCTTCATCGGCCTAGCTAACGATTAGTTCCCCCGGTCTTCATGGTCGACATGATGGCTTTTTTGCATTGTTTAGGTCCCTGTGATCGTGCTTCGTATGGCTCTGGCTATGTTCCCTGTTGGATGGGAATTTATTGTAATCACTCACATAGAGTTACTTGATCGTGTATGGTTAATCTGACATATCCTTTTTTTTTTTTTTTGGGACGACGGGTTCTAGGTCGGTGTTAAGATTACAAACTAAAAGTGAAGAGGAAACCAAACAGTCAAATTTCTAAATGGGCTAAGTGATAGACTACTAACTATCAAGCGATATCCCATCATTTATCAGATATCAGTATCATGCTATTGGATCAGACTAACTGAATCAAGACCCCTAACTCCCTGTCTATATTAGAATATTAGAATATCTCGCCATGAGATAGCCCGAGCCAAGCCATTAGAGCTTGAAGAGAGCCACAATTCCCATAGACGACCGAGAAATCCCTTGAACAACCTAGAAACTAGAAACAATGAACGAATGAGATAAAAATCTCATGGTGTCACTCAAAGTACTCCCTTCACACATCACCATCTCCAAGTCCACAACTCTATCACAATCATGTCCACCATATCACATATTCATGTCACTCCTGCCTCTTCATCCCAAGACACATGCATGAATCTAAAATCCACAGCTCACCGTTTAATCCGCCACCTCTCACTCTAATCTCGCCTGAAGCCACCTACATATGTAGCCTCTCCCCCAACTATCCGCTCCCCTCTCAAAACGGTAAAAAGCCCACCGTGTTTTCTCATTTGCAGACGGTGTGTACTTTAAGGATGAACGGCTACCTTGATCATATCCGGGGGCCCAATTGGTGCAATGGCATGGTGGAATTGGCAGGGAGCCGATTCACCGGCTACTTCCAGAAAAGGGTAGTTGAGGGAAGACGATCATTGGTTTGGCATATGAATGTGAGTTCCAAGGAGGGAGCGGATGTGTTGAGGCGGCTATGGTGGGGAGTATCTTCAGGGAATTGACAGAGGAATTCACCGAACTGGTGTTATCCAAAGGGTTCTCTATTACATTGTTACATTGATTTTCGCACTGAAGTACACGGCGAATCACGGAGTATCTACACGCCCTAAGTTGTGTGGATTCTTGTCTAGAGTTGTATGATTGTGCTGCTGGGGAAAAAAAATGTCGTTCTGAGACCACGGCTATCAAAAGGGATGGTGGCAATTTGAGAAGGGAATTGGACAATTGGATATGTATGTTATTTGAAGATTGTGATATTAGAGAAGATATAGAGCTTGTGAAGTATATAGGCTCTTTTTAAAGTTATAGTTTAGTTCACAAAAAGAAAGGATTCTCTTGGAATTGGCTGAGAAACGACGTCAATATAAAAGGAAAATATAGGATAGAAGAATATATTTATAATAACTCCATAGGGGCATTAAGTAGACAACTTCGTAATCTGCTACATAAGCAGAGAGTCGATATATAGGGAACAAGGATATAATTAAACAAGAAAAACGGCAAAGTATATAACCAAAGCCAAAGCTAGATCCGGAATACTAAAAGATAAGAGAAGCCGTCTCTCATACAAGAGATCCGAAGTAAAAACCATATAAAGAATCCAAAGAAATAAAGGAATTAAAAACAAAAGAAGCCAATCAGCTGTCGTCATTGACTCCAACGGTCTGACGAGATGTCGTAAATCGTAAATTATCTTCCTCTTCTATAAACGCAACCACGTTTAAAGAAAACCATAAATATTCTCTTCACCTCGGAGGGCCAAGATCCCCGGCTGTTTTGGGAACTGATGAATACCCGTTCGTGTAGCCTGCTCTCCCAAACATACTCGAATTCTGTGTATTATTATCAAACCCTCCATACCCTCCCATGGTCCCGACACCCGCTACCGAGAACCCATTGTTCGGCTGCGCCGAGGGGTTGTTCCCAAATGTGTACATGTTATTCGTCCCCGGTGTTGGTGGCCCGGGACTCTGTTGCCATGATTGGTGAGCCCCGGATGTTGATGACGAGTAAAGAGGTGAAGGAAAGTCGGTGGGGCCGGCGGAAGGGTAGGCGGCAGAGTTAACGAGGCTAGAGCGTCTTTGGGGTCGCTGGAGGGATGAGGAGCGGAGACGGGATTGCTGAGGTCATTAAGGAGAACGGAGGGTTGGGGAATGGGAAGGGTTGATTGGCCGTATTGAGACTGGGAAGTTGTTGTTAGGAACACGTTATTTAAGGTAAGGTCCCAGAATATACATACTGGAATACAATCTATACCGTAGGAGGCAGTTGGAGTGGGGTTCATGGAAACACCGGATGGATTCGGAGGCATCATGGAATGAGAATTGTGAGAGTGGGACTGAGGGTAGCCATGGGAAGAGTATCCCCGGCTTGAGTCTCTATCAGAACGGTGACGTCTAGAAGATGACCGAGGCGAATGACTCCGTTCATGGCGGTGGTTCATGTGACGCTCAGTTTGTTCGTCCATGTTCTGATACTCGGGCTTTTCGTCCGTCCGAACTTGAACAACATAATCGGCATCTGATTAGAGACTTAGGTTAGTGACACATATACATTATGAACTGAAAAAATGCCACTTACCGATTTCCTTAGCCAAGTATCTCTCTTCTTGCCTTGCAACGTGGAACAGCTCTTGAAGATATTGTCTCTTATGTTCATTCATCGGATTCTCTTTATCAGCGAAGAACGCTGATAAAGCATCCAACGTCACTTCCTCTAACTTTGAAACTGACAACTGCGACTTCTTCACATCTGGCAACTGGTCCTCTATCGGCAATGTCACCAACCGCAAAATATGAGTCAACAGATGAACCCGTTCTAGAAGCCAACCAGTCTCAGTATTAGCATGTAACCAGTCCCATTTCAGTGTCATAAGAGTCCGGGGCAAGACACGTAAACAAATAAGTCTTGGACCTGAGGCATTCAAATTTCGCCAGCCTCAAACAACTTCTGCTTTGGATCAACCCGCATAAATCGAGACACAAATAGAGCAGGGAACATACCTTTTTTATACAAGTGATCCGGCTCCTTGTGCCGAACCTTCTCATCCTTATGATCTGACCGCGGCTTCGCCAGCCTCAAACAACTTCTGCTTTGGATCAACCCGCATAAATCGAGACACAAATAGAGCAGGGAACATACCTTTTTTATACAAGTGATCCGGCTCCTTGTGCCGAACCTTCTCATCCTTATGATCTGACCGCGGCCACCAGTCCGGGGCCCGCTCATCCTCGCCCGTGTACGGGTGGTGACTCTGCTTTTTCGGCTCCACCGCCTTCACCCACGCTTTGGCGATGATCTTGCAAGCGTTCTGCTGACACGCCCGTAGTCTATCCTGGTAAAAGTTCCATACGGCCTCGTGATCTCCGATAGTGAGCGGGCGGGTGTTGATGGTGCTGACTGGCGGGCCGTCTTCGGGGTCTTCGTAGTCGTGGCGGGAGTCCCGGCGCCGTCTCTTGGGACCGAAGTACTGGGCGTCATGGTGGCGGGTACGGGTGCGGGAACCGGAAGAGTAATCATAGTTGACTTCGTCGTACATGTTCAAGTGGCCGGCTAGAAGATAGATGAGTTAGAAGACATAACGAGAGCATTTAAAAGAGCGACATACTGTGCATTTTAATCATGGTATCAGCAAACTTTTGCGAATCGAAGAAGAGACGTATGGTATTTTGGCCGAGATTGGTAGGCCCCGAGAACATAGCTACTGAGCCATCTTCCAATAAGGCACCGACAAAGCAGTCCTTCAACGGAATCTGACAGTAATCCTTTAACGCCTTGTCAATTTGCTATATTCAACCTGTTAGACTGTCTTCAACTTCTCAAAAGGGAAATCTAAGTCTCTTTAGTCTTACCATTGGTCGTTTATGCCCCGCCGATATCGCAGCAGCAACGGCTGCCGCCGAATTCTCCCCTCCCGGCATGCCCGCTAACATTCCTGCTGGACTCTGACTATGCACTTGATGTTGCTGTTGTGGCGGCGCGGGCTGTCCTGGGTGTGTCGGGAACCCCCCGGCGGCACCCGGGCCCCCTGGCTGCGTTGACGTCATGGGGACGGCGGGGGCACTGTAGAGGGCTGGCGCGGGGAGCGTGGGGGCATAGTGTGTGGAGTAGGTGTCACGGGGAGTTTCCATGGAGGTGCGGTTGGGGATGACGTGGGGGTCGTGGTGGGGACGGGACCAGGCGCCGTGGGTTCGGAGGGAGTTGGCTTGGGCCTCAGACCAGCTCTGGACCATGGTGAGGGGTGGTGGGGAAATGGCGGTTGGGGAGGGTGGTGATGAGTGACGAGATGAGGTACTAGGTATAAGCCAACGGAAGGGAGTCGTGGGTATTGACGATGAATTGCGTGTTATGTGATAAAAGGACATAAAGATGATGGTATATATGACGAACGAGTATAGCCAAGACTAAACGGATATTGAAAACTCTGTGCTTATAGTGAAGATGAAGTTTGAAGTGATCGAATGCCGTGGGAAGACGTATGTATATATAGACGAAAGAATGCGGTTGTTATATATGAGATCGAATCTCTTGTGAGGAGAGAGATGGTGTTATATACGGACACAATAAGAGCTGTGGTGGTATGAACGTATTTGCTTTTGTCGAATTCAATGCTGAGATTATGAAAATCCGGATGCGAAAGAGTTGAATAAGAAATAAAAACAAAATATAACGAAGATCGAAGTGCAATATAAGACTTGAGGGAACCTGTTATATATAACAGAAACAAAGTCAAGATACAAAGTGAAGCAAAAGAAACGCTTAATGAAGACAGGAACCCAAGAAATAAAATATCGATGGAGCATTGAGACTATAAACCGAATTGTGGCAAGGAAGAGGTACCAGGTGGGCACATCTCAGATTAAATAAAAGGTAATTAAACGATTATCAATTAACGGATAAGGTTCTTTTCCTGTGGCCTTGATTCGTCGCTGGCCGTCTCATGGAGATGGATACAGTTACCCAGAGAAAGAAATATGGATATAATGAGAAAAAACCTAGCAAACTGGGTTAGAGGAGGGGGAATATGCAGTCAATATATTGAATATTTTCAGTGAATGATAGCAACAGGCCGTTAAGTAGCAGCAGAGATGAGACCGTTGAGAAGTAACGGCAACAACAACGGCAGTAAATGGGGCCTGGCGGGAGGGGTTTAAATTTGGAATGTGATAATCACTTTTTGAGAGAGTTGTGCAGAGTATACAAGTTCTAATTGAGGGCCTCATGGCGGATCCTGAACACTTGACGCTAGGTAGAGGGAGAGAAAACAGTTGCTAGTTGATGATAAGCCCAAATATAAAAATAATAAATTACAAGAACTTCTTGTCTCTGATTTCATAACATTTCCGTCCGTGACATGAAGACTTTATTTTTCTTCAGAAATCAGAGTAGCAGATAAACAAGGACAAGAGAGAGTGATTAGGATACGGGAGTATATGTGGCGCGAACATAACGAAATACGATAAATTGCCGGTATTTAAACCTTTCGGAGAAACAAGGAATGCTAGGTACTGTGGAGTAAATTGGACATGCTACACTATAGGCGGATTACAAGAAGGCCTGGCCGCTTTTGTCTAGGAACAGACAGAAGGATGAAGGAAAGGAAATATGAGTAAGAAGTAAACATCTCTATGCAAATACACCTCAAAATATATATATCCACTTCACCATTAGTGTTGATATTGAATATGTAGAAGAAAAGATATATATATACCGTCTTGCTGACAATAGCTCTATAGTACCAACACTACCTCTTATAAACTGCAGTCTACATATTAACCGAATTTAAACATTGACTCCTCACACTCTTTAATCCTCATATTATCCTCAAGATATCACACAGGCATCCCTCTCCCCACACCACCTCAACCTCGTACCACCGACGATGGCTGCATAGTGAAGACTCTTATGAAATACTAACCTATTTCTTCGTCTTCTCCTCACACATAATGTAATACTCAACGGCCACTTTCTGTGCATATTGAATGTACTTACCCATACAGGTATATTGCGCAACGCCTTCATGCAGACCCCCTTCTTTCCACCTCTTCACTCCCAGCCCAATCACGAGATGAAATCCCCGCCATACCAACCTGAACATCAATAAGACAAAAAAAAAATAACAGGTCACAACTAGTATTGCGGCGTTCATGTTAGACAAGAAAACCAAACCATCTAGACTAAGCGGGTGGCTGTCAGGAATCATGATGGGGTCCGCGGCACAGCTGGACAGGATCCCTGGGACCATCCTATAGAACCAAGAATGAGATGCCGCAGTCAACCAATTGCTCTTTAGCCTCCAGGCGGAGATGCAATGGAAAAGGTGACTGGGTGGCGAGGCGAGAGGGAGGAAGCAGCTGAAGGAACTCTATGTGTGCCATCTATCCAAGTTGTCATGTCTAGGCTGGTGTCGCTTCAGCCGCCAGAGCCAATGAAATCCCAAAACCAAGCGGCACGGAATGGGATGGATGGGCAAAATACCATAAGGAGTAATTCGCGAAGTTATCAGACTACCAATATTGAATCTGTATTTCCATCCTGACTAAGCAACCCGCACTTCATCGCCTTAGTCGAGACAGCGATTAGTCGTTATTGTCAAGTCACAAAGGCACATCCACGGTTGTTGAGTGGTCCACTTTACGAACTGACGTTGGCGGCCTTTCCTGCCAAACATCAATTTTAGGTATTCCCACCGAGCACCCACAGACACCAATCACTGTCCGTGCCGCCAATGACCCGCTTGCCATCATCAATGTCACTATTGTTAACCAAGCCGTCACGCTGCACGCATAATTCCTCAAACATCCTAATTGTCCTTGTGAAAATCCGCCTCGAATTACCACTGGGTACATTGTCTAGACTGAGGGGTATCAGTTGGTCTGGTCGCCCGATAATGCAAACATTTGGCTAGATCCATACATGCATATCATGGCTTCACTCAAATACAAGCCCATTACATCTACCCTTGCAAATTCAGCATTACCCAAGAATAATGCGTGCATGACAGAGCATGGCCTAACGTAAAGGTACCCAACACTCCCCATATTAAATCCTTTGTCTGACAATTGGTCGTCATTCCTGGTAGTGTAAAATGGAGCTCTGGAGCTTTGGCTGTCAAATGCCACAAAGCTGGTCTAGTTTATCCTTCAAGGGGGAGCCGGAGCCATGAATCAAACTAAACTAATATCGGAATATTGCTTCTAGTTTCGAAGAAAAGAATGTTTGGTGGCGAAAAACTTGGGGACTAGAATGCTGAGTTGTCGCACAAACTAAGCTTCTAAGGGCTTTAACAAAGACGACCCTTGTGTGACCACAATTATACTTAACGTCACCTCCTTGGCTGAAGTGATGAAGAGGAACTTAAGGATGAGTTGGAGAAAACGGTGCCAACATCGCTTCTACTCTGCCAAAAGTAAATCTAGTCAGTTTCTACTAATATCATTTCATTGTTCAGCTGATCTAGATTTCTCAAAATGACAAGATATCCACCTTTGGTGATCAGTCTAGTCACCTGCACGACAAGACAAATAATCCACAAAAACCTCCAGCTTCCTGCATGTTTGTGACGATATAGTAACCGTCACTCAAATTTGGGCATCAATCACTGCAGCCACACCCTCATTAACCACTCCATCCCTTTATGCCAACCATGCCATCATGACTGCGTTGTTGCTGTTGCGCAAATCATAGAGTCATTTTTACCCTTCTCAGCAATTGGACAGTATCAATGCGACTGAGTACTGCTTGTCTCTAAGCGAAAACAGGGCGATCAAAAACGTGACGAAGTGCGTACATTCTACAGATGGTACATTAGAGAGAGCGTAGGGAGACATCCGCGGATTAGTATGGATGCATTAGTAGGATCGCAACGGGATTCCAGAGGGGGGGTGTGACGGCTTTAGTGATATACCGTAGGTAAAGTGATGAGACGGTATGGGGTTGTGGGGGTCCATGAAAGGTCCAGGCAGCGGGCAAAGAGGAAGAGGGCACGGGATGACTACTAATAGTGGAGGTTATTATTATTTACTACGCTGCATGGCGACAAGAGAAGTTGTTGGAATTGGAAGGTGCGCTGGATGGCAAAAGCACATGTCTACTCTGGTAACTTGTCAAGAGCATCTTAAGAGGTTCCCCCCAGACTATTGATCTCCGGCCTTCCCTCACTAGCACGCTAGGAGCCGTTATTGATTATTCGAACCAGAAAGAGTGATACCGACCAGAAGGGAAAACCCTCGACCCTATTCCTACGTACGAATTTCAGTACTTGGTGGCTTCAGGACAGTCCGTCGCTATGACATTTCCTATCCCTTCTCTAAACTCCCAAAGGGCCCTTAGGAACAGCGTTGTTTTTCGAGGGGTTCTTGTTCTGGCCTTTCTTCCCCAAGGCAACCCATCGTCAACCATCAAACCACCCAAACCGGACAAACCACCGCCACCAAACAAACTCTACTAGCGTCTTTCCTATCCGCCCCAGCAGTCAAACAGCCTATCATTACTAGCACGGATAGACCGGGAAAGCATTTGACTATAGTACCCCAGGTGCGCCCTGGAAATTTACTTAATTCAGTAATTTATGAACCCCAGTGCAGCAGTCTAAATACGGTGACTAAATGGATCTTGCTGGTTGTCTACGATGGGCTCTATGAGGGGATAGCTAAATGACAGGGCTATCCTGATGATGATATGAAAAACAAAATATGGAATGGAGCTTAGTAGGTAAGCAAAAGAGATGTGCGGGAGAACATGGCTTGGTGTTGAGTACGGTGGTGGCTATGGTTTTGGAGGGAGACATTGAATGGTTATATACAATGTATAATTCAAGTGCTTTGGGAGTTGACGGATTCCGAAAAGAGGAAGAAGCTAGTATAGATCCCTGAATAGGCAAAAAAAACTAATCAATAACAAGCGGAGCTGACTTGGAGCCTGGGAGAGGTTGGGGTTAAGGCTATGATCATTTGTGTAAAATTTACCTCCCAATAATGATTTAGGTCTCCTGTAATATCCCGCCCTTCGCCGGGGCCCCGGTAGCCCTTCGTTGACATGTCAGCGGTACTTTTCTTATGATTCTGCATCATCTCTACAACCAGAGAACAACTCATCCTCAGATATCAGCAACCGGCAGGCCACCGGATGCCACGACTGTTGAGTTTTCTAATGTATCTGTGCAGTACTTTGCCTTCTTTCTGTGCATTCATGTTAGGCCGTCTTTCTCATTGCCTCCTCTTGACACAACAACTTAAAACAACCAGCCCGTCCGTGCTTCGTGACAGTCGATTTGTGACAGGAAACATAAACGAGACTCCTCCACAACTCATCGGCGGCCTAGGTATCAAACAAAAAAAAGGGGGGGGGGAGAAAAGTTATCTTTATCAGAGGGCAACGGCTCTTGTATACCGATCTTTGGTTTACCGCTTAAGCCTGCATCTTTGGAATTACAGGCGTATGTGATTGATGGGTGTACGAGAAAAAATAAATGTGATTTTCTGTCATGAGGATTACAGCGGGGCCGGGGCATGGCCCGGATTTGACATGACGATGTCAACCAAGAACCTAATAATAGAGGAATGATCAGAGGGCTCTGTATTTGTGCTCTCTGGGGCGAGATGTTCAGAACAGCCTGTAAATCAGCTACCGGAAAAAGCATTGATCATATGGAGATTCAAGGTGGGAGAGACAAGCCTATTGTCCCTTTTAGGTTGTATAGTGAGACGAGTGACTTTGGGTACACCGCAATATCGTATGTTTACATGGCCAAATGTTTATACACAACACCAGGTGAGAAGAACCATGGAGCTTCCATCATCTCATCATGAGCTACGTCTCGATTTAGTTAAAGTTGTCCCGTGGCAAAAAGATCTGTTGGAACTATCTTTGGATTACTTGCCATTTCTCAACCCAGACAACAGCCACACGAATTCACAAAAGAAAATATCTCTATTGTACTTCCGTTCTCTATTTGACTCCATCTCACTAAGGTCTCGCTTTGGGCCAACGACTATTTCCCTTTCTCTAAGCGAACTCACAGCCTGCTTCCGGTAACCCTTGCTGCCCCCAATCCCCACTCAACAAATACGCCCTCCTTGATGAAGATCATCACCCAATGATCACCTCAACCTCCCCGTACTCTAATCTGCCCCAAAGGCCATTTCAAAGCAGAGGACAATCTTATCTCTTAAGCTTAGCACACAGGCTAGGGGATATTCCCGGGCTAGGCCAGGACCTTATGAAACACCAGTGAATTAAACAACTGTTGGGCGATCAAGGGACACTCAGTTACGCAACTCACGACCTGAATGGCCTGAAGATAAATAGGCAAGTGGGTGGGCTATATCGACGAAGTCGCTGTGTGATATCGATAGATCAAGAGATAGCGAGGCCGCCACGACATGTACGGAATAGGGAGAAATATCATACAGGCTACGGTAGCAAGAGTCTCCTCTTTTTTGGCTTTGAATTTGAGTACGGACAGGGCTTTCTAGGGACGGGAAACGAAATGAGGAAACCAACAAGATGAGACACGTCAAGGACAATAGTATTCGCTTCGAGAGAAGAGGTTGGTGGCGATTGGGGGCAGTTGCTATCTGAGTAATAATATAGAAGGACAACCGCCTGTGGCTGCATACGGTGATAAGTGGTCATAATTAACGATTGTCCCACCCAAAGCTACTAAAGTGAAAGTTGAGAGAAACTGAGGTTGCTGTTGAGAAGCAGATGATGGGATTCAAAGTTTGGAAAATAACTTATTGCTCACGTCGTCTGATAGATTCTCTGTGACTTGTTACTGCGGCTCCATCCCGTTCTGGCAGACGCTTGACTTTACTAAGTAGGCGCAGAATCACCCCCTCAATATCCACATACATGAAGATGCCGTGTCTTCATTCTACCGGGTCCTGTACTATCTTGTTCTGGCAGTGCTTTGCGTTCACATTAGCCCTGTGTGTTCAGTTTTAATCATATAGTAGATATTACTAGAAATGGCGGATACACCCCTCCTCTCTTTCACTTGGGAGGTGTCTTCTATACACCCAAGAATGCCCAAGAACTTTCCCTAGGACAATCTAAAGTGAAAAATGACATGTTAGTTGTTGGAGTTGCAGTGAAATCACAGTGAAACCTCGTTTAATTATAGGTTAGTGTATGCAAAGAATGAGAAGAAGGCGGAGAGGGAAATCTCCATTTTTTTTTGATTAGGCCTGGATGAGAACATGAATTCAAAGCAGATAGAGGTTTCCACATGAGAATACGGAAATAGCAAGAAAGAAGGTGGAGATGTGGTAAGCGGGCGAGTCTAATTGACTACGAAGTTATCGACAGAGAACGAAAGTGTAGGTGCATGTGTCTTCAAAGTGACTGACCTACAATGTCGTCTGTTCTTTTGGAAGCAAACACAAACAAAGAAACATGAATCATGAATCTTCAATCAGAAAGAAAAGAACACGACACAAAGCTTCTGTAGCATCTTGGTTTACACCACATCCGGTCAAACTATCCTGATCTGTCACTAGTCCAAATCAGAAACCTCGCACTTGCTCCAATTCCCCAGAAAGTAGCAGCAATCTTATAACGCCAGAATCAGACAGGTCCAGAGGATCTCACTCAACAATTATGAACATAATTTTAGACGTATAAAGTAGCATCATGTCGTAGTGGGCGCTGTAACCTCACAGGGTGGAGTATCATGAGAATTAAGCCCACAACGCCTAGACCAACTTAGCACAAGTCTTGATAAAGCAAATCTAGCATTGTTGGGTATACTTTCAAGTGATTATTATTATTGCGATGTGATAGCCATGGCAGTATTATTGGAATCTTTGTCTCAGGGTAATTTCGAAGGGTTAGAAGATTCTCGCTGGAGCTGTAAGAGAAAAAGACAAACTATCACCGATTTCAATGAACATCAACTGTAACATTTTTAAACTGCCATTTCAGTAAGGAGACTTTGTTCTGTTCATTAGAAATTCCATGTATTGAATATCCGTGGCCTACTCCGTCCTACCCTCTGTACTCTTCCTCTGAAATCCCAATCAATCTAACAAACGGGGCTTGATGAAATCATCGTGATTGCCCGACAATGCTGGAACAGGTATTCCTATAGACTTGGTTTTTAGTTATATAATACAAAGAAGGTCTAGGTAGAGTTGGGATTATGGTATATTTGACATTTGAAAGTAAAGTGGCAGATGGACAATTCTAGGAGATGCGATAGGGCATATCGGTGCTTGTAAAAGGAAGTTAAGAATGAAGAGATGATTAGTTGATGGTTCCATCCGCCTTATTGTTTTAGAAAATGCACAGTAAAGACTAGACATAATGCCAGAGAACTATAGAACCATGAAGCTAACTTGCAATAACAGTTCAATTTAATGTAACTTGGAGCCTCAAAATTGGATGTGAATCATCACATGTCCGCATTATTTGACGACAACCTCTTATCTTCTGGTGGGTAATGACTGCTCAACTCATGCTAACAACTCTATAAATCTCTGAAACTCACGAGGTCGCAACTTTGCCTCCACTTGATTCGCTTAGCTCTAGATCATGACACCCCACGCCATGATATCATTCTAAATTATACAACACTACCAGAATCTCGTCATAAATCTTTACTCTCATATAGACACATTGCTCTTCTCCTATTCCAGTCACTCAGATCAGGAAATAACCCTCGGAATCCCTCTGTTTGACAACTATTTGCACTGGTTGACTAAGTTGAGGGACTCCATCAGCTCCTTAACAAGAGCAGCATCACAAATCCTTCTTGTTATTTCTTCCAGACGGCGGGATTGGCTGGCCCCGTATTTTTATTCTTTTCTCGGCCCACCTCATCACTGTCACGTAAATAGAGCCATGACTGGAGTCCAGGACGGCATTCCAGAGGCTATATTTTTCTCGGCAGACTAAGGTATTATCTGGGAGTCCGTGGGTTGTATTTACCGGGCGAAAGATGAGTGGATAATAGAAAGGAAGAGTCTTGAAGCTGAGATCGGGTAAAGAGTGCTGATGGAACGACATCGAATCATGTCCAAAACTACACAGAGCTGGTTATGTCGGTATCTAGACAAACGCATGTCAGGGTTAATCTAAGCCCACATCACAATATGTAAATCAATGTTTCTCCATTATGCTTCTTGCCCCAAAGCAGCAATTCTAACCTCTGTCCATTGGAAAATTCCCGAAGTAGCCCCATAACTACGAAAATATTCACAGCCGTAGGTCCAGTTGGCACATCAGACATAAGTCCATAAGAGACACCTCTCATCCTCTTGATTTCCTAAAACTTGACGCAGCCCGTCATGATGGAAAGTCACTGTTAAGACCATGCAGGAATATATAATTCCAAAATATTTGCGAATCCCTCTTTGTGACAAGATATCCGCCTGGTCATCTTTCTGTCTCAATAGACTTTGTAGATTCACCAGATCTAGCTAAGAGTGACATTTAATCCCTACATATGCACAACCAACCGCATATAAACCCGTCTAAATACCATTAGTCGTCTTTCCACAACAGGAACTAGCAAAACCAAAACTAGGATCAGGAATCAAGGGCCACGAACACATAGGGTGCAAATGGAACCTCCTGCTGGCTCTCAGCTTCACGAAGTCACATTGAAAAAAAAAAAACTACACGAACCTGGCACTCGCTTGGACAGCCCTCTATTGCTATAGTTGGCTGGCGGCTCACTATTTGGTTGGAGCGTCGGGGGTTGGTAGAAAGAAGAGATATCTATTGAGGTGTTTTGGGGGATGGGGTTGTTATGACTTATTTAGGCTATGTGGCAAGACTGTTCAGGCAATGTATGAAATTTATACTTGTTTTGGGCTGTGAGTTGCAGTTAGTTTGTTTGGGGTTACTATTACAAGTGGCAATATGGGGATGAGATAAATAATGTGAGGTCATATTGAATATCAGAGAGTGGTTGAAGAGGCATATTATAAATTTGCATATGATTATATATATTTGTTCTCGGTTTGAAGCGCTGATGGAAAGACACATCGAGAACCGGGAAATATATATATTCTTTTGTCTCTTTTTTCTTTTAGGCGGACATGTGGACAAGGACTAAACGTTGAGCTCTTATTTCTAAACTAAAGATGACATTGATCGTTGATTGGTCCCGATATCCGACCACAGTCCAACGCAGGAAGCCTCAGGTATAGATGATAGCGCCAGATGATCAAGATATAACAGTCCACTCTCCAGCATAATCGTCCCCAGCCCCCACAACTACAACCACAAAACCCACTCAAGGAACCCAAAGTTAATATTCCCTAGACTACACATCTCAACCTGTGTCTCCTCCAGCCCCCATCTGCATCTAGCCACGTATTGGTCCCCTTTACTTTCCCGCCCAACCCTTCTCTCTCGTCTTGCCCTCACATCCCGGCCCACATCACAATTCAGAAATTCCATCTCACAGCGTACAAACCAAATACAACGAAACAACCTAACCGCTTGAAGATCCCCGACCCAGCTAAAGTCCAGACCACCACAGGCGCCCTTGTCTTGCATGTAATATACGCTCGACCCCGCCTGCCGCACCCCCCTCCACTTCCAAAATGGCCGGGAAGCGATATGTGGATCTGAATGTCCCGGGAGACTATTGTTTAAGCGGAATTTGTCTGAGGACAGAAGAACCGTAGATGATGGTGAAGAATTACGTAGTGCGGGTTGCTTTTGATTATGGAGGAACGAAGTTATTGATGGCTGGGTCAGCTACGCACCCCATTATGGATTCTTGCATTTTCGACTTATGATGATGATATCACGGTCATCCAGCCTCTGATCACCCCAAAGAAAAAGACAATCAGTAACATTCACATATAACCAAGCACACAGCCCTCTCCACATATCATTACCCTCCATGAAAAAACCCCTTCACCCCCTCCTTTCATTTCCCTTTCTGCCTATATGCATATCCGCTTATGCACTACTTCTGCCAAATGCCCCAATTATCCTCTATCACATTTTTCCCTTGACGTCGCGCAAAGAAAGTGAGAGATTCATCTGTGAGGATGACGACGAAGGAGCACGGTGAAAGGAAGGATGGACGGTAAACGAGGAGGGGGGGATCATGGCACAAAGGATTTTCAAACTTTGTTTGTTCGCATCTTAGTCCAACGAAAAAAACCCAAGCTAGCTACTAAGCTGGTGAGGCTGTTCGCTAATCCGTAAATGGGCGGGCGCCTGCAAAATTAGCTTTCCTCATTTACCCTCCATCTACCTCTTTTTGTCTCAAAAAATCACTACTGTATCGGCTCGCTTGAGTCCGTGTTGTCACAATAGCATAGCAATCTGTGAGTGTAAGGTGCTGGTTCACAAAATGAAGCACCGATCCTTGGGACTGATGTAGAAGGCGCAGACTCGAAGAGATGAGAGGAAAAAAGAAGGAAGTTAGCCCACGCTGAGTTCCTGCCCTCTTTTGTATTTTCTCTCAAGCCTTACCAACATCAAATGGAAACAAGTACAAAAGGATAGCTCCTTTTCAGGAAGGTCGGACTATGGTATTTTTCCCATTATCTCGGTATCGGTGTTCTTGCCACTGACTCTCTGGTTACGTGTATACGCATGCATATGTGCAAATAGACTTGTGAATATTTACCATATGCCATTTTTGATCTTGGTCTACTGGGTTATTTACTGGCTCTGCAACCTCTGTGTCGGCTTACGGCGTCTGGCTTGCATTTTGGTACAAAGTGACGGATATTCACATTCCTATGCATCTCTACAGAATAGGTATGAGACGATCACCAGACAGGGTTTATGAATTACTGATTGAGGCGGCTTTATTATTGTTTTTGTGCTGCTTGCCGTTAGTATCACTTATTGTTATGTCCTTCTCCCGCGGTTCTTGGTTGGCCGAGTACTATATGGAATCCCGTTTGGTGAATTGCTAACGATGCTACTGTCTCACTGACATGTGTAATTTTATGGCTCAGATTGGCAACCCTACTCGACGGGGAAATGTACGCGAATATGTGCATACTTCAGAGTGATGCTATTGAGAATATGCATTCACCATCGTAGCAGCGAGGCAACCTTCTAATTTTGGGGTGTGCCCTCTCACGTATCGTGAATTACTCAGCTCTATGCCACAAGAGTTGAGAGGGGTGAATACTATTCACTGAATTATACATACACTAGGTAGCAGCTCATGTTTGCCAACTGCGGGTTTGCATAGCCGCATATAGCGAAGACGACCACCAGGCCTAATGAGCCCTCAGGCCGCGGATGGTATCAACGTGGCGGACCACAACATGTATCTTTGGATAAATGCAAAGTTTCTTTATTTTTTTAGCGACAGGGGACGGAAGGACCATAGAATCTGCCAAGCAGGTGAACCAATAATTGCTTATCCTAAGCAAACGTAGCCGATGGTGGTCTCGGGCGAACGAGCAAGTGTGGTGGCTAAAGTCATTATCAACTGGCGATATTGAGATCTGGCGTGATCAGCTTGTCTGGCGGTTGTCACCAGATTGTGAATTTACATGTCTCAAGTAGAAATATATAGCTAGCTGGTAGAACAGACATTGCCTAATAAGGAATGTTATTGAGCTTACACTTACACTGAAGTCAATACAAGTTAGCGGTACCCTAAGTAGGGTTGTTCCTTTAGTGATTAACAGATACTCGGTTGGTTTCGGCACATTCGCCGTGTATGGGAGATGGATATTCAGGTCTGCAGAAGATTTATTTATCAGATCAAGGAGAAGATGCGGGGATTCACATACTATGACAATATCAACAATGCAAACAGTCTTTTCCGTCCTCTCCTCTCCGGTCCTCATCCCGCGCCCTCGGGATCCCGCCAGAACTATAGGATGCACATCTTAACTATAAAACACCTTCTTGATATATCGACAGAATCGACTAACAAAGACTATCTAGCCGAATATAACAACCAGACTGTGTGATAATAGGGTAATATTGGGCCCACGATGACAATATCACAACAGAAATTGCCGGAAGGGACAATAGGTCGTAGCATGCAGGCAGTAGACATGCATAGTAATATACGAATCTTACTTTATTATGTTGCTTGTCAGCATCAACAGTTTGTGTCTCGTTCTATGATAGCCAATTATAATGGACTACAGTATTAATGTGATAGAAGGTGATATTATGGAAGGTATATGTAGGATATACGCAATAGGGAGACCTTCGGCTGGGCCGTTGGCCGGGCCGCTGGACAGGTCCATTTGTATAGAGATTATGGGCATCAATATATTATATGTCGCAAGAATATGCAACTCGAATTTGGTTCACTAATGTGTATCACTCTAGAGAGGGTTCCTCACGCAGCTTGTTCAAAGACGTCGAGTTTCCAGAAAGTGCTTCAAAAAGAGAGAACAATACATGGGACGAACCCTCTTTAGGGTTAACCACAAATGATGACGGCGGCCATAAATGGCAAGAGTTCCATGAGATGATCACATTACAAGTTACCAGTCATTATGCAGCATTCAGACTCCTCCGATCTCACGATTAAAAACTCACATGGTAAACCACCCCCAAAAATCCTCTCAAAACCCCGCCTATCTCCTCACCGTCCGTCCATCGACCCTAACTTTCATTCCCACCCAATAGCCCGGCCTCCCTCTGCCTCCCCATGTCTCTCTTGTCCGTCTGTCTATTTATTCCTCCCCACCTAATACGTACTTGCGCAATCACAACTAGCATCGTCATTCACGCCCCCCTCCATCGCTACCGGCGCAACGGGCACATCGGAATATTGCAGAGGCCACGCCATGGAATCCAGACGGGCCTAGCCCCGGATACACCCCGAGCCGTGATAGTTGCGTGAGATTTGCAGGATTGTCGGGCAGAGTACTATTCGCGTGGATAGTTCGGGGTGGTGAGGGGGATTGTACATATGTAGGTATGGGAGAGTGAGTGTTTTGGTATTTTTGGGGGCCGATGAGAAGGGCCGGGGGCGCGTAGGTGGGCTTGGGATGGCAGTATAGACATGGAGGTTGGGCGAGTGTGATGCAGCATGAAAGGTGATTGTTTGGGAAGCTCTTGCCGTCACAGGGAGGACATGTGTGTTGCTTGAAGAATTATCTAAGAACGTAGTTGCAGATCTGGCCGAGATATGGACTTGCAGATGACAATTAATGAAGCCTCCCTTGAATTCCGAGTGCTTATTTTGCTTACACGCCTTCCTTCCCTCTAATCAAGTTATCGGGCAAAGCTCTTGCCCAATATCACGATCGCCCGTTGTTGCACCTGGCCAAATGCACTCAATGGACAACGGGGTTCCTTCCGTTATGTCCGTGCATTTACGAGGTAAGATGCAGCAGGATATTGAGACATGTTGGAGTGGCCCATTGCTAGAGAATATGGCGATTGCCCGATTGGAGTCAGTGATCGTCTGGATCTCATGTAAAGGTATGAATTTAGAGAGGGCCTCACTTTGGCTGGAGTGGTGGTATTATTGGGAATATCTCCAGTAAGACGGGCAGCCTGGAGGCCCGGAGGCCTAACTGACAGTGTCGTTAGCAATTTTGAGCAACATGCTTGAGCTCCTGACCTTTGATATCTCGGTTAGAGTAAATATTTTCGGATCTCGATATCTGGACCAATTTTAGACAGTACTCTAACCTGCACTATTCCATGCTTACTCATGCTAACCCGCCGTGATGTAATTACAAAGCTATGATAAAATCTAACCCTCTTCTGCTCGGTAAAAACTTCAGAATCTACCAAGAGCCAGCTGTCTCCCTGATGGACGGCCTTCCGATCTTCTCCAGCATTGCATGTATGGTTACAAGTTCCTCGGATAGGACCCTCATCAACCCCCACGTCTGCCACTGACAATGCTACATCATTGGCCAGATGGGATCAGGAGGGGTAAACGAGTGACATACCGGATGCTGAATTCTGTGATTATTGGCGGCAACGTCTGCAGTAAGCCAATAGATTATTCAAAAGTGCTATGAAGGGGCTGGGTCTAAGGCTGGGCTAGACCTGGAGAGTGACGACTGGTATCTTGGACTTTTGATCTAGAGTATTTTTTTATTATTATTTTGATATTAAGGACATTTCAAAGTCTCAGGGGTTTACCAAAGCAGCCGAGAATCCCCATTCCTATGCCGGAAATTTATATTCGGGGATTCTACCGGTCGGGTCCCCCATTCTATTCTGTCTTTATTCCGTCGTAAGCAGCCTCAGAATCCCAAACATCTCTAACCTTACTTAAGGATTCCATCCAAAGAGTCTTATTAACCTCAAGAATCACCCTTTGACAAGATATTCCGATATCACAACAAGAATCCCCTCTCCTTCCCATAGTCCTCCGTCTTCACAATCAGATAAATGGCACAGATACATTGACTGATCATATCCAGCTGAGAACCCCTTCTCCCCAAAATGACATATCAAGCCTTCCTCCCCCCTTTCTTTCCCTCCACTGTCCTCCCCATCAGCCCTGGGGTTTTAAATCCCGCCAACATTCCGTTCTTCTCGCTGTCGCCGTCCCCTACCAGCATCGTGACTTTGCCTTGATCCCTTCATCGCCTATCAAAATCTACACATGCAAGAGAGCTCCACCTTGCTTCCATCCATCCCCTCATTCACGCCCTCCACGGGCCCTGTATATGTAATCCCTCTATACAACCCTAACCCCCGTCCTTCTTCGTAATCCAGCCAGTTAGACGACAGAACTTGAAGCAATTTGACCACTGCAGCTATAGTTGATATCGCTGTCACATATTATAGTGAGACAATCACGGCCCTAGGGAAGGGGAAATAAGTCTTAGGCTCCGGGGAGATCACATATGATGGGGATGGTGATCTCATCGGCAGTTAAAGTTATTGTGTAGCAGAACTGATTAAAGCATGAGACTCACTCCCGGAGACTCCTTCAATATGAATTAGGGAATGTCCCATTGGGGAAAGTGTGAAAGTGTCGAGGATACCTCGAAGATGTCAAAGGATATTAAAACGAAAGAAACGAAAGGAACTCACGAATATAGTTTAATATTGATGATATCACGACTTCAGACGACGTTTAAAACCTCGTCATAATGTGGCACACGTAGAAGACCAAGACGTTTTTCAATTCCTCCTCACGATACCACCCACCAAAAAATATACCATATCCAGTAATATTCCCTCATCCCCATCCTCCTTCCCTCACAATCTTCATCTTAAACTTCCGGATATACACCGGACACAACACACCACTCAACACCCCCAATCCCTGTGAATCCCATCACATCGCTACCACCTCTCTTGACAAATAGGGCCCCGGGCAATCTGCATATCGCGTCACGCTGTTGAGAAGCCATGTATGTTGTGTGCCTGGCTCTTCGCATGTAAGAATTTGTCTCTCGGTGTTTGCTATTAATACCGTTGATATCAAAGGGTGGCGATGAGCTTCTCTGACATATACATACATCCAACATCCCCGTCGCCCGTGTCACCTCCCGACACCCTAGAACTCAGCCGTCACCTATCAACAGTGACACTATTCATAAGTTCACTCCTCGCTTACCCAGATCATGTAGGTCTCTATATCCTTTATCCAACCATATGCCCTCATTGCCTGTCTATATTCATGTTTACATTCCGCATATATGTAATCATCTCATTTGTTAGTCTGAGTCCTTTCCTCTCCACCCACCTCCCCTCGCCTACTCGCCACCCCCGCTGCTAAAACCCGCCGCCACTAGTCCGTCACAGCCTTCTTTATATGTCGATTATAAATATCACCAACATTATTCACACTATCACGTAGTGACCCCGGAGACATAGACGGTAAACTCCGTCGCGGCCAATACCATTCGTGGGTTTGTATGGAGGACGGCCGAGATTGGAACCATGGGTCATGTCCCCACAGATACACGGACAGTGGGAAGATCATGAGTATATACAAGAAAATCATTGCATTTTCAAACCAAGTCTACAACGGATATATAAGAGAAAAAACAAACCACCAGTGTATCACTCACCCCATTCTATATCCTGATCAGAAACACTTCCTATTTACTCAGAAGCCCCAGATCCCTTAATACCACCCTTTTGCTCCCCCTCTAGCAACCCACTCTGCTTTACCAACCCGTAGAAAATCCCATCTTTATCCTTAAGCAAATCTTCCGGCGTGCCAAACTCAGCAACACGCCCTTTATCCAACACAATAACCCGATCCGAATCAATGATCGTGTTGATCCGATGGGCCACCGTAATGATCGTCTTGTGCTTGAACATAGGCGATCTCAAAGTCTCCTGCAGCAAGACATCCGTCTGCACATCAACAGCCGCCGTAGCCTCATCAAGGATCAAAATGTTTGACGGAGTCAACATGGCACGAGCCAGGGAAATCAGTTGGCGTTGACCCTGCGATAGGTTCGCACCACCCTCAGAAATCTTAGCATCAAGCTCTCCATCCATAGTCTTGATGTGGTCCTTAAGGCGAGCGTGCTCCAGGACAGACCAGAGCTCGGTATCACCGTGGACGTGGCCAGGGTCAAGGTTATCGCGAACAGAGCCTTCGAAGAGAGCAGCATCTTGCGGAATGATGGCAAGACGGCGACGGAGATCAAGAAGACCAATTTCCGAAGTGTTGATACCATCCATAGAGATGTGACCCTCGGCAGCCTCGATAATACGGAACAGAGCCAGAGTCAACGAAGACTTACCGGCACCAGTACGACCAACGACACCAATTTTCTCGTGAGGCTTGATTTCAAGCGATACGCCCTTGAGGACAAGATCAAGACCCTCACGATAGCGCGCAGAGTAGTTCTTGAACTCAAGGGAAGCCTGGGTGGGCCAAGCAGCAGGAGGACGGTGGTCAGGAATGATATCGGGAGCCTCAGGCTTGATAGCGGCGTACTCAAGGACACGCTCGACGGAAACAATATTGGTCTCGACCTCAACCGATTGTCTAACAATCCAGTTGAGCGAAGCAACAATCTGAAGAGCGTAGGCCAGGGACAAACCGACCATACCGGGCGAGACGTAGAGACCGCGAGCGATAGCAAGCACGGGGAATCCGGCAGCGGCAAAGATGACCAGAGCACCAATGAACTCTAGCCTCAAAGCGAGCCAGCGGTTGGCGGACAGAGAGGGGAAGAGGGCGCGGAGATTGTTATCAACCCGCCACTCGTTCTCAGTCTCAAAACGCTTCTCCTGGCCATAGGCACGGATAGTTGCGGTGCCACCCAGAGTCTCCTGGAAGTGAGCATAGACGGGCGAGCGAGAAACAGAGTTCAAGCGCTTGAGCTCACGAGAAGTGCGGAGGTAGTACTTCTGGATGTAGGCATACAGGTACATAAGAGGGACGATCAGGAGAGAGAACAGAGGCGAAGAGATCGAAATGATGATCAAAGTGAATATGGACCGAGCACCGTTAACAAACAACATGTTGAAAGTGCGGGCCAGAAGCTCGTCAATCTTGTAGATATCAGTCGAGAATCTGTTCAGAATTCTGCCGGTAGGAGTAACATCGAAAAAGCTCATAGGGGCACGGAAAATAGCCAGAGCCATCTTCTCGTGCAGCTTACGAGATGCCTCAATCGAGCAGAAGATCCAAAGAATCAGAGTCTGAATCATCGTGAGAGCGGAAGACCCGATACCAAAGAAGAAATAGATAGTCAGGAAGCGACCAACGGCAGCATTGTAACCGTTCTCGGCATTGCTTTCAGCCCACTTCTTCAACCAGACGGAACCACAGATGTTGACAACCTGGGCTAGAATGAGAGCACCCAGGTAGCAGGTAACGGCAATCCAGTTGTTGCTCTTGGCATATTCCATGTAAACCGACGTCTTGACACTACCCTTCTCCGAAGTCTCCTGGTTCTGCGTAGACTTGCGGTTAGCGGCATGATCATCCTCATCAGAAAGCTTACGAGGGCCGTGGAAACTAGCTTCACTAGCACGACGCAGAGTCTGCATGCTGTTGGAGCGGCCCTTATCCTTAGCAACAGAAACGGGAATATTAGATAATGAGTGAACCTCATCACCAGCCTCCGAGCTAGGCTTGCTCTGGCCGCCTAAGACAACGGAGACATCAGCAATAGTGGAAGTTTCACTAGCGTTTCCAGTACCATTATTAGATTCGTGGCCGGCAGTTTTAAGAAGATCCAAGATGAACCCTTTCATAGCGATAAGCTGCTTGTAGGTCCCCTTCTCCATGACGCGGTTGTCCTTCAGGAGAGTAATGTAGGAAGCCTGAGCAAGAACTGGGATCGAATTCGTAGCAAGGATACGAGTCTTAGAGCTCAGGAGACCAGAAGGGCCGAGAACATTGTCAATAATGTGCTTGCCGACGTGAGAGTCAACAGCGGAAAGAACATCATCAAGCAGGTAGATATCGGCACGGGCGTAAACGGCACGGGCGAGAGCGACACGGGCCTTCTGACCACCAGACAGCGAGATACCACGCTCACCAACGTAAGTCTCATCACCGTCAGGGAGCTGAGCAAAATCGTCGATGAGGGCGCAAGCGTGGACAGTACGCTCGTAGAATTCGGGGTTGAAGCGGTGACCGAAAGTAATGTTGTCCTTGACACTGGCGTTCAGAATCCAAGGCTGCTGAGCAACGTAGGCCATGTTACCACGGATCTCAACGGTACCCTTCAACTTGTAGATATCACCTAGCAGGGTAGACAGGAACGAAGACTTTCCAGCACCGACACGACCGACGATGCAAGAAAGCTCGCCCTTGTAGGCAGTGAAGTCGATATCCTGCAGAACAGCCTTATCTTCCTCCGCATGGCGGTCCCAGGAGAAGGTACCGTCACGAATAATGACAGTCTCCTCACCGAGCTCAGTAGGGGGAACGCCGTGAATGACAGCATCCTCCTGAAGCTCGTCAGCAATGAGGAAGTCGGTAATACGCTGAACAGCAACAGTAGCCTCAACTATGGCAGTGATAACCATGGGAAGGACGGCCAGAGGGAAGTTAAGCAGGTTGAACAGAGACAGAGCAGGGAAAACAATGTCAGTGGTCAATGGATTGTTCTGAGTGAAGACGTAGGCAGCAAAAGTAGAGCACGAAACGAAGAAAGGAGCAGTGTTCCAGGTGAAGTTGGCGATGGCCTGAGTAGCACCAATGCGGCGCAGGTTTTTCAGTTCCTGGTCGTTACGGACGTGGTTAAGCTTGTTCATGAAGGCAGTGCCCCAAGCGTAGAGCTTAATGCTCTTCATGTTGTTGATAATCTCAGTGATGAGGCGAGAACGGGAGTCTTTAACTTTCATCTGTTCTTTCTGCAGGTTACGCATAAGACGAGAGATGTAACCGTTGATAGGCAACATGATGATCATGACACCAATACCAGCAAACATAGAATAGCCCACAAGATCGTACAGCGAAAGCATGCATAGAGTGATTTGAAGAGGCGCGGACCACAGCATCTGACCGAATTGGGTAAGATCCTGAAGACGTTGGGCATCAACAGCCATGAAGTTGACAATGTCACCAGTAGTCTGGTGAGTGCGACCCTCGTTACTCAGACGCAACGACTTTTTGTAGATGGCGGAAGTAAGACCACCTTTGATACGCATACCAGAGACAAAAGCGCGCTGGAAGTACTGGTGCACCATAGCCGACTGAACGATGGCAACGGTGAACATACCGAAAGCGACGCTGACACCCTTGATAATAGGCTCGGGAGTGAGATTGGGGTTGGCATGAGACTCAACGAAAGCGATCAGAACACGCAAAAGCTGGGGCTGGATGTACTGGGACACATCGTTGACGACCTTGAAGATAGCACCCAGAGCGTAGCACCAGCCATAGGCATTCCACATAGCTCTCCACAGGTTGGGACGGCTGCCATGAGCCAGCTCCTTATCCCAGGCAAGTTGGAAAGCATCGCCGGTCTCCTTAGTGGTATCGCCCTTAGCCAAAGCCCAGAGATCATTCTGGGTGAGATACTCCTTGTACCCATAGCGCATGAGAGGGGTCATCCAGCCAAAAGTCAACACAGAGAAGACATTAGCGTACTCCAGAGGGCACTCCTCCTCATCAATGAGAGTCTCATACGAACTCGTCTTGCGCGGCCACAGCCACTCGAACAAGAACTCAACAATGCATAGCGCAAAGTTTATGCAGTACAAGACGAAGAAGGCAGGAGAGTCAACGTAGACCTGCTGGGAGACCAGCGAACGCAGCTTGACAGTGAAGGCAATCAAGAGGAACAACCAAAAAATAAGGACGACGCCATTAGGGTTACATATGCGGGTATGCTCAAGCCATTGGATCGTAAAGGCAATACACAAAGCCAAGACGTTGGCGGCGGTAGTCCACGCGCGGAAATCAATATACCAATTCTCTCCATAAGCAACGGCTTGCAGCACTAACTGCACAATAGTAAGGCCAATGATAGCAACAAGCAAAGACTACATTAAGAAGATATAAAGTTAGTGATAAATTGCAGTAAATATGCAGCATTGAGGGGCATTTCTTACCTGCTTCAGCCAAAAGTGCCAATCCTTAGGCACGACAGACGACACTCTTCTCATCAACCATACAACAGCAAGAGCACCAACAAAGATGCCAAACGCAGAAACGCTCATAACAAATGTATCCAGGAAGCACGGCGTAAAATCATAGCGGGTAGGACTAAGCGGTCCCCAGCCCTCCGCATTCCCACAGAACGGGCGCGCAAAGATGGAGGCTGCGGACGGCGACGACGTCATATAACCGTAGCCAAGCTCCTCGACAAAGCGCAGCCCCGTCAACGAACCGGACGCCAGCACACGCTGAGAGTCATCGCTGCGCTGAGTCCAGGCCAAAAAAGAGTCGCTGTAACCACTCATAGCAAGAGCAGAGTCTTCTAGGCCGGAAGCGGGCTTCAGTGCGGCGGATCGCGGGTAGCGAGTATTGGGGGGATTCGATCGCTGAGGTCGAGATGAATGTGCGCAGATGAAAATAGATGGAGAGGGTCGGTCAATAAAGATTTGAGACACCTCTCAATGATTGTGAAGACGTGATGCGATGCGATAATCGGCAGCACTTGGTGATGGTGATGCGCGATAATCGAGCTAGAAGTTTCGAAGAAATAAATTTAAATCAATAAGCATGCTCCAAGCTATAAGTTTAATAACCTCGAAAAAATCCTACTGCTGCGCGTTCCAAGCGGCAGGCTAGCCCTGGTTCTAGTTCGATTCGGACTTTAAGCTGGACAATAGATAAAAACCAACGGAGTTTTGTCCGACACGACAAGCCGGTGAGAGCTTGCTGCAAGTTGCACAGAATTGTGACTGTGTATTCAAGAAGAAAAAGTCAGCTATCATCAAATGTGATTCATAAATAGTTCTAAATGGGAACAAAAGCCATTCATCAGTTGGAGGGTGGCATCAACGAACTTGTACGATCCACTAGACCTTCTTAATGAAGGCAAAACACCACAATAAGACGCAGATTTTGAAAAGCGGGTGGCATGAGAAGTGTAAGACGAAAGAAGCGTATCATGAATATCAAGCGCAAACTCTGTTTCTATTAGTATTACTCCGTTTTTTTGGATATTGTTCTTGCGGCAGTTACATACGAAAATTTCCGTCCTGATATTTACAAGTAGCTACCGCACTAACTTCGCAACCTTCCGCATTAGGTATTCCGTTCCATTAAAAGTAAACCGCTTATACAAGTAACTATCCCGGGATTTCACATTTATCCATCAACTTCCAGTCACCCATCAAGCAGATGGCCTACATCATCACTTCAAATGTGCTACCAGCCAAAATTTACCATCAATGTAAGCATCAATGGTAAGTTTCGGAGTTCGGGAATAATCACAAATGTAATATAATGTATTGGTTTGTAAGCGATCTAATTGCACAACGCAACCCTAATTCCTAGCGGCACTCCACTTAACGCCGGTGTATAAAGCCGGCCACGCCAACATTAGTATCCAGGAACCATAGCTCTAGTTTGGAATTTTCACGACACCGAATCAGTCAATTGGGCACGTGACTTGTAGCGATAATGAGTTCCTGAGATCATTGTCGAGTCAAAATGATACATGAATATTCTTTAAAAGATCAATATTCGTACGGTTAACTGTCCTGCGATGCGCAATGCAGGGTCTTGATGATAAATGGAGTGTATTAATGAGAAGGTAGGAGCCATACTTGTATCCTCGGATAAAATATCAGGTCGTGCTACCTATACCTCACAAATGTGGTTTTGTGATGTTGTTTTGCAAAGATGTGTAGAGTAAATAAGCTGTTTTTGTCATGTCTTTAGTGAAGTGTTTAGATAGCCTGTCTCTTCTGAAGTTGTCATTATTGTCAAATATGACAATAAACCGTATTATTTCTCATAATGGTCCATGCATGTTATAATAAACACAGATATGTTTACATAGGATTTATGTCAAATTTAGGGTTTATAGCAAATCATGGTCAGATAAAGTCATGTATACATTTCACCAAAGAACGAACAGTAGTTTTACCGGTAAAAGACATTATGAATTACATAGCTAAAAACTATTAAAAGTAAAGTCATCATAAAGAACAATACACTAATTCATATCATCATGAGAGCCCATTAATAAACGAACAAACTCTTCTCAAAATAGGACATACTAACAATTGCTTCATCCTACCCAGCAGTACCCCAATTCATTTTCATAAAATCGTAACATTACATATCACCCCTTGAGACATCATCTTTAAGCCGTCATGCCGTTGACGACAAAGCTTTGGGTGGAGTCATCAAAATAGGCCTTCTTAACATCCGTCTCGGAAACGATGTCGAGAGGAGCCAACTGGGCATCAGCGAACAAACTCAAGTAGGTAGAGCTAGAAAAAGGTTAGAAAAATGAACATAGAAATGGCATCCAAGATCTCGATAACCTACCTGTCAGACATATATGAAGAGATGACTTTCAGGGATACATCCTCCGGGCCCCCGAAACCAATGATGGCGCCCTGGAGAGCCCGGCCACTTGCGCGGTAGCACAACTTATACGCAGAGTCAAAAGAATTTTTGGGACCCTGGGTTGTCGTCTCGCCATCCCACTTCCATTCATGTGTGCACTGAGCCGACGGAGTGAAGTTCTTGGCAGCAGCGTTAGGGTCTGTAAGGATGTCTAGGGGTTTCTTAGTTGGTTAAGTTAAGGTGGAAATGTTCAAGTATAAGAGACACTTACATTCAAGTTTGCAGTCGAAGAGGGTGGTATTGGAAGTGGCTTTGGAGCAGAGAAGGGAAAGGTCAGAGATCTGGAGGTCCTGGATAGGGGTAGGGGCGGAGATGGTGGTGGCGGCCAGGGCCATAAGGACGATAAGGCAGGTGAAGAAAGACATGGTAATGAAGAATGGATTAAAGTGTAGAATAGAAGATTAGAATATTGCTGATGGGATGATGATAGAAGATCGATAATATCACAACGTAGTCTGCGTGATAGAATGTACAATGAAAGTCCAAGGTAGTATGCAATATAAACAAAGTATCCAAATTAGGAAATAGCAAAAGTAAATGGTAAGAAAAGAAGAAAGAACCAACGAATCTAGAACGACAAGAGTCCAAGGGGAAAAATGATGATCTTAAGGACAACGTTGAGAATAGGTGATGCTACTTGAAGTGACCTCAGGGTATTGGCGAACTGTGATGGATAGGGAATTGCGTGGGGACGGACGATCTTCTGATGTAATGTGACGGGGAAGCGGCGGGAGCTCAATGTGGGATATTCTGGTGTAGATCGTGGCGGAAGATGAAGAAGGCTGGGGTTTGGTTTTTTTGAAAGACAGTGAGCGGTGAAGACGAAGATAGTGATAAATGTGAGATGGAGAACAATTGGTTAATGCATCAAGGGAGAAGAAGAGCCGGCTTTTTATATGAGACAATGCATCTTAGTTCGTATAATGATATCACTGTCCATAGACCTGCCTCCACTCTTTGGAGATACTAGCTCTACTCCCATCCATTACTAAAACAGACTAATTCCATATGACAAAAAGCTTCCCTTCATAATGTGACATCACACCACACTACTCACCATTTCAGCCATCTCATTTTCAACGCCTCTACGCTGCCGTCCTCTCCACCCATTAATAACCCCCAATCCAACAAGCCTCCAAAATCTCCAATCATCACCAATTATCTCCCGTGAATCGCATTTCATACATTGCATAACTCACTCCATCTCTCTGCATCCAACAATCATCACTCTCTGTCCACCTATTCTGCCTCCCATTATGCACCAGTCAGGGTGATTCGCTGCCCCCCAACTGCAACCCCTCTAAATTAACAACTAACCCTGTCTAAATCACAACCTCATCGCGTATCCGCCGCTCATTAACGGAAGGTTCCTACAAAATAAGCAGCCCGTAGTAGATCCATCACTCCGGGATTATCACCGACCGACATCCAATGCTAAAACCCCATTGACTTTGACACGACAATGGTTCTATTTCCTATCCGGACATTTTTGCTCTTTTTCAACTACTTGTACAGCGGAGACTATCAGGCGATTTTCCAAGAGTATACCCTCACCGCCACGAATAGCGATACGAAAGGCGAAAAGCCCTGCGATGTTGTGTTGCGTCAACAGGGATGGTGATGAAGCGTGTCTTTAACGCCGCTTATCTTTATCTGCAACTAGATTATTTATGCGATTTGGCAGGCCGATGGTGTTTTGCTGAGGGATTCTGGGGATGGATAGAGAATAGTGTCTTGGGAAACATGCAAGCGCAGGAGCTGAAAGACCGGAGTGATCAGCTATACAGCGATTGATGAAGTATGTGTGGCCATACGTGCATATATCGACCTTTGATATATGCATATATCTTGGGGTTGCCGTTTTCAAATATCAAAGAAGCAAAAAGACACATTGAGTCATCGGGATCCTAAGTTGTCGATGATTGACAGATGCATTTCACTCAATGATCTGGACCCCGCCTTCATTCCCTTATCGCCAAAGATCTTTGACAAAAGAGCGGGGTTCTTGATTCCGGAATAAAATGATGGGACAGGCCGGGGGAACATGGCAGGGCTGACAAAGGGCTTTGAAAGTGGTGATGGAGTGGTTGTGTTGTCCGCTGGGGCGGAGTGCCCTGATACGGTATCTGGGACTTGACTCTGATGGATCATCTCGGCTGGAGTGACATTTACGAGGTGGTATGGTGATGTTTGCATAAATGCGTCTTGTCAACGGAAAAGCCGGGTCTAAATTTCACGGTATGTATGTTGGCGACTGATAGCTGGCAGGGAGTGCATCTTATTATGACCCGATTCGTTGATCACAAAGCTCTCTGCGACTGATACACAAAAGGATAGACTTTGTTTCTTCCCCAAAAAAACACTATCAAAGTGTTTTGGGAATATTGAGGGTGCAATCGCACTTGTTCTATGGTGACTACACAATGAGACATTCCCCACGTTGCATATGTTTAGACCAATATAAAAATAATGCTATAAAGGTTGTATATATTTACCCAAAGTGTCAATATCACAATATTGAGTTGTTACATTTCTACAATTGCACTTCCTACCTCATCTTCCCATATCAATTTCTACTCATTCACTAACTTCATCCCTAAACCACGACATGGCATCTGGCTACTCACAGAAATGAATCTTTAAACACACTCTCAACTGACAAACTTGATGGCTGGTGCGACGAGTCGAGATATATCATGAGAAAGCTAACTGAGTAGGAAACACAAGATGATTTTGTGGAGCATGAACAACGAAGATGCGGAATGGTGACGTGATGGCGTGATAACTAGAGATATTGAGGCTACTGAGGGATTTTGGGCATGAAATAAATATGCATAAATTTTTTTGGATGTTCAAATTCATTGAGAACCTAGTTATGCCGTTTTAAGCATTAGATTAAAGGTAGTTGTGTCATCATGAATAGGTTCTCCTTGTATGATGTTGGGGTTACACAAGAAAATACAAGATTCATAATTGTAGGTGGTTAACTTCATCTTGAGGATCTGGTTAGATAACATGATTGAATATATCTTTAAACAAGGGTTATTCGATATTAGTATAGCGAAGCTTTCCTTTTAGCTTACATAGTTTTCCGAATCATCATACGCTATGCGGTCATGCTTAGATAGGAGCATCATCCATAAAGTGACCTTAGCATATAACTGCATGATTCTCCTACGACTACTTGCAATATTGACTTTGTAGATGAGAAGTATCTGTATTTTTAGCTTCTCTTCTGTTACACCAGAGTTCGGACTCGCATTTAACTACTGGTAACCATCCCCGGGAACCGAATGTCACCCTATCCAACTTCGCCAACCTTTCCGTTACCACCAGATCCCTAGAATATATTACTAACCTTTATCTTTTCAGTTACACTGACATCCTTCTCCACACATTGCTCTTTATCCAGTTTCCCTTCCCCCCCTGACTTCAGTGCCACCTACCCAACCACCCAAATCCATCTCCCCATCCCCTCAAGTCCCACACAATCACCTCTCAACGCAATAGAAATACTTGAGTATCCCCTTTATATATAAGACCAGCTCATCCTAACACTCCCCCTTCTCCACACTTGTTAACTTTTCTGACAGAACTGTCTAACTTAATGGCGACCTAGACACTCTATACACTGGAAGTATAATTTTCTGAAAGACAAAGAAAGACATTAGTAACGGTGGGGCTTGAGCGTGTTGAAAGCTAAATGTTGATGTCTACGTCACAGGTCGACATAGTAATTAGATATATCTCAAAGACGAAATTATATCGATCGTATACAACATTTCCAAGTATCTCTCACTAAGGGACCCCACGTCCGCCTGACGATAGTGGCGCCCCGCCAAGATTCATATAATCAGGCTACTCGGCCACTGAAGGCTGATAAACCGCTCTATAAACAATAGAAAATCTGACATACGGATGTCCACACACCCATATTGCTGATCATATGACGCCGACGGTCAACCACGAGCTGCATTCACACAAACATACGTTGTCTGCAAACCATGGATTGATCCTTCACGGCAGCTGATAATTGTTTGTTGCTAGAAATCGCTAGCTGGCATGACGCTATTTTTAGAAACTCGCCTAGCTGCTGACATGAATGCATGGTTTGGCTGCTTATGGTGCATTGAGGGAGTCGAGAGGATTTTCCGCTTGGCTGAGGATACTGTCGGGATGTTAAGGTCTTTAGAAAGAAAGTCAACTCGGAGTGAGGCATTGAGACATTGGGAAGAGGCCACTTTGAGACAATATCAGACGAAGATGGTACTATTTGTTCGTGATTCATATAAAACCAGTGACATTCATCCTTTTAAGAACTCTGGCCTGGCATCTCCAGAGCCCCTCACTGTCACTAGGTTGAAGGTCTACGGTTCTACCCCTAATTCTAATATTTCCCACTAACAAAGTCCACTATCTAGACATCCTCAAGCTATATTCCCTGTAAACTCGTCCTTGTCGACTAAGCACAGCCCCAATCCTGTGAAGCGACAAAATCCATGCTACTTCCTTCCACAATCCGGATTCTCGTACACGATGCCGTCGACTTATTGGAACAACAAAACGTCGTCGTCAGCATTCACGAAGAGCCTAGTAAACAAGGCTATGACCTAGTTCTCAAGAAGCCAGCCCTTAGCCCAAAGAAAGAATAGAAAAAGCCGGTTTCACGTATCCCATTGATTGGGCCTTTCGGATAGACGCTACATTGTATGCACAGATGCATTGTCTTGTCGATGAGCTTCAAGAGGCTATTTACATTGCGACGCTCGTCACTAGAGCCCGAATTAAGCTTTCGAACAAAACTTGGAATAATATGGTGCTCCTGGGAAAAGAAAATAGGGGAATCTAAGGTTGAGTCTTGGCTGAGACTCGCCTAGGAATATTGCGCCGTATAGCCACGAGATCCAAATGGTAAGCTGGTAGACAACTGGAGACGATGTTGAGTATACGAATCAAGAGAATATTAAAAGGGGATGATGCGGATTGTTCTAGATTTTTCTCTTGCAGGTCTGGGTTTATCGGAAGCTTCAAGAGCCTGAGAGGACTCGCCAACTAGGCATAGGATCGAGTCCGAAATAATGTGAATATTCGTATATAGAAGACGCAGTAGTGACAATGTCTTGGGAATATACAGGGAACGTGTGATGATGGAGAGAACCGCAAATAAATAAATTATAAATTCCATAGCCTAACCTAGAGCCATGTGGGAAGTCTTGGGCGGGATATTTTGTACGCAGCAAACGGAAATTCCAATCCGCCTTCCCCATAAGAAGAAAAGGAAGAAATGATATGCCTATGACTATAATATTTAACCATCCCGTCACACTCGTGATTCCCAGTTACCCAGAAGCCTTTCTTTCTCTCCCACGATGGAACCATTTCCAATTATTTGGATCACCTTGGAAAATTGACCATGCTTGCTCTTCCTCTTCTTAACAAAAGAGCAGAAAAGCCCAAGCCCGTAATCCATCGCATCGCTTCTCTCACTTAGTAGTAGCTAATATAGCCCCGAAGTCTACCGGCCAGCCCTAGCACTTCCAAGGCTACCAAAATCATACAGAAAGACGGGCACAGAGTCCGTGAGCATCTAGTTTGTCAAGCAGCGCGATGCTGGCTAGGCACTTGAGGTGTTTTTGCTAGGTTTTGTGAAATCAAAGGACAGTGGTTGTTGAACAAGAGATTCTAACTGAATGGTAGTCAGATGTTGATTGGTGGTATTTGATATACGGTGAATGACTTAGAGGTTTTAGACAAAGCAAGGGAATGAATTTGAGAAAAAGAAAGACTAGTTAATTTGTAGCAAGAGTTGAACATACTGACGAGTGGAAGGGAATATCGACCTGGTCCCAAGAACCAATATTGATCTTTCGCTTCTTTTCTTTTCTTAAGTTTACGTGCACTCCCGGCTAGTCGTTTTCTCGATTGTCTGTCTGTCTGATGCAAGTGTCGAGGGTAGTAACCACTCCCACTCGCTTGTTCTGATATCATCTTTCTCGCTTTGTCTTTTGACAGCCCCTCTTGTTTCTCTCTTTGCTTGTTTGCTTTAGCTACTCGTGTTAGTTGCAAATTGTCAAGATACCAAACCATAGAGTCTCAGTATCAGATCCACTGGCTCTTTTGTTTGACGCAAACACATCAACCTTGTCGGTATGGCCCGTCCCTTCTGTCCCGAGTACCGCCTGTACTTTATCTAGCTCATCTCATCTTGCCTGAGTTCCATCAGCCACTGTCTGCGCAAGCTGAACTCATCATCTTGGTGTGCCATTGCCATTTTTGTGCTTACGCCTGCAGCGTCTGTTTCGCCGTCGATCTTACTGTCGCCTACTCACCAAAAACATCAAAAGCAAGACATATCTGCGCTATTTTGTCTGCTTCTTTTCTTCTCTCCCTCGAAGTTCTTTTGCGCTGGCTCATCGAAGCCTTCTGTATCTCTAGAGTGCCCCACCAACAAATCACTAGTTTCACATATGCTCACAAGCCATTGGCAGCGTTCCCAGATTGCATTCTTGTTACAGACGTTGTCTCATCTTACCAATCCAAGACGCCGCTTCCGTGCCCCAGGCCACATCGGCACTCACACAACCTACAGAAAGCCTGCAGCGAGCCTCTTTGAAGTACTGAAGAGACCCAAAGTTCAACAAGGAATCAAAGTTTGCCAAAGCACCCTCCACCGCTGCCGGCACATCGAAGACAACACTTATACGCATTAGTGGTGCTGTATTCAACAGGCTTCCAAAAATACTGTCTCCCCACCACCAACTTGCATTGAATCTGACCGACAAAACCAAACTCCACAGAACCCTGAGACCACTCCAGGCCACATCCACATCCACCCAGCCCCATTCCCTCTCTAATTCTCTCTAATCCTTGTGACCTTTTACTGTCTTATCGTCAGTCGCATTTGTCGCATCCCGTTAGTTGTCTTTCGTTTCGTTGTTGTCCTTTCAGTTTCTCAGTCACTGTCTTTGCTTCATTTGTTAGCCTTTTCTCTCATCTCCGTCTTTATCGAAAGATTCTCTGTCCATCCATCCCATCTTCTGATATTAGGCCATGGTAGGTTTTAATCTCAAGGGTCTGAAAAGCAAGTCTCAAAAGGCTGCTGCCGCTACCGCAGACTCTGAGTCGTCTTCAGTGGTCGATGGTTCGGTACCGGGACTCCCGCTCACATCGGCGTCCATGGTATCGCTCAACCACAATGAGGAAATAGCAAATGTCCCACCAATCCCAATGCAAATGCAGCAGCACAACTCAGGTGTGTGACCCTCCTACAACACCCCTCTATCCCTCCCTATTTTTTAGCCACCTCCAGGGTCTCTGTTTAGCGAGCACCTTCTGTATCCACAGGCGGGGTAGTTTCTCTTCCAACAGATTTCATCCCTGTTTTAGCTGGCTGTGACCCTGTCTAACGTTCTGAATCCCTTGTTTTTTGGCACCTTTCAGCCTTGTCTGAGCAACATCATCAGCATAAAAATAGTTTACAGGGCTCGATGCCGCCTCTGGGCGCGGTCAGCCTGCATGCGCCACAGATGCAGCAATACCTTCAGCAGCAGCAGCAGCAGCAGTACCAACATCCCGACGACGTCGGGCAGATTCACACTGCGTCATCGCCGAGATATAGCACCCAACAGCTTCACGATCCCTACATACAGCAACAGCAACAACAGCAACAGCAGCAACAGCTCCAACAACAGGCGCAACAGTCCGGATACTCGTCCAATATGGACTACGACAACGCCTCACGCTTCTCTATTTCCCAACAAAGCGTCCACGACGACCAGAGCCAACAGCAACTGCACCAGAAGCAGCAATTCTCCAGCCAACATCTCCAGCCCCCGTCATCTCCCGGCCTTGCACCTGTCGCCGGAAAGGCCCCGGAGCTCGCCGCCACCCCGGAAAAGCAATCCAAGTTCCGCAAGCTCTTTGGTCGCAGCCAAAAACACGCAGATAATTCTCGTTCTCCCACAACGCAAGCTCCTGTGGTGGTCACTGGCCACTCGTCTTCTGCTAGTTTGGGAGCTGGCGGCCCACCTCTTGCGCCATCGGCTATTCAGACGCAACACTTGAACAATGGAAACCCCGCATTATCACCGCACCCCCACAGTACTGCGAGCGCGCTGCCCCCGACAACCTCAGGATATCCTGTGGGTTTCCAACAGCAGCAGTCAAGCTCGGGATACTCTAATACTGTGGGTTTGGCTAGACGCGCTAGCAAGCGATACAGCACTAACGGGCCGGTGGCTACCTCCCCGAGCCAACGGGGCCAGCAGCGCATATCGCAGTTGGTTTCCAGTAGTGAGGCCGAGCAGTTGGGCAACCAGCTTCAGTGGCAGCAACAGCAGCAACAGCCCGGAGACTTTGCGCCAGAGCAAATACAGCAACAAAGATACAGAGGGGACTCCGCTGTAAGCCAACACCACCAAGCCCAAGCTCAGGCCCAAGCCCTCTATAACCAACAGCATCAGCAACAGCAACCCCAGCCTTCTTTGTCTGGTGCTAGTATCTCATACATTTCCTCTACTGCAAGTACCAGCGTCAATTCTGCTCCTGTTTCTTCTTTTGCTTCCGCCTCTTCATCAATTCCCACTCCCGCCCAGCTGCTCCCCGCTCAGCTTCAGCCCCCGCAACCACCACAACTACAACAGCAGCAGCAGCAATCACCATATATTCTTTCTCCGCAGCCTCGTCGGCCAGAATCAATTCAGGCGGCCGCTTACTCTGACGGCCAACTGATCCCGATCCCGAGCCCAAGCAATAATACTAGTGGTGTAAGCAGCCACAACGCCAATTTCGTTTCCTATAATCAGCAGCCGCAGCCGCAGTCGCATCAGCTACACCAACAACACCAACAGCTCTACCACGATTCTGCTGTCGATTCTGCTTCACTTATTTCCCGTGAATCACCTGTCGAAACCTTTACTCCTGGAAGCTCTACTCCTGCTGCATACAACCCTCAACAGTTCTTGCAGCAGCCGCAGCTTCAACAACAGCAGCAGCAACCCCTACAGCCTCAACACCCCCCGTCCATGTCCCCGGCCCTCTCTCGTCAATCCCTCGACATCAATAATAGCACCTCCGCCCACAGCTCCGAGTCTATTCTTCCTCCTCCTTCTCTGCAACAACCGAAGCCCCCTCCTGGCGCTACCACGGTCAATCCATCAGCGACTACTTCAGTTGACAACGTCCCTCCCCAACAGCAGCTCAGCGGTATCCCATACCGCCCGGTTATACCCCCGTCTGCCGGCTCGCAGCAAAACATCCACCAGGGCCAACCTCTGCAACAACAGTCCGCCTCTTTCAACCCACCCGCCGCCAATTCGGACGGCATCTCTACCGACGTTCCTCCCGAAGTCGACCGTGCTAGTCCCCAGTCTTCAACCATGGACCAGAATGATGCAGCCAAGGAACTAAGTACGTAATATTGTGACTTGTCGATATTTCCTATCTAGGCAATAAACTAACATGACTATTTCTTTTCTTTACTGTAGCTTCCAAGTATAAGCATGTTAAACGGCTTTACTTTGATGGCAAGAAGGAAATTGAAAGCCTGAACCAACAAATCATCACGCTCCAAAATGCTGTCGCCAACCAGCGCATCTCAAACTCGCGCACTGTTCTCGATGATCAAGAGTATGCCAACCGTTTTGATCGTCTCAACAAGGCCATCAAACAGCTTTCTTACAAGCTCCGCAAGGACTGGAAGAAAGCCCCTACGTGGATGGAGGGGTACATCTCCAAGGCCGAGGTTGCGGCTGGTGCCAAGGAGATGATGGCTGCCAGCCGTGCCATCATTAACAAGTGGCTATACGAGAAAGTCTTTCAGCGCTGCTTCCACCCGTCACTTGACCCCGTCTTTTCTGCCGGCCTCAAGAATCTTGAGTGTGTGATCCGCCAACCAAACTACACCTTTACAAGTCCTGAGGAATACAGCGCGCTGACGGGGAAGCTTGTGTCCTGGCGCATGGCTACTTTGGAGGGTCTGAAGCCCCAGCTACAACCCACCGATGAGGAGGGTCTCAAGACAGCTCAGGCTAATGAGACTGCATTCCATAAGGCGGTTCACGATGACTTGATGAAGTTCCTAAATGAGCATGTGGACCTGCAGCCAGTGCATTCGGCGGCGCAAGAAACCGACTCTATTATCCAGTCCGTCATCGCCATCATCAAGAACCTCCCCATGGAAAGCAGAGACGTTGCCGTCATCTACCCCTATTCCAACGACATTGTTGACCCGAACACCATGCAAATTGTCGAGGGCGGCGGTGACCCCGAGGCAGAAAACGAGAGTAAGTTGCACAATTTCCCGTGTTTCTATTTATGTGTATCAAAGTACCAAGCTAACAAACCTACGCAGAATCCACCGATGCCATTCCAAAGATTGTCCGCTTCTCAACGACCTTTGGTCTGAGTGTGACTGGACGCCAGAATTTGTGCAAAGCCGATGTCTGGGCTCTTGTCCAACCGGCGCCACCGTCTGCGAAGTAGATCGTGTGATGGTGTGGGGTGCTTATTAACATTTGTTTTTTTGTTGCGTTTATTTTTTCTTTTGCTTTTGTCCATTTACGTCGATACATACTACATACGCCTCTTTTGGCTTTTCCCTAGTTGTTTTATAGTTGCTTTTTCTTGTTATTCTTCTTTTCTTTGCTGGTTTGTTGTTTGGGGTGTTGGTTTTATGTCGATGGTAGTTGGTCGGCACTGCGTTGCATGTTGGTTACTTTTTGTTGTCCCAAAACTGGTTCTGATATCCCCATTTTCGTGTCTGTTGAAGCCTATGAAATGAGACTTTTGTTCCCTTTTGCGATATATCCAGTTGCGGTTTATACATTCACATTACACGTTTTATGCACACATTAAAGTTTCTTGTCACATTGTGAGTCAATACTTGAACTGATATGACTTCATGTGAGCCTCTTTGACTGTAATCTTTTATTTAAGAAAAAGTATCAAGTATATTGGAGGCGTCCTGATGTGGAAAAGCCCAACCGAAGATTCATCTCCACCCGAACTACAAAGTACCGCCCCGCCAAGCCGCTCATTTCTTAAACCTCCGCAGGATCATACTTTCTATGCATCCATATAGTCCTTTTCATGTAAATTGGCTTCTTTTTTAATAATTGGCGAGTAAATCTTGGGCAATTCCTTTCATTTATTAACGTCAAGGGCCCCGCAGTTTGGAGGGATGGGATGTGTTTATCTATAAGTCGAATTAGGGTTTCGTGTAATGATAAAGATAATAGTATCGAACCAAGGGAACTCACCGCTTATATTTTGGGGTTTTCTGCCAGACCCTACCAATGTGTACTGTGGGCTCCCGTGATGACAATAAACGTTGCATTGAGGGACTGGATACAATAATGTTATGAGATACCATAGCAATCATAACCACATAATGACCTCCAAAGCCAAACCGTCAACCCTCGAGCCCTCGAAACTAGGCACCCAGGAATAGTAAGTAAATACCCTCTCTATCTAACCCCGTGCATCTAACCCAACACCTCTCACGTAACACAAACCCGTGATGTCACCCCCGCACCCGGTATCTCCCTTAGAGTCCACTAATTGATAATTATCCAGCTGGGAATCCCTCTACATTCGTGAAAAGGCCAATCACGGGGAAAATCCCTCCGACAAAGGCACAGTCTGGTTCGACGACAGTAACGCCGAAGAAAAAGTCCTTTCATTCCTTCACACCCGGTGCTCCGACAGCAAAGTTCTATTCACCTCTGGCTTCGATGAGTCTGATCCTGATGATTCAGAAGAGGAATCCGATGATGACGATAACAACGACGATGAAGAACAAGATTCCCCAAAAGACCTCAACCACACCACAACCTCCTTCCTCGACCTCGGCTCTGGCAACGGCTCCCTCCTAATCGCTCTCCGTAAATCCGGCTTCGCCGGCCCTCTCCACGGCATCGACTACTCGTCCTCCTCCGTCGCGTTCGCCCAAGAGATCGTCTCGACATTCCCTAATGACCCCCTCATTACCTTTTCCCAATGGGATATCTTGAACTCGCCGTATTCCTCTGTGTTGACGGCCGGTAGCCAGCCTGATGGGTTCGATGTGTTGCTTGACAAGGGGACGTTTGACGCAATTAGTTTGAATGAGGAAATGGATAATGAGGGTAGGAGAGTTTTTGAAAATTACCCTCGGAGAGTCGCCGGCCTAGTGAAGAAAGGGGGTTTGCTTGTTATCACGAGTTGTAATTGGACTGAAGAAGAGTTGAAGGTTTGGTTTGTAGAAAGAGGGGAATCTGAGATTGGGAAGTGGGAGATTGCGGGGAGAGTCAAGTATCGGGTGTTTTCGTTTGGAGGTATTAGCGGGCAAACGATTAGCACCTTGTGTTTCCGAAGGATCTAGAGATATTGGAAAGCAATCTAAAATGGGGCCAAAAGGGACATAAAACATCCTATAATTACGAATATCATGACATAATCACTATATCACAACCTGAAACTTATTCATCATCTTTCTTTATGCAAAACGATAAACACTGGCTCGTCATTTACGTGATCTTTAGGTATTCTTAAACATACTTAATCCCGACCTTGACCTTTAACATCTTCCTCATTACTCCAACTCATCACCACATTTATTGATCCATAGGCATCGGCGTGTCTGACCCATTGTGAATCGCTTGCGTGGCAAAGAATCGCACATCAACATCTTCATCTTGTGCAAGGACGTCCAGAGTAGGCAAGATTCTCTGGTAAATGAATCTGTTCCCCTCGGCGGAATCCTCAAGGGGCCGGCCTTCTCCAAAGAGTAGATAGTGCCACCAGACTTGGGGAGCTTCTTGAGAACGTTGATCAAAGAGTTGTATGTCTTGGCAACGTTGAAGCGGATGTTGGGGATCTCGTCACGGACCAGGGTCTCTAAGATAGGGAGGATAGAGGTCTCAATAACATCCCAGGTAATAACAGTAGAGAGCGTCTATTTAGGCGTTAGTAAGTAGATGCAGTATCGAAGAGATAAACGTGAAACTTACGCTAATGGCAAAACACGTGGTCATGCGGTAGAGGTAGTTAGGGTGCGCGCCCATAGTGACGACCTTAGAAATGATAGTCTCGCTGGCCCACTCGACACCAAACACCTCGGTGAGCTTTTGGAGGTTGAGGGTGGCCGCCTCACGAATAGAGAAAACAGTGTCACCCAACCAGCCCATGCAGAGATCTCCCAGCTGCTCATTGAAGTACTCAACGCCAAGCTGACCAGCCAACAGAGGAATGTACTCAATAATAGCAAGGCGGACACGCCATTGCTTATCCTCGGCCAAGGTAGTGATAGCGGGGAGTAGTGACTGAGCGAGCAAGCTAATGCCAATGACCTGGTTAACCAGCTCCAGCTTGGAGATTATCTGGAGCCGTACCTCGGGGAATTCATCCTTAAGCATCTGGATGAAAACGGGAACTAAGTGCTCAATAGTCTCCTGCTTGCCCAGGATTGGCGCAAGGCCGCTGATTTCGCGAGCAAGGTTAACTCTCACATGCTGAGAGGTGTCAGAGACCAGGTCCTCGACAGGAGGCATGATATCGTTAACAACAACGCTGTGCTCAATCAGACTGCAAAACCCGGGAATTTGGCCAGAGACGGCAGCGCGAACTTCAGCCTCGTTATCCTTTAACAACTTAACAAAAGCAGGAATGAGATCCCGAGAGATGACTTCATCGTCGACAGCCTTAGCAATCTATATTACACCACCATTAGTACGAAAATCTTTAACTATCCCACAAAAACATCAACTTACCGCCGTGAAGTGGTCAGCAACCATGTACCGTACACGCCAGCTCTTGTCCTCAATAAGCTTCCGCAGAGTGGTAAGCAGAACACCGTGGCCGGACTGCTGCTCCTTAGGAACGACTTCTGCAATCGCGATTAACACCTCGACAGTCAATAGTCTGACACTGTCTTGATCATCCGAAGCCAAATGAGCGAACATGGGAATCATCTCATCGATGACAATGGACGCCGGCATCTCTCTCACGAATTTTCCAAGATTGCTGGCAGCAGGACGACGCACCATCGGGGTATCATCATGGACAAGAGCGTTGAACTGCTTGCGCAGCTGTTCTTGGATAGGCGGTGACACTTTGCTGTAGGAAGCAGTATGAAGGGAACAAGCGGACACCTTGGAGGTGAACCAGTCGGCTTTGGAGAGGCGGGTGGTGAGAGGGACAAAGAAGCTTTCAACCTGGGTTGCGGAAAGCTCGGCACAAATCTTGTTCAAGGACTCGACGGCCTTGTCTCGAACAACAGGCTCTTCAATAGAGGCCAGGTTCTCCAGAGGGGACAGAAGCACGTGGGCCCAGTCGGAACCACCAACATACTCGACAAAGGAGCCCAGCTCCTCACTCAGAGCGACAAGGACCTCATCCTCGTCTTCGACGGACTCTGTTTAGGAAGCAGCAAAATTAGTATGGTGTTGGGGTTAGTGATGTTGGCGAGGCGCAGGTGTGCATTTCGGTTACCACTGCTGATGTCGTAGCAGCAAGATCAGGAATACAGAACATACCATCCAGGAAAGGAATGAGTTCCTCGCGAGTGCGCTCAGGACCTAAGGCAAGAGCAATAGTGGAAAGACGGTGGATGGCATTCAAACGTAGAACAACGTCATCGTGCTATGGTGGGAAGGCAAAGTTAGCCGGCGGTCAAGCTGGATAGTCACAACCGGTGGTCTAGCATCAACATGTAGACAAAATTGGCATTTATTAATGCCCATAAGAGACGGAAGGGTCGCTCGCCGACGACAATTGAGTTTCATACGAGCTCTGTATAGTGAGCCGAATAACTACGATCTCTACAGATACTCCACTTGGAGCTTTATTACTCGTGTGATGAAATTCTATCCCATGCGCAGAAGTGTCCGCTGTTATCCAGAAAATTGGCATCCAATCGAGAATAAGCTTAATGGTGACAGTAGTAGCTAGTCGCAAGGGCAATGTATGTTCGGATAGTTCAGTGGCTGTTTACAATGTATTGGGTGGCTTCTGTGGAGCGATGTGATCATTGTCGTCGGCGGCTCCGAGGGCGATGGCAATCCAGGGCTGCGACTAGTGGAGGTCGTAATGCCTACCTTGAGCTCATCAATGAGGACCGCAATGGGGTACAGCTCATCGCTGGAAGCTTGGCTCTCGGCCATGCTGTGTGGTTTTGTGGGGGGTTGTCGTGGGGTATTTAGGTACGAAGCGTAGTGGTATATCAAGATGACCGGTCAATCGAGATCGAGGTCTTTCTTCGCAGTAAAAACGAGCAAGGCACAACAAGGCGAAGGTCAAGTTGTGTGTGCAGTGGCAAAGAGGGGCGCGTCTCAGTAAGTAGAGATAAGCGGCTGCTACGGTGGGATGCTGGCAGCGTCTAATACAAAAAAAAAGAAGGAAGATAACAATTATTGACGATGGTTCACAAGTACCTGTAAACAGAAACAAAGTCGGTTGAATGAAAGAAGAATATCAACAAAACGACAGAATAACGATTAGGATGGAAAAGCGAGGTTCCAAGCACATAAGAGCCTGGGGGAGAGAGAAGGTCGACGAAAGAGTAGGAGGCAAGGATCTGAGGGAGAACCAAGCAGGGTTTGGCTCTGTTTGTTTGGCAAGAGCTTCTTTCTTTCTGGCCTTATTAGTGGCCGGAGAAAGCTCTTTAGTGAGGGCCCTGGGGCTCTAGTGGTTTGACACATGCTCAACAACCCCACTACGGGATAGAGTTATGAAGCTGAGTTGGACTGTCAGGAACGAGATTCTACTAGATAACAGACGACAATTTGGTGTGATGACAGACCGAATGTTCACAAAATCAGATTGTTGTGCACTTCATTACTTCCTAGAGGGATTTTGTCGCTTGACCACCCCGTACATAATCAACTGTGCGACCGCTACGAAAAAAATCGATGATGACCAGACGCCACTTGCAGCTGCATACCGAAAAGGGGGTTCTGGCGTTGAGATGAAGCCAGGAACGGTCAGGCCTGGTACGCATTAGGCTTACCATTATTTGATTTAATTGAGTCTGGACAATGCTAGGATTGTATGATATATGATGTAATGGTAATAACCCTATCTAATACTTGATAGCGCCACCTTCTAGTTTATGTGCTATTAACTCACCCCGCATTATGTGGCGTCATCTTTCACTTTAAACCACGCTAGGATGTATACTTTCAGTTGACTAACAACTTCGTGGGTGAAGCTATGTACCCCTCTGTCAATACAACTTACAGGCCTGAATAGACCATGGTCTCTAGTAAATAGATGCTATAAGAGAGCGGCATCCTAAATGCTGTCTGTTAGACCAAATCGGGCCTGTGACTCAATCTCGGATGCTAAATCAACTGTCAGAACTATGGCATATGTTAACGACTTCCCTGTGAGAGCCACCAGTGCTGTTGCCTTCTCTGTAAAGTTGCACAAGAGCCCTGTAACCAAACAAAATCCCATTTTTTATTGAATGCATCGTCAAGTTCCACTCACGCCAACCGGTTCACTATTTGACGGCCCCTCTTCCTGATCTCTTTAATCTTCTAGTGTTTCTGCTCTTGTTCAACATCCAAGCATAAACTTAGCCCGCCATGCCTACTATCACCGTTGACAAGTACAAGCTTTTCGAGGCCCTTGGCCGGAAGTGCGTATAATACCCCGCCTACCTTTGCCATGACTGCCCCTCCTGAGAATCTCGGCTCAGATGACATCCCGCTTCCGGCGCTCTGGATTGTTTGGAACTATCGCAGAGGATTCTAGCCGATTTGAACAGTAACTAACCGTTTGCTTCTCAACTCTACAGGTTCACTAAGGAGGAGTTCGAAACCCTCTGCTTCGACTACGGTATCGAGTTAGATGAGGATACCGAGGATGATGCCAACCGTCCTCTTGTCAACGGCAAGCCTGCTCCGCCGGAGCTCAAGATCGAGATGCCCGCCAACCGCTATGATCTACTCTGCTTCGAGGGTATTGCTCGCAACCTGAACATCTTCCTTGGCCGTATCCCTACCCCCACGTACAAACTGGTTACCCCCGCCGACGCCAAGCTGATTGAATTTCACGTCAAGGAATCCACCGCCAAGATCCGCCCCCTCCTTGCTGGTGCCATTCTCCGTAACATCAACTTCACCCAGGAGGCCTACGACTCTTTTATTGCTCTCCAGGACAAGCTTCATCAGAACCTGGCACGCCAGCGCACTCTTGTCGCCATCGGTACCCACGATCTTGACACTATCGAGGGCCCATTCAGTTATGAAGCTCTTCCTCCCAAAGAGTTCAAGTTCGCGCCACTTAACCAGACCAAGGTCATGGACGGTGAGGAGGTCATGAAGTTCTATGAGAACGACCTCCACTTGCGTCGTTACCTTCCCATCATCCGCGATGTTCCCAAGTACCCCGTTATCTTCGACGCCAAGCGCATCGTCTGCTCAATGCCCCCCATAATCAATAGCAACCACAGCAAGATCACCAAGGACACCAAGAATGTTTTGATTGAGATCACCGCCACCGATGCCACTAAGTTGGATATCGTTTGCAACATCATTGTCGCCATGTTCTCCGAGCACTGCGCCAAGCCCTTCTCCGTTGAGCCCGTTAAGATTGTCTCCGAGCACAACGGCAAGACTCGCATCACTCCTTCTCTCAAGAAGCGCAGCATCAAGGTTGAGATTGACTACCTTCGCACCCTTACTGGTCTGGACCTTCCCGTCCCTGAAATCACTAAGATGCTCAGCAAGATGTCCCTCTCCGCCACCCAGTCCATCGACAACGCCAACCTCCTCGACGTCGTCATCCCCATCACCCGCGCCGATGTTCTCCACCAATGCGACGTCATGGAGGATCTCGCCATCAGCTACGGCTACAACAACCTCCCCCGAATGGACCCTAACAAGTCTGGCACCATTGGCGCCCCCCAACCTATCAACAAGTTGACCGACATCATCCGCCAAAACGCTGCCTTCGCTGGCTGGAACGAGGTCATGCCCCTCACCCTTTGCAGTCACGATGAGAACTTCTCCTGGCTGAATCGCGCCGACGACGGCACCACTGCCGTCCGCATCGCCAACCCCAAATCCGCTGAATTCCAGGTTGTCCGCACCTCTCTGGTCCCTGGTATCCTCAAGACCATCCGCGAAAATAAGGGCCATGCCCTCCCCATCAAGGTCTTCGAGGGCGGTGATGTCGTCTTCAAGGACCCAAGCGCCGAGCGCAAGGCGCGAAACGAGAGACACTTCTCAGCTGCGTGGTACGGCCGGACTTCCGGGTTCGAGCAGGTGCACGGATTGCTAGACCGCCTTCTGCACATGTTGCGCGTGCCGTTCATTGTGAGCCAGAGTGTTGCGGGTGACGGATACTGGTTGGAGGAGATTGAGAACAAGACGTTCCTGAAGGGGCGTGCGGCGGCTATTCACGCGCGCTTCGAGGGTAAGGAGCACCGGATTGGCGAATTTGGTATCTTGCATCCGTTTGTCTTGGAGAAATTTGAATTGAAATGCCCTACGAGCACGCTGGAGATTAACCTGGAGACATTCCTATAGAGGACATGTGTTGGGATGATTTAGGTTATGGTATCTAGTCACGTGTAAAATGAATGAAAGTAAAATATGTTTAAAAATAATACAAACAAAAAGAATAGCTTCTTGTGTCACTTTGGTATGGCTCGAATGAGATGTTCATGTTACACAGAGTTAAGTATCATGAGATCAATGGATGTGAAGTGGTGTTCGTTATTCGTCAGTAGACATGCAAGTGACTGGGATGGTATTAAAATGCTTAGGCTAAGGGAAAAGGCTCATTAAAAAGACAAGAAGTGAAAGGTTACATGATGATCGCTAAAACAAAAACAGAATATAAATACGACATAATGAGGTAAAAATAATACTCGAAATAATGATGTGTTTCCGTTGCCATAGGCTACCTCATTAATTCGATCTCAATTATGTTTAGGTGTCTCTTCGCCCGCTCTCCTGGATGATTCCGCCGTATTCTGAGCAGATGCCTCATCGTGGGTAGAGAGAGCACAGCCCAGAAGACCTCTGAAAAACTTAGTGGCATTTTCGGCAATACTTTGGGCTGAGCCCTTTAACTTCGAACGTTTGCTGTACTGTTCTTCGAATGATTGTCCAGCTTCCATCCGGGTGTTGTTAACAAACAGAATAGAACTTGGGAACATCGTGATGGGTAGAAGACGGATAAAGATCAGAAGGATGCCTCTCAAGCGGCTCCGTTTGTTTCGAAGAACAAGATGAGAACTAATCGCGGAACCGTTGTAGCTGAGTTTATATGGGTAGACGTCCTGAAATAGACTGAGGTACTTGCGGTATAATTGTAGTCGGAACTCCAGATGAGACTTCAGGCGATATCTCATGAACTACAGGAGGTGAATGATGGATTCTGAATGGCACATAATGGATCTCTGTGGGAAATTACTGAATTTCAAGGGTATCTCAGGCTCGAGCTTCAGACTGTAATTTATGTACTTCAGGAGGCATCTGATGATATTGGGTTGGAGATTGGAAAGCTTCAGGCGATGCCTCTTGGATTCTGGACGCCATATCATATTCCTCGATCGGCGTCTCATGGATCACAATTCGAGGTACAGCCACAGGCGAAGGAGTAGATGGAGACGGAAGACCATTGCGATCTATCTCATCTGGATTGTTGGTGATGATCTCCGCGGTATCAAAAGTCAATTCCTGAGGTCATGCATCATAGATATAGGTATCTTGGGTAACAACATAAGAGTAAACTTGGCGATATTCGGAATAGAGAACGTCCTATGACATTTCCTCCATCTCTTGTTCAGTTCGAGGCCGGATGGGCGGCACCGGAATTGTGGCCTTTTGAAGGAAGGCAGGTACCGACAGATTCATATTTGTTATGCCGTCTCTGATCTGGTTGACATAGCCTTCGGTGATTGAAGCCGCTGTTACTTGAGGGGTGGAGCAACCTTAGGAGTCAGCATTGAGTGCACAGATTCCATAATCCGGCTGTTTTGCAATGAGGGGGTGGCCGAGATAGGCGCGGAGGGATCACCAGTCATGCTTTGCAACTCCTGAGAATCACTAGCAGACTTCTTGAAAGGCAGAGGGATGGTGGATGTTGAGGCACCTGGGTTCGAAGATTCGCTTGAAGCCTCCGCTTCTGCAGCAATGGAATCAGCAGTTGCAACAGCGGTGATGATGGGGCTCTCATCGTAGATGGAGCCCACGCCAGCAGTCAGATATCCATTCATCTCATCATCTGATCGATTGAAGCACTGGTACCACCAGCGAATCTTCTTAGCATCAGGGAAGATCAGACGTTCGCGACCTGGCTCGCGATCATTGATGACGGGATCATAGGTAGGGTTGGTGAACTCTGGAAGACGAGCAAGGAAGTAATCCCAGACAGATGCCGTGTGACCCGCAGCGTTCTGTTCCATCCGCTGCTTCTCAGAGTTGTAGAGGAATGTACCGTATTGGCACGAGTACAGGTGATAAAGAAGTCTGCGCAAGAATCGTTCGTTAAACTCAAAGCGAGTAGGGAACTGACGCAGCATCTGATACACACAATCCAGGAATTGGTGGAACACAGGGCTCACCATCTTAAGCTCTGTGATCTCCTCTGCAGGAGCCATGGCCGACACTGTCTCTGATTGCTTGTCCTCACCTTCCTCTGTGCCCTTTTGCTGCAATCTACGCATGATGTTCATGATTGCATCTGGCATACCGTTGTCAGCATCACCAGGGTTAATGGTTGTCCCACCAAGTGCATCCTTCTGTGTAATGAACCAACTCTCGTGATTGAGGTGGCCCGAACGGAGCCGGAACATGTGGCCAAAGGATAACCAATCCTTCTCTACAAGTACCATGAAACCCTTGATCGTCCGGTAGTAGGGATCTAACATCATTTCCGAAAGAGCACACAGTTGGCTGGTGCGATCCCATCCATCAGAACAGTGGATTAGAGCATGGGAGTGATCGATTCCAACTCTCCTCGCAATTTGCTCTGCACCCGCAAGAACGTCATGGATGTGCTTCAGCCACCCACTGTGCTGAAGAAGTGCAACATTGGTGGCTTGGGCTACAGTATCCGAGTCCTTGAGCGCCTCGACGACATGGTTCAGTGACTTGCGCATGACGTGAATGTTGCCGATGTACAAAAAGATCTTTTCCGTATGTTTGTAGTTATCCATGGTCTCAGAGCCGTAACCCTGAACTTGGTTCATCATGGCGTTTATAGTAGGGCGAGCATCGACAATGAGATTGCTACGCTGAGCCCCGTAGATCAGCCGCTTGCCAGTCTTCTCATCATACAGAATTTGGCGGTCGTCGGGAATAGAAGCGCTGCTGTTCGCCAAGTCTGATGTTATCGAACCACCCGAAGCATCGGCATCGATAGCTGGAGTCGATATTTCCAGAAATCCGCTTTGGTCAGCGACATCGGGAATCTCGTTCTCGATGTTCTTGGGGTCATTGGAAGTGAATGCCCCAGAAACAAGTCGCTCATCTTGGATATTAGTCTTTCTGAGGATCCCCGATCTCGGCTGCGAGCTGCGTAGAATGGTGCACATGTTGACTGGGTGGAGGTACGTCAAAGCAGGTATCCGGTTTCGAGAACGGAACTCCTTGGCATACTTCAGAGTGTTATCTGAAATGGAAGATGGAACAGCGAGCAGAGCAGGGTAGGTGTCGCAGAAGGTATAGTCTTTGTTGATCGTAGACAAGCGCCATCCTTTGTCAGTTGACTTCTCGTTGATTCCTTGGCGTTGAAACTCCGCCCGCGCATCATACAACGACCAACCTTTCATACCCCTCTCGATCTTGGGTGCTTGATGGTGGAATGCATATAAACTGCGGACAGAATTCAGTTTGCAGGTGCGTTGCTTGATGAACTCAAAGGCTTCTTTGGCGTATATGTCATCGGGAAAAGAGAACTTGACAAATGTGAAATCGCGGCATCGCAGACGGATGGATGAGGATACCGCAGATTTGGGAGGGGTTGGGCGAAATATGCATTGCGATATCATAGGATATGTGATCCATGATTCTCGCCTCTTGGGAGGGGGCCGGTGAGGACTCCTCAGAACTATCATTGGTGATTTTAGGTGGTTGCTGAACAGTCGTGCTGAAGATAAGATGGAAATCCGTCAAGCGCAGAGTTCCTTTGGAGATGCGTCCACCACTTATTCCTTCCACATTCTCGTGGACCTATTCACATGATGTCAATACAACGTCTACATCTTGGATTATTAGCTAGTCGGTATGTACCTTTCGAACTTCCATTGTCGGAGATTATACGATCTAAGGTAAGAGGGAAAGCACAAAAGTCGCAGATTTCGGATTGAAAGTTTCGAATTGATAATAGCAATAGCGGTATCGCAAATGTGCGGAGGATAATTATAGGAGGTACGATATGATCCCGCCCCGATGAAAAATGATAGTAATAATGTTAAACCAAAATATAGGCTTCAAGATAACTTCTGATGACAATAAAAATAAATGGAGGGTAAACGCATGCAAGATACCGTCAAAGCAATACGTAATGGTCTAATGAGTTGGTATAACGTTGATCGTGGAGGATAAACACATGCATGTGGACACAAGACCGACTCCTTAGACCAGCATCCGCGGGGCACCTGGACAACCTTGCTCAGCTACAGAGAGCCCTGGTCTAGCCTTCCAGCGAATGGCAATGACGTGGGTGCCCAACATTATAGTCACAATAGGAAAAACAGGCCAACCGACCTACTGTACTCCCAGGTCTGCCGCCAAGAATATTACGTGGGGTGGCTTATCTTATCGCCAGAGTTAAGCAGGGGTTTGCATGTAAAGTTTCGACTAAAACTGCACGCCACATTTCAGATTAATACAATCCTTTGGCGTGGCGCTGCCCCACGTAAGAAAATAGACTTAGGGCTTCCAATTTTGGAGGCACACAACGGAAATGTTTGTTCCAAAATGGATTCAGGATTGCTAGCAAGAGTTGAGTGTACTGGTTTGAAGTCTACGATTTCCTTTCCATAGTTAACCGCCAATTTGCCCTCGTCAGTCCCGTCGATCGATAATTCATCACAATCAAAATGGCTTCTATCACTGGTGTCCAGATGTGAGTTTCACAGCCATCAAGCCCCCGGAGGCTATCGAAAATGCAAAGGGCATCGTCAATTTGAATCTCGAAAATCGCAACAACCATACGCACAATTTCGCATACACATGCCGGCCAAAGTTTCAACAACTCCGCGCTTGAATCTATGGTGTCGATACGCCAAGCACAGTAATTTGTTGTCGAAGAAAAGAAAAACTGCTATCGACCGATGCAGGATATATCATGTGCTCGAACAAATCGACTTCCTCTTGAAATGCTAGACTACATGGAAATCAGAGATGACAAATTCTTGACGATGCCCTTGCACACTCGATTGTTCCCCTTCAATAAGGGCTCCCGTCACTCTCAAATGAGCAAATGACTGACTTTTCTTTAACAGCTCCAAGCGGAGAAAGTTTGTTGCTGACGGTGTCTTCTACGCCGAGTTGAATGAGTTCTTCCAGCGCGAGCTGGCTGAGGAGGGTTATTCTGGTGTTGAGGTCCGCGTCACCCCACTGTCACCGACATCATCATCCGTGCCACCCACACTCAGGAAGTTCTCGGTGAGCAGGGTCGCCGCATCCGCGAGCTCACTTCCCTAATTCAGAAGCGCTTCAAGTTCCCCGAGAACTCTGTTTCTTTGTACGCCGCCAAGGTTCAGAACCGCGGTCTGTCTGCTGTCGCTCAGTGCGAGTCCCTCCGCTATAAGCTTCTCAACGGTCTGGCCGTCCGCCGTGCCTGCTATGGTGTTCTCCGCTTCATCATGGAGTCCGGCGCTAAGGGTTGCGAGGTTGTCGTCTCCGGCAAGCTCCGTGCCGCCCGTGCCAAGTCCATGAAGTTCACCGACGGTTTTATGATCCACTCCGGCCAGCCTGCTCGTGACTTTATTGACACCGCCACCCGCCACGTCCTGCTCCGCCAGGGCGTCCTGGGTATCAAGGTCAAGATTATGCGTGGTGCCGACCCCGATGCCAAGTCTGGCCCCCAGAAGGCTCTCCCCGATGCCGTCACCATCATTGAGCCCAAGGAGGAGCAGCCTGTTGCCCGGCCTTCCAGCCAGGACTATGGTGCCAAGGCCGCTGCTGCCGCTGCCGCTGCCGCTGCTGCTGCTGCTGCTGAAGAAGAAGAGATCATTGAAGAAGATCCTGCTTCCACTGAGCAATAGACTGGCTCTAGCTCTGAGGGCTCTCTGCGTCTAGGCAAGCAGTCATGTTAGTGGTAATGCTCAAGACGTCAGTGATCCGGTAAAACAGATTGCTGTGTTCTGTATTGTAGATGGAAGATAGGAGGGAAAGGGAAGAGGTGTGTTTTTTTTAATTTTGCTCTGGAATATGCTATGGGGAGAAGAAGCACCGCGATGGTGTAGTGGAGATTCATTCAAAAACACGGGGGCGCTTCGGGGATTTTTTCTAAAAAAAGAGGATATTCAGATTTGTTTATCCGCGTTTTCTTTGTAACATTACGAATCTTTACGACTTGTTTTCCATTACCGTTCAAAGGCCTATCACACTCACAGTTCTCGTCCGCACGCTATTCTCCCAAAATCGTTGACGGCCGCCCCACCGTGGTCTCCCCGAATGCTATCCCGAGGTGATTGATGACCCCAGTTACTTGCACCCGTATCCTTTGCCTCCCTTCTATAGACGGCTAGCAGAGAGGAGGTACAAAATACCCAAGGAAAAAAGAGTTAACGATCCAAGTCTTGTCTCCTCTTTGGTACATATTGTCATGTTTTTGTTTGTTTACATCACGGTGTCTTGAGGGCGGGAGCATCCATCTCCCGAGTCTCTTGTCATTGTGAAAAATGTCTTTATTTAGATTTAAAAGTCTGAAATTTTGGTTGAAACCAACAGGAAATGGCAGTCTTAGTCGCAATTCTAGAAATGAAAAAGAAAGCTTTAAAATCAATCTCTCTCAGGTTAATCCTGTCACGTGATCGTATCAGATATGTCACCGTATACATTACAACTTCCAGACAAAAGTATCACATTTAAAGATGTCAAATATTGTTTGTTAACGATAAATCAATTGGACGAGAAAACACCTTCTACCTTTCTCCAAACCTCCAAGAACGCCATCAAGTTGAGGCGTGGGACCCTAAATGCTATGCATATTGGACTTAATACAATAAAGAAACCCAAGCCATGCCGATGAAGCAATAATAATCACACAAAGAGAAAGAATATGCGAAACCGCCCCCACCCCCAAATAAAAGAACCAACACCACACCCGATAGACCCGAGACAAATATGGCCAGGCCGCCGAGAAAGAAGAAGCAAATGACGTGAAGATAAAAAAGAAAACCCAACAAAGAAAATACAGATATGGTACGTAGTTAGATCATTCCTGCTGAAATAGATCAGGGCACGTCATGTCGTTACGTAGAACAAAAATAGCATGGCATCGCATGGTAATATGCAAACGAGCATATACCGGTAGATATAAGTTTTACAGAGACCATCACATAGATGAAGTCCGCCGTAGCGAGACTTGCAATAGCCCAAAGTGATGATAAGAAATGGCAGGTACAAGAAACTAAACAAAATATAGAGACAAAAAGAAAACAAAATAATGAAAACAAGAAAATATAGAAACCACAACTGAACATGGCTCCCCATCAATTAACATTATCTGATGGGGCCCTTCTGCTCTTGGAGCTCTATGTCTTGCTCCTCAAATTTTGAGCTGGTGCCTCTACTGGTTGTCCGCGTATGCTTAGGAGCGTTGATAGGTCTAGTCTCGGTGATGTTTTCATCGCTGTCATCACCGATATCAAACCCCGCCTCTTCATCGAACGCGCGCATCAAGCCACGGCGATCGCCATGTTGGCTACCAATGCTCATGCGGTGAGTAGAGCTACGACGGGACTGCATACTAAGACGAGTCTGGATACTGGATATCATATCGGTACCGGTGAGGTCGTAGTTTCCGTTACGGTCGCCCTTGCTGTTGTCGGAGTTGGATAAATTCAGAAGATAGACACCAGTAAAGGTGATGAGGAAGCCGCACAGCAGCGAAAGGGTGTTGGCCACATCAGTAGTGTTGAAGCCGCGGAAAAGAATGAAGGAGGCTACGAGAGTGGCAGTCGTGAAAGTGACGTAGTAGAGGGGTTGACACTGGGAAAAGGTTAGTATGTAGTTGATAAAACAGGTGACGGCTGTGACATACATGTTGGTGGGGAACTGAGCCAACGCCTTGTTAAAGTAGTTCATCTGAACCAGAATGCAGACGGTGGTCGTGATCATAAAGACGTAAGTCGAAGGGTGGGTGAACTGGTTGTTCCCGCTCAAGGTCAAGCGAAGAGCAATACCAAAGGCCTTGACAGACATTACGCTAATCGAACCGACGGTAGAGCAAATCGAGAGGTAGATGAGCGGGTTTCCCTTGCCGTAGAGCGGGGCGATTCGGTAGATCATGACGATAGCAAAAACAGTGACAACCAGCGTGTACAGCAGGAATCCAGGCTGAATGGCATATTCCAAGATCTGGTCGATGGTCTCGATTTCCTCATCGGCAGGCGCATGTAGAACAATGATGACAGCACCCAAGAGACAGTTGGCACTTCCGAGTTTGCCGAGAATTCCAAGATCCTCTTTGAGGAAGTATGAGCCAAGGATGGCGCCAATGAGGACGGAAAGCGCACCCAGAGGCGTCACAAGAATGGCAGGGGCGAATGCATAGGCAGCAAAGTTGCAGACTTCACCAACAATCACTATAAGCCGAAGTGGTTAGTCAATTACGCTTGTGACCTTAACACTGGTTGGAAAATACATACTGAGAATAATACCAGCCCACCAAACGGGACTCCGAAGGTAAACGAAACCGTCACCCTCAAAGCCATGGCGTTGCTCGGCTTGAATCAGACCCTTCTTGGTGATAACGAAACTGGCACCAATGGCTAGAGACGAGCAAACGGCTAGGCCAAGGCCAATGTATCTATAGTTACGATTAGATTAAGTAATTAACAAAGGCATATGGGCAAGTTTACGCACTTTTGTTCAATATCCATGATTGCAACTGGTAATAGACTTCACCAATGTATTTATAGAGATGTAGAGAATTGGGGGATTCAGGACGCAGCAGTTGAGTGCAGAAGATAACCGAAGTCAGTCAGATCTTCAATTGGTGGAGTTCAATGACTATCCTCGTGAGGCAGGATTCGCAAGCTGAAGATATGGTATCGTGGTGGACAGATATTGCAAGCGAGTGATGAAGAGATATGGGCGGTTTGAATGTTGGATCAGAACGCACAATTGTCAAGAATTTCAGTGTTATTTCCAGCGGTCAGTTGTAGCTCAACGGGAGTGGGTATGAAGTTGTGGTTCGGCGCGAGCGTAGTAGACAGCCGGTTTTTGGAGATCCCGGGGTCGCAGATGGTTTGCAGTACAGATCTCAAAGCGAAGAATGTGGAGTGGAGTAACTAGACAAATTTCGAGCAAAATACAAGAGACGGATTGAAAGGCAAATCTAGAAAACTGCTAGATTCTTTGAACGTCTAAATGCAATGTGCGTCAAACTAATGGCTAGATAAAAATTAGTGCCAGAGGGCGGATGGATTTCAAGCGGTAATTGAAACCGTAGTAAAATAGGTAATGACAAGGCTCGCTCCGGGCGAGACGCAGGGAAGTTGGAATTTGAAAGCTTGGAAGGCAGAGATTGGGAGATGAGATAATGTGTGGTTCAGGTCCAGAAATGTCGTTGAGGGGTAGATTTGACGTAGTTAAAAATTTGAGTACACAAAGAATGGCTATCGCTCTTGAGAAATTTGTAACGGACAATAAACCACGGAATTCATATAGCGTGACAAATATCGTCTTGGGAGCGAGGGAGTGTCGTGGTGCGTAGTGTCTATAGTGGTGTTCTTTAGTAGCAGAACGAGCGAGTGGCGATCCAAAGATCAAAAAATTGAATAAATCGGGCACAAAAGAGTAATATGGTTCGAGTGAGCGTGAGAAAGCGACGGTGCGTCTGTAAAAACGGCCGTCGGGATAAAAATAAAGATGAGAAGAAAAAAACAATGCGTTGACACCAAGATGCCAAAAGCATGGAGAAGGAAATTTGTCAAACAAAGAGATTTGGAAAGAGGGAGAGTTTTTGGAAATAACTTGAGAAGGAAGAATAAGCAGAATAGGAATGTATCAATATCCAGTGCATGCGCTGTTGCTATGTCTGCTCTAGAGTGCAACAGCAAGTTTTGCTGGGACTTGAAACCAGGAACAGATTTCCTAACGACAGAAACGGGAATTCGAGAGAACATTTGCTTGACAATAGGCGGAGCGGGACTGTTGAAACGTGACTTTTTTTAGCCTTGGTTTGACGTTTCTGGCATGTCGTTCGTGTTGTGTTTAATCCGCGGACGTTTATACTAATGCTAGCGGCTATACTAAGCTTTAATGTTACTCCTTCCGCCAACCAAAAAAGCTACTGTCACCTCCTTCTCCATATACATGAACCTCCTTTGCCCATCTCACACTGAACACAATCAGGCATCCATATTTCATGATTGTACCTTCCTTTACTTTCCTTGGAGCTGGTTAAAAATGCAAACATAGGGTAGAAGCAAAAAGCTGTTCCAGGGATGACGACTTGATTGAAAATCACCAGACCAGAGCGGGATAAACATGCCGTGATATCGAGGACCGTATCTTGACGCAAGCGACTACAGTGGAATTAGTCGAGCTGAGGCCTCTAGGGTTCAACTACGATGGCAATACGGCTTGTAGGACGTGAGAAATTCCTAGAATAATGTATTTGCAGTAAACGGCATACATAGAGGTAATGCTTCATCCGGACCGGTCGGAGTCCGAAAGATCATCTTGGTGTTACTTCGACATGACTAAATCGGGATTTTGCCATTCACGTATACATTTGAATGGTCATTAACAGCACTGCCAGGTGTGGCTCAGCCCTTCGTCGTCCATATAGTCATTCAATTGGTTTGTTTTCAGCACACAAAAACGCCTGTCACCTTTCATGTTATCAAACCCTCTTATCGAGATCACAAATTCCCTGCTAGCAGCCGTCTATGAATAATAGAGTTCCTCTACAAGCTGTATGGCTATACCCAATGTTATAAGACATATCGTCTTCAACCAACAAGACCTCGTGTTTCGAAATACTAACTGGTTCGGGTTTAAACTTTGTATACACTTGGCATCATTGCTCGGTCCTCTGGGGTCTTGGTCTATCTATCTTTTATCAAGATAACCTCAGACGATCGTCTCAAGTTTCCAACTAAAGTTTGTCTACTGGTCTTATCACATCAAACATAGTTCTTCCATGACACTATATAATCTTTCCAGAAACCAGATGCAATGTCTGTCTTATATCGATTTTGTGATCATTGCTCTAGTTATATCCTTGTGGTTACCCACAACCCGATACCCCGGAAAACAACCCGAAGGTGTGATAGCCCAAAGCCGCAAGAAACAAAACACCATGCTGGGAATATTCAAGTAGGAGACCTCCGTGCACCCTCAAAACAATATGCAGGAGGCATTGATGTGAGACCAGGACTGTTTTACAACGCCAAGTGAAGCTCCAGTGAAGCTCAGGTCAGAGTATCGTGCGAAAGAAGCGTCTCGGCAGCAGACCAAGGAGAAGTCAGCAAATTACATCGTCTGAAGCGTCGAGCTATGGCCACTGTCAGAGAGTTTGACGAAACTTAGCACATTAGTCAACAGAACTATCACTGCACCCACAAGCCAGGACTTTAGCAAGGTTCAATCGCTGATTTGCAAACTCCGTCTTGGATTTTCTGGGTCTGGAGTCAATGACGTTCGAGAGAGAAAAACATCATTGAGTACCACGACATAGCCACAACGCAAATCTCGTCGCAGGGTGACGGTGATCTCAGAAAGCTAAGACATTGGTGGAGAGCAAAAGGGTTGTTTCAGAATGAAAGGTTCAATATAAAGATGAATTCCCTATAGATGATACTGTAGCCGCTGGGGCAGCTATGGTTGGGCAGATTGTTTATGGTAGGTTGAGAGAGACAAGATTAAACGTTACTCAGAGAAGGCTAGTTCTCCATGTGTTACACTTTGAATGTTCTTTGGGAAAGCAATATTGACATTAGTGATCTCGAAAATTCCTCTCGAAGCGAATTGTAACTCTTTCAGTATTAGGTGGGGTCTGGCAGACCTGGATATGCAGGGTCAACTACAGGTATGAGATTGGAGAAATTGGAGCTGACGATGCCTTCATTTGCGGTTGGAGGATTCGATTGGACCTGGATATAAAGCGTCAACAGGTGGTGACAGCTGATATTTATATATCTGAAAGTCACGTGCTATCATCACAACAAGCAGTCAATTGACAGATTGATGACCACTCTTGCTGTTGAACATATAGTGTTTGCATTTTTATAAATATGCTCAATTGAGTTTGCTTCATTAAATAATTAACCAAGTTTATTCCGTTAGCTAAACTTAGATCACATCAAACTTAACTAGATCCTATATTAGCCCTAACCCTATTACTGACATGTTGGTCTATTCAGTTTTCAAACACAAATGACAACCAAGTGTATTCTTGCTATTTTGACAACTTGACCAATGGTTGACAATCGATAGGCATTCTATTCTTAGCTATTGTTTGTTACTACGGAATACAGAACAAATAAAACTTTACTAGAAGTTAATAGTCCAGCACATCTACAGACGAAAGTCACTACTACACTATCAAGCCGATCTATTCTCCCAATTCCGCATGGTACAGCATTGAAGGGACCCGGCTGGATAATCCATTGGATCTTTACCCACCGCATTTTTACTGTTGGAAAATCCGCCAGCTGTTGCTTGCCGCCTCCGCCTCACACCTATAGAGAGCCTTCCCTGCTCGTGCCTCAGGTTGCCTGTCACCAAGCCCTAATCCCAGATCTCTTTGGTCAGCACGTCGCAAACTTGCCTTCTGCAAGCTACTGGTGTTCCTACGGCTTCGTTGTACAGCAAAAATGTCGGAACGGCGCAAAATCGAGCATATTTTTGTGGATGTTCTGCTGATAGCAGGTCTGGTATGTTTACTCAATTTCAAGTTTGTTCGTGGTCGCCGGAGTTCCGGGTTGCCAGCACCTGGACCTCCGGCGCATGTGATCCCTTCGACATCGTGTTTCATAGATTGACTGGTGATTTTCTTTGCTTGTCTGTAGGTCGCGACTGGCGCATATGCATTCCGCCACATCCTCTCTAGCGTCATCACCGATCCCGACAAGGAAAAGCAAGAGCAAGCCAGACAACGCGCCGAGGCTCATCTTCAGAGATTACAAAAGAGCAGAAATATACAAGGCAATGGAGTGGACGGTCAGAACAGCGGCGAAATCAAGCGCTTCCGCGTTGAGGACCTTGCACTGAACGAGTACGAAAATGTTATCGCTTTGGACGTTGTCTCTCCTGATGACATCCCCGTCGGCTTCAACGGTATGGTGGATCCGTGGTGGTAGTCCTGGTACCGATCTGGATGATTGATACCTTGTTATGTGGAGTTCCCCGCTAACCTTATCTAGATATTGGTGGGTTGAATGACATCATTGAAGAACTCAAGGAGTCCGTTATCTACCCCTTGACTATGCCCCAGCTCTATTCTCGTGCCGGTCCCCTTTTGTCGTCACCATCTGGTGTCCTTCTCTACGGCCCTCCGGGCTGTGGTAAGACGATGCTTGCCAAGGCGCTGGCTAAGGAATCTGGCGCCTCCTTCATTAACTTGCACATCTCCACGCTGACTGAGAAGTGGTACGGTGACTCCAACAAGATGGTCCGCGCCGTCTTCTCTCTTGCGCGCAAGATGCAGCCTGCCATCATCTTCATTGATGAGATCGATGCCGTGCTGCGTACCCGTGCCAGCAGCGATCACGAAGCTAGTGGTATGGTCAAGGCCGAGTAAGTTACATTCCGAGGTCAATATTTGAGACATCACTAACATATCTCCTAGGTTTATGGCTCTTTGGGACGGTCTCGTTTCTGCCAGCTCTACTGGCCAGTCCGCCCGCATCGTTGTCCTGGGTGCCACCAACCGCATGCATGACATTGACGAAGCCATCCTCCGTCGCATGCCTAAGAAGTTCCCTGTCCCCCTCCCCGCCAAGGATCAACGCCGCCGCATCTTGGATCTCATTCTCGCGAAGACTAAGATCGACGAGGAGAACTTTAGCATGGATTACCTCATCAAGGTCACCAACGGGATGTCCGGTAGTGACATCAAGGAGGCTTGCCGTGACGCTGCGATGATTCCCGTCCGTGAATTCCTGCGTATCAACCGCGAAAACATGACTCCTGGTGCGGATATCGATCCTACCGAGATTCGTGGTCTTCGTACCGAGGACTTTTTTGGGCGCCGTGGTGGTGGGCAGATTCTCATGAAGAACCACCTTGCTGAGATGGAGAAGCTTCACAAAGCGCTCAAGGCCAAGAAGAAGGCTGATGCTGCGTCATCCATTGTTGTTGAGGAGGTTGTCGAGGGCGACGAAGACTCTGGTGAGTACGAGGATGTTGATGAGCTGGATCCTAAGCCGGTGTCATAGATGAGACGGAGGTGAGAAGCTCAATGGTGTTGGGACATTTACTAGGTCCGGGCTGTATGAGCTATATGTCTTTCTACGAATCCTTTTGCTTGTATTTGCTTGCTATCTTGATTTATGTGTTATACGGAGTAAGGAACGGAATCAAAGCTCCGGAGGTCTTGGTTAAGATATCACTCAAGGTGTACTTTGTTTTTTTGGGATACCCATAGTACGCTCTCAAGTTACCTGGTTTTGGATGAGGATGGCTATAATGATTTTGGTTTTGTACAGCCTAGGTATATAATTAAACATAGTATTATATCATTGATCTTCAACTTGTGAATGTAGTAGACTTGATTCGCTACAGGCTTGAATTAACTAGTGCTTAAGACGTAAGGACTCAACCTCTAAACGACTACCATGAATGCTCCCGACGGGCTGATGTAATTGCTGAGTTGGGATTTTGCCAATTTTCAAAGGCGGTGAAAGCGGCATTGTGCCTATATTGCAACACCATAATAAGTAAACCCTACTAAAGCACGTCATTCTGGGAAGCTGCAGGGGACTTCACTATGAAATAAGCACGCCAGAGCCGGTGTCAGTCATCATAGGTGTCAGTATTGAGCAATGTGTTGCAATGTCAATATGCTAGAGTTACGTTGGATATTAAAATGTCGTTGAAATATTGGATGAAGAAATTCAATGATACTTGACATGGTTTAGTGGAGATGGCGTCGTTGGAGGGGTAAATGGTGTATGCAAGGACTACAGTATGACTGGACCTTGCCGTACCGGATATATTCAGACCTGTACTACGAAATATGAGTGGATGCTTGGAAGAGTCGAGACAAAAAGTTAAGTTCGTGTGGCTTCTAGAGTAAATATTTTCCTGACCTTGTGCCCCTCCGGTGATAATTCGACAGTTACGATTTCAATGAAGGATTTACACATAAATATCACAGCATCGACAAGCATCAAACATTCTGAGCAAATGAGTCCGGGATTGATGTCCGTAAGTTAAGGAAGCCGGGGAGATCATGGCAGTCCGGCAATATTTTCTATTAGATATGATGGAAGGACGTATCGAAGTGACAAGAAGGTCGTGGCATGGCTGCGGTTGTCAGTGTTGTCAAGTCAATGCCTCTCCTTCCTCCAAGTAATGGGGACTTTTGTGACGAGGCAAGAACATGCAAAAATAATTTTGGTGGTTGTGACGCATATAAAACTTCCGGTTAAAGTGAAACACTGCACTTTGTGTCTTTCTATCTATGACTTTGCCTTCAAAACTATTAGGACTATCAACCAAGTTGCTAATTGGCTTCATTCAATTCATCAATTGATATCTAAATTATCCCAGCAAATTGATAGCATCAACCCTCAATTTAACTAGTGACCGCAGCGGAGTCATTGACGCCAAAGCCCATCCACCTGGATCCTGATCCATCGCTCAGTTTTATTATCTCAGTGGTTGCGTTCCAGTGGAATCTGATTATAATCCAAGCTTTCATTGGTATGATACGCTTCCATTGGCCATCGCTTACTGTTCCTGGCTTTTTATACAAATATTAAAAATCTGCCATTTGCTAATCTCTGCATTCTATCACTAAGCTTCCTGTTTCCAATATCGCAACTTGCTACCTGAGCTCAACCTCATATTAACGATTCCCGTTTGCTGCTGTCTATCTTCTAGATAGCGCACCCCCTCCCAATCGAACCTATACACATCTCGAACTCTAATTCACCATCCGAAATACATAATGTCTCCTACTGCCCCCACTGAGTCCAAGGACGTCAAGTTCGACGCTGACGGCCACGTCCTTCCCCCCTCGCCGACTCCCTCATCGCCCCTCGCCGGCCGTATGCGCTGGAACATTGAGACCGAGCTTGTCTACACTGAAGGCGGCGATCAATATGGTGCTTCCAGCATTCCCATCTACCAAAGTGCTACTTTCAAGCAATCCACTGCCGCTGGTGGCCAGCAGGAGTACGACTACACTCGCTCCGGCAACCCCACTCGTACCCACTTGGAGCGTCATCTGGCCAAAATCATGAATGCTCACCGTGTTTTGGTTGTTGGCTCTGGTATGGGTGCGCTTGATGTCATTACCCGCCAATTGCGTCCTGGTGATGAGGTTATCACTGGCGATGATTTGTACGGTGGTACTCACCGTCTTCTGACTTACATGAAGAACCATCAGGGTATCGTTGTCCACCACGTTGACACTACTACTGTTGAGTCTGTCCGCGGCGTCATCAACGAGAAGACCGCCATGGTTCTGCTTGAGACCCCCACCAACCCCCTCATCAAGATTGTCGACATTCCCTCCATTGCCCGCCTAGTCCACGATCTGAACCCCAATGCCCTGGTTGTTGTTGACAACACCATGCTTTCCCCTATGTTAGCTAACCCCCTCGACCTGGGCGCTGACATCGTCTACGAATCCGGCACAAAGTACCTTTCCGGCCACCACGACATCATGGCTGGTGTCATTGCCGTCAACGATCCTGCCATCGGTGATAAGATGTACTTCACCATCAACTCCACCGGTTGCGGTCTTGCCCCCAATGACTGCTTTCTCCTTATGCGTGGTATCAAGACCCTTGCCCTGCGTATGAAACGCCAGCAGAGCAGCGCCCAGAAGATTGCCGAATTCCTTGAGGGCCGCGGGTTTCGTGTCCGGTACCCTGGGCTCAAGAGCCACCCCCAGTATAACCTTCACTGGAGTATGGCCCGCGGTGCTGGAGCCGTTTTGTCTTTCGAGACTGGTGACACTGCCATCTCGGAGCGCATTGTCGAGGGGGCGAGACTGTGGGGTATTAGTGTGTCTTTTGGCTGTGTGAACAGCTTGATCAGCATGCCTTGTCAGATGAGCCATGCCAGTATTGATGCCAAGACGCGTGCGGAGAGGCAGATGCCTGAGGATATTATTCGCCTGTGTGTTGGTATTGAAAACGCCGACGATCTCATTGAAGATCTGTCTCGCGCTGTAAGTATACGTCTAATTCACTACTAGTCTTAACATCATACTAACTATCGACATAGCTCGTCCAAGCTGGTGCTGTCCAGGTGACTGTTGGTGGTTTCCACGCTTCCACTCCGACCACCAACGCTACTCCCTTCACTGTTTAAGAATCTGGAGTACACTCCCATCTCCCTCCACGTTCTCTTGTAGTGACTTCACGGTTTTAAATGACGAAAACAAAAACTAAAAAAACTTGACTTCTTCGATTCTCTCACGACCAGACACCTCATATCTAACGAGTTCAACTCTCTTGGCCTTGACGCTCTGTTCCGTACCCTCAGGCAGTATTCTACCGGTCTATCTGACACCCCCCGACACCGATGGGCTCTACACGGTACTGCCCCTCTATGACTCTGCCCACCTTGATACTATGCGGGATCCTGCCACCAGAGGCTCCCGCCCTCATTTCATTTTTTCACTTCATTTTTGATTCTTTATTAAGCTGTTCCAACACAAGCTTTAGTCATGGTCATATCTTTCATGTTTTTTACCATGTTTTTATCGTTTTTGTTTTTGGTTATATTTACGGGTTATCCTCGTTTTATTTTTTTGTTTTACTTACGGATTTTATTTGCATATGGCCTTTTATGTGGGACGCCTTGAAATAACATTTAGGTGTCTACTAGGGAGAGATACAGAACACTCACTTGAATGTTAGGCTACGCATTTACCGTTGTCGCTTTTCGATGAATATATAAAAATTATCATGATTATAAGGGAAGGCATTATAGTGAGGGAAGTGAATGCATAATATTATAAAAATGAATGGTTAGTAAAATAACTATGAGACAAAACTTCAAGATACTGCAAACAAACGAAAAGCCAAACCAAACACAAATCAAGTATACTACTGGTAGCACTGCATGATGTTATGTATAACACAAACGATCGACCACCTTAGTCCTCAAAATCAAACCGGTCTGGTCTCACCACAGGACCCACTAAAGTCCATGCATACAATCCATAGCAAACCCATGCACTAACAATCTTTACCCAACTAGCCGCATACGTCCTCCCCACCGTAGCAAAGTCACCGTCCCTGGTAGCATCCTTCCAGTTCATCGTTAACAAAGTTGCCACCCAGCATGTCGCCAGGAAGAAGATGACATGGAAAACAGCATAATTATACTGCGTTGACGAGCGCTCGTCATCTTGGGAACCACTGTAACCCTCGTCATCTTCGGAATCCAGGTCGAGTAGGGCGTCCGCGGGCAAGGACCCTTCAGCAACCGCACGGCGGAGGGCCTCGGCGCGCATTTCACGGCGGGCAGAAGGCTGGGTGGTGATAATGCCATTCTCATCATCGGACAGGCGGATGGCGCCGTGGCCGGAGTCAGAGGAGCGAAGACTGAGGGATTGGGTAGCAGCACGAGTCGTGGTGTACGCAACGGTCAACATGGTAACGATAGCGCCGATTACCACTGAGGTAGTACGAGTTCCCTGGGCGCGAACAAGCGGGTTGCAATGGTGGTCATCGGGCTCCATGCTAACGGCGGACATAGTAAGATATGTACAGTAGACGGCGACCATTGCGGATTGGGCGAGGCCGGCGCGCGGGTTGGCTTCTTGGACTTGCGGGTGCACGGAGATGGCGGAGACACCGAGCCAGAGGAGGAGGTTTATGGTGATGGAGGCTTGGTTCATGGAGCAGCCGGCGCCGGCGAAGAAAATGTACTGGATTATGGTCATGACGAGGGAGGCGATGTACATGCCAAAGGTGGAGCTGATGAGGACGAACCGCCAGGCGCGTGAGTCGGTGTTTTTGATATGCTCGAGGCAGTATTCGGCCCAGTTGTGGGCGAGGTCGATGAGGAGGATGAGGCCGAGGATGAGGAAGAACATACCGGCAACGAGGGCGACGTAGTTACCGTAGAACATGAAGAAGCTATCGGGGATCAGAAAAGAGAGGACGATGAAGATGAGCCAGAGGAGAATTTTGGGTCCCCAGAAAGCATTCTGGAGGATGGCGCGGGGTTTCTTGGAAGAGGTGACGCCCATGAGGAGACCGGCGAGGATAAGGTGGAAGAGACCGAGGGAGAAGGAAACACGGTGGGCGGCAAGCCACCCGTGACAATCCCCGTTTGGACATGTGATCTGAACGTAGTCAAATGTCAAGTGTTGCAGTTTCTCGATCGCCCATGGAGTGAGCATAATCCAGGCGAGGATTGAGTTGACTAGTAAAATCATAGCGTAGGCAATACGCGTGGCAATACTGTTGCCACACTTGCCACAGGCGCTGCAGACCATAGAGCAGGTCGCGGCGCCGCAGCAGCTGCCCATAAAAGACATAATCTAGAGGTTTTATGTTAGTCTGGAGTCCGTTCGGCGATATGGGAAGGATGAACGTACTGTCCCCGCACCGGGGAGGACGAGAAAGGGAAGTGACGCAACAACGCCCATGGTGACAATTTAAAGAGCGCAATCCGTATGAAATGTGTGAAGATATGGAGGCTATGGTATAAAAAAAGCTTGTGTAGTGAAGAGTGTTATGCGAAAGAGAATCAAGAGGTCTTGATTGATCGGAGCTCAGCTCTCGGTTAGATTGGTAGTTTGATTGGAGTTCTATTCAGGCGCAGCGTAAGGAACTACTTACGATGACGATTGCGGCGACAGGGAACATAAGTGTTGCCTTTTGGTTGAGGCTGGTTCATACATTGTTGTCTTGTTAGAGGTCTACACTTTACATCTAAATTGCAACTGGCTAGCGGATCTGCTTACTCAGCTCGTTGAACCTGTGATACTATTTCGGAGACACAAGGGAATAGAAACTTGAGGCCTGTGATAGGCTTGACGGGGTACATTTTCCCGAGTTTAAGCCCCTGGAATTGGAATTTGGGCTCTGAAGGAATGTCTTATGATAGCTGGCCATCGTACTGATAACCCGCATGTGTGCAATTGAACTATCACTTACAGAATGTTGGGTTACAGTGCATAAGAAGGAGGTTAGTATCTTCAGTGGAAGGGAGATAACTGTGGTGCGGAAGCAGGTCATGCAGCGACGAGATTTTGATAGATAATGATTGGAAGTCGATTCGGTGGGCGTCCTGAAGTTTGGGGGTTATCGTGGAGCCCCATATATAAATGATGCATTAAATGGCACTGGTGGTTTAGAAGTTATACTATGTGTTTGTTAATTTTACAACATTGATGGTGAGAATATGTAGTACATTAAGTAACATTATGTGAAATCTTACTTGGTGACCATGAGGCCAAGCACACCTGAAAGTGAATTCGGACTCTTGTGATGAACATGAGACGTATGTGGTGGTCAGGTAAAACGCAGAGTCTCTATGGTCTTGGACACGGTATCAATGCGCCATAACTGCGTGTATTGTACAGTGTGGATCGTCCGCAGCTGTTGTGGCTTGGCAATTAGTATTGAAATTCGTTAGTCCCTTTCGTGACATGTGCTTACTACAATATCTGGACGTTTGTGATTTGATAATTCTGTGATTTTCATCTGGAACCTGGGACAACTACAATTCTCCCTTATCAACTCCTGGATACATTCCAGACCAATTCACAATTGACCTCTCCTTTTCTTTTTTTGGGGGAACGAACCTGTTATCGAATATAGTGCTATCATTTCCTTCCTTTCTACGATCACATCGCAACCGGAGCCTGCGATCGTATTCTTAGTGCTGGACGCAAGCTTCCGTCGGCCACATTCACGTCCTGAGTATTGAACCCTCCAACCCGACGTCTATCGGCAAATTGCGACTCTTATCTCGACCTTATTGCTTCCCACATTAAACATACACACACACACATATATATATGACGTTAACGACTCCACCATTGACTATATTCTATACAATATCCCAAAGCTCAAATCATATATTGCTGACATGCGTGATCCGGGTGTTTATCGTGCCCGGATAGTGGCAAGCGTAGCTGCGACAGTGATATCTCTCGCTTGTGGAACAAACGTTGGTTCCCCATTATGAAATACCGCCGGACCTAAGGGCATATCGGCTAATGGACTTGCGGCGTATTGCCGCTTTGCATTGTGATATAGTATGTCTATTCTGGTTGGGCTCCCCAGTTCGCCGACCGATTGCACTTGTCTGTTACGCAAAGTAACTTAATTGGGACATGTGGCAACTTGGGAATGTACGCCGTCGGTGTTCCGATCGGCATCTTTATCGACACTCGCGGACCACGGCTTGCAGTTTTATTCGGCGCTGCTTGTCTTTTGTTTGGGTACTATCCGCTGCATACGGCCTACGATCACGGGCCATTCGACGATGAGAACGGCAGTGTGACCTCTGGCAGTTTGGCCATGATGTGCATCTATTCCTTCCTCACAGGAATGGGTGGCTGCATGGCCTTCGCTGCCGCAGTCAAGACATCCGCGCTCAACTGGCCGCACCACCGCGGAACCGCCACCGCCTTCCCCCTCGCCGCCTTTGGCCTCAGTGCCTTTTTCTTCTCACTTGTCAGCCACATTACCGCTCCCGGCAACCCCAGCAACTTCCTCATGCTCCTTGCGTTCGGCACTTTCTTCATGACCTTCATCGGCTTTTTCTTCCTGCGTGTCCTCCCCCATACTCCGGCCTACCAAGCCGTGGCGCCTGATGCCGGTATGTCCATGGACCTTTCCAATGATGAAGACGAAGAACATAGTCTAGAAAGCGGCATTCGACGCGTGGACTTTGGCCCTACAAGAGCCCCGCTGGGAGAAGAAGATCATACTAACTTGAGCGCAGATGCGCGTGGTAATCGGCGTCATTACAGCGCTGACGTCCACTTGCCTGGTACGTCATCATTGGGCTTAAGCGTCTCTAACAACGCTATTGGCAACATCACTGCCTACTCTGATAATTTGACTGTGTCTGTCGATACGAGAGGAGAATTGTCCTCCGGCAAATCCTCTATTTCGTCCTACCAAGCAACTGCCGCTGCCCCATCGGCGCCCGGCGCTGCCTCAAAGGCAGATGATAACATTTTTATCAACTCGAGTAATACTGAGCTGCCCACCGACATTGACGTCGAGGCTGGCCTTAATTACGGGAACACCGGTAATGAGACGTCATCCCTTATGTCTCATGGACACTCCAACTCAGACGCGGACTCGGTAGCTTCGTCGCTCCCCGGAGAAGTACTTATTCAGAACAGTGTTGAGATTCAACAAATCCATCGTGTAGATATCCGTGGCATGGAGTTGCTCCGAGAAAGCGAGTTCTGGCAACTATTCATGGTCTTAGGTATTCTTTCTGGCGTCGGTCTCATGACCATTAAGTAAGTAGTCACTCCCTATCACCATCGGGTGATCACGTTGTGATATTAACTGCCGCTTAATAGCAACATTGGTAATGACGTTATTTCCTTGTGGCAGTCCTACGACCCATCAGTCGACCATTCGTTCCTTGTCACTCGCCAGCAACTCCACGTCTCCATTCTCTCCATCGGGTCATTCTGCGGCCGCCTCCTTTCCGGCGCCGGATCCGATTTCCTAGTGAAGCGTCTCCATGCTAGTCGCCTTTGGTGCCTAGTCGTCGCCAGCATCGTGTTCCTCCTTGCGCAAACCTGCGCCCTCTTCGTGACATCACCTCGCTTCCTTGGACTTGTCTCCGGGCTCTCCGGCCTCGCCTACGGCTTCCTATTTGGCGTGTTCCCGTCAATAACTGCTGAGGCTTTCGGGATCCATGGCCTCAGTCAGAACTGGGGTGTTATGACATTGTCCCCGGTTGTCTCTGGGAATATCTTTAACATGTTTTACGGAATGGTATATGATTCGCATTCAATTGTTGAGGATGACGGGAGTCGGTCGTGTATGGAGGGGCGCGGGTGTTATAGTGAGGCGTATAAGATGACGTTGGCGGCATGTCTTGTGGGGTTGTTGTTGACGGGGGTTGTGATGAGGCATGAGAGTGAAAAGAAGGGGGAGAGGAGGAAGAACAATTTGGAGGATTAGAGATTTCAAGGTCAATTTAAGATAGAGGGAAGGAGGGGTGTTGGATTTAGTTGAATACACTTGGATAATGATGCTTTGATAGTATTAGGGGACATGGACATAAAATGATATACACATGTTATTTGATTAATGCTATGATGATCCATTCATGAGGAGACGTGATACTACAGTAAAAATGCAAAACTTCCTACGCAAACCCAGCTGATCCAATCATTACAATCCTTTAAGCTAAGAAATACATCTTGAACTCAAATCACAATTACCAATAGACAGCCAGGTCGATATCTGACAAAAAGTAATCATCAAAGTCACGATTAAATACACCCAAACAACGAAAGAAACCCAAGAATCCTTCAGCAATACATTTTAACACCAAAAACCGAAAACTAAAATAAAAAAATAGTCCACATCATTACCATCACCATCACCATCACGGAGTCTTCCCTCGTTTCCTCCCCTCAAAAGGAACCCTAGCCTCCCCCATACTAGTCTTCCCCGGACGCCCCGTTGGCGTGGAAAAATAATGCATCCCCGCTAGCCATATCGTCACTAAGTGGACAAGATGGTGCAGCATATAAGCATATGAAACACCATAGACCGTCGCAAACAATCCAGTGCCCGCAAGCAGCAACGCAGTGAAGTCACGCTGGGGACTTGATACCTGCGGGATCATCCGCATAGTGCGAAGGTAGTCAACGAGTAAGATGAACCCAGCGATACAGGCAAGATTGCTTTTAGAGGAGAAAGGGGTGAGCCAGTGGACCATGAGGTTGCGAACCCAAACGATAAAGCCGGGCATGTTGATAGGGAGGATCCAGAGCATGAGAAGGAGGATAGTGTGGCAGTAATGGTGGAAGTTGACGCTGGACTGCGACCGGTTTTCGTTAGCATGACGAAGGGCGCGAGTTGTAGTGGAGAGTTGGACAAGGCAGGCAATGAGGTAGGCAAGTTCGTAGGGGATGACGGTCAAAACGAGGAGAAGAGAGACGGCAGTAGTTATAATGCGCCATTTGGTGGAGACCTCGGCGGGAGTGGCAGGGAGAATAGGGACGAAGAAAGTGTGAATAAAGCTCAAAATGTAAGTCAGAGCAAGAGCAAGGTAGTGGACAGCCACGCAGACGCCAATGCAGATAATCCCAATCATAGGAATGAGATACCAGAAAAACAGATCATCAGTTCCCACAAGAAGGCCAGTCGTTGCTGAGTTCAACATAGGGGCCAAAGTGCCGTTGAGGCTTTTCCAAGTCGTGGGGGCCGTCTCAGTCACCACAACAGGAACATTTTGCCAGTTGAACATGAACATGATGCCCATACTCGTAAGCAACAAACCCATCAAGTGACGCATCAAGCAACGGTCAAGGCCCTCAAGAAACCCGATGAAGGCACCTGTGTTGTTGTATGCTGAGAATTGCAAAATCATGACTAAAGCCACGATCGCCAGTGGCACAGCCGCAAAGACAGTTCGGTATCTCATATAAAGCTTTCCGAGACTGCCAAGGATATCAAGCTTAATGTCAACATTAACCTGACTAGCACAGGTCGGATCAGTCCAAACCTGTAACGTCAAGCCACCAGGCTCCGAAGACCGGAGAGGAATAGAAGACACATAGGGTGATTGCCCGTGAAGGTTAATATCGATATTGTGAGCGTTAACAAAGAACTTGGACTCGTAGGGGTGGTTTGAATACTGGCGAACAAGAGGAACAAAGAGAGGCTCTTTGCCCTTCGCGCACTTGTGTCCAGTGATCTTAGCCTTGAAAGCAAGGAGACCAGAGTAGACAGCCGGAAACCTGATCTCACTGACCAGAGGGCGAGCAGCGGGGAGATGAGTAGTAGACCCAAACATGGCGAGATACCCAAGGCTAATGTCCTTGACGCGGACAGCCTTGGAGTCATCCGTAAATTCGGCAATCACCATATGATGGCTAGGCTCCGTCGCCTTATCCACAACAGCGATGAATTGGTAGTCAGAGATGGCAGCAATATCATACTGAAGGTACGAGAAGACAGGCTGGGGGCGTTCATACTCCAACCAGAACGGATGTTTGCTATCTTTAGTAGACGCAGGCATCAAGATGGCATCAGGAGTGGTGCTCTTGCAAGCCAACTTGGTGATGCCACTGACGCCATTTGAGTTATCGATGAACCAAGTGAAGCTGGGGGTAGAGTGCCCTGACTGAGTTGAAACAACACTGCAGAGAAGAACCTCTAGTTTGCCCTGTTCACCCGGTTGGTCTAGGGTAGCATCCGTCATCAACGTGAACTTCGATCCACGATCTGCTAGATGGTTGGGAACAGGCATGAGCCAGATCCGCTTTTTGTCAGGGTTGATGCCCAGGTTGCGGACAACAAGACGCTCATCGGGAGAAGCAACCATGTTCGGGTCAGATCCAAGAGTCAAGAGTGTGTTAAAAGAATTTGACGGAGCAATCTTCGGGGCATCATTCTCAAAGCCAGAAAGCACCCACTTCCGGAATACATGCATTCTTTCCCCGTGAGGCTTGGTTTGCGAGGCACGGCTGACATCCACGATCTCATACAAAGTCTTAGCGATGACTTTACGGAACTGGTCACACCAAAGAATCGCTTGATGATCCATGCTAGTCCAGACACTCGGAATCCCACTAGTGAAGACAGTGAATCCATGAGACTCGGGAACGATAGTTTCCACGGCCGAGTAATCAGAAGGCACAACAGTATCCAGAGTCCCACCGGCAATGGAGACTAAAGTAACGTCATTCAAAGGGTTGTCAAGAGGGCTCTGCTGCGAGTAGCTCCATCTCCAGTAGTTGTTGATATCGTTATATGTGTTGACAATATTCTGGTCAAAAGTGACCGGGGCTGCGAATGGGGAGCTGCCATAGTAATGATAGTATTGATAGAATTGTACTGATAATCGGGTCTCAGCAGCATAGTACGAGCAACGACACCACCCATGGAGTGCCCCAGAATGATGACGGATGTCGGATCCGGCAGGTTCCGGTCCCGAGCAGTCAGCTTCAGGTCGGTATATAGAGAAAGTATATAACGTATTGCTTCATTTAAGTAGTCGGCCTGGTCATGGAGTGTCTGTCCATGAAACGCAGTAAAGTCTTCGTTGAAATCGGCGGTGAAGATGTCCAGGGGCCGGACTCCACGAGCTAGAGCCTCTTCATCCATGGCAAGGGACCCGGCAAAGAAACTAGCAGTCTCAGCTGCAATGGGACGAACTTGTTTGTAACTCCCAGCATTTCCGGGGATAAAGAGCACGGGAATCCCCTTCAAGACAATCTAGAATCGCAGTTTCGTTAGGATTGCTTTATGTAACTAATCATGCTTCGAAATAAACATACTTTGTTAGACGGTTCATCAACCAGTTGCTCACGATAAAGATACAACGAGTACTTAGAAGCAAACCTCGTGTATTCCGTATCAAAATCGTCAAATCGAATGTATGCTGGTCTCATATACGACATGCGACACCCCTTAGTATCGATCTGCCGAGTAGCTGTTGAGTGCATGATTAAACCCAACAATAAGAGCCCAAACCCGGCCACCATGCACAGAAGCCTGGTAATTGATCCTGGATTCAATGACATGGGCATCCGAGTGTTTGTTATCATGGGCGAAGTAAGGCCCATCTGGGCCAGCTTCTCACTCAAATTTGTACTCCCACTGGCGTCACCATCGGCAACAATGGGCGAGACAGAAGTTGTCAATGGCAGTAACGCAGGTGAGTGCTTGCCTGTACTAGAGAGCACAAGGGCCTCATCTGAGTTTCCATTACTGATGCCAAAGCGATCGCCATTGCTGTCTTTGTTAGAGGTATTCGCAGCACGAGGACGAAGTGCAGATACAACATTGGTGTTTATGAATATAGCCGGTAGAAAGTCATTATTTCCACGCTTAATATGGGAGCTACGAGGCGCAGAGCGAGACGGCACCGACGCCGACGTCCCCAATGATGCCGACAGATGCAGGCTCGGATTGTTGCTGTTTGCGCCGGATGATGGAGTGGAATTAGATGTAGATGCGGAGGCGGAATGGCTAGAAGCCGATGGGCTGTCTGAGAACGTGGAAAAGCGGGGAACCGCCGGCTGATCGGAAGACCGGAGACCGTCCCGAGACGAATCCAGCGAGTGCTTCTTCATCGGGGAGCGGACACCGTACTATGCGACCTCTGTAGGCTGCACGGTTCGGGCGACGCAACGAACGAGAATAGCGACAGCACGGAAGACAGTGTAATTAAGAGTAGCAATGGACAGAACGATGCACATTTAGCTCGACATGGGCGCGGAAATAAGAAGTCGAAAAGTAGTCAATGTGGGAAGCTAAAGCGACAACGCAAACGAAGAAATTCGAGGGAGGTGCAATAAATTATACGTTATATACTGAAGGTCGATCGACAATGCGCCCAGCAGAACATAGAGTTGAGACTGTGGGAACAGAGACAACTTTGGATGAAGAGTGGACCGAAGGGATTAAGGTTTGTTGACAAGCACTCGCCGACTGTGGTAGGATTTTTTTCTAATTGAGATATGACCCTTGACTTTTTCGGACTTTTGCCGTTTGCCGCGCGACAACCAATGATGCGAGTATTAATCATGTGATTTAGGGTTAGTGCTAGGGGATGGGTGGGAACTCCAATAAATCATAAGAGAGCGAGGTAACAAAAACGACCGGAAGGTAGTTCGACACAGCTACAAAAGGTAGAAAAAAAGTCAACTATAAAACAAATAAAAAGAAACAAAATAAAGCTAACAGCCCGCTCGCTTCCACCAATTTTGCAAGGCAGCGATAAACGAGGCCGCGCCAGAGAATAAAAGGCGGCAAAAGTAACAAAATGGATGAACTCTAGACTATAGTAGCGAGTGAAGAGGGGAAAAAAAGAAGAGAAAAAAGGCTGAATTTCTCAACATCCGGATTTTCCGAGCAAAATCATTGAACCCCAGCTCATTTCTAGTAAGAAAGCACGGCAAGAACGTTGTCTGCATTGAAGATTCAAGGCATGAACTTGGCTAGGAAGGAACATTAACAAGAAATTAACTACCTGCAATCATGAATGATCTGCAGCGGGTGGTTCAGGAACCCGAATATCATGTTTATTTTTTCAACTGAAATGTTGAGATAAAGTTTCATTGTTTCACTTCACGCGAGAGCTTGTTGTTAATTGCATTTGACGTCATATCCGATCACATGGATTTGATTGGGTATCACAGAGTGGGTATTAAACACAATTTCATTAAATCATTGCAACCAATTACTGTCCATTAACAAGCTTCAGCATATCATCAACCTCCTTAACAGTGTTAGTTAGGTTAACAGTCCCCTCCTTAGTAATCACCAAGTTGTCCTCGATGCGGACACCGCCCACATCCCAATACTTCTCCAGAACCTTTTCGTCAATGTACTGCGAGTGCTTCTCGTTTTTGAGGTAAGGTTCAATGATGAAGTTGCAGAAGTAGATACCGGGTTCAACAGTGATAACGGAGCCAGCGGGGAGGTTTGCTCTAACACGGAGGTAGCGGAACATAGTGTCGGTGTCATTGTAGTTGGGGTTCCCACCGGTGTCGTGAGTGTCCATTCCGAGGTAGTGACCAAGGCCGTGGGGGAAGAAGGCAACAGACGTGCGAGCTTCGAGGATAGCTTTCTTGTCTCCCTTCAAGACACCGAGACCGTGAAGGCCATCGATGGCAACCTTATGAGCGTGCAAGTGAACATCGTCCCAACTGACACCCTCCTTGATCATAGCAATGCACTCCTTTTGCATACGTAGGACAATGTCGTAGATGGAACGAGACTCGGTAGTGAACTCGCCGTTGACGGGGAAAGTACGGGTCTAGACTACGATTAGATCAAGATCGATATCTAATTATAGAAAGATAAACTTACAATATCAGAAGCATAGCAGTTCCACTCACAGCCAGCATCCAGCAAAAGGTTCTGCTTGCCCTTGATGGGCTGGTCATTTCTAATATAGTGAAGAGTAGCAGCAGCCCGCCCGGTAGCCACAATCGAGTGGTAAGCCTGGTCCTTGGCGCCATGGAAGATGGACTGTTCGATGAAAGCAGCTTCAAGCTGCTGTTCATTGGTAGCAGCCTTAACGTGCTTCATGACTTCGTGGTGGCCGGCAGTAGAGATCATATTGGCCTTCTTGATCAGAGAAATCTCGTACTCATCCTTCACAACACGGCAGTTGTCAATGGCCTTGTAGAGGATGTCCTCATCGATGGTGATCTTATGGGTGACATTGATGGTTTGGATGAGAGGGGCAGAAACGGTATGAGGAATGGTGTGAAGAGTAGAAGCTTCAGTCCTGTAGGAAGCAAGGACTGAGTCAAGGTCATTTGAGTACTTGACGGAGTCAACATCATAAGTAGAAGTAGCCTCTTCAATAGACATGGGCAGACCGTTCCAGATGACGCTCTCAGGGTCAATGGGAGGAATGAAAAGGGTGGAGTGCTGAGTGGCAGAGTTGTACAGGAAGAAGCAATCTGAGAGCTTGCAGCCAGTCAGGTAAAAGAAGGCGCGACGCTGGCTATACTTGAGTTAACATATGGCTTACTATGTACAGGTCCTTCATACATACCGGAAAGGTTCAGGCTCATCATTGTCTTCCAGAAGCTTAGTTTGGCGACCCTCAATATAAAGGATGGGGTTGCTTCCAGGACGCTCAGCAATGATATAATCAGCAACACGCTTAGCGTGAGCCTTAGCAGGATACTTCCCCGCAAGAATGGCTTCGTAGTTTTCCATTCTGCTTTGTGTGGTACCGATAATGGGAATCTTCATGGATGAGAAGAACGAACGCTGGCGCGGATTAAAAAGTCTTCTTGGAGAAGGCGACGATACGGGCGCATACACTGAAACAGTTGTAGATACTGACAGTGGGGAATACAGGTGGGTAATAGTCGGAATGCGGTGGTACTAGTAGAACTTTTGTACTGCACTGCAAACTGCGTAAACTTAGACGCCATAAAGCAGGGGGCTGGATATTGGGGTTTAGAGGTTCTCACTAAGCCTTTCGAAAATAACAGCTTGAGAGGCGATAACGGTGTAAAATATTTAAGATCAAGTTCTATCTTTGTCTACGAAGATCTCAGTCGTGTCAGTGAGAATGCTTTGTCAACTCAGATAAGGAAGGTGCAACAAGGTTATAGTTTAACTGTGGAGTCGATGTCGGCTGCTTTCGTCGACAGATACGAACCCTAGTCTATTGATACATAGGGTTGTTACATAGGTTTTGTTCTGTTCAACCCTACCAATGATCATTCGCCCATCAGAATTACAAATCATCCAATTGATGTTAATATTCAACTCCTTACGTTATTGAGAGATCTGACATATAGTAAAGCCCTATATTTTTGTCTATACCCGGCTCCTAGCGGCTCTGAATTTACCAAGCCGTCGTAGACTGCATCTTAGTCTTTTAGAAATAACGAAACTTCGTCAGTGTCAAGCTGTCATTTCATAAATGAAAACAAGCTGTTTTGAAACTGCTATGGTGGACTGATGTGTTGACAAACTCGAATTATGGATTTAACTACGTCGTTCATGATATGATAAATCTCTGAAGAGGATGATATTTGATAGAAGATAAATATATTACATTATTGTATTCCGCAGAGGGCTTCACTGGGATTTTCTGGACATCGTTGGCCTGACTCATAACATCACATTTTGACATGGTGTGGTGTGAATAGGCGATCAACACTGTAACGGAGGAGGTGGAGGTGAAGAATGGCAATAGAGCTAAGAGAAGGAGTTTTAGGAATTACTGATATTATTAGGGAATGATTTTGTATATTTTCTCGTTCATATTGAATATACCAAAAATGGCTCAGGGTCGGATTTTGATTATTGCGGGCAGTGATTGCTCTGGTGGTGCGTAAGTAGATACCTGATATTATATTTTGATTTATTCATGCACTTGTTTCCTGATGACGTCGCCTACATGGATTTTATACTATATTGTATGAAGTGCCCCATGATAGCCGGCTCGGCAAATACAGATGTGGGATAATTATCCTGGCGACTTCGGAGCTCATACCACCCACGTCCGAGATTTATTTCGATTAACACGAAGGACAATATAGAGGCCTTGAAGCCGATCAAAAACGGTTGCTGCTCATGGCGCCTATGCCATGACGGCCACCACAGCCTTGACTGCTCAGAACACCACTGGCGTCTATGATGTCCACCCGACACCTCCGGCCTTCGTGGCCAAGCAAATCGATCTTTGCATCGAGGATATTGGCATTGATGTTGTTAAGACTGGTATGTTGACTTCGGCCGAGACCGTCAAGGTGGTGGCTGATAGTCTCCGGAAGCACAGAATTAAGAACTTGATCTTGGATCCTGTGAGTATATCATACCTGAATCATACATATCAATTCTTTGACTGACCATATCAGGTCATGATCTCTACAAGTGGCCACAACCTCCTTGCTGATAATGCTGTGGAAACTCTCTGTACTGAGCTTCTGCCTTTGGCTACTGTCGTGACACCTAACATGTCCGAAGCCAAGGTCATTCTCGAGCGCGCTGGCAAGCCTGCTGTTTTAGTGTCGTGTGCGGCTGACATGATGATATTGGCTAAGGCTGTCCAAGAGTTGGGCCCTAAGTGGGTTCTGATTAAGGGTGGGCATTTGCCTCTTAATGCCGATCTTTCGGTTGCTGAAAAGGACGAAGACAAGAAGTTTGTAGTTGACGTGTTATTTGGACCCAATGGGGAGTCTTTGACAATTAAGAGCCCGTTCCAGGCGTCTACTAGTACCCATGGGACCGGCTGCACTTTGGCCTGTAAGTATGATCAGGTGTATGCTTGCGAGAGATTTCTGAAGCTGACATAAACAGCGGCCATTGCTTCCAACATGGCCAACGGAAAATCCGTCCAAGATTCTGTAAAATCGGCCTGCAACTACATCGAGGTCGGCATCCGGACGGCTCCAGGTTACGGCAAGGGCCACGGCCCATTGAACCACTTCCACTCCATGCACATTCTACCATTTGCTCCGTAAGTCAAGATCCGATGAAGACTGAATACAAAAGCTAATCCAACGTAGAGGCCATTTTGTTGAGTGGTTGCTGGCGAGACCCGACGTCAAGGCCGTTTGGGACAAGTTTGTGTATCATCCGTTCGTGATGGGTCTTGGTAACGGAAAGCTGCCTATGGAGTCGTTCAAGGGTTACATCATTCAAGATTACATCTATTTGGTAAGTAGTGTTTCCTAATTGCCTATAAGCAACACCAGCTCACCTGCATTATAGATCCACTACACCAGAGCTTATGCTATGAGCTCCTACAAGGGCCGGACTGCCGCTCAGGTTCGTGATGGCGCCGAAATTGCTGCCAAGGTCGCCCAAGAGATGAACATGCACAAGAGCTACTGCAAGACCTTCGGAATCTCTGAAGATGAAGTCATGTCTACTCCCGAGATGCCCGCCTGCACAGCTTACACCAGATACATTCTGGATGTTGGCGCTGCTGAAGACTGGCTGGCTCTTCAGGTGGGACAGGCGCCATGTCTGCTCGGTTATGGTGCTGTTGGTGCCATGTTGGACGCCCATCCGGACACCGTACGAGAAGGAAACCCATATTTGTCATGGATTAACACATATGTCTCAAAAAGCTTCACAGATGCTGTCAAGTTTGGTGAGAATCTGTTGGAGGAGTACATGGCCAAGCAAACCCCACCGGGTTGAGGAGCTGGTGAAGATCTTCATCCATGCTACGAGAGTAAGTCTAGAGCAACCTGAAAAAAAAAAGATTTAGGAACCCAAAACTAACAATTTGCCACAGATGGAGGTGCAGTTCTGGGAGATGTTCCCAGCGATCTAGAGGAAGTTCAGGCTCTGCGGATTAACCTTAGACTAGGGCATAAAGCGAAGAGGCAAAACGGGGGAATATCTTCAGATTTTGAATGCAATTAATCAGGGAAAGAGTTGATTGAACGATGAATCACGTTCCAGATATATAAAATCCTTATGTGATTGCAGCTAACATTTGACTAGCCGACGTGATCATGAGCAGCCACAGCTCACCTGACTAAAACCATTGACACAGACATCGGCTCTTGCTTTTAATGCGACAGTTGCAGCTAAAATTTTAGTGTGATTGCGGCTCTGGGTTACCAGGAAGTCACAAATATACTAGGGAGCCCTCTCTGAGATAACCCCTGTGGTTCCCATAACTTTCTATATTGGACCCATAGTAATTTCTTATCGCTTATCGCGCAGGCGCGTCGTATCGCTGATTTTTTCCAGCAGAAGGAGAGGCGCCCGAGCCAGTGGCTGCAACCAATAAAGAAATTTCACCCTCCGTCGCTTTGGCTAAAAGTTTTCTCTCCTACATTAACAGACCCATTCCCTTCGTTCATTCAATTTCTTCTCTTTTCATCAAATTCATCGCGACTTTATCTCTGTACATCTGTGATTTTTTTGGGTAATCTTCTTCCAAATTCTCTTCGCGACCTTTCACATTTGCCCAATTTCTCGTTAGGCATTCTTTTCATGACATCTTGATTTGACAATCATCTCTACACAATTCATCACAATGTCCTACAACGAGGGTGGTTACAACGGTGGCTCGCGCGGCGGTTACGGTGGTGGTTACGGCGGTGACCGCTACAATGACCGTGGTGGTGGCCGTGACCGTGGCTTCGGTGGCGGTCATAGTGGTGGGTTTGGCGGGTAAGTCTTCAGTCCTAATACATTCTATTCATACTCTTTCATAGCAATTACTAACGTTTATAAAGCCGTGGTGGTCGCAGTTTTGGTGGTGGTCACGGTGGTGACCGTGGTTTCGCCGGCGGTGATCGCATGGGCGGTATGGGTGCTGGCCTCAGAACCCAGGAGTGGGATCTTACTGCTCTGCCCAAATTTGAGAAGCACTTCTACAAGGAACACCCCGATGTTACTACTCGAACTGATGAGGAGATCAAGGCCTTCCGTGACAAACACTCTATGGCTGTGATTGGCACTAAGGTTCCTAAGCCTATCGAGACCTTTGACGAGGCTGGCTTCCCCCGCTACGTTATCGATGAGGTCAAGGCCCAGGGATTTCCCGCCCCTACCGCCATTCAGTCCCAGGGTTGGCCCATGGCCCTCTCCGGTCGTGATGTCGTCGGTATCGCCGAGACTGGTTCCGGTAAGACTCTGTCTTACTGCCTTCCCGCTATCGTCCACATCAACGCCCAGCCCCTTTTATCCCAGGGTGATGGTCCTATCGTGCTCGTTCTTGCTCCTACTCGTGAGCTGGCTGTTCAGATTCAGCAGGAGATCAGTAAGTTTGGTCGCAGCTCTCACATCCGCAACACCTGCGTCTACGGTGGTGTCCCCAAGGGTCCCCAGATCCGTGACCTCAACCGTGGTGTCGAGGTCTGCATTGCCACTCCTGGTCGTCTAATTGATATGCTTGAGGCTGGAAAGACAAACTTGCGCCGTGTCACCTACCTTGTCCTTGACGAGGCTGACCGCATGCTCGACATGGGTTTCGAGCCCCAGATTCGCAAGATCATCGGCCAGATTCGCCCTGACCGTCAGACTCTCATGTGGTCCGCTACTTGGCCCAAGGAGGTTCGCGCTCTTGCCACCGACTTCCTTACCGATTTCATCCAAGTCAATATTGGTTCCCTGGACCTTGCTGCCAACCACCGCATCACCCAGATTGTTGAGGTTGTCAACGAGAGCGAGAAGCGTGATCGCATGATCAAGCACCTCGAGAAGATCATGGACGATAAGACTAATAAATGTCTCATCTTTGTCGGTACTAAGCGTGTTGCCGATGACATCACCAGCTTTCTCCGACATGATGGTTGGCCCGCGCTCTCCATCCACGGTGACAAGCAGCAGAACGAGCGTGATTGGGTCTTGGACCAGTTCAAGACTGGCAAGTCTCCCATCATGGTCGCCACTGATGTCGCTTCCCGTGGTATCGGTAAGTTCATATCCCCTCCCTTTCCTTTCACTAACGAGTTACTCTTGAGGTGCTCGTACACTCTGGGTCCAACCCGCGAGTCTTCACTGTCCTTTCACGGGGCCTCATGTATGCGTGACACTCTGACTACGTTGCTTCACCCGCAATCGGTCGATCTGCCTTGAACATCCTTCTCAGTTTGTTCAGGTCTTGATGCCATATCACCATCTTGGAAACTCTCTACTTGTACCATTTGGATGTTCTTCACTTCACGGGCGATATTTCAACACGTCCGTGGCTGCGTGATGCTACCCTGCACTTGTCGAGACATTGTGAGTGCGCTGGTTCTTTTTTACGTTATGTTGCAACGCTTGCTTTGCGCTTGAGTTGCCGCTCCTGAAACACATTTGCCTGACTTCCCGTCCTTGTGTTGACGAGTCCTGCATGCTCTTCTGACATGTGCGAATCCTTCCAGGCGTATAACAGAACAGTTTTGTTTCGGAATGGATTAGTGTGTTTTGCTTGCTGCTTCGTCAAAAGGGCATGGCGAGCATGATGATGACCTCCATTTCTAAGCACAGCGCTGAAACGAATATCAATGATTCCCATGGTTTGTGTGATAACATCGAGCAGTCCTTTTACAGACTGAGTGTTCCTTGTTTCTTTCAACACCGGCCTCTATGACCTTTGATGGTATAGTTGACGCTTTCTGCTGGATTTGACTTGACACAGTATTATAAACGCATCGTGATTGCCCCACTACCTTAACCTCCACGGGAACACTTATTCTTATAGTGTTTGGTTCTCCGGATCGTTTGGTAGTGATACGCCTGACAGTTTGGAGGCGAGTTTGCTCTTTCCAGCCGAACGCCTCTGGTATTGTCGGACCCGCATTTGTCGTTGTTGACTCCGAAGCACGTCTTTATTTAAGCGAGTTCATGATTGACTCTCCTGATCTCAGCCCCTTGGACGAGTATCAATGTCGATACTTCCTTGGCGCATGACTATATGGCGAGTAATGTTGTGGCATGTTTTGTAGTCTACAGCAGCTGGCGTTTGCCTCTGCTCCTCCGTTGTTTACGTCATCGGATCTCATTCTCGTTGCAGACAAAGCATCGAGGGGGATGAATGAAGCGCGAATTTAGAAGCCTTGTTGGTTCTCTGTTTGTATGACTCCATTGCTTGTTGAGATTGGTCTGTTGCGTATGATTTACGCTCGAATCATGATAAAAAACCATTATCAGGCCTACAAGATGGATGATCCTTATGATATGGACCATCAATGCAGTTATACAAATCACGCTTCAGGAGTATGAGTTGGAATAGGGCGTCTTTGAATGACCCCGCAAGACTTGATTTAGTCTTTGGTAGACATTGAAGCCTCTCGGCTCACTCATTTTACCCCATGGAGACTCATTAGCCAGAATGGCGGTCTACCTTCACAACATATTTCTACGGAATTATCTTGTCCGTGTTGCTAACCTAAACAGATGTCCGTAACATCACTCATGTCCTGAACTATGATTACTCCAACAATCTGGAGGACTACATTCATCGTATTGGTCGTACTGGTCGTGCTGGTGCTCTTGGTACCGCCATTACCTTCTTCACCACCGATAGTAAGTTGATCCCGCTATATATATGTCTTCGCCTTTGAACACAATTGCTAACTATCCCTCTAGACTCTAAGCAAGCTCGTGACCTTGTCAATGTCCTCAAGGAGGCTAACCAGCAGCTCGATCCCCGCCTTGTGGAGATGGCTCGCTACGGTGGTGGTGGTGGCGGTGGCCGTTTTGGTGGCTACCGCGGCCGCGGTGGTGGTCGCAGTACGTACCACAGACGTCGCTAAGGGACTCTTCTCGTTAGCATTCTTTTGTGAAAGCAAATTAGTGTCTAACATCGATGACTTTGGTCTTTTACAGGCTCCAACTACGCTCCCATGGGCAGACGCCGGTGGTAAACGTATTACCCATTTGAGTATTTTGATCCCTAAGTGTGTTTTTGGACTGTATAGCTCTAGGTTCTCTTTGACGATACGTCGGTTGATGATGCTCACTTTTTCTTTTTCTTTATGCTGTTTCTAGTCGTCGGGGCCATGTCTGATAATACAGCATGTCACTCTTCGGTAGGCTTGGGCGTTATGACGTTTGGGATTTTTTTAATTTTCTGCATTTTTGTTTTATCGGACAGACCAATTTTGTTATTATCTTCAATTGTTGGCGTTAGCAATTCTTAGAAAGGGTCCACGGTTTGATGATGGCGATAGTTGCTGGGTACTTGCCATATAATCAGTAACTTGACCTATGCTCTGTTGACTGTTATCATTCGGAAAATCGGATAGTTTAAAATACTTGTTATATATCTTCATAATTCTTTGTGATGTGAACCTCAATGTGTGATCAGATGTAGATGTAGTGCTAGTATCTCGATATGGTAGGGAACCCAAGTCCATCTCTAGCCTTGACTCGAGTACTCTTCATTAAGTGTTCCATGAACAGCAAGACAACTGTACAGGATGAAGCATCAACACCCAATACAACCCCACCTTTTACTTGTGACTATGCTGGTTCGATGATATGTAGGATTGCGTAGTGTCTGAATTGAGTCTATTGGGCCGGAGGTTGCGGGAGTTGGTACGCTGGCTTGGCAATGAGTATGGGATCCATATCATAGTGTAGAGTCATTGGATACGTCGCTGAGTTAAATTGCGGATCTCGACTTCACGATGACGTTGACTACGTTGTAGTCTCCAAATTGTCAACTTTTCGAGTCGCTACAAAATATTCGGGAACTTAGTCCTGCGTTGTTGAAATCGACATGTCCCTTTATCTATCCGTGATTGTTTACAAATATCCCCACTTCTCCAATATCTTATCTACTCTGTTTATCGATACGTCCTCCCCGCTTACGCAATCCTCCGCCCATCCCATTGCTATACGTGCACCCAAGTGAGCCTACCCCCACGGCTAGGCTGTCCCATACACAACACAATCTATACATCTACATGTATGTGCAGATTTCTGATCAAATCTAGAGTACAATACATACATAATGTATATGCATCTGTTACTCAGATCCCATTGGTGCATCGTTGCTCTTTGACAATGGGTGAAGTGTAACGTTAAGCGGCACGACGGTGAGGGTGGAGAAGATTATCGGAATGGGCTGATGGAGTCTAGACGGGTCGATGAGATAGAGGTTGCTGAGTGGATGACTGATGGGGTTGAAGGGTATTGAGGGACTAGAGTGGAGGGGAGTGGTGGAGAGGAAGGTTGTGTTTATGGGTTGTCTGGGAAGTGGGGAGAGGATTTCGAGTAATAGGAGGTGAGGGGTAGGTAGGAATGGGAAGGACTCACTGTTTTGGTGGAATGTTACAGGTGGATTGAGAAGTAGTGGGTGTGGTTTGGAGGATGAATATACATATATCTGTCCAGACAGACATCCATATATCCACATCTTGTGGTTCCCATGAAGGATTTGTCACTCAAGACATATATCCTCAACACCTACTCATCACTGCCCAAGCCCATCCCCTCTCCTTGAGTCGTCACCTATACATCCTCCTATAACTACCCGACACCCCATGATCCTCGGAACTCCCCAAGGTATCGATATATCGAGTTGAGTAGGTAGTATTTCATTCCGTATTGGGATAGACGCGAGCAGTTCATCACAATGGCGCGAGCTGAGAAAGCTTGGACTTGAGTGCTAGAAAGCGAAGCAAGGGACCGGTGGGGATTGTTTGTTGTGTCTTGAGAAGATTTGGCGGACAGGGAGCATGGTGGAGTGGACAGGCTGGGGAGGGAAAGCGGGAGCGTGGGGGGTGGTCTGTATACCGAGAAGACAATAAGTAATGCTTACCAGAGAAGCCTTATAATTATTGAGACAATGCCAATTATTTTGGTGCTGGGGATCTTTAGTGTCTGTTCATGTATGTTTGGTAACTCGCAACTACGAACCCTGGAACCCTATATGTCATTTCTTACTCTTTAATCGTCAAAAATACTTATCTAAAACCCCATTCTCTAGGCTCATGGCGCCCCTAACTTTCCTAGCGCTATCAGGCACGGGATTTCCTATTGTGTGAATGAGGAAATCAATAGAGGCACCTCCTGGGAGCCGCTGGAGTAATGGTAAATGTTGCGAGGGGAAAGCTATTGCAAGGTTAGGTAAAGGGGCGAATATTTATTAGAAATTGGAATAGATGTGAATCCTCACTATGATGCCTTACGCTTGTATTTTCCCGTCGGGATATTAGCGATATGATAGCCTATCTAAGTGCTGGAAGCTGAGGGCCTAGTTGTCGGGTGAGGGCAGGTAAGGGAGATTGGCAATCATGACCGGGATTTTTTTTGGAATTCTGGATTCGGAGGACTTTTGTGGAGATATTGCTTTTGGATGTGATGGGGTTTTCAGGTTGAAAGGGAGGTTTGTTGATGATGATTATAGTTGGCAATGGCTTGGCAATCAAGGTGGATGAAAGGATGTATACGTGACAGGTCATTTCAAAAAGTCCATGACTGGAATTGAAAAGGACGGTATATGTGTAGTGATTCCTGTTAATCGAGAGGTAATCTCAGTCACATGAGATCGACTGTGCGTTACAATGAATCAAAGTACTTTGTTGTTGTACAAGAGAACAGCCTAGAAAGTGTCTCTATTTGAAGCTAGAAAGGCAATGGAATATATACCGAAATTCCGATCCGAGAGTGACGGTAACTTGTTATGATAGAACACAGAAATATATGCAAATTTGGTAGCAAATATGTCCATACCAACAGGATGATTCTTTCTCAGAAATTTATATCAAAGGTTGTAATAGTCAAAATGTACAAAGTACCACCTTTTCTGCCAAGCGAATTTGGTATCTTGGCTGTGGTCATGAGGTAAGATATCTCGAGTAAGATGACGATGATAGCACCTGATTATGTCTGATGATTTCAGCTCAAGAAAAGTATCTCCCGACAGATTCCGCTATTTCCTGATGACGCAATGTGCATACATGGAGGTTTGAGGTCGTGTCGTCTGACGACAAAATGTTCATCATAGAGTAAGTATATTTGACGTATTTTAGTCTGATATATAGGTAGAAGGATCATTTCTCGACGCGGATATAAAGGGAAACAAGATCTTGACATGATCATGCGTATTCCGAACACAGCAGTATCTCACATGATTACATCAGATTCACATCAGCCAGTCCGACAGCTCTGGTCATGTATCCTCAACATACAAATCTCCACCTATTGGAAATATCTTACCAAGTTTCGTCGATCGCCTACTTTTCAGATGTCCCTATGTGGCACAAAGCTGATCCCCAGCCTGGTTTGATCCTAAACATAGCATACCACATCCTGCTCTAATCTTTACGCTAGTAGCAAGCGGTCAGACAAAATCCCAATTTACGCTACAGGGCTCACAATGTAGACCCTTCCCTTGATAGCGTAGAATGATGACTTATCTGCAACGGCGGCGAAAGCACATTAGCTTACTCATAGTTTGGATATTCCGAACATTATCTGAGAGCGTAAACTGGGATATTGTGGGTGGAAACTGAGTTACTATGATCTTTCCTGCTCCAAACCGGCGACTTCATCAGGCGACAAGGTACCTTTCAATGTGGATGACGGCTCCCTAATGTTGGATGAGGATCAAGGATTGCATCAAGCCCATGTCGTCTGTCCGATATTCAACCAAGATGCCCTAGGATCATCTGATAAATGGCACTAGGAGCCAACAACACACCCTCCGTGCCCTCTACAACAACATCCTCGCCAGGCCGGTAGATAGCCATAGCGACTGACCCCCGCCCATAAACAGAAGCTGATCACCCGCAACCCCATCAGGCCATATTGGCTGCAGATTTGTCGGCCGTGGCCAGTGAGTGTAGCATGTGCATTGTGGCGACATTACGGAGGCGTTGCGACGTCTGCATGGATAGATAATGACTGGTTATCACTAAAATAGTAGGCGTATCCTGTAAACGAGATGTGGGCTCAGCTGAACAAAGACCCTGCATCTGGATGGTCAGTCACAGGCTTTATGATGATAAAATGAAAGGGTGATAGAGAGAGTAGTAAATTGGCGATGCTCTTGCGATGTAATTGGACTAGTGTCGTCCTTGGACTCGAGAACCCTTTTTTTTTAGTTTGCGTAACCGCGTATTCTTTAGCGCCCTTTCCCACACCGGTCGTTATTATGTTTCGACTGAGGACAATAAGATCTCTAGGGTTTTCATCTTACAGGGTTAAACTTATAACCTATAGGGTTAACAGCTCGACTGTCATTTTCCCGATCGGGTGACAAGGTACATCTACATTTCATATTCCCTTACATATGGGTGGCGTATGATTCTAAATCAGCCAAACACAAACAGCAGGTCACACCTGCAGTCACCTAGACACTACACCGCCGCTAGCAACGAAATGAAATCCATTTGGTGGTCCATTCTTAAACTCCACAGGTCAGCGTCAACCCAGCCTGGACGTCCTCTCAGCAAATCGGTTCTTTTTAGTCACTAAGGAAGTAATTGAGGATAGACGACATGTAATGAATAACTTGGAAACAGAATGAACAAATAAATAAAAACACGATATCTGCAATTTAAGCGCTATATATCGTCACATGTAAACACAACGGAATTGCCATTAAATGACGTCAGAAAAACCACACGCATGACTGCATGGCTTCACTTGTCCTCTGACTACACTATAGCTCACTCTGGACGCCACAACGAAACAATAACAAAGGGGACATGGCTCTGCTGTCTGCTATGACGTCTTGAATGGCGGGCCACGAAATGTCTAGGATAAGTTTATGACGAAACAGTATAATTCGTAGCGAAGGGGGAACTTTGAGAAAAGGAGGTTGTAGCCAGTAGAATTGAATGGGATGTGTGTGACGGGGGACATGTTAGGGCCAATATGTCCGAAGGGGTGGATAGGAGGCCGGATGGAGATGGGGGTGAAGTTTGGCAGCTGGAATGGGACGAGGGGTGGGAAGTGGGTATAGAGGAGGATGGGATGAGGGACAGGTATATTGGGAGGGGTTAGGTTAACGCCGAAGAGAGATGGCGGGTAGGGAGATGAGATGTTGGGAGTCGTTGCGGATTTAGCATCCGTATCATGAATACGGTTCTCTGAAAACACAGCTTATCAGAGCTTTCAGAAACTATACTCGATAACCAAGTCACTATCTGGTAAATCATTCTCTCTACCCATCTGTCTCTGCTTATTGCACCGGGGACAATCTGCCGGCGAGCTAAGACATGGCGTCTCCACACACTGTGACATATGTTTTCTACTTTGCAATATCTCGAAAACTATTGGATGGTGCTGTCTTGGTGGCACACTGTAAGAGGGTGAGTAGAGATTACATGCATTGTGTTACATAATAGGCTGCGACGGCATTTAATGAAAGGTGAATACGAATAATAGAATACGATAATTGAGTTGTGATATCGAAGGGAGTGGCGTTATCAGGTATGGAGATTTCCGATCTGGATGATATAAGCTTTGCCGAGATATATCTTAGACAACTCATGATATTCTTCAATGGCAAGTCCTGACTACGGGACAATGCGTTGCCCTTTTGCAGTAGACCCTTTGCCGAAGCCACGAAATCCTGTACACGCCTATATAACTCGAAATATATACTACATCCTTACTTTACGTGTCCCATCACACAGCGTAGTATTGTGAGTGGTAGATTCTACCACATAGTGGGATCACTTTGCTGCAGGTATGTTTTGATTTCCTTTCTAGGTTAAGGAGTCAGCTCGTCATGTATATGAGATAGAAACTGAAATAATGATGGGATATCGGCAGGTGCAAGGGCTGGGAAATCTGAAGCTGCTGATAAGGATTTAGAGACACTTTGGTAAGTTAAGGAGATATGTATCTAGTATGAATATCATTTCTGGGTCTCTATTTAATTGATAATTACCAAGATTTCAAAGAGAGAGTTGAGAAACACATGTTTTACTTCATAAGGACATATCCCAACATTCCGATAACCTGCAAAAGGAAATATCATTTACCATGTATACGATTTATAGCCCCTCCTACACGCAGGGTATAGGAGATAATTTCTTCATTGTAACCTCATATCGATTACCCACAAGTTAATGATATCCAAATTCATCATTTTCAAAATTCTTACGATATTCACCGTCTAGACTACTATATTGTCGATATTCATGGTGACACAACACTTCCTAGGATGAGCAATCCTCATCGGAGTGTCGGGTCCGACAACTCCATATGGCTATATCCCGAACCGCTTACTACTTCTGCCGCACTCAAATCACAGTTGGAAAAAACACAAAGGCCACCTGCCCGACAATAGCCATCCATCCATTCACCGCAATTCTCTAGATATAGGTAGGGTACTTTCCCCTTCAATCAGAACAGTAGAAGTCATGCACGTTTTCCAAATAGGTATACATAGGCATGTTGAGGGAATAGCCATGTCTGGGTGGGTTGCAACAGATCGTCAAGTATTGTAGGAGAACGAGACACTGATTATAAAATCAAAAGGCGGGATACGACTCAAGGAAGTATCTGTCACTTGTTAGTTAACTAAATATTTGGGGACGTATGATGTTGATTGATATGTTGGTGGATCTAGGGATGCCAATATTAAAGTAACGAGGCTGGATGGCATTTGAGAATATCACCATGTTTTTTTGATTTTTTTTTTTGATATTGACCTGACACTGGATCCGATTTCGTACACCATCTCGTCTAAGCTTCTAGTCCTCTGTCCCCATGAGCTAAACACACAACTAATGATCATCCCCATAACTATCATCAATCACATACGCAAGCACCAAATACTCCCACCAACCTCTTGAGTAGCGATCCCCCATAACATCCCCCTTATATCTCTCCCCTCCCCAATCAAGTTAGCTCTCCCGCACCTTCTAGACGCGCTAGAAGCTGTCCATCACGCTAGCACCCGAAGCCACTCATGTTATCCCACCATCGCCAACCCACTAAAGCAAGGCACGCCTCTCAAGCTGGTTCCCTCGGCGAGCGATTGAGTGTAAGATTACATATATGTATGGGATCACTAGTCCGACAAACTCGTCTACGCGAGCCTACGCAATGCACACAGCCTATATGTCAGCCTTTTATAGCTGTGGACATATCCAATATATTCTAAGGGATGGATGGAACGGTCCATACACAGTGGGTGGCAAGATGACTATTAGGAGTCACCCGCTCATCGTCTTGAGGTAAGCACAGTGGGGCCCATAGACTGTATCATCGATGGACGGTTCGTGTTGATGAAGATAATAAAGAAAAAGATAACATACAGCTCTCAACCTACTGGTGAGAAAAACGGGGCGACGATGTACGAAGGGATGCATATTGCCGATAAAAATTCCCGATCCGCTCATTTGCATGGCGAGCGGCGTCTGTCGTCACAAGTCCACCACCTTGTATGTTTGGTAACTACACAGTATACTCGATCCAGGGTCACTATCGCATCCATCCAGCTGTCACATGGATGGTTATTTTCGGTGATGGATGTGTCCACCTTACTGTAATGTATGGTCTGTTGCGTCTTCGGCCTCGGTATCAAGTCGGTACTTTGGCGTGGGATGAGCAAGGAGGGATCTATGCCGTTAGCCTGTGCCATTTATATGCATGGTTGCGGGATCGTGATTTGCAATTTGAAGCTAATGAAGGGTTCTATTGTGTTCTAGGATGGGCTTAGCTCTAGGTGGTGATGACGGAGGGGATATGATTAAGAAGTGTCTTTGTAGTAGATGACGGGCAGAAAATATTTGCAGAGCTTGTCACGGTGATGTTTACATCGGACATACTTCCTGACCGAGTTGGGATAGCACGGGATGTTGTAGTAAGCTACAATTCCACTAAGGGCCGCGTTCGAAGGGACCTTAAGGGCTTGGAATAGCGGATGATTTATGATGTTAGTGAACAGGTGAGATGCAGTTGGGGGTGAGGGTTTGATTCTCAAATAGACTGCCTGTTGAGGTAACTTACACGCAGAGCTATACAGTGTCATAGACTATAAAGTCATCATACTACTCATAGTCACGATACTATCAAGATATTTTGTCTCATATCAATGGTAATATCACCTTTAAATCATAACATATCATCCCTATCCCATCACTATAGCGTCAACAGCCAAATTGAGGCAGGAACATAGCATGGCGCTCCTTTCCAGGTGCCATCGAGTACTTTTCTGTAATTTGCATTCCCCAAACAACGCTAGAAGCCCCTACAAAGATTCTCCGCCGGGAAAAACTATAAGGTGCGAATGGGTGACTTCCGCCTGAAATTAGCTCTCCCAATACCACGACACGGCATAGAAATAGCAGCTGTTAGACCGCACAACTACGACTTGGCCCCCGCCCCGCAAAATAAGCCGCAGTCACCAGTCACCATGTGCTGTGGCGTCCGAGCAATGGTGGATGTATGTACACATTTGAAAATGCAGTCTTGAGATGGCGGGAAGCAGCAAGGTAGGAGGAGGGATTGATGGGGTTTCGGGAAATATAGGAGGGGACATCACGAATAGATGCGCCGGTTAGAAGAAGTTCTTTTCTCATTTGTTTGGGTTTGTGTGTGGGTTGTGCTGTTGACAAATGCCCATATGGTTCCATTGTTTCATTATGAACAAGGACTCGAGAGTCTTTCCTTTCCCGGGACGAGTCAGGGTTGCCGTTTTGGAAAGCGGAAATTTTCCAAATACGAATGTCATTCAAACTCACCAGCTGATTGACCATTAGCCAATATTTTGTCATTTTATGAAAACCACCGCCGGTTAACTCACAATCATATCCACCCGTCTCCCCTCTCAACCCTGCTCCCCAGCAGTCAACATGACCCTCTCCAGGTTCCTTCTGTCCAGCCTAATGAACTGGCCACTGGAGTAACAAATATGGATGCTAGGGCGCTCCAGTGCGTGGAAATTGCCCAGGACCATCCCACACGTCCCTCCCTGCCCATGTCGTGAATATTATGGACCAGGTTTGGAACTGGAGAGGGACCCCCGCTATGGTGCAGATGGACAGGTGTGAGGATTGGCTGGGAAGAACCATTATGGAGATTGTGGGCGGGACGGGCGAGGGCTTTTTGAAAAGGTGGTGGGTGAGGAAGACGGGTAGTATTGGAGTGGAAAAGGACGAGAAAAAAAAACACAATCTCAGAATTAACGGTAATTTTGGCGGATGAGAATAACCTTGATTTAACATCAAAAATACCAAGGAGTTCTCTAGTTCTTCTAGCGTCGTCCTATCATGGTTCTCAACCCTCGTCTCACCACGTCAAATGCTGGCTAATGGTAATCAACTAGCTCCTCCCGCATCTGTACCAACTACAACGAGCTACTAACACTCAAGAAATTCCACCACTAAAGCCTCTAGTCATCATCTGTTCTGTATAGAAAAGGCGCAGCCACCTGTCAAGTCTTCTAACTTTCTCAAGAGAATAAAATTAGCACTAGTTATGCATCATTAGCCTCCCAGAGACTCTGGCCGCAACAGAGCTTTGGTAGTGAAGAACTACTTGTTTTCTTGATTGATACTCAGGAAATACAAATTCTCCCCTCGATTTTAAACACGCAATGATTATTCCCGCTCCGCTACCCCGACAGACAAACAGCTTCACCCTCCATAATTTTCTCCTAGCGAAGACCCCACGTCCTATATACTCCCAAGGAATCAGCCATGGACATACCCATGAAACAATAGAACACCAAGCACCATTCTTGAAAAAAAAAGCCTTGATTCTCAACTGCCGGACAAACACAGCCGCCTAATTAGTCGCCGAGTCTGCTGAAGTTGGTGCCGTCGGTGCTGAGAGACACGAATACCATGCACTGGGTTCCACTGGAAGTCTTAGATGTTAATGCTATAGGGGTATACTGGGAGAGATATAGGGTGGACAGGCTTTGTTAGTGGTTAGGAGGGTCGTGGTGAAATTGGATAGAGAGGCTGTGGGAGCTGATGTATCGTTATATATATGAATAGAAGATTAAAGATGGGGACTAATCATGTGAGGCTTTTGATATGATCGGGTATAGGGAATATTTAGGTGTTTACATGTATCTAGATCTACTACATGATAGCAGATCCCATGGATACATGCTGTCCCGCTCCGTCATTTTCATATGATAAACTCACTCATGATATTGGCCCCACCACCCAATCCAGTACAACCCACCCCCCATCGTCCCTCCGGTCCCACTTCGTCTTCCCCCGCCTCACCCACGGCTTTGACTTGCGGCTTGTCTCTCTCGCCAACAACCGTCAAAATGATTGGCGGAGCCCGCAGAAGCGACGGTTATTAATCTCTTGGTTTAGATTGACGGATTGTGGCTTGGTGATACGGGATTGTGGTTTTCCGAGGGGGAATGCAGGTGTTAGACATGTCTGGAGACGGAGCCATGAAGAGGTTGTTCAAGGAGACATGGAATGGGAGTTGGGATATCAATGTGTCTTGGGGGGGAGGGGGTCATCGAGGTACCTAGTACACTGTGTAAGAAAGTGAGGTAAGACTCGAGCGATAAGTATGGCAAGAAGGGAAGGTAGACAGCAAGTAACTTCCTAAGTAGTTGTATCTCAGAAACACACATGCAGATAGACAGCAAGACAATGTGCTATTATGACCATCACGCCATGTGTGTCGTCTTCCCCACTGAAAAGAACCCGGAGGCTCAACGAATTACCGTCAAGAGCTACCGAAAGAGAACAGCGCAATCTGACAATAGCCCCTTCCCATTGCCACGAATTCACAACTACAACAAAGGACACCCGCTGCAAGGCCCTATAACACTTAGTGATCAAAAAAAGGAAAAAAAGAAAAGCCCACATGCAAGAGGTTGAGATCGCAGCATGAGAGTGGGTTCTCATAGCCGAACGAGGTATGACCTCATAGAACAAGGGTGTCCATGATATGAAGACTAATCAAAGGATATGAGCATGTTCAGATGTGTATGGATGGATCTATGTATGGGTGTTTCAAAATAGCCATTGGAAGAAAGCCGGTTGCATAGAGCTCAGTTGGCAGTGCTTGTCTGTGAAGGAGTAGGCTATATGTGGCTGGTACTGGAACCATCTAAGCAGAGAAATTCAGAGTATTTTGAGACATTGACTGCTTATTCGATACCAAGAATACACAACAAAATATCGGAAATAGCAACTAGGAATATGTCCTCGAGATATTCGCAAACATCCAAAAGCGCCTCAATATAGTCGATCCCCCAATACCAGGACTCGGCACGAAAGATCACAACCAAACGGGACTTCATTTGCGATATGACCGTCGATCATAGATATGGTAACTTTGCTAGCTAGGATATCGGGTGTTCACTATAGATGGCCGGAAGATTCAGTGAGCATGTGTGTTGGAGAGGGTCCAAGGGCTGGGCCAACTACTATGATTACAGGTGACAAGTAATATTTAGGGCAAGGATGATCCCAAGTGTAAAGATGTCGTGAGAGAAGAGCCAGTGAGTTATAATCAGGAGACGCAGAGTCGAGTGTATAACCCTAATGGTAAAAAAAGAGACAAATATGCAATATTGAATATTATATTATGAATCACTTAGCACTTGAATCTGCAGGTCGACATTCCCAAATCTTCTAAATGCGGTTAGCATGTATAAATTATTACTAACATCAAAATTGAAACTTCACCGCAAACTTGCCACTTGTACTGCAACTCCAGGTCCCTGACTAAAGCCCACTAGCACCATCCAGGAACTCTCCACGGATCGCTAGCGTCATCCCACTTCCGGCCAGACAAGACAACCAGTTACTAGTTCACTAGCCCATGTCACACAATCCCTTTAAGGGTTCACGATGTCTGCTTGGTAGCTAGTAAAGCTAACTTAGAAGTTAGTTGCTGCTTATAGTTGGCGAAGCGCTTAGTAGGAAAAGATTAAAATGAGACAAATTAGTAGTTGTAGCGAGTGAAGCTAGCTAGATTCATAATTGTTAAGAGATGGGGACTATCTCTGGATCGTGAGGTTTGGGGAAATGAGGGCGAGCTAAGGTTAGTTACCGTGGGGTTGGGAAACGGGATCTAGTTTAGTCTGGATGCGTATAGGATCATCGTGACATGAAGTGTCAGCCAGATTAGGCAAGATATTGAACTTGGAACAAGTTGTGATGCCTAAACATGACAATCTAAGAATAATCTAGCGGTGAGTAAAAAACAAAAATACTAATTCGATATTGTAATAACCCTGACACATATAAACCATCCTCGTACCTACTCACCATATATCCCCCAATCCCCATCCATGTTCCTCTATTGGTCTACCCTGGTTCCTGACAATATTTGACCGAGCCGCTCGGACCCATTCTCGCCCCAAGCCCCTTCGTGCCTCAAAACACACCCCCGGCGCCCAACGGGCAGAGACGTCTCTAGACCTTCCACTGTTCTCTTCGGGATGGCGAGATGTACAGAAGCATATATAGGCCGCGTTAAGGTGCCCAGTGTTCTGTAATACAAGGACAGCAGCAAAGAAAAGACGACTGGGAACTCGGAATTAAGAGAAGTTGCTGCCAAGTGTTAGACTTTCACACCAACGTGATGTTTGGAAGGAGTTAAAGTATTGCTGTTGTGTGTTGATTGTTTCTGTTTACAAAGATATCAGCTGCTGTGCTTAGGCGCTGTCCGCTTGTAGAAGCCCCAAAACAAGACCAGCCAGCGGTCCTTTTCACCCAAGACATGATTTCAATACAATCGGCACTATCTCATGACATCTCACTTAGGCAGACCACCAAATTCATCCTCACCTTGCATGATCTCGATACTAACTACCATAATCCACCATCTCCTCTTCACCGTTTCTTCATCCTATCCCCCAAGTCACCACGCAAAAGCCCCCAAATATCACGCACCATGCAAGACGCCACATTCCAAATGAGAATACCTCTGGATGAACTAGTAAAAGATACCCAACCTGGCCCGTGATCACCAGAATGGACTTCACGGACAAATCACCACTTCACGCCATAAAAACCTCCCTCTAGGAAAGGAACACCCGCCTACCAATAGTCTCCTAATGCCCGCTACATCCTCTGTATTTTAGGAAGTAGACTAGATAGAATGAAGTGAAGTGAACTGGGTAGTGATATAGAGTCACGGTGTAGTTTGCCCGGGGTCCGCGTCAAGTTTCATGTGTCCAAGCATAGCACGCCAGAGGCAGGGAATGGAGGAAGGACGATAGTGAGGGGACAGAAGGTTGATAGACTGTGTGCCTATGAAGAGAAGGAGAGGATATCTACTTAGAACAAGAAAACATAAGGTGAAGAAATAGAGCGTGTCTTTGTTGCTTTATTTTTTTGTCGGTTCCCGTAATTTCTTTACTGGCCAGCTCGAAAGAATATTGGGGAAATGGTGTATATACTGCCTTGAGCTCTATCGGAATGGATGCTCTTCGAACCGTTGGACGATAAAGTGTGGCGAGAAATTAGCTTGAGACATCGTTCCTATTGGGACCAGCACCCAAGCTCGAAAAGAATAAATGCTGATATAATCAACAACCACCACCTCTCCAGCAAAAGAAAACAGTAAACCATCAAGCCAGCCAACTAGACAACATCCTCATATCTTCAAAACAACCTCATCTTTCCCCTCCCCACCAAATGCTACCCGTAACCAAAACCCCCACCCAAACACCAGCCAATCCTCCCCACCACCAAGTCTCGTTAACCGCGAACAGACCTTTTCCCATTCCTATGGCGCCTAGCCGCCCGCTCTAGGTGTTGAGGCAGGCAGAATAAGAGGGTTCCAAGGGCCTTCTAGCTGTCGATCAGTGGGGAGTTGAATGGAAGGCGGGATCGATATGGGCAGAGGAGGATTGTTGGGGGCGTGGGGGTTGTGTGGGTGATGTTACACCAGAGAATAAAGTCTGAGATACTCATCTAAATCCTTACAAATCATGTGTAAAATTACGACAAATTATCCAAAAATGCCTTGTCATTTTCTTATTACAAACCTGGAAATCACTACGACACAGTAATTAGCTATCAGTCCACAGACTCCCAAGCCCACCCAAAAACAAACAGTCCACTATCGTGAAATCTGACAGCCGCCCAAAGATCCATCCCCCCAAGCATCACCCCGCTAGCGGCTACATCTTGTAAATTACAGATGAGGAGCCCAGGCCACAGTTACATTAGGTCGAAGAAGGCCAAATGGGCTATTGGTTGGAGGTTTCAATATCGGTTTTGACGATGGAGATGAACCAATGGCTCCCGGGGCCAATCTCGTAACTATCAATGTCTGAGTAGGACAAGCTGTCCGCTAATTGGTTAAGCTGGACTCCTGTCATCATTTCCCAAACTATCGGATGCCTGCATTTACACAAACCCCGATTCTACAAACCATCATTGTCTTACTTACCATCATCACTTAATGACGATCCCCAGCCAAAAGAAAAAGCACAAAATGTAAAAGTCAACAATGATCTTTATTCACCACTTCTCTACCCCGAGGCCCCACCGTCCCCATTGTAATCCGAAAGGCGGAGATCTTTGGTGTCAGATTGGCGTACCACGAGTTTTTGTAGCATGAGACAGAGATGGCTATTGGGTTCTTGATATGACGGTTGGGACTTGGTGACTAACTCAATTTGGGAGAGGCTAAGAATGCTAAACGATGTGTAACGAAAAACAAATAAATCGAGAAGTGTAGCGGCTAGCTTGTTAAGTGAAAGGGAGTAGGATGTCTTGAATTTTCCCATATTTCGAGATGAAATCCCGCCGATTGTAATCTTTATAGCCCATAAGAGAAATTAATCTTCATGTCTTGAAATCTCTCAAATATCATGGCTTCTTCTCGGTTTAGTAGAATGACGTTTACCTATCTCCCATAGTTACTCACTTCTTCGGCTCCCATTTCTAACCCCATCACTACCGCCCGTCACAATTCAACTGACGTCAACCAGCTAGCAGCACTACATGTAGGCAGACAGACAAGGGCGATCACGGGGTGTGTTGTGTGGGCAAATCATGGCGAGATGTTACCCGGTGACTGTCTCAGGCGACGAGGCAATTTCAGCCAACCAGAGGGCTCGGTAGTTTCTAGGGACCTGATTTGGTAGTGGTGGTTGTGTCCGACTAAAATGAGTGAGCCTTATATGCAGTCCAGCAAATATACATACCCAAAGACATTCGAATCGTTATCGATTTTATGTTTCCAAGCAAAGTTCAGGAACAGGCGGAGAGTCCACGGCACTAAAATCTGAGCAGCATAACCCCAATTAGCGATGCCGAGACTACATGGACGGCCATCGTTGTACACAGCAGCTAAAGGGGAAGTCTCCTGACACGGATAGGGAGAGGAGTAGAACGAGTGAGACAGAAAGCGTCATAGGGCACGGGGGATTCCGAGTTGGGACGGGGTCTATAGGCCTTGCGGGGGTCATAGTGGTGCGTGAGATGATAATATAGACCGCAGACAGTCGAGATATAGACAATCATCGTCTTCCTCAGAATTAAAAGACAATCACTAGATTACCATATTCAGTCAGACGACCTGTTGGTTTATGATTACTTATTGGCGAGCCAAGTCCCTTGCACTCCTCCAGACCCAACAGCCTGTCACGGTCTGACGAAAGAAGGATATATTGTAAAAGTCCAAACAAAAACACCAAAAAGCAAAAAGAAACCAGGCGGAAAATCTCCCCTCAAAAAAAAAAAAAAGCTAACCCCATTGAGTCAAAGACCGCCTACCCTTCTGAAAATACAACAACCCATCTATATTCTCAGAGCCCACCCGCCTACCGGACATCCCTACGCACAACGATTCCTTCTAAACACGGATCCCAAGGGCTTATTAGTCCATTCAATAACCTCTCAAGATCACTAGGTACGGAAAAGGCACACAGTATGGAATTTCCCAAAGGTACAAAGAGATCTTCATAGCCAGTGGGCACTGAAGCCACAGGTGGCGCCGGAGACAAAGCAGACCGCACGACAAGGAAGCAGGAAGTAGGAAGGGCCGTAGTTGGGAGACATGGAGCGGATACAGTGGGGATTTCTAGATAGACGCCCCAAGGCAGACAGAGACAAGACCGATGAGTTGGGTGGGTGGGGAGCCGTGTCGGGGTAAGGGTAGGATACTGAGGAGGATATGCGATGCTATGACTACGAAAACAAAGCGGGAGATAGTAGACTCGCCAATATATGACAGTGGACTCGACACAACTTCAAACGGTTGAAGGGAGAAAGAAACCCCTTCCAATATTACCTGGTATCCAGTTTTTCTAGATTAACATTCCATGTGAATGGAGGGGATTCTGTTTATTTCGAGATGCTTGCTACCCAAGGCAAAGGAGACAAAAGCCCGTGTGCGATGAGGGAATATCAGCACGATTGTGGCGTGATGATTGGAGCAGTGGTGACATTGCAGCAAGTATCAATACTTTATGCCGTTTTTCTTGAGAGGGTAGCTTTGCCTAGACCCAAGTCTGCCTTTTTTTTCCAAGCGGGGCAAAATGGAATAGATAGCGAGTCCATGAGGGCCCAGACTGTCGTCGAGACATTGCCGTCTCCATGTGTCCCCGAACCCATATGTATGTTTCCACATCTTATAGAGCACATATCTCAATATCCACAACCTCCACGCGATCACCACCCATCTCGTTTAACATGACCTCAATACCTACTAGCCTCCTGTCAACTGTCAGCCCAATATAGCGCGAACCTCAATAACCACCTAAACCAATCATCCACACTTTGTTTTCCCGTTTGCGCCCTGACTAACTCACCACCTACAGCCCTTGCTAACCCAAACAAGCCAAATGCGCTTCAACAACCCCAAACCCTTCCCCTCGCTAACGAGCCACTAACGCAAGACCCTCGTAGCTCATCGTTGCACCACTAAGGAATCCCCCCAGGAGCCCCTCGACGCTAAACTAGCATTCCTGGCCTACCTGATAACTAGCCCCCTTTGTTGCATCAGCGGGACCCTCGCGGCTTCAGTGGACGAGTCCTTCTAATCTCTGTGCTAGAAGTTGCTTCAAAACGTTTCTGGCGCTTTTATCTCGATGCCAATAACGTTTAGTGCTTGTAGTACAAAGAGTAGACCACTAGACATTTCATGCATTAGTCCCACCGTCATCGGGTAGGCTGGTGAGATTGGCGTTGACGAACAGGCGGACGCTAAAAAGGTGTGATGGCATCTGCAGGTTGGTGGCAAGCTATCTTGGATTGACTTGACGAGAACCAACAATCAAGAGGGAATCGACCAATAAGTGAAGACGTTTCGACGACGTCTTGGTGATTATCGTTAGTCCAGTCAGCCAGGACAGAAGAGTTATCTCGTCTTTAGCCCACGGCTCTTTTGCAAAACGTATTTCCCTCTTTTTCTCTCTCAGTCAAGTCACTCCCCACTTCCTCTCGATCCCCCATCTCCAAAATGTTCAACAACCCCTCTGATTCGCCGCAAATAAACCCCGCAAGGGACCTTTTTCCTCTTCACCCACCCACCCTCTATCCAATATACTTCATCCCTCCTGTCCATACTACACTATATATCTCACAGCCAACAGTCCCACTAACCCATTACATCCCATCGTGATCATTTCTTCGCATTCGCTGACCTGAAAGGCCGTGGGGGTCTCCTGTCCACTCCCTCCTTCCAAAGTTCCCTAAAACAGGCAACCCCACCAGGATAAATGAGCGACGAGTCCAGCTGAGGAGGGGAACAAGGGAGAGCTAAGTGACAGATTGGCGCAGAGAGACGGTGTGACTTGGAGGAGAGGCGCCTGTTGCTGCAAACAGTATTGACTGGATTAAGAGGCAATACTTGTTTGGATGAGGGTATATCTGGGTATCCTGAAGTATTGTCAAAGACAGTCAGGATCTCCCAACCAGACGAAAAAAAAGACCATCCCAGTCACCACTACCACTCCCTCTGCCAAACCGTCCGACAGTCACCACTCTCAATCACAACCCACTCACCAACCACAACCGCAATCCCCATCGCCAAAACCCGCCCTCCTCATCTGAGCGGTGGCAAACACGACCTCTCGCCAGACAGCCAACCCACTATCACCACCGACAAAAAGCCCACCAGTATAGAACGTAAAAAAACAACCCAGACTCCCACCATTCACCGACGTAATGTCTCAAATCCATCCTGCTGACGTAAAATCCCATCGTGACTCACTTGTCCACTAAGCAGTTCACCTCCCCTCCCCCTTCCCCATTTGTCCGACTCTCCAGTGGCGAACAACCCTCCGGTGCGAATTTGGCTGCTCGGGTGTATTTAAATAAACTCATACATATACCCGCATTCGTATTATTTGTTCCATTATTTCATACCTTACCGGAATCAACGAGATATAATCAATGAGCCCTGTGATTCGCTCGCGATGGAAACCCACCCAAATGCACTGCCCGGTTTCCCTGCGTCGTTGACGGGCCTAGGAACTCTGCTTCGTGATCATCGACCGGAGAACGTCCGTGATACGTATCTCCGAAACATGAGGGGTTCTGGCCGAGGCATGGGTATTCTCTATCTTGTCTGTAGTTGTTTTCTATCGTAAATGAAGCGAAGATACGAAGTGAAGTCTGTTCAACTGGCTATTGTAATCCTCAATGAACAGGCGGTCTATCCCAACACCCATAACATCTTTCAGGATTCATCAGGCTACAAACAGCCCGCCAATAATCACTCCAAAAGAAATTACAAAAAAAAATACCCAAGTCTGCAAAAGGCCCCATCAAAGCTCACTAGAATCTCCCCGCCGTCCATCCACCCACCTCCGAACATCTCCGAAAATAACCTCCGCTCTGACCTTATTGTCCCTTACCAATTATCACCAAAACAGCAACTTACACCTCTCCTTAGTCCCCTTGCTAACCTAAGACTAAAACCAACCACACCACACCCACACGGCTTCCCAGGGCTAGCTGCATCAATAGCCGCAGCTAACGATTGAGATTGGCGACGTTAGTGGCGAAGGCTAGCAAGGAAGGTTGGCAATGAGATGGTGTAACCCCGTGGATAAATAAAAAACCCTAAGATGGACATTTATCTATTCGCATGAATTAGGATTGTGGCAAGTTATCAAGGAATAGACACTAAGCTTACTTAGGGATGGGGTCACATATGACTAGTACTGCCCGCAATATAACCTATTCATCATCCCTTCTCAAAACATAACAAAGCCTCCCACAACTCCGTCACCATCATTATTATATAACCCCACGACTTCCCATCCTAAACCACCACCCCAAAGCATTGACATCCTCCACCGCACGCCCACCCCCCATCCAGCAGTGATCGCCACGCCCACCCCGTCCAAGCTCTCCGTAGCCTCCATCTGCTTCTCACAACGTTATAGAACAACCGTGCAAATAACTATTGAGAGGCAGTGGTGATGAGGCTTACTGCAGACACAGATGACTGGTTGCCCGGGCATGCACCCGCTGAGCGCATGCTGACGTCGTTGGGCCGGAGGGCAGCGGGAAGTGGTGGGATTAGGGGTTCTGAATGGGAAGGGGATGCCGAAGTGAGGCAGTGGTGGACGGGTTAATGCCGAGGGGATATTGAATCATAAGTGGGTGGCAGTATGTGTATGGTGACGATGATATCGCCAATATCAAAATGTCCCATAGTAACCATCATTACTCGATAATATCATCCCTGTCAATACCACTCTCATTAACACGCACCCGTTTGTCCGTGGCCTGCCTAAAAAGACCCTGAGTGACAATACTGAGCAATGTTAGTATAGTGCTGCACTAAGTAGCCAAAAGCAAAGATATATCTTCTAGAAGATGGCAGAAACGAAAAAGTAAAAATTAAAGAATTGCCAGAGGGGAGCGAGAGCACAGTTCGCTTCGTCTCACATTCCAATATCTACGCGCCCATCAAGTTGCGAGATGGTGGAAAGGCGGTCATAGCAGACAAGGACAAGAGACTTGCTATTTTCGTCTCGAATGTACCAAAGTTGGAGTTTGTAATGATAACCCTATGAAATAATGTTAGCAACAAGTTAACTCAGTCAGTATAGCTCCGTGATAACAAACATTAAGGCTTACAGATTTACCATACAACCATACTGACATTACCTCCCGTCTCAATCCGTCAATATTAAATCCAACCGAAGTCTCAACTCCCGCGCTTTCATCACCAAAAGCAAATATTACAACCACAAGGTCTTAATATTCGTCCCACGGCAATTAAATACCCGCTGAGTAATTGTCACCACAAGCTCTCCGACCTCGACAGGAAACCCAACTGAGACAACAACCCGAACAAAACCATGCGCATTAGTCCCGTCCACACTATTACCAAGCTTGCAATATACTCAATCCCTAGGGACTGAGCAACGCTCACCTCAAAACGACTCTGAATCCAAGTCTGCCTGCCTAATTTTCACTCTCTCATAACTAAAAATATGATGGGCCATATTCGTCCTCATCACTTCTGTAACTCGGAGCCTGTCCCTCCTCCGTCACAGACCAGAAACCTTGTAACTGTCATCCCCAATACCTGTGATCTGCTTGTCACCCTATTCTCTTCCCTCTCCCCACGCTGTCGCCCAGATGCCTCTCGAGTCCCTCGTACAAATCCAGAAACTCACACTCTCTTTTAGTAAGAAAATAACCAAAACCAACAAAATTGAAACCCTGACCTTGAACCCTGGGGCCTCCCTCGTCGCCACAACCCCGTTCATATCATTCTTCATACTGTCGGTGACACCCCATACCAAACTTTCCCAGACCGACACCGAACCAAAGATGCAATGCCTTCCAGCATAGCCGGGGCCAAGCACCGGTGGATTAAGCATTGATTCGCTATGTCAGACCGGGTGAGTTTCTCTTGAAACTACAACACATACATACACACACACACACACACACACACATACCCAAGAGTCACCCCCGCGAACCACTAATCGACTCGACACCATAAGAAAATACCCCATTGGTGGGTCACCTTGTCCATAGCTTCCTTTCCCTTTGTGTTGTGGAGAGGGACAGCAATCTTTTGGATTCACCAGACACTCAGTGGTCCCGTACCGAAAAAGAAGAAAAAAATACAGAAAAGGGAAATACACATCAAACAGGAAAACTAGAATCTTGGAAAAGCTTCTAGCTTGGTACCAAATATAGCGGCGATCAGCATACCGGTCCTGGCAGATTATAGTCAAGAGGCTAATCAGATCCACCAGAGACTAACGACTTGTCTTATCACAACGACAATTATAAGGAACCCCGCAGACTATGTTGCAAGTTCAGCCGACTGTGATACCTGCTTTGTATCTATTTGATACATCGCTGATCCGCCGCGCCCTTGACCTCAGTAGATTGTATTCAAGCACCACAGGATATTGCAGATACATCTCGACAATATTTATTCAATGCAGACCCATCGGCCTTCCTCATAAATAGCAACAGGCATGAAAATCTTCGGCCAACCTGAGAACCCTCATCCCTTCCACTTGTCAGAGTGATCAGCGCTGTGATTTGGTCGTTTTCGGGAATGCGGAGGCGACTCTCTTACATCGTAAATGTTTCGAGTCTTGTGGGGAGGCAAGCACCACAAAAGGACGACCACGATTGACTGTATCAAATCATGTGAAGAACCAGGGATTGCAACGTGAAGGATCAGACCAAAGACATTGCATCTGTCGAATCGGCCTCGCACATCTCATATCATTTCAACGACCTAATTAGCTATCTCATCAGATTAGGACAGAACACCTTCGTTGACCCGTAGATCCATCTTGAATGGGGCGCATTCGAAACCTCGAGATGCATTACAAATCGGCGTCTTGTTTGAGATGTTGTCATCAAGCTTCCGTGGGCCGTGGCATCGACCTTCTTTACATCTTCTGGAACTACAAATAAAATGTCTGAGGCTTCCTAGACATGGCCAGATCGAGATACCCTCGGCCAAAATAGACAAACTCGAGACAAAAATACGCCATTTACGTTGATGTGCATCGTGTTTCTAATGTCGTAGAATGTGGGCGTGGGCTCTGGAGTGTCTGTTCTCGGTCTGTTATGTAGTTCGGAATAAAGTGAATTAGATTGACCTTGAAGGTTTATGTATTTGGAATGAAAGTTGAGAAAAGTCGTGTTTCGAGCCGCAAATCTCGAATCCGAGAATACGCCATCTGTATACTTTGAGCACCTTTTGTCTCTCCCATCATCGCTTTGATAATCCAATTTCAACCTGCATGACGCCTTCAGAGCTACTACTCAATTCATTCGACGATACCGAAGAGAAACCATTATCTCATGGGTTCAGCTCATGTCATCCCCATCTGTCCCCATGCCATTCGTCATTCCGCGAAGGACAAACTCCCTGTAGCGGGAACACGAGGCGTTCTGCACTTCTAAATTGCATAATGGAGACTGCTGTTCCAGAGATACAGTGCAACTAGGCCCATTAACATTGTGACGGCTACTCAGAGACATTTTTATCGTGAATCTGAGAGGACAAATGTGTTTAAGGAGTCGAGGTCTGGAATGGGCTGTGGCGGTTATTCACGCGTTGTTGTGCATGATGAGCTATCATTGGCCAAGGACTGGCCTGACGCATGGCTACATAGTTTGGTAGCTAGACAAAAGCCATAATTACAATTGCAGGATCTAGGACCGAATCGAAGAACAGGGACAAAGAGGTCTGGATATAGAGGTGTCTTGGAATATGACGACATACATAGACAAATGTCTAATAAAACAGACCAAGCGGCTGTCACATTGCCGAAACTAAAAATGCGTGAGAGCCGTTCAATTGTCAGTTGTCTTAACATCGCCAATACAACACTTGAAAAGGAAAACATCTAAGTGCGATCCTACCTTAGGGATCGCCAGCGAGAAAAGAGCGCGATGGTAACTCACGTCTGTCTATGTTTGATGTATTCTATCCAAGCTTTTGGCAAGCTAGGCCATGTAGTGTTGTTAAATTGTTTCTTCTACCGCGCAGTGGTGGAATGTAAATCGAGTTTCATAGTTTGCATAATAGCGAGATGGATGTCCACATGGGGAATCTCAAGAGATCATATTAGGGATTGCTAACTAGCTGGGAAATAGAAGGTGTTTCAGGAAGTGCTAATATGATCTTCGGATTTTTCTTGACAAACCCTGGAGACATCATAAACACGCGTAGACCGCTTGAACCCCGGTTAAGGAACCTGGTATACAGCGGGAAGGCATTGACAACGGTAATATCAGGCCGGTCCAAGGATTACTATGGCAGGGTCTGTCGACGTGGAGTAGAGTGGTATCAGCGGGTTATCTTTTAGTTCTAAAATTCTATGTTAATGATCATCCAAATCTACTCACGATATCTGGAAATACTCAGACATACCTCTGCGCTAGAAACCGCCCTTTGACCGTCAAGCAAAGTGGACAGAGCTCTAGGGACATACAAAGGGTCACGGATGTCAAAGCTCAAGAATTTGAAGAAGAGCAGTGACAGTAAACGGAGGGATCATGTCACGGACGCTGCGCTTCAAGGACAACGTGCATTTCAGTGGGGTTTTGACACACTGGGGGTGGGACAACAGGCACTCTGGCTCCCACATCTCAACGGTCAACGGGTAACCGCAAAACAGTACAGAGATATCTTGTTTGAGAGAGGACAATGTCGCGTATGTACGGTCGAGCACAGCAGATCAAAACTCCATCTAGTAAAACAGGGCGCATCACCCGGCAGTGAATTCCGTGGTTCGCAGGGGATACAGTGGAGATATTAAGTGCGGGACTCAGTGCCCCAGGTGATGTCAAGACCTCCGGAGGCAAAGGAAGGCAATACGAAACATCGTAGGAGTTCGAGTGAGCCAGGCGTTGGTTTCAATCTGGTATGCTCAAAAAATGCGAGGACTGCGGAGTGGGCAGGAAGACCGCAAATCCCTCGGGGCCGGACAACACGGTATATTTCGGTCTGGACAGATGGTGGAATCATTTCCTGTTGTAGCCGTTTGTGAATAAAAGGGAATAAGGGGACAGTCATATCGTCCAAGGGGGTGTTGGTGTGCTGGCTGAAGGGATACTGATGGAAGGGTTAAACAGTGCAATAAAGTGATAAATGATCGGGAGAAAGGAGATGGATAGAGTTGATGATGGGGTTACGGTCGGTTGATACAAATCACAGCGGCAACAAATTTTCACGAGACGTAGGTTCTTACTATCTTCAGATTTCCATACTTTGAGATGGAGCCAGGGAAGGCACTGCTGTGGCCTTTACCGATGTAGAAAGAGCCAGTGATAGAGATACGACTACAGCCACAGAGGAGATGAAGATTTGGCCACCAGATGTGTAGTAATATCACAATATATCGAGTTGCCTGCCTACGCACCTTTGGAATTCTTTTTCCAACTTCTCTCGAATGCCCACGATACTCGATTCTCGGTGTGTAGTCTGCGATATGCACGCATCTCAGACTAGCAGGTCACCACTTACTTTGGAACCACCCCACTATCGATGTAACTACACCTTCTATGCTTAGTTTCCCATAGACTTTCTAGTGTCCGCAGTGGTCAGCAAACATTCAAAGATGCCCGCCTTTTCTGGGTTGCGTGTTATAATTTTCATTCACGTTTTATTGCGTGTATTTTATCAACCAAAAGCCTAAATTTTACGATGACTATTAGGCCATCTCGGAGTGAACGAACCTTTTTTTTCTTTTTATCTACTGATGTTATATACTCGGCCCGTAATGAATAGATTCTTATTGACCAAGCTGAATGGAGCAGGAGGCCGAAACCGCATAAAAAGACACACAGTAAGAACATTATAATAGAAAACACAGTATACTTAGACTGTCTCTGTTTGCCGAATTAACTCAGCTGAACCATTGAGAAGGATACTGGTGGATGTTGGAAAAATAGATTTAGTGGCTGATCCATGTGATATGGATGAGAGAAAAATCCAGAGAAATTCGTAGTCAATTAATTTGGGCAAATAGGTGTGCGGAGTGAAGTTAACTATACTATGGGCTAATTTTTGTGATATGTAGCTATTATTGTACTCTCACTTACATATGCATCGAACGTTTTAACCTCAGATAAACACACTACACAACAAGATACACATGAGGACGAGCGGCAGGATACCCTCGAGAAATGACGTCTAGACTTGAATAAACAAAATCTTTATTCCGCTGAGTACCATAGGTCCTACAGAGCCATAGCCCAGAGTCTACACCATTTGCTGGTGTAAAAATTTGCTATCTGAGACCATCTTTTAATTCAAGCATTTATTGGACTTTTCGCACGCCCTCAAGCCGCACCCTGGGGTGGCGGTTGTAAACGTAGAGGTGAGCGAGATCCCACCAGTGCTGGTACATATATCGTTGAGTTTCCACTTTCTCGAGTGCGCCTCTTGGGCTTCTGTTCTACTTTTCAACTTCATATTTTTCTTGTACAACACATTTCTGTTTTCTGTTCTCAGTTTCGTTCTTTGCTATATATATATATATATTGAAAATTTCGATACTTTGCGATTATTCCAATTCCATTCTGTAGTACATTGCTCAATCGCCCGCCATTCTAATCATCATCTGTCACCCCTCTACCATCAATACTTGAAGTTGACAAGCGACTCAAAGCCACTTCGCTCTATATCTCTTTGGTATATCTTTCAGTTGATTAGTACTTGCTCCACACTTGAACTCCGACAAGCAACTTCCCCACATCGTTGCTTCCTAGTTGACTGTAGTCAGCCTTTGCGTCAACAAATTTCGATTCACATCACATTTGGCTGATTCTACTCTATACTGGGTTATCACCAACGCCGACAACACCTCCCACGAGCATTTTGACGTCATACAGTGACCTCTTGTGCTCGCCAAACATCTACTCTTTTCATTATTCTTTTCATATCTCATACATAGAATGGACCGTCCGAACGAATTCGACGCGATCGCCGAGAACATGAGAAACAACCTCATGTACGCGAGTGCTCCTCCAAATGGCAACCCTACTGGCGCCATCGGCCGCAGCGACCCTTACGCTGCTCAGACGGACATAGCCTCCGTCAGATATGGCATGCCTCAATCGACTTCACCTACTGCTGCCGTCCGTATGTTTAGCCATCCTCTCGACCCTGGGCAATCTGTGCCAATGACTAACGATATAGAAGCGAACGGCATTCCACCCGGATACTACAATGCTCCCATGGCTTACGCTGGGTCGGGTCAACCTCCTACCAACTACACTACTGGTGGCCCTCACGGCTACCAGGAGGTGGCCGGCCCGTACTATGCCGACCCTCGCCCCAACGCCGCTGCTGCTTCTTGGGAGTATTCTGGCGCCATGCCTCACCACATGAACATGGGCCCTGGCGGCATGAACCGCACTCCCGCGCTGGCGGTAGCGTAAGTTAAATTGAAACTTTGTATATTTCAGTGAATTCGACCTAACCGCCATCTCTTTAATAGAATTATTCTTTCGTCGCTCTTCCCGGTCAGATCCAGCACAAGCGTCCCCGCCGTCGCTACGAGGAAATCGACCGTATGTACGCCTGCGGCCACAACGGCTGCGAGAAATCGTACGGCACGCTCAACCATCTCAACGCCCACGTCACCATGCAAAACCATGGTGAAAAGCGTCACCCCGACGAGTTCAAAGAAATCCGCAAGGAATGGAAGGCTAAGAAGAAGGCGCAGGAGAACGCTCGCCGTGAGCAGGCCGATAGGGATCGTGCCGCTTCTGGAAGCCGCTCTCCTCAGTCTGCCACCCAAATGAACCTTCCCGGCGCCCCCACGTCCAATAGCATTCCGACCAGCTACCCTGTCCAGGCGGCGCCCGGCTACCAGTCAAACAACTTTGGTGGGAACTCGCCATACCCGGGCTCGCAGTCGACGACACCGTACAACAGTGCCAGCGCCTACGCCTCTCCTAGTGTCTCGTATGCGCCGGCGCCTGGCTATGGAAGCGGTTATTCGGGGACTGCCTCCGGGTCTGCTGTCATGCCGGAGTACCCCCAACCTACAGGTTATACCTCGGGCGGTTACCCCTATGCTTACAGTAGTGACCAGCAGGGCGCCAGCGCCGGTTCCGGATCTGGTACTTCAAATTACTAGGACATGGCTCTTCGCCCCAGACATACCCCTCCGATCTAGTCCAGTGTATACAGCCTGGAAAGTTCATATCTGATTAGTAGACTCGCTGCAGAGACACCTGGGCACTTCCAAACTTGTGAAGTAGGTTGGTGTGCGTGGCTAGGGAATTTCAGATCTGTTTAGTACTTTTCGTGTGCAGCTAGGGAAGATCGGGTACGCGGGACAGCTGATGGTTTTTTTCGGTGTATGTTGTATGCTGTTTCCTTTAGGTTTCGGGATTCATTTTGGGTTGGGATATGGCATTGTCTGGCGTCTAGGGTATGGTTAATTTTTCACGGTACTTGGTATTTGAGGTTTGGTTTGTAGACATTCGACATGTGTTTTGTCTGCGCTTTTGTTTTGGGAATGGTTGTTCATATTGGTTACGCATTAACGGCCGCGTGTCTATGGGACATTTGAACAATTGGGATTGGCTTTTTGATTCATGTTTTTATATATGCATTTTTACATTTGTATTGGACCCTTATGGCTCATATACACTACCGGCAACGGACTTTCATTGGTTTGGCTTGGGTGTTTTTACAGAATATTCTTTTCGCATAGTCATTGGTTGGGTTTGGCTTTTTGAGTTTTAGAGTTTGAGTCACCTTTGTTGGAAGATCTGCAAGTAACACGGATTCTTCAATATATTTTGATAACATTAAATTGTTCTTTTCTTGGTCGTTGGTGTGTATGTGTGCCGATGGCGAAGTTAGCTGGGACGAAACTTCTCCGGATTTTCGAGAGATGGCATGGCGGTGGACGCTAATGCAGGTCGGGGGCGTTCGTGTGAGATGTTTAGACCGAGATTTGAATCTGATGGTACCATATGGGGCTTGGGTAGTGTGGTGGGGCTACGGCACTAGTGAAAGAGTCTGGTGATGGGTTGGTTAGTGTCGGTGGGAGGGTATGACATTTGGTCATGAATGTGCTATGGAGAGGTGTTTCATGGCTATGGAGATTTGATATAGGTTGGATGAAAGTAGTATGATGTGTGATGATGTCGATCTGTGATCTATGGTGACACGAATACACAAGAGTACAATCTGCAACAAACGTTAATTCCATCGCAATGTTATGTATGTTCTTGGACGCCACAACCAAGTTGGCTACTACATGTTTCCGGCATCTTTATGCACAAAGCCGGAAACATGTCGCGGGTGCGTGGGTGTTACACCAGATGCAAAGGAGGAGATTTAGAAGGGTTGGAGAATCGTGGAGTAATGCAGTTGCACGAAGAGTAGGGCTGGTGATAAAAGATCCTGGGCTTTTGGCGGTTGTTGTTAGAGATTTGATTGTTGATATGTATTGAAAGATGGAATTGGTTTTGTTTGGTAAGAAATGGAGATATTTGGTATGGTTTGTCGGACGGAGTATATGTATTATTGATTTGGATTTTGTCTTACAATTAGACATAAGATATAATTACAATCAACTACAGCAAGTAATTACGCAGCAACAACTCGGATACAATATCCCTATATTCTAACATCCCATCTTAATACTCTAATACTCCAATACAACCCTCCAATATAAACATCCCCCTTTCATCAATGCACTGCCCAAGCTCCTTTCCACTCGCCTCCACACCATCGGCTCCATTTGACATATGTCCGTGTTTAATTGACGCGCATGAAGGCCTCGAGCTCGAGCACACGTGAGGTGGTGGGTGGCCCGGGAGACTCTTCGAATTGCCGGTGTTACCTTGGGACGCTTGGGGCAGAATTCGGGTCTAGTTTTGACTCGAGGGTTTGCTGGTCACAAGGCAGGAGAAGCAGGCTGAGAAGTAGGTTCTAGATAGATCTCTAGTAAGAGAAAGGAGGGAGTGGCGTGAGTTGGCTGGAGGGTTTTGTCGACTAAAGTAGTGAGGGCGGTATCTACATTAGTGCATCACAAGTTATCTTCAAATTCAACCTCGCTTCAACTTCATCTCGGATTCTATCGGAAAGCATGCAACAGTTCATGTCAAAAACAAGTTGAAGTGGCGCCAGCAAACTATCCCAAATCAAAGCTCTAAGCCCTGCACTTATCCACCACTTTTCATCATCATCATCTAACCCCATCCAATCATCAAAACTACCGCGGCACCTTTCTAACCCTTTGCCAACCCTTCCGACGCCACTCCCGGATTCATACATAGACTTGGGCCCTTCAAATCCCTGCCCTAGTAGCCAACAACTCATCGCCCTTTCGGCTCTGGAGCCATTGATCAATTATCAGTCACGTCAGATTACCCAAAGTACCTCTATGGCACCGACCCATCCTTCACTGTATACAATTGGCTCTCTGAGTCCCTATTGGGCTAAATCTTGAGAGGGTGTCCGCATTTTAAAATGGATATTCACCTTGTAGTTGACCTTTGAAGAAACCAATCGTCAGCTGAGCAAAATTTCGGGTGACTGAGACAATCATGGTACGTTCCAGACTATCGATATCCCCAAATTTTACTGCAAAAGTCAAATTAAAAAGCCGAAAGTGAAAACTCAGTTCTAAGGCTCAAGTTCTTTCCGGGCGGAATGACTCCGGAGATTTTCCGGCGCCCACGATGACTAGGATTATGTATCGGCGTCGTGAGATGAGGTTGAGATGTTCGTTATGGCTTCAAATCGAGGATGATGCTACATGTTGACTAGAAATAGCTTAGAAACTCTTTGTCGTCCTTTTTCTCAATATATGGATACTATGATGTAGGTAGTGTTCACGTGATACCAACCCTAGAGACAGCAGTGTAATCCTTGATGGTATTGACTCGTGATCGAATTTGATAATCTGCTTTTCACAAAACATTTTCAAGAGTAACTAATACATTATTACTTCATCAAGAAATATCATATTTTTATTAAAACAATCAATTCTACCATCAGCACCTACGACAGTATCACCACCTTAATCCAACTATGACCAGAAGATCATAGCGCGATCACTCAATCTTCAAACCCTCCAAACACCTTAAAGCATTCATTGTGGGCACTATCCCATCGCTGATCCCATCTCCATAAGTCTGATTAGTCAAACCAAATATCACTGTTGTACATAACTAACTATCAATAGTCCCTCAAACGCTCCGCCAATCCCCCACCGTCCCCTCATTCCAAGTCACCCGCTCCGTTGCATTTACTTCCTACAGAACACCATCCACCTGGCAATCGCTATTTTCCAGGACTTTTACGCTCAGCTCCATGCACTTGACGCCGTGGATAGCCATTGCTACGCCGTTATATACTATGAATAAAGACACGATATTGGTCGGTGGGAAGCCGAGGCAGTCGGTTGTTGGGGTCGATGCGCTATGTATGACGTCTAAGGAATTTCTTGGCGTGACGAGGTTGACGAGGGGGGCGCATTTTGTGTGGAGTTCGGAGACGGAGGAGATGATGAGAAGTGGCATTTGGATAGTTGCAGATGGGCATGGTGTTACAACGGTTATCGAGTGGGATAGGCATACGGAGGTCTTCAAGAGTGCTCCGACAGTTGAAGCTTCGAGGCGGAAGGCTATGTTTGAGAAGGGGGAGATGACGAATTTATTGGATTATCAAATGCCGCCGCCAGATACAAATGAGCAGATAAAGGCCGCACACCTGGAAGATGGCCTGTGGTCAAGGATAACGGACTCGATCAACCCGGCAGTTCTCAGAAAAGTCTACGGGGCAGACAAGAGCCCATGGTTCAGCCATACAACCGACAAGATCAAAGGCAGAACCGAAGATGCTTCTGAGACCGCCCTAAATGAGGCTCTTGGCGGTAGCTCAGCGGCAACAACTACTGAACAGGAGTTGAACTTCACTCTCAACATCACAGACCGCACATTCGATACGACCCTCCAAGGCTCCGACCGCACCGAAGCTGCCACTGATGCCACAAGCTACCTTATTGACAAAATCAAAACTCTCCGCAAAGAATCCGACATCATCGGTGAACTCCAACTTTGCTTCATCATCGGCATGCACCTTGGTAACGAAGGTGCCCTTGAACAGTGGTGGTTTATGACTCTCAAGATTTTCTTCCGCGCTCACAGATTAGCCGCTGAACGCCCGTGGCTGACCAGTTTGTTTTTGCGGACACTCGCCGCTCAGCTTGAATACAATAGTCGGATCATCGATGAGAGCATTTTTGATTACTCGACTAAAAACACCAAGACCATGCGATTGCTCGCCACCGTCTACGGCTGTCGTCTCGAGGAGATCACAGCCTCTTCAGTAAACTCACAAAGTGACGTTCCGGGGAACGCTTCCATCTCATCCAGTGATGCCCGCGGCGTGATATCTGCATGGCTCGATCTCCGCGCCATCTTCGAATCCATGGAATGGAGCGTCACCGGACATTATCTCCGCTCCGGCTACTTCACCCTCTCCGATGGCGAAACCATTGACATCGAAGTCGACGATTTTCAAGACGAAGATGAGCGCGGCGAGTATGCGCCGGAGATTGTCGAGACGGATGAAAATGGGAGACCGCGGGGTATGGTGTCGTGGGAGTAGATTTCTCAGAGGGTCAAGAAGGTTTGGAGGCAATGGAACAAATTGGCAAAGTTGGAGAGGCTTAATGTGAAGAGAGGATTCAAGAATTATGTGCTGAGAAGGAAGATGAGGACTTTTTTTTAGGATGGGGAGGAATATGGTGACGTTTAAGAGTGCGAGAAGGCCGTCGAAATTGAATAATTATCGAGGAGGTCCGTTGTTAGCGTAGGATAGTCGTCAGTAGCAAGAAAATAAATATCTTCAATAATCGATCGCATTGGAGCTTTGAAGGTGAAGGGATATCGTAATTGGCGAATATAGTTGGTCCATAGCACAAGCTGGCAAAAATGCTGGCAGTGGAAAGACTTTTGAAACATTAGAAACAGGTTCTTTTGAGAGGTTGATGAACATCGGTGATAAAAAGGAGTCGGTGAGTATTTGTATCATTTTTCAATCTTCGATGAACGTATAGGCTGTTGCTCGACTCTGCGATAGGCTCATGGGAGATGGATCACTATCTGTGCGTTGGCTTGCAGGCTGGGGCGTGTCTGACGGAGATGTGGGCGTCACGATTATAATACATGGCAGCGCTTAGAGAAAGAACACAAAGTTACTGCAATTTTTTTTTGATTTCGCACTTGAAGATGTTGAATTTACAATTTTGAACAATATCATTTTTTCTCATATCTTATGTTTCTTGGTATTTGATTCCTTGACTTCATGTAACACAAAATATTGTAACAATTATCTTTGTGTTAGTTCATGCATAACATAGCTATAGTGGTCATGGGTTCTCAGCTCGCGCCCTCATCGTGACTAAAGCTTAGTTGATTCGCCCCAATTCTTGAGATGCGTGTCTTTGTTCCCTAGATGTACCAATCAACGGTGCACTTCCTTAGAGCCAGACAATTACGCGCCTAAGTATCGGGGTTTGAGGCTGCTTTTGACAAGCGGGATCGTATTGAATGAGCAGAAACTCTTAATATCTCAAACCCATGTTTAGATGACAGATAGGCACATAAAAATAAAGATGACATCTAGTTCGTTAGATTGGCTTAGGGTGGCACAGAACTAAAACCATAATCGCATAACCAAGTGGCTTGTGTGACACATTATTTCGCTTGTTACAGTTTAGTTTGGTATGTTAAGGTGAGATCAGAGTTTCCAAGCTTAATACATCAAAAATTAGGTGTACTATTACCATATACCTATTGACTAAATTGTAATTAGATATACAATTACAACCCGCTTATTCAATTAAACGCTTTATGTAATTGTACATACATATGTAGTAGTGATGGATTCACCCCTAGCCTTCCAAAACCTTCTCTTACTTCCCGGCTGCTGCCCGCCATAGTCAGGAGCCACAGCCCAATAGATGAATACCTTCTTCGTGTTCCCCACAGTTGAATCACTATAACATGCTGTGTGAAGTGGTTGGGGCTCAGTATAGACAGGGTGCTCAAGCCAGACCGCATCACTATAAATAGCCCCAAATCTTAAGCTATCTCGTAGCTCTGAACACGGTTGCAGATGGGCCCACAGATGATATGAAATACCAGACCACATGTTACACCCAACTCTTTCTTCGAAGACAAATGATTGCCTATAATCGATCAATTGTTTTATTAATAGAGAACTGGGGAAGGGATTCCTACATAATCACATCTCGGCTGGCACATCGCGATGAGGCTAGACCGCTCAAAGCTTTGTCCGCCTCGTTTTGTCTCAATTGGGCTATCATAGAGGAGAATGGGGGTGAGCTAATGGTAGATGAAAGTGAGGCGGACTTTGCGTAGGATGATGTGAGGTGAAGAGGAAGCAGGAGATAGTTATGAGGAAACATGGAGAAAGGGGTTTACTAAAGAGGGACTTCCTGAGAATAAAGGTAGCCATAAAGTTCTTAATCTTGCAGGATTTGTCTCCTGCATTGGATTCTTATGCTTCGCGTTCCCTCATCATCGGATCACTACTAGAAATCCCGAGATCTAGGTTACTTACCTAATGGAGACAGCCCACTCTGTAGTCCCCAGACTTCAAAACTCAGCTTGTTATTTGAGTAGGCTCTAGCCTTCTATGTTCAGAGCGAAAATCGTGAATCTGCACTTTGATATTCCGCTTGTCATGAAGTGATCTCCATTTGATAATTCCGTATTAACCACAGGGGATCACACTCGATTCACGAATTAGTGTGGTGCCTTAGGATCACGGGCTGAGGGTGCCGTCTTAAAATAAGAAATGTGACATTTTATCTGGAGATGTTAGGAGACCAATATTGACGGTTGATTGGCCGATGCAGAGTTTACTGCTTGAAATTCTTTTAGTTTTTTTTTTTCGTTTCTTGTCCTCGTGTTACCTTTCTTCACAGAAATAGGTATGGATAGATATCGGACGAAGACTGAAATTGACTAGTCTTTGTCTGCAAACATAGGACTATGTATAGCCTTGGCCAATCGCAGCCCCATTGGTGTCTTTCACGATACCACTCAAGCAAGGGTGTCAACTTCAGGCCAGTGAATGTCGACTGGTCATTTGTTAACCAAACATCTTGACTGTATGGAACTTAATGTCTGATACATACGTAAATAAGCGGTTCATCACAACTTCGTGAGATGGGAATTTGTTTCAGCTACATTAGCACTCTAATAACTGAAACACTAACTATACGTCCATGTCATAGTACCACAAGCTAAGCTCCTCAGAAGTATAAAAGGGTTCGACTTGTCACTTTTTCGACCTTCAAAACCGTCCTCTTTGAACACCCACCACCGCTACAATGACTCAACAGAATTCCAACACCGCCGTCTCTGAGCTCGACGCCCGCCGCATCATGCGGCAAGACCCTTACCACCCTATGCGGGTCGTTCGCATCCCCCCTCGGTCGAATCAACAAATGTACTTCGGCCCAATCGCCAGAAGCCCCGCTCAGCCCGCTCTAGCGAGCCAGACGTCCACATATCGCATCGATAGTAACTTGATTCACATAGGCGGATGGGATCAGGTCGGCAGAACTGAGAGACCGGAGACTCTGGCCATTGATGATCTTGGGTCGAATGCCAATAATTTTTGTCATCGTGTGGGGCAACTCCGTCTTGATCGTCGATATTAATATGTCATTTCTAGCCTCCAGAGGGATTATAGGTAAGTTGGCTTTGTGGATTAAAAGATATCATTATAATTTCTGCTAACAATCACTTCTCTTGTTCTTACTTTAGCTCTGACATTAATTTTCTTCTTTTATTGTTTCTTGCTCGGTTAAAAGATGTCTATGGGCATCAAGTCGTCATTACGTGTGATTACCTTTAGCTATAGCTTCTAATAGACAATTTGTCATCCAAATATCTGTCATTCTGTCACAAAATGTAATTCTCTAAACACTGCATATGATTTTCAAACAGCCTGCTACTATCCGTCAGGCTTCCCGTAAAACATAAAGGAAGTACACTCCCGTTCACCAGTTTTTCATCAAAGCAGAGCTCCCTTCAAGATTGGTAGCCTAGTCAAAGTGATATCACTTGGTCTACTTAGAGTCTAAGTGAGTGTAAAAGAGGCATTCAAAGGTCTTGGAGCCTGGCTGTGCCTAACTATGAAGAGTGTGCTCCTGCAGGAAGAAATCTTCGAGGACTTGATTTGGTGGAGGGAGTGGACAAAAATACGATGATGTGGAGATCAGTATCAGACATTCTTTGGAGATTCTTGGGCTAGGTATTTGTGGGAATAGTTAATTGTTGTCCGTGGTGATGTGTTGAGAGTGGCGGGATTTGTAGTTAGGTACCGAAGGTGATTACAAGGCGTCGTATGATGTTTGGGGAAAGAAGATGTCAAGATCTAGATGGAAGGAAAAGCAAAGTTTACGTCAGTATTAAATTAATTTGATTATTGTTCAATATTGATCAAATGTCTGGATAGTTCCAAAGTAGTCGCGTTTTCAGGTGTCATCGAGGTTAATTCTCAAGTAGTCACAAAAGACAGACGGTCACCACAAACCCATAGACTCACTACCTCCACAGCAGTAGCATTAAAATTACATATCATGTCTGTTCTTTTGAAGTGAAATCTCGGGATATCTCGGCCTTTATAGAAGCCCGCATGTGTCATGTATCATCATTTGCTAATCAACACGTTAGTGAGAAGTAGGCCCTTCACCAATACCCCAAGAGTGAAGTTTCAACTCTACCATACCCTGAACATAACATTCTCGTGAACTTTTAGTGGGCTCAGACAGCAGGCTCTCGGAAGACCAGGGCAGCCCAAGCCGAGCTTAGCTTGGTGCCTAAGCCAGGTCCAAGCCAACTAACCTGAGCTCAATGAAGCGTCGCATCTCTTACTCAACCTAAGGATTAACTCTCTGAGGCTGCTTGAAGAGCATACGTATACACTTCCACCTACACACATGTCCCGCTCATTGGTCTTGAACAGCCTCCTAAATCCAATGGGCTCATTATATCACGCCACATACTGAGCCACCAACTGTTCAAGAGGATAAGAGAGGGTTACTGTAACTGGCTATGGCTCTCATTGTGACTGACTGTGAAGGTACTGAGAGTTCAGTCTGCCTCATAGCCCAACTGGTCACAGCTACCCTTGACCAAAGTAGTGTGGCGAGCCTTCACCAGCCGGACGCTAGGAGCAAACTCCAAAAGTGGGTAAGGGAGGTAGATTACAACGAGAAAGAATATGGAGGAGAAGGCTAGAGAGGGAGCTGAGGCACGTCTAGATACTGAAAAGGGAGGCTTATCAAAAATAGACGACGGAAAGGTAGCTCCGGCGAGAAAGAGCGGAGGCTAAATTATAACGGTCTTGACAGGATGGACAAAGTGTTGAAACGGGTAAACGAAGATTATACCAGTGACTGTTGTTGGAAGTACTGTGAGGAAAAGGTGTATTTGATTCCACTTTTATGAAAAAAAAAAAGACCAGATTATCCAAGCTAAACATTCTGGCGAATGTCATGGATTTATATGAAGATAGTCACGCGCGTAACACTACATCATGATCAACAGATCACTTTCACAACATCACCACAATCTCGCGACAACATCGCCCGTATTCTAAGATCTTTGCCCTCTTGCTAATAAATTCATTAATGTCTCTATACGAAGTGACCATTCAATGTCAATATCACATATATCCCGGTCCCACCCCGGTGTCGATCATTCTCTTATTGGCCTGAAGCTCCCATTCCCATGCCAACATCGAGCAACCTGGGTACATTCAAAAACATCATCATCTCATATTAGTAACGATCTGTTCATTCACCGGAAAGCCCAAGCACATTGCCAGCTGACCTGGCCGATCACTTACCAACCGTTCCTCACTTTCAAAGTATTGTCAAAAGTCGCCGTGATCATTTACGGTATTGCTCACCTATCCATGTTGTCTTAGCCTTGTATTTTCGCGGCCCAAAATCTGTTAAGAAATAACCACTGGTTTAAAGTGTCATGATTTGAGACATGCGGGTGATTCAGAGACTTGAGGGCCGCGTATGTTCAGATGAGTGAGTGACGCTCTTTGGAAATGGGATGACTGTTCTTGTCAGTGACAAGTACCTTGCTGGTAGCAAGCACCCTTGACCTTAATTCCTGACCAGTTTTCCAAGTTTAGGCTGGAGCTGAGGTCTGGCGAAACGCCACGAAAGGTTGGATTGACGACGTTTGAGCAAATTGGATTTGTTTGACGTGGCAGATGTCAGGAAATAATGAACCGAATTTGAATATCGAAGATGAGATACAGTGTGAAAGAAGGTCGATGTCACCCCTATTAAGGAGGATACTAGTATTCCGAAGAAGCTGATCTACTTTGGTATATGCATGGGTGGAGGTGGTGTAGGCTCGGTGGCTGGTAGAGAGGGAGGCTGTCAATATACTTAGAATAGATCACTGAACCATTATTTGATCAAGCCTCAATTAGAGAGAAACCATTCATCATTGGGTTCCTCCTTGATCTTGCCATTCTATTCATCAGTTACCATAATTGAATATCTTCGGGACAGATTATGAAACTTGTGATAGAACATAGATGAACTACCTCGCTTGTGCGTGAAGATATATCATGGAGCTCCCGCAGCCTTCTAAATAGACACACTTAACATTATAGAACTGGCAATTCACTATGTTAGAGCCTTAAGAAGTGGCTCTAATTGTTCTCAATCGTCCATTCTTAAGTTCCTTCACAACCACCCAACCCAATACTAAACCCAAACCTCCTCATTCATCTATCCATACCTAGTAGAAACAATCCGCTACTAACCCACTGTAGATCCTACTTCAACCTACTAGACCCTATCAAACTTGTCACTCTTGATACCCTGATATCTTTACTCCTACACAGCCCCTAACCCGTCCGATAACATCTCGACATTGCATCTAGCCGAAGCAGAGCAAGCTGAGAACTACCTCCCTCCACCATCACACCACCCTTCCTCCCTTTTATGGATCACACTCGGCTCTCTCCACCGTCTGTTCCTCGATATCCAGCCATCGCCATCGTCAACACCTATCTTCAGCTTCTCCGGTATTCTCGTCGCTACCTATAATGAAAGCCCCACTCCTCACCGCGCCTTCGGGCCCCAAGGGCATCCCTCTTGCTCCCATCACCATAGTCGTGCAGCTCGGCAGGCTACGATGTCTTGTCTTATGCTTTTAAACAACGGCATGTCCAGCTATCGTAACAAAATGTCTTCGCATGAATAAGCCAGTCGCCTCGCCCTTCTTCTTCTTCTCTGGGTTGTCCCTAGCTAGTCATCTAACTAGAACGCTATTATTTTGACATCTATCTTTGTTTTCTTTGTCTTTTTCTTTGTCTTGTCTCTATCGCCACGTACTCGCTACGGCACAGAACATCATCCAGTATGTCAAGCGGTCACAACAACCAGCAGAGCTCGGATAACCAGACAAAACGGCCCTTACGTATGCCGCAAGACTACCTTAACCATCAGCCACCAGTCATCTCCAATGATGACCCCGTCTTGAAAACTGGTAATAACATTATTGGCGGAGAACTTATGACTCCGTCTATAATTTCGGGAGAACCTTTGAACCAGGAAGGGATCTTGAGTCAGAAGTATGATCTACTGGGTATTGGGGCGCTTTTTTGGGAGACTCGCTAATACCGTGCTTTTGTTGCTCGGTGGGCTCTGTTCTTATAGGTGGTGGAGCTGTTTCTTGGTTAACTATTTTTGCTTTTTTATGGATACCCGATGTTTATGCTGTTTTGTGAAACAGGTTAATTTTCTTATCCAAGTTGTGCTTTATGCGTATTGGTTTCCCACTAGTTTGAGTCTAATTAGTGATAGCAAGATAGAATTCATAGTTCCTAGTGAAGTTTGGCCGGGAGATGTGGGTTTTCTTTATATATAACTGGTTCCATTTTTGTGGAATCCGTTATGTCTTGTATCTAGTCATGTGGTTAATTCAAATACTTTCACCTAAATACCGAGTATTGTTTTAAAGAACTACAACACGTGCCACATCCTACATTCACTCGTGTGCCTTCCTTGGACACGTAATATTGAGTCCAGGGCTAAAGATGAATCTGAAAATTCTTGCATAAGGTTATTGCCCTACTTCGCAACCTCGTGGATACTGGGATACCGTTCTTTCCAATCTGAAACAAAAAGTAGGGATAACCCCGGAACCACCTAATCCGGGGTGGTACAAGCATCTGAAACAAACACAGGTTAATTCCAACTTCAACTGGTACAAATAACCATGATGTCATGATATAGGACTTAGACCTTTTAGTCTTCTTTTACATATTGTCTGTTAGGAGGCCGGTGTGTTTTATGAATACTTGTGTGTCTTTGTAATTACCTATTTCAGGGTACAAGTTATCCACGAGTAAGCCAAGGCGCCTCGGCGATATTTGCCCCGATGGCCACCGTATATCCTGTATCATAATCCTATATTCTCAGTTCTATACTTCCTTTATTCAACTAACAACATCAATTTTTTATGACCCCACGCTAGCCCCATCCAGCATGTCGTAGAGATGGTTTCCGCCAGGTTGACCTGAAGCTCAAGTCTTCTAGCTACGAGCAATGAAATCAGGCTACTAGGCGCGTATGGGTTGACTTGGGATATATGGGATGGAGCCATGCAAAAGGTGATGGTCGAGGCTGAGGGGTACGGTGATCCCAGATAACACATCGCCCTCCAAGTCGGTTGGGATGACTAAATTGAGGAGTAGCTTAAAGGGGCTGGTTGTCATTTGGGGTATGGCGGTGAGTATAAGAACGACAACAAGCCTCTGTGGCTTGTCGAGTCTAGTTTTCGTTGTACTAGGGGATCAATCTTTGCTTGATTATTTGATTGTTTAACTGTTTATCTACTTGAAGCTGTCACTGCCTTTATGAATTTCATCACTCATCATTCACAATATCCCAGTCACCACTTCAAGAAACGCTACGGACAATATACCCGGACGTCGCATTGAACTCTCGCTAAAATTGATTCGCAGATGGATCAAGATCTTTCCCAAGTTGGCTCTTGGGCTGGCCCTACCACTTCATACCCCTTGACAATATCCTCTACGAATACAAGCCCACGAAATACCAGTTCATAAACGATATGAGCTTGCAGCATATTTACTGCAGGATTCCATAAGACTCCTTATAAATACATAAAATATCGGTGAGTTAGCGACACATTCTGCACTAATGAAGATACAATAGCCTAACAAATCACAGTCAGCAATGGAATCCCTCACGCGCAGTAAACGTAACCTTACTACTCAATAACTACAAAGTCCTGCAAGCACATTGCTCGACCGTTTTCCTTATATAATGTCCCAAACGGGACTCCAGGTGTAATAATAATGTATATTTAATACAAATTTTATCAAACATCGGCAATGCATTCTGAATGTAGTCGACAAAAGAAAACTAGTTCCCGCCCATAGTTCGGCCGATTGACAAGCACCTAGTACAAACTTGTATACAAAAGCCTCCTGTTACTACAGTATATCCAGTAGTTATCAATGTGATTTTAATGCTTGAGCCTCTCGTCACATAATATCGCCATGCATGACATTGGTACATAGCCAGTTTCCTATCGACGCCTCTCTCCGCATATTGATGGTCACCAATGTCACCCAACAGTCCATCTGCAGTCCATCTGCAGTCCATCTGCAGTCCATCTGTAGTCCATTACCTTTTGCCTTGCCGCAGCTAACTGCTGGGCCCTAAAATTCCAAGGTTAATACCTAAAGGGTAGCTACATCTGATGATAGCCGAGAATATAGGCTGAACCTTCCAAAAATAAATATGCATTCCTAGGCCTCAAAGGTCCCATTGTCCCAGCCGGTTGAAATATATCACGGCACTTGGCAGATTGTTGCAGAAGGTCAAAAGACAATGTGAAGACCCAATCAGGATTCGAACCTGGGTTTACGGAATCAGAATCCGACGCCCTAACCAACTAGGTCATTGGGCCGTGTACAAACTACTGGGCTCGACAGGTCGAGTTAGAATCTTTGGGTTTTTCTGTAGTGATGGGTATGATGTAGTTGCCTCTAATGTACGTATGACAAGAAAAAGAAAACTAGTTCATGTCTATATCAAACAGGGAAGTCATTTAATGAGGCGTATCTCGGTAGAATAAGGATGCATGAGCTCAGGTGGCTGCGGTCGCTTGCTGGGTGGCGGGTTAAAGCTAGTTAGTTAAAAGGCAAGAGAAATATGGTTGCATATAGTGCTCTTCTAGAAGATTGTTGGTGGTTCATAGTATGTGTAGATCCGTCCAATAGAGATAGCCAGGTTGCATTTCTGGTCATGGATCGTGCATGACATAGCCAGCATGTTGAGTGGGTCAATTAATGGAAACTTGCATATATTGATAAAGACTGAACAAGACCAATACTATGGATAATAACCAATATCAAAAATTACATGTATCGAGCCAAGCATCTCGGTTTATAAATCCAAGACATCAATCCCCTCACTTTCATCCAGTCCCATCCACCACACCAAGAAATAACATCCTCCACTACAGTTTATATACAGTGCCTCACACTGTCCCATAATCCCACCATCGCGTCCAACCCCATCACGAACAAATCTATCAAATTCCTTTCTCCTCCTCCCTGTCCCCATCACTTAAAACCTAAATAAGCGAACTGATTGTACCGTCCATAAGTTCCTGCCTCATAAGTCAAACTTTCTTTTGCGACTGTGATTGCGACAGACAAATCATCGCTTAACGTTTTTTGATTTTTTTTTCTTTTTCCCAGGTTCGCAGTGCGCGACAAACATCATCGGTTCTTTTTCTTTAATAGCTACTTTCTCAATATTGCTCCTTCTTCGCGTGACGACATTTCTCGTAATCGACAAGAAGATAAACAAACACGGCAGCTACTACTACTAGATTGTCCTTCCTTGTTGCGACAAACTTATTTATCTACCTACTTTCCTCCACCTGTTCGTCTGATTCATCGATAATCCTCAAGGGGTCATCATCGCATCGCATCACCGACCACAATTTGTTAAATTCTGGAATTCTAATAACAACTAATCGCCACCCATCTCTCTTGTCCAATCGAATTCATTCCAATCCCACCCATTTCCCTCATCCTGTGTGTCTATTTAGCGCCACTGGAGCTATCAAGCTAATCAGTACCCTGACATACTTGTCTACGATTCTCATTCAACTGCCAAGATCTAGACCTTGTCGGCACAAGTATGGTGATATCAATAAATCAGGAATAAATACAGATATCCCCAGTATATATAAAGCGACGCTCACGTACGTTATCCAGAATGCACAACGACCACCACGCCACGCATTCCCGTTGGCCTTGCGATGGCGTCGCCAGATTATCACGATCCCGTTCGAGATCCCCCCGGCAATCCAGACCAGCGAATTCCCGGCGGACCAACCGGACTCGGAGTCGTTCATCGTCGCCTTGGTGTGACCACCATCGGTCCTGCAATGATAAATATAGAGATCGGGACCGGAACCGGAACCGGAACCGCCGGTCACACACACGGAATACCTCGTCCCGGTCTCACCGTCCTTCATCTTCCGACCGCCCGCGCACATCATCATCTTCACTCGTCAAATCCGACCGGCCATCATCATCACGGCGTACTGAAACTCCGTCCGTATCATTACCTTTTTCTGCCCGCCAACTTGTCAAACGTGACTTCACTGCGTTTCTTCCACTCTTAGCCTACTATCTCGATCTCCAAAAGCAAAAAGACCTCACAGTCATAGACGAACGCGAAGCAAAAGGTCGCTGGAAGTCCTTCCTCAACAAATGGAATCGCGGGGAACTCGCCGAGGGTTGGTACGACCCCTCAATGTTCCAACGATCCCAAGAAATATACGATGGAGAACAATGGGCATTCGCCAGCACCAGTGAATACGGCGGTCTCGAAAACGATCGAGCATCCACATCGATTGCACGCAGTGACGACCACAACCCTATAGCATCACTCTCACCCCAAAGACCACCCACCTCCAGATCCTATAATGTCCCTTTCCCTTCTGACTCCGAAGACTCCGACATAGGCCCCGCCCCCGCCCCCGTCAACCGGCCCAATGGCCTCCTCCACACCGCGCACCCCCCCGCCCTCCTCGACCTCCAACTCCGTGACGAGGAACGCCTCGACGACACCGCCGCTGCCATCAACGATCTACGTCATGCGCGCCGCGCCGACCGCAAGCTCCAAAAAGAGCGTCTAGATGACCTTGTCCCCCGCGCCGACGCCGGCACCCGCGAACGCAAACTTGAAAAGAAAGCAGAGATTCGCGAAAAGTTACACCCGGGGTCGCCTAGTGCCGAGCAGGAGGTTACGGACTCGATATTAATGGGCGGAGGTGATTCGATTGCGGAGTTGAAGAGGATGAAGGAGGGTGAGCAGAGGAGGAAGTCGGAAAGGGAGAAGAGAAGGGAGGAGGTTTGGAAGGCGAAAGAGGCAGAGAGGGAAGAGAGATTGAGGGAATATAGGGAGAAGGAGGAGGCGACAGTGAGAATGCTGAGAGAATTTGCGAAGAGCCGGTTGGGAGGTGGTGTGTAAGATGGTGGTAATGGTGATGTTGATAAAAGAATAAGGTGTGATTATGTAATATACGATATTGTAAACCCTAACCCTATTTTTATATTCTTGAATTTTCTGTGCGTCATCGACTATCCTTCCAAATTCGGATTTTCATTAAGTGTTTGCATATCACGACAACCTCACTTTGCTTTACACACTCTATTCACTCATTTTATCTATCCCTTGCTCTATTCCCATACACTCTACCACCACAATGTTTGACACTGAAGAAATCAGCAACCTCTTCGAGGATCCCGAAGATTTCTACCCTTCCTCGCCCCCCCCCACCATACAAATCTACACCCTCGCCAACAACTCCTCCATCAACCTTCACCTCGTCGGCCACTCCCCCCTCGAAGCCCACTACCTCTGGAACGGCAGCCGGATTATTGCAAAATTTTCGAAGAGAACCCCGCGTTAGTCACCGGTAAGACCATCTTTGAACTCGGTGCCGGCGCCGGCTTGCCGAGTTTAGTGGCGGGGTATCTTGGGGCTCGCAAGGTCGTTGTGACGGATTTTCCAGATGTTGATTTGGTGCAAAATATGCAGAAGAATGTGGATGAGTGTGATAAAATGGCGGGGGTGGCTCTGGGCGAATCATGAAAGTGGTTTCGGTGAAGGGGTTCGTTTGGGGTGCGGATGTCGGGCCTATTGTTGCCGAGATTCCCGCAAACGTTGACGGGACTCAAGATACCCGCTTTGATGTTCTCATTCTTGCGGATCTTCTGTTCCGCCACTCGGAACACCGCATGATGGTTAAGACGATCCGGGAGGCGTTGAAGAAGACGAAAGATGCCGTCGCGCTGATCATTTTCACTTCGTACCGGCCGTGGCTTAAGGAGAAGGATTTGAATTTCTTTAAGTTGTGCAAGGAGGATGGCTTTGAGGTTGTGCAGTTTCATGAGCAGAAGTTGGATAAGCCGCTATTTGAGAATGATCCGGGTGATGTTGATGTGCAGAAGACGGTCACGGGGTGGAGGGTTACGTGGCCGGAGAGTGCTTGGGAGTAAGAGGGAGACGGGTTTTTATGATTTCATGATGAATATAAAAGTTTGATTTGAATAGACATAAAGTATCACCATCACCACTACTACTGTTCCAATCACGTGACACATGTATTATACGCAAACAAGGCAGGACCTCTTGTTTCCCACAATTCTCGATATATTCCTGGGTATCTTTATATAAACACAACTGCCTCTTAATTCCCATGCACCACACATCCCAAACACTTACAATCATCCCCACACGGACACGTCACTGATTCCCCAATACATGGAATTCCATGCAACGGATAATGCACAAACAAAAAGCTATCCCCCTGCAACATCTCCTCCATCGCCCCCGACCCATCCGATGGCGTCAAAGCGACCCTCGGGCTTTCCGTAGTCCGGTGGCCCCCGGACCCCTTGCTCTGCGGCGCACAGCAGGAGCCTGCAGTCTCGACAGCGGGTGGTGGCGTCTTGGGCTTTTCGGGTTTTGCGCCGCCGCCACAGCATGATGATTGAGTTTGTGGTTGTTCGCAAGTGGGTACCGGTGTCAAAATTGAGGTTGTCGCTTTGTGTGTCCCCGGTGTCTCTATGGTGTTGAGTGGTGACAAACTCGCTTCGTCGAATACTGAGTCGTCGAACATGACTGAGTAAGCAGACATGACCTGATCTGTCGTTGTTTGGTTATACGGATGCCACCAACAGCCCAAACATTGGCATTCAGGGCCACACGTACAAGGTTCAATGCCAGCCGGTGGTGGGCCATGTTGTTGTAGTTGTTGCTGAAGAGTCTGATTTCCATTTTGCCCCGAGATCATTGAATTGAATGATGGCGCCTGCGTTAGTTGATTAAGGAATATAGTGTTTCCATTAAGCGCATAGGCATCCATAAACGACTTCCACTGTTCCGGGTTGAGCGGCTGCATTTGTGATCCAATCTGCGGAGGATGCGCAAATGGCATGTAAAAGTTGCTGGTGTTGATCTGCTCCACAATCTTAAGCGGATCCGCAACATTCGCCGTCGGCGAAGAAACAGTCGGCGAACTAGGCGATTTCTTGATCCACCTCCGCAACAACTTTTCTTAGGAGATGTCTCGACTGGCTTCTCTACCAACGTTCCATTTGAGTTCTTGAACAAATCTGTTCTATCCGACGACGACTCCATCTTGATGGGAAGCTCCATAGTCGATAGTCTTGGCGTAAAGCTTGTTTGCTGCTGTTGAATCTGCGCCATATTAGTCAGAAAAGACGCCGCCAGCGAGTTTCCATACACCGGCATCGTGCTTGCCGGCATCGTCATCGGAATCCCCATGCCATTTCCAAAATGTGGGCCTCCCATATGCATCTGTGGCTTCGTCGGAAATCCTCCCATTGTTCCTCCCAATGTCGATGTCCCAACATGCTGATTATGTTCAAACGCAATCATCGCTGGTAACACATTCGCCTGACTGACATCTACCCTCTCCAAATTCGACGGATCAAAAGACTGTTTCCTCGTCGCCTTTAGTGGTTGCACCTTTTGTATCCGATTCGATAATGCATGTGACAGCGATATCCGACTCGCCCCTTGTCCAATCTGATTAACCGGCTTATTATCATCCTCATGGCCTCCGTTCTCCTGAGCCAATGTAGTGCATGATCCCGGCCCGGCACCCACAATCCCGGATGTGGAACTACACGGACATGTTGGTTTCTTGGGAATAGCTGCCGTCACGCCACACACACACGGTTTGTTAGCCGGATGTGGACAAACGCTGAGGGCCTGCCGGGTTTTCTGACGGGGACCATGACTCTTTCATTGGCATGATTGCATTTGGTAGAACGATGGCCTCGTATGCACGGCACACTACAAACAAGTTAGCAATAATCCATAAGAGGGAGAATTATGGAATTACTGACCAGGCCATCTTGACTCCATCAATCATAGGCATGATGATAGTAGTAAGCCCTGTATAAGGCTAGTCGATGATGTCGTGGACTATATTCAGCCGCTTTTCTCAATCGGGACTCTTAGCCTGTTAACTCAAAAAATAAAAATAAAAATAAAAATAAAAATGACACAAGAATTGGCGTCTCCGAGTACCAATCGCCGAAAATCCTTCGTCGAAATAACTTCTGAATAGCTTCTTTCAAATAATTTTTTTAAAAAATCCAAATATCCACTCTTTTCTGTCTCGATTTCTTGTCCAAACCACGTCAGTCGCGACGTGAACAATAACGCTTGATGAGCAAGTTTCGCTGGGACTTGCAACAACAGACAGAGAAAGTCGGTGCAGAGCAACTAACAAGCGATAGTGCTACTGTGAAACCAAACTGGCGCTGGAACCGAAGAAATGAATAAATAGATCAAATAAATGGTATAAATCAGTAAAGTTGGATGATTTAATTTCTGATCTTTTAGCCCCTTCTTTGCTGTTCTGGGTGTTATTTCAAGAGGGCTCAGAAGAGATGGACTGTAAGTGACGATCAATTGATTTTCCAAAACGGAAGAGGACTTGGCGATGATGGGGCAGAGGCGGCGTGCAATAAGATGAATAATTGAGCCCAACGGTAGATACAGAAGCAAATTGTCGACCTTCTTCTGTAATAATTCAGGACGACGATGGATTTGCCGCTAACAATAGTTCAAGTCGTAATTCAGAGGCCTGGTTAGCGGTTCACTAGGCCAATGATTCGTAGTTGTTAGTATATAGGAACTTGAAATTAGGGTTCTAATAGAGGCTACTAATGAACAAAAGTGGAAATAAAATAAGATAAAATGAAAAAAAAAGGAGGCAATATCAAGATATCACCACTCTATACGTCTGCCGTGTTCTCGAGAATGTGAGACTTGGAATAAATAAAAATAATATTTCCTCTCACCAAGAAAATGGAAGAAGAAAAAGAGAGACACACTGCCACACCCGTGGTCCCTCCAGTTCTCAGCTCCACGTCACAACAGCGGATCTTACTTCTCAAGTACAAAATCGCACCGCCGCCCGCTCTTCTCGTCCCTTGTTTATTTGTCTTTGTCTAACCTTCTCAGGCTTTGACCTCTCTCTATTATCTTCTGCGACTCCGACGAGTTCAGCAAATGACAAAAGATCCCTAGGACGACGATGACGCTGGAAGACGGCATGTGGCTTTCGAGAATGGGACACGGACGGTGGGTGATTGTGGATAGGAGAATTCCGGGGAGGAAGGGAAGACAACTGGGCTGCCGGAGGATGATGAGGGGGAATAGACAAATAAGTGAAGATAGATATATTAAGACCAATATATGGAGATGAATGTCGAAATAATTTTAGGCGATGTAGACAGTGTGGATGACCATGGCGTTTAGAGATATGTAACTTACTTACAGATTGTATGTATATGGCAGCAGTTCTGCTTAGTGTGTATGAGTAGTCAAACCATCAAGGTGTCAACAAAAGCAATAAGTGTGACATCCGATGGGTCCAATTGCTTTCTGCGTGCGTGCGTGTGTGTGTGTGTGTGTGTGTGTGTGTGTGTGTGTGTGTGTGTGTGTGTATGTACAAAGCCACCCCTCTTATGAATCCAAGATGCATACACGATATCCCGTATGTGAACGAGTGTTGAGTCAAAAACCACAATAACAGTCGTTAATTGCAGAACTTGCTACAATAACATACAAAACCAACGAACGATAGAAGATCAAATGGCTACTCGTAATCATGAAACCTCAACCCCGTCAAGATCTCAGCCGCGAATCAATGCCACAGCTTCCTGGTTGGTCCCCTCCTCTTTTGGCAACTATTGAAAAAAATCACGAAATTCGTCTGCGCCTTCCTCACAACATCAAAGTCTCCGAAGAACCCCACTAGCCCATACGAGCACATCTAATGTGTCTGTACAACACAGAAAAGAGTGGCAAAACCAACACAGATAGTAAATGGAAAACGTGACCTTGTGAAAAATCAGCACATTTCTTCTTCGTGGTCTTCTCGGAGTTCATTCATGTCAATGATGTTTTATGGGTCCCTTTTATAAGTGAGCAAGTTTCTATTGGCTGGGAGATGCTGGGATTGTTTCCGTTTTGGACTAATGCAACTTTGCGTCTGTGGCCGGGATGTCTTATCCCACTTTGGTTTCCATAAGGGAATGGTATAGCGAAGAAGAAGGGGAGATGAAGATAAGAGGAAGAAGAGATCGTCTCTGGTTTTTATCTAATTGTTTACCAGTTCTAATGGTATATACCGTGACTCGATGTTCGAGAAGATATAGGTGCTTGATTAATTAATGGGATCGAAGTACAGGGTTCCACAACAGCGGTAGGAGCAAAGAACCCGTCTAACACACAATCACTCCATGATTCTCATTGAGAACCAAACCTATCTAACCTTAAAGACCCCGAGTACCTCCTCCCTCCATTAAAAACCAAGAACAAAACACCTACTAATATCATCTCTTCGCACCCTCGTTCCTTGCTTGCCGGCCACCCTCCGTTCGTCCAACAGGCACCTCCCTGTCGTCGTAAGCCACCTCCGTCAATTCGCTATCACTTAACGATCACTAACTCCCTTCGACCCTCGAAAACTCCATCCAAATTCACCGTATTTCTCTTCACTAAAGTACCACACAGCACACACCTCCTTCTAAATCCAGCTAGTTTACTAGTGACAGCATGCTTATATAAGCGAATGACCTCTAGTTGCTAATTCTCAGTAGCTTGGCTTATATCTACGAAATATCTATAAAAAGGACTACATGTTTCCGGTTCTATCATGACCTGGGGTTTGGTGTCATTTCTTACTTTTGCTATTACATTACTCCGAGTCCTCGACTATCGGCTCACCTTGGACGTCATCACCATATTCATCACTATAATCAACCATCATCTCAATACCATTGCCACTTTCCTCTCCAAACAAATCAGCATCCGTGATCGGTTCACCTTCAACATCGGAACCCCTTTACTCAACCCATCGCCATCCTCATTATCAACATTATCAATATCCATCGTATCGCCCTCATCAACCTTACTCGACACCGGCAATCCCTCGATATTCCTCCACCTATTAATCTTCTCTTTCTCTTTCTTCCTCTCCTCCTCCTCCTCCTCCTCCTCTTCCTTCTCCCTCTCCTTCTTATTCGCCGCATCCAAAAACTCCTTCTCCAATACCGCCATCGTCTCCATCTGGAAAACATTCCACCCTTCCCACTGGCTCAAGATCCCCAAGATACTCCGCTTCCACCTATCCGCCCGCAGCCTCCCCCACTCAGTGCGATTCCCAATTGCCCCCAAGACCGCAAACGTCCCCCGTTCCTTCAACGCAATCTCAATCATCTGGCGGAACCGCCAAGCATGTCTCACCGAACTGCTACTTGATGCCGACAATATATCGCTGATAACATATAACCCCACCATCCGCGCGCTACCCCCGTCTTCTTTTTCCTTGTCTGCGTCCTGTCCAGCTTCCCTCGTTTTTCTTCCCCACCGCTCCACTTAGTGAAAACGGCTTATAAATATTCGCGATAATCATATCGACAATTTCGCTGGCCCCGCGACTCGCATGCGTAATAGCAAACGCCGTAACCCGCGCAATATCCCCCTTCAATAACCTTGAAGTCGCCGTTGGCAGCCTAGCCAACAAATGCGTCAACCTCGCCTTCTCCAACGGATTTAAAAACGTCATCTCACCATCGGCTCCGCCACCTGGATTCCCCCGTACCTCCATAGCTTCATAGTCTAAATCTGACTCGGAGTCATATTCCGGGTCGGAGACGAAGCCCTCAATGCCCGTAGTGTACTCAAATGCCAGAGGCTTCTCCGGCATCCTCCAAGCGTGACCGCCGTCAAACAATGGAATGTACTTGGCCTGTGCTTTCCGCCCTCTCGGTCCCTTGAAGCCACACCCTGTGATAATCTCCCATAGTTTCCACCGATACCAAATGCCTCCCGTACTCCGCGCATCCCACAACCAAGCCCACTTCTCATCCTTCTTAACTTCCGGCCGACTCATCAACAACGCTTCAAACTCCGGCCCATGCTGAAGAACCTGTTCAAGCACCATATTGATCGACCTTAAAACCCTGATATCCGTAGGCGGCGCCACCGGCACATAGTACAGTTGTTGTCTATTGAGCGATGACCCTGACCCCGACGGCAGCGCCACAGCGTTATACGAAGTCGGCGGAGCAAAGTTCTTGTGGCCATGTGACTTCCCCGGTGTATCATGGGCAATCTTCTTCGCGGAAAACGGCTGATGTGATAACCCCACAACATTCTTATTCGCAACAATCGCCAAGCCTGCCGCCAAACTTGACGCCGAAATGTGTCTATGTAACGACAAGTAGAAGCCATAGCCCAGATACATATTCTGCAATTGGCTAATGACATTGTCGACGTCGCTGACGGGGGTGTCTTGGGCTAATGTGACGATTACCGATATGGATTTGCGCTCGGTGGAGCCGGCGGGGGATATTGTTGTTTCTATGTGAATGGATTCGATGGAGAGGGTGGCGGGAATGAGGGTACGAATGAAGGAGATAGAGGACCCGGGAGGGAGGTTTGATAGGCGGATTGTAGGCTTGGTGACTTTAGCTTCGAGTTCAAGAGTTGCAGTAGAGATTTCGTCTTCGTCGTCACTGATGTTAAATGCTTGGGCGACGCCTTTCCTTTAGATTTGCCAGGAGGTGCGTTCGACGAGGATATCTTGGAGAAGCTAGAAGAGAATCCAAGGGATTTTCTTTGCGGAGGTTTCACTGTCTCTTGTAAACTCTCCACCTTGCTAAACGCATTCCCCATAGACAACCTCCTTCGAATTCTCCCCCTCCCCAAAATGCCTCTTAAACCCTCCCGTCCCCGTCCCCGTCCCCCCCACCTTCGTGAATCCCCCCCTCGGTCCCTCCGAAGCCGAAACCTCGCCATCCTCTTTAGCAGGTTGCCACGCAAACCCAGTGCTTACCTCGCCGTCATCGTAGTCGAAACTCTTGGCAAATGATTCATAAACGGCGGCGGCTTCGGCAGCGTCCCGGGTGCGTTTAGCAGCGGCGGCGACGCGTTGTTTGTCAGAAATAGATTTGGTAGCGATTTTAGCAAGTTTGGATTGTGTGGAGGGGAAATTAAAGATGGGGCGAGGGGGCCTTTTGGGGTCGTCGGGCATGGTGGGAGGATGGTGGTGGAATAGGTGGTGGTGATGTGTAGCGTATGGTGTGGAGGGGAAGAGAGTATTGGGAAGCTGTGTGAAGTAGGGAGTGGTGGTCTATGATGGAATGGGATGTGGGTATCAAGTAAGAAGTCGATAGATTAGATGAAAAATTAGTGTATAATGTGAACTTGCGATCGATATGATGAAAACCATGATGATATGAACATGAAGCTTTACACCATCGGCAAGGCTGCGGGGATTCTGTAATTATATAACCCTGCTTTGCAAACCCTACCCAGTGACCTTATGTAAATAAGTTTTATATCTTGGTCACCAACACTATCTTGTCAACATGTCAATCAAAGGGCGCACATACCATCATCATGAAAAAGGCGCAACACTAACAGGAGATACTTTCGTGATCTAGTTTGTATTAAAGGATTTTGAGACAGAAAAAAAAATATTTTTCACATATATATCATGTAATTTAGTGTATACCCGCACTCACCAACCGCCACCATCCCCCGGTCCAGCCCGTGGAAACCCCGCCCGCTCTCTCTTGCCCATAAGCAATGACCATCTCTATTAACTTCTACTGCTTCGGTCGCCGAATTTCTCCGTCCTTTCATTCTCCCGCTACCCCAATCAACCTCGATGACCTGATATATCGTACAATAGTGGGGCTCCAATCAATTGTATTATCGTCTAGCCCGGCATAGCTTTGAATTCACACAGCGGCAAATGACAAGGATTTGCGTAAGTGAGGGCAGATTGAGGGCTATGATACAGCACTATAAATGGGGTCATCCTTTGATCAATGTTGGAACGGAAAAACCGATGGAAAGCAGTTAAAATCATTGTTTAGCTTCTTGATTTTTAGATTTGATGATTTATATATAGAATTGACTTCTATTCATGTCTTTTTGTCATAGAAAGTTGCGTCTTTTGTTCTTCACGATCTCTTATTAATCAATTCTTCTTTCCTTAGTATCACCTCCCCTCTCACTATCTAACCCACCATGTCCTCCCCACCCCCCGACTTCACCTCTATCCTCATCATCGGCGCCGGCGTCTTCGGCCTCGGCACCGCCCTCTCCCTCGCTACCCGTCCCTACTACTCCAACACAACCATCATCCTCCTCGACCGCGCCCCCACCCTCCCTGCCCCTGACGGAGCCTCCAACGACTCCTCCCGCATCATTCGTGCCGACTACGCCGACCCCCTCTATGCCGCGCTCGGCGAAGAAGCCATGCCGTTCTGGCGGGATACTGCGCCGGGAGCTCTTGGTGACGTGAAGGCGGGACGCTACTTTGAGTCTGGCATGCTGTTGATTGCTGACGACAAGAAAGAAATCGACGAAGCTCGCGCGGCCAATGCGAAGGCTAGAGGCTTGGAGAAATGGAAGTCGGGCAAGGATTACGTAAATGACAGTATCACCAACGTCACCGCCCTCGAAGTCACAGCCGGGCGCAACCCCGCCGAGACCATTATCAAGTATTCGTCACCTACCGAAATCTCCGCCTCCGTGAACGCCATCGGGCACGTCGGTGACGTCGGATACCTCAATACAACCGCCGGTTGGGCCAACGCTAGCGCCGGCACCCAGTGGCTGCTCGAAAAGGTCCGGGCGACCGGCCGAGTCACCATCAAACATGGGGTTGCCGCCAAGTTACTGCGAGATGAATCGTCGGCCAAGGTGCTCGGTGCCCAACTTGAAGACGGCACTGAGATCACTGCGGACTTGACTATCGTTGCTGCGGGCGCCTGGAGTGGCCGGCTTGTCGATCTGGACGGCCGGGCAACGGCGACGGGACAGGCATTGGCTTATGTCAACATGGACGCCAAGGAATTCGCCGCGACAAAAGACAAGCCCGTCATCCTCAACCTCAGCAACGGCCTCTTTATCATCCCGCCGGCGACCCCTGTTTTGAAGCTCGCCAGACACTCTTACGGCTACATCAACCCCACTGCCGTCCCCGATACCCTTCCCGTTGCTCCCGGAAAGACCGCCAACACCGTTGCGTCTATCCCGTTGACCACCAGCGACATTCCCACCCTCGAAATCCCTGCCGAAGGAATCACAGACCTCCGCCGCCTCATCAACAACGTGGTCTCCGAAACATCCCTCGCCTCCAAACCCATCGACCGCACACGCATCTGCTGGTACTCGGACACACCGACTGGTGACTGGCTTGTCGACTATCACCCGGGCTGGTCCGGGCTATTCATGGCCACCGGAGACTCCGGCCACGCGTTTAAATTCTTGCCAGTGTTGGGTGAGAAGGTTGTCGATGTGATGATGGGAACGGCCAGTGAGGAGATAAAGAGGCAATGGAGGTGGAGGGAGGATGTGAAGGAGGGGTTGGTTGTTACAGAAGATGGGAGTCGGGCGGGGACGCCAGGGTTGGTATTGAAGGAGTTGTTAGCGCAGAAGGCTTGAGAGGAGAGTAGCAAGGATTACAAATGTAAAATATATTGTATTTATTTAATAGTTTGTTTATTTGTATGATTTAATGCATTGTTTATCTATCATATACAGGCGGGTTTGCTTGGTTACACAATTGTGATGCTTGTTAATTAGAAAAGTGTGATTCCATTAGGTGAAAGGCCTCCGATTTGTTATCGAAGCAGTTCAACAAGAAAGCCACCGTATGTCAAGTCTATCAAAGTAAGTTGGACACATCTCGTCATACAAGACCTGAGATTGCATGCTTCCCATTAGTGTTACGGTGCCTGCATATCTTCAAGATAAATGCGCAAGGAACAATTGGTTAATAATTTTCATTTGTTTTTGTCTTTAACCTTTATCCAATTTTTTTCTGAAAAAAAAAATACTCAAGGGACTCCCTCAGACTTGAGTGAAGATGTGCTCATCACTCAGCTTGCTGACCCAATTATCATGAGACCCACATACTCTCGATAATACTAAAACCCTCAGGGTCAAAGCAACAAACCCCAATACTAACAATAAACCATAGTGGCAACCCATCAAGACAACATGGCAATTTTCTTTTTTGCGCACATGTTTAAAAACCACTAAATAATACCAATAACGCCATCCCAATGCAAACAATGTCAAAAGCAAAAATAAGTAATAGCCACTCATCGCAGCCCAACGGAATAAAAGAGAAGAGAATCAAAAACTCTGAGGCGGCTCAAGTGAGGGCCTCAATGAGAATCAGAAAAACGACGCTGCGCGTTTCCATCGCATCACACTGATCAGAGAGGGCGTCACGCCGAATCAAAAGATGGCCATTGCTCCAGAAAGACTGGAGCATCAAATCATAAGTAGTGGTACAGAGTCAGCCGAGGTCATCTCCAGTCGCAATATCGGGCCCCAGCTTGGAAACATCACGAACTAGCGATACCCTCAATATAACAAGAGAGAAACTAAGTCTTCAGATCTTGCGGAAATCCTGAAGCACAGGGTAGATCATTTCAAAGGCTTGGTAGATCTCCTCACGCACCTTGGCCCCAGTGAGAACAATCTTTCCACTGACGAAGATGAGAAGAACAATCTTTGGCTTGATCATGCGGTAGATCAGACCAGGGAACAGCTCGGGTTCGTAAGAACTGAAATTGTGATGGCGCGACGCAAGACCCTCCAGACGGATCGGGAACTTGATGTCGCAAGAGCCGACAATGTTCTGGATCTTGAAGTCGGTGAACTTGGCGTTAAACCCAAGTTTCTGAATAATACGAGCATACTTGCGGCTGGCCAGTTTTGAGTCATCCTCCGACTTGGCACCAGTAACGACCATCTTGCCCGAAGCGAATATCAGTGCAGTCGTCTTTGGCTCACGGATTCTCATGATAACGGCAGCGAAACGCTTAGGGTTGTACTCGGCATTGCGGGCATGAAGCGCAATCGTTTTCAGATCTAAACGACAATCAAGGTTGACTGTGGCAACGATGTTTCTGAGTATGGTCAGTCAACTGCTAGGGCCTGCCATGACTACTCAGACCACAGCGCAATATACTTACTGCAAGGTTGGGGTGAGACCGGAACCGGGCTCTTTAGTCGCCGTAGCCGGGGTAGCAGCGGGAGTCGCTGGCAAGACATGGTCCTTCTTCTCCTCCGTGTTACCGAGGCCGAAAGATCCTGGAGCAGTAAAGGCCTTAGCCTGAGCCGGGTTGATGGGATGGCTTTGAAGAGAATCCATTATTGTGGGGATCAAATGAAGATGCTTCAAAGTATCGCACGTTAGAATGGATCGACCTTCAGGTTGCCGTTGAGTTTCTGAAAAGTTTATTTTGGTGACAATGAATCAAGAAAGCGATGACAATCACAGAACTCGAATCAATACCCTAAGAAATGTAAAGACTCAAGATCGCAAACACGTACCGAATGAAGGAGATAAACAAATAAATGTCTCCCTACAGTCGCTAGTAGAGAATATGGGCCCACAAGGCTGAGATAATAAAGTCGTGACTTTTCAACGAAAACACTTCTCACTCGCAAGTCAAGTCAAACGGAATGGAAAAATCTTATTGGTACTATGGTCTACGCAGAATTTGCGCAAGACGACAGACGGTAGACCCCTTGAATAAACGACCGTTGACTGGCGGTCTCTGACAATGCGAGTGGGAAGAGTGAACGTTTAAAGATAGGTTGGCTCTTCTCGCGAGATCAGTGCCGCTCGTCGAGGGTTGAGATCCTTCGGGGACGTGCCGACGAATCGAAATGCGGTGTAAGGCTAAATGTCGATACTGAATCGTTTTCAGATTCAGGTGACGATATAAGACTTGGTGGATACACAACGATGATGATACCGAGTGTCTTTTTGTTTCACAAGACAACTTGATAATGGTGGATGTTATTAAAACCAAGTGACAAATGAGCAAAACGTGACGATCAACACCAAGATGAAGTAGTTAAGTATCGCAAGGCTAGAAGTGTGAAAGTTTAATCCCAAACGAAGCGAAAGTTATGGTAGAGGGTTATATGGGTGGGGTTTTAGTTGGGGTTAGTACAAATGGGTGTTAGTGGATGAACACTAGAATGGGCCCTGAAGAAAAAAAGAAAAAAAAGAAAAAGAAAAAGAGGCTCCAAAATAGTGAAAGTGTGGTGGTGCGACAGAGAAAATGTAAACAGGGGTGATAATCTGAAGCCGGTTAAAGGGACTAACGCGCAAGGCCGTATTCGATTAATGTTGCGGGGGCATAGCGACCTTTTATATTTTTGGCTCTGTGGCGCACCACGACGCGATTTTTCCCACTACTTGGCAGGCTGCAGCGTCAGAAAGACAGTGAACAAGTAGCACCAAAGTGCAGGTTGGTGCATCCCTGTCCCTCAAACAAGTTAGGACGCATAATGAGCCAAAACAGAAAAGGGTAAAAAAATTTAATGACCCAGACTTTTCCGTATTTTGCCTTAGCGTCAGAGGAAGGAGGAAACGAAACCAACCAATAAAATCAGTTTTTGGCCCCCATTTTATCGCTTTATCAATAGTCCTCACATCCCTGGTTGGCTCCAGCAAGCCCCTGAAGCTCATTGATATGCACCCAAAGTACTAGTACTTCCCATAGATTATGCACAGTTATGCCATTTCAGTGGGGCACATGGGCCGTGGCTTCCAACTAACGCCACACTGATAACGGCAATCAAACTTATCTGCAGCTTTCCAGGACTTGCGTTTGAAGCCAACACTTGGGTATTTAGTAGGTACTTTAGAGGAGGGTATGTAAATTAATTCCCTTATCACTATCTCCAAAAAGTGCTGGTGATGACAAATACCTTTGCCTGTTACTTGGGCCGTATCGCGTTTGTTCCATCTTGTTCCTTGATCTTCTTGCGTCCTTCAGAGTTTCGATCTTCCTTTTTTTCTTCTTTCCTTTCAACCATTTCGCTCGTTCTATTGAGTACTCCTGATAATCAGGTTTGATGTGTTCATCAACTGAATTTTGTCACCTCTCTATCTCACATAGATAATATGCCTATATTCTCATCGGTTCTCGACAATTTCACGATAAGCAACCTTTCTCGACGACACAATTTTATCAGCTCGCCATTCTGCGTTTTTGTCGCTTTCTACACCAGTCCTATCCAGCGTCACCCACTACGACACTCCTAATTGATGCGGATACCCTGTTTCCGGCTTCTCCTCTCAGCCATCCACTTTTTTCTCCCTCCAACTACACCACTATGATGACGTTTAGCGCCAACACCCTCATTTTCAGGTCACATATTCCTTCCTCAGGCATCGACCAAGACCTAGCGTCAGTTCTTTTCCCCCCAACGGCCAGCCGACGAGCAATTTTTCACCTGACGAACTACAGGGGTATTATTTTTGAATTTATCGAATTTATCGAATATGTAATATCCTTGTCGATAAATGCGCAGGCTTAATTCACCTGGCGGACATCTGATTTTTGTGGCGACTCTGGCTGAGTACGAAGCAGATTAGTCCACATGTTCCACTTTTTATGCAGGTTGCCCCATAATTGTCAGCAAACTGAGCCTGGCAGCATTAGAGCGTTACAGTCGCATTGAAATTCAAGATCTCAGCTTTCAATCTTAACTTTCAGGACGATCCAATTTAATCGCAATCGAAACTTTCTACACCCCATTCGACAGGTCCAAGAGTATCCAAACCATACACATCTTGTGATACACCTGAAGCACTTTTGTTACAATTTCTTCTGTCCTCTCACCTATTCCGTCCGTCGCCTATCATGGTTTATCCATCGCCTGATTTCCCTCCGGCCCTCTCGCTTTTATGGAGCAGGCCCTCGCCCAGGCCAGAAACTCACCACCCAAGGACTCCAACTTCAGAGTTGGTGCTGTCATCGTCAACCAGGCCACGAATGTTGTTGTCTCCACTGGCTACACGCTTGAAATGCCTGGGAATACCCATGCAGAAGAAAGCGCGCTCAAGAAGCTCGCAGACTTTTACCACACAACTGAGGATCAGCTACCAACCATTCCAGCATTGCTTCAGCACCCTCATGCAATCTACACCACCATGGAGCCATGTTCGTTGCGTCTCAGCAACAACAAGACCTGCACCGACCGCCTCCTTGATCAAACGGCTTGGCTCAAGACAGTGTATTATGGCGTTGGCGAGCCTGACGATTTCGTGAAAGAGAATACTGGGAAGGCCAAGCTTCGGGCAGCCGGGGTCAGTGTGGTGAATGTCCCGGGCCTCGAAAGTGAGATTCTTGGTACTGCCAAAACAGGTCATGCTCAGTAGATGAGCATGAGAAATGAGAATGGACTGGTCTTTTTGAATAACCCGTGCTCCCGAGAAGGCGCCAAAGCCGAAGTGATTATCCGGGGCAGGAATGCCCGTGGATTAGCAAGCTGTTGCACGATGTTTTCTCATTTTATGCGCCGCTGGCGGTCAACCATCATGCTATTCAGCCCCCCTGTTTGTCCCTCCATTAGCACCACCTCCTTTATTCTGTCCTTTCTCATTCAGCATATCTCAGTCCCCAAAATCATTATCCGTGAGATATTCCCTGTTGGGAGGGGGGGTTATTGAATAGGCGTCAGTTCATCTACCTATAGTTTATATTTTCTATTTGTTATTTATTTGGCTTTATTCAGGTTCCTTCGACACATTCTCTCGCATTATCTCGCTCTTTGTGTCATGGTCTGGCAAGTCCGTTCATGGTAAATGGCTCTAGGCCATTCTTCCATGAACCCCTGAAACGCACCCTCGCCTCAATCCCCGTTCTGTGTTGATCCTCGTCTTGAGCGCGTCGATTCCCTTAGTCGCAAGAAGTCTATATATTGAGACAGTCACATTTCAAGCTGCCTCGCATGTCCACTTATCGAGCTCGATCCATTCAACATTCATAAAGATAACCATTGCTTTTTGTATGTGAGGGTATGTGCACGCGTCCGAGGGTGTCGAGATGGTGCGCTATATTCCCATTGTTTGCTGGGTTGAAGTTCCATTCAATTTCAGTACCCATGTCTGGTGACATGTCAGGGAATACTAGCTTTTATTTTATTCAATCTCTCTTGAGCCGAAGCATTGTCAGAAAATATAGTTGGTGACGACTACGACCGAAACAGAAAAAAAGCAAGTAATCTCAAACTGTTTGAAGATACTTGTTCTTTCGTCCGCCGCTCTTGATCCAGTATTTACTCTGCGCCAGCCACTTCATATCTTGAAGCTCCTGTGATTTTAACCTATTTTAGAATATGTCCTTTATGACTATTTCTTTGTTTTATGGACTTCAGTAGCTCGACATTGATGACTCACAACACGGCATGAACCTGTTTGTTCTAGGGAACTTTGTTTCCGCTTTTGCCCCAATTGCGCTGCTATCTCGTCTTCAATTGTCCCATTGCGATTTGTATTTATTTTATTTTGGTTTGTTACTATTCTTCTTTTATCTGCTACTATCAGATGCTCTGCAATCCAACCAAGTGGATATTGTGTCTCCTTCGTTTTCTTTGTGATTCTGGCTTCACGATGTCTGGCTCATCGGGCTTGCTTGTTTGGTGTGACAAGCAAATCACGGCGCGTAAGGGCAAGGTACCAGTACTTAGTCACTCATTTGCATAAATCAATCGTTTCTCGACAGGAGATTGAAATTTATGCACGATATGGTTTCACTTGGCTAGTAGTATGTTTCTGGGTGGCTACGCCACAAGTGACTTTTGATCTCTGTGTTTCGGTTGATGGCTGGGTGGCACGTGAGGTAGGTTGAGAGGCTTCAATCTTTGAATTATTTGATGAATTGATAAAAATGGAAATGTAGTGTGGTTTTTCTGTGTTTTATTTGTATGTTATTACAAGCGGTGTTATCACGACTATAAACCCAACTGCCTGGTGATTTCTTGGGTTGATAATAATTGGCTGTGGCTTATCTGTGGATTATGAGATGCCCAGTAGGCCATTATATGTCTGCCTGTCTTTCTATATTTGCATGTTTTGTTTTATTGAGGCCATGTCACATACATTCATAGGCTCCTGCTGTTTTTATTGTGACATGCATGTGCAGGGTTTTCAGGTTACAAATCTATGTCTTGTGATCATGTTTGAAGTAGACATAGCACATTCATTTCCTAGTTGTAATCTGCCCTTTTTCTTTTTCTTTTGCATTTACTTCCCTAGTGAGACCGAGAGGACCGTTTTCAAATTTTCCCATTCATAGTCTGGTAACCAGTATTGGTCCAGAGGCCACCCATTCGGGTATTCCAGTTCCTTTTCTTGAGACTGAGGTTTCGTTGCATTGTGTCATTGAGTTGTGGGCAGCGTTATGACCTGATGGGGTGTTGAAGCGAGGTGTTGGTGATGGTTGTAGTAGTGTTGGTGATTATTGATGATGATGTATAGGGTGTGGGATTTGGAGTATCCCGATTGGGATTCACATGTTTTGGCATTGGTGTTCAATGGTAGTTCAATAGTGGTTCAATTGGGTATCTTCCAATATGTAATCTGACAATTGGGACAGCATTTTTCATTGATATTTACTCCTAGTATCATTATCAGCAATGTCTATTTAACTGTACCCTATAGGGTCCACATTTCACAGGGTTAATCTCTGCGAGGTCCATAAGATCCAAAGCTCTTGCATGTGTAATTTTGGCATTAGTGTCGATAACCCTTACTATGAATATATACATAAATTAGGGTATAGTGGTTAGGTGAGGAGGAATTGTGCACAATTAAATAAATATGTGACTTTTAATATAATGTGGCGTATAACAACTAGGGTACAGTGAGGGGTTGAAAATGAGAGATTTAGATGGTTACACGGGGTGAGAGGGTCTTGGTGTTTGTGTGACGTGGAAGTGTATTGAGTCAATTCTAGGGAGAGGGAGTGGTAAGTAATTAGAAGTTATGACTTGGATGATATCTTAATTAATGTAACAGAGAATACTTGGAATCACTATATCTCGGGATGTAAAATTTTGACGAGTGATTGTGGACACAGAGCTTGACATCGGGGTTTCAAGCGTTGAGGGAGGTTGGAGGACAAGATGAAGGTTGTTTTTTCCCCGGAAATGTATGATTGATTTTTGTCAATATTATGATCATATAATTAAATTATCGAGAATACGCGGCCTGGATCCATTATAATGTTAGTTTAAATGGTCAGATCGTCTCCATAAATTCCCACACTGAGACTACTAGAAAACATATAAATACATATAGAGCATAGCTAATATTAATGGATACTGCCTATATAGATAATATTGAAAGAATCACTTAAGACATCTTTAGTATGAAAATATTGAGGCTGATGCGTAATAAACAAACGAAGGAATGGTAGTGATCTGAGTATAGATGTGCGTCTTGAAATTATAGGACGTATTAGCCAGAGTTATGTAATTATATTCCATTGGGGTAAGAGACGAGAACAAGATATGATGTGTTTAAACGGCTCAAGATCACTGAATATCATGAGACTGAATGTTGAGACCAAATACACACTGCCAGATCGTTGAAAATCTAGATGTGGTTTGAATAACCTAGAAAAATCATGATAGAAACACTACCATACTGTCAGTACTACAGATAGACAATGATATAATATGTATATCACTGTTCACTTCGTCTATAGGTGCTGCACTCAAACTTTTTATCCGATTATCAACATTTCAACCTGTTCAGCTCCACACTACTACACAACCACTCTCCAATATCAACTTATCACCAGCTATTGTCCAAAAAATATTAAGCATCAAAAATCGATATTGATCCCAAGGAACAACCAACCATCATTGCTAGCTATTAGTCAAACGGATAAAAAGAAAGCTCCCCATCTGGGAATCAAACCCAGGTCACCTGCGTGACAAGCAGGTATGATCACCACTACATTAATGAGGACTTATTAATGATGACCAGGGGTCTTCTCCAAGCTCATGTCCCTCTGTGGCACCTCAAAGACACCCACGTACATCTGAAAAGCCTATATCCGGAACTCAAAACATGTCACAAGATAAAATTGCCCTTGGGATCTCTCCCAACACCAAGTCAACTTCGTTCCGCACTAGGCACCACCTAGGTCTTCGGCTCCTCTCAACTCCATGCCCTCTTACGTCATCACTAATTATAGGCTGCTCCCTGGAACAAACAACTCCAAACAGGGCTCCAATTAGTGACGCGTCAAAGCTCTGCAACGCCCCACATTCGACGTCGGATTGCTGATGGGATGGGATTGTAGTTTATGATGTCAGTAGTGATTCTTCTCTTCTTGTGGACTTTTCTCCGACTCGTATTTTTCTTTAAAAAGTTTGAGGAGAAAGTTATTGGCGGTGAACAGAAACCCAACATATATTCTCATCTATACAAATAGACGTCGCACATACGGATGACCTATAGTGTACCACCCAATATATCTCATCGGTGTCTGTGGTTCGGCAGGCGGAGACAGGGGCTAAGCCTCAATGCACGTCGTAAGCTGGGAGGGGAATGGGAAGTGGGGGAGTTGGCAATCGGATGAGGATTTGCGGATGGAAATATGTATGAATACGAAGAAATGGTTGACGTAAATGGAGTGTGGATGTAAGAGGGGGGATAAGGTTGGCGGGGAGGTGCGTTCGGATGGCTGCCGTTGGGCGGCTAAGGAGGAGGAATTGTGAGATTGAGCTTGTGGCGTTACATTATGGCTGTTGCGTGGCGATATGAATATTGTGATCATTCACGTCTTGAAAAATAATGGGAAGATCCCGCGTGCTGTGCATTAAAGTGGTGTTCCCTCAATTGCTTTTTTTGATTTTTCCCTCCTTGGTTTGCTCAATGTCAAATGTTTCTAATAATATATACACTATGTTGGATCTTGGCAATGAGAAGAATGGGGAATTTGAGATTCTGTGCTGTGGGCGCAGGGATGCGATTAGTTAAGTGAGCGGGGTGAGGCAAATTTTGAGTTTGGTGGTGATGGTCATGCTATGAGCCAGTAGTATTGAATTCATTGCGATCTAGGACACGGCCGTAGAGAATATGGAAGTGAAAGGTCAAAGAAAAAAGGGCCATAGGCCCGAGTTCATACACTACAATAGTCCGTTACTTGGTTTGGGGAAAACAAACTGTGCAACTATTAGCAATGGCCGTGGCTTACGGTAAAGCTTATGGCAGATGTCAGCTGTGACTTGATTTGACTGGTTGGGTCAATATCCACTTTATTAGTATTCTTTTGTTTGGAAAGGACCTGCAAATGTATTTTGCTGGTGGTGATGGAAACAAAATTGTTAGGAGACGAACAACGTCCTATCCGTTCGAACACAACCAACGGGCGAATATTGGGATATTGAGGGGTTGAATTGGACGCTTATGTTTCTGATGGGCGAATATAGTGACGTTGATGATATGTAGGAATATTCCTATTGCTGCGAGTTTGGGGAGGAGAATGTCGATGTCTCCTCATTTAATTTCTGTCGGTTCTTTGTGATTGGGAATGGTGAACGAGAATAAAGGAAATCAATTAGGGATAACTGGGGGCAACCGGAGGATTAAATCTCGAATAGTCGGATAGTCTTTATATTTATATTTATTGAATGGTAATGTGTATTAAAATCTCTCACGGTAGTAAAATGCCAATACACATAATTTAGATGCCTAAGTACGAGACCCCGAGACTAGTGCCAAAGAATGACCCCAACTTATCTATCATGACATAAAGCTCGGGATCTGTATTTAGCGCATCGAGATTACGGGTGTTGTCGCTTACCACACAATATTTTTGACAAACAGACATAATTGGCACACAAACAGACTCAAAAGGCTAATTGACTACTCAAAAGATCTATAAACAGAGCAGTTTGCGGTCTATGCTCACCAACAACCAGACCTTCTGTCTGCTGTGTCCGTCGACATTAATATCCGCTGAGTGTTTCCGGGAAAATATCGAGAGTTCATGCGACAAGCTCACGGGCGGAGTTGTCCGTGGATATTCTTAGGCTTCGGGGATGAATGGTGATTATTAGTAACTTAGTAGTAGTTAGAGATCGCTATAACTTAGGGTAGTATGGGGGTAATGGGGATTATTTAGGCAATTGGGGCGGCTGTTACAGAGCGTTGGATTATTACGTATGGGGTGTGGGAGGACAGCAGGGGTTTTTAAGTCATCGTCATAAGGTCGTATTTGCAGCAATTGATGGCTCGTAGACAGTGATGCTTATCCACGGCTAAGAAAAAGGTTGGATGCATTTACGATATCATAGGGAACATAACTACTAAGAACAAACACCGATAACCACAGTCCAAGAGTTCGCGGAGAGTAATATTAAAATGTCATTATGAGCGATCATCATTAGCATGGGAATAGAATTCTGAGGCAGACCGTGAACATCAAAATCACCATGTCTGTAACGACGCCGTGGCGCAGCGAGTGTCGATCGTGGCGCGTGGGCGAGAAAATACCCGATGAGAAAACAACTTCTTACACAAACTCCTCCCATTATTTGCAACATCTGTCCTCCCTTAGCAGTCACCACTTTGAGTCTAGCTCTATAGTAGATAATAGCATTACTACTAAGCAGCCACCCACCGCCCGTACCAGGGCAAATCCACACACTAATTGACATTCATTCAATCTCCTAAAGTGCTGCCTCCAGTAACCTTCCTCCGATTAGAAAACATTACGGAGCCCAAGGGTGGGTCCCCCTTGACTCCTCCTTAGTCCCCTTCTTGGGTGGCGAGATAAATGTGCCGATTTGCTGGGCTTAACGCACAAGCTCTTTTACTTTCAGGATGGGCTCCTATGTGTTGGTCGCTTGCTCCGCCCGCTTCGGCACAGCCAAAACGTCAGCCGGGGCCCGGGCCACATTCCCTAGAAAAGGCACTTTGGGGTGGATAGGTGACAGGGATTTGGGTATGTTCTTGCAGTTTACGGGGGATGTCGTAGTGGGTAGGGCAGTTACATACGTATGTGTGGGTTTTTTGGGCTGACGGCGGAAGGGACATCGGGATGAGATGGAGGGCTCAGCAGGTGGGATGTTGGCGCAGCTTTGAGTGTAAAGAGTGGATGTGTGACATTGTCTCATGCTGCAGGTTTCAATTTGTTCTTATAACTGATGTTGTTTCCCGGTTTTATGCAGCTTTTCTGTTCTTTCTTTCTCACTATCACTATCATCAACTCTATATCTTCCTCTTCTCTCATCTTGGATATATAGAAACAACAACTTCCTCCACATCTTCATTCTATACATCACATCTTTTTGTTTGACATTTGAATATCTCACATATTCACACCCTTCACCCCCTCACATATTTTATCCTCTTACCCCACACACAACTACTCACAATGGCCAATATCGGTCGCTTCGTCTGCGTGGCTTTGCCATTTGCCATGACGGTCGCCGCCCTCATCGCTCTGCTCATTGCTACCCTTTCCGGCGTCACTGACAAGAACCTCTACATGTTCCGTGTTAATCTCTCCAACTTCACCATCTCCACCGACTCTCTGGCCTCCCTAGTCTCTTCTTCGCTTAGCTCCCGCGCCGTCGGGACCCGTGATCTCTCCAGCATCCTCTCCGCCCTCCAGAGCGAGTACTCTTCTTCCTCTTCTTCAATCTCCTCGCTAATCTCTTCGGTTCTCGGCACCAGCTCCAGTGGTAACATCACCGCCTCGGACCTTGGTCTCGCCAATATCTACGATGTCTCCCTTTGGGGCTACTGCGCCACCTACTCCAACGGCACCCGCAAATGTATCAGCCCCGAGTTCAACTGGGCCAAGAACCACATCAACATTACCGAGCTTGAGGCTGTCGCCAACGCCACCTCCTCCGCCATTGAGCTGCCCTCGTCCATCACCAAGTCTTTGAAGCTCTTCGTCAAGGTCTCCAAGTGGACCGAAGTCGTCTTCATCATTGCTCTGGTTGCCCTCGCCGCCGACCTATTCTTCGGTATATTCGCTACCTGCTCGCGCGCCCTGTCTTGCGTCACCTGGATTTTCGCTACGCTCGCCACCACCGCCACCGGTGCTGCTGCCATCATGAGCACCATTGTCTCCGGCACCGTCGTCGGCGCTGTCCGGTCTACCGCTTCTGAATATGACGCCAAGGCCAACCTCAACACTAAGTTCATCGCTACCGTCTGGATAGCTGTCGCCTTTTGCATCGGTGCCGGCCTCTTCTGGATCTTCACCATCTGCTGCTGCAAGCCCTCTTCGTCTTCCAACCGCAAAAACCGTGGCATTGATAACGAGAAGCTGCTTCCCGGTGGCTACACTCCGATCCAGCACCAGCAGGGCTACTCGCACGGGGCCGCTGGTTACCCGGCAGTACCTCAGCAAAAGTACACGGCTCCCGGTGGCACGGCGTACGAGCCTTATACTCATCGTCAATAAGCGAGAGGGGATTGCTTGCTAAGTGTGAGTAAGCAGGGGGGAATGTTGATGCCCAATGGGTGCGGGTCGAAGTGACGGATTTTTCGACTGCGGTACTTTTGGGTGGGATTTTGCCCTGTTTGTGTTTCTTTTGTATATTGTCATTTGTTTTTTTCTTCTCTGATACATTCATTGTTTGTTTTGTTTTTATCGGTTTGTTACATCATGGTCTTCCGGTTGGGTATCATGTCGTTTTGTACACATATCTCAGTTGGCGTACAATCATTTGGTTTTGCTCTTTGGTACGAGTCTACATAAGGTGAATTCCTGTTTGTATAGTTTTTAGATTTGGCTGTTTTTACAGTTTTATAAATCAAAATAAAGATTTAAAAATGAATATTTGTCTGTCTGTGAACTGTGGTGATTTATGCTGATGTTTGCTAATGAATGTAAGTTAACTTAATTGTGAATTTATTCTAGAATTAATTCAAAAATATCATTAAGACCCTCGGACAGTGTGATAACCATAATTAAAGCAGTACTGATGAATCCTTCAGAGATGAATTGCACTGAAATAGAAATTTCAATTAACCCATCCTAGAATTAACCCTTACTCACACGTCCTATCCTTCCCGATCGTCCTCCGTATAATCTTACACTAGTAACGGTTAAGACCGTCTCATTAATCATTTATACATCCACGTAAGTGAACAAACATACCATCAACCGCCAAAATGGTAAGTTTTAACGTGATTTTCACCTGAACCATTTACCCACTTCATCTTCCCGACGACGTACAGGCGAAAACCTCTATAACCCCGGCCCCTCTTGCATACCCTCTGACATCATCTCACCTTACCTTCATCTTACAATTCGACCTTTACTTGTTACATTGATCCCTAATCTATCGATATACTATATACTAACAATCATGAAGACGGCAAAACTCCACCGAAACCTCTCCATCCTCCCTATCACCGCCCTAACTTTTTACACCCGGTACTGGCCCCACTCTCCTTCTCGCCGCTGAGGACAACCTTCTCAAAGTTTACCGTATACGTACAGACCCGGAGACTCCGGGTGTCCCGGCTTTCGATGAGCCTGTTTGCGTCTTGAGAATATTCACTTCGCAATCTATCCACGGCCTTCATGTCTCTGGGATTCCGGGGACGTCTCCGTATACTCCCAGGTTCAGCGAAACGGGAATTTTGTTAGCTTGGGGTGGACAGGATATGGCGGGGATTCCGTTGGAAGAGTTGGATAGGGTGATTGGCGAGGGGATTATTGAGACGGAACAGTGTTTGTTCACGGAAACCGCGGGTCCGGATTGGATATACGATGGTGTCGTCTCGCCGGATGATCACTCCCGCGGCGTCTTAATATTAGCACATAATGAGATACTTCCATTTTCCGTGGAAAAAGCCGGCAAGATCACCCTCAGCTCCGTCTTCTCAATCTCCCGGCCAATCCTATACTCTGCGAACCTCCGCTGGATATCACCCTCCACCCTTCTCATCGCTTCCGGCACCGTCTTCGGCGAAATCCTCATTTGGCAAGCCACGATAACCCCCCAAAACACCGTATCCTACAGCAACATTCTCCATGTCTTCACCGGCCATGAAGGGTCCATCTTCGGCGTGCAGATCTCCGAACAATTTGACACGCCGATGGGCCCCCGGAGATTCCTAGGAAGCTGCAGTGACGATCGGACTGTGAGGGTTTGGGATATATCGGGAGTTGATGGGGGGAGGATGGAGGGTGCAAGAGACTTGGAGGGAGCAATTTCGGCGTTGCATGTTGCGAGGGAGACGGGGTTTGGGGATGTGAAGAGTGTTGATGAGGATGTGGTGCCAGTTGCGATGGCGATGGGACATCTTTCGAGGATTTGGCATGTGAAATTTGCGGGAAGTGCGTTGAAGGTTGGAGATGAGAGGATTATATTAACTGTTTACTCATTTGGTGAGGATACCACGGTGCAAAGATGGATCATGGATGTTCCGTTAGTGGGCAATGAGGGTGTCACTAAGGACCTTAGGAATATCGGGAGTTACGCGAATCACGATGGGAAGCACCTTTGGTCGGCGGCATTATGGGGAATGGATAGCATGCCGAGGATTGCTACGGGTGGTGCTGATGGGAAGATATCGATCATCGAGAAGGAGATGGCGGGGGATAGGGAGACGGGAAATCATATGGAGGTCATGATCCTTCAGGATGACCTATCAGACTCAAAGAAGACTGACAGGAAGGACGCTGATATCATGAGGCAATATACCTTTATTAATGATGATTGCCTTGTGGCAACTACCAAGTCCGGCAAGTTCATTGTCGGGAACTTTACTGGAGAGATCACGTGGACCGAAATTGAGGCATCTGATGACGTCAAGAACGATCTTTGCAGCTGCACGACGATTACAAAGACCGGAAAGGATAAGGTAGTCCTCGGGACAAGCCGGGGGTCCTGTACGGATACTCACTAACTACCGGTCTCTGCAAGCTTGCAACTCTCCCGGAAAGATCATGCAACTGATTGTTTTGAAGTCCGAGGGAACCGCGAACTCTCTGAATATCGTTGATATTCTCTTCACCGTATTTAACAGCCCTGAAATCCAAGTCATCCAGGTTGACTTTGCTTCCAGCAAGATTGTCAAAGAGACCTCGCTCAAGTCCGTGGACTCCCGCTTCATCGTGACGGCGGCAGCAAGGGTTGGAAACTACCTTGTTATCGGATCTCGCAAGGGATTCTTGAATGTCCTCAAAGTAAGGGATGACTCGTTTGACTTTTGCTTGGAGATCCCACCGCGTGCCCAGGACGCCGTTACTAGTATTATTGGGACTCCAGGACATAGAATGATCTCCGATCCTACATTTCTCACGACCGGCCGTGACGGTAAATACAGGACATACCGCATTATTCCCATCGGTAATTCCGTCATCTCTGATCTCCTACATGAAGTCACTCTCCCTTTCGGCCCCGTAATTTCTAGCGCTTGGTTCTCCTCCAGATCCCTCCTCCTTTCCGGCTTCCGGTCGACAAAGCTCATTATTTGGAACGAGACGCGCAGGGAACAGGTGGCGTCTGTTGACTGTGGTGGAGCCCATAGGGTCTTTGCCCATACGGAGCCCGAGAGTCCAGGGGAGATCAGAGTTGCGTTCACCAAGGCGTCGAGGGTGTCGGTGCATTCCCAGAGTGTCCCGGCGGTCCGGTCGGTGAAGAAAGGAGGTCACGGCCGGGAAATCAAGACGTCAGCGTCAAAACTTGGCGGCCGGTTCATCGCAACGGGATCAGAAGATACCACGGTGCGCATTTGGGAATTCGGAAAGGATGGCTCAGTCACGGAAGTAGCGAGACTAAGCACGCATGTTTCGGGGTTGCAGAGTCTCAAGTGGGGAGGGCAAGATTGGTTGTTTTCCAGTTCGGGTAATGAGGAATTTTTCGTGTGGAGGGTGAGGGAGGTCACTGGGGGGATTGGAGGGGTTGCTGCAAGGTTTGAAGGAGCATTAGGGGAGAAGTCGAAGGAGGGGGATTTGCGGATTATGGATTTTGATGTTGAGATTGTTAGGGAGGGTTCTGGGGTTATGGAGTTCCGGATTCAGATGGCGTATTCGAATTCGGAGGTGAAGACTTGGAGGTATCGGGAAGGCGGAGAGTGGACGTTGTTGGCTAAGGGAACGTTCACCGGGGCTTGCTTATTAAATGTTAAGGAACTGAAGGGAACTACAGCGTCTCTTCTCCCTCCGGTTTTCACTGCATCAACAGATGGCCATATCTGCCTTTGGGAAGCCAAATACGCACCCAAAAGCTCTATTGCCGAATATCAAATAACCATGGCGACAACTGCTCATCAGAACAGTCCCAAGGCTCTCGATATCCAGTACTTTGAATCCGGGGCCAAGCATGGATACCTCCTTGCCATCGGCGGCGATGATAACGCCATTGCCCTTGTCCGCCTGATTTCGTCTTCTGGGCCGTCGGCATACACCGTCACTGGCAAATACGCCGTGCGTGGTGCCCATGCCGCCGCTATCAACGGACTGGCTATAACGAAGGCGGAAGCTACCTCTGATGAGTGTATGTTCTTATCGGCGAGTAACGATCAGCGGGTTAAACTTTGGAACGTTACGGGGGTCCTCGAGGGAAACATCAGGATTCAAATGATTGATGATCAGTATAGTGGAGTCTCAGATGCCGGGAGTGTCGAGAGGGTTGACGGGGGTTTCGTGGTTGTGGGCGTGGGGATGGAGCGGTGGGTTGTACGGAGTGGCTAGGGTGGGACTCCGAGTAAACGAAAACGCAAACATGCAGGAGGGAATGATACCAAAAAAAGCGATTGCCATTTCAAAACTGTAGATTATTTCCTTATACGATATCATAACCATAGGTCATTATTCAATTCACTATCAAAAGATGGCTCCATCGCTCGCTATCGGGAGCAGAAACACAACTGATCGTGGCAGGGATCGAACCTGCGATCCTTTGCGTGTAAAGCAAATGCCTTAACCACTGGGCCACACGACCATTTGAGATGACTTAAACAGTAGCTGTCACTTCTTATAATCTAGAATCCTTCAGACTCTACACCATTTTCTCGAATCAACTACTGATGGATATCCACTTTTGACCTCATACAGCCTAAAATGTGAGGCGGCTGTTGGAGAATTATAAACTTTGTCTTCAATTCACCAATAAAAGTTGAAGTCATCAAACAAAATGAGTTACTTGAATAGAGTTGTGCCGCGGGCTGCCTGTGTGGCCATCAGCGGACAGCATATGTAAGTTCTCTCGATACCATCTATCATATGCACATTATCTAACACTCCACAGTCCCCGCGTCTTCCCCACTCTCATCTACCTCCCTACTACCCGCCTCCTCAGCACAACCTTAGCTTTCTCCAAAAACAATAAATACCCCGTCCGCAACCCTAAATCTAGAGACGCCCCCGCCGCGTCTTCTTCTTCCTCCACCCCAGACCCTTCCGAAGGCGACCACCCCGTCGCCGACCCCGAAGACCCTGGGGATTTCGCCGACGTTGAATCCCGCTGGGACCGCACAGACGCCCACTACACCGAAGCCCTCCAACAATTCAAGTCCGGCGGCTCCTTCAACCCCGAAACCCTGGGAGCCCTGTCTGTTGCCGTGAAGGGCGCCGGGAGCAAGAAGGCAGCCATGTACCCTCTGCGCGAACTTGCCCAAGTAATCCCACGGACAGCCCGGTCCGTCTCGCTCATGGCCTTTGAAAAAGAAAACATCAAAGCCATAATGTCTGCCGTCCAAGGATCTCCTGACTTCAACCAGCAACCCCAGCAGAACCCCGACAACGATCTCGAGCTTGTGCTGAAAATCGAAACAGTGCCCGCAGCCACCCAGGTCAAGAAGCTGGGTGAGCTCTGCCATGCATGGAGAGAGGCGTTGAGATCGGTGAGGTCTAAGAGGGAAAAGACGGTTCAGGCGTGGACTAAGGAGAAGAAAGTGCGGCCGGATGTGGCGAAGTTAGTTAGTGGGGAGTTGTTAAAGTTGATGCAGAATCGGGTAAAGAGGGTGGATGCGGCGGAGGCGAAGGCGACGAGGGAGATTAAGAAGGAGACGAACTAGGGATAACAGAGAAATGAATATGAAATAATTAATAAGTGGGAATAAATTCAAGAAATAATAAATATAAAACTGGTGGTACATTTTTTGGTGTCTATTATACACAATTATAAAAACAAGTACATGGCAAAGTCATATATGAACCCGGAGGCGCCTCCACATCTCCCTCCGGCCCCGGTTGCTCTCCCCTTTCCCCTCTCATCTCAATAATATACACAACCACTACGTAGTCCCTGATTTTCCCCTCACTTTTTATCATCGGCGCCACTCTCGGCTTCAAGTCCCCCAACAACTCCATCAACTTCCCCTCGAACTTATCCGTCGCCTCCACCGACCAAGTCCGCTCTTTCAAATGGTAATTCCTCGCTAACTGCTTGAAATCGTGAATGCCCACCGCCGGCACCCCCTCATATTGCCCCTTGATTGTCCGGCGGATCAACACATCCTTCAACCGGGCGTCCGGCCCGAGCTTGATATCAATGCCCGCACGCTTCTCGAGAAGTTCCTTCGTTTGCAGTTTTTCAAAGTACATAACGCCATAGTAGTCGTACTTGGCTGCCATCATCTTGGGATGCGCAAGGTGTCCCGGGTCCACGGGACCCCCGGCAATCGTCTTGAGCGTCTGGCGGATTGTCGCGGCTTTCCCAAGGATATTGGAATCCGTCGCGAGCGCGGGAGCATACTCCAGCAACTCGTCAACCCCTAACTTCGGTACAAAGACCTCCGATTTCCTCTCGGGGGCTTCTGGGACTCGCTCAGAGAGAACCTGCAGCTCTGACTTGGTGTACGGGGCATACCAATCGATATCGTCCGTCATCGTATCGTAAATGGTCTTCTCCATGCGATCTCTTTTCTGTCCAGGGGCCCTCGGACCCCTATCGCCCCGGTCTCCGCGCTCCCGGCCGCCACGGCCACTTCTGCTGCCCCCGCGGCCCCGGAAGCCACCTTCCCTGTTGTTGTTGTTGTTGTTGTTCTTCAGCCCGTCATTCCTCTGAACCCTCTGCACCGAGACTGTCCCGTCGGCATTCCGCACAATGTTCCCAATAGTGCCACCGCCAAGTCTCAACCCTCTCCCACCGCGTCCCCGCCCTCTATTCAAACTCGTCACATTGACAACGCGGGCGCCAGCCGGCGGCGGCCGACCATACGTGATGTTGGGGGGTCCGTCGCGCGGCTTCTCGCTCTTCAATAAATCGGAAATCTCGGTAGCGGCAGCAGCTGACCGCTGAAGCCGTGGGGCATTCGGGGTCGGCGTGGCGGCTTTTGGGGTAGGGTCGTCGGAGAGGATGGCGGGAGTTGTCGAGAAGGATTTGATAGCGAGCTTTTGCGCAAAGTCAGCACGGGTGAGGCCGCAGGCCGAGCGGATGAGGATTCTCGGCATTGTGGGTGGGTGTGCGTGGGTTTTTTGGTGTTGAAGAATTGGCGCGGGGCCGTGGGCAAGTTGACTGAGGTGGAAATTCTGTGGTGGAGATTGGGGTTTGGATTAGATAAGCAAGGCTAAGAGTAAGGCTGGATATATGTGGAGCATGGGGATCGTGGGCTAGTTAGAGTTGATATAATTAGCTCACTAAAGACACGGATGATGAATAGACCTCTTTAATTCTTTTTGGCTGCGTGTAAATCTCAATTGTTCATACAAGGCCTGCCATATCTACCATGTCTACCCGTATCTATTCCGACCCCTCCAACGGCTTCCCCATCCCTCCATATGTTACCATCTTCGTCACCTGATATTCCTTCATTCCCACCGTCGCCCCCTCCCTTCCAAACCCCGATTCCTTCACCCCGCCAAACGGCACTGCTGGATCTGAAATGATCCCTGTATTCACCCCCACCATCCCAACCTCCAGAGCCTCTGCGACCCTCTGGATCCTCTGTACGTCTTGAGAGAACAGGTAGCCTGCCAACCCAACTGACACACTGTTCGCCATCTTGATAACCTCTGCTTCGGTATCAAAGGCAAAGAGCCCAGCGATGGGCCCAAAGGTCTCTTCGGAGGCAATGGCCATGTCTTGCGTCATGTTCGTCAGCACCGTCGGCTCGAAAAAGAACTCGCCGGTCTTGGGCATTCGGTTACCACCGACAACAACCTTTGCTCCCTTCGCAACAGCATCCTTCACGTGGGTCTCCGCTTTGGTAACGGCCCGTTCATGAATCAGCGGGCCATGTGTCGTCCCCTCCGCGAATCCATGCCCCACTTTGAACCCGCGGACCTTCTTGGCGAGCATCTGGGTGAAGTCATCATAGACCCCCTTTTGGACAAAGCCGATTGGCACAAACACACGTTTGGCCTGATGACCGGAACTTGGAAGTGATTGCGCTGGCGACGGCATCTTCGAGGTTGGCGTCGTCGAACACGATGAACGGGGCATTCCCCCAAGCTCCATAGACAATTTCTTGAGCGTTGATGACGATTGCTTCATGAGAAGTTTCCCAACGTCGGTAGAGCCGGTAAAAGATACTTTTTTGACAATCGGAGATGTTGTCAGGGCTTCGCCGAGCTCCGGGGTGTTCTTGAGGGACGTAATGATGTTGATGACACCCGGAGGGATACCGGCACGATGCCCGAGTTCGGCAATGGCGAGGGCGGTGAAGGGGGTTTCGCCAGGTGCTTTGACAACGACGGTGCACCCGGCAGCTAGAGCCGGACCCACCTTCCTCGTAATCATGGCCGCCGGGAAGTTCCATCTAGTAGCTTCCGCATTAGTAATCAGCTCTCCCTCCGTATCTCTCGTAGAAACTCACGGCGTAACCAAAGCACAAACTCCCACCGGTTCCTTCCATGTCACCACCCTGTTTCCCTTCGTTCCCACCGGGATTGTCTCCCCATAAATCCTTGGTGCCTCCTCGCCAAACCACTCCAAGAAGCTCGCCGCGTACTTGACCTCACCGGAAGCGTCAGCCCGGGGCTTCCCATTCTCCCAAGTAATCAAAGTCGTTAGGTCGTTGATATTCTCGATCATGAGATCATGCCAGCGGCGGAGGAGGCGCGCGCGCGTACGGCCAGTTGTAGTGGAGTGGAAAGTGGTGAAGGCGGTGAAGGCGGCGTGGATAGCGAGGTGGGCATCGGGGGTGGCGCATTCAGGGGAAGTGCCGATGAGGGAGCGGGTGGCGGGGTCTGGGGGATGGTTAGTATAAAATGTTTAGTCTGTTTCTAGTGGCTTGTGTGCTGACCTCGGACTTCGAAGGCTTTGCCGGATTGGGCGGGGACCCATTGGCCGTTGATGTAGACTACATTCTGCTTGAGGAGAGATGGATCATATAACTGGTTGGAAGATTAGTAAAAGTGGCAAATATTGACATTGACGATCGATAAACAAACCTTGGGAATAAACGTTGAAGAAAATCGCCAGGCAACAGGCCGGAACACAATGGGTGGTACCAATACCTGTCCAATCACAGCCCCATCCCGCATCCGTCGCATCAATACTGTAGCCATATCTGCAATATCGTATCTAATTATCAATCAAGTTAAAATTAACTTCAATGCCAAGCCATCTCTGTCTCATCAAGGCTCAACCTACCTTTATATAATGTCACTATTTCTAATCGACCTCTTATAAAATAAACCAATTATCCGCGAGAATAGTGTCGTTGCACAAAGGCAACCCGGCCCGGATTATCAATCCCGCACCTTGCACTTCCACCATCCCAACCCCACTGCATTTTGGCAACTGCAGCATCCACTACAGCGTTCCTTCCCATTGGAAAAGATATCTAATCGATTGCAGGGGTGCGCTAAATGGAGAAAGCAAAATCGTATATGTGGTGATAGTGAGAAAGGTGCTTGCATCTACAGGGTATGGGTATTTGTTGCCAGTGTTTTATTAGTGTAGCTGGCTTCACGATGTATTGAGCATTTTTAGGTGGTGATTTGTCTTAAGATATCTCATTGATAACAGCAGATTGCTCATACATAAAAAGCCATAATATTGCCCTCAAACCCCCAAATAAAATAAAAATAAAAATAAATATAAATACAAGAAATCCACACATAAAAGAATGTCAATTCATCCCACTCATTATTCCATTTTCTCACCCTTTGCTCACACTCATCTAATAGTACGCTGCCGGCACTGCCGGTTGTGTCCCACCTAACTGGCTGAACGCCTGCGTCCTCGGTGTAAAGGGAACGTTTGTAAGCCCGGGAGACTTTATTGGGCTCATTTCCCAGTGGAGCGCAGGTTTCTCGGGGCCTTCGGAGTCTTCGGGGCTAGAGTCGACTTTGTCGGCGGTGGTCGGAAGCATAGACCAGATGGCGATGCCAAAGTTGACAATGTAAAGGAATCTTGTGATGTTAGCACCATTCTTAGATATGAAGCATGTCACAGCGGTACGGAGGATGTCTTACAGCATGTATACGGTTACGGCCAGCGCGCCCTTTGCCATGTTACATTTGTGGACAATGCCGCTACCGTATGTGTCAACGACAGAACACGGCTTTGCAATGTACCAGACTACGTTTGCGCGGTATTGAGAGTCAGCGTGATCGGGACCGATTTGTCCGTAGGTGCTGACGATATAGATGACCATCAGGCCTAAGTTAGCAGCAACGCCGATAATGGGGTACCACACTTTCATGATGAAGGCGATGAGCTTGGCAAGGAGGAAGAATAGCGAGATGATTGAGATGGCAACATTGAGGTTGGTGAGGCTAATATCGTCAGTTAATTAGCTAACGGCAATAGGAATCGGAGATCGTCTTGGAGACACTTACGTCTGCGACCACACAAATGGAATCTTGGGAACCGCCTCATAATTTGCATACGCATATAATACCATATTCGGATTCGAATTCCACCCATTCTCATAGCCAATTTTCCAAAATTGCGTCCGGTACCAATTTGGCTGCGCGATGCCAAATAGGACGAGGATGGGCACGAGGCCCGCAAGCTCGGCAATCATGAGGTAGTAGACGGGGTTGCGGACGCGCCATGGGCGGCGGAGGAGCTTATAGGTCATTGTGGGGGAGAAGGGGAGTATGAGGAGGAAGTGGTGGGAGACGGTGAGCTTTATGTGGGTTGTATTGAGAGAGGGATGGAGAGGATATGTGGGTTGTCGATAGTTTTCAGCGTGATTGGTGTAGATGGTGGGTTGGTGGTATCGTCGTATGTAAAGACTCTGTACAACCTACTGCGTAGTCATTAACTCAATGACGGCTGTGTATATCTTTCTGATACCTCAAATCGCCAACAAAAATATCAAAAGCCAAGATATCTCAATCTCAACCTCAAAATCAAAAGAAACGAAAAACCTCGACAAGAAAACACAAAAGACAAGATAAATCCACCTCAAAATCTCCCAAGGCCAAAAGATGGGGGCCATGTACGCTTCAAGTATTCTCTCTGACCCGGTCACCATTCCCGTCCTTTCGCCAATTATTGTACGGTTCTGTACTCCACGCTCACTCGTACAGCTTACATTAGTTAGTCTAACCCAGATATACACCCCTCCCCCTTCCATAGTGTGGTATGATGTGGTGCAACGTCAATATACCCCCGTCGTTTCTGTTGGCTCAGGGATCACATCGCAGCATCCAGCGCCTGCAGGCCGACAGTGACTGCTCTACATGAAGGACCAACATATGAGGCTAGCCACCTCGATATCCCTCATGTCTGTCCACTCTTCAACTTGTCTTTTGTCTTCTAACAAAGTATCGCCATATGTATCCCTCTTAAATCCCCGCTCATCCTTCTCTAACCACACCTCCCACACCATCATTCTCTACATAAAAAACCCCCATCAAAGACCCACGATACTTTCACCCTTTCCCCATTCCCGCTCACCACTCCTAACGCCCCTTCTCATTGGCTCCAACCCCGCCCCACCTTCCGCACCTGGCCAATCAAGGCCCACTTTCTACGACAGCTGGGCGCTTAGAAAGCTCCTCTCGCCTCTGATTGGCCCATGACGCCTTGCGACCATCTCTGTCTCTGTGACTGATGCGAGATGTGTGGGGATTGTGATATTAGCTTTCTCGGTCTTTTTCCTTAACTATCAGTATGCTATGTATGAGATGTGCACATGATGAAATGAGGAAAGGATTTCCGTAGCCGCGGAGGACGACCGCATGCATAGGATGGCGTGGTTGATGGCGGGGAGTAGATTGGGAAGAGGGCCGACGGTCTAGATTTTAAAGACGATTACGAGTATTGTCGTGTGCTTTCTTAGTTCATAAAGTGCGAAATGTCGTGAAAAATGGAGTGGGGTTGTCCTTGTCACAAATAAAAGCGATACAACAAGTTCAGATGTGTGTATCAGACCTTATGCCTGAGGCGCAACGGCGGCTGCATCGTGAAATTAATTCGACAAATATCATGAAGATAAGCTTTTCTGTTTCTGACGTCGAGTATTCAGGTATTACCACTTGATACTCATCAAATAGAAACTACTTTCTTTACTCGAAGGCGATCGCCACTTTGTCCAACTCGTTCCTTACACACTTCGAGTAATCTTCATGTCATATTACTTACCCACTACCGTGGGTCCAACTCCATCAAGCTTCGTCACTACAGTCATACGAATTCGACTTCGAGTCGTAAGAATCGAGAATAGTTTAGAGCCCGTTGCAAACGATTGGTAAAGACCAGGTGATGGAAACTTACCCATGAACCGAACTATGGATGGAAGGTTTATCCGAGAGCATCGACTGATCCTAGTACGAGCAACTATTTCGGGTTATCAAATATCCAGGGTTGGCATATCAAGATTCTATAGGCCCAAGGTCATGTGACGATATCCACCCGCCACTTCCAACCGATTCCTTATAATCTCTCGGCAACCGTCTCAATTCCGAGCCTCCATCCTTTATTAACTCTCATGACTGACTCGCCACTGTTATACCCGAATTCGCAGGAATAATCAACCTTTTTAGACCATGAGTCTAACCACATCTGTTTTTAGTAGACGAGAACAAGTGCTAAATGTCGAGATCTAGCCCTCCCAGTTCAGGCCAAGAAACCCGCTAGAGACAGCTAAACTGCTAATCCCAGAGACATTCGGGAGGCTGCAGGCTAGGATTCTTTCCAATGCTCTACTCGCAGGTTCAGAGGATCTTGGGCGCCAACGCTACAAGACAACTGCAAATTGTACCCAACTATAGATGGAGTTGAAGATCTCGGTAAGCTGCTTTACAATATAGGATCAATTGATATCTGAAGACAGGATGGGAAAGGTTGAGTCAGTTGAATCAGTTGAGTACATAATATCAGTGTTGCCAATAACTGGGCAGAACATGTCGAGACCCCGTGTGCATATATATATAGATGTTGTTGCAGTGAATGTGCTTCTAATTCTGTGTTCTCAGGACCGAAGGAACAACAAACCTGTGGGGATCCAACACTGTGGGGGTATTAGACTTTTAGTTTGTGACAGTGTTAGTAAGCCTCGACAGAATATCAGCGCCTTCCTAGGTCCATGAACTCTGACATTTAGGCCAAGTTCATCGAGTGAGAGTGACTTGATATCGGGAGGGTTCTATTCTGAGTAAGTCGATTTGAGCTTGGCGTACAGAGCCGCGAGAAACCGAGCAGAACTTCCGTCTATTTTGGATTCGGTGAGAGTTCTGGGGAATATCATAGGGAAGACACTACGGACTGTTTATTAAGTAGCGATGCTTCTGGTGTTGCTTGCGGAATCCTGAATGCGGCTTTCTTTTCCCAAGGGAGGTATCGTGGGCCTTGGCTGTGAACAGGAGAATGGTTCAGTCCTTCTTTGAAAGCATAAAATCAGAGGCTCAAACAGTCATGATTCTGCCCTATACGCAACTATGTTAGTTGGTGTATTAAAATATTCATCGTGGCAATATTCGAGTTAAAAAAAGTGTAGCATCAACATACCTACTCTACCGCATAATCCCATATATAGTTCTCTGCTCTAAACAATATCAAACAATATATCTATCTATCCATCCTCCCCGCAATCCTCTTTGAGATTTTGTACCTGCATTAACAGTTATGCATAAAATCTTCCATATAAATCTATTAGTGAAAGTTGCTACCTCTCAAGTACCGATCCGGGGCAGTGGAGCCAACCGCATCCATACTAGCGTCTCCAGCCTCAACCACCTTGTCGACTCCCACTTTAGCTTCTCGTGTAAATCCCCAGCTTGAAAACAGGGAACAAGCCAGCAATCTGTGACTTACTGCGCAAAAGAGTAGCCGTTATATGCCTTGACAATGCGGGAAGCTAAAGAGCCTAGCCTGATGGGTGAGTGCAAGCTAATCCCATCGAGGATCTCCAATCCCACATGCACTATCTCTGCCAAATTTCTCAAGAACGTGAAAGCAAGTTCTCTCCTATGGCTGAGTTCTTCCCCGTTGGTTTCTTCACAGCAGATATCAATACTGTCATTTTTATTTGCAACAAGTAATGGGGCACCATGGCCGAACACTTGAGAATCTTGGGGACTTCGGGCTCAAGCTGGCTGAACATTGTCTCGGATGCTGGCCGGCTGGCTATTGAAAAATTATGGGATTAGTTGATGGCGATGCCAAAACCGTTGTCAGCCGAATTTTGACTGAAGCAAGCGCTAGATCTAGTGCAGATGACAAATTCTGAGGGACAGAGATCCACTGTCTCTAATAGTTCATCCTGCTCATCGGTCGGTACCAGAGTTAATACGTCCGAGAGTTGGGTCCTGCTGAATGCTTTTGGTCTCAGAGATAGCAATTGCAGTTTGTATGCTGTTTTTGGTTGTATCACGGGCATAAGTGCCCAGAAGAAAGCCGAAGCTTGCGAGGCCAGATAAGCGTGTTAAATATTTTGTAGCAGAAGGCTCGCTAAGATCGCTTCATTGACATGACTTCCCACAAGATGCGAAACCCTCTGGGAGTCGTCATGCAATATGCCAAAGAGCTTGAGAACGGTCTTGCTCTTCTGAGACACGGAGCTATTCTTTCCAAAGCAGAGCGTGAAAACATGTTTAGTGATTTCAACGCTGCAATTGAGTCTATCCATACTTGTGCCGATCACCAAAGCAGTATCATTGATAATGTTCACACGTTGTCCAAGATGGATGCAAGCCTTATCCAGATCCATCCGGCCGCTACTCAGCTTCTTGCTGTCATTCGCGAGACTCTTTCGATATACGAAAGTCAATTCTTAGAAGCAGCAATCAAAATCGAGATTGATGTTCACAAGTCTTTGAAGAAGACGGGTCTCAACGGTTAGGCCCGTTAAGACCCTATTCGTCTCCCCAAGTTCTCATAAACTTTGTCACCAACGCCATCAAGTTCACCCGCGGTTGCTCCAAGCGGACCATCACCATAAAATTGGCCGCCGCCGTCGGTGATTACGAGTTTTGAAAGCCCTTCCTTCCGGATACAACGAAAAGTTCCTTCTTCACCGCTGTCCCTCATCCGCGATACCGAGCTTCTGCCTGTCCACAACGAAAACCAATCTCAGTTCCTCAATGGTCCCGACAACGGATGGGGAGATGGTCGGGTTATCAACCTCATTGTTTCTATCAAGGACTCGGGTCGAGATCTCTCAGGGAAACTTGCGCCAACTTGTTCAGTCAGTTCCAGCAGGCCGTTTCCCAGACGCATGCTTCATATGGCAGTTCTGGGATGGGTTTATTTATCTCTAAAAACTTGATTGAGCTTTGGGATGGTCAGATTGGTGTAGCCTCAAAAGGAGTAGGCGCCACTTTTACTTTCTTCATCAAAACTTGGATTTGTGAGGAGCCGAGTCCGGACATGAAGTTGAAAGTCAAAGTGTTGATTCCGTCGGGTAAGCCGGCTCCGGAGAAGAAGTCGATTGCTCGTAAGTCTGGGTCCAAGGACAAAGGAAAGTACAAGGCGATTGAAGGTCCTGTTGAGTCCGAGTCTAAGTTTCCTCACGACTGAAAGCCATCTCAAGCTTCCATTTCCTCGGTAGTCCACATTGTGGTTGATAAAGAGCCTATCAGGCCTAGTGTGCTCAACACCATACCTTCGCAGACTTCTCAGCGCCCATCAATCAAGCAACGGAAAATCTCTACGGCATCATTCACAGATTCGTTGAAAAAATTACAAAACTGAGGAAGACTTATTTGTCAAGGTCTGCAAAACCGGAAGCGAATCTCCCTGATCTCACCATGAAGGTCACCGAAGCACCCGTTGCCCCCGCACACTCCCTGAAACCTGCCAGTTCCAGCCCGTCATCAAGACCTCAGATCTCCCCATCAATTTCGCCAACTTCCCGCTTAGCCACACCCGTCGTCATGATGCGGAAATCGTCACCGCCTCTACGCTACGCCGTTCCTGATGCCTCCGCCATAAAATCACCCACGAAACCAACACCACCTCCAGAGCCACCTTCAGAACCTCCGGAGTCAAAAAGACCTCTAACGATTGAAGTTTCCGAAATAGAGGTAGAGAAACTCGCTAGTGAAAACCATAGAGCTATTGATGGGATTCGAAACGAAGCGGCAGTTACTAGGCGGCAGCCGCACATGGAGCCGCTTTGGGAACCTCCATTGGTACCGTTGAAGGAGTGTTTGCTTGTCAAGGACAATGTGATCAACGCCAAGACGACAATGCGTGCTATGGTGAAGTTCGAATCCAAATTCTGGCATGCAGTCAACGGTCTCGAGGCCATCAACATCATCAAAGAATCCAACTTCTAGAAGGAGAATACCAGAAAGGGCGATGATGCCCACCTCATCCTCATGGACATTGAAATGCCTGTCATGAATAGCATTGATTGCACTCGGGAGATCTGCAGACTCGAAGCCACCGACAAGATCATGAAACATATGCTAATTATCGTCGCCATGACCTACTCGGAAGACGCCTTTCTCAACAAATGCTTCGCCACGAATATGGACAGTGTCATTGCGAAGCCATTCACTTGTAAGACACTGTGTGAACAAATCAATTACATTAGCCGGAAACGGCAGGGCGGCAGTCGGAATGGCCCGGGCCATGTGCGCACTTTGATCCGCGGAGACAAAGCCAAGGAACCCCATCAGATCCGTTGGTCCCGTCGAGCCTCCTCAAATACTTATTTCTCCAGCACTTCCATAATACCCTCCCCATCCCGAATCCATCAGCTCAATATCCCCCAAAACAACCCAACGCCCCCCCGACCCAAAAATCGCCTATCAACGACAATCCCATTCATTCCCTTCCGCATCCCCAGCCCCCCTTCGCCCTCTCCTCCTAGGAACCCCACCGCAATCACCACAATAAATAAGGCCCTGAAACCGACCCCAACAGCTACTTCACCTGCCGCGGTGTATCCCCCTACATACCCTCCAGCGCCCCTCTCGGAATCCCCCATATCCCCCAATAAACAAAACCGCCGCATCATAGCCGTGAGGATCCCCGGGACCACAGAGCCGAATACAGTGGCCCAAAGTGGGGATGTTGGCGGCGAGGGAGCGTCAACTGGGTGGAGGAAGAGATCGGTGAAGCAGAAGAGAATGCCAACAATGCCGGCAGGACAATGGGTTAGTATGACGTCGGAGGGATTGGGCATTGACGCGGTGGTTGTGGGTTGGAGAAGGTATTGAGGTATCGAGTGGGGGGAGTGGGGTTGTCGTTGAGGCCGAGTCAATCAAATAGGTAGAGTGGAGATTATATTCGTTTATTTACATTATTTTGTTTTCTTTGTGTATTGGTATCAAGAGACAGAACTAGATGTGTGGGCGGTAGACTATCTTTTCTATCTTTTTAGTTTCAAAACTCAATATATCACGAGGTTTTATACACATATAAATAGTATTCAAAATATAAAGGATTGAGAACGAACTGATGTATTTAAAATAAACAAAAAAACAATGCAACACTTGGTATAGTACGAATAAACCCTCAACAAAAGAAATCTACCAAAATTATAAGAGTTTTCCTGTTCCTCCAAACCATGATAACCATCATTTACAAGCGACATAATACATCAAAAAGCAAACAATAGTAAATCAAGTCAAGAGAAAATATTTTAAATATTTGCAACCAAAAATAACGGAAAAAACAAAGACAAAAACAGAAAGGATATCAGTTGTGCGAAAGAAAAGGACAAAGGACAGACACGACACTAGCAATCGGGGACAGCGTGCAAACAGCCACTTAGCATTTTGGAGATGCTAAGACACCATCTACAAATTATCATCAACCCGCTTAAGCAGTAGCGGCAACAACAGGCGCAGCAGGGGCAGCACCCTCAGCCTTCTCCGCAACCTCCTCCTTAGCAGCTTCCTCGACAACGGGAGCAGTAGCCTCCTCCTTAACGGCCTCCTCAGTAGCAGCCTTGGCGACAGCGGCAGTCTCATCCTCCTCCTTGATCTCAACAGGGGCTTCCTCGGTCTTGGGCGAGGCAGCGGGCTTGCGACCACGGATAGTGGCGCGGAGCTTTCCCAGAGAGAAGCCAGTCTTCTCAGCCTTCTCACCCTCCTCGTCAGAGGCAGTGGTCTCCTTCTTCTTGCCGCCGAAGTTGGGGAGGAAAGACTTGCGCTTCTCAACCTTGAGGGTCTCAGGGGCATGCTCCTCAGCAACGACCTCGGTAGCCTCAGTGGCGGGAGCAGCAACCTCCTCAGTGGCCTCCTCAGTGGCAGGGACGGCAGTCTCCTCAGTGCCCTCGACAGCAGGGACAGTCTCCTCAACGGGGACCTCCTCCTTAGGAGACTCAGCCTTGGGGGCCTTCTTCAAGAAACCGAAGACGCTGTAACTGTTAGCAATATATCCATATGACTAAGTAAATATAGATAGACAAACCTGGTGCGCTTGGAAGCCTTAGAAATGACGACCTCCTCCTTCTTCTCCTCCTTGACCTCCTCGACGGCAGCGGCCTCCTCGGTAGTGGCACCCTCAGCAGGGACATCGGTCTCCTCAGTGGGAGCAGAAGCATCAACGGTGGTGGCCTCCTCAGTAGCAGCTTCAGCAGGAGTCCCCTCCTCCTTGGTCTCCTCAGTAGCAGCAACTTCCTCCTTCTTCTCTTTCTTGGAGCTCAGGAAACCAAGAATAGACACGCGCTTATGGGAAGCAGATCGGCGCTTAGAGCCCTCCTCGATCTTAGTCTCCTCCTTGACGGCCTCCTCAGTGGCAGCCTCCTCAACAGCGGCAGTCTCGGTAGCAGCCTCAGTGGCAGCGGTCTCCTCAGTGGAAGCGGGGGCAACCTCTTCAGTCTTAGCCTCTTCGACCTTGGGCTCCTCAGCCTTAGGGGCGGGCTTCAGGGCCTCAAGGGTGGTCTTATACTCCTCGGACTCGGGGACAGTCTTAGCAAGTTCAGCAGCCTCGGCGGTCTTAGCCTTGATCTGAGCAACCCAGTTGTCACGGTCGGCGGCTGGGGCCTTGAAGAGGTACTTAACACCCTTAGCAGACAGAGTGAACTTTGAGGTACCCTCGGTGGTGGGCTCAGAAGCGTCAACAAGGGAGATGACGGAGGGAGCGGCCTTGTCACCGAAGAAGAGAAGACCCTTTCCAGTAGAAGCAGCCCAGGAGGTGATCTCGAAGCTTAGCTCCGAGTTCTTCTCATGTTTGCGGTAAGCAGCGAGAGTGGCGGTCTCGACAGCGTCAGAGCCGAACCAAAAGGTATCTTTCTTGTAAAGGAAGTTCTTAGGGAACGAGGCACCCTTATACTCAAGGACACCCTCCTCAATGGGCTTGACATCCTCGACGGCAGCAGGGGTCTCAGTAGCAGCCTCCTCAGCGGGAGCAGCAGCTTCGGTGACAGCAGGAGCAGCAGCTTCGGTGACAGCAGGAGCAGCCTCGGTGGTCTCGGCGGTGACGGCCTCAACGGCAGGGGTCTCGACGAGGGTGACGGGAGCCTCAACGGCGGCGACCTCGGTGGGCTTCTGGTCAACAGCGGACATTTTGATAGTGTGTTTCGAGGGGGTAGTTATGGTGGTGTAAGTGTTAATGGGTAGCTGGTAAGCTGGGTATCGAAATGGTTATGGGGAGGTGGATGGATTATCTAGAACCCGGGTATCAAATTTAAGTCGTAGATATTAAAAAGAACTAGGGGTATCACAGAAAAGAAAGCGACTATTACAATAGGAGAGGAGCGAGTAAGAAGAAGAAAAAGAGAAAAGAAAAGCTGATGGTGCTATGTGGAAGGGAATGGAAAAGAGAAGAAGGGGAGAGCAAGAAATTCAGAGGCTAGTCATGGTACTTGTATGCGATGGAAGGTGCAGGTGCGAGCAGTCGTGAATAGGGCCACAGCGTTATTGGCAAGAGCGCGGTCTAACTGTCGAGCACGGAGTGGAGTTGAGAGGGCTGGCTGAGAAGGTTGGAGGGGGGGGTTGGGGGCTGCAGGGTTAGTCACGCACAGGAACAGGAGACCGACTGGGAAACGAAAGGGCAGGAGACAAAAGGGGAGGGGGGTGTGCCCGATGTGGTACTTGCCCGACTTGGTTCGAGAAAGAGAGAAAAAAAGACGTAGTGACCAGAGACCGTTCCCTGCTTTCGGGGGAGAGAAAGAAAGGTGGTGATTCTGCTTAATGAGTCGACGGCGAGGATGTCGGAGAAAGTCGTGTCTATGGGAGCTATGACGAAATGAATTTGGAACTTTCTATTTTTTTGTTTTTTTACTTATAATATACATCTAGAGGTCATTGAGTGATCCATGTTTGGCGTGCAGTCTGAACGTATACGATGTGCTTGCTAGTAGTTGCTTCACTTCATTTCATATTTGGTGGTGTGGGTGTGTCAAGAAACAGTCCCCCGCTGTAGCTCTACCATACATGGCAAGAATGGACATACAAACTTGCCATGCACATCTCTTATTCTCCTATATTGTCTTTGACCTTCCATAAGCGGGCCTCCCTCACATTCACAGAAACTACCCACGATAACCATTCATAACTAGCAAACCCTATTCTATCTCTGACCCATCTCTTCTATTCACTTCCTCGAATTTAAACTTCAATAGGCGACAGACGCGCTGCGCTCCATGACAGCGTATCCCATCGCATCACATCATATGCGTCACCTACCACCCAATATTTAGTATCAATCTCGTTGCTATCTCATACGTGGGTCATTCACCTGGTCTGGTCCCTTTATCCTAACTCCTCTTGTTTTCCTTCGTCGGCGCCTTCCTTTTAGTTCTCCTGCTTCTGGCACCAACAGGTATTGCCGGCAGATTATGTGGGTTTTGTTACTATTTGTTACTAGTGAGTGGTACCTGGGGCCAGGGTAAACCCTGTGTCATGGCCAAAGAAAGGAAGGGGTTGTTGCTATGTGTATAGTCGGTGGGTAACCTGTAATCTGGTGGATTGCTAAAATTCTTGGTTTTTTTTTCATTCGGTTGAAATAAAGCTGTGTATCTTTACAGTTTGGCTTGTTCTGTAGAATGTGCTTGGCATAATTCACAGAGAAAACCGTTCATGGCGGTTTGCGTATAGCATCGTACAGAACACAAAAGATCACGATGTTCATCCGCCGTCATCATCTAATTATGTAGCTTTCAAAGGAAAATGCATCCATAGCATTTTACCTACTACCTACCATCTTCAAATTGTTGCCTATTGGAGTAGCTGCTCAAATATGACATATATATATATATATATATATATGTACTACCAGGAAGCTGCAAATTATGTCCATGAAATATACAATAGCTAGACCAGATTAAGAGACACATATGCCGAGTAGTATCATCTTTGATCTGGTGCAGATAATTATGATTAAGAGGGCCAGTTGCCCTAGAAGCCAGATGTCTGATTCTTCAGGTCGTTGTTCTTTAGGTAAAATATTGAATTTTCAAGTGTTGTGAAATATCATCTCGGATATTTTTTCTTCTTCGTTGTGCGAGCAACTGAAAAATTACAAGTAGCAATCAACAAGTTGTTGTTGGGGCCTCGATAAGTGACAAAATTACAGAGGATCTAGCATTAGAAGTTTCAGTAGATAAAAGAGCTATATTTATCGTTGTTGTTTCAATATGTGTACATATCATATTAACCCTTACAGTTGTCAGGTATAGAAAAAAGTATAAATTGAATCATTATTTTGTATTTGTACTGCAAAATGTTAGACTATCGTGAGCTTCAATCAACTACCAGGACAACCATTATAAATATTATTAATTCATTGTTTTAGCTATAGTAAAAATAAATACGAATTACACTACCCGCATCACAAACACCCACACACTGCTACGTCCTCCCACACACCATTTTCTGTTTGTACGAGAACAACTATCTTGATACACAGCACAGATTCCTGCATAGTTAATCAATTATCGCAACAACCACCATCCCCGCTCGGCTGGAACTCCTCAGTTCTCTTGGCCATCGTCTTTGCCTCCGGCGTTACGCTATCTTCAACATCTCACAAACCTAGCCGACCTTCAGACGAGACGAGACTTGGTTGATACTTCGACGGACAGCGGTCGGTGTGATTGGCGGCGGCTGGCTGACGAGGTGGGATAGATTATGATAGATTATGAATGGTTGGGTGATTTTCTGAGGCCAGGGTTAAAGGGAGATGGGTGAGGGAAGGTTTAATGGGGCGACATCGTGAGGGGGAGAGGAAGGGTGGGTATCAATGGATGCTGCATGCACTAATGGGGAGCTAAGGGCTGAAAACATGGCAAGTATGGTTCGCGGTAAATTAAGATTATCGGGGAGGTTAGACTTGTTGAGGAAGGAGGAGGAGGGGAGGAGGAGGGGGAATAGTCGAGAGGTAAATGAATTAGGGTTACATGCGATGCGATAAAGGGATATCGTGAGAAAGACTTGCTTAAATGGGTAGTCGGTGATGCATGTTCCTGTTTTGTGAAAAGAGGGATGAACTCATCATTTTGTCTGGATCCGATACATTAAGCCGACCTGAACTTTGTTTCTGCACTGTTTCTGTTTCTTTCCATTTGAAGTTCATGCACTTTTCCAAAAATCAGCCAAGCAATTCGCTCAAGGACTATCTCATGGAACTGGGAGGGGGGTCAGCATAGGGCAAGTGTAAACTTCAGTCCATCCAGCACAGTGCATGTATCGATTAGGGCAACGTTGGTTTGATGTAGTAGGGTGAATCAGATCACATTTTGATACTCTCCAGCCCGACTCAAATGTCATTTGATGGAGGCAAAGGCAAGTTGGGACGCGGAATCTAGACCAATATGCACAAGCCGGGAAAAAATTCCCACGTTCAAAGAAATCACAGGATGCAGACGTGATACTCAGTACATGGTTGCAGAACACATACACAAGGCTAACAACATCCTGATTGGGTGAAATTTATGTTTTGTATTAATTATAAGGGAGCATTGGTGGGTTTGAGAGTGTTGCAGATTGGGGCGCTGGCTTGATGGTGATAATGTGGTGGGTGACCCTCCAACTTTATTTTTTTGAAGTGTTTAGGCGGGTTGGATGGGGGGGATTTGCGCGAAGTGGATGCGAGTCAAGATAATGGGTGAAAGGATGGGTGGTGTGAGTAGAGGAGCATGTGCGCATGTGGACGTCATTTAGTGTGCAGAGCAAGTGATTGAAATGTATGGCAATTGTGAAAATATTGTCATGAAAAATGTGTTTGAGATTCAATGAGGTGGACTAGTTATTACGACCTAGAAGCTCATCAGCAAAAAGAATATACATTTTTCACTATATATTAACCAGTAACACAGAAACTCCACTAAAAGGTAATCGCCACCAACCATGGAATCTCAAAACCCAGGCTCTATTAATTTTTTTCCTTTTCACTAACATCCTGCTGTCACTTGCTTCCTTAGCGCCCTAACGCACTACCGATCCGACCTGCAACTCACTAGAAAAAGAAACATAATATTTTGCACAATGAAGTGCCGATAGTCTTCGATGCATCCAAGTGAGTCGTTGTTAGAATAATCATACATTGTAACATTTGACGTATTTTACGTGAGAATGCGACAATAGCTGAGGTAGTGAGTGAGCTTCCTCATGAACCACCGTTATCTGTCTCGTGTATGAATCTGGTACCCACATACAGACTTACATATAATCATACCCTAGGAGTTTAACTTATCACTCATGTTCCCATCCATATTTCTTTCCCTGTCACAACTTGCAGGACTTTGACAGCTTGTATCCGGTTTACTCCCCGACCGACAGCGAAAAATAAAATAAAAATCCATCACGATGTGGACTGATAACCGCCAGTATGCATCGCCACGTCGTAACGCCCACCGTAACGCAGGAAATTACATTGACCAAACCTGTGACCATTGATGTCCCTTCAAGCCCAAGCACAAGTAACATTGGTTTTTTTTACTAAATTTTTCTCATTGTCTAACCGCCACTTTAACTTGGTTTAGACCACCTGGGGCGAAATTCTGTTCCTCAGAGACATGAAATCTAATTACTTTGCGATCCGTTGTTGCTCTCAGGGCCCCCTGTCGTTTTCCTTGATGGACACCACTATGCTCGCTTCACGTAATTTACCATGGGGGGCGGCACAGACGCGAATTGGTACAAGCAATACTCTTTTCTTTCGAATAAAATGGAAGGCCCCCGCTAAATATTTCGTCGTGAACCACTGGGACAAATTCAGGAGATACCCGATAGACAGAAGCCGCTGGTGTACCTTGGTAGGTGGCATGTAAAAAGAGGGCAGGGCTGCGGGTGACATACAAGGGACGAGGCTGACGGACAGTGGAAACTCTGCATTTTGATGTAGCTGGACGGTTGGCTGGCATCATATCACAATGAATATTTTCGCGAGGTGGATGGATGATTGTGTTACTTACGATGATGGGACGGGATAACATTACGGGTGACCAAATGTAAACATTGAGCTGCAAAATCTTAAGCTTTGGGGTTTTGTGGCGCTAGCACATGCATTAGCTTTAAATCCTGTAGAATTCCAAGTAAGAATCACATACATTCACAAATACATACTTTATCAAAATAAAAATTACATCGTGAGATCTTAGCGTTTGGTTAAAAATCCAACTTAGAGTCAATCAACGGCTCACCGTACCTTTTAAGCAATCCATAACCTCTTGGCTCTGTTACCTGATTGATAAGACGAACTATTATTTGCAACGACTTGTGGGCTAGAACCTGGATAATAGCCGGAGCTGTGCCACTGAGTAGCCAATAGCCGGCCCGGGCAAATCAGAAGAGACGATATGATAATTCTCATTGTGTTGGTTAGCAGGACTATTGGCACACGAGAGAATTTGCATATTGGCTACCCATTGATATAAAGTAATACGAAAAGACATCTTGGGACGAACAGCCGCTCATTAATATTCAGGATAATTCCCATCATATTCTTCTCTTCTTCTTACCAGGTTGACTAGCACTTGAGACTTACCTGTCTGCTATCTTCCCCACCAACCCCTATTTTCCCAACCCCCGCAGTCTCCAGCTTGGTTACCAGCCTCCGGTGGTTTTTCCTAGGCTGGATTGCAATTGTGGTGCATAGTTCATATTGACCTTGCGTTGGCGAAATGGGATTGCCGTGTCAGGGTAAAAGGGGAAAAAAAAAAAGAAACGAGAAATATTGATGATGGTGACAAGAATGAGGAAACTTCTGGATTGGGATGGATGGAGAGTCATGGGTAATGAGACATGTTTCGATTCGTTGCCTTGAGTAGGCGGTGATGGTTGGTTGGCGGTTGATTGATTAACTGGGAGGCGATGGGTCGATAACGTTGGGGCGGAAGGGGAAGGGAAAATTCTGGTACAAATTTGAATGGATAGACGTATTGGGTTTGGGGAGTTGGTGGCTTAACGAGATGTGATTGGGATATGATGATTTTGTTGGTTGGTGATGAGGATGATCATTATGTGTTTGCCTGATGCCCAGGTGTAAAATTCAGGCCGTGAACCTAGGTTGTAGTTCATGTGGAAGATGCTGAGTTCTTTCCTTGGCCGCTTGTGACACCATATATCCAACATTGTGACAATAGATATCAAAGCTTCACAACTCACTGGACATCTATGTCGGCCTAGACCACTGGTTAATATCAAAATCTTCACCGCCATATTACCCGACGCATCACCAACCCATCATCCACATGCCGAAGCCTCATAGTCCCCAAACTCACCCTCCCCATGAGCCCATCCTCCATCCAATATTTCTACCATACAGGTCCGTCCCCCTCATCGTACCAACAAACCTGCATCTTACCCGCTTGCCTGCCCATGCGCGCTCTCTTCCTCTGGGCCATCTGGCCATCCATCGGCGTGTCATTACTCGTGATGCCCTTGTTAATTTATATTAGACCCACCGCAAGCGACTGGTCTGATGGGCCTTTGTAGCTAGGGGTGAGTAGTAGGGGTGAGTAGTAGGGGTGGTGGTGGTGGTGGTGGTGGGTGGTTTTTTTTTTTTTACGTAGTGACGTAAATGCTAATGGTGATAGTGAGTGCTACAAATGTTGGTACAAGGGAGAGAAGAAAAAGGTTATTCTTTCGTTTATTGGTTATGAATGGAGATAGGTGTTGAATGCTTTGACGGGAGACATACATTTGTGACAACTTGACTAACATGGCCATGATCGTGACCCTCGTGTCTTCAAGATTCAAGACTTTACTCTCATTGAGAGCGATATTTATTGATTTAGTAGTGGGTAGATATGTATATACTTAGTCGATATGCAGCGCTCTTCAAATTCTTCCGGATACATTGTGTATACTTATCTGTTCTTGCGTCCTTTCCGGGAGATAGTTGTGAATGAATGAAGTATTTTGATTAGCATTTGTGAGTCAAATAATACTCGATTTTAAGGCCTTGATTTCTTTCCGACCTCTAGATTTCTGTATAGGCTAATGGAAGAGGACTATCGTGGCCTGGATCTTGTATGATGATCAACGACAATGGCTCTTTGAAGGAATATTTTTGTGAAAGTTACAGGATTTGAAAAACGAACAAGAAAATATATTAATTTTTTTAAAAAATTTGTCCCTAAAAAGACAACTCCACTATATTGCCAGGAAGCTAACAATCCCAAAGGGCCTTTTCATGGTATGTGACATCTTAGCCCCACGACACAATCAATTAAAGGAGGCAACGAGCAACAACACGCCTAAACCCATTCACTAATATCTCGATATCGTTAACTGAAAAAGAAAAGCACTCATTTTATTTCTTTGCTCACGTCCACACAAACATTCAAAAGTCCGAGGACGAGAACGAAGGGCGAGAGGAGAAGGAAAGGCGAGAGAAGAAGGCCCGGGGAATGTAATGGTGATGAAAGGGACAACAAATAATAATCTGTTCGGAGGCAATAGTGATTTCGGACACGAACTGATGGGACAGCAAGTGAGGTGAGACAATGAGAGGATAGGGACAATTTAGAATAAACAGATACATCTTGAGAGATTACAAGAGTCTAGATCTGTTAGGGTTGTCTGAATACTTACTCAAACATTACACTCTCTACTATCACATAAATAGTCTTGTTACTACTTTGGTCACTAGCCTTCTATCGATAGGCCTCTAAACGGCGGTGTATATCAAATATCCCCGCATACCATCCAACACGCCACCAGCGTTTCTAAACCTGCCAGCCCAAGAGTCTCTGTTAACGATTTGGCAGACAGGTATTGCATGATGATACCACAGGACCATCTGTATGTAAATATGCACATACAAACAACATATTCACCTCAACCTCCTATCTCAACACCTATAGCTTGCTACCCACCAGTTGCTATTCTATTACTACCCATAGATACTCGACCTCTGGAAACATATATCCTTTAAGGGAGACAAAGGGATGTTTATTGGTACACATGAGCTCCTGGATGTTTTATCTCTCTCTCTCTGGTATTTTGGTGCTGTGTTCGTTTCTTGGGACGATGAAGATGCTTCATTGATTTTTTCTTTTACCATAATATCATGATTGGTGTACTGTTGTATTGCAGGAAGTTGCGTTAAGACTTTTTTTTCTTTGTAGTCTATAATGGGGATTGATAGCTATCGGCTTCAATTCTTTCATTGGTGGTTTCGCCTGTTAGTCTTGTGATCTAGCACCTTATTGATGGCTGAGATTGTATGAGTTGCGCTTGGTGATATTACTCAGTATCTAGTGACGAGTAGCTAATCACTACGCACCCGTTCTCGAACGCACTACATAGCTTCCCAGGGCTTCTCTCTACTTTACTCCCTCGTCAAATCACATGAAAGACTCCCCATTTACCATCCGCTTCCTCCAACACTGTACCGTAGCAAATCCCACCCCACCATTTTCCCTCCCGACCCAACCGCCTCGTGACTTTCAAACATCGGCCCAGCTCTTATCGCCCGCTCTAATTGATTTAATGGTGCGTCGTTTCGCTTTCCGTTGAGGCAGAACGGGAATCCTACTCATTATTGCAATGTTCCGTGTGGCTACTTGGTAGTCTTTTGTATATGTTTTTGTCTAATGTAGTTGACATCCTTTCTAGCATCATATTGGTCATGCAGATGGTATAATTATAGTCATTAAGATCAGTTGTGATATTGCATAAGGGTTAATTTGATATTCGGGATTGCATTCGGGAATGGTTGATTTTTCAGGGAAGAAGATGGAATCCGAGGAGAGAGAGAAGAAGGTCACGTCATATTTTTTTGGCATGAATAGAGAGAATAAAACGACCAAATCCTCGGGTTCTAACGACTGTATTGGTTTCGTTTCTTTGTCTCAATTCTCTAACATTTACAGGGTAAACTAACCAATGACCTCCCAGCCAAGAACCCCGGATATCCCGTGACTGACCTTTCCCGACCTCAGCTGATCACCAGTCTTCATCCCGTCACACCATCTCCTACCCGACCAATCAAACCCCACCTCATGTAACAACATACTCTACATTGCTATGCGCCAACCCCTCACTTCCCCTCTTGAAATGCATCAAGCTCACCTACTCACGCAGTCCATCGTGACAGGCGTCGCCCACTAGAGATGTCATCCCTCTATCTGGCTTGCCTATTTGTTGACGTCGAGTGGTGATATCATTGGAGGGGAATGATTGTGTGATGACGTAACCTTATGGCGATCGGGAGGGCGTTCGGTAACCTGGTAACTACGGCCCCATTTTTCCGGGATTTAGATCGGGGGTGATCAGATGGTGATTGTTGGATAGGATATTGTAATAGGGAAGTCTATTTTATAAAACAAGGAAGAAAACATGACTGTAATTTTCATGGACTACCTTATATATTAAAACAGCATCAAGAACTCCGTAGATTAATCGTACAATCAGCAACCGTAATATTCGTACATACCACCACATCCCATAATCCTTACTCCTTATCCTTCTCCAACAACTCCCTACTCTTCCGGCTAATCCGATTTTTATTACCAACGGGAGCATTACCATTGCCAACATTCAACGACACAATGTTCTTCAACGTACCAAACGGCAAACAATCGCTAATCCTCTTCGCCCCCGTAAACATCATCACCAATCTTTCCACACCACATCCCCAGCCACCCGTCGGCGGCAGACCGGCCTCCAACGCATCAATGTACTTCTCATCAATCGGCAGCGCTTCGTCAACAGTGGCGTCTGACGATTCATCAATGATAAACATCCCACCCAACGATTCAACCTCCGCGTGCGCCTTAGCCTCAAGTGCATTTTGAACCTCAGAGCCAATTTCCTCACCGGTAGCCTCATCGATATCAAGTTCATCAACAAGGTCATCCGGTACATAACCCCCATGCTTCTCCTCCTTCCGGGACATGAGAATGGCATTCCGGTATTCTGTCATCTTCCGCCGTTGTTCCTCCGGGTCATTCTCCTCTTCATACATGTTAGCCAGTTCCCTCCCATGCACAAACAGCTCGGTGCGTGCCGACACCTGCTGACCAGTCACGGGGCACTTGAAGCTCTTGGCGAGCGGGGACATGACGGCAGGCTGGTGGGTTATAAACAAAGGTTTCTCAAATGATAACGGTTCAAGGTGTTCGGCGGCGAGACGGTCGAGGAGTTTGGAGATTGTCGGAGGGGACCGCCGGGGATGTCAATGTTGTAGAGGGCGAGGGCGGTGAGAGTGTCCGCAAGGGCGTGAGGCGTGGAGAGATTGGGGAACTTCATGTTGAGTTTCTCTTCAAGGGCGGGGATGAACTCGACGCGGTTGTACGGACCGGTAAAGTACTCCATATCAATTGCCGGCAACGACATCAAACTAGTCTTGACCAGCTCATCGGCCTCTCGGGCTAATGCTGAAATCAACGATTCAGTAATCTGGATAAGGTCATCGAGATTGGCATACGCAGCGTAGAATTCACACATGGTAAACTCAGGGTTATGAGTGTGGTCAATCCCCTCATTCCGGAACACTGGGCCAATTTCAAAGACACGCTGCATACCTCCAATAACCAGGCGCTTCAACCAGAGCTCGGGGGCAACTCGGAGAGCTAGTTCGCACTGCGGGAACTCGGTGGACGATGTAGTGAACGGCCGGGCAATGGCACCACCGGCGTTCTGCGCGAGAATCGGCGTCTGGACTTCAAGGAAGCGTTCGGTCCGGAGGTGATTGCGGATTGATGCAATAAGGTGTGAACGCATACGGAGGATATCCGAAGTATTCGGCGAGATCATCATATCAACATGACGGCGTTCCATCTTCTTATCTAGATCCACATACTCGACCGGAATCGGCTGTTGCACCGGCGTCAATAGCTCCGGGAGACTTGATGCCTTGATAGTAAGGGCATCGGTACTGGAGCGCATTGGGCGGCCGTAGACGGAAATGTGGTCGCCGCGTTCAATGAGGCGGGTCCAGAGTTCGAAGCGTTTGTGGCGGAGTTTGGTTTCTTCGTGGATATGACGCCAGTTGACCATGACTTGGACGGGGTGGTATTCATTGATGATGTTTATAAAGAGCAGGTATTTGCCATGTTGCCGTTTATGGACGACGCGGCCTACGGAGGAACACAGAGAGAGACCATTAGCTACAACCTCCTCAAAATGCTGATAATCATGGTGGTGATAGGGCGTGAATGAGGTTACACAAAACATGGACATATGATAATAAATAAGGAACTAGGAAATCACATCTACAAAAAGGAAACTGTACCGTATACTATCACCTCGTCAACATCCGGGTCAATCACGGGCACATCATCATACATCTTCCGAAGCTTTGGTACCGGAATAACACCCGACCCGCCATGCCGGACCCTCGGATACGCCTGCAACGGCTCCGCACCGTCTTCCGCAATTAAATTATCCGAAAAGTCTTGGAAACGCTGGCGTCGCAGCTTCTTGAAGGCAGCGAAATCCGACTTTTCGAGATTCGTGACTTCTAGGCGTTGGCGCGTGAGGGCTTCATCAGTGGGGGAGAGGGGAGGCACGTCGGAGGGCTTGATGATGTTGCTAGATTTCCAGCGGCAGAAAATGGAGGTGGGGGATATGGAGAGGGTGGGAGCTATTGAAGGGAAGGTGAAGACGGATGAGAGACTGTAGGGGAGGCCCCGGAGCCGGAGATACTGGAGACCACTCATGGTATCTATTCACGGAACAAGAGGAATTGTTAGTGAATGGTTCCAAGTGAACAATAGGGAAACAATAATAGACCGCAAACACCAAGTCAGACAGTAGGCAACGTTCGAATCACGAGCACCGAAGTGCTTAATTGCAGCGGTTCTAATTGCTTTGTCTCATCATGTAGGTGTACATATGGGTCTGTGAAATCATAGTGAATAATTGGCTTCTTACCTTGATCATTTTGAGTCTCTTAAATAAGATATGGGTAATTTAACCTCGAAACTTGTGATCCAGTCAGTGATGTGGATTGTGGACTGAGAAAGAGAAGAAGAAACAAATGAAGTTACAGTTGGGAGATACTGACATTCAATTTAATACATGTGAAAATTTGGTGATACCCGGTGTACTTAAAAGTTCACTTGTGGCGTATAGTGGCGTACACGAGGCGTCAATATTGAGAGAGGAGCTTACCCAGGTTATTTGACGCCAGCTGTCTGCAAAGCTTTTACAGCTGCTGACATCTAGACCCCTTCTCAGCCTTCCCAATTCCTAGCACTCAGCTTGTATGTTTTTGTAAGGTATCGTAGCCGTGTCAAGGTAGCACACAGCTTGCCCCCAATAACTTTAAGCTTCACCCACGGCCTCACGACTGGTCTCAGTGAACCAATCACGCCACTGATTAAGTCAAAATCAATCTGCGATCTTGATCCCCCCGCGCAGGGCTACTCAAAAGCTCTATATTGCCACTGCGCATCACCCAATTGGTTTCGCCAATACACTTCTACATAACCTATAATCCCACTACACAATCACCCACTATGGCGCACCAACACAACCTCACCTCTGCCAATGCGCCCACTGACGTCTACGGCGGCGATGAGGTCTCAGCCATAATCCTCGACCCTGGCTTCTCGCACACCCGCGCCGGTTTTGCCGGTGAAGACGTTCCAAAGATCGTCATCCCGTCTTCTTACGCCCATTACACCGGGGACACCCCGCACAATCGCTACGGTGACGAATTCCTCATCCCCCGCGAGAACCTTGAGGTCCGCAACTATATGGGGCGTGACGGGATTGTCGAGGACTGGGATACCGCGAGCAAACTTTGGGAGAACATGCTGTTGGATCGTTTGCAGCCGTCGTTGAGGTCGGCGATCAGCACGGGGAAGGTCGCAAAGGAAAAGGAGGAGGGCAAGGAAGGAGAGACGAAGGCAGATGGAGAGGGCGATGTTTCCATGAGCGAGACTGTAGCTGTGGAAGGTGCGACGGAGGCTGTGGAGGCCGCTGCGGAAGCTGCCGAGCTTTCGGAGAAGCCGCTGGGCGAGAACCCTCTGTTAATGACAGAAGCTGCGTGGAACACCCCTAAGGCTCGTGAAAAGGCTATGGAAATTATCATGGAGTCTTGGGGTGCCCCTGCTTTTTGGTTCTCAAAGACGCCCGCGCTGGCCGCTTTCACCGCCGGGAAGGCTACGGCGCTTGTTGTCGATGTTGGGGCTTCCGGGTCCTCGGTGACTGCTGTTCATGACGGGATGGTCCTCAAGCGGTCTATTTCCCGGTCGCCTGCTGGTGGCTTGTGGCTTTCAAACCAGGCTCGTGCCGTCCTTGCAACTGCTGACCCCAAGCTCGAGTTGACTCCCTCATATCTCGTCGAATCCAAAACTGCTGTCGATGCCGGTGTTCCCCCGCAATTCAAACCCCGCACCTTCAAATTCGACATCTCGCCGTCCTTCAAGGCGTACGAAGAAGACAGATTGCTCACCGAGTTCAAAGAAAGCGTCGTCGAGGTCTGGCACGGCCCCACCAAGTTCTCCGCTCCCGGCGTCGAGGACCTCGCCCGCAATGGTCCCGCGCGCATCTTCGAAATGCCCACGGGCGCCAACGCCTCCTTCCGTGACGCTCGCTTCAAGGCCGCCGAGGGCCTCTGGGACGAATCCGCCGCATACTCCGTTGCCGGTGAGGAGCCGCTGACGAAGGCGCAGACGATCCCCGAGATGGTGCGCACGGCCGTCGGCGCTGTGGATGCTGATCTGCGCGCCAACCTGCTTGCAAATATCGTAGTCACAGGTGGCTCGACGTTGTTGAATGGGTTTGTTGATAGGCTGAATGCGGAGTTGTCGGGGGCGTTCCCGGGGGTGCGCATTCGCATTCATGCGGCGGGGTTGACGAGTGAGAGGCGGTTTGGTGCATGGGTGGGCGGATCGATTTTGGCGAGTTTGGGGACATTTCATCAGATGTGGGTGTCGAAGAAGGAGTATGAGGAGAATGGGGCGGTGGTTGTGGAGAAGAGGTGCAAGTAGAGGGGACTAGGGTATCGTGAAATGGGGATGGATTTGGGGTTTGGTGGAAAGAGTAATGGGGGCGTATGGAGTTATGACTACTATTGGTGTTTGATATTTGTTACTTTGTATGAAATTTAGTTTTTATTCCATTTTGATTTTGATGGGAGTCACTTCAAGGGAAGATTGATGATATTCATGATTTGAAACTTGGACTTAATTTGAAAAAAAAACAAGAAAGGGTATAGAGAAAGTGATACACAGTAGAGACAGTAAATTACCAAACAAGAAACCATAAACGACCAAAATCCATCCTAGATCAAATACGAAGCCATAACCAACCGTTATAACTCATTCGTAATATACAAAAAGAAAAGACTCAAACAGCGGCATCCTATTCCACCTTCAACCTCTTCAACTCTGGCGCATCACTTGGTCCCGCACCACCTGCACCGCCTACGACCTCGGGACTCTTCCGCTTGCCCATCCCTAGTAAGCCTCCCGGGCCTTCATCTCGTAGGAAACTCGGCCCCGTTCCGGCAATTGGAGTGGCAAAATTCAGTGGACTTGGCAATGTGTTGCTGTCGCGACCCCAGGAATCACCCCCTGTTTGATTAGACCAGAATGTGTTCGGGCTGGGGAGGAGTTCACCGGCGAATAGACGGGATGGGAGCATGGAGCCACCAGGGGTGTCTACTTTCAGAGAGCTGGGGCCACCTTGAGATACGGGGACGGGTCTGGCGAAGGGGTTGGGTGGCCCGGAGGCTCCGGCGGATAGTAGGGACGACGCAGATGGAGATGGCGGCGGTAACACAAGGGCCGACTGTGGGTCAGAGCCTGGCCGTTTGAACCCCGATGCATGCGTCCCTGTTGCCGTCCTTGGCGAATTATTATTGTTCCCGCCGGAACCTCCCGCCTCGCCAGCCTCTTCGGGAATCTGCACTTTGAGGCGGGGCCTTAGGGCGTTACCACCTGGGGTTGTCGCCTTGACGCTGTTCATACTATTCGAGCGGGAGGGCGGCGTGAAGGTGGTTTCTGGGATGCTGGGCTTGGCCATAGTGCTGATGGGGGACAAGGGGACGATGGGAATTCCCTGGGGATGAATTAGACCCACTGGGTTTGCTGTCGTCGAGGGACGGGTGGCGGCTGGGAGGGGTCCCTGATTTCCGATCGTAGTGTGACGGCGGCTGGGTATTGGATGAGAACATTTCCAGGTGTTGCGAAAGCACGGATCTCTTGTCGTCAATAGGCGTGAAGATACTCGTCTGATGGCGCCTCGGCGGGTTCATTCTCTTGATGATACCGGTGTCTAACTTCGGGAAATTCGTATCAAGCAAGGGGCGCTTCGGTGCTTCCATGCGGGTCATTCCGGGAGCAAGTTCAGAGGCAGTCGGTTCGGGTTCAGGTATATGTGGTTGGGTGTGTATTGGTTGCGGCGAGACGTGCGGGACTTCCCTAGATTGCTGCGGTGGCTCAAGGAGCTGAGCGGGCGCTGGCGCGGGAGAGACGTGGACCATGGCTTGCGATACGGGGATGGCTTGTGGCGGAGGCATGGCCATAGGCTGAGAGACAGGAGCAGACTGAGGAAGAAGTGAGTGCGGCGGTTGAGGAGATGGCGTTGGGCGGCTCATGATACCCATAGGGTTATGTTGAGGGCCCGGATGAGGGCCAGCTAGACCATCATATGGCGGCATAGAGCGACGTTGCTCTTCAACATATCCATGGGGCGGCCCATACTGGAACTGGTTCATGGGTTGCTGAGGCATACTAGGAGCCCCATACATTGCTGGCTGGCCCGGCATGTAGTACCCGTTTCCGGGCGCCGGCGGCACCATAGGCGGGCCAACCCGGCGCATGTCGTTCCTAGATCCCGGTCTCGAACCAATGGGTTGCGGAGTGTGTGTGCGCGGGAACATGCCCGGTGGTATAGGCGGGGACGCGCTAGGAGTATGATGGCGCATAGCAGGAAATTGGCCACTCGGAAAGTGCGGAGGCATCATGTGAGGTTCGGTGGAATCGCGACCCCGCTGGGGCGGCGTTCCATTTTCATCGTCCTCCTCATCGTCATCGTTTCCGCCGTTGAAGTCAGAAGGACCCTTATGCTCGATGGGACCAGAGTGCTGTTTTGAGGAAGGATACGAGGTTAGCTTGAAATCCTATGATTCCGAGGTAGCGGCCAGTGTGGAGTGGACTCACATAAGCTTGTTGTTGAACCATGGCGCGCATGTCGGTAGAAGAGTACTCGTACAACTTTTTATGGTTGCTGGAGAAGATGATGACGGCAACATCGACACTGCAGAGCACGGAAAGCTCATGCGCCTTCTTGAAAAGACCGCCTTTGCGCTTTAGAAACGTGCTATAGAGAGTGAGGGCGTTAGTTGATTATATACTACCATGAGTGACGATAGATGGACAGGCTAGCGATATGGTCGTGACTAAAGGGAAGTACATACACAGAACGGTTCCTGTCATCTTTGATGGCTTTGATTTCAATCTTCCGGCGACCCATGGTGGTGGTTTGTGATTATCACCAAAGATAGGCCGGCTTGAGTGGTGGTGAAGGGAGATAAGAGGCGGCGATAAATGGCAAGTATAATACAGATAAGCAGACCGACTGAGCGGTGCGACGCGTTTTCGGGAACTGCAGCAAAGAGATACTACTGGTGAATTGATATAGATGGACCTAATGCAATGGTTATAAGTCAAGTGACGATGGTTGTATGTGCGATGATATTTTTAGAATTTGGTGGTTGCTGCGACAAGATTTAATTGTGGGTGAGATTTTGCGGTGGGGTTTGAAGACAAGTCGTTTGCAGCAAAAAGTAGTAGCGTAGAATTCTGCGTAGCTAGCACGCAAGAAAAATCAGAAATAAATCAATTAAATTGACGGCTAGCGACAAGCGTAAATGGTCGAGTCGACGATAACACAAAGAGATAATAATGACGACGATGCAGTAACTTAATGCACACACACACGCATTCAAAGAAACGTGCGAACAGATGCGGCCTGGTCGAGTTTGTGTGGTGGTTATTGGCTGGTGGTGGTGGTGGTAATGCGTAGCGCTTCTCCTGGTATAATGGGAATAAAGGATGAAGAAGAACAGAAATAGAAACCAGAGCGGGACGAGGAGCGGACGGACGCCAAATGATATGGAAATCAACTAAAAGGCAGAAGACCCGATAGAGCTTTCGCCAAGGCACGGGGCACTGAGGAGGAGACAAGATGGGTATGGGTGGGTGTGAGTGTGTGTAGGAAGAGAAAAATGTCAGTGAGAAAAAAGAAGAGGTAGAAAAAATCGACAAGACGGGGAGGAGAGCGAGAGGTAGGGGCCTAGGCTGGGAATTATGGAAATCAATTGATTAATTCAAAGGAAAGAGAGACGGACCAAAGAAGAAGCAAGACTAGAAAATCCTGGTCCGGGGCTTAAAAGGACAGAGCTATGAGGAAAGAACATACATGTCTTCGTATTCAAGAGAGTAGATACCAAGAGGCTATAAGTATTGATTGGAGTAGTTACTTCCGTATGTTGATGTTGGAGTTATAATCGCGCGGAAGGCGGCGACGAAAAAAAGTATATTTCTTCCCTAACTCGCTGCTGCTTGTAAGACTGATTTCTTCTTTGGCTTTCAAAGCAATAATGATATTAGGCAAAGCCAAAGAGGGAGCCCAGAATGTCTAGTACATGCAGCTTAGCTTCGAGAATTCTGTCATAACCGGACAAAGAAAGAAAAGGAAGCTAGAGGACAGGATAGGATGGGACTTGGATTATTGGTGAATGAGAGAGGATCTGAGAAGGTGTACTCAAGAAAACCTAGTATTTATGATTTCACGAGATCACTATCTATCATACAGTGAAAAAGGGACTACGGTGAGACAAGAAAGGGACTCTTTGTTGCTACATTTCCTAGTCACTCAATGACACACCCCCTTCTTCTTGTCATTAAGCAGTAGGTTCCAGGAGGAAAGCACTCGGTTACCCCTGTAACAATGATTATGTGACGAAGAGACGACGAGGAAAGCACTTGAGCTCGACATGATACATCTAGGGCAAGAAGAAGTATATGTGCTTTCCCAACACTTGAGCCAAGAACCAAGCATTGAAGCAAGAGCCTCCGAAGCAAGAGCCCCCAGATGATGATGCAAGAGCTGCGATATGGGACGGTAGATGAGTATAAGTGGGGTTCATTGTTTACGGGTTGTAGGTATATGTTGACGATAACGATATCACTACCTCGGATGGGAGTTTGGTAGGGATGACAGGCCCTTTGACTGTAGGATGACACTGGACAATTAGACAACGGGATACGGGTGGATTGGAGCGCACAATAGGTCGGAAAGTCCCTTAAGGGCGTGGGACAAAAGCAACATAGTTGTCTACGGTACAATACGATTATCCAGATTCCTGGAATTTCTTTCTGCCATTTATTTTCGGCAACATTTAAATAAAGCGACAGACAAGAAAAACGCGATTTAGATGTGATTTACAGGCCACAGACTTCTAGGTGACATTGAAAAGACTGCCAGGGACTTGGGATGTCGTTGTTGGATAAACAAGCCAGCAATACATCAAGTACTGCTACAAAACAGCGTCAATATAAACAGATATTGGACGGTTGTCGTTGAAATGGAACTTTCTTGATCTGGTGATGCTAATAATAGACCTGGGAGTCCACCGATAGATGGCTGGTGAAGTGGGATGGGATATGTGACAGCGCCAGGGAAGACAAGCGAAGGGAGAAAGAAAAAAAAAAAAAAGGAACAAGAGGCTGATTGGCTGCTTGGTATCAAGTAAATGATAGATGAGAGTTTAACAGGTGACTACGGTGATCTAGAGGTGAGTTTGTGTGGGTTAAAGAGAGAGAAGAGCGGGAAATTGGCAATGGCGGTGGAGCTGGGGCGCCAGTGAATAATAATAGAAACTTGCGGAAGATGTGAACCGAGTCTAAGGATATATAGGATGGGTAATATGGGGATTATCTGCAGATGGAAGATGTTTGGATTTGAAAGGAAACTATAGCGTAGTGTAATATAGAGGGTATAGCAGAATGGTCCTTTCAGTGGCTTAGAACTAATTCTTTCTCGTCGTTATCGATCAAGTACGCCAATGATAGCATTTCGTATCAAGAGCAGATTCCAAAACATGGAAAGTACATCACAAGAATTATGGTCGCGTAACACGGCGAGTTTCGGTCCAGAGACATCAGAAAAGCGGAGAATGCAAACAACCGCCGTTCCTCAGTCTACAACCTCAAATTAATGGCGTATTTTTCTTCTCATTTTCACAGCACAAAAATCATTATTTTTCCTCTACTAAACTTAACCTCACCTCCATCTTTACCACTCTCACGCTCTCCCGCGCGCCCTAGCTCCACACTCTGTCTGAGAAAAGAGACAATATGAACAACACCAAACAACCTCTAACACCCCATCTACCCATTGATCACTGGCGGCCCTTAGCACCTAGGGCGGCGATGATAATGCGATGATGAGTTGGAGTTTGTTTTCGTGAAGCTGATAAGCGTTTTCGTAGAGCGGAATTAGCGGGGTGGGACAGTAGAATAGAGAAAGAATAAGGTAAGAGCTTTAGAGATTGATTTTATTTTTTTTCCTTAGGGACTTTTTAGGATTTATTATAATTATTTCTTTTTTAATTTTAATTGTTAGATATTCCTAACTCGTGGCTTCATGGTTTTACCGCTGGGCAAGATTAAGGTTTATCTGTGCGTAAATCCACCACCAATGTTTGTCATATCCAACATCAACAACCTGATAATTACTATGGCGAGTACGAACCTTTTAGTCTCGCCCTGAATTCTTACAAGACACAATTTCATATTCATAGTCTTTCAACTCTCTTTATCACTCTTTACATCATGATTTATCATCTCCTTATGGATTCAACCCCTAGTCTTGTTAATTTCATGATCCCAATTGACCCAAACTTAAGACCAAACAGCTTTATGCAGACACTTTCCACTTGAAGCAAGAACTAGGTTGCAATATAGTGGGTCTCCTGGGATCATCATGCATTCAGTATTGCGATTTACACCCTATATAGTGTAGTCATTAGGGTTATTTGACGACAATATTGGGCGAGATCCATCAAGAGTAGACACTCAGTGGACGATACTACACAAACCAACATATTGTCTACAATATACGCTCAAGCAAAATCTTCAAACTCTACAATCACCAAAATATGGTTTATCCTACCCCTCCCACTCTCTCAAGGTCTCAATACCCGTCCGTTCCCCATCACCCCTACTATACAATCCATTAGTGAATATAATCCTCCTTTTTCTGTAATATTTTGTTTTACAACTTTTACAAAACGGCAACTTTGTGTCATTGCAAGGAAGGTGGGAAACTAGGTAGTTTCCTGGAGAGGTTTACGAGGTGGGGGGTTTGTACGACAGCAGAGGGGTTTATATTCGCGATGGCGGAGCTATTTTGAGGAGTATTATTGGTGACATCGGGGAAGTTATTGACATGGTGATCGAGATGGAATTGAATTGAAGGTACGGATTAAATTTTAGAAACCTGAGGTGGACCTGGTTAGTGGGAAGATAGTTGGTGGATCGCCAGGTTTGTGAACGTGATCAGATATTGGCGATCAGATGGGTAAGTTAGAGAGAGAGAGAGAGGTGAACTGTGCTTCGAGGGGTCTCAGAGACATTAGGGGCCGATGGTAATGTTTGGGGTTGGAGTATGTAGGTGTTTGCTGGGGTGGTTGTTTGTTATCACGTAATAAGATCAACGTTAGGTGTCTCTAGGGATTCCATTAAGTTTGTGGGCTTGGATATATAGAGAAGGGTATGAGATGTGAAGCTTACTTGTATAAGAGACTAGAAGTTAGCATATGAGAATGAACAAAACGACAACATAGTGATGTATGTGAAGCTAATCATGTGTTCAATTTCTTAGCGAGAACATATCAAACCATATTACATCACTTACTATTTTCTTTTATTGACTGGAAACATACCCTCCAACCTCCAATCTACGGAAAACCATGCCCCAACCCACCTGTTTCACCTCCGTACGTGCCTCCGCACGGTTACCGCCTCAAGTAAATACCCTAACCCTATACACACACTATCTCTATCAACATCAACTAATTATTGATTAACACTTTACATTCTTTAAAAGAATATTCCATAACATTATTTCGCATAATGACCATGCATACGTGTTCATCCGAATCTACCCCAACAATACTGAAGAACATTACTATTGAAGTTTCGATTCTTTAGGCGTAGCAGGTTAGTCTGAAGGTTTGCCGTTAGAAGTGAGGGAAGTGGAATGGCAATGGGGATCAAACGTTGGGGTTACTGAGGAAAGACGATGACTTGAAGGAAGATCTTAGGAACAGTACGGAGACGGAGGGACAAGAAGACCGGACGTGTGTATTGGTAAGGTAAGAGGCGAGGATGGATGGAGTTACTACTTGGGGTTGGTGGCTGTGATTGTGATGTATGTACGATATGTAGACCGACGGTGGACGTTTGATGTACGGTTTGTCTGTCTGTCTCTCTAGATAATCACCAATTGCAAAAATCAACTATTGTCAATTCCCTGTCCGCTAACCGTGGGGGGCCACTCACCATAACAACCTAAAATAGCTCTCAAAATCCCATCGAAATCACAAATCCAACAATATCCAGGGCCACACACATATATACCCTCCTCACCATACCTCCGTGACACCCAACGCCACCGTCACCTCAAGAAATTCCATGATGCTAAAATAACTACGATTTCCATTCCTATTTCCATCAAAATAACAACTCAGGCTAAACGGCGACTACCAGCACCATAATCACTCCGCTCCCTAAGCGCCACCAGCCACCGTGATATCCCCAGCCAGTGACATTGCACAAAGTACTTTCTGCATATATCCTACCCATTCATCTCTTTATTGTCTAAACCCAGCAGCCTATCATTGCCAAAAGCGGTATCCAACAAAATACACGCCTTGTCATATCCTACCTCTTTTCTCTTGCTGACCTTCAAGTCTTGTATATTTGTTCTATTTTTAGAGGACATATGCAGGCAAATGGGGTCGATATGCAGGTAGGTTGACAATACAGAAGGGACATGACATGGTATGGGATGGTCCGGGGAAAGAACTCGAAAAGACCACAGACAAAGAGAGGGTATGAATTAAACGTAGACGATTGAGTTTCCACTTTATCAGAGGTCGGGAAGGAACGAACACAGGGACAAACGACGACAACTCCAAAGTAAACAAATTCTATTTTCCAATCCAATTGATGATATAATAAAAAGAAACTGAACATCCCAAATACCAACCACCAAATTCAACCCAAAATGTCAAATCCAATAAAACCACTCGAACAAAAATAAACCTACGCCTCCGGCGAGTCCTCCGTCAACCCCACTAAGGCCCCGTATTCGCCCCACTCAATCCATACCCCCCATTCAACCCACTCAACAACTGCTGTGGCGTCGGCGCCGCCGAAAAACCCCCAAACCCCCAAATCCGCCCCCATCATTCTTAATCGTCCCATTTAACAACGGGCACAACTTTTTATTCGTCTTGATATGTCCCACCTGCCCACAATTCGCACACTTTCTTGTCGTCCCCGTGACTGACTTATCAGGGGGCGGCGCAGCGGAGGGCGTGGCGCCGGTGGTGGAAGCGGGGGTGCCAGGCTCGGGGGAGCCTTCGCCGGGGCGGCCGGAGAGGGCTTTTTGTTTTTCGCGGGTTTTACGGCGGTCGCGGTTCTTTTGAGGCGGGCAAGTTCTTCTTCGACTCTGGGGGTTGTTAGTAAGGTGAGGGTGTGTATGGTGATGAAAAGGGACACCTACTTTTTGATGCCTTGGCGGTCGCGATCGGCGTTACCGGTCGGAGCCAACTCATAGAGACTGTCATGCCTGTTAGCAATCTCTTCGTAAACAACTCCTCGGGGCTTCATATACTTAGTCGGGTTATTCTCCCCTCATCCCTTCTCTTCAAATAATGCGCAATGACAACTGGATCCTCCACAACCTCCTCGACATCCACCCACCTAGCATCCGCCTCCTTCACCGTCCTCACAATCCTCAACTTCTTCTTATTCATCGCCCTACTCGCCGACGTGAACCCTGAAATCTGACTAAAGCCATCCTCCACCATCGGCGTTTGCACCGTTACCGGCGTCGCCTGCTGCCCGTTAAACCGCTCGTCCTCGTCCACTGTGTGCAGTACATCGTTGTCGTCATGAAGAGTGGGATCTGTAAGCGTTGACTTCTGCTTCCCCCAGATCTTGTTGATGCCGTCGCGGTACATGGCTTCTTGTTGCTTAACGTTGTAGGCATGGCCGTTGTTTTCGCGCTTTTGACGTTCCATGGCGTCGGCTGAGGTGGCCATGGGGCCTTGCACGGCTTCAATATACCCACCCTTCATCGACGTGCGGATGAAACTGAAGCCAAGGCCGTGGCCGGTCGGATCACCTTCGCCGTGAAGTTGAAGCATGGCCTTGCCGGCACAGGCATCGATGAAGGCCTTGCTCGTTTTCCACGGCGCCATCTTGTCGGCAAGGGCCTCTTCCGCCTTGTCCTGATGCTTCTTCGCACCCTTCGCCTTGGGACCCGGAACCTCCTCCTCATCGTCACTCCCGGGCTCCTCTTCCTCTAGCACCGTATTCTTTGGATCAAACCCAGCATCCTCTAGCATCTTCAACCCCAACGACATCCCGTCAATCAAACAAGTATCTTCAGGCTTGATCATCGCGCGAATCCGCTCCTCCTCCATCAAGATCTCGCCCTCTCGCAACTTCCACTGCCCCTTCTCCGACTTTGCATATGCCAAGAACTCTTTGAGCTTTTGCCGATTCTGCGCATCTGTGCTGTCCGCAATATGCTTCGTGATATCCGACAAGTTGACCAAACTCTGTGGATCCTTCCGCATCAACCGATATGAAATCATCTTGATACGGTTCTTGCTAGCATTGGTGACCTTCCGGCTGTGCGGCCCGGGAACCTCCACCGACGGGAACGTTTGCCCAACCACATAGATGTGATCAATGTTTCGCAGATACCAACGACTCCCGCCAATCCCCGTGCTATTCCGGCCGAGCAGAAAGTCCCCAGTGCGCACCTTGTGCTTGAACAACGGCGCCCGGAACATCTGGTTGTGAAACGTCGGGACCATCTCGCCGGCCTCCACGGACCCAAATATACTAAACGGTGACCGATCCTCTGGCAGCAACACATGTGTCTCGCCAACATCCAGCTTCTCCGATATCTGGTCATCCGTCGCATTCAGCTTGCGATAGTAGTTGATAACCCTACTCGCCATTCCAAATTTGGATAGCACCGTCGGAATCCGCTCACAGTACTCAAACAGCACCGCTGACGCATTGTCATTAAGTGACAAGTCCTTGGTCTCCCTGAATACCTCCTGGACCTTGCCCTTGGTATACTTCCTCTTGACGTGGCTCCGCTTAAAGAACTCGGCTTCGGTATTCGCAATCTGTCGTAACCGTAAAGGTGGCCTATGGAATCGGTCTGGCGTCTCATCTAGCTTGACGCGATAATACGGCCATGCTAACTTGAGCGCTGGCAGCGAATGCTCGACATTGATGTTGCCGAGCGTAGCGCGCACTTTGTGCTTATGGTTCTCCTTGAGCATTTCGTACGCTTCGTCGTTAGCAATATTGAAACGGCTTTTGGTGAAGCGGCCGAGATTGCTGCTGGCTTTCTGTTTTTGCGAGGCCTCGAGTTTCTGGCGCTTAGCAAGGGTCTCGGGGGAGACCTCTTCGAGGTGGAGATTCGGGTCTGAATAGTCGACAAAGACACGCTTGCCGAGACGCTTGGTGTGGGCCTCAAAGTCATCAAAGGAGGGCGCGTTGTACCGAGGGATATCGGGAAGGTTGGTATCGATGACCCGCTTCTTCTTAGGGACAGGCTCTTCCTCCGGCACCGCATCCATGAACATGCGATCCCAGTCATCGTCTTCATCAGCATCAGCGTCCCCATCGGCGTCAGAAGTTTTAATTCTACCGATAGTCTTGACGTACTTCTCATCCTCCCCAACAACCTTCTCCGCCTTCTCAATATCTGCCGAGAAATCAAAGCACACCGTCGCAATATCCTGCAACGTGAACCCGCCAATGGGCTCATCGTCCTCATCGTTATCCAGGCTTATCTCATTCTCCGTCGTCATCTCATCACTCTTCGTCGCCCCCAACTGCACCAAATTTGATGACTCAAAGTCAAACTTGCGCCGATTGCTCCCCGGCAATCGGAACATCTTCTCCTGATCCGGGGCAATATCCAGCGTCAGCTTCGACGTAATCAATGGCTTCATTTTCTTCGACGGTGCCTTGAGTGTGACCTCGGACGGTTTCGGCGGCAACAGCTTGTTCCATTCCAGGATGATACCTGGCTTGAACGATGGCCATTTCTGCTTCAAAAGTTCCTCCACGGACTCTATCGCCGGCGGAATATTCGGATCCTGGTTTGTCACCACTATGCTCGACATGTCGTATTCGTCCCCATCATTACCCGTATTCTCCACGCACCCAGGCGGATGCCGGAAACTCGATTCGGGGACAATATTGGTGTTATCCGTCGCCGCCGCATCCGCATTAGGCGTCAACGGGTCACCGCCAAACAGGGAGCCTTCGCTTCTATGCTCGCCAAACAAGTCGTCTTCGGCATGCTCTGTATGATTGCTGGTGCCACCGTCATCAGTCAGGGCTGGCAGGTCGTTATTTTGCGTGGTGGGTGGCGATGGGCCACCAAAGAGGTCGTCGAAGCCTTCTTCGTCCTTGGGGCCTTCGTCATCGTCATCGCCGAATAGGCCTATGAGTTCATCTTCGGGAGCATCGGTAGTATCTCCATTGTGTTTCGCACCCGCCGGCGTCGACAGCTCTTCATCTGGCAGGTCATCGTCATCTGATATGTTACCAAAGTCGATGGCATCGTTGGCCTTCTCGGTCTGGTCGATGTCTTCGATGGTGCCACTAAAGTTCATGGCTTCGCCGTTCTCGGCCATGCCGCTCAGCAGATTGTTGATTTGGGCATCATCGGCCTGTGCCTGTTCGGCCCAGTTCATTTTGTTGCCGGCTGCCATAGTCGGCGATGGGGGTGGGTGTGTAGGCGCGCGGGAGTGTGGTGGAGAGGGTAGTCGTCGGGTGTCGAGGGTAGAGAACAGGGATGGTCCAGTGCCACGGGAGGCAATGTCTAGACTGAGGCAACCATCAACCGATTGCAATAGCGCCGTTGTTCTCCAATTGAAAAGAAACCCAGTAGAAACTCGAGTGATCGCAAGTCGTCAATCCCGTTGCCGTGATCAGAATGCGACCGCGCAATTAGTAATCGTATCTCAGCCGTCGTTATCGTAAATAATAGTCGCAGGAATATCCTTTGAGTCCAATATAGCCTCAGAGCGTAATTTATTAAAAATATAATAGGAAAAGACGTTAATCAGAATTAGTATCGCGAAGCCCAATTGTCGCTTCGCCGTTGACGAATTTCGGAATCTGGAGCTTCACGCTCTCAGGCGACAAATTAAAAGTGGGTCTTGAATTCGAAGGCAGGGGGCTGCTGTGGTGATAATGTGTTCACGTGACATTTTCGGTAAACTCGGTGTGTATAAACCGAGTTGGATTGAGTGATTGAGTGTAAGACAGTTTTACGATATGATGAGTATTTTGTCGGGTGGAATGAAAGTACAAATCATGACAGAGCCTCACTTAAAAAATAAGTAAATAAATGTAGTTAAAACACGGAAGATCGTGATCTTTAATATTAGTTGACTAATCACAACTCCAGATATCACTGACAATAACAGCCTAAACACCGCCTAAAACTTCAGTAAATAACAACAAATCCCAAACTCGCTTCGCAACGAAGCAACTATATACTGAAAATTTAAAAAATAAGCAAAGAGGATATCTCAGGCTAAATAACAAAAGAAAGTCCGTATCTCATAAAAACTCCAACTCATTTTCACTCCATAGAAAACTGCGCCTCAAACTGCAAAAAGTCACCCAAATCATGCAAATTATACGCCATCGGTTTATACTCCGCTTCCCCATTCTTAATAACCGGAGCCGCAAAAATCTCTCTAGTCTTCTCCCACTCCCCTAAACTCTTAATACTCTCCTCTCTCGACTGGTCCGCCGAGGACCCCTGGCTGTGACGGCGGGGTTCAGCAACGGGAAAGAGACAACCCGATGACATCCCGAGGTCGTCGGAGGTCCTAGGTGTTGACATGGCGGAAGATCCGTTCATGGAGACGGATGAGATGCTTTCAGGGCGCCGAGAGGGTGTCCGGGTGCGGGGACGAGAAGGCAAGACAGAATGGTACGCAGGAGTTGTTGATGTTAGCAACGTGTAATCCGCTAGCTTCATATCCAGCAACCAGTTATTCAACTCGTCGATATCACCAGCTTCAGAAATCGGCGATGCCAACGTATCGGGACCAGATGCCTTCATACAAAAGTCATCAGTGCCCAAGATAGCCATTTGGAACGCCGTCCAGTTCAGGTTGTGGTCCCCAGTCATCCGGATCCCGGAGTCCGCCTTCGAAATACGGATGCGCCCATGAGCAACGTTCTTGGTTTTCTTCGAACTTGGCGCTGCATAGAAATAAATATAATCGTCATCTTCTTCTGGGGCAAACACTGACGACGCAATGCTCGAGATACTTGTCGACCGCTCATTCGCCGACAGTTTCGGAGAAAACAAATTAGACCCCGCGGATCCCCCGACTTAATCGATGACAATGACGATGACGGCGAGTGCCCCGACTCCCTTTGAGCACCCGGGACGCCCAAAGCGATCTCCGGGATTGTTGGAAGACTCTTATTCCTGATAGGCGATGAAGATCTCCGGAAGGTAGCTGGTGGGACAACCGGGGTGGTTTGCGGAGAGGCTAGCGGCGGCGACGACGGGAAGCTGCGGAGGTCAGAAGGACGGACGGGCTTCATCGGAGTCGAGAAGTCTTTGTGGATGCTGGAGGTCATGCCAACATTGGAGAAGGAGACGGCGGAGGACAACAGGGCCTTTGGAGGCATCGAAGCGGTCACGGGGACACTTTGCACCGGCTGAGAGGACGCGACGGGATTTTCTTCAAGGATAGTTTTGACAACATCCCGCATATCGGGCACCGGGCTAACTGAGACCTGTCCCCTCTCGGCCAGTGCTGCATTGATAAGCACTGCCTGCTTCGCTTCGTCCTCGGCTTGTCTCCGGGAGCGCTCGGCTTCTTCGGCTTCCCGTTTCTCTTTAAGCATTTGGATCTGTGATTTGTTGAGGATCTCGGTAGCATCAACGCGGCGGAAACGACCGAGGACATCGTCGGTCCAGCGTTTTTTGGGTTTGGGTTTGTGGGTTTTGGGTTTGGAAGAGGTCAGTGGGGTGGGCAGAATGGTAGACGGAGGGAGCGGAGCCGTTGTGTTGAAGGATTGGTCAGGGGAGATCGTTGTGGATGTGGAAGTAGCGGCGGGAGTTAAAGAGGCCAGGGGAGTCACGGGCCGAGTAAGAGGGGCGCTGTGGGGAGCATCGGATGGTCCGAACACCCCGTCGATTTCCCGGGCAAAGTCAGAGACGACCATGGTGGATGTGGTGGTTGTGGTAGTTGTAGATGGTGAAGAGAGTGCCGGGCTGTGAAGGGACCATGGCACGGGCGAAGCCGAGTAAGACGTCGAGGGTTTGATTAGCACGGAAGAGCCCGGATGTAAGCAGGATAACTCGACGGTTGTCTTGACAGAAAGAAGTTGGGAGAGAGTGGTTCGGGACAGGGTGGGGAATGTAGAAGTTGACAATGACGATGAGTAGGAGATGGCAGCGTCAGAAGGGGATCGTGTGCGGTTCTTGGGACGGGTGGCAATAGGAAGGGACGGAAGTGGCTTGTTGATTGTGGAAGTAGAAGTGGAGGTTGAAATGGAAGTAGAAGAAGGTATGATAGTAGAAGAGGAAGCAGTAGTAATCGACGACGATGGCGATAGAGGAAGAGCAGGAAGCAAAGAAGACAATAAAGAACCTGACACGGAAGACTTTTCCTTTCTATTTGAAGAAACAAAAGCTTGTTGTTGGCTAGTATGCAGATCTACAGATGACGAAGGAACACCCGCACTATTAAGAAGAACAGGCCCTGCAGTCGTAGCAGTGTAACTCTCTGGGGTCAAAGAAGCTCTTTCAGTGCTTACAGAAAACCGGGCCCTGACGTCTATAGTGGAGGGCGACGACTTAACGGTGGTAGGCTGCACAAATAATGATGATGGTGAAGATGAAGAAAGAGGAGAGGAAGTAGATAAGAGCGAAGAAGAGTTTGAAGAATGGAAAGAAGAATCACTCAATGATATCGTCTCCTCAGATTCATTACCAAAAACCCTCATAGTCCCCTTCGTTGGTTCCAAAGACAAGGAAGACGGACTGTTCATTGCACTAATAACCATCATCTTCGTTTTCACCTGCTGCACACGTGCACTCCCTCCACCTCTTTCCATTTCAACCCTGCTCCCTTGTTCCTCTTCTTCTGGCCCTTCCTGTTCACCCATCCTATCAGGCGCAGGCGTGCCTTTATCAACTATACCAATTCTACCTTGGAGACCTTCTGCACGCCCTCGATTCCCGGTGGGGCAATCGCTGCTGTGAATATACTTGTGGAAGGTGCTGCTGGGATTGTATGGCAATTGCTGCATTAGGGAGGCACTGGGTCCACTGCTGCTACGGGTGCGCTGGGACGACTTGATGGATGGTGTCGAGGCGTTTAGAAAGGAAAAGACTGTTGGTGATTTATGCAATGGATCAACAGGTGATGCTTCTTGGATGACGAGACGGGGCGTTTGAACCGAGGTTGTCGCCAGGTTGGAAGGAATGTGCTTAAAGGATGTAGCAGATCTACTGGGGGCCGTCGAGCTGCGGGCTCGAGTGCGCGTGAGTTTTCCGCTAACAGGGTCGAGCCCACTCATTCTTCTCACTGATGCAATGGTTTCCAAGGCTTTTTCGCGCTCCTTGCTGACATTGCGGGCCCGCGGGAACGGCGAAAACAAAGTCGGCGTACCAACGCTGCGTCTTGGAGACGGTCTCGCAGGCGACGGGACGGCCGGCGGAGCATGGTCGGGGACTTTGGGAATGGTGAATGCGGTAGTGTTGCTGTGAGTAAGGTTGAGGGGGAGCGGAGGACCCTTGGTGCGGTTGGAGGGGGATGAGCAAGTAGAGAAGGAGTTGGAAGAGGTACGGCGGTGATGGCCGCGGAAGGCGAGAGGGGCGAGCGTCGTGGGTGACATGATGATTTCGGGGAGGCTAGGAGGAGATCCCGATGAAGTATCTAACGGTCGTAGAGGAAACGGGGATGGAGGTGATATCTCCGGGCGGACTCCCGGAATGATACTAAGACGGGCCATGTCAGACTCAAAGACACCGAGGGATGTATATACCCTGTCTCAAGATTACCAAATGCAAAATAAATGTCTTTACGCCGTGAAAGGTATCACAACCTTCCAAAACAGCACGGAATAACAATATAGGCTATCAAAGTACTCAATCACTTGGTCTTTCTGCAATACAAGGACCGTTACCAAAGATGGGGAGGCCAGCTCAACGATTTCAGGAGGTGACGGTGAAGAGTGAACTTATGTTTTCCCAGGTTCGCTTGTGGTGGGATGGAGTCAATATCACAGATATTGACGGGAGAAAGAATGGGAGAGTGGATAGAGAGTTGGGGGCTGAAGTGGCGATATCAGACTAGCTGATATAAAGAAGAGAATAAATCAAATAAATATTAAAAATACAATAACAATAATAAACACCAAATCAATTGTCACGGACAATAACCAAATAACCAGAAAACAAATAATCCAAGAACTCTTGAATTTTATATGAAATTCCACACTCTCATCCTTATATTCTGACCCCAAGCTCTTCAAACATCATCTGGCGATCCTCAAACATGGTGACGCAAAATCTAAAATGCGCCTAAGCTGCAGGCGAATTTCCAACCAAGATCGAAGGTGATGAAACAGGGCCCCTGATAGTGGTGTTTTGCGAGAGTGAGTGGGTGGTTGTAGTCAGCTATTGGGTGTATTGCCACCACAAGGTGGGCTGATAGTGTAGAGTGTATATATATCGTGTATTGCAAGAATTGATTATCAGGCCTGTATTCTGCGACTTTCGAATATTCACTCTATATCCAAATATAAATCACGAATTTCTGCAGCTTCAATATCTCCAGCAATATCACCATCACTTCATCCCTTCTTTCCTCCGCTCGGACGCTGATATCATGAGGTTGGTCCCAGTCCAAACTTCTTCCGTAATTCGTTTTTTTTCCCCGAGTTTAGCAAGCGTCGAGTCACCTGCAGAAACTCTGAAACAATAAATTCTAGGCTGTGGATTTGAAACTGGCCGAGAAGTCGGGTGAGGCCGAAGGTAAGCATGTAGTCAGAGTCCACATGCTTATACACGATGTTTATATCAAAGTTGTGAATAATTGTGTTTATTTTCATGAATAAATATTTATCCTCGTCACTTTGCAAGAATATACTAGTGCCCAATTTCCATTTCCAGAATAGCTTCATCCTGAAAACCTTCTTCTCCACCCATAATAATCAACTCCTCACCTCGCCAAATGGTTGTTTCGCCACTCACCACTTACTCCCAATACGAGTCCTGACCACCAATAACCCTCATACTATTAGTGCCGAATATGCATCTTGTCATACGCTCGTCATTATTCTTACTGATAGAGGCCGCGAGGTTGCAGAAGGGATACAGAAAGCTGCTAGTGAAGAAGTTGGTTTGTCTATTCTTGAGGATTTAATGGTTAAATTAAAGTAAGTGGGTGCTTCAATAATAGTCCCATTGTATCCATCTGTCAGTCCGTTCGTTTGCTGTTTGCCAGCAATGATCGTCGTACATACAAAGTCCGATCACTACCCTAACCCTCCCAAATATCAGGATCACATATATAAACTGTATAACTATAAAACCACAATATATCAATCAACAATGCCAATTGCCAACTACACATGTCTGATCTATGAAACAACCACAAACCTTTCAAATTAATCACCTGCACACTATTTCAATATCACAGTTCACAAATATCCCAACCGCTATCTTGTCCCACCCACCAATCCAGATGCCTCTCGCTTCCCGTCTATAATGCTTCTTAATCTATCATCACGAATACACCGTCCGTCTATCTGCATGCTATATGCCCCTCAACTGTCTGGGCGCTTAAACTTTCTAAAAACCTCACAGGATTCTGCATTTAGCCTGCCCTCTGCATATACTTGTCATCTGTCCAATGCATATAAAAGGCCTTTTAGTAGCGCCGGCCATTTACTACACATCTGCACATCCTCGGTCGCCCTTTGCAAAAATAGCATTGTGATTGATTGGTGGGTGCCATGCATGTGTGACGGGCTGAGAACCTGGTTACAATATGATATCATTGCTGGTGGGAGGGCAGCTATCGGTAGGGAAGATGGTCATATGGTGTGAGATGTATGGACTTTTGGTGTTTATTGTGCCGTATGAGGTTATGTTGGATGGGGATGTCGTGGGGCTGCATGAAGCATAGAATGTGAGTGGAGTTATGATGATGGTCAATGGAAATTTCATAATACTATTTGTATTTTTTTGTGTTTTTCAATTTCCAATTTTAATAATTATGTCTATGTAGTCATCACTTTCACATAATGCCATTCAATCCTATATTTCGACTCTTATACGTGACTTTGACCATGAAAAAGGATTTACACATCTGACTGCTCCTCCTCCAAAATAACATCATTAACACAGGATAACGACAGAAAACACCGAATTTTACATTATTCTCTGAGTTCCACAGATACAACATTTCATAGTGCCTTCTGATACCCGAAAGTGCGGCAGCTCATCACACAAATTCACGATACTTACCATCTAGAAATCCGTCTCACCAAACAAACATGGAAAAAGATCACAAAATAAAATAGCATAAATTATATTAAAATTATCCCCATTCACAACTCGATCCCCACCCATTCACCAACAACCACCACAATCCATGAAAAATCCCCGCCATCTGTGCTCGTCACAGTCCCCTCCAACCATCCCATCTCTACCACAAAAGACCCTATGGTCGAAACATTCTCACCCTATAGCATGAGGACGACCCCTCCTAGACAAAACCCTCAACTGAATATCAGAGGAATTCCCCGCGTGATATCGAGTCCTTGATAAGCCGATCCAATACCCCCCTCACACTAATGCCATGACATGCCATTATCCCAAACATCGCTATGAGGCAAATCGCTGTTTTGCATGGACAACTCCACATTGAACCCCAGGTGTCCTAGGCTTATGCCTAAATCCCCGATCAATGGGCAGATCTAGACCACACTGAAAATTACCCTAACTTTCCAACCTAACGTCGAAATCATTAGCAATAACCGTCTCATCTCTTTTGTCGATATTCGCCATTTCAATTAGCCGGGATGGACGGAGGTGTTGGGGGGACGAAGGAAGGATCGGAGTGACTTCTTAGAGGAGAGCGATCGGGGTTAGTACTGTTTTGGATGTTGTTCTTGCTGCAAACTATTATTGTATACCTGTCTTTGTCCAAAGGAATATCTCCAAAAATCGAAAAAAATCATGAACTTTGTATCTTCTTTGTCTTCCCAACAAAGAACTTTAATGAAACAAAGAGAAAAAGAACCCTAATTATCGACACCATCAAGTAACCTCATCACATCAGCAACCCCAAGCTCTCTTTCATATCCTCGACTTCTCTCTCGTTATCCTACACCAGAATACCTTTTAATAGAATGTCTTCACCTAGAATGTTATACAAAAGCGTGATATTGCCACTATTTTCAAAATAAACACGGATCCGGCTACAACCACCGGTACCTCACCCGTTGTGCATGGCATCGGTATCCTTTGGCCAGCGATAGCTCTCGATAAGCATAATGTTGGAAAACCTTGGAAGGATATATCCCAAACAGGATATGTACTTTGGCGAGCTAGCTACCAGTCACGTCGTCAGAGGGGTTGTCTTCGGGGGATAAAAGTGGTGTTCTTTGGACGAAATGTAACGAGACGAAGACTAGGAACCCAACGATAGCCTCTAAAAGCTATATATTAACTCTCGTCAATCTATATCGCCATTCCTGCTCCAACCCCACCCTCTATTCCTCCTCCCTCTCCGTCTCATACTCATCCTCCCCCTCCTCATCCTCATCATACCCCGCAAATGCCACAAACCGAAAATCTAGAAAACTCGGCCCGCCCCCCCCCTCCCCTTCCACCAAAAACTGCATACTCAACACCCCTTGTCCATCACCCCGTATCGACACCTTATTCGCCAACTTCATCGCTTCACTCGCTGTCCGTACCAACTCAAACTTGTACGTTTGCTGCCATTCATTATGCACCGCCATGTTCTCCAATAGGTCGCGCGCTTTCGTGAAGTCGTAGCTGGAGGTGCCGAGTTCGCCGCCGCGCCCGGTGAGGATGAGCCAGGGGGGGTTCGAGAGGACAGCAAGGACAAGTTTGCCGGGGAGCATGGTGGCGACTTCGTTGAGGGCGTCGAGAAAGTATTTCGGCGGCATGATAATCTTGAAGTCGATATCGTTACGGTCCAGCGGGATCTCCTCCTCCATCTCCGCCGTATACGTTGTCAAATTTGCCGTCGTCTTGACGCCTGTCTCTTCAATCACTATCGAAAATGGCGCCCCATGCTCTGAGTACAAGAAAGAACACGTCCCGGCGATGCCGAGGACCTGGTTGCTGAATGCTTCGTTGTGGCGGGTGCGGGTGATTGAAGAGAACTCTTGATCGGATTTCGCGGCGCGGTTGACGCTGTCGATGGTGCCGAAGATTTGAAGGGTCTCCAGGAGGGCGGGGAGAGATATTTGGAAGGTGGGGACGACGAGGTCATCATCTGGGGAGGCGGGGTCGGCATCAGAGGTTAGTTGGTAGGAGGTGAAGAGGCTGGAGTTGAGCATAGCGACGCCTGGAGGTGTGTTAGCATGTTTTTATGTTGTAAGTGATAATGGAGCTTACCTTGCATGACTCGTGAGCTGTCGGCCATCATGCGGATACCCGATTCCGTGATTTGTACATGGACTTTGCTGGTGAATGAGATACACTTGAGCAGTTGATGAATCAATTTGGTCGAACTTGCAATCGCCTTAAACAACGGCGGCGCCGGCTGCATACTTTGTGTTGGCGCCATCTTGTCCACTGTATCCTAATCCCGTAGTGATTCGAAGCGAACAAGGTAAAGAAGAATTTATGTTTTAAATGTTTTCCGTTAAATTGTGTGACATGTGGTTTGGTTGATGATAAGGTCTGGATCCTGAAAATGCAAAGCAGAAAACCCGCACAGTTTGCCACCGTCCACGATGAAAAAAATCCGCGCGGATTCCTGGAAAGAAAGAGATTGTGACGACGACGGCTGCAAATGGGAAATACCCAGTACTTCCCCTTGGTTCTTCTCTTTCCTTTTCAAGCCCCTTCCTTCAATGGGTATCTTTCAAAAGCAAAAATGCTGACAATGGCAGGAAGTGTAGAGGGGTTGGCGGTTGCTTCCTCTTTAGGATATTTTGTTTAAATGTACACACCGACGGCGCAGAACATGTAGACAACACCGAGACTAGAGGAGGAATGTTAGTATGGGAGTTAAACAAAGGTGATGATAATGAAGTGATCGGTATATGCAAGTCTGGATGTAATCAAGACCTGGTTCGGAGTGAAAACCAGGAGAGCATTGAGGAGGGATCGTACCCGAGAGCGGCTGACGACGGAATGGCGAATAGAGGAAGGCTGATGGCGGAGCGGTCTGATAGGATGAAAATCAATAGTTAGATGCAAATTCTGTTAAGCTAAACATGGCCAAAAAGACTGGAAAATGCGATAAAAAACGTACTAAGGGTGAAGACACCAGCCAAGAGAATGGCAAAAGTAACCAGACTAAAGCCAATCGAGAACTGCGAGTCCTTACCAACGACAGGCGCAAACGGCGTCGAGCGTGAGTTGGCCCAGAGGGTCTCTAGAGTGGAATCCATAGTTTCTGGCAATTGAGATGTGTTGATTGGCGAATTGGTGGTCGTGGGCGTGGTCATGGAAGAAATGGAAGGCAAGTTGGATCACAAATATGTACAAAAGAAGTGACGATTTTCGGGTTCCGGGGATTGAGAGGGCTGGGCTGGGATATTCAGTGACGAATTGGAGCTCGGTAGGTCGATGAACGATGTTGATGATGCTGACTTGTGATAAGACTGAATCGTGGCATGAACCAAAGCGGCTTAGCGTGATTCGCCAGCTCTATCCACAGTAGGATCCACTAATTAGTTACAGGGTAGAGAGTACAAACTTGCATAACACGCTTATGCAGCTATTATGCACTAGACATCCGTTGTATAAGGGGAGTTCAACTCCTCCGCCATCGCGTTTGCTGCTGATTTCATTGCATTTGTGAGCGTCGCAATAACGCCAACCTCATCACATAACTCCCGACGCCCAATTCATCGAAGTCTACATCTATACCACCAACTTCATCGCAACGAGTCTTTAATATCGATTACACCACACGAGCCCTCTTTACAATGTCATCAGGCGCCACTAAAGACGACGGTAAGTCCAATTAAATCCGCTCTGAGCTCTCCAGTCTTGCTCCCACCTTGATGCGCCTCGTCCTCCAAATTCCCAAAAAAAAGGGTCCAAGTGCGACTCCAACGGCAAACCCATCAGCCTCGACTCTTCATCATCACCAATATATCCATAAACCCACCCCATTCCATCCAAAAACCACCACCATCGCCATCGCCTTATTTCTATCGTTATTATACATACCCTTTTGGCCACCTTGCGGTTCTCCCCACCCACCAATTCACGCTGGCGCATCGCAACTCTCCGGACTTGCCACATACTGTGGCTTCTGCGCTCCCGCATCGGTTGCGTGCGAATCCAATGATTGAAGCTAACGACGATATGTCCGACCTTTCAGGAGTGAAGCGTAAGGCATCTGAAGAGCCGGCGTCACCAACTGCGAACAAACGCGTGAAACAAGACGAAGTTGACGCTGCAGCGGCAGCCAACAGCGACGAAAATACCCATACAACAACGAATGATACGATACAAGCAAATGAGGGAGAGAATGACAAGATAGTTATAAAGCCGATTCCATTTCCGGAGAAGCCAGCGGTTATCGAGGAGCGGGAAGGTATTATTGAGTTCCGGGTAGTCAACAATGACAATGAGCGGGAGTCGTTGATCATTCTTACAGGGTTAAAGTGTATCTTCCAAAAGCAATTACCCAAGATGCCCAAGGACTACATTGCTCGTCTTGTTTACGACCGCACTCATCTTTCCATCGCCATTGTTAAGAAGCCGTTGGAGGTCGTCGGAGGCATCACGTACCGGCCGTTCAAGGGCCGGCAGTTTGCTGAGATTGTCTTTTGCGCCATTTCGTCGGATCAACAAGTGAAAGGGTACGGTGCGCATTTGATGTCGCATTTGAAGGACTACGTGAAGGCGACGTCTGACGTTATGCACTTTCTGACGTATGCCGATAACTACGCCATTGGATACTTCAAGAAGCAAGGGTTCACTAAGGAGATCACGTTGCCACGAAGCGTATGGATGGGCTTTATCAAGGATTATGAAGGTGGGACTATCATGCAATGTACCATGTTACCACGGATCCGCTATCTCGAGATGGGCCGGATGCTCTTGAAGCAAAAGGAGTGCGTCCACGCCAAGATCCGCGCCATTAGCAAATCGCACCTTGTCCATGAGCCACCCCGAGAATGGAGAGACGGCGTCAGATCCATAGACCCTCTCTCCATTGAAACCATTAAGAATTCGGGCTGGTCCCCCGACATGGACGAGCTCGCCCGGCAACCTCGGCACGGCCCCAACTACAACCAGCTACTCCACCTTCTCAACGATTTGCAAAACCACAACTCGGCGTGGCCGTTCCTTAACCCTGTTAACAAAGACGAGGTCGCCGACTACTACGAGGTCATCAAGGAGCCCATGGACCTCAGCACGATGGAGAGCAAACTGGAGGCTGACCAGTACCAGACACCCGAGGACTTCATCAAGGATGCAAAGCTTGTGTTCGACAATTGCCGCAAGTACAACAATGAGAGTACGCCATATGCGAAGAGTGCGAATAAGCTGGAGAAGTATATGTGGGCGCAGATTAAGAACATTCCGGAGTGGTCGCATTTGGAGGCTTAGAGGGCTGATGACAAGGGGAATTTCTTATTTGAGAGGGAAACTGCGAGGGTGCTAAGGAGGTTGGTTTATCTGCTGGCAGATTTTGATGAGGGAAACGATAGAGCCGGAAGTGCCGGCGGAGTTGGAAGATTCGGTGAAGTTGTCGGTGAGGGAACGGAGGGTAGTAGAGAGGTCGAGAATAAAATTGACGGTTTAGGCTACCGTTGTTAATACGGAAAGTCTGGACCTCTTGTCATTGGTTTCCGAGTCGGCAATACCGGAGACTTCAGCCATGGTCTACACTGTTGAAACAGAAAGTCTAGATTCTCTATTATCGCTTACTGAGTCTGAACTGCCGCAGACTCTGGTTAAACTATCCACTTTTCATCCGGATAATTTAGATCTCTTGTCATCAGTCACCGAGTCTGAATCGCCAGAGATTTCCCATAACCCCCTCGCTCGACCCGTCCGCAGCACCTTTCTATAATCCTCCGGAACCCTAATTTGGGTGCATCCCAAACCCCAAAGCCCCTCCATATCGTCCCGAATGCGACACATAGGACAAGTTTTCCGAGATGGCGTCAAGTTCCAGCTCTTCTGATTCCAACGACACATTAGATTGGTCTCCTGAACATTCCAAGTATGACACACTGCCCAAATCTTTGAAGGCAGAGTTAAGTTCTAGCTCCGATTTGCGATACCGTAGATTGGTCGCCTGAACATCTCGACCATGCATCATCAAATAAACCTTCGGCCCCAGTGCCAAGTTCCGACTCTGCAGAGACAGAGTCAACCTATGAGTCTACTGATAGCGAAAGTCGATCTATCAGGTATCGTTCCGTTCGCTGTATACAGACGTCCAGGCGCTAAGCGCCTGAGACGGAAGACGCGTGCATTGATGCCTCAATACGACGGTGCGGATGATTTGATGCTAGATATCCATCAGGATCAGTTCGATGCTTCGATTACTTGCTCGGTTGATGACGAGAAAGCATTGAGTTCGCTCTCCGCGATCAATGATCCTATTGAATCGAAGAAGCATGGGGAATGGCCAGTATCGTGAAGAATTTGGACTGGTCCAAAATGCGCTTTTTGAGGAAACACAGACTTCTCAAAGAATCATCTCTGGTATTCCGTTCGTTTATAGCGGATCATTTTGAAGAGGATCTACTAGGTTTTGTTGATATTGACGAGCGATGGGCTGTGATTCAATGGATGCTCGACGATCCGTTTGTAGAGCCAATTTCGACGGAGACTTTTGGGTTTTGGGAGGATGGGTGGTAGAGAAACGGATGTTTGGGACCCAGAAGAATGAAGAAGATGACGGTCTTCGAAAGAGAGGTTGAAACGGAGTTTATTTTCGAGTATCAAAAGGAGGATGTAAATATCTCGAGAGCCGTTAAGCAGCAATTAGATATGCATGAATGACTTCAAGAGGCTCAAAGGGCTTTGATGATTCATCTTGAACGCGCAGGTGGTGCGTCTAGACTGAAGTATCATGTGGGGAAGAAGCATAGATTGTGGTTATGATACCACCACAAATAGGAAGTATTTCTCCTAAAATAATAGTAATAATCAGGTGATACTCCCAAGAGACGATATCACTCACATTAACATAAACAAAAATACATTAAAAAAAACAAAGAAAATAAATTGAATTTCATATCTCATTACTCATCACTATACAACCCCATTTAGTAATACACACTATGCGGCCTCACTCTCGGCCTATCCATATCCGCATGACTCTTTGACCGTCTTCCGCCCTCTTCTCTCATCGCCGCAACACGTCCGCCCTCTTCATACCTCCTCGCCCCACTCCGTCTCTCTCGCTCATACTCTCGATCCCTATCTCTATGCCTGTGTCTAAAGGCACCCCCTGTCGGCGTCATATCCTCCTCCTCTTCTGAAATATCATCCTCGACATCTCCATTGCGGGCCCGGACACGCCCGGGGCGAATCCCACGGTCTAGACGTTCCCGAGAATTATTACCCCAAGCGTGTTCGCGATCGCGTAACCGGGATTCCCGGTCCCTCGAGGACTCCCGAGACCGATCAGACGACGATGTGAACATGTTCAGAATGCTTTCGCCAAAAGTGCGCCGTTTACCTGAGTGATAGGCATCCTTTTCTTCCACGGGGCTGCCATGGTAAGAAGGGACGCGGCCACGCGGGGACGCGGGGATACCATGTATGCCGGGCGGGCTACCCCACCAACGCTAGTATCGACTGAGACGCGGATTTGCGGGTGGCCGGGGGAGTTGTTGTCGGATGTTGTTGTCGAGGTCCCTTCACCTTCGGAGTCGATGACGCGGGATAGATGGTCGCTGCGGCGTCTGGGGGTTCCGTGGTGCATGCCGAGGGGGTATCTAGGGGATCTTGGGGAGCGCGGGGACGCACTAGTCATTTGCGCCTCGGTGTCGGAGGTGTAGGGGCTGCGGGATGCCGAGGAGCCGGGAGAGAAGGGTCCACGGGAGACAGGGACGTTTGCCGATAGATGTCTAAGCATCGCCGGTCTTTTCTGTCCCGTCGATCCATCCGAATGCGGCGACAGAGCCCGTCGGAACTCATGACCTCTTTCCCTATCCCTCTCCCGCTCTCTAAATTCCCTTGGGGGCGTCATGCGATCCGGCCTCAATCCACTCGTCGGCATCGCGTACGCCTTCGGCGGCGAACTAACATAAGCATGGACATACTTTGGCGCTTGCTCCCCAGACGAATCCGATGAGTATGACCCCGTGCCCCCACGGGAAGTCGGTGGCGTTTTATCAAATGAGCGCATGCGCGAATGTGTGTGCGGAGTATCTACTTGGGACCGGGGGTCACGGGGTAAAGATGCAGAAGTCGACCGGCCATGCCCCTTGACGTAGGCGCTTGTAGCGGTGGCGGCGGCGGCGGCGGCAGCAACTCCGGTCGTCGGCTGGGTAGCGGTGTGCGCACTGGTATCTCGGCCGCGATCTCCACGGTCTCTATCGCGGTCGCGGGAACTCTGGGGGTACCGAGGGGATGCCTCGGCATTTCCTGCATGTCGGCGTTCTTCGAAGCGTTCTTTTAACTTTTCGCCACAGCGTTCGTGCCAAGCTGTGACATCTGGGTCTGGGGCCACCGGGAAGACGACAGCGGGGAGATTCCTGGGGAACGCGTGACCGGTTACAGGGTGCTTTAGGTGGAAGTTCTTGGTAGCGTATTGTAGGTTTTTGATGTTGTCCTGGGGGGAGAGCAAGACTTGGAGGAGGACCCAGCGGATGAAGCCGTCGCGGGTGAGGGTAGGAATTGTAGGGGGGTCGTAGGGGTTAGTGGTGGGTTCGAGGCTGTGGAAAGAGCCGATTGTGCGGAAGATGTCAGAGAGGGCGGAGGGCGGGGTGTTGAGCCAGAAGTCTGGTGGATTAGTCAGATATGGAAACCCAGGAAGAGAGGTACATAGGAGACTTACCGTCCCAACGGGCTTCGCCGGAGACTACTCGGTAATAGTCTGCAATTTTTGTGGGGGAGAGTTTGCGGTCATTGAGATTGCCAATGTTGGTTATCTGAGGGTGACGGTGTTAGTTTCCGAGTCAAGTACAGTGGATTCCTTTGGTGTATTTGATCGTTGACTTACAATGTAATCGGCAATGGAACCGGCCAAATCGTAAAATTGTTGGGTCGCTGTTGGATGTTGGCCCTTTTCTTTGTAAAACATATCTTCGTAAATGATCGGCATGGACGCCGACCCAGATCGTGAAGAAGCCATGGTGTCTCTCTTCAAATCCGAAAATATCCCCAAAATTAAACAATAAAGCAAAAAGGTGTTGAAGAAACAATAAAATCAGGATGTCCAATTCCTGCTGATCTATATACAAAAAAAAAAAAAAAGGTCACACTTGCCGTTCTTGCTTAACAGTCGCAGCAATGACGTCGTCTCTCAAAGTACTAGGCTAAGGAAGACCACCTAATCCGTGTATTTTCCCTAGTAGGTCCTTTCCCGACAGTAATTGTCAGATCGTCCGGGCTGGTTCCTTCCGCTTTTATAGACTTTGTCTGGTCACGCCGTGTCTGTCTTTCCTTGGTAGGCCAAATAGAAAAGACAAATGATCAATTGAGTATTGATTGTTTCGTGGCTTGTGTTAATGGGCAAAAAAAAAAAACCCGCAGAAAACAGAAGGCGTGGGAAGTGACAAATGGGTATTTGTTTAGGTGTTGTGGGATGTGAATATGTTGGCGATTAGGGAGATATTATATATGTAGGCGGGATTGACTGGTGATTAATGTTAATGGTGATGGTTGTGGCGGATGAGGTGGATTGTTGCTCGATATTGCTCAGGTGAGGTGGTGAGTGATATGGGTGGAGGCTGTGATTGTGGTGAGTGGGCTGCGGAGAGCGTGTGAATGTAAGCAGGTGTATGTGGCTATTTTAGAATATATGTTTCGCTATGCGGAATATTATCGAGTGGGATTTGAAGTCAGCGTGAGATTGAATCACGGAAAGAATAACGATTGGTAGTACTGTGGCTTGGTGGAGCTAGTAGAAAGAATAACAGCAAAATGTCAACGAAACCAAAAATGTCAAGTACAAAACAATAAATATCATCAAAGACAAACCGCTAATTTCTCTATTACAAAAGAACATGAAACAAGACCATAAAAACCCACCGCCCCAGTTCCGTCGCTACCTCCCAGGTCAGACGTCGGCTGGAACGACTATGTAAACGATCTCCGCGTCTTTGCCTGTACATGTCCCTAACAGTAAATTCGATTAAATCATGCTGGGTGGCTCTTTTGGGCTACGGCACGGACTCGGGCCGTATTGGATATGGGGAACGAACGAGAATGGCACATACAACAGGATTACTCCCAGGCACACGAACTAGAGGACGGCAAGGGCGTCAGCTGGTGCGACGGGATTATTGTGTAGTCAATGGGTAAGTGGCCTCTTGACTCAAGTTGTAGCATGCCGTATATATGAATGAAAATGCACTGCACAATTCCATATATATCCGCAGTTTCTAACATAGTTATCTCCACTAGACAAATATACATAGTGACTTTCCCAACTTTTATCGGTACCTTTCTACACATACGTACCTATATCATAGTCAACCTCCGAGGATCACCTATGCGTCTGTGTGTCCAACCTGGGGCGTTTTGGCCGGACGAGGGGGTCTGGGAGAGCGACGTTATTGGCAGCGGTGGGTCGGGGCGTTGCTTTGGGGTCTGAGCGATGACAATGGTGCGGGTGAAGATGACGGATGGTGACCCTCTATCTAGGAATATTGGTTGGTTTGTGAATTATTCTTATTGAGAGGTTACTGAGTTGGTTTTTGTTTTTGTTTTGAGGGTCATGCGTAAGTAGCAGGAGGTTTAGTTAGTAGATGACTTGGATTGATGTAACTAAATGATTGGTCACTTTGACATTGGATATCAATATCAGCACAATTTACACAAAGCCATTAAATCTAACCTTTATCCACTCTGTATTATTATATCTAAATCCCAAATCCTGACCACCTTCCCATTCACCCCATGATCTCCCCACTCCACCCATCCAAACTCTCTATCCTCCTCCTCCTCCCCCCACAACCCCGCCGATCACACACACTCCCCAATGCACTCCAGAGCCTCAGCCAACGCTCCTATTCGTTTAATATAGTCCCGTAAGAACAACCTAATGATAACACCTCCCAATCCGGGTTAACCGCCGGCCACCGAGACAGCGTGTGTTTGGCCATTAGTAGCCACCGGGCGGGGTACAGAGTGAAGGCAACTGGGCCGAGGGCTCTTTATGCCGCAAGAGATTATGTTTAACTTGCGGAGGATAATGGGGTGTTAAGAAAATGTTGAGGCGTGGATAGCCGGGTGAAGTAATTGGTGTAATGGACACTTGAGTGAATTGTGAGAGCCTAGATTCGCTTTCCTGCAAGTATGGTTATAGTTGTCAACGCCCCACACTTTGTGATAACCAACTCAATAGACCTCCTACCCAACATTTAATTTCCAACTTACTTCCAACAATCAAATCAGCCCTCCAAGACAATCTATTTCCAAGTTCTTCAAGGCATACATGCCATTCCCTCTCTTCAAAATAAGGCTTCCTGATCCACCAACCTGCATACAACCTCTCCATTACCTCAATAATAGCCATCCCCTGCATACTATCTTCCGTTATCCTGTATTGCCTCGGCGAGATAGTTTGCTACCTCATGACGCTAGGTAGCCGACAAAGTACCAACGGAGATCATAGTTCTGCACTCGCTTGTCTCAGTTTGTTAGAGCTTTGTGTTAATATTCAACCTTGAGTGTCAAGTAATGCGAAAGTCGCCAGTTCGACCCTGGTAGTGAGCATCCTTTTTGCCCGTTGACGGGTTGACTATCTTCGTGATATTCTTTTGGGACGTAGACGACATACAGCTATAATTTGAATCACATACTAGAAACCCCATCTCTTGAAATCCCATACAATTGAAATAGGTATAAACAAAAACAAATCTCACAGAATCCAAAAAAACCCCGAACTACTTTGCTACAATAAAAACAAAAACAAAAAAAAACATCTCAAATAAACGGCCCAAACATCAGATCATATAATGATATATCTCCAACAAGCCCACATTATTCTCCTTGACCAGGAGAACAACATGTACAGAAGTAAAAAGAAAGAAAAAAAGTCCAAGATAGCTACTATAATCCAAATCGACAAGAAATTGAGAAAAGACAGAAAGATAAAATCCATAAAGGAAATCGACACCCAACAAAAAAATAAATAAACCCAAAAGATCCTCAATTCAAGAAACAAAACAAGCTAAGCCCAAAGAATAAACACCCCGCGAGCATTTCTGTTCATGGAAGCCGTAGCTAAACAAAGAAAAGACCACCAAAAGCGCCACCAGCTGGCTGCACTTTTAAACAAAAAGGACAAATGAAAAAAAAAAAAAACAGACATAACTGTGCCCCCTCATCATATGGATCCCCTCGTCCTCTGCTTACGCGCCAACCAGTCACCCAACATATGATCCAACTGCGTCGTAATCTCTGCCAACTTCGCATTCTGCTCTCTAAATAACGGTCCTGCAATAGGATGCTCGGGACCCGCCGGCACAACATCTGACTTGTCGTATACGACCATCAGCATATCCCTGATATCCGTACTCGACTCGAAGAATGACCGCAGCTTATTGTCATTCCAAGTGCTAACTGTTGATGCCGCTGATGACCGCGATTCAGTACCCGTGGCAACAGATACAGACCCGCCCATTGTTTGCCGAATGCCAACGGATTCATCCGACACCAACTCCGGGGATGGCGACGACCCAACAGATGCATCATCTTGACTCGAGCTATCAGCCACCAGTGCTGGTGGTTGTGTAGGGGTATCCGGTAAGCCCTCAATAGGTGACTCAACCGCCCTCTGCACCTGTTTCGTCGGCGACAACGGCGCCGGAGCCATATCCTTGGTCCCCACTGATCCACCTGCCGAGCCCACAGGATTCTGAATAATGAAGTCTTCCTCATCCGCCGAATCCGAATCCAGATCCATCCGACTCATCGCCACACTGGCTGTCTGAACTGGCCCTTCACTAATGGGCGTCAGGACACCAACCTGAGTCATTGACGCATACAAGCCGGCCATTGATAATCTATTGTTAACCTTTTGTTGGGCAGCGGCGACAACCGCAGGGTCTTGTTCGACGACGCGCATCGAGGCTGGAGGGACGTTGGAGACATCGTTGCGGGGGCAACGTACTTGGCAGATGCCGCCCCCGTTGCAGCAGTGGAATTAATGGAGCTGGTGGAGCTTTGCTTTTGGAGTTTGCTGTTGCTCGATGTTCTCTGGGGCGTCATCTGACCTTCGGGAGTAGGAGTATCGCGATAATCGGTAGTCTCCATAGACTGCTTGCCGATAGACTCGCTGTCCTCGTCGACTGACTTCTTTTTCTCCTTGCGCGAGAAAAATCCGCGGATACCGCCAGTCTTCTTGTCCTTCTTCTTCTTGTCGTCTTTCTTGTCTGGTTGAAGGTCCTTATCCATATTGTCCAGACTGGGTCTCGCCTTGTCGTTAGCAGAATCACTAGAGATACGCCTGCCGCTGTCATCACGTAACAAATTGGGTGTGAGGGTAATTTTCTTCGTCTCCACACTGTCGTCCTTGTAGAACGAATCTGTGTTGCGAACAGTTCCATTTCTGGATCTGGAGATACCATCAGTCTCACTGTCATTAGTGATTGAGGCCCCCAGGGCAGCGTCACCCTCACTGTCTGATGAGATAACAATGTCGATTTCAGATGTTGAAGTAGAAGAAATCGAAGAGCCCTTCTTTGTAGTGAGAGGCTTGACCTTCGCAGTCTCATCCTGCATGTTGACACCTGCGGCACCGGCTTCCTCCGCACCAGACTCGCCTTGCTCTCCTTGCTTCTCTTCGCGCTGCTTCTTAGCCTCGGCTTGTTGTTGAGCAAACAAAGCCTCAGCGTCATCTTCATTCTCTGAGTCGGACGAGAACTCGGTCTCGTAATTCACAATAGTCGGCGCGGCAAAGGCAACAGTCTTACGTCGTCTCAGTACATTGAGGGCACCCTTTTACTCTTTCCAGGCTCAATAGGGTCACCAAGCATACCAGCCGAGAGCTATATGAATTTATTAGTCCCATTCACACCAATGTCTTCAAATATATTATGACTTACATCTAAGTTCCGGTGTTTGTTCAACCGAGCTAATCTTTCTGTAGGAGTCTCAATGTGCTCCGCAGGCAGATAACCTAATCAGGAAATTAGAACCCGCCACGTTATGCAACTTTGTACCAACCATATGCAACGGCTAAGCGATGGGATATGAAAATACAACCCAATGCTTCTCGGATGCCATGGCTCCATCACCTGAATAAAGAGAAGACTTACCAATCGAGCTATCCTTCACCACCCGAACAAGCCACCAATAACTGTTGCTGTCGTCAAGCAACATCATTGGCTCACCTTTGACAGCATTGGCCTGTCCTTCTACGGTAGCAACAAACGTATGCAGCGCATACACGAAGTCAAAATCGATATCCTCTATTTCTTTTTGTAAGCTTTCATCGCCCTAGGCTTCCATGATCCAATCAGACTCTTCGGGATCGTCGAGTTCTGGTTGGTCGGCAAACTGTTGATTGGTGATTGTTCCTTCTTTTTCCTTCGATTTCCGATGATCCACATTGTAGATTCGCGAATGAATCAGTATCTAATTCAACGTAGCTCACTTCAGCTAGCGGCAATAGAGGGTTGCACTGGCAAATCGCTCTGGTGAATAAATCAACTCTGTTGTCTTCGAGGTTAAATTCCGCCTCAAAATACGAATCTCGTTAGCGAACCTGCTCCACATGCCCGATTGTGGAATCAGTATTGTCAAGTAAATTTTGCATGTTATCGTCTGGTTGTCTGTTGTCGGAATCTTGTACCGGTGGGTTGATAGGCTTGTGTTGATTGGCAGGCTGCTGAGATTCATTAAAATCAAAAAGGCTATCTCTACTGGCATCCTACGATCCAATCGATGAACTGTCCATTTGTGATTCCAGCAGATGGCTCCGTACGGTGTTGTTACTGATAAGTCACAATGGTGACTCCAGGCTGTAGTTTCGTGGAATGATTGAAGGTCGTTCAGGAAGAGAAAGTGTCAAAGAATTGATGTGCAAGCCATATGGGCTTTGTACGTCAATAATGAATGGCTTCCATCTAGGGATCCGCAAGTCGAGTCGGCAGGCAACCATCATGTGTCGAAAATGTAGTGTTGTAGGTTGATTTGAGTCGAGCACAAGCATTGGAGAACTCGTTTGCGAGAACATTATTCTGTGCAAGAAAATCAACGCTTGTCGACTTCCGTGGTTAGCATTGAGCAGCTCGTTCAAGAGCACTGCGACTAGCAGTGAACACAGAGCGAATGCGCAGAAGAGAAGACAAAGAAGATCTGGCAAGACCATGGTTCTTTTCCGTTGGTGTATCGGAATCACCCTCAGAGCTATCTATATCATCTCGGTATACGTCGGAATCGGTATTGTCATCATCATGGATGCCATCGTCGTCGATTTCAATGCGGCCTTGCCGCGCCTGGTCACAAAAACGACGGCAAGAAACAATCAACAAAGGCAGCGGTAGCGCAATACGGGAGAGAACAATTAACGAACCATCTTCAATGGACGGAGAACTGGAAATCCGATCCATCATATCATCATCTATATCCTGATTATTATCGTCGTGGGCTTCATCGTCGCTGAATTCAGCCGACGCGCCGTTCTGGCCAGCGGCCAGCGGGTCGTCCTTCTCCATGGTCCGGCCACGAGAATCTGATAAACGGGCCGCGCTTGGCTCGTTCTTGTTATTGTTTAGGTCGTCGAGAATATCGAACTGGTTGTTGTCGAATGAAAAGCTATTTGCAAGGTCGCCAGTAATATGTTGGACGTCGGCGGCACTAGCGGAGGCAGCACTGTTTGACCAGGAAATCCGGGGATCGTGGCGGGTTGCGGTGGCTGATGACGACTGAAGACTTTGCGGTCGCAAGCGGGCAGGTGAAGAAGCCAAGTCGGATCGCGAAGAGACCAATGATATTGTCGAGCGGTCGTTTTGGAGTTGATAAAAGTTGTCTGTCGTCGTTAGAGGAAATTGTCACCAGCCAAGATCAACGCGGACTGGGCCGTCGAAGGGAAAGTCAAGTGAATGTGTCGTTATTGTAAGTTCCTTCTCTTTTTTTCTCTCGTTCTCTCCAAAGATCTAATAGTAGACAGGTATGGTGACTGTTCTGGGGGGGGTTCAGGCGAGGACTAGTATACGCTAAAAGCACTATCTCAAGAGGCAACAACGGTGGTCACAAAAGGAGATGACCAGTCCGGAGCAAAGAAGCAAGAGCAGGCGCTTGCAACCACAAGACAAGAGGCGTAGCGAGTTTTGGGGGTAACAGACACAAAAAAAAAGCAAACACGTCCTCGACAGTAGCAGATCAAGCAAAAAAAGTATGGAAAAAGCGTCTGGCTATAGGATACAAGGCTCATTCGTATCAACAGTGGTTCGCCTTTTGTAGATGCTTGCTCGTTGGCTTAACTAGCTAGTCCAATGGAAAACGGCTGGTTGTCTGGCCCTGTAAATCTAGGCGCAAGGAAAAGGAAAGGAAGTCAAGCGAGAAGTTGCGCGCCACCAGAAAGGCAGGAAAGAACAAAAGTTAAGATAATCCAAAAGGATAAAGAGTACGACAAGGGAAAGAACAGAGCAGACGCAAAGATGGCCAAGGGCAAGGGCCTAAGCCAGAAGCTGAAAGGCGAAGTATAGATGGACGCAAAAGCAACAAGCAAAGGCGAGCGTGCCAAACAGTCGTTGCAAGTGCCAATTACAAAGCTCGAGCAAACTTTGAAGCGCAATATATGAGTATAGTTATGGATAACAATATGCGCATAGAAATGTATAGATATTTCTCAAGATAGCACTATAAGTAGCAAGAAACCATATTTGTCTGATTCAGCGAGGTCTCACTTGAGTCTACACTGCAGCTGCAAGTGGGCTTGCATATGGGATGCAATCTGAGGAAGAGCGTGAGGCCTGAGAATGCCCTGGGATATGCGAAGAGCACATACTAGTTCAGCCATTTACGCATAGCTTGACAAACATTAGACTTTAAGCAGCCAACCACTTCAACTACATTGAGTCAAGACTGGTGATCGGCTACTTGCCCGATGTTAGGTGGCACTAATCCCTAATACCGTTCAAGAGCGCACTCCAGGCCCAGTCAGTCAACGAGCAGGGCAAATAAATGTATTATTTTCCAGGGTAGTGGGCTGGCCCGTGGCCCGGGCCATATCCGCATCTTGCGGTAGGGCATTTAAAAACAAATGAACTTGCCGTTGTTACAGTGTATCAACTATGCTTTGTCGGTTGCCATGGCTAGAAAGCCATATCGTGTGAAGTGAGGCTACAGTGTATATATAAGTGTTGAACGGAAACTAACAGAGCATCTCGATATCGTGATGCCAACTCGAAAGACTCGAAGTCACATCACAATATACATAATACATACAAGGTTTCTCTATTTAGAAATATCCAACATGTGACAAGGAGATATTCCCTCTTCAATATCTCCTAGTATCAAGACAGCCAAACTTGGGACAAAGGGCAATAGAGACGCATAACAGCCTACCATAGTCTACTCAGCCACAAGCATACCCAAGAACCAGGATGGCGCCCAGCAAACCCATGAAGGTTCCAACGATTCCATTACCAGCCCTAGCGGTGGTGGCTTGAGAGAAACGACAATCGACACATTCATTAAAAATAAAGACTTACTGGCTTGCACCTTTCCTTGGGCTTGTGACATGATGATATCACGAATTGTACAATGTTATTCGAGGAATGTGGCGGAAGTTGACTGGTGCATCTATGAGTCTGGAACGATCGTTAACCGCGCTTGGAGATCAAAACACCAGACAGCCGAGCCGAAGATGCGATATAGCGTAGCTGGTGGAGGCCGTATTGAGCGTTCTGTACAGCGTTGGGTATCACAGTCTTGTCGATAGTATAGTATAGTCGAAGCTGTCCACCGTATCTACTACGTGAGAATAATCGTCTTAGCAAACAATATCCCAAGTTCACAATGAAGATCCCGCCTAATCCTGCGTAGAGTTGCAGTCATTTCCTCCGTTATGCAGGTCCACGATTCCTTCACAAAGCAACACATTGCCCCATAACATGTTCGCTCTATCGATTCCCCTTTGACACACTTGCACTAGCACCGGCATCCACCCTGTCTCGACATGAAACACGCGTACCAACGAAACATTGCCATTATCCCATGATCCACGGAACACCACAACCACCATCAAGCATCCCGCATGAACCAACCCGACCCCATCAACCAAGAAACAGACCCGCTAGCCAATCCAGCTACTAAAGAATGTCGTCAATGGCCATCTCGAAGCCATCCGCAATGCCTCGCCATATCCAGGAATGAACAAAGGCGGCAGACCCCGAGGGGTAAACTGTGACAAGCCAATCATGAGAATATGGCACGCTTGGCCGGTGCCCTGGCTAAGCTGGGTAGGTCAGATTCTGCGAAACGGTAGAAGAGTGCCGAGAATTATTGACAGGCGGGGTGGAACATTCTTGGATTTTAGGTTGTCTTTCGGGAGATAACGATGGGTAGACATGTATGTATGGAACTACTAACTCACCAAATGTAATCGACGTCACAATATATCAGCGACTTTGGCGATGCTTTCGCAGCTCAGCAGCACAGACAGACGGCAAGACCAGGGCGCTTGGTAAATCGGATAGATGGCGTCGTGTATTATTGACAACGATAATGCAGAAAGATGTGAACGGTTTGGAGTATTCGAGGGGGCGCAATGGCATCTGTTGTTTCGAAATCTGAGGAGAGAGTGGGAGAGTCGGTAGATGGTATGTATCTGTATCTCCATGTATCGCGCGAGTCGTTGTGGCTAATTGATATGATGTGCCGCGCAGCCGTTACAATTATCTCCGAAATTTAAAGAAAAGTAACAAAAAATTAAGAACAAGGAAAATATCGAGTAGAAAAATAATAACAATGTTAGAAAATAGAATACCACTCAACGATGTTAAACAACACACCTTTCGCAATAAACAAAATCAAAATCTAACCAAAAAAATTAATTGAAAAGACATAGTTTCTTCGCAAACAATTTGAGGAAACAACGCTAACAGGTTCCTATTACAAACATAAAGAACGAAATCACAGAACCCACCGCTATTGCTATCATCTACGACCCTACTGCGGAAAGAGACGGCGTAGTTTGGATGGGGTTTGATTGTAAGCCCACCAAGAGGGATTAGGAGCTATTGATGATGAAGGTTATGGTTCCTTTACTCACTACCTTGATATTCAATGTGTATTTTTAGACTAACTAGCTAACTAGTAGCTAAAACATGCACTTTGTCGTCAATGGCCCACTCACTGTCAAAATATTTGCATATGCACCATAGCCCAAACACTAATGTAAACAATCATCCCTTTGTAAGGAACCCATCTCCCACTCCACCACAACCACTCACCCACTATATAAACGAGTCCACATTACTATAATCCCTTCCTACCTCTCCCCAATTTCCACCTTCCCAACCACCAATTCCTCCTCCCTAAATGCAGGAACGTCCAAACCCCCTTATTCAATCTATCTAATTCCCACCAATCAAATTTGTTATCACCATTTCCCGTGATACAACCAACTAAATCCAAATTGTCTCCAAATAATTAACTATCACCAACAAATCCACCTCAATCTGCCACCATGCCCCCGCTGAAATTAACTTACATTTTTAAACTTCTTCCAGCATAAGCGTCTCCACCTCCACCAACTCCGCCCAAACCCACGCATATTCCCCACAATACCTTCCCCATTGTCCGACAACCCATCAACTAAATCCGTATTCCGTAATCACTGACGATTCTCCATGTCAATCAACAAAACCCCTCCCATATATACAGTTATCTAGTCTCTAATCCTCCATACCCAATGTTCACACCCCTGATACCATTCATTCCAAACTCGTTCTTCCATGAGTAGTCGTCTGACCAATAGAAAATATTGGTTGTGCCCCTGAATTGTGAATTGGTTGGGTTGGCGCGTGGCTTACACGGGCTGTGGCAATATTATGACGAGGGAGGCATCCAGGGTTAAGGATTATGGACATTAAAATGAGTATGGTCATAACCCTATTGGTTATATCACTTGAATGTGTTGAATATATCATGAAGTCATGACTGTAATATCACGGAATATTTGCTCTCAGTATACTTTCGAGATCAGAACAAAACTACCGAATATAAATCCTTTACATTGCCATTACACACAAACAACCCCAATAAAATCTCTAACATGCACTGTACTGTAACTGATACACCCAAGTAGTTCAAAAACCATATTAAGTACCAAATCCAAACAATCAAAAGCTCAGCTTCTTTTTGTATAAGCTCCCACCATGTCACCCCGCCTATCTAAACCGACAACCTGTATCCAAGCCACCAAGCAAAGGAGAAGAATCCTCAGTGAGCTTCTCTCCAAGTCTTAGATCCAAAGTCGTCAGAGTGACACCCAGAGGCATTCCGAATGGTACTGTGATCAAGACACTCAAAGCAGAAAAGATACAAAAACGCCAATATAAAAACTTTAACCCAATAAGTACACCAAATCATGAAAGGAGAAAACAAAAACAGGAAATCAGATAGTCATTTGCCAATCTTCACAACATTAGGTGCCATAGACCGAGATATTGATCTAGGCGAACCGAGCGTTCTGCTTTTTCATGCTATGTGGTTGTTAGTAGATGTTCTCTAGGGATTGTGATATCATGGAAACTTACAAATCAAAGAAGGCGAACTGGTCAGGCGAGCTGCCATATTGGTACACAAATCTACTCGCCAAGTACGAGCCAAAGATAGCACGAACATAGTTATCCGGCACACGACCAATGATCGTATCTAAGCCAATCTTGTCTAGCAGCAGCTTAGGAAGAGCTTGAGAAAGAACACCACGACGAGTCTTCTCATCCGCCCACAGATCCGAGTGCTGCAGCTGCTCATCCAGAGTCGTGATGGCAACTGATAATTTATCAGACAGAATGCTGCGAGCAATTCCAGTCTCGTCGTGCTCGCGCCACAAAGCCTCAAACTCGAGACGGGCATTCTCACAAATCTTGGCCTGGACCTCCTTGACGTAGTCCTTGTAGAACTGGGGTGCCTCACCGGTCTTGTCATCAACGCACATGTGCTTCCTGAAGCTCTCATCGTCAAACGACAGAGCAGCAAGGACCTCCATAGAAGACGAAGTCACACCACCCTTGTTGGTCGAAGCATCCTTGAAGAGAATGCAGCCGGCCTCCTCAAGACGGAGCTTTGCGTCCTGCGAGATGAACAGATTGGCACCCTCCACGATGTACGGGATGGTAGTGCGGCCCTCAGAGATGAGCTTATTGACTGAGAGAAGGTCAATCGACTCGGGACGACCACCGCAAGGAACGAAGACATCGGTGTGGCCGGTCTGGCGAAGGTGGAAGGTGTTGCGGAAAGCAGTGCCATTGGTGACGACCTCACCGGTAGGAAGCTTGATCTTGGAGTCATCACACAGAACGCGGTAACCATCCTTGGACAGCTTCGAGCCGTCGTACTCGCTAATCATGAGACGGCGTTGGGCTAGGCTTAGGAGCTCAGCAGAGTCAAGACCATTGGGGTCGACAAGGACACCGGAACCATCGACGATAGAAGTGTATTTCTCGTTACCCAGAAGAATTTCATTGGAGCCGAGATCACCATCGGGACCACCAGTCTGCATCTTGCGAACGGTCGAGGGGTCAAGATCGAGCTTGCGGTAAATACCCTTGACGTACTCACGGACCGACAGAGTAGTCATACCGTAGCGGTCATGGGGAATACCACCGAGGCGAGGAGACTTGCCGGTGAAAAGGACTTCCACCAGGGAGCACCACGGAGGCGAGCGTGTTCGGTAGCCCAGTTGACTAGATCGGCAGTGTTCTCATCGGGACCCATGAACAGGATCTCGGGCTTGCCGTACAAATCAACAATAGGATTCTTTATCCCCGGAGTCTGAGCAGGCAGTAGAAGATCCAGAATAGCATCAATATACTTCTCAAACGCCTCACGAGCGTTGTCTTGAGACTTGGGGTCCAAAAGGATAACACCCTTGGAGCCACCCTCGGGAATGTCCTTGTTCTTACGTTGCTGGGTGCTGGCTAGACCATAATTCTCATCAAACAGGTTGCGAGCGTTAATAGCATACGCATCCTTGCTGCGAGACTTGACAATCCGAATACCACCACGAGCAATGTCCTTGAAACGGAGGTGGAAGCCACGGGACTCACCCGAGATGATGAGGAACATGCCGTACAGAGGCTTGGGATACTCGGTCTTGGGCAGGAACGAGGGGTCCAAGCGGAAAGACAAAGCAACCTTGGTGGGAGTGAAGAAGTTGGTCTTAAGAATAGCATTGTTGAAGATGCGGAAAGAAGTGAAGACCATCTCCTCATGTTCATTGTCAAACGACTTGGAGATGAAATCACGGAGCTTGTCATCCGACATCACTTCGACAGCAGGAGTCGGGGCAACAGCGTGGCGCTCGTAGCCGGGACCAACCGACAGGTGGACACTGGCAAAGGATGCGTACAAAGTGCGGACCAGCTCAGGGTACGACTTGATGATCTCCAGAATGTAGTCGGGGGTGAAGGTCTCAGTACGAAGACGGCGTTTCAGCTTGGAAAGCAGCGCAGCGTGGGAGTTGTTATCAATATCCAAAAGCTGCTCAAGAGAAGCGTACTCAGGACCCAGACGGTTGAGGAAGTCCTGGACAAAGACCCAGACACAGTGGCCGTAAATGGCCTCCTGAAGACTGAGATCACCGGAAGTGACAACAGACTGGAGCTTATTCTGGGGCATGCAGTACAACAGCGAGATCTCCTTGGTGATCTGATGGATCGACTGCTCAATCGACAAGAACTCAGCCTGAAGGTTCATGGCAGGACGGAGATAGACTGACATGACAGTGATACCGTTGGCGAACTGCTCAAGATACTTGCGAGAGGAGGTGACACCGTAGTAGTGGTACAGATCAGAGAGGGCGGAGAAAATACCGCGAGCAGTGCGAGAGCGGAAGGCAATGACCAGGCGCTTCTCAGCCATACCATCGACGTCAAAAACCTCGATGACAGGACCGGTTCTAGCAACAGCCAGTTCGATGATCTCTTGGTAGATCTGCTTGGTGTTCTCGGTGGCCTTCTGGAGGAAACCGTGGTCGGCAATAACGCTCAGGCGAGTATCGGTAGGATCTGTCTCCTCGGGCTTCTGCTTGAAGAGACACTGGTACACAAAGTAGCAGCGGAGGGTAGCCTTGGAGTTGGGGCTGGCTCCCAGAACACCGGGAGACCGGAAGGTCTCGACACGAAACTTTGAGGGGTTACTGGAGTCCAGGTACTTGGCCTCAAGACGCTCCTCATAGCGGGGACCATCGACAACACTCACACCAGGCTCACTGGTGTCAATGTAGATGGCGTGGTCGGCAGACTCCATGTCGAGACGGATCTCTTCTCGGCGATCCTGGCGTGACATAGAAGCCACCTTGGCGGCGTAGAGGAGGTGATGTGGTTGGCAATGATGGCAGGAGACTCAATCTTGAAGTAACCATCATCAATGCCAAGGTCATTGTAGAACCAAGTGATCTGGGCATCAATAGTGTCCTGGGGAATCAGAGCAGCCTTGGCGATAATACCCTTGACTGGAAAGAAAAGAATAAAGTTAGAAGAGAGTTCGCGAAGATCGGGCGCTCGTGGGTCTCGAAGTTGGGATGTCAAAAGTGGGGTATTGTTCCCAAAGAGGAAATTTTACCAAACACTTCAAGACAATCCCCAAACCATAAAGTCACGATGCTTAAAAGAAAAAAACTTACCCTCAGCCATCTGCTCGGCCTTGCCTTGAAAGGCTTCAGCAACATAACCAACAGTAGCTGACCGCAACCTGCGGTGGCCGTTGCCGTCAAGTCTGGCCTTGAGAGGCATTGCCAGATGGGCGGGTTGAGAGTTAGGCTGAGCCGAACGGGGAGCAGCAATTTCCCCCATTGCGTGAAATGTGGGTGACTGGGTAATAGCACAATGTTCGGGGGTTCTATCAGTAGGGGAACCGAGGTCAGTGGTGTTCAAGCTAAGAGCTAACATGGTGATGTGTGTATGTGGAGGGATATTAGATGTAGAAGTGCACAGCACTAGATGAGGGTATGTAAGAGTAAAGACGTAACGAAAGATCTAACAATCTATGAGGAAAACAAAAGAGCAAAGGTCATGATGGAAAAAGACAAAATAGTGTGGATAAGGACATAAGTGGCAGAGAAGAAAGGTAGAGAGGACAACAGTGGGCTTTTATATCATTAAGATATAAGTGAGCCTATTCGAAGCTCGTGTCCGTTATCTACGGATCGAAAGCACGACCCTAGATATTGGAAGGTGTGTGATAGTTCCACACCACCCTCAGCCTGTTGATAAGTCAGGGTGTTTGAATAGCCACCCCTAAGATAGCTCTGTAGAGTCTAATCTGGAGACCAGTCTCTTCTCTACTTCAGAACTGGTGGCTGGATCAACTAATACGACTCGCCCAGAGTATTTTATCTTCTCTAGCAACCAATATATCACCAATGACACTAGAAGGGTTTAATGGGGAGAGAAAGGGCAGAAGGATGCGCGATACAGAGCGGAAGCAACAGCAGAAGCGGAAACCTGAATACTGCACCGAAGTAGCGGCACGATTTTCTCTCTAATCTATTGCAACACAGGCCGACGGTTCTTGTTTCTAGAGTTTGCTAGAGTGCTTCACACCGCCAAGGGCCATCGCACAGAAATAGAAAAACAGGATCCGCCAAATTGGACCATCAGTAAACAGGTCCAAGCCAGTAAAAATGTGGCTATTTCGCAGGATACTGGTTGCTTCAACGCCCGGCCTCAGCTTAGGTACTGGAGCAAGCACAGGGCTGACTGATAAGGACGAGACAGCCAGGGGATAGAGGGGGCGCAGAAGAGGGGGGCGGCGAAGAGAAGTGGGTGATATGTGATGGGAGACCGAGGTTGAAGCTGCATCAATAGCTCGATGGGACGCTGGCTTTGGATTGAGCGTAGACTTACTGGATAGAGGATTGGTTTACACGCCACAGAAACTGAGGATCAGTCGTGTAGCAGGAAGGGCGACCAAAATAGGCACTAGACAATTAAGCTAGGGCGTGTAGATGGCTGGAGTCGGTCAGCATGAATCGATGAGATATCAAAATGTCGATGAATTAGATGGATTGTAAGATGGTATTGGTATAGGAGGGAGTAAATAGTGGTAGATGGGCAGATATGTAGTCCTGATAAAGGGATATGATGAGTCCATCTTCACAGAAAAGATATCGAGGCCAACACCCAGATATCGCTGAACCAAAAGCAACAAGAACTTGTAAATCAACATCGAGGAAAGAGCTAGCCCCGAAGCCAAACAGCCATTCAACAAATCCACGATGATGCGTGAAGACGATATTGAAGCTCCATGTCCGACTTCAAGTTGCAGGTATTACAGACAATTGATAAGGGTTGATCCAGAAGTTCTCAAAAGGAAATTGGTGAGCTTTTCGTTTTTCAATGGAAGGCACTGTAAAACTAAACTTCCCTTAAATCCAGGAATTTGATCGATGGACGCATTTCTTGGAAGGTACTGATAAGCACTTGTCTCAATACTTGCCAGTCACATCCAGACTCTAAACCAATACCAAATATGAATTTTGCCTAATGACATGAATGACCTCTTGCAAGGACACAACATATTCTCCTTTTTCCTTGTGCAGCTAAACGGGACCAAAGGTACGAGCTATGATGCAACCAATCTTCAAAATAGAAGAACAAGTTTCATTGGGAAAAATCGAGCGGCAACAATAGCCCAGAATGTAACCCTGCGGCCGCTGCGAACCACATTGGCCAAAACAAGTCCCGGTCCCAGCTGAGGCGCCAGATCTTATGAAGTCTAGTACCAGCTAAAGCCAAAAAAGAAAACAGAAAAAATACTTCCTTATCTTCTCGATGCCGTGGCCATTGGCCCGTGTTGTTCTATATATAAACAAATCTGTTGCAAAAGACGGAAAGCGATCATTTCGTGTTGCCCGGGACTAACACTATTTGGGAAGCCGAGCTTCTAGCGGAAGGGAGACTCAAAGATAATGATATCAACTATGCAAGTAGCGAATCAGAGGCATTGGGATCTAGTAAGATGGTCTAGTGGATGCTAATTGAGACTGCGGCGAAGCTTCTATGGTGAAGTAAGGCCATGTTTTGCGTCATGTAGCCATATATTTCATGGGGCACAAGGGTCTGGCGGTGAAGTCAAAGATAAGAACTCTGCACACCGCGATAAAATAAACAATAAACAAAACGTGACCTAGAAGCTCGCCACTACAACACCTTCTACACGTAGAAGGTTCCCAATTTCCGAGTAACAACCTAGTAAACCACTCCCGCCCCCTCCGCAATAACCTGTCGTCCGGAGGAAAGTGTATACCACAGTACTTTCCATACATCAGACTAGGATTTGATGATGCCAAAGGACTGCTCGCTTGGGAGGGTAACATGTCACCAACTCATCCTCAAAGGCTCAAAAGGAAGGAACTTCGGCATAAGAAAAATCGTGAGCCGATGCAAGTTCTTTCCTTTAAATAGGGACTTTTTTTTGGGGACGAACGGGATGCCAAGGTTTCTCGGGATTGCGTGATTGACGGGGTACGGGGGCGGCGTCACTTGGGCCGATGGGCCGATGGGCTGTATGATGGGCGGTGGGACAGGTGTGATGCTGACGTTATTATGGAGAGAGCAAAGCTTTCTGGTGAACAGTTGAACAGGGATAACGGGAGGTAGAGAGGGAATTGAGGGTGGTTACGGCGAGGATGAGTCCGGAAGCATATCAGACATTTTGATAACAGGCCGGATAGAGTGGTGCAGGGACCTACTTGGGTATGTAGTGAGTGAACGACATAGGTTGGTTGCGGGGACCTATAGGACCGAGGGGAATTAAGGGAGGTAGGTGAGACATGAGATAGTGGGGGTACACATGACGGTAGTAACGGGGAATCGGGGGTGGTGTAGATAGGATGCCGGTAGAGCAGAAGGGGAATAAGATGGGGGAGTAGAGGATATGCATAGTATGGGGAGACATAGATAGGGAGATGCATACCGAATATTTGAGATATGTACCGTTATGTCTGACAACGGCGAGGGATTGATGATAGTACAGAAGAATAGACGATATCACAGATATCGATTTAAGTACAAAAGTAATAAGATGGAAACAAACAAAGACAATAAGACGGATGATGAGCGGCTAGAATGCCTTGAGATATCAGAAAAGCGATGATGATTGTGATGGTGATGATTATAACGGCGGAATAGCAGGAAAATTGGACTGGGAACGAAGCCCTTTTGTAGTCTAGTGACTTTTCTTAGCTTTTGAGGACCATCGCGAACAAAAGCTTCATATTAGTCTTCACTTTTCCCACTTACAAGCTCAAACAGCATAGAAACGGGTTTAGCATCGTGGCGATAAAATAAGATAATTTAATTGATGAGGAAGGGCCATTTATTTTCATACAATTTAGTAAACCTTCTGTGTTTCTCGAGGTTATAGAAGGATCAGCTCACTCATAGGGTGGCCCATAGCTGGTGAGTGAACGTGATTCAGAGCATGAGGCCCTGTGACTAGGGGCCCTCGATGCTAAAACGTGGCCACTAAGACTTAACTATGGGGCTTCGAGGGAGAGGTGGACAATATATCATTGGCAACTTTATCTCTATGATATCAACTAATACGAACATGACTTCTTCAGTATATAAAAATTCAGAAATAATTACAATATTCCTTCAAATATTAACCATGAGACAAAGAGGTACCTATTACCCATGATCACAATCCATAAAGATACATATATCTATATGTAAACTTAGTGTTATCCCAAGGTATCTATCAAACAGTGTTAATCTCCCCAGGTATTCCCTCCCCTCCCCAAAAAAACAGCTAAGTAAAAACAGTGCCCGGCTCACAATGTCCTAGGTGTTTTCATTTGTTTATGTCCGGGTCTTTCGTAGTCTAGTAACCCCATCGAAAAAACAACCCATTTAATCACTCTTCATCATCATAAATTCTTCACGGCAACCGTTGTAGCTGTTCACTGCGTCGCGAAACAAGTATCATAAGTCAGGACAAGCTCCGAAAACACCGTGTATCATGATGTCAACTAAAACAGTATCTGGGTGTAAATTGATACATGACAAGTACACATCGAAGTGTAGTAGATGATGTACGGTGCGGATATATCTTAAGTCGCTCTCGAAGGGTACTTGTGTTTGTTTTAGACTGGTGACGATGCTATGTACAGCATGACATGGAACTACAAATGTGGACACTCAGGGTTGAAATTTTCACTTTGTGGGCGCTGGGCAGGAGGCATGAGGCAAGCAGTATTGATATCGTCGAAACGAGCATTAGACAGACGAGGGACTAACGACGGTTACTCTAAGGTGGTTGTCGTCTCGTCTTGTCTTGTCCTGTCCTTTGTTGTGTGGTTTTGGTAAGTGGAAAGGAGTTTCGTTCACTGCTAGGATGAGAGAGAACAGGAGAGAATTGTAGGAGAGGAACTCCGAGGAGAATGGGCTTCGGGGTTGGTGGGTTAGTTGATGACGGATATGTGAGATCTGTTCTGATGATCATGACCATTAGTGTGAGGTTGGGGATGTGAATTTTGCCCCGATTAGGTAAGTGTAATATGTTGAGAGTAGTTCTTGAATCATTCTTTTTTTAAAAAAATACATTTATATTTTTCTTCTTTTCTTCCAATCGCGTGATGGAACTTGGAGTTGATACAAGCCTCGATCTCCTTCACCAACAATTGTGACATAAAAATGATACAATTTTACACAATCCATTATTCACCACCGAATTCCATTGAAACTTCCACAGCTACCTCCAATCCTCCCCCACTAACACATTCACCCCCCTTCTCCAACTTCTCTGTCCCACCATCATTGTATTTCCCTTAGACTCAAAACTCCAGCTCCCTTCTCGTCTCAAATCCGTCATGTGACCCCGCCTACAACATTATTACATGATAAATTCTAAATTTAATGGGGCCCAAGGCTTCCGGGGCCATCATGACCTGCTGTGGCCTGAGTTGGGAGAGAAAAGAGTTTGGAGGGCGGTGTTACTCGCTATTTACAGTATCATGAAAGTTTCCGTGGGCCGACGGCTTGCATTGGGGATATTTATCTTTATGGTCACGAAATCAATTCGTCACAGGAGGCCTAGGTTAAAATTTATCAGGAAAATTCGGGGTAATGAGTTGAGACAATAATTCATGAGATTAATTGATGTTACTCATTCATTATTGATTCATTTTTATGAAAAAAGTACTATCACTTGTAGGTTATTATTCGAGCAGTGTCTCCATTGATAAGATATGTTCACCATGGATATCACGATCGCGACGATCGCTATCATAATACATATCAAAAGGGATCGTACCTAGTCATTGGGAATTGCCGCCCTTTGCCGAATAGCTTTACAGCTTCTTTGGTGAGATCGATCTGTGCCACGCGGCTAGTGCTGGTTTTCCCCCTGTAGCCAATCCGCGATGGAATGTTCAAGAGTGGATTTGACGATATCAATCACGAGTCTCAATGGTTGTGACTTGTCTTGGTGTATATTCTCTTTGGTATTTTTGTTTTCTATAGCTGATTGATTTTACTCATCGGAAATCGACACTAAGGAATCCACCCACTTATAGGCCATAAAACCATCAATTCTCTGTTTCCTTGACGATATTTTCCCAGGGGCCCTCTATTTTAGGTCATCAACGCCATCCCTCCATGGGCCCGGCTTTCCTCTTTTTGCCCTTAAGGCCATCTAAGATCCTCGTTAAACGGAGACACTGGCGCCCTTGATGATCTGTTTAATCAATGCATCATCATGATAATGGATTAGAGAAAGAGACATTCAAGACATAGTGTCTAATTTTGGATGCAGATACTTATTGTGAAGAGGTCGACCAAGGAAGAGTTTTTACGAGTTACTGAGATGACAGGTGGGATATCATGAGATAGATGCGGCAGTTTTGAAGTGGAAGCCGTTCTTGGAGATACTGGAGGCGGTGATGGAGAACACGCTAAAGAATAATATTCGGAAGAATTAATCTGTTGGTCAGTCAGAACAGTTTGGTTGTCATAATAGCTGCATCTCGAAGGATACACTTGCAGCTTCGATGATCCGATATCCCGTCAACAGTGAATACATTCAAGATACCACAGCAAATGGTGACTTTATCCGCAAACAACATGTACTTTTCAAACATTTAATACCCACATGTAGAAACGACAACATATTATTGGCGCTCATCACCACCGACTCAACACTTCAAACCCATACACTCCCACACCGTCTATCTACAACAGGCCTCAAGTCTTCATACGTCTATCCCATCTCGCCATCATCCAACATGCACCGCCCTGCATCACCATCTGCACCATTTGCATATCCAGTCCTGGGACACCCTCAGCTAGCCCCCGAGCCCGCAAGATCTTTTGGCATGGCTGCGACATTGACTACTCGTCACTTTTGCCTGGATTTCTTTAAGTTCAGAGCTTTTGTTACTAGCCCAGATTGCGAATGAAATATGGGGATGGAGGAATGTGATCCTGGAGGGGTTAAAGGTGTTAATTGTTGGCTTGGCGGTTGGTATAACAATGGGCGATCGGAGAGAGCTAATATATTTAGTTCGAAACAAGATATGTCAAAGACAAACACTGAGATGTCGAATTTAATTTCAGTGAAAGGGATCTGAAACATACTCAGATCACCTAGTTTAGCCTGTAATACTTGGTGATAACCTGTGGTTGAACACAGAAGCTAGTCAGCTGACCTCAACTCACCACGACAACCTACCGCCCACCACTAACACAGCCTCCCGACTGCAACGGTACCATAGCGACTCGGCTATTCCCCTGCATAATGCAATTCTTCACCCTAATCACCACCTCGCCTCAACTACAGCCTCTACACTATTCGGCCCCCTCCCGAACCCCTAAGCCCCTCTCGCCTAACACTTCCGACAATGCACCGAGTCTTCGGACCTCAATTCCACCCGACAACTAAAGTTCCTTACCACTTACATAGCGAAGGGATAGCGAGTTGGGAAAAAGCTTTTATTATCTATCGCGGATGTCATGGTGGAGGAATCATTTTGCCACTACCGCTATTTCAGGAACCGGGCCGGCCCACATGGTAGGAACGGGAGTACAAAGGTTTGAGAGAGAAATAAATTTAATTCGTTGGGGATAGTGCAGTCGAGAGAATTGATCAAAGGAAAATTGATGAGGTGGCAATGATAGGTGTCAGTGGTAGAAAATATGGATAATGGGGATTGAAGTTATGCTTCGATAATTGTTCTGGAAGCCGGGAATCAAGTAGTGGCTTTCACGTGAGTGTCGACACTGCAAGTTACGGTAATCCTAATGATATGTTTTATTCTCTATAAATTTCATTTAAGACTCCACTGTAATAAAAAAATCAATCGATTACATTTCTCATATTCGGATACATTACACCGTTGTGTTCATTTATCCAAAGAAATTCCACCAACTGTTCTCTATTTTTCCCGCTTGACTCCCTTACTAATATTGTCACCATTTTACAAACACTGTATATTCATTAGTAACAAAACCTACCCACCGTTGCGGTGTTCCGCCTCGTGATCTGATAAACCCCTCAAAACAGGGTGCCTATCAAAGAAAAACAATACGTTTCTCAAAAAATACTTCCCAAAGCGTCCAACCCTCGACTTTACTCCAGATAATCCGCCCCGAACTGACCACCCGTCCTTATTAATTGACTGGCGAACAAAAGAATGCCGAACCGAAGCGAAATCCCTTCAGGGTTGCTACCTATGGGCGACGGCCGGCGGGGCTGGATGAGTAATTACGTACGGGGGACGGAATAGTGAGGAATTAATCTGGGGTGCGAGGATGGGTTAAAGACGAGCTGGTCCGCAGGCAGTTCCTGGAGGTATTGCGTGGTACTGATGGTTATTTAGGGAGGGTAATAAGGGAAAGGGGGATTTTCTAGGGAAGTGGAGACAGTGCTGCTGTGAATAGTGTCATGATGGATTGCTGTTGACGGAATTTGGAGAAGAGGGGCCAGGGCATTGAATAATTGAGGGTTTTTCTCAAGAAAAATTGAGGATCTAGGAGATTTATTTTGGATTTTTCTAGTTTGTCTTGGTAAGAATTACCTGAGTGTTGGAGATAGCCATGTTAAGATGATGAATCGACGATGGATCAGACACTTCTTTGTTCTTTGTGGGTTGCTGGGCCTCATTAGACTTTGAGCTAGACGGTATGTGATCTCCATACGCACATCACGAGACCATTAGAAATTTGTATTCTTTTCTCAAACAGCGGGGATGCCTTCAGCCAGGCCTAGGCGGTTCCTGACGGTCCAACCATTGTTGATTGTATCTGTTGTCTGGGCTTGTCAGGTATTTTGAGAATGAACTTATAGTTGGGACCTAGCTGGTTATTACGTACAAAATGTACATCGTGAGCCAGCAAATTTGCACACCATAGGCCACGAGGTCGAGGGGATGGGATCATGGCTTTAATTTGGACTTCCAATCATGGGGCGGAGAGGACACACGGAGAGAGATCAAAGAGGTTGGACATACAGCCTCCCCGCTACCAACGAGCTCGCCATCAAACTCACCTCAGTCAAAAATACTACAAAACTAACAAACCATTAACGAGGCTCTGTTCGGAAGAATCAACCGGTGATCATCCCGTCGAGTCCTGCCGAGGGATTCCCGTCAGGGTTAACTGTTCTCCAATTTTGTAGATGTCTCCCCCACAAAATACAGTATTGGGGATACGAGGAGACTACTATTGCTTTTAGTGATTTTTCTGGCTATCTTGGAATCGCCGATGGGAATTTAAACTTTGTAATTGATACGACATGGATCATGGAGTTGCGGATGGGCCTCAGGTAGCCGGGGAATTTATGAAATCTTGAGATGGCGAGTTGACTCTGAAGCTTCATTTTGATGTGAGGTTATGGCTTTATGAGACAGTATATCAGGAAGTTTAATATATACTGTGTATCTTCATCAAGTAATGGCATCCTCAGTTTATACCCTTTGTGATGTCGTCAACTCGAGTATACTTGGCGTTGTGTGTACAAACATATAGCCGAATGTGTCAGAATCGGTGAATAATACTTGCAACCAACTGATACTGTATGTCTTCGTCTCAAACTCCAAGACATTCAGTAATCCCGAGGCACATACCAATATAACCGTTTAGGAATGCAACTGCTCACCGCTGGTTCACTACCATTTTGGAGCCCATCTCTAGCTCGCCCATGACGACACAACCAAGACCGTTTGCTGATACACAGGCCCATAAATATACTGATTACCATTTCTAGTGTCAATTACATCTTTGATTGCAGTCGTGATCATCTAGCAACCTTCAATATCTTTCTATCAATCACACAGTTCGTCTGTTCTAATTACTTAAACACATACGCTGTCTGGCTACCCTGCAGCTCACACAGCCCTTATCCTCGACACCCAAAGTGAATGATATCTTATCCCCTTCGGCGTCAAACACCATCATTGTCACAATAGCCATCGGGGAATAGCTCCCAGGACACGATCCCGTTGGTCGGTTGTTGTATTTCCAGTTGTCATGAAGGATTGCGAATTGGTCACGGTAGAACAGCAAATTATCGTTACCTTAGTGGGTGAGAGGCCAAGAGTTGGGTTGGGGGAATGGCCCAAGAGGGGGCATGAGATGCAAGGAAGAGTTGGGGGTAATATGGGCGGGAAAGGAACCAACCAACGGGACGGGTATTATGTAAGTGGAAGCGGAACGGAGGGGACTGTGTAATGTGGGAGCATGACCGAGGCAGTTGTTCCGAGGGGATGTTTTAGGAAGAAGCGGGTAAATGACTGGTTTGAGAATGGAGAAATGGTCTGTCTAGGCATTAAGTTAGTTAGAGAGGTTGCAAATGTAAATATAAATGAATTTTATTAATCAAGCCATGCTCAAAATGACGGCATCGAGTACTAAGCACCTAGGGTTATTTCACAGTTGTTCCTATATAGGGTTGTATATCAGGGTTCCACATTATCAGCAATTGTCATCACACAGGTAGGATCAAACGAAGTCCAAGAGTTCTGCAGAATACAAATTCTGATACAGCAAAGTAACGGCGGATCATCTCAAGATTGACTCTAAATCACAAGAGAATGATGATACTCTAAAACATTTTATCGATACCTACAGTAACTTTCCAAATATTACTTCATGTTCGTCTTCAAATGGAAACTACATGGAAATTTGCGTTCAAGTGACGTCGACTCTTGCTGTTTCCACAAAGGCTGCCCTTTCTGTTTTGGGAAAAGCGGAGGCTAGCGAGGTCTGAGCTGTGTTCTGAGACTCCAACACAAAATAATCTCATCTCGACTTCCATCATGACCATGTGAGTTTGTAACCTCACAAAAGTCATTAGCGCAATCTCATCTTTATTGAATTTATTGCCGTTGAATATATAGCGTTTTCCAAGAGAAATATTAGGACATTTTTACAACGACGACCACAATAAGAAATTAATGAATCCGCTCAGAACGTATACCCGGAAGGATGCCGAGGAGTTGGATGCGGGGGATGGGCTGGGGTTTACTAGAAGGGAGTTTATCATTCCGACGAGGAGGGAGATTAAGGGAACGATGTTGCCTACTAAACGTAAGTTAATGATTTGCTGAACCAGGAATTAAAAGGGTCATGAGGTTGGTGAAGGTAATTAGATGGTTTGTTGTACTGCAGATGCTGTGCCTCATGTCGGGCTTGATGTCGGAGATATAAACTGTGAACGGATAAAGTGGGTGTTGCGATTACATCATTAGAGTCGCTTGTGCCATATCTGGACCCTCAAGATCACACCAGATGGAATCCTATATCAGTTTGATCACACGCTAACACCCTCATAGCCTTTGTCGAAGACAAGGAGTACTATGAAGCCCCCAAGGCCGTCTATCTCGTCGGTAACTCTCTCGGCCTCCAGCCTCGTCGCACTCAGGACCGTCTGATACAGTACCTGAACACCTGGCGTACTCAGGGTGTTCAAGGCCACTTCAAACCGGTAGATAAGTCTCCTTTGCCGACTTGGTTGGATGTGGATGACCGGGCGGCTGAGATGATGGCGCCGATTGTCGGGGCTGACCCGAAGGAGGTTGCGGTGATGCAGACGTTGACGGCGAACTTGCATTTTTGTTGTCGGCCTTTTACAAACCAAACAAAATTGGGAGACACAAGATTATCATTGAGACCAAGGCGTTCCCCAGTGATCAGGTAAGTTATCATCAAGATATTAAACTGGATCATCGTCAATATGACTAATATGAAATCCTTTAGTACGCCGTAGAAACTCAAATCAGACATCATGGCTTAAAGACTGAGGATTCCATGGTATGCATTGACTTTCCCAGCAACGATATCATCACCGAAGCGTACTTGGCCTCTATCATCGATAAGCATGCCAATGACACAGCGATCCTTTTGCTCCCTGGCATCCAGTTCTACACCGGCCAGCTCTTCAATATCAAGAAGATCACACATTATGCTCATAGTAAGGGGATCTTTGTCATCTGGGATCTCGCGCATGCCGTTGGCAATGTTGAGCTTTATCTTCACGACTGGAACGTTGATGCGGCTGTCTGGTGCTCGTATAAATACCTGAACTCAGGTCCCGGGTCCATTGGCAGTCTCTTTGTCCACGTAAGGAACTCTCTCGTTACCACTCAAGCCGATGACTCCAACGCTTCCTCAGGATACCAGAACCGTCTGGCCGGTTGGTGGGGCAACGACAAGTCAACTCGCTTCGGCATGATGAACAAGTTCCATCCGGTGCCCGGCGCTAAGGGTTTCCAGTTGAGCAATCCCAGTGTCCTCGATATCACTTCGCTCTGCGCGTCCCTCGAAGTCTTCAGGTTAGCTGGGGGCATGCCTAGCCTCCGCGCTAAGTCTAAGGTGCTGACTAAATTTCTGGAGGACCTGCTCATGTGTGGTCTGCCGCCGAGGGCCCACCAGCACTTCAAGATTATCACGCCGTTGAATCCAGAGGAGAGAGGTGCCCAGTTGAGTTTGAGGTTAAAGGGGATCTCGTTGGAAAAGGTGATGGAAGGCTTGGAGGAACAGGGGGTATTTGTGGATGATAGAAAACCAGATGTGATTCGAGTGGCTCCGGCGCCACTGTATAACAGTTTTATGGATTGTTATGACTTTGCAATGGCGTTTCAGAGAGTTCTGATTCCGGAGAAAAAGCAGAGTGATGAGATTAATAGAGGGTAGAAATGGAAAGATATAATTCAATTTAATACTTAAAAATACATGTGGTCTTCTCTTTTAGTCTCGGTGAGACTCTGCGTTGGTAAGTATTTCGGTGTGATTGTACTCACCGTGAATTTGATATCACCGCCTACCGGAAACGTAAACTTTGACTCAATATTAATTCTGCCACTTGCAACCGAACTTAATATTCGTGAATGCATCAACCATCAAACTGCATTTGCGCCTTCACCAATTCCATCATTTCATCTATTAAACCGCGCTCTTTTTCACAACCATTATGAGTGACGATGAAATCGAGATCGAACAGCCCGATTTGGCCCCCGATGACCCCATGCGGGCCTTCATCCCTAAGTCCTTCGGCAAACAAGTTAAAGAAACGAACATTTCTGCCCAAATCGACCGGAGCAAGCGAATGGTGGGGACGGAGCTGAAGAAAGCAAAGGCGAAAGCAGGGCTTGTGGCGTATGGTAATGACTCGAAGGAAGATGATGAGGCAAAATCGGGGTCGAATTCAGAAGATGATTACGGACCGCAGCCAGTTGCGCCAGTAAAGAGAGTGGCGACAGAGGAGGATGAGGATTCTGATGATGATTATGAAAGTGATGAGGAGGATGAGTTTCCAGTTTCACATGAGATGGTTGTGAAGACACATGAACGGGGTGTCACGTCGGTATCATTGGATCCATCCGGTGGCCGCTTCGTCACAGCATCCATGGACTGTACGGTGCGTCTCCATGACTTTGCCTCGATGACCCCAACGACAATTAGGGCGTTTAGGACTGTTGACCCGTGGGAGGCCAAGTCGAAGGCTGCGGCGAGTGCAGATTCGCATCCGGTGTATCATGTGGAGTTCAACCCGCAGGCAGGCGGGACATTTTTGATGACATCGGCGCATCCGCAGGCGAAGATTTTGTCAAGGGATGGCGATGTGGTTACGGAGTTTGTGAAGGGTGATATGTATTTGCGGGATATGCATAATACGACAGGACATATCTCGGAGATCACGATGGGCACATGGAATTCGACGAATAGGGATCTGTTTGTGACGGCGGGGACGGATTCCACATTGCGTATCTGGGATGTCAACCATAGGAGGAAGCAGAAGGATATCATTGTTTGGAAGGCGAAGTCAGCGTTGCAAAATGGAAGGATCAAGGTGTCGACAGTTGTGTGGGCGGCGCCACCGTCGGGAGGATCCTCAGTGCTAGTGGCCGCGGCAGACGATGGGTCGTTGGCAATTTATCCCGGGAACGGACCGTTTTGGAGACCGTCGGCGGAAGTGAGAGATGCTCATGTTGCTAAGACTTGGACATCAGGCGTTGATGTGTCGAGTGATGGGCGAATAGTGGTTTCTCGGGGTGGCGATGACACAATCAAATTGTGGGATCTACGAAATTTCACGAAGCCGTTGGTGACAGTAGAGCATCCCTCAGCGTCGGCGGCGTATCCTATGGGTAACATCAAGTATGGGGTGAATGGGACGGCGATTCTTGTTGGTGCGCCGACGGGTAACCTGCACATTTTGAATCCGGCGAATCTACGGGGAGAGTTAGTCACGCCGGTGACGCCAGGGAAGGAGGTTGTGTCTGTTGCATGGCATCCGAAGATCAACCAGATTGTCACGACATCGGCAAACGCCGAGGTTCATATCCTCTACAACCCTGAAAAGTCGGTGCGGGGTGCGGTGGAAGTTATGTCACGGGCTCCGAAGAAACGGCATATTGACGATGACCCGGCGATGACGACCGATCTTGCGTCAGGGCTCTCGGGTGAAGGGATTATGACGCCGCATGGGATCCTGCCGGGAACCCGTCCGGGGCACAACAATACCAAAGCCAAGGACCCGAGACGGCCAATGGTGCAAGGGAAGACGCCGTTTTTGAAAAGCCAACCGGATGAGAAGCATATTGCGGAAAATATCCCGTTGGCAAAGATGTTGCATGAGGATCCGCGGGAGGCGTTGTTGAAGTATGCAGAAATCGCAAAGAAGGATCCAATGTTTACGAAGGCATGGAAGGAGACGCAGCCGGAGACGCAGTATACGGAGGTTAGTGGGGAGGAGGAGGAGGAGGAGGGGGTGGGGGAAGGGGCCACAGAGGAAGAAGACGAGGTATTAGAAAGGAGGCAAGGTATATTGGTATAGACAGACTGTTTATTGATTAAAAGCTAAAATTAAATATAATATAATATACACAGGATAATCATACAGGCAGATATCTACTCCAGGAGCCTCCACACCCTCCACGCAATCGTCTCTTTCATCCGCGGCTTCCACTCGCCACCCGCTATTGATGCCCACCGCTGTCCCTGGTCTTTATGCTCTTGGTGTTGCTGCTTTCGCCACTTCCCTCCGGACCCGCCGGACCTCGGCAACGGCGGTGCGGTCATAGTCTTGCTGGGTCTACCAAGGGACTTCGGTGAGTTTGGGGAATGTGGCGTATTCGAAGCTGAAGGGTTCAAGGTAGGTGCAGGCAGAGGTGAAGTAGGTGTTATCGGCATCATTTTAGAATGGCGGCTCGATGTAGTGAAAGGAGTAGTGGTGAGGTGGGGGAGAATGGTGATCGATGGGGCAAAGATGGATTATGTTTTGGTAGAGAGGCGGTGGTAGAGGCCGGAGGGCTTCTAGGGGGGAAGAAGAGCTTGGGGACTTTTGGGAAAGGGTGGGTCTTAAAGAGTTCGAGATGATGTAGCGGGATCGAGGAGTAATGAGCAGGGAGTTTCTGGGTGGGCTCACTAAGCCGGTGGTTCTCAGCAACATCGGGTGATGGCAAGGGCGATGGGGAGGACATTGAGGGGTCTGAAAAGTTTGGGTTAGTAGAGGCATTGAATATCATTTGGTGGGGTTGTGGATTGGATATAAAAGAGTTGAAATGTTAATAAGTCGACATTGTGAAGTCTGGGTTGTAGGTGATTGTTGTTAGAAAGGCGGAAGAGAATAAATTCTGGTGGGGATTTATGTGAGATTTTCTAGAGAATTTATAGATGTTTCATAAAGGATGTCTATCATTGAGCTCAACTCATTCAAACACGGCCAACCTAATATGGAAGTAATCTGGTCAACTCTAGATGAATACATCGTGAGATTCATAGCGTCATGGCTAATGCATCGTGTTCAACAATTGGCTTCCTCATCCTTTCTGCTTTTCAACAAGAAAATACTTCACCAAATAAAATCAAACACAATCATTCTCTTATCACCCAAATCTCATCGCATCTCGCATAACCCTAATATCTCAGATATTCAGACAATTTACACCCTCTTATCGATAAAAACCTAGTTACTGTTGAAATAGGAAAGTGACGTCACGTGGATTAGCTCACTATAGGCCACACCATTCCTACTTTCAAAATTTGTTCAAACTTCAAAATTTGTTCAAACACATCGTAATTGACGTGTATCGTGTAACTCTCAGCCTTCTCTACTATTGCATCAATTTAATTGTTATATTTGCCATTTTGACTATCACTGTTTGCTATTTGCTTAACACAAAGTGATTTTCATTCCATCAACAAATTATTCGGACAGCCTGCTAATCTTATTTGCAGCCTCGCACCGACCGATCTTGACCGAAGTTACCACAATGTCTAGACCCCCTGAGGTTATCCGCATCAAGCGCAAGCGCGATGAAGAGTCACCCCTCGCCTTCCTTGGTATGAACTACCCCCAAATTTCCCATTCGTAATCTTCTCTGACTCTTCCTTCAGAACTCGACGCCGAAGGCCACAAGCGCGCTCGCAGCACGAACAACTATCTCTACAAACGCCACATCGTCGGCACCCCTTCCGACATCCCTGTGCCCCGCCCCGCGCCAGTTAATACCCCTCCCATAATCCAAACGTCGGCCTCCGGCGACGAAATTCGCTACGAAAAGCAATTACTTGCTACAAAATCGCCAAAGACACCCAAAGAAGAAGATGGCCCCCAACGCACATTTCACATTTCCAAGGCGGATACTGAGAAGCTTAAGTCGTACTCATCGCAATCATCGTTGACAGGAATGAAGAGGCGGCATAATACGGTTGTTTTTGTCGAGCACGATACGAGGAAAATGAGGGTTGTGGGGGCAGCGGGGGTTGCCGTGCATACGAATTCGCCAACGAAGAGTCCACAGGATAGTGATAGTGTGGATATCCCAGTCCCAGCGACGCCATCAACCCAACAGAGACGGCAAGTAGCAATTCCGGTGGCACGGTTGCCGCCGGCGGATAGACTGCAAAAACCGAAGACGCCGGATTTGGACAGGATGGCGGATGTTATGAGTCAATGGGCGAAGGAAGTTACAGAAGATGTGGAGATTGTGGAGGTACCAAAAGTTGAGGCGGCGGCAGCGAAGAGGCCATTGACGAGATTTAGGCCGAAGGGGAAGCCGAAGGTGGTGGAGGTGGGGGTTCCTAGAGTTCCGGAGATGGGAGGGTTGGCGCCGGCAGCATCAGTTATCACGGGACAGCAGATTGTGGGGCAAGGGACTGAGGATTCAGATAGTGATTATGTGGAGGAGGAATATCATATTGTGGATCCGAGGGCGGTACCGAGTGATGTGCCGAGGCATATGATTGGGCGGTTGGTCATTGATGTGGATGATCAGGAGTACTTTTATGAGGAGAAGAATATGCAGACGACGCAGTATGATAGTGATGAGAGTGATGAGAATGGTGAATAAAGCAAAACGACACAAGAGCGGTAGAATGGTATGCTAACAAATTATTTATAGCTGAGAATCATTATGGGAACGATTATCCTGACCAGGAACTTGAATCAGATTCGGATGGGGAATATGGAGGGATCTGCGGAGGTTGGGGAACTAATTTCTACGCGGACGAGGAGTACGATCAAGATATGGCTATGTCTGACTATGGTGATGAGGACTGGACGCAAGTTCGCGAGGCAGATTACGAGAGAGATGAGAACACCGAGGAGAGAGACGCTAAGATTCTGGAGAGAATTAGGCGGTTTAATGATGCGGCTAACAAGCACGGAGGGTTCTAAAGGTATCTTCTTTAATGTTATATGCATAGCAAGTATATAATCTCGAAGATATTTTGAAAAGTAATCAATTTATATTTATGATACGTTTATTTGCTAGATCATAGTCTCTAACCAATACCATTAACTATATGAACTACTACTGGGCTAAAGATTCACCATCGGAGTATATATGTACACGATGTCTTTCCCAGACCTTGGTCAAGGTTTCTTTGTCTTCCGACCAAACATGCTAATGACCGTAAGGTCCTAAACTGTAAAAACAAAAATAAATCAAAGCAAAATACCACTTAATATCAAAGAAATAACCACCAGGAGACAAAAGAAAAAGACACTTCATTTTATATCGTGTCGAAGAACCCAAATGAAAAGATATAAACGAAAGAAAAAAATCACAACGCCTTCCGAAGATCCCCAAAGCCGTTAAGGCATAAAGCCCATTAGTCCATTTTCATGAACTATATTCATAAAATCAGATCAGATAAATAACCGCCACATAGCCTAGCGTACTGTTTTCTTCCACCGGAGCTTAGCAGCATTAGAACATTGCCAACAGACACTTAGTAAATGTCATGAATCCTGTATCCATATTGAGGGTGCGGAGGATACGAAGGGTGCTGAGAATATCCACTATGAGACCCCTCGATTCTACTCCTGCTCACCCAGCCTGCCTTTTCAGCTCGCTGTAATTTGTGCCGCTCGCCAATTTCACGAATGCGCATCTTATCAGCCTCGTCCACCCAATCATAGTCTAACGCAACATCGGGGTACCGATCCAGCAAGCCGATCTTCTCACCCTGTTTGCGGATAGGGTAGTCCTTGGTCGCCCACTTGTTCTCGAGCTCATCCCAGACGAGATCCCCGTATTTGTTTGTCACCGGGAAATTCTTGTTCTCGCGGTACATGACGCCCTGGAGCCCCGCGGTTCCGCGGTTCGAGTCGTCCGTGAACCGCTCCGTGTACTTTTGCAGCGTGTCCGCCCAGCCAAGTTTCTTGTCAATGAACGTGTAAAGACAATAGTGAATTTGCTCCGCGTTGTACTCCTTATTGTACCGCGGGCGGGTCCGGGTCTCCACGTGGTCGGACTGGGAGTTGTTGTGGGGCGGGCACCCAGGGGATTGCGAAGACTCGTAGGAGGCGGAGTGCTGCGAACAATGATTGGGGATTGCCATGCCGGGAAGGGGCGCAAGAGTGCGGGAGGCCCTCGTGGTGGAGGCCCACGGGTGATGGTTAGGTAAGGTTTGGGGGGCGGAGTAGGAGGGGTGGCGGGGGATGTGAAGTCCTCAGGGGCAAGGAGGGTATGAATACCGGGGAGGCGGACTGTGATATGGATGTTAGTATTGTCAGGGTGGTGGTAGTGTGATTCCTGATCTTATTCACTTACCAGTAGGCTCCGGGTGTGAGTGGCCAGAGGTTAGGTTGCTAATGTCCATAGGATCACGGCTATGATAGTCACTTGAGGGACTCCGGTAATCCATGGGCGTCAGGCTACCGCGACGTTCATATGATGGCTGGTATTCATGGTGCATAGTGGCGGCGTGGTGGTCCGAGCTGCGGTCGACGACAGTGTACTCGCGACCGGGAGATGTGGACTCGGAGTCAGGGGTGTAGCGGGCCGTGGTTGAAGCGTGCGAGTAGGACGGCGAGTTATGGGATGGGTAGTAGTTGAAGGACCCGCAGTGGTAGGAGGAAGGAGAGGATGGGAATCCGCTACTAGTGTAGGGAATAGACTGTGGGTGGCGATGCATAGTATGGGGTGGGAATGCGAGGGAGATATATATGCAGATGCAGAGCAGTGGTAGGTTCAGGAGAGATGAGAGCTGTTGGATGTCGGTGGCAAGGCAGATGGGTGATCTGGGAATTGCGGATTGGGTGGGTTTTTATATAGGTTAAAAATGCGGGAGCGGTGGTGACGATCTTGGTGTAACTGAGAGACCAGGAACTGAGCGCAGAATATATTTAAAGATAATTTATGCGTAAAAATAGAAGCAGGCAATAGAATAGAAGCCGTCATATATATAAACAATGTGTGAAAAGATGAGCAATTATTACGATGATATAACGGGATGTAGAAGCGTGAGGATCATCAGTGATACCATAAATGATATTGATTATCGTGAGTGACTTGTTTAGGACTAAATCTGGCGGCAGGGCGGGCAGATAAGAAGTTTATATATCGATTCAAGAGCCCGTTAAGTCAGAACTCGGCGTAGATTAAAACCGAAATAATCAAGAAATCTGCCAATTTATCGATGCCGAAAAATCAAATTAGAGTCGAGAGAGCTACAAGTGACGGAGACACTAAGGAACTAGCAGGCGCCATGGATTTTCTTGGGGGTATAATGGGGTGTGGCTTTAGAAAGGAGCGAGCGAGCAGAAGATGTTGGTTCGAGTTCTAGGATCAAGTATGTTGTTCTAAGAGAGGGATAAGGCGTGGGGTGGAAGAAATAAAAGGATTAAATGGTGATTTTAATTGTTTAATTTTTGTGCACTTTCTTTGAAAAATAAAATGGACGATTTCATCACTTTCACTATGTGATTTCCCTATAGGCACTTGATTACTTGATCAATGAGATCGGTAGACAGACAATAGATGTTAACTAAGATCACATCTACATCGCTCATAGAGAGTCAAGAGTCTGTAAACTTCTCGTGAAATTGTTCTGGTCTATGGAGGAGATTTCCAAGGGTCTTATAATGTCCTATATACGACGCTACGATATCATATTAAAAACTTCATTACTCACTAAAATTAAAGAATATTCAATAAAAAGTGTCAATGAGTGTAGTATCCACCTCCCGCTCTCTGTAAAGTCCCCATCTATTAAAAACACTTTCAAAGTCTGATTTTGGCATTATCTGTAATTATGACTGAAGAAGGTAGACGTCGTCAAGTATGGTTGTCTTTATAGAAGAAAACAATTGGATCTTTATTCTTAACACTCGCCTTACCTTTCGCACTCGTTGGTGCCCCCACGTAATAAACTGCATATTCATGCCATCCCCAAGAACCATTTTCACGATACTCCTACAGTCCCTTTTTTCCTGGTATTCAAATATAGTTTTATCTGTCTCAACTACATCTTAACCTCCACCCAGACATGTACAGAAATCATGATTAATTGTTACGCCTATATCTCAACTCTCTCAACCATCTATGCACCATAAAGTGTCAAATACACCATGTGAGTCAATACAATTCACCTACTTCCCTCATCCGTACCACAGCTGTCGGACCATAACTTCTCTGGGTGTGTTATTAATGTATATGACAGTCAGTGTTCATCCAGGTTATACTTGTGCCCCCAAATATTTCTGTACCGCCGAGACCAACCTCCGTGCGACATTAATGTTCCTTATACTCTCTGAAAAGCCCTGTCCATATAGATATCTCCTCTCTCGATAATCATAGATATCATGATCCGAGGCTAGCTCGTTATAACAATGTTTCCCCGTCCCCGAAAGCGTGGGGATGGGGGAAACAGTTCCATTGACTTCACAAATGTCCTCTGTGAAAGATCCTAATGGCCTCATACCATGACAAAACTAAATTTACCCACCATCAGTGGTGTTCTCAACATATCGTACAACCCATAACACAAAAAGAAATTCACTCACTCCTTTGACGGGGATTGTACACCATGGTAGCATCCAATTATCTGTGCTCGACCGCGGGAGCTGAAGATGGATTGTCAGATATTTCAATGCTCCATCGTAGTCCGGTCCCATCTTAAGATCGTTTGGTCAGGTTTTTGAAATGGCAGATTTCTTACTTGCTTGATTGTGTTGTTTGCATCAGGATCATCTTGGCTGAGCTTGTTACATGCGTAGGGATCTGTCAGACATGGGGTCGTGACCTATCAGCGTAGACATCATAGTTCTGCAAGTTGGAGCAAATAGTGATATGTTGAGAAGATGTCGCTCTTTTTGATTCAAAGGAAGCCGCCGGAAATAAGCTTGTGAAAGCTGCCTTTTAACTCATCTATTAGGAAGGGGCGGCTGTTAACCATAGCGAAGAGTGGGAGCTGAGGATGTGGTGGAGAATGTGAGCCAGGATTGCTATGTGTAGTAGGTGGCTTAGGCAATATTTTATTTCTACAATCGACCAGTTGCCAATATCTTAAATTCCTTGTTAACCATCGCCCTCCACAATTCAAACACCCATCTTCCGTTTCTCTCTCCACCACTGCCACCATGACACAAAACAAGATAACGATCCCACTCTCATACCAACCTCCACGCATCTTGGTCAACAACCACCAGTCCGCCTCTCAAGTCCATCCGTCGCCAATTGTTTGCATTGCTTGCATATTCCTTGTTACAGGGCCCTAAATCTAAAATTCAGCACTCTCACAAACCACTGACTGAGCACTAATCAAACGCATGCTGCCCCTAACCTGGCGAGTAACCCCTTACATTGTAGTTATCCTTCCCGGTCCCAAAGCGGGTAACTCAGGGTCGTGTTGTAGGCTGACAGATCGGCCCGCGTGGAGAGTTGGGCTTTGATTTATTTTTGTTTTGTTTTGTTTGTTTTTTGTATCAAATATTAGGTTGGGAAGTGGACAAATAATGCAAGATAAAGTAAAATATGCTGTATAATGGCATTTTTTGAAGTTTTGAAAGCTTTCAAGTCCGAGATCTTGGCCAAGATAGCATCTTGAAGCTGTGTATTGATCTCTCGGCAAAATTGTGACTCTAAAGGTCCTAGAGTCACATTACAACGTGATATTGATCGAGATAGTTCTTGGTTTAAGGGCTCTAGACTTTACATTCTGCGGCTGTCAAGCATGAATGACCTGAGGAAAAATCTAGATTCATAATTATGCTGCCTGAAATGATACGTCAGGTCGGGAATAAATTATGGAGGGTCAGTTATTTGTAAGGGTTAGGTTGGGACTGGTTTGGAGGGTGCTCTCATAAAGATCAAAACCGAGATACCAGTAACTCAAAATTGATCAATTTGTTACATATACAGATTAAGTTATATTCCTCTCATGTTGTATTCTAATATTAATCATTATCCTTATTACCTTCAAAGATCGCCAACATGCTTCCATCGAATGAACAAGAGAAAATCAGGAAATAAAAATGCCTTCCTCCCCATAGACCCCCTCGTCATCCTTCATCCCCATCTTCGTCCAGCACAACAATTCGTATTTTTCCACACTAGCAAACCCCGAATTTTCCAACCTATAGCATCGTCGAAACCGTCCCAAACCTCTGGTTCGTCGGACAGCTAAATGTGCCCGCCTTAATCTTGCAGTCAGGGCTTAAAAGAGAAGGACGCAATAGCAAAAGCATAGAAAAGAAGTACATATAAAAATAGGTTTTTTTTAAAAAAATTAAATAAAATAAGCAACAAAGGATTGCCGAGGAGTCTAGTGCTACTGTATCTCACGCGTCTCTGACTAGAATAGCCATAGCTGATGGGGGTGATTGAGGATATATAATTTGTGTGTTTGGAGGCTAAAGAGCATAAATAAAAACAAATGAGTGGGGTATATGAATTGCCACGAGTGTTTCAAGGTAGTTTTTGTGGCCGAAAAGATGGGATGCCGTTGCTGAGTGGCCATGGCTATATTTTTAAATGTCTTTTGTTTTTGCTGGTCCATATAGAGTATATACAATGTACCAAGTAGTCTCTACGGCCGTCCACTTGTCTAATACACGATTCCGTAACATACAATGGGGATGAAGAATTCACACTTAAACGCTATGAACTACATAAGTTAAGGTGACACATCAATCCCCACCTAATCTCCTTGGCATCTCCTCACTGCCCGCAAGGCTGCGGCCAACAAGGTCATCCACAGAGAACAAAGGCAACGCGGCGGCTACATGCAACCGTATTCTGTCAGACATGTTCTCTTCTCTCCTCATCGGCAAAGCCTGGCCTCCTATTGGCTACCTGACGTGGCCAGAGACTGCCCGGTCGACGAGTGCAGTGCTCAGCTTGAAGTCAGGCAGTCAGCCCAAGGGCACCGGGATAAGGTCGGGGGAAGGTGAGGAGGCAAATGGACGGGGATGGGTGGATGGAGTTAATTAAAGCGTTTGTTGTTGGGCGAGATTGAGGAATGCCATAGATAATATTTCGGCATTTATGTGGGGTGAGGTAGAGAAAGCTAACTCAACATGACATGGCCTGGCGGTGACGAGTATTCGAAGGTATAGGATTGATTTTTGCATTCCATCTGCCCTATTTTTTCTCTTTATCTGTGTGTGTATATATTTTCTTTTTCTTTTGGAATGTGTGATGGTGATGGTGAGCAAATGTCTTGCTTAATGTTTCTGGAGTTCTTCTTTTCTCATTGCCTTTCGCACGTAAAGGGCCTTTTGACACACTTTGCCCATCCTCTACCTGTCAGTGCCTCATTTTCACGTTATGGCCTTAGAATAATAGTCCTTGGTCTTTCAGTGTGTTGTCTTTTACGCTATAGCGATTATTACCCCTGTGCGACCGAGTTTGTCATGCTCTGTAATGACCGATTCCTCCTTCCTTCATGACGACCGGGGCCTCTGTATAAACAAGAGAAACGCCCTTTTCAAGGACCCCGTCGAGGCTGGAGCTTCAGTGACCTGGGAGAGTCTGTCCCAAAATGGACGAGAGATGAGGAGGTAATTGTCTCTTTTTGATGTTGAAGGAAAGAGACTGGTGGTTGTCAAGTTGTCTAAAAATTCAGAATATCGCATTCTTCACGATAACTTCACATGAAGATATTATATTTAGCTATCAACAAGAAAAAAAGAGAAAAGAAGAGTGATCTTTGCACGAGTCGTATCTCATATTCCTTCACCTTTTCCACCCAAGATTCTCCATGACCCAAGCACAAACAAAACGCACCAATTCGCCCTTCCTCAGAGATCCCTTGCCCAAAGAAATCGACCTGTCCAACAAACTACTACCTGAAGGATTACATAGACCCATATATGAGAGAAAAGGCCCCACTCGTGTCCGTTCTGTCGGTACCTGAGCCGAGATCTCAACCAATCACAGAAAATATTGTTGCAAAAGAGTAGTTTTTATAGACAGGGATATCCGAGTATAACAGGGATTTATGTCGAGAGAGGGACGTGTGTGTGGTACTTTCCTAATTGATACATGAAGGTTGTTTTTGTGATTGTGCGCAAGAGTGATTGAGTTAGTGAGGAAAAGAGCCTAGGAGTGCTGAGATAGCGAGAGCGCGAAGGATGATGAGGAGGCGTTTTCGGTATGGCTACAAGTGTGTATTAAGGTGTTTGCCTGTGTTCTATATACCGGTAATGACACTAACGATGTTCGGGAATAATCTGCACGAGGTAAAATCATATGACGATTCCTTAATCAACGGGATCTGCCTTAGTCGTGATAAATAACAGTTGTCATTATTTGTGATAGCATACCAGCATTAGGCGAACTCCAAAATTTCATTATCCCCCATCTATGCCAAGGAAATAGCGGCTTCGTACCAAGAATGAAATATGTAAGCTAGCTAAGGAATACCACGAAAATGCTCTTCTAACAATTGGATTTTCTCATGCCCCTCGACATTTACTTCATGGTTTGTGTGTCAACGAGGCCTGCTGTGATTTTACACACTTGGTGTGGACAGTAATTTAACGATCGACTCTCGGCTAGTGTGAGAAGAAAACGTGGCGTTGACCAAATAGGGAATGACCAATTATTGATTCTCATAAAGGTAAGATAAGATTGGGAGGATTTCACATAAATTAGTATAGCCGACAACTCGGCTTGTAATGTTTGGTAACGAGGTTAGTTCAGGTTTGGTATTGAGTTAAGAATCAGATAAAAATAGGATTTCTGATGTGTTCGAGACTCTCATGACTTCTCTCAGTGGAAACCTTGTCACTACTGATAACATGAACTAGATATGTTACTGCAAAAAGTACGAAGAAGGGACTCTGTCATGTTAAGTTGGATTTCACTTAACAAATGCATTGCTGTTAGAATTACAGATGCCAATGAGGAGCTGATTATAAATAATGACACCTCATCTCACACGCATGAATTCACTTAAGACTTTAAGATGAACTTGTCATAGAGTTTGTGTGTGTCCAAGACTACACACAATGTTACAAGACACACCATGCCCTTGGGTGATGGTGTTAGTGTGAAATAACAGATGAAACTCAATCGCCAAGGTCAAGGGGGCTTCGTGTCTATGGTTTGATGTTCAATCCAGAACGGAATCGTCCCAAGTAAATATACTCAGTGAATATTTATTTGTTTTCCCGATGCAGATGAGTGGTCAAGTTCCAAATGAAATAACTGCGACTAACATCGAGACTCAAATTTGCGGGATAACGCCCGCTGGAGAGAAATATTACTTGAAATAACTTTAAGAATATAGTGGCTATGATTGAAGCGATTTCCACAGCTAAGATATAACCACTATTCATTGGAGCTGAAAAAGGCCTCTATACATCATCAACTATATGTATCTAGCATACCTAAAATCTTGGCCGCGCCTTTATTGCAATACATAGAAACTTTCACCACGTAGCACAGACCGATACTAGACCCAAGCTATATACTTCTCAGAGGGTTTCTATCCGCTGGGCAAAAAAAATAATACTAAAAGGCAGCACCAATTCCCTTTCGAAATATTCAATGACCTGAACTATAGAAGCTAAATCTAATTCACCATCTGCAGCCCAAAACAGGAAAACAACAACCGTTTCCACATCGGTCCCGAATCTATACTACAACAGGGGCAGCTCTAGATTTTCCTCCGCTTGTGCAATCGTTCGATATCTCGCGTCAATTCTTAGGAGCCCTCATCCCAGCTAATAATGATTCCAAAGAGATAATTTCCCATTACATCGCGCATGTGAGATGAGGAAAAAAGCAAAAGTGCAGACAGCACAGGTGTTGGTTTTTGGAGATGTTCGTAATATGATTGATGCAGTGGATCGTTTGGTAGGAACAGGATAGTCCGGGTCGACAGATGGGAAGGTGATATGACCTGGAGAGGATAGGATTGTGACGTTCAGCCATGGGGAGTGGTATAGTAGTGCACTTATGTAGATGGGTAATATTTATTGATTGTTAGATTTTATATCTGCAAAGGATTCAAAAATATTACACATCATATCTAGATCAGAAGGGGTAGTGTTGTTTGGAACAGGTGGCATATATCGATGAGAAAGTATCGTCTGTACTTTCGTGATAAATATTTTGAATATTTTTTCTGTGGCTGTGTATTAAATTCAGTGAATGAAAAATCATCACTAAACATCCATATGAATGAAGAAGTTCGCAATATTCCATTCTCTACCCTCCCTTTCAACTTGTGCCACACAGCAGCAGAAACACATCGTTGACTCGAAGCCTGACAATCCTACTAGTGTTGCAACGTCATATCAATGGACCCAAGCTGTCGGGACGGGCGGTCCAATAGTTGACGTTGAACGATCACATTTTGACATGGGATCAGGCAAGGATTGCACATAAGCAGTGATGTTGAATCTGTAGTGATACTTTTGATCTTCTGAGGGAGTCAGTCGCTTTTTGGGGCAGTGACCAATTTCTAACCGGCTTACTTGACTCGAGTCTCGAGTTTGTGAGGCAGACAGTTAAATAATAGTCCATGAAATACAAGGCAATTGCAATCCTTACATTCATCATAAACCGTTCATGGGATCAGATTTTTCAGATAATAATTGTCCGAATTTTCTTAGGGCACGAATAAACACAAGCGTCTCATAAAATTACATGACACTTGAAAGATCCCAATACATTACAGCCTACCTCATGACTTGTCAAGTCAATATCGCCCCCAATGGCAGCCATAAGCTGTAAATGCATCATAAGGTTGCATGTCGAAAATCAAATAAAATCTGACTGCGATGACAATGCTGACTTATTATCACCAGGATCACATATGCGGCAGAAAAACGGGAATTATTCTTCAACTAATGCATGTCGCGTCATATTAGCCCACTCTCTAGTCCATAGAAAGCTGTGTGGAAAAGGACAAAAAAAGGCTCATAAGCTTAGCTTGGCTGCATCTAAGTGTTCCACCAATAATGCCAAAATGCGCTAAATGAGCCAAGATGAATGTGAAGAAACCCCTCGGTTCTCACAAAGACAACTTATGAGTCTGATTTGTTAGGCGGTTTCTTTGATCCCATGGATTCGTCACTCAATCACGCCAAATATATTTACTGATCCTGCCGATATAATCATATCATACTGACATCTCCATTTTCCAAATAATCGCCTACTCTAATCTGGGGATTCTCCCTCTCCATATATTATGTATTCTTCCATGCAACAATGCATGCGCTCTTCGGCTTTGCCTTGTCTGGGCGATCCGTAATGGCTACGCCGCCGACGCCGACTCCCCAAACGAAATCCACAATCTCTCTGCATGAGATCAGTAGTCCTAGACTTTGATGTAAGTTCTGCACCATAGGGCGAATTTGACCCAGCGAATACAATGGAGTATGCGAGGACTGGGGGTGTGGACGGTTATAGGGAAGGGGGAGCAGAACGAGGATGAGATCAGAGAGAGGAATTGGGGGATGAGTGAGGATAATCATAGGCCCTCAGGATTGAGTGTCGTAAACAAGGAGATATAGGGTCATATGGTAGGATGATGGATACCATGTATGTTGAAGATTCAAAGGGCTTCCGTCTTCATGTCCATGGAAGTGAATATTAGGTACAGGATGAGGTTCATTTAGGGGTTGTACTCGGTTTGTGGCCAATCATAAGGACTGGTTGAAGCGGGGGACTGTACCACTCTATTCCTATATTGATATTAATATTTTTTTATTCTCTGTTATTAGTGGTAATCTCCATGAAGAAAACGAATATTTCTTTGAATCCTTAGAATTTGTAGGCATTTTAGAAAGGTGTGAACTAGGGAGTATCTACACTAAAATATAGGGTCTTGTAAAAGAAAGGACATTATAATATTTAGTGTATTTGGCCTCATACTGGTCCTCATCTCACAAATCTAAAAGACATTTGCAAGACTCATTCTCTTTAAGGGATATCGATTCAACAACAACATCTTGGCCAATGACTTCCCTCTTGCAGTTTAAAGTCATGTCACTAAATTTGGTAGTCTCCTGTGTGCAAAAGAAGGGGCCACGCCTGCATGTTGCCCTAGCCTAGCTTAGTAGTTTGCTACTAAGCTCGGCGATCTATAATCCGGCGGGGGATCTCGGGCCCGGGGATGATTTAGAATCATAAATTGGATAGGAGGAAGAAATCACAAGGAATACCATTAGACGGGGGCGTAAGTGTATCTCTAGCTATAATTCATTCGCTATTTTCTCGTAGCTTACTGTGTCTCATTTAGACGAATACATTTATTTTCCTCGAACACCGATGTGGTCAAAGATAATCGTGAGAATGTAAGAGTATTTGGGGGCATGGTCTAGGGTACATGGGACCAAAGGTGTTAGGAGTGGGAAATGGGGCATGGACTGTAGGCTTGCTATACCAGAGACCGCAGGCTGATTCGAGGGTAGGCAACAAAAACAATTATTGTATACAAAGTGATACAAACCATTATTTTCATAAAGACAGGAACTATCAAGGTATGGGTGTATGAAGAATGCAGTGCACGGAAGCTGGACGGGCCGTGGTAATAATCGTGATTAGTTGTGAAAGGCGACCTGCTTAATACTATAAAGTTCAAGGGTAAATAGAGCAAACGTTAGGTCCTTGTGACGAGATCGTCTAGAGTGATTGACAAGCTGAACATACGTGAACCAGAATACGGACAGACCGGTCCGGAAATTTTATTTAGTGGCTCGTTCAGTCGGCACTTCTCAATATTTCTTTGTCTGGAGATATTCAACGAGACTTAGTATGGTTTGTCGCTAGGTAGGTGCTGTCCATAACCAATGTCAGGGTCTTCAAGACAAGTTTGCTGAAGAATTCAGGGTCATGTATGTATCTTCTTCCTGGTTATATCAGGGTATGATTGGCTGACAAATAAAAGAGCCCATAAGTCAATAAGCCAAAAGAAATAAGCATGATGTCTGAAACGCTTTGGCTTTATTGACGATACTTTATGCAGTTCCCTTTTGTCTTGTCAGCCCGAGGACATGCACCAGGTGCGTGGAGAAAGCAAGAGCTTCCCATTACGAGACAGTTGTATGTTTTTAGATGAATTATGACTCCATATGCGTTATTTTGACTTCTAAGTTAGGGCATATAGACTTAGTAGAGAATGACAGTCAACTAACTTAAAGAAATCTCAGGATTATATAAACGTTTCCGTTGGCCGTCTCTTTACATTTTAGGACCCCTTCTGCTATGTGTCCTTGGCATTATCAATGCAATTTCTCAGCCAACAGCACCTAAAGTGTTGGAAAGAAGGCTTTGAACCCTGAAATATCGCAATCGGGAATTCTGTCGGTGATGTTTCATTATCTTTCATTAAAAGTATCCTGGAATATGTACATATTAGGCTAAAGATATTTTCTTTATACGCTGGAATCTGATTGCTTCCTACGTGATGATTTTATTTCAATCCCGGGCCTCTACTATTTATGCACCAGGTGCTAGACAAGATACTCAGTGAAAATGGGAAAATAATGGTTAGTGACGCTTAGTGTCAATGTGACAGTGCTTCAATTAGAGGGGAAAAAGTCAAGGAAAAGCTTGCTTGTGATACATGTTATCGAGAGTATTTTTCTTCGTGTTTCAGTTGGCTTCTTATTCTTCATGGAAGCTTATGCGATTTACTGATACGTCAAAGGGACTCATGTGGATTTCGGGTTAGAGATGGCAAGAAACAGCGAGGTTCAACAATATTTGTGAATGAACAGAAATCCATTCCGCCTTTTCAACCTGCCAGACAAAGTAGATAATCGCTGTTCAGCTGAAGGTTCACCCCGTTGAAAGTAGACGAGTTAAAATCATGACATGTTTCTAAAGATACACTCTCAAACTTGTTTAGTATCAAACTCCCGGTCTAGGTTCACTGTACCACATAACCTCCACTCTCCATTTCTTTATCACTGTAACGCAGTTTGGATGTTGAAATAGCGACACGCCGAATGGCTGATCACCTTGCACTCAGACTAAGAAATGAATAGATGAGGCGGACTTTCAACATTCTATGGAAATAAACAAATGACCGGGAATTACCACATCAAACTACTTGGCCCCTACTTTTCTGACACTACTTTCTGTATTAGAGTTATGTTTTGAAACTAAAAACAGTAATATTGATCAAAACTTTAATATTCAAATTGGGAAGGCTATTCAACGTGCTATTGCTTTGTAAACTCGGGAACACATGGTACACGTTTTAAATGTACATGTTGCTTTACATTGTAGAGGAAAGAGTCCGAGCAACCCTACCTATATATGTCAGTAAGGTTATTGTTGCTTTCTTTCGACATCGGGCATAAGTCTTTGAATGGAATTAGTCCAAAATTACTCTAAGACCTAGATGTTTGCGAATGAGTTGACTTGAAGTATGGATAAATAGTACATTTTAGGAATGTCAAGTGTTGAAAAAGGAAGATATATTCCTATGGAATGCCTTACTCCTAAAGAAGTTTGATTTAAAGGTCGAATATGACTTCACAGGGTAATTCTTGGGCAATGCTACCTGAGAGGACCTTAGTATAATTTCTGATTCTTCTTCCATCAAAAGTTCAATAAGAGGAACTGAAGGAATCCGGAGTGGAAAATACAACTGCCACCAATGTGAGATCATATCGCATCTACTAGTATGCCTTGTGATGTACGCTACAGTCAATAACCCGCATTCGCGAACAAAGTGTTCAGTACGCAACCCTTTTCTCGAAGGCAATTTCACAACGAATCGACACATATTCTAGCCCCACCGGCGTGGATGGCCCCCGAAATACCCAAATCTTACTGGCCCAACAACCAATCGGTGAGGCAAGCCACTGTGTGATAGGCACATTTTGCAAGGCAAGGATCTTGTGATAGGCTGATGTGAGGTTATTTCCTCCGCAAGATAGTCTAGGGCTGTTGGATGTCGAGGGCTCGTAGTGGGTCATAGATAATTCCTGTCGGAGGACTTGTGGCTTGAGGAATAAAGTCTCTCTGCAATTACATACATACGTTTTTGATCCCGTGACTTTGTGGCCAGGGTGGGAAGTGGGGGCCGATGACAAGGAGGGGATGTGAAGAGATAGGTAGATTGGCTGATTCGAGGAGAGGTGAAGATGAGAGGTGAAGAGATGTCAAGTTGACTGGAGAGTTCCCTTGAAGGTAATATGCCAAAGATTCTATTTTAAATGGTTCGAAATGGAATACCTAGTTCCGTCAGAGTAAAAACACGGAAGTGTGCTAGCAGACCTCATTCTAGAAAGGTATAGACAGATATAATGTAGATAGTGACAAGGCCTGGCCGTCCCGTGTTGCACGTATCAATGCATCTTCGAAGACGGATAAGACATAATGAGTGATATATAAATTTCTGATCTTGGCATAATTATTCCCGAGGGTATCTGGTGATCGTCGATTGTTTGCTTGATATTCATACTGAAGCACTACAACTGAATAGCACATGATGCAAGTCTCCAGCTCTCTAGGCAAAAACAATAAGAAAAGCATTAGATTATCAGACAAAAATGTAGATAAATGCATACATTGACACTTACCACTGAGATCAAGCCCCAGTAATCCAATAGGCCCGAGGGATATCATTTCACTGCTGCATTAACCCATCAACTCTAATCTCATTGAAAGACAATCCCCCCAAATCCCACCCTCTTTCCTTCTCCCTCCACTCTTGCCCCCGCCACTAAGTCGCCATCTCTTGGGATTTCCGGCCCTTTATTCTGAGCTCACTTTACCGGGAGTTGATTACGTGGCTGGCGCTAACTCGGTGCCGTCCTGTCGGGTCCCGGGGCGTATTTTGTTTGGCTGGGGAAGTAATGAGGCCAGTGGATATGTGGCATGTACAGGTGCTATGATGCAGCTGAAGACGCAGTCAAGTGGGGAAGGGGGCTTGTTGGTGACGATGGAGAAGGGAAAGTTATAGATGCGTTATGCAGGCTTTTGTGAAAATTGTTAGACCTTTTTTTTTGGAGGAACTGATGAGGTGTGGAAAAGGAGTGTTCTAGATTTTAAAGATTATTTTCATGTGAATTATTTCAAGGTCTAGAATTTCATATGTTTAAAAATCTACTTAATTAGGTCTACGATATCCATCAAAACGCATAAACAGAGTAACCTACCGATTAGAAATTTCTTGGGGATATATATATCTAAATTCGACACCTTTGTGGTGGTTGTCACTTTGAAATTCAAATTGCAATATCCGAAGCAAAGGTACCTACTCGACCCCAAATGAACATTTTGGACCTTCTCAGCCTTTTCTCTTATCGTACTGCATGCCGCTCTCAGTCGGCTGCTTTTATCCCCAAATCTCCAATTTATCGATTGTCTGGAGCCGATGAGTCTTTTTGAATTTCTTATGATTCGAGGCAGGCTTTTCCATTTTTGCATAATGTGTTGTATATTGGCTTGGCCAAAGGTCCAAACCCATAAGCCACCTCGTCGAAATAAGTTTTATTCCTGTGTAAGTTCTTTTCCGCCGTTGTTACTAGAATGGGTATGGTGTTTACTTCCTAGAGGTCGTGAGGTTCACTATGATCTCCAATACTGCTTAGACTAGTGAATCTAGTTACAGTGATACAGCTAAACCTAGGCTAGCACATGTTCTTTCACAAATGATCGACGCAGGCCGTCTGGTCACAACATTATATTTCCATGAGGCAGACCAGAGATTAGACTTCCCTTACCCACGCCTGATTGCGCACCAAGTCAACCTGATGTGCCAACTTAACGTATTTGTCACTAACCTATAGTAATCGCTCACCGACAGGCAAATGCAGCTGTTATAGACTCCGTAATTTCTACTTTTACTATACACACGGCTCCATGATCATCTTCCTTGATGATCCTTATCGCTAAATCGTAATCCTGCTTGTGATTTTTCCTAAACAAAAATGCCTCCATTCTTCACGCCACCTCCCTTAGTGACTTCTTTCTTCCTATAGTATACATCTTTCCATCCGTCTACACGCCACCAAAGCAGGTTTATGATCCATACTAGCGTAGTTCAGCCTCGGATAAAGGCATCCCGCAAGATGGATGTAGATTCTCCTTGATCTCAGATTCTTTTCGATTCACTCTTCGTTTAAGTGCCATCGGAGAGAAACTTGAGGTTCCAATGCCCATTGCCTTCTCAAAAGGTCTCAAAGATTGGATTGTTGCGATTGTAGGTCCAGAGGGTAACTTAGCGACCACCTTGTCAGCTATATCGCAAACTATCTTGTAAGGCATTAGTATATTCGATATCATGGAATCCCATTCTACTTAATGTGTCCGGCAGTATTTCTATGTGTGATTCCCTGACTATGTCACTTGTTAGCGTCAGGAAGTAGAGAGACTTCTATTAGCACTTAATATAATTTTACAACAGGGTGATGCCATTAGAAAAAATAGTTTGTTAGAAGTTTATTTGTAGTAGGAACACTAATTACTCCTCCCCAACAGAAGTATACATTCAGCCCCATTAGTTTCCAATGGCTCCATGACTCCAGGATATATCGAGACGAGACGCCGAGTGATCTCATACCGCCAAGTCTCCTCCAACTCGTTGGCTCTGGCTACTTGTATTCTATCTAATTTGTGAGACCACCATGCAAATGTAGTTCATGTCTCGGCCGGTACATACAACTAGCCGTTGGAACCATGAGATTCTGCGCCTCAAGACCATGTCAAAGTCTACACTTCCTTTTGAAATTCTATTTCGAGACTACTTAGCTGTCTTTGAGACGGGCGAGGACAGGGTCTTTCTTGTGATTTGGGTGGATATAATGTATAGTTTTGGATAAAATATGACGCTATTACGCGCTTATTGGCTAATTTAATAATCGCACTGTATGATGTTAACCTCCACAACGTCTCTTCACTTAAATGTTTGATATCAAATAAAGCTGAATAATTGGGTCAAGGTTGTATGTCTACTCACCACGATTCGCTTTTAAAATTATGTGCAGTATTCTCTTTGATAAAACTCAGAAACATGGCCGCTAAGAAACTAGTACGGTATCTTAGGATTTTAGTTAGTCACGATCTCTTTGACGATATTAAGGGGTCTAGTCTAGGTATTCGATCTTGTCTGGACAGACCTGTTTACATAGTTATCTCCTTTCTCTCCCTTGATAGCTACTTTTGTCTCATAGTTGTTGAGACATTTTATTCCTCGCTCCTTATGGACATGGTTCGGTTCCACCATCTTTGAATCACGTTCCTTTTATCATGGCAACCACATTTGGAATGTTGAGGGAACGCCGGAACCCTACTCTTTAGTAAAAACCCTATGAATTATCGGACACATGTATGAATTCAAGTTTCATGAGTTCACAGACGCTTGACCCTGGATCTGTTTTTGTAACGTGAAACAATACAACTCTTTTCTAGGTCATATAATTTCACAGCTTACAATAGGAAGTTGCAATGCAATTTGAAGATACATATACTAGTTAGTTTATTCAAAACTTATCTCACAAACTATTTAGATTTGATAATGATGATTTCTCCTGCCACACGAAACTGAATTCATACTTCATATTTCGTGATCCATTGCACAGCATCCTCTGAACTAAAAAGTTGACAAAATATAAGCAGCTATAGAAGTTCTAATAATTTATCACAAAAGTCATCAATAGTACAACCATGGGCAACGTAGACTCTTCCTCATTTTCCATAACGATATGATAGAGCATATTGGTAAAATACCCCCAATACTTTAGCTGACAGAAAAAAACTCTGGTGGCATTTGAAAAACATCTCATCTAGAACTTTTCACGATACTCTAGCGGCACTGACATACATAGCTACCCTCTCACCCTACAGAGATCACATTGGATATGCCGACGCCAAAAGATAGCACTCCAGTTTCCAGAACCGATGACTAGACAGGCGTGAATGTATCATATACATCACCAACCCGTCGATAATTCGATCAACAAAATTATCCCTGATTCTAAACATAAGATTCCTGGAGTCTCCGCACAGAGGCATTACGAAGTACGGATGCGGGGTTTTACTGGCTTAGGCGCACTTCTAATTCAGAATAGACAGGCCTAAAGTCATATCAAATGCCAGTCTCGTCTCTAGAGTTCACAATTTTGACGGGAGGCTAGATTGCTATATTTGGTGACATTCTTGCTGCACAGAAGTGGATTAAAAACTAGAAGTGAAGCAGGCCGGAAAAGTCTTGTGCATTAGTAGGTCCAGTGAGTGGAAAATCGACGAGGGTGTTTGCCAGAGTGAAGATACCCCAGGGATAATCATTACAGTAGGTGATGTGAATGGTGGAGGTGTACTAAGTCTACTGAATTAGCCGTGATTTAAAACGGGAACAGATGTTTCTCGAATTCGGGTTAATCTTCTGAAAGGAGAAGACCTGGGTGGGAACGTAGTGGCTGGAATCACATCGTTTGGCCTCACCAAAGGGAGTTGTTATCTGGTGTCTACCAAAAGTGCAGAAAAGTGCATGCTCTGTCTATGATCTGTCGCTCTTGTTCAGGTTCAGTCTGTAGATTCTTTTGAAAAGGAAATCGCTTGGTCGGAGCTATAGGGAAGAAACATATCATGATCTTCTTTAACACTAGAGTGCTTTCTCCTCCCTTGAATCTACTAGTATCTCACTTCCTGTCCGCTAAAACACAACCACCCGCACCTCTCTCTTCACCCACCATGAAAATGGACTTTGCCGCCACAAATAATTATTGACTTTCTACACTCGCTTCGTCTGCTGAAAGCCAAATTCTACTTTGATTAGGCCACCACAATTTGGCCAAAACGGCTCTCCTGTAGGGCATGCATTCAGACAAATTCTCAGGGTTATGAAAAGACCAACTGCATACGGACCCACTCCACCAGAACCATCTGCTTGGGAACACATGGCCAATGAATGAGGCTCTTTGGGGGAAGAGGTGGAAATTGCGGCAAGAAAGGCCTCCCAGGTGATGGAAGACTATAGAGAGAGAAAGGAAGCTGCGGCTGGTGAATGCGGAGAGGGGGCGAGGGAGTGGGAGTGGCGGATAAGGGAGATTTGATGTTTTGTAGGTGAATGAAGTATAGATTTCCTGTCATGGATGGATGGGTGGAGAGCTGCAGTGGATAGGAGAAAATGGAAGAACTTTCACAAGAGGATTATGATTTTGTGATGTTGCCACCAACACAAAATATTTATGCTCTTATAGTTAGGTGTACCTGCTTTTTAGTTGACTCTCGGTAGCTTTTGGATTCCCGGGTCGTGAGCGGGAACTGGTTCTTCACTTGGTAAATTTCTCATTTCACATACCTTCACCGTCTATCTCACTCTGCCCTGCGGCGAACCATTTCTAGATGCTCTATTGTTTGTGTATAGTACTTCAAGGGTGTATGACACAAGTGCAGATGCTAGAGAATGCCAAGCATTTGCTGAGTAACAGCGTGCATGGCACAGTCTTGTTTCCATGCAGGTGATATAGTCATTATTAGGGGTTCTTTGTCTCGTTGTGCTTACGGGAAGTCTTTTCTCTAGGGGACTTTGCTCATGACGGATTACTCCTTGATGTGAGGACTGTCGGCGGGGCAAAAGTATAGACGTCATAATGTAAGGATAACTTGAAAACTATATCGGTTTATGAGCTTTTAGCTACATCATGAACGCTAATACCTTGAGAAACTCTCCTTTATTTCTGCTCCTGTTTATTCTATTGTATTGTTCGTAACAAACAGTCTCTTAAAGATGGATTCTGTATAAACCCTCCCTTGCCAAAAATATTGGAACTTGCTATATCTTGGTTCTATGGTTTTGTATGTTAATAAGTCTGCTCGTAATTTGACCTCATAAATTAAGTCGCTTTTGAATTATGACAACTGGCAATGATATTCAGTTTGATTTTGTACTCTTACCTCTGCTCGCCGTGGCATTTCTTGCGAGTGTCACTGACCATCATATTGCTGATTTTCGCTCTCCAGACTCCAACCACACGCCATTCCAGCAGACAACTCCTTACTTGACTTGAGATTTATCTTTTTGTATTTTATCTCCAACAAGAAATTGTGTCCTAGGCTGCTCTTGTATAGTATTTTAACTTTCTACTCCTACGCCACTCGCGCCAAGTCCTGCATCGACATGAATGCCCGATATCTGCACAGTCTTTTCAAGAGCCGACTTGTGAGTGGCTTAAAAGTCCCAAGGGAATGGTTCAATGGATTCAGCCCCAGTAATCTCGTGATGGAAATTCATGAAAGACATTCCAGTGTCGTATTGCATCCTTTTGTTGTGGTCATGTTGTGATGGGAGGCTATCGCCGGGAATTTCGTCTGGGAAGAGGACCTCTGGGACTAGGTGTGCTGTTTTCCGAGGCGGGATGCGAGAGGTATGTTACTAGCCGCGATCAGTGCCCAGAAAAGATTCCATTCATAACCTTTCTGGAGTTCCAGTTATTCATTATTGCTATTGGCTTCTATGTGCTTCGTTGGCTGATCGCCTGCTTGCCCCCAAATTTGCGGAGCTTACAACCACTATGCGATGTTTTCGTGCAGAATCAAAGTTTTGACCGACCGTTTCTCATGTTTAAAAAGAGCGGTATTCATTGAGCTGAATACAATGAACAAATTATTCAACCTTGACGAACAGGATTTGGGTGCGATGACATAAGGAGGGTGTCATTGCTATCATTACTGATCACTATCACAGACCGTAACATCATCTGGGTTTTATCAGGCAATAACGGAAGGCGCTTGTCTAATGATTTGTTATAATATTATCCACATTAAGATGTCTAGAAAAGCAGTTTCTTTGTTCTGAGTCGTCTCAAGACCCTCAGTTAGTATTGTACCGTTCTTGGAGGGAGTCACGATTGCCGTGATATTCACTCACCTTTCGGCGTTGACTGGCCCTATGCCAATTTAGTCTACATTTCTGAGCTGAGCTATGAAGCTATTTAGAAGGCAAGTACGTAAATGGAATATGTTGATCTAGATACTGCCCTATGACATCAGTGGTTGCCTGTGCCTCAGTAATTTTGACTTAGTGGCGTGAAGGGAATGACATAAGCAATAGTATTAGTGTTATTAGTACTTATGTTACATATATCTCTACAGTTGTAGAATGGCAATGTGGATCTTGGTTTATCGTGTACTAGTTCCCAGACTGGTTCACATGTGATTGGTGATTGGAGGCTACAGCTGGGCATTATTGCCATGGATGTATTCATTTCCGCGCTTAAATGATGGAAATAACTGGTCAATCTGAATAATGGGACCTCAAATGAGAAATATCGAAAGGCGTTCATTGGTGTTCAAAATCATACGATATAAAATTATATCTTTCAAACCGAAAACCGACAATAGCCATGATGTTGAATTCTTTTCTCGTTGGATCCATTGTGCTCTCAGAGTCCGTTCTGTCTTTTACTCGTTTAGGTCCCGAGGGATCAACTGATTTCTTACGGCCCTCAAGCTAGTGGCGGAAAATGACTATCTTCACTCTAGCCTGCTTCTTTAAGGGATAAATCACATACCTATTCGGAATCACTTTCACATGCCTTTCTTTTGTCAGGCTCATCTAGTTCCTTCAAGCACTGAGTACTAGACATCCCCACAGCCATGCCCCCACAGAACAAGGCTATGTTGAATGTGAAAAACCACAGGACTAGTACGTGGAAATACGATACATCCTGTTATCAAAATGCGGAGCCTGGGTCTCCTCCCGCCCCTCTAGAAGCAATGGGCTTATTGGATTCAACTCCTCTTACCTGTGCGTGTGCAGTGTTTGGTCCGACCGATGCCACTGGATTGAGACCTGTTGGATGATGAGAGGGAATTGTTCAGAATTGTCAATGGTGGGTCTGAACATTGAGTGCAACCGAGATCAGGACCATAACTAAAAGGTTTTCGTTTATTACACACTTTAACACAGGGTTCAGATCTAAGGGGCATATTGTATCTGAGAAGAAAGAAAAGTACACTATCATTTGTCATTTCAGACATGCTGTGTCCTGCAGATAGGGATGGCCCGGACTGTCAACTCAAAGAATACTTCCCTCCTCGACTTAGAAGCTAATCGAGAAAATCATTTCCGATCTATCTCGGATATTGAGAAAGCGACTGCTATGCAATCTCATAATCTCACAATAACAATTATCATAATGCCGAACCCTCTGAGATTATTCGCTTCAAGACTAGGAGGCAAGAAGGAAAACTGCCTAATATCCGAGTATTACAATAGCAGTCAGGCAAAGTATTCCCTATACATCACAATCCCTTATGGATTTCTCGTGTTCGGAGTGATATCTTCAAGTAAGTAGGAGTCCTTTGTTCTTGAAGGAGGAACATAACGTGGTTGAGAAGACATGTATTAAAGTTAGGGCATCGGGATATTTGCGAAGAATAGTATTATGATGCATGTTACTAATCTAGACATCGTGTTGGAACACATTTGTAGGAGATATCTTTGGTCTTTACATAAAGTTATTCAGAGAGAATAATGTTCACTATCACGTACTAACATCCATCAATCATGGAGTTTAAGCACACTAGTCGCTGGCTTTAGAGAAGCACACCATCGAACACCGAAAAGAGTGACGATGGCTACTCATTACGTTTTAGTACTGATCTCTTAAGCTCTATAATGTTCTCAATTCTTTTGAATATGAACTAAGATATTTACGCCCGTTTCCGTGCTTGCCGTGACGTTTGTTGGCGGCACTCTAGCATAAATGTGCCTGAGATCCTGATGCTAAACGTGACGTGAGTAGGAGCCCAATCAAGAATGTAGGTCTTTACATGTATAAGGCATTTCGATAGCATTCGCTGACGTTCATGTAAGCTGCTTAGAAAAAATAGGTTAAATTAGCCTTGATTATGACCATATAATAAAAAGAATAAGATCTACAAATTGCCTTAGCAGAAAATGACACAATGCCATAATAAACATGAATCATACCGAACTTTTTACTCATTCAATGAAGTATTCTGTATACTCTATTCAGAACCTAACGTTGTTTAATTATTCCAACCTTATATCTTTTGATATAAGTTCCTAGTCCTTTAGGGTGTCCGGTAGATATTGATATATACCCAACGACAATGTCAATGGAACGCGAGTATACGTGCATCTAGAGAGCTCATCTTAGGAAGTTCAGACTCTAACCGAAGAACAAGTCTTCTGACACCTTAATATGCAAATCTTGCTATCAGTCTAGATCTACTGGTGACGATGCAAGGTCGCACACGCCTCGCGATGCTTATTTACAGATACACCCATAATGACGCCCTACAAGTAGCCTTATTGCCTTTCAAATGATATAAATTACCATACAGATGCTGATATATGTACTAAGGATCTATGGATAATGAAATAATAATTTTGATTGTATTCGGTCCAACAATAATCTCTTATGAGGTCTATCAAACGATACATCTGTTTGGAACATGTCACAGATAACTACCTTCCACCGAGTAGCCCGTTTTCCCAAGACCGAAACGTACTTTGCCAAGACTAATTATGTGCAGTGTAGAAGAAGTATACGGGCTGTATTCTTACATGAATGTGCATAGATATGTACGCACTAGTCCCTACGACTCATAGTGTCGAAAACCCCTCACATAAAAGTCAATGTCATGAGAGAAGTTCAAAGATGCATGAGGACGTTAAAAGTACTAGCTGTCTTTAGGCAAAAGGAAATATCAAGTTGTTCAAGTTCAGGTTCCACTGATTGATGGAATTTGAAGATGGGGTGTCTAGCTTAGTACGACCTGAGGGATTGCTGAAATGTGTAGACTAGGTCAAGGTTGGTTGCGTGATGGTGAAGGGAAGGTCACCATTTCACCGAGTCGAGTTGCTGTTTGAGGTGATGTGATCTTGGTGGTGGTTGAGATTATAGATAACAGATTTCCGTGCCATCCTTGAACACCCTCCTAGGATTTTCAACAAACAGTAATTAGTGAGTCTTTATACATAGATCCCTCACAGAATGAGAATCGATAACTCTTACGAATCTATGAATGTGACAGAGATACGAGCTTATAAGTGCCTCGAGTGAATAAATTATGCCGTGAATTTTGTTAGAACATCAAAGTCAGTACTTGGGAGTGACATATCAACTATCTGTAGAGGTGTATGCTCGCTCGTAACACCATGATACACTACATCACACATCTCTTCCAGCCCCAAGGATGGAGTATTGCCTCAATCCTACGATCCTAGGCTCGCGAATTCTAAGAATGGAACTGACTAATAAGTTATTAATCAGCTTTTAAGTTTAGATAGAAATCACTGTTAGTGTGTTGTTCAATGTTGATCTCTCCAAAATTTCCTGTATCTAGACATATGCACAACAGAAATATTTCTAAAACACTCGGATGTTTGTAACTATGAGCTCACTCGTCACGATATTAGAGATATATTTCCAATATTAGACATGTCTCGTCTAACCCGCCATCGACATTCAGGGAACCTCAAGATACTTCATGACTTGTTAGAAATTGATCACTAGTCTCTATCACAACTGCTAGGGCAAAGGCAAAAGCCAGCAAATACTACCCCCGTATCCCTCTTATCATCCAAGGTGGGGTCCTCGATGTGCCTCGTTACTTATCCCGACCCCAATTCCCCATGATCACTATTGGCCCTATGGCTAGCCTTCACACCAACAAATAGAATCACCCTCTTCGACTCAACGACAGAGGCTGCCTGACAGCTAAATGCAGGCAGCCATGATATCCCCAGCCGTATCATGCTCTCTTCCAAGTTAATAGCCTGTTGATCACAAGTCATCAGTCCTTTGTAGTGATTTTGGCCTATGGAAATTGTCACATCATTGCCTTAGTTATCCGTAACGTCTTGTTGACTTACTCGCAGACTGATAGTGGTAGCTCTGGGTGTAGCTGGTGAAGCGAGAACAGGGAACGAGGCTTATTAAGTGTGATGTGTGTATGGCTACTATGATTTTCGAGGTTGCCCAGCCCCCGGATGGAACTAATCTCGAGTGTTGGTGGCGATAGAAGTGATCGCTAGTGCGTATGTATGGAACGGTAGCCTGAGGTGATATGGCTATCCATTAAGTTTTATCCTCTAGTTGTGTCTTCTATGAGACGCCTGGAGTGAACATTACTAATAGCTTCCTGATTAGGTTATGGCATATGAACACGGATATCTATGAATGTAACTATAGTGGCCGTTGACAAGTTATGCTTCTCCTATAGTGAGCAATGGGTCTATTATATCACTAGAATTCCAAGGCAAACATCACTTAGTTAATCCGAGCTGGTACCCTTCTTGAACTTCTTCCAAACATCATCTCCCAACAATATATCCTCAAGCGGGACATTAGTAAGTGCTGCCGAAGTACCTATCATTTCAAGATGGTTGCTCACCAAATGGCGATTTCGAGAAACAAAGGCGCTTCTGCATCTCCAAGCGGCCCAACATGAAGTGCCATTCCTCTAGCCTTACAAATCATTGATGATGGAGGGTCGATCACCACACTGCGCGAGGCCACCCAACATGTAATATTAAATTATGATGAAAATACGACACTACTACCGATATACTCCGTCTAGCATGACGAAAGAGACAGCTCAAGGGTATTTATCTTTGCGGAACAAAGAAACTGCAGGGACATCCTTTGTTGAGAGCAATTTGCATACGACGCTATTGTTGGTTATCCCTTTTCTATCTGGAATATTTTTACTGATCATCAAAGGAGAAAAGGGCCTCTACATGATATAACCAAGTAAAACATAGTTTGCAATATAACCCCAAAGAAAAAATACCTATGGACCACCCCTCAGGGAGACGGTAGCTTCATGTACCCCAAATGCTGGAGGCCGACCACGCCTTTACTAGGCGTCAGTAGCCGCCTGCATATGCGTTAGCTCAATCGATATTTCTAACATGTAGCCAGTCTAGATCAACCCCAAAATTAACGGTGGTCCCCAAAGTAAGAGGTATGAGTCAATGTAGCATCTAATGAAAAAAAGTTGATATATTACAGGATATTATTTCTAAAGAATGCCAGATTTGATTAAGGGTTGCACTATGTGGAATCTTAATAGAGACGAGTGTGTTATGGTGGGGAAATTCTGTCATAATGTTAGGTGACTATTAGACTTCTATACTATGACAAGAGACAGGAGTAGCGTCATAATAGGGAAAGTTTGAGGCCATCAAATGAATAATCACAGTAATTAATTATATAATTGAAACGATGAGATGTCGTTAGGATGTTTTGTGGTACCTTCCTAATTTCCAAGTGATCCCATGGCCACTATATCACGTGGGAGTTACCCCATACAGAAGGCACCAGAATGGAAGGGACCTCGAGTCCACGCGACTCAACAATATCATGATGGAATGAATTACGTTACTGTTTCAATTCAATTCAAAAACGTCACTCAGTCAAATCAAATCAAAATTAAACACTCTGTCGACATTTTAAAGGCGAGAAGGCGTAGTTTCCTTGGGCTTTCTGGGCTCCGCTCCGTCAAACGCCTCATCACCATGGAACAACCTATAGATAAATAATCAGATGTATATCCTAGATGCTGCTTATATGTTTGTATGCTCTGTTATTGGTCTCTTCACTTACCATCCTCTTTCCGGACCGCCAGATAAATGGTCGGTCTCCATATCACCTTCACAAGCCCACACACTACCACCGGGTTGACGCTTCAATTCATCCGGTGTCAATTTGGCAGCCGGTGTCCCTATAAGATGTCAGTATTTTGAATACTAGCATGTCAATTTCTCAATACTTGCCCTCGGTGCTCTGTTTTCGGCGGTATGTGCTAATTCCACAGGTATAAGCATGGAAATCTTCTCTGTTCAAATCTTCTGGAATATCTGCCGTCAATACTCTTCCCATAAATATTACCGCTGCCGCATGGGAGCACAACACCGCATGTTTATACCCCATCTTATCACAATGTTTTACAATCGCGCTCAGTCCCTCGCGAATCCGCTCATAAAGCTCCTCGGGATACTCTCCCTTCTCCATCGGCTTCCGTGAAATCGAAGCCTCCAACGATGGCAAATCCAACTGATCGAAAAAACCCTTTATAACCTTCGGTTCTGCTGATGTCGGCTGGACAAATGGTGCCTTACTATACCACTCGCAAATTCCATATTCGCCCAAGATGGTCTTCTGGCCAACAGGACGGGAGGCCTTACCAACGTCGTCATGACCGGCGCCGTCAACGAAGGGGCGGATGGTTTCGAGGCAGCGGTACCAGGGGCTAGAGAAGACGGCTTCGATTTCAGGTTGGATGGAAGCGAGTTTAGTGGCGAGTTCGAGGGATTGGTCGACGCCGTGGGCGGTTAGAGGGGATCGGAGGGAATGTTAGTGGGGATTTGAAGGCGGAGGTGTAGACTCCAGTTTTAGGATCAACAGTCCAGCCTGTCCGGAACTATAGAATTTTTAATAATTTTCCTTTTGAGACTAATCCCTCGATGGGAATATGGCAGAATTATGAGTGGAATAATTAACTCACGCCATGACGAACGACATATAAGACCTCGAGTGACATTGTAAAAGATCAATGGGGAATTGTGAATGACGAGTGATAAAAAGACGCAGTGATATAGAGAGATTATTATATTATATACTATCTATCCATCCTCAGAACAATACCATTGAGGCAAACCCGTTATTCTTAGGAAATCATGATCCTGGTCAGACGGCACTGCCTTAAACTAAAAATGGGGCTTCTCCGAATTTGTGTTACATGGAGACATTGCAGTACTAACCCTAGCATCCTGCAGTTGACTATAACACAACTTAAGAAATTTCTTGGGCCTTTTATATCGCATAACAGGACTGGCAAAGCAAGCTAAAGTATTGCATTTTGGGTAATGCTGCGTCTATGTTTTGTCCTCGGTTAAACACACAGGAGATATACCTCTAGCACTTAAGAGTACTTAGGCCTAACCACCTTGCATACAAGCCTCTTCCTGCTTTTTCATCTCCTGTTGTACCCGTATCCGGTGTGGCACAACCTTCTCTCTCGGTCTAGTGATGTTCCACCCTCCGAGATCTGGCTTCCCAAGAGCCCGAAGAGTAGACCTCTCAACCAAACTGTAGTTGCCATCTGGGCGGTAGAACTTGAAGGGCTCACGAAGGCCGACGGGAGGGTTTGTAATGATACGTAGATGACGTAGGTTGTTGTTAGATGCAGAATGGAGAATGAGAGGGTGAAGAAGGAAGATATCGCCGACATCACCACAAGCTTCGATGAAGTTGATACACTATTGTAAGTTAGTATATGTGTATTTCAATCCCTGAAATGAGACCTTACCGAATGCGCTACTTTGTTGTAGTAATCAGAGCCTTTCCCAATCTCGATGTTCCGGAATTCGGGAGAATTACGAGTATCCATCAACGGTGAAACTCCCTCTGGATGTTCATACAGATGCTTAGCTAAAACCGGCATAGCTTCCGGACAAATGATGGTCCCACCAGCCCCCGGAGCGATATCTGTAAACAACGGAATCACCAACAGCCCTTGCTCTGGACTATCCAAATAATGAACAAAAAAATCGCCATCAACATGCCACCCCCAAAGATCATGAGGTGTTTCCACTTGATTCTCCTTGCCTGGTTGACCTAAGTTGACAATTAGCGCATCCTGCCACCACTTAGCCCAATCCAGAATTTTATCTTCGCCTCCACAAAGTTCGCAGATTGCTGCCCAAGCCTTGGGAGCGAGTTCTTGAGCGTTGAATCTCTGGTGGCCGGGCATGTGGATTTTGTCTTGGGTCCAGGTAGACTGGTCGTTAGGGTTCATGCCGAGACGTTGCCAAACATTGCCGGTGACGGATTCAGCTTGCTGGCGGGTGAAACAGCCTTTGAGATGGAGCCAGCCGTGTTGGACGAAGAAGTTCTTTTCGTCTTCTGTTAAGACAGAAGCCATGGTGATGGTGATGTGGTTGTAAGTCGTTGGAGCCTGACTAGGGTTGTGTTATGGATAAATGTGATGATAAGGTGAATATATAGAAAAAAGAATAATATTGAGAAGATTCGATGATGATATGATATATTATATTTCAATACGTTTGAGTGAATTACTTGGTTGACGATGGATATCCAAGACATCACATGGCATAAACTCTGAAGGCCGCAGGCAGTTATAAGGGTTCATTAAATGTCAACACACTTTTGGTCCATATTTAATCCCTGCCACAAATTTCTCGGCGCGCATTACCAAAAGTTCACGACATTTCTAAGTTGCGTCATGAATTGATGGAAGAATTTCCAGCGCATTTATTTGTCGCATTCATTTATCAATAGTGATATCATTATCGCCAACTCCATACAGAATGCCCGAACCCGACCAAATGGTCGTTGACAGCCCCGACTACGTCTCTGAAGAGGACTCTGACTTTGCGCCAGACCAGGTTACTAGCGACAATGCTTCAGAGACCGAATCTGACGACGAAGCCGATAGTGGTGTGACAGACCCCAAAAGCATCAAACAGGCAGTACTGGAAAAACGGAAAACGCTAGCAGAAGATCATGCAAGAAATGATAGCTTCGAGAACTCGGGAGATGAAACTATCATCAAGAAGGGAACCAAGAAGCGGAAAAAGAGGGTAGAAGATGAAGAAAATGGAGAGGAGGGCCTGATCAAGACTAGATCACAACGAGCTGCACAGTAAGTTATCGTGAGACTCCCAAGCGAATAAGTCGCTATACACTAACACTCTACCCCACCACAGAAAAGAAGAGCGCAAAGTCCACGTCCAAACCGGCCTCGTCACCATCGACGTCGACGCCATGTTCGCTAGCATGATGGCCGGCCACTACGACAAACCCACCATGCCAATCTTTCCCTCCAAACCAACTACACAACCCGGAAATATCTCTATAATCCCCACCGACATCCCCGCCGAACCCATAGCCACCAATACCTCTGCCCCCAACACCATCCTCATCAAACGCACCTACAACTTCGCAGGAAAAGTCCACCACGAAGAGAAACGCGTCCTTCGAACATCCGCTGAAGCCCAACTCTATCTCTCATCCCTCGCCCCCGACGCCGCCGCCGCCGTCCTATCCGCTTCAAAACTCACCTCCGAATCGTCCTCAGCAACCCCTCTCCATGCCCCCCGCAAAGCCTTCCGCTCTCGCTTTGAACCACCCATCGAATCCCTAACCCGGCGCTCTGACCTTCAGTTGGGCATTGGTCTGCGCATGCAAGCTCGAGAAGACACCGGAGGGAAGAAAGCACAGAAAATCAACACAGTCGAGAAGAGTCGTATGGACTGGGTCAACTACGTCGACAAAGAAGGCCTCAAAGATGAACTGGAGCTCGCTAACAAATCAAAGGCTTCCTTTGCCAATCGGCAAGATTTCTTGGCACGGACAGAAGCCAAAAGAGATGAGGATGCCCGTAAAGCCAGAGCACTTGCTCGAGCACAGGAGCAGAAGGTGTAGAGGTTTAAGAGGAAATCATTACGATATATCAAGACCAGATCATTTATACATTGTATATTAGAGTTCCAATTAGATATCCACGATACCAGTTCACCACACCCTATGCAAAGACTAATGAGCCATCAGTGACCGTCCGATCCGGACTGACGTTCAGCTCTAATTGTCAACTTTGACAATATACAGCTGCTACCAGCTGTCAAAATCAGTATACTATAATGTATTGACACAGTGAGGTTATGGTACGAACTGTAAAGTTGGGATGCCTCGCTCTAACCCTTAATACACGGCACACTGTTAATTCAGCTGGCGACAGCTGCCAGTAAATGCGTAACATGAATATATTTCTTACAGGGATACTCCCAGTACCGCTTAAACCTATCACGATAATTTTTCGCAAATGATAACTCCTTTTTCCTATCTCATTCCATCAAATCTAATAGCAAAATGGCCGAGCAGTCTAAGGCACCGTGTTCAGGTTTCTCATCAAGAAACCTCGCAGTGGAGCAATCCGCGCAGGTTTGAGTCTCATTCTTGTCAACATTTATTTTTTGCTTACCGCTCGTACATGTAATCATAACTTGATACATGTTATATAATGACAGCGATCTTCGGTTTGGCTCGGAATAATATTAACATTTCTTGTGAGGAACTAATGTAAAACTGATATATAAACCCATCCATATCATATATCTCCATACCCGCAAAAGAAAAGGCCTGTACAAAACACTAAACACTAAACGAATACCAAAAAGAAACATTAAGAACCAGAGAAAGAAACCACCGAACAAAACCCACTAATACACGGATGATACTCATCCACGTCTAAGACAAATTCTGACTCTCCTTTAACAACCCCTGCATCTCTTGGATATCCTCAATCACCCCATTAAACACACTCATCAAATCACTCAAGACCTTCGCCCGATTCCACTCCCTGGTCCTCCAAATCTCATCCATGAGCTCTCGCCCGATCTGCTCCAGTTGCTCAATCGTGCACCCGCTCGTCTGTTTAGTCATTTGCTGAAGGAACTCGTCGATCTCGGAAGCATCGGGGATATACGCTCGTTGGGAAAGGGCCGTGGAGTTGCCGGCGCCAGTGGATTTGCAGTCGGCGACAACGAGGGAGTCGAGAAGGGGAGTTTTGTTACCGATGATGGATTTTTGGATCATAAAGGTGTCGCTTTGGGTGTCGAGTAAGGACTGAGTAGGAGGGAGATTGCTCTCCATGGAACCGTTGTGATTAGGTCTTAGAGTAGACACTGTTGACGGCTTGGAGAGACCTGAAGTCTTTGTTGTGGAAACATCGTTGGCAAAGTCATGAACCGAGACACCCGCAGGCACCGAAGTAACAGCCGCTTTCTGTGACAACGGCAAACTCTTCATCGGCGTCGAGGCACTCGGGGAGTTCAAAGATTGGTTTGCCAAACTATCGTCCATCCCACTCATCGGGGTATCTTCCTCTGTCGTCATCAAACTTGATGTCGCATTTGAAACCGCACCCGCGGTCCCAACATTAATCACCTGGAATCGAGCAGTAGTACGGACACCAGGGATCTGCTCGCCGAGAGTCACCGGGTCATTCGAGTCGCTATCCTCATTGTTGGCAAAATGAATATCCGCAGTAACAATTTCCATGGCCTCCCGCTTCTTCTGGAGTTTGTCCTCGGCTTCGCGGGCACGGGCTAATTGTCTCTGATAGAGCGATTCCCAATCAACCTGACTAGAGGTCTCGATGCTAGCGACGTCGACCTCGACATTGCTGACGAGCTCATTGGCCTTCAATGTGCGCTCCTTGTCACCAATGTTGCGCGAATCCTTGGCAAGGGTACGAATGTCGAACAGGAAGTCCTTGGGGCGAGCGTAAAAACCATTCGATAATCGCTCCTCAATCGTTGTAGTTTCGAGGTTGTAGTAAATCTTCTGGGAATCGTTGTCGAACAAGACATCCACGCCGTATTTGTCCTTCACAATTTTGTACCGCAGTTGCTCGGGAGACATCAGAGACTCATCTGGAACCGCGTACTCAGGGTTATTCTGATTGTACAAGTGCTCTAAATGCGAGAACGGGATAACAGGTGTCCGGAACTTGCGGTACCGGCGGTTGATCTGGTCCATGATTGGCTGAAGGAGAACCTTGAGCTGGTTTAGAAGTTGACGGTCACGCTTGAGTAGCGCTTTCGTCTCTTCCTTCGACGGCTCGCGCGGAGGCGGTGGTGGGGCAACAGGAAGGATCTCAAGTACACGTTTCCGGCGGTTCTTAGGGTTTGGGAACTCTGAAGGCTCCTTGCTGATGAGAGATGTGACGTTCTCAAAGTACGTCCGACGCTTATCCTTTGAGGGTCTCTCAATGCTAACCAAGTTCTTTTGCGTGAAGCCAAAGATGTCCTTGATGAGCTCTCTAGAAAGTTCCTTCTTGGGGCAGTCGGCAGTGGCGAGGACAAGAACAGGCTCGGAAGCGGGAATGGCCTTCAACATTGATCTGAAGGTGACGTAAGCCAAACTACCCTCTAAATTAGCATACCACACCTCAACATTAGGGATGAAGATAACGCTAGGCTTGTGTCTACGAATCTCAGTAAACTGAGAAACAATGACTTGATCCATATTCCGACCATCCGCAAGAAGAGAAGGAAGATCAAAAGTCTGAACGTGGACACCCTCCAAATAGTGAAGCAAAGCCTGAGCCAAGTATGTCTGCCCCATACCCGATTCCCCGTGAATAAGGAGACGAGGACGGAAGATACGCGATCTTTCAAACTCTTGACTGAGATTTTCACGGCCAAAACCATGATCAGTATCATCATGTTGCTCAAACAACGCCTCTTCTAAAGCCGTCGTCTTCTTCTTCCTCGGCAAAGTAGCATCGAGAGCCGTGCGGATGACAGTCAACTGTTCAGATAGTAAGGGCTCAATCGATGGTGCCAAAGGCGTAGCTATTGACGACGCAGATCTCTGTGATGAGGGAATCATGTTCTTGATAGAAATCATGAAGTCCGAAGCATGAACATTGATCTTTGACGGATCGACAATCAACTTCTCCTTAGACTTGTAGATCTGAGGATAAGCACGCTGGATCGAGTTGAGCGCAGCTTCCGTGCAAAGAGCCCGGAGGTCGGCACCACCATATCCCTTTGTGTTATCAGCGAGCTTATCCATGAACTGCTCAGACAATCCCCAGTTATCAGTGTGAATGTTGAGGATCGATCGTCTAGCAGCCAAATCCGGAAGCGGAAAATAGAACTCACGATCGAAGCGCCCAGGACGTCTCAAAGCAGGATCGATATTGTCGGGTCTGTTGGTGGCGCCGATAACAATGACTTGGCCACGCCCATCCATACCGTCCATTAAAGCCAGTAGAGTCGACACAATAGAAGCGTGGATCTGCTCTTGCTTACTGGATCTCACAGGCGCCAACCCATCAATTTCATCGAAGAAGATGATACTGGGTTGTGTTCTGCGGGCCTCCTCGAACAGCAGGCGTAGTTGCTTTTCAGCTTCACCAACCCATTTCGACAACGCATCAGCACCCTTCCGCATGTAGAACGAAATCTTCTTGCCTCCCGAAGTCACTGAGTTCGCCAAAGCACGAGCAAGAAGCGTCTTACCTGTACCAGGAGGGCCGTGGAACAAAACACCTCGAGGCGGCGTCACATGGAACTTCTGAAACAGCTCAGGGTATAATAAAGGTAACTGAACCATCTCCTTCAACTTGTCGATGTGTCCATCAAGACCACCAACCTTACTAAAATCAACGCTCATATCCACTCCCAAGGGGTCGGCATCAGCTAACGCTTTGTGACTCTTAATCTTCCCAACATTGGGAGCATTTCCATCAATCCCGGCCCCAACCCCGCCACCAAGAAGACCACCCGCCTGGCCTGAAGCAGCACCAACGTTACCAGCAGCATTTGACCGCTGCCCCATTTCATCATCACTGCTATCAGAGTCGACGCCACCAGCAGCGGTAGCACCTGTACCCCACGGACCACCGAGCAGAGCACCACTAGCAGTGGCACCACCAAAGGGCCCATACGTGGAATTCAACGGACGCTCCCAAACAGCATTGGCACCACCCCGACCGCCCCTCCGCCTTACGGGTGCTGGCGCCGGATCATCAGCTTCATCTTCCTCGATAGCAACAGTATTGAGAGGAGCCATGAAATATGACCCTGCAGGCTTGGCAGCGGCACGGCGACGCTTCGCAGGCTCGTCATAAATTATAGATGGTGACCGCTGTCGACGCCGACGAGATGATCTAGTACCTTTGGTGAGTTCATGAAGTTCCTCAGCTAGTTCATCTTCATCAAGGTCTTCTTCTTCAGCAGACTCGTCCGATTTGGAGACCTTGGTCGTCTTCTTCGCCGGACGGCCTCTACTCTTGGACTCTGGTGAATCATCAACATCTTCTTCAGAATCTTCAACGGTTTTGATCTTTTGTCGTTATCAGAGAGCTCTTCATCAGAATCTTGATCAGCGGGTTCGAAGTCGCTACTAGCATCTGCATTCCTCTTAGATCTCCGAGTCAAACGACGAGGACGGCTCCCTCTGTTCTTATCTGGTGACGCAAGTTCATCTTCATCCTCATCATTCACAGCAGCGGGGCGCCGATTTCTAGTACGCCGCCTGATCACCATGTCATCCTCATCGTCATCATCGTCATCATCGTCATCGGCGTCGGCGTCGGCGTCGGGATCCTCTACGTCGCCGTCCGGGTCGCCCCGCGCACTAGTCATGGGGATATCATCTTCGTCCTCATCCTCGGCCTCGACCTCTTCGTTCCCAATTACCGGGTCACTATCTGGAATGGCATCACTATAATTGGGAGCCTTAACACCCTTAGCACCGCGGGATGCTCTCGTGGAACGAACCATATCTTCTACAGTCTCGTCGGTGATTGAAATCGCAGGGCTAATAGTAGATACCGCCTCTTCTTTGGTATCAATGGTATGGGAGCGAGATGAGCCTCGGGAAGTAGAGTGGAGAATGTGTAGAAGGTTGTTGGGGGGTACTTGAAGATGAACAATCAGCGATCGTATGGGCTTGATCAGGGGAGCGTCGTCGGAACCGTGGTTTTGGTCGAGATTGTTCGGTTCGTCTATGTCGGCGGATTCCTGGTCAATATCTTCCTCAACTTCTGCGAAATCGTCTTCGTCTGATTCGCTACTTTCAACCCAGGCGTGCTTCTTGTTGGCGCCAGCAGCGGCTCTGCGTGTACGTCTTCCGGCTTTGTTGAGAGGGCCGTCGTCTTCAGACTCGGATTCTTCGGATTCGTATTCGAGGGCAGAATCACTCTCAAGGTCGTCGTCAGAGCCGTCTTCGATATCTGAACCACGATATCCAGCCCTGGCGCGCTTAGAACGAGCGTGTTTCTTAGATCTGTATTTGCGGTTCTTCTTAGTTCTTCGGGGCTACTAGCTACGGCCAAGGGGTCGAAGTTATCGTCTTCAGGGTCCGACGCGTTGGGGTCGAATTCCTCAAACTTGCGCTTGCTATTGTGCATGATTTGACAACCAGTAACAAGTTGAGGAGTCTAGCTTGGCACAGCTAGACAGCGGTGCAATTCTTTGGCCTAACTTTGCAACAGAATAGGCTTAATGACGAGAAGTATACATCAGATCGATTGGTCAAATTCGGCCGGTGGTTGTATAATAGAAGATGGTGTGCGAAGAGAAGGACTATTACGATGGGGTTGATTAGTTAGTATGTACATATTGAGAAGCATGGGTGGCTTCGGATTTAGACATGTATGGTATTCATAGCGGGGTTGTGGGTAGCATCTGTCTCAAGTTCGACTTAACCGACTCGAATTTACGGAACAGAGCAGCAACAATTTAATGGGCATTTGTACTCTGAGAGCGAGAGGGTTTACATACAATGAGAGACCGAGTAGGTTGTGAGTAATAGTATTTTTGGTGTTGGGTGAATGATTCGTATCTACAAGTAAATGAAGACAGAAGACATAAAGTGATTGTCGTCAAAAAAAGTGCAGCAACTTGGTTCAATGCGGCCAAGTGCGAAGTGGGAGTAAGTGTGAAAGGAGCCAGTAAGCTCTAGCGATGGGATTAGTTTAATGTTGACTAAAATAAAGCTGTTCTAAAAATCAAGAATAAAGAAATGCCAAGTCAACAGGCTTGAGAAATCAATTCGGTGTAAACAGCGAGAGAAGAATGATGGAATATCACTTTTGCTTGTGGTTGAATCCCACAAAGCGCTGGCTGTTCCGAATATCAAAGATGAGATACTTGCCGCAAATTGAGTGAGCAACAGCATGTAGGCAGATCTTGGGTGGGAAAGCGCGTCGCCGGTCGTCTACAGGGAACTAAAAGTGGGTCTTCCACGTGATTAAATTCCACATATCCGCTATTCTGATTGGCTATGTGTTTGGATAGTGCTGGGATGTCTGTTGAACCGGTATTTAACCGGCGGGAAAAGACACTGCTTCTCCATGTCAGTTGGCTTTTGGTAGCAGAAATGGGGTCGTGATACGACTGTTAAGCAATCATTTAACGATAACTTTAGACTTTATTAACACGACAATATGAGCGCAACTTGAGGTTTGCGCCAATTTGAATTGATTATTTGATCTTGAGATACACGCTTTATTATTTACATGTTTTGAATCGCGTAGGTTCGACGCGTCTTTTTATCCCAAAATTATCAACAGAAGTCATGACAATGGGATGATATTCGAGAAATTAGATATCTTAAATATTCATCAGCATCATGTTATTAACTCGACATCATGTCATAGTTTGGCTGCCGCGATAGTTCTGATTTTGTTCCTCTGAAGGCACCGATCAGCCCTACTACTTTGTGCCCCAGATCCGGTAGGCCAACAAGCCGGCGTGGTTTTTGAGTGGTGCATATGTGGCGCTTGGAGGATGATGTGGAGCTATATATGGTACATTAGGGTTGATACCAACTTAACAATATTGTCACAGTATTTAACTCATGTTATCTATATGTCTGCACTGTGTTGTGCCTCTCAACTTGGTGATCACTAGTTGCAAATGCAATCAAATGGGTCCGCTATTTACTTGATTGACCAATTCAATCGATATTTTTATCTATTGCCATTAAGATCTCATGACGCAGTTAATTATATGATATTAGCCACTATAACTAGCAAACACCATGTCCTAGATAAGTGATAGACTGGAATACAGTGCAATCGAGACATGATGTCACCAAGACTTTGTTATTGTGTAGCATGAGGGTACCATAATCGACCAATCGCGATACACTGTGTTTTCTTTTTTCCTTCTCACCGAAGAGGAATTAACAATGACATCAATCTTCAAAACTTTCATGAGAAATGAGAAATGCCATGGGCTAAGACCTTAAGTCCACCCCTGGGAAGCTGGGCGTAATTACAGTCCAACTTCCAGTACGAGTAACTTGAAGCGATATGGATTTACCTTCTTCGAGATACCAAATACTGTGACAAGGCTTGAAAATTATAGGAGAGAGTAGAAATGCTGACACCCATGTCCCCGTATTCCCTTCTAAAGGCTTAGGCTTAGACGATCTACTGCATCATGAAAACTGGGCCGTTAATTAATGCTAACAGACTTCCAGGAACCGACAACGTGATGATTGTTAGTAGATTTGTTTTACCAAGGGAATTTCAAAGAACGTTATTATGGCAATGAGTTGTTTAATAACTTTCTAGCGTCTCTATAAAAGGCTTAGAAGCTCTAACAGTCAGTTGTTTTCCCTATGCTAACTTGACTCCGCCCACGCTAGCTGAGACGGAACGAGAATAATGGACATGACAGGAGGACAGACGACTAATGTTCATGGAGGTGATCGTAGTTATGAGACAGCCAAATGGCTGATTATGAGACGAAGCCTAGCAATATTAGACGAATAGCTTCGTACTGAGAAAACTATGAAGTCTGACTTATGTGAGCATCAAACACAATTGACTAGGAATCCAGGGCAGAACAAGAGAGACAAAATGCTGGCGGAGAGGCGGACGGGGGATGACCAGGAAGCTAGAGGGTTACTAGGGTGGAAATTTCCCTTTAGAGACTTCCGCTCCGCTCAGGAACTCGACTCCGGTGTCAGAGATGGCGATACTAAGAAAATGAAGCTTAGACACCGCCTGATGTCTTTATTAGGTGATCTAGGACATGCAGAGAATATAATAAGGGAAGAATGCCTCGAACAGACAGCGCAGTAAGTGGCACAGCACGTATAAAGATACAAACATATGGAAATCTCAGAAGTTGGCATGATGATAAGGGAAGAGGCGAGGAAAGCTTTGATCGCGGACTCGCTTTGACATTGGATGGACCGAAATTTGCCATGCAGAATCGGGCGTATAGAGTCACTGGCATATAGGTCTTTTTGGGGAAGATGGGCGATGGCGTCAGAGAAAGTCGCCTTGTGAAGGATATTTTGGGGATGATAACGGCGGGGGAGAACCTATCAAAGCCGGGGATTACGAAATATATGGCTATGTATCGGGCAATTGGTGGCTGATGACGAATTGAAGATCAGGAGACATCGTCAATTAGAGTAAGGCTTCCGAACAAACTCTGAAGGCAAAGACTACATAGCGGATAATAAATCGATAATCGAGAAGCAAAAGGCCACATAGACACGCAAAATAACCTTCCAAACAGATCGATTGTCTGGTTTCTGGAAAGCCAAACACAGGCTTTCTCTTTACTCCTTTTACCCTTCATTCAAGAAGAGACGAGAATCCCACAGAATCAACAGCAGTTTGAGAAGGGTCTGATGTGACGATGTGTATGTGGACATCACGCCCTCTTAGATTAATCGCTGGCCTTGTTTCTAGTTAAAATCATAAGCGAGCTTCGGTGTGTGAGAGTGACATGGGCCCATTGTGGATGATCAGGTCACATTGGCAGATGTCAAAGGCAATGTGGTAACAAAAATAACGGAAATTTGATATTTTCCAAAGAGGCGAAAAGTCATAATGTAAACACAATGTGTTATCACAGATAGATCTAGTGACCGGAAGAGGTTTATTGCCGTTTCGATGCTGGCTTTTAGTAGATGTGAGGCTTCCAGACAAGGACTCGGAGCCGAAGGGCCATGGTAGCTGTGCAACTCTGTTACAGAATGGGGCAATTTTCCAGGGCCCATAAACCCCACACAATCTCCATTTTTAGTTTTAGGCATCCAAAACGCCCAATTTATTGGCCTCGGGAACACGCATGTGTTGTATCGTGAATCTATAATACAAGGACACTTCTACTCTGCATATCTACTGAGGGTATAATCTTCAAAGAAATTGTGCTGCCGAAGCCGTGGTGATATCGATGTCTATCAAAGGGGCTCAAAGGACATGTTGTTGTGTCCACTTGGACGCTACAATAAAGTTGCAATATTGGCCCGTAACGTCTATATAGTGACGATTGTAAATGATGTTAATGCCCAACTGCAGTTTACCCCACAGCCTGAATGTGATTTTGTATCAATGTTTGTTAGTGGCCCTACAGTGTTACTATTCTGAAAAGTTACATACCGATGGAGCTTTCATTTTCAAAGTCTGTGTGAGTATCTGAGGGCTTCCCGCTGGAGTAGCGTGTCATTCATTAGTTGGGGAAAGGGGAGAGGGAAGAGATCAAGAGGTCCTTTTAACCCTAGTGACTGGCTTCAAATTGTTGGTTGTTGCCGGAGGTTTAAAGAGTAAGATTAAGGCTGTGGTGCTTCATATACCCCATGACTTATCAGAAAAGACTCTATCAACACCTAGGAAAGCTCGGGAGTTGAGTGTTTAGATCTACTTGACACAGCCGATCAGTAAAAGAGTCTGACTATCCCATATGCCATAATGGAGGTTTTGTAATGTGATTTCAAGATACTATGGCAGAGAGACCCAGAAACCCACTTGTTTTCGAAACAGGCGTAAATGAAACTCTAAATCCTACGTTTAGTACCAAGACTATCGTCAGTGACGCCCACGGCCACACCACCTATGCTATGTCATCGAATCCTGTGGCTAAACCGAAAGGAATTACGTAGTTGACCGACATTACAGTTCCCAAGTTTAGCCAACCGGTCATGCGAGCCTAAAAGGGTAAATTACATTGCTCGATAAAGAAAGCCACCAAACACAGGCCACCCGCAACATCCTGACTATGATGGCCCGGAAGCTATGACTCTGAGAAAACCCAGCCAAGATTAGGAAACCAGAAGCCTGCGGTGACGCTTGGGGCTCCCATTGAAGCGTGTAAGCCTTGCTTCGGGGTGGACGATACCTTAACAAAAGAATGCCAATAGAGGTCTGTCAAAGTCTAGAGCCTTGGTCATTTCATATTGTGTATCATCGGGTCAAGACGATTGCAGATATTGAGCTATGGAGGTGAGCCGCTGGGACAAACAAACAGGTTCCATGGGTTGACAACTTTCACGATAACTAGATTGTCTCGAAATAGAAGCAGTAATGAACGAATTTGCAGCAAGTAAATCTCGACGTGAAAGGGAGGAATCGATTCAGCGCTCCACCATTAAAGAGAGAACCGTAGGTGGAACATTGTTTATAATATTAATAAATCCGAGAACTATTACGGCGGCGCGGCTTCGTAGGTTTGATTTGTTGAGCATGATGTGTCTGACAAAATCTAGAGGTAAAAAGAGGGAAAAAAAAGGGAAACTAAAGGGGTGAGGGGAGAGGAGATGGCGGAGGGATGGAGGAGCGGAACCAGGATGGACAGGAAAGGAGAAGGGATTGGAAGGGGCCATGGTATATTTTTTCGGATAGAGACACACATAAGCAAACGCGAAAAGGATCTGCTGCAAAGGAACAAGTACTAGCACTAAAGACTTGACAGTAAACCCTAATAGTCACCGAGAGAGAAAACGAGGCAACAAGTTGGCAAGACGCCCGGACCAAGAGAAAAAGGCAGACCGATATCACCAAACTATATTTGGGGAAGCCTTGAGATTTGACAGAAAAGGCCGCATAATTTAACAGCATAAATGTCATGATGAAAGTGGTCTTGTGGTTTACAAGGGGCCACTGACAAGGCTGGGGTCCGATGGGGTCAGATCGACATGGAACTTCACGGCGGGAGAGCGCGAAGATCGTGAAAATCAAGGCTTTTGATTGTTGAGGGATTTCACTTTCAAAGACAGTAGTGGACTTGAAAATTCCGCTGATTTATAGATTAAGAACATTGGATCGGAGGTAAATAATGGATCGGGGACATCTCATTTTTCAGTCGAAATACCAACACGAACCAGAAAATTCGTATACAAAATAGTGGGTCTATTTACTATGGTGACCGTCTGCAGCTACGGCTTATGGACTTCCTTACTACCCAAGCGAGAGCCTACCGTTGCATCAGAGGCTGTCGACTTGCAGCCAGTGATGAACACACTGCTTCATCGCCGCTTTATTACTTCTGCAATACTGCTTGAGCTACAGGCTGTTAGCTGTGTACCCATGGAGCGGGGAGAGGAGAACTATCCGAGGGTTCTGACTCTTTGACTGGAGCAAGAGAGAGGAAAGGTGAGTGGTTTGCGGAGCGAGAAGGGGTTGTGAATTCAGCGTCATGTTGTGGAATTATTGCTTTTTCAGGAAATGTTAATGAGAATTCTACTGGCCGATGACCGAGATACCCGGCGGCGGAAAATGTACTTTCGGCCCATACACATGTTTGATTAAACTGCCGTATATCCGCCATGAAATCCCTATATCAACTCGAAAAGGTAGAAACTAGCTACGAATAGTACATGAAGCTTAGCTCAGAAGAGACACCAAGAAAGCAGAAAAATAAGTAAAGTATCGGAAGTAACTATTCACGTACTGTGATTGGCTTGTGACTAAATCCAGTGTCATTGGTGATGAGTCGGCTTGGGGCCCTAGGGATTAGTTTCCCTGTCCTACTGCCGAGATTCCGCTTATTGTCTTTAGTCAGTCCGTCCAAAGGCCATTTGTAGCTCCAGGTCTTTGCTAGAGGTCAGGAATGTCTGCCTAACAGACTGCAAGATACTGGTGCCGAGATCCGTATTCCTTTTGTGATAACGCCGTCTACCGAGAAAAGATGGCAAAAGGATGGTATCTAGACGCGGCTGATCTGCCTACATATGTGATTAGCTACTCCAAACAAAATAAACATGATTCAATAATAGTCCGCGGGACCATTTTGTCCGTTTCTTCGTACCAGAAATCAACAATCATATTCATCATATTCATATTTCTTGCCAATAACTCCTGTCTTCTCAAAGCTTTTTCTCTCCCTCTTCCTCCACTCACAACTTCGTCCAGGAATACTAGCGCCTAGTCCATCTCTTCGGGGCGGAAAACGGAACGAGTAAAGGATGCCAAGCGTCCGCTCCGCTGAGAAAAGACAAGGAACAGGCCACTACATTCGAAGATAAACGAGGAAAACTCAGGTAATTTATTGACGGTGACTGCTTGAACTTTGGCGAAAACCCTGTGTATCACACATAACAAGTTTTGTTTTTGCAGACTTGACGAAGAGATGTAAAATCGGGAGAATTTACATATTGTTTTTAGTTCCCGTAGAAGTGGAGGGCGATGGTCCCGTTGACATATAAGGACGCCGGAAGTCCTCTTGTAATTTTAGTTTTCCGCTCTGGATTATCATCATTCACTTATCTTACAATTTACATCCTGAATCTTCTTTGAATATCTACATATTCACTCTTCACACTTACAATACACATCTGTTTTTGACAACATCACCAACCTTCAATATTCACAATGGTTCGCGCTTCGGCTCCCGCTCCCTTCGTTCTGGGCAACACTTTGAACATTGCTCTCCTTGATAAGAATTCGGTACGTTCCTCTCCACCTCACTCCACAAACATACTATCATCAACCATGACCAACAAACTAATATCACTCTCCCATCAGCGTGTCAACTCCGCTTCTTCGGACAACTCCTTCGCCTCTGACTTCTCCTCTGACCCTCGCCACACCTTCTCCGTCTCTGGCTCTCTCCGCAAGCGGAAGAACGTTTACACCACCTGCGGCCGCCATACCGACCAATTCCTCTTCTCTGGGCCCTCTCTGAGCGGTCTTGCCAAGGCTTTCTTCTCTCGCCATTAAGTTACTCACTTCCGAGTAACAACCTTTTCGGACACGAGTTGCGATTTAATGTCCCATCCAACTCTCCGCCTAATATCGCTGCTGGTCGCTGGCTTGATCGAGCGCCCACTCTCGCTTACCCTAAAATATCTTCCACCCTCGTTTCTTTCCCTTATGCCCTGGTCGGCATCGGACTCCCATATTTACAGCTGCGTCAGACTCCACGACATTCCGTGGCCTGATATACTATCTCGCTTCTGTTTTGGCCAATAGGTCTTGACTCTATTGGTTGCGGTCAGCTTTGTTCTTTCTACCGCTGTCTTTTCCTGACGACGTAACGACCAACCTGCATACCCTACATCATTTTTCATTGCTTTTTGTTATTTGGCATTGTTGTTTCTTTATGGTGAGAATAGTTAAGTTTGTATGGGCTTTGGACCATGCGGATCAATTATCTTTACCATTGGTGTTATCCTTTTGTGAAATACTCTGATATCCTTGTCTTTTATTTTCATATCTAGATTCTTTGGTTTTCAAAGAATACAAATTATGCAATTTTGCTATACATTCTTGATCTTTGCTCACATAAGTGCATGTTATGTCTCCTAAATCTAATGCTCAACAGCTCAGTCAATTCAGAGAGGCGCTGCCTGTCAATATAAATACAATGATGCCCAATATACAGTACAGTTTATTAAGATGTGATAGATGCTGCTGTTTGCTTTTTACTAAGTTGCAAACGGGTAAAGTAGATGCGCATTTAGTTATGCCATATTCACGGTATACACAAACTGGATATGTGTCGGCAAACATAATTGCTAGTAATTACAATTCACGTGATCACTAGACTTTCAAGTTCGATTATATTGTCGTTATTGTACATATTCTATACTAATCATATTCGTAACACCTACTGTACACCCCCACCACATTACACGTACCCCATATATGTATGTCTTATGGTGCCACACCATTTAGTGAGGCAATTTTCAGCAAATTCTCCTCACCTGGAACATTCTGAATGAACCGCGAGTTGTACTTGATAATGTTCTTAACAACACCATAAGTAGCGTGCGAAAGATATAGTCTATCCGAAGCCACGTTCCACGAGACACCTTCAGTGCAAGGGGAGTAGTCAGCGAGCCACTGTACTGCATAACCGGTTTGTGCAGAATGTCGATAATTTCGCTGTAGTCCAGCTTGTTGGTCTCGACGTGGTTGCCCTTGCTGGGGGCATTGGCGGCGTTGGTAAAGACGGCCTCGAGGAAGGGGCTGGGCTTGTGGCCATCGGTGGCGATGTCGATAAGGAAGCCGATGGCAGTGATAGTGCTGGCATCTGGGTTGGAGGATTAGCTCATGATCGTACTTTTGGATATTGGTATGAGCAACAAGGCACTGTAGATGATAACTTACTGGGATACTGGAAGACCATGTGCATTTCCATGGCAGTATTGATACCATCGATGAGATGCTCTGAAGGGGTGTGGAAGTGGAACTGAACCAACTCATGAGCAACAGTATCACTAGTATCCAAGCCATATTTACCAGCGGTCACCAAAGTAGCATTGGGAGTAATAACCTCCAGAGTATGACCCAAGTTCTCGAGAGTCTCGTGGTCATTGGGGAACCCAGTAAACTGAAGAGCCTCTGAACCATTCACGGAGTCGGCAACGCTCAAGGTGATAGGGGATTGGTGCTTCCCGGTACCGCAGGTAGAGTAGGAAGAATCTAGAGTGTGCCAGTTAATGGGACCATTGATACCAAAGTAAGTGTAGTTGGCGGTTTCTGGGGCACGGGAATAGAGGATAGTATCGTGGTGACAGAAGGCTGCGGCAGAGCCAAGGAGGGAAGTAAGAATGAGAGTGTATTGCATTGTAAGTTTATGATGAAAGAGAGTAGTAACAAAATATTGAAAATGGTTGAGTGGTTGTAAATATTGTTGGTGGTTAGTGAAAGAAGGGTATTTATGAGTCTGAAGAGTATATGACCAGTGATAATCGAGCGGGAGTCATCCGAGTCTTTATACATCAAATCTCACACGAAGCATACGATGCCATTGGCTTTCACAAACCTTACATTATATCCCAGATTATAGTCTCAATGTGGGGATAACCAACCAGTCGACCCCTTGATAGAATCACGGGCCACAAATCATCGTCTTATAGTTTGTTATCTCGTCTTAGAAACAGTTATTCCCTTCTCCTCTTCTCATGAGCTTCAGCTGATCCCCTACTCAATAATGCCAAGTCCGGACAATATCTTCGTACACGAAGCTCCCTCTTGTGCTAACTACAAGACATAGAATCCACCAGCATCCATACTAAAAGCCGTAGCTAAACTCATGGCGCAGACTAAAATAAATTAAACCCCTAAAGCATTCAATACGAGATAGGGTATGGTATCAATCAAAAAAAACAAAAGAAAAAAATGCTAAGTAACATTTTCCACTAATATTTTGAGCAAATTCTTGAAGCCTGTTAAACTTCCGAGATAAGCAATTTAGAGATCTATGTACTTGGCAACAAAGTCCGCCTAGTCCAAGATATCGCCAAGAATTTGGACAATTTTGTTGACACACTAAGTCCAAGACGATGCCATGGCCTCGAAGTGGTACCGCTCTAGTCGGTTGGAGTATCCGAAAGTCGAGCAGAAAGCTAGGGTAAACAGGAATGCCAAGCGATTGCCTATGGTGCAACAAAACAATGGGATTTATCCATGCATATCCAGCATTCGGGCTGAGCTTATTTCACCGAGGCTTTGGACCATTTTGAGGCGCCACGGACGCGCTCACCAATTATATAGAAGATGAAGGGTACGGGAATTAACAGGGCCGCGAAACCGGCCGGGATGGAAGAACCGGGGCCGATACCGAGGTTGTGGTACATGGGGCGAACTACTAAGGGGAAAGCACCAGCCAAGATAGAACGCAAAAAGGTAGTGGAAGCAACTGCCGACGCAGCATTCTGCTGGAAGGTATCCACCAGGTAGTTCAGGGCAGCTTGGAAGATAGTGAAGAAGCCAGTGCCAAGCATCACGAGACCGAAGCACGGAGCGAGCCAGTGGATATTGGTATCACCGGTCCATCCGGTCAAGAACAGCCCGCCACAGAAGAACAGGGATCCGAGCATCATAGGGGGAAGACGCTTCTCCGGAATAGCCTTGCCACCCCTCTGGGCACTCGCTTTGTTATACAACCCTTGATTAAGTACATTGAGACTAGCACCGCAAAATCCTCCGATGAGGATACCAAAAATGGGAAAAAGCCATGGACAGGGTCCCATCCTCTTTTCTCGACAAAGATGATTGGAATTGCGCCAAGTTGCATGTAGACGATACCGTAGCAGAAACTAGCGTAGAGAGACATCATGAAGCAGATAGGAGTGACCAGAAGTTCCAGTGGCCGCAATAGGAACTTCTTGGCCATTTGAGAGAACTCGGGGTCCCATTCTTCGAATTTAGAATGCAGAGCCCAGTTACCGGTGTTCAGCCGAAGACGACGGGCCTTGTAGACGAGGAGAACAGGAGGATAGGACTCGTCGACAAAGATTATTCCCAAAGTGAGCATAACGACCTGGATGATGCCACCCAAGTACATGGTCCACCGCCAGCCAAGAGAGTCATTATTGGCGAGCACAGCGGAGACGATAGGACCAATAACAGGTCCACCAACAACAGCCATAGCGTAACCAGCAATAGCAATTCCACGATACGCTGGTGTGAAGATATCACCCAAGACACCACCTGTGTTAGTCACTGGAGCTGAAGCAAAGAACGCTCCCCAGAACCGGGTCAATATTAGGGTTTGGTAGTCCTTGGCAGTCGCACTGCCGAACGAGAAACATATCGAGATGGCAACCGGGATCATAACAGCTAATCTGCGTCCATACATTTCACTAATCGGCGCCCACAACAATGGCCCCACACCAAAACCAAGCATGTACAATGTGGTGCCTAACGTCCCAACCTCTGTCCCCACATGAAACTCTTTCTGGACAGCAGATTGACCTGCAGCAAAGGCTGCGGAATTCCAGGTCGACGACATTGTGACAAGTCCGTATAACAATGTTGTCGTGACCTTCTTCTTAGTCGGCCAGTTCACTGGTCTATAAGGGTCATCCGGGCCGTCAAAGTCCACTAGCACCGCCAGCGTCGTCGGCTGTAAAGCCAATGGATGGGTAAACGGTGGTACTGTTCTACGCAGGCGTATTGTCGACAGGATGGTTTCCATGCGCGAGAGACTAACACCTGTGGCTGTTCGTGTCAGGCCAAGACCTGAGCTAGGACGGCGATGGCTATGTTGACTGGAAATGCTCATGCGCCGACAGGAGCAAGGGCGGTGGCCATCATGCTGCAACGGGTCATTGGAATGTAGACTATCGTCGTCGTCTTCATCATCATCGTCATGATCGAATTGTTCGTGCTCGTAGTCGTGAGGGTGGTGGGAGGCTTTGTTGTCAAAGAGAGGTTGGGAGTCAGCGTCGGTGGTGCTGTTGTTGCTGGCGGGGACAATTGGGTTTGTATCGTGGGGTGGTGGTGGCGCGAAATTTGGCGCATCGGTAAGCGCAAGGGATTTCTCTGAGGTCATTCTTATAGGGCTTAAGCGATTAGCGACTGTGTTTGGTAAGAGATAGATCAAAAGATGATTGATAATGAGACAATAGTCAAAAATAAGACAAGAGGGATTTCTAGAAGAAACGAGCGTCAACAATGGCGACAACTGCAAGTATACTCGGCCGGATATCTCGTTGATGAAAGAAACTTCAAAGCTTCTGTTCAGAAAATTTCAGGATTTACACAGTTCTTAACATGGCATTTATTCTTTTCTAGACTCGCTACTAAGGATCTATATAACATCAGGAAGTTGTATAGATGAGCTAACTCCCGGCCCTTAACTGGCCGCTTCGGCACCGCTAGCTGCATCGAGAAGCAGACAAACCCAAGGGCCTCAAGCTGCCAAAATGTGTTTCTATTGTGTGCATAAAAAGTGCATCGGCGACTAAACGGAAGCTGGTGGTGATTGCTGATCACTGGTTATAACTGATTGTCACCACAAGAGCGGAACCTCGTGCATATATGCAGATAGAGACAGGGTTTATGGAAGCTTAACTGAGATAACGGTATGTACTAGCGGGATTCGATGGCTGATCCTGATTGGAACTTTTGCGATTAGGTTATGAAACGGAGAAACCGGAAATCAGGGATATATTCCTATATATCGTCGATATATTGACTGATTCATATCTGGTTTACATCAAGTTGCTATGTGTCACCCTCGTGGTTTAATTTATGCCTAAATAAGACTATAGTAGAATTTTAGGACCACTTACATGTGCCAGCAGAAAATAAACAATAAATAACGGCCAAGTGCCACCCTTGTATAGTCGAGGCTGATTCTAGCCCTGATAAGATTTCAGTACATACTTCAAACTCACATGTCATAGGCCAGTCATCTTACTCTCTAAAATCGGGCCTCAAACGGCAATTCCGATTGGCACCGTTATGAATATTGGATAACTGCATGCCGATCTCGTGACGGCTTGCTTACATCACGCCCTGGGGTTGGCCTTAGGAAGGATCATTCAGATTACTAAAGCTAGGGGCCAGGGTCTTAAGGACTAATCGGTGTTTATGCTTAGTCATCTTGACTTGAGCTATTTGGTATAGGAATTTGTGTGTCGCATGCTACCGAAAGGTGCAGCAACTTGATGTTATGTCAACGATCAGTTCTGCAGTAGATTCCAACATAAAATCATGCTGTGGAACACCACTGTCATGTTGGTCACACAAAATATATTGTAGAACAGACTGAAAATTTACGGGAAATATGTAGCTAAGAAGCTATGAAGAAAAAGAAATTGACTAACTGTTGTATCTGTATATATGAAGCTTCGGTAGAAACTGAGCGGAACTGAATGGCGCTAATAAAGAGCAAAATTAAAATGAAAAGGCAAACAAGAACTATTAAACAAATCATCAAGTCGTAACATCGTAAACCTTGCCATCTCTCACTCAGATCATCTGTACATTGTACTCGTTCCTAGTGATAGCCAGGAATTCTCCACTCGTCGTCCCTCCCATCCTCCCCGTAAACTGTTCCAGCTAGTTCTGAATCCACTGCTGTATCGGAACGCCGACAAACTCAGTAGCCACCCTAAGAGAAAACGCCAACCTCAAAGGACTCATAGCTCCATTGCTAATCGTTTCAATCAACTGTACCACATTCCGCGCCAAGCTCATATTGGCCTCTCCGCTTTCGGTAAGGCGCACATTACATAAGCGCAAACTCTCATTGAGAACCATGAGAATGGCCCAGGAGTCAAGGTGAAAGGTAGCAACCCATGTGTCAACAAAAGAGTAGGGGACAGTAATCATAAAGCTGGAGTCGGCAGCGATCGTCTGAGGGTTCGGAGCGAGGTGGGCGTAGGTACTTTGCCAACGGTAGACGTCTTGAAAGAGAGCGTTGACACGACGGGAAAGACGCTCAACAGAACTCGAGCTTAGCTGAGAACCTTGACGGTAGTGGGTTCTAACTTTGGTAGCGTCACTACTTGATGTTAGCATAGATATTCAAGAATAAGATGCAGAAAGAAAGGCGGACTAGAGAACGGGGGCGAGGTCAACCAACAAATGGTTGAAGGAGTTAGAAGCCAAAAGCCTATCTCCGTACCCAGCTGCCATAGTAGGGGCTATGCCGTTGCAAGTTTCATTGCATGCATCCCTCCACTCGGGAAGGGAAAGGAAGCTCTCCTTGATAGTATGAGGAGGACAAAGCTCATGCAGCAACTACATTACGATAACAATTGTTAGTGAAACCCTTGATAGCGAAATGAAATGACGTTGCCTTACTAGAAGTCTCTTGATGTTCACCAAAACCACTCCTTCAATAGTTCCAGAGTAGTGTTGGGCACCGCGACGTTGGATCAAGGTCGTAATCCCAGTGGCATGGGTCCGCCAGGAGTTCGATCCAGATGTGACAGCAAAGAGCTATGACTCTGGTTAGTCTACACCTTTCTCAGACTGGGATGTGAAATTAATGTCTATCTTGGGAACATTTACCTCAAAGATCAGTAGCACTGCAGCGGCACACAGGGTCTCAGTTTCCTTCCACTCGGACTTGTGCTTCAATGCATACTGCAAGTCACGCAAAGATTCTCCATAGACAGACCGGCTACTAGCCAATAACTCGTGATTGTACTGGGCCTTGCCCAGCAAATGCAGTCCCAAAGCCCATAAGGCGTTGTCCAGGACGATTTTTCCCTAACAGCATAGTCACCGTCTGGAAAATAAACTCAAGTTCCCGCAGTTCGTTGGGCCCGTAAAACTCTTCAACTTGCGCCAAGACAGCCATAACTGCCCTAACACGTTCCTCCTTTCCATCCTCTGCAACCATGCGGACCACACTGCCTTCCCTGAAACTCGGCGGGAACTACTTCCACTCTTTGGGTGGGATTTGGGCGACCGGTCAGTGGCAGAGTCGGACGAGCCCCACGTCGACTACCAATGTTGTGCTTTTCCTGCACAAACTTCATTTCTCGTTCATATCCAGGGCAGTCTGCACCGTATTTGGTGCAGTTGCCACATGCGAGACGTCTTTGGTCACATTTGACGCGGCGCTTCACACAAAGGCCACAGCCAGTGCTTCTCGGGACACCTACCATGGTTATGATTTGAGTGGTTAGGGAAGGGAGAAAGTTTGGGATTTGAGCTTGGGGTATATAAGAGATCTAAGTGGCGAATAGATCCTTTAGTGATGATACGGCCTTAAACGAAGAATAAGAGAAGGCGTTCTGTAATGAAATGGTTTAAGACAACAAAGATGGAATTGAAGATGATGTGGTGTAGAAGAAAGGCTAATAGACGATAAATGTAAAAGTGAGGTGGCTCGCAAATATACTCAGATGACAAAATAATAAAATAGATGACGTGGTGAACTCGAATATAACAAACAAAAACAACTGTTCAAGATATCGAAAGTGGGCTTGTGTTTAAAGCTTCCGAATAGAGGAAATAGAGCACAATATGTTCAAGAAAGATGAGTAGACAAGATTACCTGTTTAATATAGGATACCGTCACTCTATCCGGGCAGTTATCATGGTATTTAAATAATTCAACTTACACCCCGTCTAGGCTGTCTAGGTCAAGAGATAAGACTTCCAGCTGTACTATCTCAGCACTCCCGTCTATCCTACCCTTCACTCCCCATCACTTCCTCCCTTCTAGTTTCTTATCCCCAGATGTTTTAGGCAGGAAAACAGCCTCTCCGGTGCTTCTTTCTGCCCAAGCTCCGGAGGGAATATCAGAACCCCACCAAACACCTGTAAGAGGAGCTGCTTTTGCCTAATGCAGTAACTATATCAGGACTTAAGTGGCTGACAGATGTAGGCAATTGTTGGTCAATCCCTTGGCTACGGAACTCCGTCAGACAAGAACGATGAAAGTCAGGAATGTAAAGGCAATAGTCGAACACTCGGGCCTTAACATGGTTTCCGGGACGGAAATGATGGAATAACGAGACGGATGTGACGACCGGAGGACTTAGTCTTAGAGGAAGAGACAGGGAAGAAAGGATAAATTAAAATTGAAGGGTATAAGTTTATCTGCAACCACAAGTATCAGCTAGGTCCCAATGGGTTGCTGCCGGGTCCGGTCGGGTCTGATCTCCTCGAATCTCATCGACTGTAGTCTCTAGATCAAGAACCAACATACACACAGACTGCTCTTGCCCAGTCTCTCCCTTCATCACAAGTGAGGGGCATGTAAGATGCTACCACCCAAGACCGATGCGAATAGAATCAAAGGTGCTGACAGTGGAATATTCAGTCATACGGCAAAGGCAGACACTTAGCTACCGTGCGGTGATGTGCGTCACGTTACGTTGCCAACAGCTTACAACAAGGCCAACGTGTGCACTGTCGACATAATCTGATATTTTGTCAATGTCAACTCACTATTAGCTACAGGGCCTAGAAACAGCATGTCAGCGGAAAGTCTTATCTTTCTTTAGCCTGTAGTTTAATGCATGTTCAAGGTAGCCAAGAAACCAAACAATCTAAGCTCTAGATATTCTGCAACAATTGCAGATGGTAGATTTCTTTTAGGAAAGATACTCCGAGGCCCCTCTGAGCAAGAGTGGTTGCTTTGAGGGCTGGATATGTCTGTCCTGCTTGTGGAATCCATTGATATGAACCCACAGCCAACCATCTGGGACGAGTTTGGATATCTTGATCTTAATCATGTCGGATAAGCTCCTAGTCGTCAAAATTTTTCATCAATGCTCCCATGGCTATCCATTGCAACAAAATATGAAAAAGATACTCGTTTTGCATGAAGGGGAATACAAAATTGTGGTATCCTGGGGACGAACCTTCGCAGGGAATCGTCAATTGCAGAGGTTTCCATGCATGTAAGTCGAGTCCTAGTCAATTTCTCTTAGAGCAGGCAGAAGCGGGTCGGCCCCACTTTTACGCCTGACAGGTAGCAGGAGCAAGTCTCGAGACCTAAGCAAGTGGAGCTGAGCTTGTGATATCGCTCTGAGCCTACCTACTTTCATGAAAAGGAAGAGAAGATGGAGAAGATGATATTGAAGCCTTGGATTATCCATCCTTCATTCACTTCGGTTTCTCTTTCTGAATTGTAGGCGTGATTCGCTCGATCTGGTAACTCATTTTCCTTGGTGTGAAATTATCATGATCCAATAGTTCCCTGTTTCTGCTCCTTCCTCATTACATCTTATCGTGGTGTAGTTGCCTTATATGACTGGCCGTCAGTATCTTGTTCGTGTCCGCTATAGAAAGTATTTTAATATCACTCTTTTATATCAACGGGGCGAAAGCCACCTTCTTTTCGGGATTTATTTGGTAATTGTGAGGTTTTGTTATTCTTCGATTTTTCACTGGTCTTTTGGGCGAATCATGTTCCACATTTAAAAATTCACATATCATTTTAAACATTACCCCTGTATATTAACGCCGTCAGATTGCCCTTCCACTATACGTAACGACAGCCCTGCACACAAGATTGGTTCCTAATTTAGAAAATCGAATCAACATAGTCCCGGGTTACACTATATTGTTATATCCCGGGGCAATCAGCAGCATCTTGTGACAGGAAGAAGCTTAGACGTGCGGCTTAACACTCTCGTCTCGGAACCGGTATTCGTTACAGGTAAATATTAGCCTTATTTGTGGTATAAGTGTCCACGCGGGTGAGAAGATGATCCTATTAGCTTACCAAGTATATCGGGAAGGTCACTTCTTGCTACAGGTTGCCAAGCCATGTCGTCGGTAGCAAACAACACCGGTTATCCTTCGGCTATGGCTTCTTAGGAGATGAGCCTGTTGGTCGTCTCCCGAAAGATGTTATCTGACGAGAAAAGTACTGATGGGGTCCCTCTCTTTTCACTATTAATGTGTTATCTCTAGCGTGTATTTTGTCTGGAAACCTCTCCTGAAAACTTCTAGGTACATGTTGCTGGTCTTGTCCTGTTAGTATGGACCATATAACATATAATCAAAGTCGTAGGCCTGTACGTCGGGATGTATCTGTACATTTTAGTCCGGAGTTATATCCCATTTCCTGTGAAAGGCTGGTCAGGGACGGATATTGCGACTCTGTATCAGGAGATATTGATCATAGCCCTCCTTAGTATTGAAAATTATGCCTTGTTTACTCACATGCCAAGAGCCCAGGACATATGGCTGTTTGGTCAGAACTTCGTCAAGGTAGAAGCTGGGCTATAAATTTTGAGGGTTTTGAAATTGAAACTTGTTGTTACTCTGTTTTCAAACATCAACCAATCAAAACTACCTCTTCACATAATCATTTACTAAAGTTTCTTTGTTTCTGAGCCTCGTTTTTAACCACTATCTTGGAATTTCGTGTGAGATTCAGATTTCCTTGTCATCTACTTAATATAGGTTCAGTTGATATGAGCCATTCTTACATTTTCAAATTTAAGTGACCGAATGCCAAAGACTGGTAAAAACCTCGCACCTTCAACGGGGCTATCAATATCATGTGTAGCTGTGGCAGCCTCGTTATTACGAGAGTCTCATCTAGGTTTATATTCAGGATATTACATACGAAGAGCATTGCCTTTGTCATATCTTACACATAATATGCTATTGTTCCGACTCATGATAGAAAGCATCATTATGATGCCACATGAAAACCTGAAGAAAGATGTTGTGGCTCGGGATCATGTTCATTATCTAGCACATGTCAGCACCCGGTGCTCAGCTCACTATATTGACTTATTTTTTGTTAATCTCAATTCAGAATTTCTTATTCTAACATCTCGCTATCTGGTTCGAGTTTGTACAGTAGCAGATATATGTTCATATCAACCCTGGAGAAGAATTGTCGAATTATTCTCGGGGCTCTTATGTTTCTCTACCATTTAGTTTGCTTTATTGATCTTTTTAAAGTCAATTCGTCAACCAGAATACTCGAAAAGTTAGATATGATTTACAGCAGTTTCAACCAGTAACGTTCACGTTACACAGCTTCAAACAAGATCCGGGTGATGCTGAACGAGTCGATGTCAGTCTGTAATGAATCTCCCATCAATTCCATACTAGCCACTCTACTTTCATCAAACTCTCTAACTCATCTTTATTTTGCTTTCATGTCATTTTTGCCTCAACTTTACATTTCTCGATGTTCTTCCATAATGTCATGGGCCAATTACCAACAGCAATATCAAGATTTTACCATGCGCTTCCGTGCTATGATGGCTCAAAGCAAATTTAATTATTATTATACCAAGAAAGCTCTTGAATTTTCTATACCGCCATCACAGCCAACACTTCGAGTCCTCAAAACCTCACTTACTCCCTGACCTGGAATCAGATGAGCTTAGAAACAAGCACCGAGGTGTAGTGTCTGCGGTTTTCATATTTTGTGTGGGCTATTTTTATATCCTGTCGTTGCTTTGATCGACTTTGCTTTCATCCAAGTATTCACTACTACAACGTCTCTCATCAATCTTCCATCTCATGACCGGATCCCCATGGCTACACTAACATCATACCTCCAATCCACCAGATGCCTCATTTGATTACCTAACTTTCCATCAGATTCAATCCAGCCGTTCATTTCCCGGGCATAATAACGGTAAGCAGTTCGTCCGGGGCGAATCAATAGCCCACAGTATTTCGCCCATCCTTCACACTGTCAATTGGCACATGTCCCAATCTGCTGCTACTTCTCAAACCCTTCGAAACCATCCCTCTCCGTACCATTCTTTATCTTCCTTCTGTTATATAAAACCCACATCATTAACCTTTATTTTGCCAGGAATCCAAGCTGATTTCCTGCGATTTACGAGTTAGTGGTTTGCCCTTCTGATGTCTACATTTGAAGCGCCTGTCTATGGATATTGTCTCTTAGTAAGTCATGTTCATTATCGTCGTGTGTGGTCTCTCAAGTACTATTACATTGATATTTATATGAACACAAATCATCTCCCTGTTCGTCCCATATTATTGAAAGGAAATTGCTAGGTAGTTTTCTATGGATTATGTTAAGACAATGGAGAGATAGAGTGAAACTAATTATGAAAATGTTTAAGGCGTTGATGGTGGTGGTGGCATCAATTTGACATGGTGGGACCCTTTACTAAAGGTAGTACATATTTTAGAATAGACTCTTCGAACCTTCTTGAAATTAGACACTCAATCCAACACACATCTTATTTCTCAGCTAGTGGTAAATCTCACAAGGTTCGCTGGATCAAAACCATACATTTATAGATCAAGCCACAGCTTCTAGTTCCCATCATAGATAGACATCAGTCACGCGCTCCATACCTTGACTCCCAAGGGTTCTAACACCGCATTAAGGTTTAGATCGAAATACTATTGGTCTCAGACAAGCTCGGACTCACATGTCGTTATAGCTGCTACTCTATCGAGCAGTAATTGTCGCACATCATTAAGATATCACACTTCTGATCCACAGCGTCCATGCTCACCTATGCTTGGTAGCAGTAGCACATCAGCAACCAGCCATCTGAAGTCTTCCTCCATGACACCATGGTGCCAGGAGCATATTTTTGGTTAGGTGAGGATGAGAACGGACAATCCTCAAAAGAATACGTGATCGGAGAATAAGAATTCCGATTGTGTACATCTAGCAATGTAAGAAGATGCAACAATATGCAGAATATGCAGTTATTCTCGTCATATATAACATGAATATTCTTATTACGTATAATCCATACTAATACAACCCAGAGAATTTTGCATATAGTGGCAGTTTCCGTAGGCGGAAACTTTTATTAACGCATTTATTCTGTGTTTTTTTTTCATCCATTGAACCCTGGACCCATCACTAACAAATCATTTTATATGCGCCAAACCTCAATGAAAGCTCAACTATCTTCCAGAACTCCGGAAGAAACCTTCTAAACGTCAATACCATCAGCGCTCATTTGACGCTGTAGCTCAAAGGAATAGCCCTAAGGGTATCCTTGGCTGGCAAATAGGAGGATAGCGCTGAAGGAACAAGCTGGGCCCACGCTAGTGGGCAGGCATCTATTATAAGTTTCAAATTTTACGATAAGACATTGGATGATGACGGTGGTGGGGTAAAAGTGAGTATTTACTGCAAATCGAGGCTTTCTGTCGGGAAGAATAACAGGTGCATGTTGTAGTGTGAAGAGATTCCGTTTGTCCCATGGATAAAATAGACGTGGTATTCAGGAATACATTACTGGTACGTCACCATTGGTTCACTTGAAGAGGAGACATGTGGTGTGAGTTATATGTATATTAACCCTACCATTGACGGAAAGCAGCTACAAGAATAAACGTGGAACAGAAATAAAATAATCTGTGGTTAAAGAACCCTGTTAGTCTCAATAACAGTGCATAAACTTGCATGTTTTGTAACTTGCAGTGCATATAGGTGTTTAATATCATTGTATTTTTAACTGTTTTGTTGCCATTGCGCTGTGTTCAAGTCGTTGTTATTTGTTGATAATCATATCATTGTATGAAGTTGCGTGCAAAAGATAAGTCGAATGTTGGCAGGTAAGGTTTCCTCTCGTTTCAGCAAGCACTTACGTCGTTAAAGGATATAAGTGGGGCCAACCATAGAGTATAGAGTAATTGCTAAAATTTATAGAATAAAGATATATAAAATAATTATTATCATGTCATGATCATGATCACCATTTTGACATAAATCTCCAATCACGTTTTTGACTTCTTCCATTTTCCAAGCTCATACTCGCCACCACACCAACTAGTCCGTTTTGCCTGTGTTCTCGTCTCTATTTTCTCCAAACCGGGGCGTCTGTGAGCTACCGCTAAGACCCATCCCGCCCAGTAAAGGTTGCTAGGCTTTATTGGAAAAGGCACCACCAATTTCGCTGCATAGTATTGCTTTCTTTCGAGGGCTCCTTCGTATTGTCATTTCTCTTTTGCCCCTATTTCTTCGCTTGTTGACTACTACCACGACACTACCCTTTCAGTACCATTCAACGTTGCCCGTGACCACGCTGACTGTTATCCCGTTGTAAGAGGATTTCGTCCCTTTATTCTAGATTTTACAATTACTACTTCCTGCAGGTTATCTTCTCTTGCTACTGGACTGCAACAAAAAAGAATACCTTCCAGATACCGAGACACAAGCTATATAGACTTCGTGGTATTAGCCATGTCAATATAGCGGATCTGGAGTATAGGTTACTGTGCTTGTTGCATAAATGAAGACTAGCTATAGTTCTTGTGTTCCTTTCTTTAGTTGATGCAGATCATGCTTGTCGTTTCTCTTGTATTCCATTTTCGTAGTGGTTTTTCCTGATGCTACAAATCCTATAACCAAATGGTTACTCTAGCTAGCTTGTTGTTCATGCAGCTGAAACCCAAAACGATTGTTAATCTTTCTTGTGTTTATTCCGAATCCTGATTTAATTATTCTGTCTTTTCTCGTTTTATTTAGTATTATGTATATACTTTTTCACTAAACTTATTCTTGTTTCTCCATTTTCACAAGTCTTTTCACGTCTGATCCTCTTGAAATAGACCAGGTATTCTTATAGTGTACCTTATTTCGATATTTCCCCGAGTCCTTTAGAGATTTCGGATGCAGGCTCTCTCCATAATACGCTTAGCATATAACGACATACTTGCAGATTCAAAGCCTTGCACTGCCACTTGCAACACCGACGACAGTCATATTCCTCACCACCTACTTTCAGAACACCTATCATTAGTGTTGATACATCTTCCCGACTGTCAATCACATTATTAAAAGCTCCCCTCAGGTCTTCTTTCTGAGGGTTGATTGATTGGTACAAGTGGCTACCTCTGGTTTGATTAGTATCCATACGTTCTTTTATCGACAACGCTGACCCTCGATCTACGTCACCTCCAGAGTTTTTGGCTGTATTTTGTGTCGCCATCTTTCTGACTTAGGTCTTTCCTTGCCTCATCATCATCCACACTTTCTATTTTTTTTTGCTTCCTTCCTCTTCACTTCCTTTGCACCTGCTTTATTCAAGTTTGTTCGTCTGTTGCTCTTGGACTATTGACGTCCATGGACTATTACAAACCGAAGAGCCCCTGTCCTCTTTCCTGCCCATCCTCTTGCCAGTTCGTGCCCCAACACCCTGGTCCAGACCTTGGTGTCTTTGCTTGGTATATCTGGGAAGATTCTCTTCCTGGCAGAACAAAGCTGCTTCCTTCCATCACTTTCAGGTCGCTTGTCTCCAGGGAAAGTTGCGCAGTCGTTTCATTCGTTCCTGTACTGCGCTTTACATTTTGAACGTGCACCTGCTTTTTTGAATTGGAATTCTGTCTGCCCTCGGTCTTCGCATAACTTCTCTCCAAGTTTCCCAACCAAAGCCTGCATCTCTCTTCTGCATCTTGCATCTGTGACTTCGTACTCCTTGCAGTCAAAATTTAGTTCAATTTGAGCTAACCAGCAGTCATCGCAGTCATCCATCCATCGCCGGCCAACTTGACAGTGTACCTGCCTTGTTTGTTTTGTTGCTTGCTGCTTCCTGATTTTGCTTCCTTTCCATTCTTTTGTTTCTTTTTCATGCTTTCTTCGAACAGGTCTTGTTCTTGCCTTTTTCTCTCGTTCATCAACCAATCTGGTTTTTTTTCTCGCAAGGCAACTACCTTTCGATCACAGCATCAGCAGTGTCTATCGAACGCGCAAGTTCCTTCCCTGATTTCCTGATTCTCCAATTTTCTGACTCTTCAACGAGGCACTATCGAAAATCGCCGGACATCATTCTACGGTCCTGATTTCTTGACTTTCTGCTTCTTCCGAAACTCACTAGTTTTATCCTTTTGGAATTTGGCGACCATCTCCACGATCCAGAGACTGTACATTGGTTCATCATCATTACCATCTTCACCCCATCCGGCCGCCGGCGACTCGGGTATTTGTCTAATTTTTTTGCTTTGTTTTCGTGATTTTCTTTTTACTATATTCTCATTGCAATTTGTTTCTTTGCCGTCAAATATCACAACCCACAACGTTTCAATCACCCCAATCATCATATTGGCTCGCTTTTGGTATCTTGTTGTTTTATCTGCATCATTTTCTTCGCATTTTGACAGTATTCGTACTCCGACAATTACGAACTCGCGATACAAGGCATTTTATAATCGAAAACCCTGGCTCCAGCTTCCTACTTTTTGCTTGTTTTCTTGAGGCCAACCTACGCCTGGAATATCCCGCATATTCCTGTGCTCAACTATAATTCAGTTTTTGAATTTGTATTGATCATAGTGTATTTCCCATTGGTATTGTGTCACAAAAGGTTTGTATTCTGCATCCTTTAACTAGCTCTTGCCTCAAACTCTACGCCTTTTATGATAGCTCCACGCGTGTCGACGAAGTCCACTGCTGTGCCATGTACAAATTGTCGCAGGAATGCCCTGATTGGGTCTGGAGGAAACGTCCGGAAATCCAAGCTGGATTCTTTCATGATGCAAGATGACGCATGACAGAGTTTTCTCTATCATTTGCGTTACCTCTCCTTCAGTAGTCTCTGTTTTGGTCCCTGGAACACAGTATACTGTGGCTCTCGCCCATTATGCGAAGTAATTCTGAGACTATGATCTCCCAATGCGTGTGGCTGTAGCACAGGAGCTCTGCGAAAGTGGGCAGTTGGTCTTATAGAGTGTAAATTAAGAATTCGCATGCTAATCTCAGGCACACTTTTATATACAGATTCAATTCTCCTTATACTCTAGCCGTTTGATATCTAGCTTTTGAAGCGGATAGATCTCTGGCCCCTCCGTTCCTCTATCTGGCGATCATCAAAACATGGCTCCGACTATCCACACCTACACTCAGCCCTCGCCTGCCGCCATGCTTCAGCAACAACACTCTGCTGCTCTGCACCACTCTTCACAAGGAAACATAATGTCACAAAACCATCGGAATTCCTTCCATGGCGCTGTTAACATGCAGCCCGTGTACCGACCAGTCGTGGCACCTATCCAGCCCTACGCCTTCAAGTCTACCCCTAGTTTGAACACTCCAACATCTCAACAATGGCCTCAGCTTCCATCCGTCAATAGCCAGCGCTCTCCGAGCTCCAACTCGCCTCGTACCCACGAGCATCTCGGCCGCTCCCGTGTAAATCAGCAGCACTCTTCATCATCTCATGGTATCCACTCGTCTAAGCGCGACTCTGCTTCATCCCTAACGCTTGCCAACTACCACATTCCCGCCGCGGCTCTGGCAAGCATCACTCCGCTGCCGCTTCTCTCCAGACCGCAACCGGACCGCTACCGCCGTGGTTCCAGCTCCAGCCAGCAATCATCACGCCCGAATGGTGCTGGATCGACTGGTGCCAACCTTTACCACCACCGTAATATGAATGACACTCATATTAGATCTGTTAACCATCAGCGCGGATCTTCAGCTGACCATGGAGCCCCTAATGAGGCACAACTCTCTGCCGAAGAAATTAAGCGTTTGCGTCGTCGCAGTATTCAGACCCTGGATTGTACCGAGTACCAAAATATGGCTCCTCCCTTGAGTGAGTTCCGTCGTGCTAGTGATTCGGACGCCACCAAGTCTGTTAATAAGGAGAATGTTAAAACCCTGCGCCTCGTCGCACCTGTCGACCAAAGAGCCCGCAGTGGTAGCTTTGAAAGCGCTGCCTCAAATCGTAGTGTGAATTCATCTGTAAGTTCACTTTGAAACCATCTTTGCATGCCTTTTAGTCTGAATATAGAAATACCGGAATTATGAATAACCTTGCAAGCTGCTTTGGTTGCTCTAGACGGAATGTCTATTGCCGTTTACCGTCCACTACAATGGTTAATTTTTACTAACTGAAGCGAATGTGCCGCAGACGCATTCCCCAGTCCACTCTGGGACTTCCACCCCGAAAGGTGTCGAGAATGAAAAGCCTGAACTTCACATTCCGCCACGCGGCTCCTCCAATAACGACGCCACCAAGCGTCTTCTAACGCCTTCCCTCTCTCGGGGAGGTCAAGACTACCAACACTAACAACGCTATGGAGCCTAAGGCTTCCACCGCGGCCAGTACTAAGTCTACTAATCAGGTCCCTATTGCCTCTATCAGCTCTCCCGCTAGTAATGATGCGTCATTTGGTGAGAGCCCGGCTACGAAGAAGCTGGCTGCCATTAAGGAAGGAGGAGGTAAGGCTAAGACCAAGACTTCCCGTCTTCGGCGCGCCTTCTCCTTTGGTAGTGTCACCGAGTTTCGGCGAGCTGGTGCAGTGTCAACCCAAACCCCTAAGGAGGATACAGTGAAGGCCTCCGAAATCGACAAGCCGGTGCCCCAAGTCATCCCTCGGCCCCAGACCGCGGGTGACACTCTTCGGAACAAGCTATATTTGGACAACTTTGATGAAGCCGAGCAAGAACGCATTGCACGGAAACAAGAGGCGTTTGGTCTTGGAAACAACATCTATGGTGGCCGTATGTTTGGGGGTTCTACTGATAATCTCTCAATTTCGTCCACTGCCTCATCAGCCTCGATAATGATTCGCAAAATGGGTCGTGGTGTCAAGCGTGGTGGTCGGTCTTTGGTCGGTCTCTTCCGACCAAAGTCGATGATTGGCGCTTCTACGGACTCTCCCTCAGGGGTCGCTGAAATCTCTATGGTTAACGCAGAAGCCGAGAGACAGCGTCCTCGGTCTAACCTGCGTCCTAATGTGGAGCAGCTGCGGACCTCTAGTCTGACTTCGGATCGGGCTGGTAGCTCCGGGACTGATTCGTCTTCGCGTCGCAAGAACAGCGATGGCCAAACGGGTGGTCCCAAGAGCATTCTCAAGCGTGAGTAAAGCCAGTGTTGTGGCGATCATAATTCATCCATTAACTATTTTATCACAGGTCGTAATGGGTCTCCCAAACAGAGTGCAACTGAATTGGATGGTCCTGGCTTGGTGCTTCCTGAGATCCCTAACATCTCTGAGTCGCCCAACTCTAGTGCGCCCAGCACCCCCAACGATGATACCCACAAGAGAATAGGCTCTGTCGCTATCGGCAATGAGGATTACTTTGTCACGGCCCTTAAGTTGAGTCAAGATGGAAGCGGCTCGGCTACGCCTCGCCAGGTCATGAAGCGCAACGCGACCTTCTCCCCTAGAATTATTTTTCACGACACTTGGCCTAGCCAAGAGTATGATCGTCGGGGCGAGATTTCCACGTGTAACAGACTAACGCCTCTTCTGGCCCAACAAATCAAGGAAGAGCTGAACTCGTTCAAGATGGTAAGTGATACAGACGAATTTCTAGTCTAAGAATGGTATGCTAATATTTTTTATAGGAAATGGTTGTCCACGAAACCTCCAAGATCTACACTCACTTCTTCTAAGAGCTCGAAGAATATCGTGTCATGGACGCGGGACATTATGCATAATTCATGATGGCCGTATATCAATGTCTTTCCTGCATTAGCGATCCGTTCTCTTACTTTTCTTGCATCTCTTCTTTCTCTGCATTCAGTCTCCCACTATTTGAGTTTTTCTGCCCTATTGTCTATAAGTTTCCATTTTCCCTTTGCTGTTGAGTACCAAAAAAAAAGGTTCTGTGTTAGTGTGGTAATTGTCACATTAACAAGTGCTATTGATTTGTTTTTTGGGCTTATGTCTTTCTACGAGAAAGATTTACGACATGTTGCCTTTGATTCTCTTTGCTTTACTTTGAGTTGTCTTGTTCTTTTTTGCTTGAAAGTCATTACATTGTTATTTCTTGGCTTCTGTCTTAGGGATCACATTGTTTGGTGTCGCTGGAGTTTTCGTTACTGTGATTTATGTTGACTGATTGTGTCTATCGCTGGAGACTGATGTCCTCGAGGATCAGTAGCTAGTAGGTGCATTGAATAAATTATTTTGTTGTCTGTTTCAATTATCTATCTTTGTGATGATTGTCGCCATGAACGTTTATGATCGTCAAATCTCGTTTACTCAGATTTTGCTTTCGTTTCATTGGATGATCAATAATATGATGTCATGTTGTCAAGGTGGAGCCCTACTGTGATCTCTTTCCTCTGAAGTGGCATGACGTTAATCGTGGAATCCACTTAGCTCCGGCAGAATCCAATATTAGGTACTCAAGCAAGATGGTGAATTTAAAGCTGTAGGATTCTTGTACTACGTTAAAGATTGATTAGAGAAGGTATGGCTATCTTATCGTGGGCCAATAGGAGTGTGCGTTAGGGAGGACCTTGAAGCGCATTTTGTATTTTTCTATCTTAAGGTTGTACAATACGATTTTGATTAGACATTAAGGTAGAAGAATATCTGCTTTACTACTACGAGTGTGTACGCTATGCCAACTCGATTGTCTGAAAATTTACTACATCAAAAACATATCTACAATTCATCGCCTCCCAACAAGCCCTATTATATCTTCCAAACTGGCGGGCTTCATCCGACTCATCGGGGCGTTATTTAAAATGACGACCGTCTCCGAAGCCACCATCAAGACTATGGTGGCCCCCCTCCCCATGGCCTCCACAACCGCCAAGACCAAGCTTCATGGCCGTGCCTTCTATGAAAATATCGGGTCTCCCAAATACGTTGTTGCCCCCATGGTCGATCAATCTGAATTCGTTAGTTCCCTCACATCTCTCGGACCCCAATACCAGCGCTAACCACATGGTATTTTCTGTAAATAGGTCTGGCGCATGCTCACCCGCTCATACATGATGCCTGAAGAGAACTACAAGCTCATTGCGTACACCCCTATGTTCCACGCCCGCCTCTTTTCCCAAGACGCCAAGTACCGCGCTTCCCACTTCCAATGTATCCGGGACTCCACGCCATGGCTCGACGGCAACCCGACTCTGGACCGCCCCTCTTCGTCCAATTTTGTGTCAACGATCCTGAGATCCTTCTTGAAGCTGCCAAACACGTCACACCGTATTGCGATGCGGTCGATTTGAACTTTGGGTGTCCCCAAGGCATCGCGAAGCGCGGTCACTACGGCTCTTTCTTGCAAGAAGACCAAGATCTTATCCACAGACTCGTTAAGATTCTCCATGAAAACCTCGATATTCCAGTTACTGTCAAAATCCGCATCCTCGAAACCAAAGAAAAGACCCTCGCATATGCGCAAAACGTCCTTAGCGCCGGCGCCAGCATCATCACTGTTCACGGGCGTCTCAGAGAACAAAAAGGACACCTAACTGGCCTCGCCGACTGGGAATACATCCGGTATTTGCGCAACAATCTCCCTAAAGAAACTGTGATCTTTGCCAACGGGAATATCCTCCAGACTGATGATATCCAAGCATGCCTTGAGGCCACCGGTGCCGACGCCGTCATGTCGGCTGAGGGAAACCTTAGCGACCCTGCCATCTTCAACGGCAAACCCGCAGCTGACGCTCCCGAGTCTATTCGTACCCGTGAATACTGGGTTGGCATTGATAACCGCGGCGGCTGGAGAGTAGACGGTGTCCTCCGCCGCTACTTTGACCTCCTCTACAAATACGCCGCCGAAAAACCATTGCCCTCCCGGCGCCCTCTCTTCATTCCTGGCGATGACGTCACGTGGTTAACCGTCGAGGAATCCATTGTCGAAGAAGATGAAGGCCCCATCAGAAAGAAGAGAAAAATGAGCCCAAGATCTGCTAAAGCCGTGAAGAACGTGCCGACAAACCCGAATTTCGCGGCGGTGCAGACGCATTTGTTTCATTTGTTGAGGCATTTTGTATCAAGGCATACGGATGTGAGGGATATGTTGGCGAAGTGTAATAGAGGAGATCTCACCAACTATGAGAAGATTCTCTTGGCGGTTGAAAAGAAGGTTGCCGAGGGTCTCATCGAGTATGAAAAGACTAAGGGTGACTCCTGGACCACTGAAATGGAAGCATACATCGCCACAAAAAAGTCCGCCTTCTCTGGGGCCGACAAGGCCGCCACTGAGCGTAAAGAAAGCGATACGGAAGTACAGATTGGGGAAATTGAGGAGGATAGCCCGGATTCGTCGATTGCGACGATTCGGAGGTGTATTCGGCCGTGGTGGATTGTGCAGCCGATTGTGAGGCCGTTGCCGAAGGAGGCTTTGGCCAAGGGAAGCATTGCGTTAAGTAAGAAGAAGCAGCAAGAATTGAAGGAGGAAGCTAGAGAGGAGAAGATAGAGAAGGTCAAGGAGACCAAGGTTCCGGTTTGCTGCTAGATGGTATGCTATGGGTTCACATTGGGTAATGTAAAAGCGGTTGTAGGATATTGTGTAGGATATAGAATGGTAATAGCATCGAATGAAGATTTTAGACATTTAATTACAAAAGAAAAACAACTAAACAAATCAAGTAAATGAACCATTTGATATAATGCATCGTCATATATCTTCACTTCTTTCTAAATCTATGATTCTAAAAACTAATAAACCTAGTCAGATGATATCTCCCATAACACAAAATAAAAACAAACCAACCCACAAATAACCAAGACAAAATTCAATTTATGAGACCAAATTCATACACTGAAGACAAAGAACATTCCCTTCTCTACCGTCTCCCCCTTTTCGACGGCGGCGGAGACGGGGACCTCGACAACGATGGCGTCCGCCTTCTCTTTCCGCTACCGCTCCCTTTAACTGGTGTCCGCGACCTCGACCTCGAGTACGACGGACTCCTTCTTGACCGCGGGCCACCCTTCTTGGAAATCGGCGACTTCGATCTCGTAGGCGATCTCGACCGACGACTTAGTGACCGTGAGTAACTTCTGCGCGAATCATACGATTCGGAACGCCCTCGGTGTGCCCGGCTGGGTGACCGTGACCATGAGGATCGCCGGGGGGTGTGCGACGGGGAGCGTGAAGGAGAGTAGCTGCGGCGACGGGTCCACTTAGGAGTAGGGGAGCGCGATGGGGAATGCGAGTGACTGCGGCGGAAGTCAACGGAGCGGGATCTAGACTTGGAAGGGGAGCGTCTACGGGCTTTTCGGGGTGTGACAGAGTGGGAGCGGGAGCGCGAAGAGTACGAGGAGTAACTAGAAACGGATTCGCTGTCGGAGTCGGCGGCGGGAGCGGGGAGGGTGGGCTTGGGCATGTTGACCAAGTATTCGCGCAACGGCTCGGTTATGGGCCCCATACCAATGCTAGTAAAGTAGTTGATGGAGAAACGAACATTGCGGGCATTGTCCTTGGGGAAGAGCCCTTCGTAGTACTCCTGCATGTTGGAGTCCTCGAGACGCACCCGAAGTTTCTTCATGCCGATGATCTCTACGATGTCCTGGAAGAGGATCTTGATGAAGATACGACTAGAAGAAGTGGTCTCATCTTCATTAAGATGGATGATGTTGAAGACGTGCCAGCCCAAAGCATCAAAGGCAAACATATGACCAAAGAACCGAGCAACATTGCGAAGCCTGTTCGTCTCAAAACGGTGGATCGTCTCATACGTGGAGGCAAACAGCCTTTCAAACAACTCAGTCCATATACGGTTTAGCTTAGCAAAGCGCTCGCCAATAAGGCCAAAGAACTTCTGGTATGTCTGTTCTTGAGCACAGCACTCCATGATCATGGACGGCAGCTCGTGCTCGAGGCCTGCAGGGATCTTGACGCGAATGAGCTTGTGGACAGCCTCCTCGGGGTCCAAGGAACTCTTAATTGTGAGGTAGATGGTACGGCGAAGGTTAACGAGATCGGCGTTGGACTGATCCTTGATCTCAAGTTGCTTTTCTTCGCTCTCTTCCTCGTCACTAGAATCGTCGTCGGAATCATCTTCATCATCCTCGTCTTCACTACCCGATGTTTCACCCAGAATCTCTGCTTTCAACCGCTTGTACGCAGCCTCCGATGCTTCAAATTCAGGATCAAACTTGAATATGTTCAAGTTATCCTGTGTTGTGAGATCCTCATCGTCCAGAGATAATCTGTGCGTGATCATATCGTCCTCCTCCAAGATGTCGAGCTCCTCCTTGACCGCCGGGTTGTCCCTGAAGTTGTCCTTACGAATCTGGAACAGAACCTCCACCGCGTACTGAACACGCTTATCAATCTCGCCCTCGTGAAGAATCTCTCTGAGTCTGTCCCAAACCAACATGACTGGTCTCGGCTGCATATCCGAAAGAAACTCACCAACCTCCTTCATGAACCCAACCGCAATCTCCACGCTGTCGTCCGTAGGTTTGTTAAGCAGCAAAAGCAGAATCTGAAGCGCAATATACTCGTGCACAACTTGCTGATTTGTCAAGTGCGCCAAGAATGTAGTCACTGCAAGACACACCTTCTTATCATTGCGCTTGAAGGCCTTTCGGAACTGTAGGATCAATCTCGAGATCAACAGTTCACCGACTTGCGGCAGTCTCGAATTGACCGCCGCAGCCAAAACAGCAAATACTGGAGTGAACCCCAAAGAAGCCGCCTGGGCCTTCATTAACGATCGACAAAACAGACCACGTCCCCGAACCAAATTCTCCTCAAACAACTCCGGTACAATATGCTTGATGTTCGAAATATTGCACTTGTTAATTAACCCATTAATCGCCTTCTTCAACGCTTCCCAGTGAAACTTTTGCTGAATCTTCTTGCTCTCCTCACTATCGTCCTGCCCCAACTGCGCCTGCAGCGCCCTTAGACGAGCCGGCGGAATATAGGTGCCTCCACTCCGCAAATCCATAAGCTTCTGGTACTCCACTTTCAATGCCGCCTGCTTTTCCGCTTCATCTCGCTCAATCTTTTCTGTCGCCGACGGCCCAGCATTCACTGATATCTGCGATCTCGACCGAACGGGGACCGCGACCGAGAGGACGATCTAGATGACGGCGATCTGGAGCTCCTCTTGTCAACCGGAGACTTCGACCTGGAGACCGAATGGCTGCGGGAGATACTGCGAGCTGATGACCGAGAGTACAAACGGCCACGAGAAGACGCCCGACGAAGTTTGGAAGGGCATTCGACAGAGAGAGAATGACGATCGGCGGAAAGTGACCGACGGTCAACGGAGGGAGAACGGCGGGGAGAGCGGGAAGGCGATATTAAAGGCGGGCGGGAGCTGCCAGCGTCAGAAGCGGGAGCCATTTGCGCGGTTGTAATGTCGGGAAAGTCGTGAATGGTGATTTTATAGCAGCCGCGAATGTAGTGTTTGATCCGTCGCGATCGTAACACGAAGGATGTTGACTATGCGCGTGACGAGATAGATATGGTCCTCGTAATTAACCAAAGTCAAACAAAGTAGATCCTGGAAGGCCCAAAATCAATATATGACCACAGAAACCAATATCCCCAAAATATACGATGCTTCAAAAGTAATCAAAAGTCGCGATATTTCAAACCCAAAAATCACCTTATTCAACTTTTTTCCATCGCTAGCCTTGCCGTTAGCTAGGTACCTTCCATGCAAGGCTAGACAAATCCCTTCAGATCCCTGTTTCTCACGCCACTATCTGACCCTAATATGTTCCAATTACGCCACAAATATTGTCTCTAAATGTCATACATCGCAACTCTCTACCAGCGCATCTGTATTAGGAAGTCGCGTCGACACTTAGCTGTCCAGATTACCCCGGTTCAGCGCCAGCACTCATCGCAACACGAACGTTGCTACGAACGTTGTTCCTGTTAACTACCGATTAGTATCTCCTGGCTGATAATCTACGATCATTGTATAATTAATTCTTCCGTTCTTTTCTGCAACTTGTCGACCATTGCTTTATTTAGGTTTTTCTTTTGCTTGGTGTTATAGCTATTGTTTGACTACCCATAAAATTAGTCGGCGCATCCCAAATTGGCCCCGCTATACCCACCAGCTTCAACAGCATCTCACGATCTATATACAAAGACGACGAAATTTCATAGTTGCTTCCCTCCCTGAAAACTTCATATATTACCATATAAAACTCCGCCTACTTATTAACAATGGTACCCACCCACCACCCTTCTGATCTACCAGCTGTCCCTTCGTTGCAGAACTCCCACTAACTCCCCCCTAGCTAGATAAACTCGTCGGTCTCGCCATGCTCGTGGCTGCCTCCATCGTCTTCCTCTACTACACCCTCTGGACCCTCGTCATGGTACATATATATAACTTCTCTTCTCTGCTTCCTTTCTCTCGAAGGCCATCAGCTAACCACATCCCCTCCTTCCCCATAGCCCTTTGTGGACGATGATCACCCCCTCCACAGCGTATTCCTCCCCCGCGTCTGGGCCATCCGCATCCCCGTCATCCTCATCCTCGTTGGTGGTGCCGTCGTCGGCTCATTCGTCGGGACCGTTATGATCCGGAGCAACCAGAAGAAGGCCGCTAAGGCCAAGGCTGTTAAGAAGAAGGCTTGAATGGTGGAATGTTAGATGGTGATCTGTTGTGGAAGAGAGAGTAGTTCCCGGTTGAGAAAGATCGAGGTTGTAGGAACATGGTAGAGGGTGGTTGCAATGACGGTTGAATTGATGCCGAAGACTCGAGATACATAGCTTTTTGATATCATGAACTTTGTGTAACACGAGGGACACAATGTTTATTTCTGTAGATTGATAGTTCATATTCACATAAACTCATAGAACACATGCCGTTGTAAGAACAAATTATTTCTAGTTATAAGGAGAAAGACAGCAGTAGCAAGCCAAATGTGTACACAAAATTGGTTGAAATTATAAATATTTAATTTAATTTAATTTAAGCCTAGGCCAGCGAAATTAGACAGAGCAAAGAGAAGAGAGCCACCAAGAGATACTCTCCGTGGTCTCGATATTTGGGATTTTTCTTGCGGACTTCCACCGAAAGCCCATTGTTTTGCTTGTTTTTTTGGTGATGTTCATCATGATTATTTCGTAGTAAGAAAGCAAGTAGACGCAATACAGCAACCTCTTCCAACTTCTTCTACCACTTCATCATCCATGACTTCCCGCAACATATTCAGCCCCAAAGTCGGTAGGCCCCTGACTACAGTAAGAAACATCTTAGACTCTCTGGTCTGCGAAGTCCAAGAAATCGCAATCATCCTCGAAGAATCCGTCCTGGTCGTCCATATCCAAGTGCTTAGTCATGCGACGTCGCCGAGTCGTCACGACAATCTGGTTGGCGGTCCCATCAAACTGTTGAAGGGTCCGTTCCATAGCGGATGCCGGGAGTGCCTGAGAGTAGTCCATGGGGTCATCCAAGTCTTCGCCGATTTCTGAGGAGCCGAGATCAATAACCTCGAACTCAATAGCCTTACCAAAGGCCCAAGTAGGCGTAGAGTTAGACTGATGAGCCGGCGCCACAGGCCAAACCCCTTTCGACTTCTTGCCATTTGTCCGGTGGGAGTCACGAGCAAGATCACTGAAACTAGATGACATATAGTCAAAAGAAGACCTAGTGACCAGCATGCCGATGCGCCGATCAGTATGGAAAGGCTGGTAGGGAGCACTAGATTCAATCTCGACGTCAGGAAGAGTAGCCTCTACTTCAAGCGGAGCAAGAGCAAAGGCACCTGAGATCCTGTAGTGGTCCATGGTAATGGTGTTACCAACATCCATATCGTTATCCGACATGATGAGCTCATCACCGGAAGCAAGTTTGCTCCGGACGAACTCTGAGATAGTATAGTCAGGAATAGTCGGTACCGTGATATCCCGATAAGCGGAATACCGAGGATATCTCGATTTGAGCGACATGGGGAAGGTCGGCGCTACAGCAGTCGACATGCGTCTCGTCTTGGAAGGGAATGTTCGGACAACTCCTCCTCCAATAGCGTACAGAGCGTGATAGCCATTCTTAGTTGCCCACGTCAAGCAGCCTGAAGTCGGAGGTCGGAGTGAAGAGACACCAGGCATTGTAACACGGCTATCGCCACTTTGGCGAAGCTGGCTAATCACATGGCCGGTTTTTCCGATTGAACTACTGATGCTAGCAGCAATAATGCGGCCGCCATGAGTTGCCGATTCAACAAACTGAGAGCTCGTACTGGTCATTGGCGTCTGCGGGTTGGCACTACTACGCCGAGCCCGGTTGATAAAAGCAGGGCCAGCACCCAAAGCGGCACCGATAGCCGTAGAGGCCATAGACACAGCTGTAGCCGCAGATGCAGTAGTAGCTTCAGTGACAGTGGCTGACTGTTTTCGAGCATCCAGGCGTCTACGGGGGAGGCCAAGAGAAAGCACTACTTGGCATGTCCAGGAGGTGAATAGTTCCTCTCTCTGTAACAACCGCAATCTGCTCACCGTTGGGACTCGTCCAAACAACATCAACAACACGCGCCTCAGTCATCCGAGAAAACTGGGCGACTTGGCGTACATGAACACCCGAGATCTGGCCATTATTAACCACCTGAATCAAAGAAGACTTTGTATGCTGGCTTCGCATAAGATCCCAAACCATCTGGATGTCACCCTTGGAACTGGCAGTGTACAACAGAAGGCCAGTAGGGGCGAAGGAAAGATAACTGCAGCCACCAGTGAGAGAAAACGTAGAGAACGGATGTATATTAGACATGTTCCCGAGGCTCTCGAGATCGACAACACAGACCAGCCCAGGGTCCTTCGAAGGGGACGTCAGGTTCGTGCCATGAGTAGGCGGGAACTCAGAAATCTGGCTGACAGGAGGGTATGAAGAGCCCCATGGCTGGCCATTAGAACGGGAATCAGGCATTTGAGTCGGTTTGTTCGACCAATAACTCTGCCAGGCGTTAATACCATGTTGGCCAACCCAACGGGCACCGTGAATTAACTCCTGAGTGGTGCCTCGCACAATCTTATTCATCACTCCCTCGGCTAAGGCTTCATCTGTCTCCGCGGAAACAGTCGGTAGAGGCGGTGAGGAAGAATGCTTCAGACCAGGGCCCCTTCCTAAAATTGGAACACCAAGTTCTGCCTTCCCAGGACTTTGGGAACCAGGAGAAGGCGGGCAATATGCAAGCCAACGGCCACTCAGCGTAAGTATGGGTTGGAGATTATTGGTACGAAAAATAGAGTTCCCAGAAGCCTTTCTATTAGTCTCATCGACACGCAGGCGTTGCTGAACACAAGTCCAAAGCTTTGCCATGCAGCCGAATCTACCTGAAAGCTCATCTCGGTCAAGGGAAGTCTGTATCTGCGTGAAAACATACACCTCTCCGGTGTTCCCACAAGAAACGACCACGAAACCGTTATCACTCCGGATCTGGATGAGAGTGGAAGCTTGAGGAGGCTCAAAGAGTTCGTTTGTGATAGGAATAGCAGTGTTGATAGACATGGGCGGCAACTTAAGAAGAACGTCGATACACTTCTTGGTTCTCAGGGAGTAAACCTCAACAGTAGTTTGGTAGTGGGTGATCTTGGCCGGACTTCCATCCTCGTTGCTAGGGGGAATCATAGGACCATGGATAGCCACAGCGACCAAAGGAGCTTTACCAGAATCAACACAAGTAGACCACGGAAGAAGTTTGGCATTAACGACACCTCCACGAAGCCCGTTGAGATTGTAACTCAGTTCCAGTCCCTTTCTATTCATCATGTGAACCTCAAGGCCTCCTTCATACCCCGATAGCACGGCAGTATCAGGCCCACCAATCTTATCACTGGGGTTCCTAGGGAAAACATCGAAGCCGGAGTAATAGCCCCTTTCGCCCGCCTTGATACCGGAAGCATTATCCTGCAGGGCAGGTTCCGGAGCAACGTAAATCGGCGTCTGAGAAGGCAAAGAAGCCAAACGAGTGTGTCCATATGGCGAAGAACTCAGAGACATAGACTGAGTATGTAACACTGGAACAGTCGATGGCATTATAGGCATATGGGTTGATGTATACCGAGGGGACTTGGAGGGGGTAAAGTTAAGACTGTTCACAGTACGAGAAGCACCGAAGCCTTTTCCAAGGCGATTGATCTTGTCCTCACGACCATCATAACTAGAGATGGGAGATTCGTCACAAGCAGAAGGACCACTAGCTCCAGTTCCAATAGACACGGAAATTGTAGAGTAGGTGCCAAAAGCTGACGAGGTCGACTGGTGGCGGGCGCCGGTGGGAATGGCGGCAGTAGGAGGAATATCTGGTGAGAGCTGAGCAGAGGAAACATCTCCGTTTGAACTGTCATCGTAGGGAATGGGATGTTCATTTCTAGGCAAAAAGAAATAATTAGTATATCATGATCTTCTAGAAACACGTTGACATTGGATTGTGAACCCAAGCCAAGGCTTAATGTGCTAGGGATAGACGCAAGGGCCATGGTATGATGTCAATGATCCCACTAGTTGTGAACTCACTCATGCGAGGGATATTCGGCATGATCCAAAAGATGCTCTTCGTCAACGACGGCAGCTTCAAACTCAGGCTCTGGAGTGATCTCCATATCTTTCATACGCATGCTCTTCTTAGATTTCCGGGGCAAGACCTCGAGAGAGGGTGGAGAGAAGGACGAGGTGGGAATAGAGGGCGTAACGAATTCAGGTGTTAATAGATTCTGAAGGTTGATGTGATCAGCCTTGTGCTGTTCCTTTTCCTGCTGACGAGTGGCTTCTTCCATTTCTTCTTGCTTAAGTTGCTTCTGCCTCTCCTGTTGGAGCTTCACCTGGGTCATGATACCACCATCTTTCTGTTGCTTCTTCTTACTCGCTACATGTATGGCTTAAGTCAGTAGAGTGTTCCAGGAGTGTCCAGACTAGAAAGACTCACCACCCATAGAAGATTTGGATGCCAAAGCTTCAAGAACTGAAGCTATGGCAGAGAGATGAGACTTCCCTGAATGCTAATAGGAAGTCTATGGCAGCGGTCGCCTGTGTTTGCAAGCTGTGTGTTGTAACAAGAGAGGCACACAACACTAGTGTTCGAGTACTGCTGAGGTACGGTTTGCGACAATTGTATCGAGATTCAGCACGGCTGAAACTATGGACGAATCGTAGCGTTAGAGAAGAGCAACTGTGACGAAATTTCGAAATTAGACCGGGTAGGTATAGAGTATATGAAAATTCAAAAGAAAAAGAGACTGTAAATCAAGGAACAAAAGGTATAGAATGTATGTAGCTGAATCAATGCAAGATAAAGAGAAGATGCAAGTATGTTGAAATGTAAGTAGAAAAAGAACTAAAAATGCAATATGATAAAACGAAAAATAAACGATATCAAGAACCAAAGAGACCGAGATCAAGATTAAAAGAGAACCACTAGAAGAAAAGTGATCGTAGAGACGCTAGGTAGAAGGGTCTCTCTTTCTCTCTAGAGGTGACAATAGAATGCAACAAGTGATAGCGAGAGGCAATTCATATGACGGAATCAAGCGGACACGTTCTGAATCACGGGACGCAGAAAGGGCTGAGTAGAACAGCGAAAAGAACAAAAGGGTAACCAAAGAAACGGAAAGAAGCAAAGCCAACTGCAATAACGAGAACCGAAGACGAAGGACGTACAATCAGATCGCAATGTTCGACCTTGGCTTTCGCGGGGAAGCTAAGCTCAAGGGCAATCAGATGCGATGCAGGCTCGATGACGCGGGTCGTCCGGTTGACAGTTTAGAGGCAAATGAAGCTAGTAGGTGTATGTATGTATGGGTCGTCGTAGTAAGCAGCATCAAGCTGTTACTCTCAAGATTAATGTATCGTTTGTGTGTTTCAATATGTCGAGTTGGAGAGATGTGGTATATATTTAAATTGTGTGAAAATGCGAAAAGTCCAAGAAGAAGTGTAGACGAGAAGAGAACGAGCAAAAGAAGAGGTGGAGGTTGACGTTGTACCTATCGCTTCGGATTGGTTACGATCAGCCTAGACTCTTGCTGTAGCGGCAGGTACTGATTCTCTGCGTCGCCCAATACGGTAATTGCGGTACTAAAGAGGGACAGTTCAGTGTAAATAACCAGGCAACTGCGTAATAGTGGGTCCTGAACCTGAGCTCTTGGTGAGCCTCTTGATACTCTGATTGGGATGATATAAGACTTGGTATTTTAAACTACAGTATCTTTGTCAGATAATAGCCGTCATTTCGCTACATCACCGTTTATATTTTCATTTGTTCGAGAACATATATTCACTCTCCATCGTCAAAACAAACGAACCATCCACTGTACATTCACCACTCACTACAGCTCTTGATCATCACAGAACCCTCGAGACCGAGCAGCCAGTCTACCTCCTAGGAGGGGAGCATGGGGTGTGAACACAGACTGGGATGGGGCGTGTATAGCGAAGCAAAGCACGGCTTACCCCAGCTTACTCTGGCTCTATCCTATCCCTCTTGGTGATAACAAGTCACTAGGTTTGACCAGCGCTTGGAGTCATCAAAATCCTCACATGAACGAGCGATCTATCATCTGAGTCTACAGTGAGTGCACTGGTGTATCTATTGAGCGAAAACACGATGTGCAGTGTTGTTGTTGATTCTATCACTTCTCTGAGCTACTCCTGATTATTCCACTAGCGCGACTCATCCACCGACACCCTCTCCCCTTTCATTCATCTTCTCGATTGACACTATCATGCGGTAGCTAATCCTCGATAATACAAACCTCTCTTGCAATTACACCTTCTTGACCAACAAGTCAGAGATAGCCAAAAGCCAGCAGTCATTCACTGAGGGGGCGTGTGACTTGATCCTATCTCCACCCCTGTCAAATTCAGTCCGTTCCCCCTCCTCTCTCTCTCTCTCTCTCCTGTCCCAATTACTCACTCTTGTGGCTCACTGGCGACAATCGGAGGTCAAATGGACAACGCCCATCGCAGTTTCTCATTTTTAACAAGGCCTGTCTTGTCAACAAATCCCATGCGCAAGTTTGTCCGTTATCGCAAGTCTGTATCTTGGTGTGCAAGATAACGATATTCCGTCATCAGTAATGAGGGGCCGTCCAGCATCCAGTTGTAGAGCTGCGGGATCTTTTGATAACTGGCAAGCTGCTACCGAGCACGCGTTTACTAAGCAGTAACTTCTGTAGATTGTCTATCCAGAGGGTTTTCACGTCTTTCTTCCAACCGTATGTCTATTTTCGATATCTCTTGCTTCGCCTAGATACGTCAGAAGCCAATGGTTACAGTTGCAGGCAGTTGCAGTCATTGGCAGATCGAAAACCTCTGTAAAGCCCCGACCGACAACGCTTGCTTATCAACGACATCTTTCAACCCTTTCCTTTAGCCACAATGAACCCTAATGTCTAAAAGAGACCCCGTGATCACTTTCAAAATACATGTGTAATGAAAATGAGGCTAGGTAGTTATGCTATCCCTGGTCTCAAAGCCATGACTTTGGAGATTGGTCTCGGTCTATCTTTCCGTTCTATGGCCTACATTTCTATTAAGTGAACACTTTTGCATGGTGAGTCAAGGTGATGTAACGATACAACAACGGATCAACTTGCGCTTATTTCTCAAAGTAATGATTCGATGTGATTTACGCTTTACGTCGAATACCAACCGAAGCGAACATTAGTCACGACAGCCATATCCATTTCCATCTTACAGTAGCACATCTCGAATGTTCTCGCCATAATGTGTCAGATCCATGCTCTACGACTTCCTTCCAGATACCAAATGTCTTTAAGTTTGTGACCTGAGCTTTCCAAAAGAGAAGCGCCTAGTGACTTCAGCTTCAACATGCAGATTGACTATGCACGTACCCCACTATACCGCGTCATAGGACAGCTCAGGTCAAAATAATGAAGGTCACCCAAGGAAACACTTGTCACTCATCACCAATTATCAAGAGGGCAGCTCGTATGTAAGCAAATAGACACAGTGACGGCTGGATAATGGGCTTGAAGTGGAATGGCCTCCACCTCTTTATCCCCAATTGCTATTAGTTTGATAAGTTTATCAGTCCATCAATAGATATATCTCCGCTCCGCATGCATATCTCGCATACGTACATATATATGTCAATACATACGTCACAAATCCAAGCAGTAGCAATACCCCTTTGGTCATCCTATCTCTCCAGGTTCCATCTTTGGGGCTGTCCACTTGTATACCTTCTTCAACGCAAAACCAACACAGACTCCTCCCAAGAACAAAACCATCACAAATACCAATATCCCTAATCTATCCATCCATCTCCTCACTCACACACACAGAATACTTTCCCCCTCTTCACTACTTACCACCCAGCGTCTTCCCCACCCCCCTGACGTGCCACCCCAGGCGCCCCTCCAAGTACCAAGGTGTAATCGAAACATGAGACAAGGGGACGCAATAGAACAAGGAGAACGGGAAATAAGGGAATGGAAGGGAAAGGAAAAGCAAAGTACACTCGTACGCTGCTTCCCAACCGATTAGCTAGTGTTCACAATCGTTGACTCATCTTTCCCTGTCGACTTTGGTTGGCTGTGCACTGTTGGGATGGGCTGGGCTGGAAAGATGGGAGTGTACTTTCCTGTCCACTATGCCTTTACTGTTTTGTTTGAAGATGTTTGGTCCTGTATGTTGTATATGCCCGCTATCTGCCCATTAATTGTATGACACTCCGCGCCCCCAATAAGCCGAGATCATGCTTTGGGAAACTGCCACAAATATCCTTTATATTTAGTTACCAACAACATCCCATACACAAGGCTGCTCATGATGTAATGTTTTATCGCATCGTGGTACAGTACAACGATTTGCGACTCTCGAGTTGAACGAGTGAGGTCTACTGTGGGGCCTTTTACAGGAAGGTGAAGCCTTGGGAAAGTAAGCCAACTGCCGTATTTTTAGTGGATCATATCATGGCTCGGGGATTCAATATTCTTTTCTTTGGTGGAAAGAAGGAAGTTACTATTACCTTCGCGGCTTCGAGCATAGCCGGTTCTTAATGAATAGTGGCAAGAGAGTAAAAATGGAAAGGGCTGTGGAGTCATCAGAGTCTTCAGGATTACTCGATGGAGCAAGATGCCATTTCTGTTCTTGTTTCCGGATTTACGGCTATCTGGCTGGAATGGACGGGTGACTATAGTGCAATTGAGCGCAATGCGCTCGCTGTCTATGCAGCCATAGTAATCACGTAATTTTGGAATTTGACTAATGGATATTCCCCACTTTTATCTAGTGATTATCGTTCTCCAAGGCGGATGTCTGCAGTAAGGTGCATTTACGTAGCCAGGCTTGACGGACAGAGAAGCAAGCAAGTGGCCAGACTAGACAAGCGAGAGGTGATAGCACAAGAGGTCAGAGATAAGGTTTATTCTCGTGGTTGTTAGCCGCATTCACAACGGCATCCCTCGTTTCGTTCGTTTCCAAAAATGAGAATGCCAGGTAGGCGGAGATAACTCTGTATGTATCATGTGCATTTAGTCTACTATTAATGCCTACGAGAAATCCTCTCAGCCAAACCATGTGTTCCTTCTTCCCAAACACTACCTTCCTCTGCTCCGTCCTTCCCTTCAATTCCATCACCTCCCCTCTAACACAATTGCCCCCCAGATCCACCAATCACACCCCCAATCCCTCTCATGTACCCTCAGACCACCAAATCAACCCAACAACCCCTCATGTATCCCGCCGCCCGTCCGACCCGAACTCCACTGCCCACCCTATGCAATCCATACGCAAGACACCCAGCTTCGCCCACCATCGGGCTTCGCCTTGGGTAATGTGCACTTGTGACTGGGTGGTGGCTCGTCAGCTTTGGGTGGGTCTAGGATCCGTTAGTGAGCTATCGGGTGGATAGGTTTATTCACTCGTGGATAGTATGCAGGGTAGAAAATTCCGGGTGGGGACGGGAGGGATGCCATGGGCGGGGAGTAGAGAAGGTGTCGGAGTAACGTGAGGATAGATAGGAAAGAACAGACTCCATATATTCTATTCAAACACATGAGACTCAGAGAATAAAAAGTAAAGACAAGATGAACGCCGAAATCCCGCTTCCGTATAAACCAAACAGTCCCAAACCCCGATAACAAACAAATCTCAAGTCTTCACCCCTCGTGACGTCACCTCCCTTTCTCACCAATATTCAACCTCTTCCGACAATCCGGACAATACCATTTCGTTGTGCGCCGGGGAATCTCCTTAAGCTCAACGCACCCTAAATGAAACCATTGATATTGACATTCCTAAATCATCCAAATTAGTACTTATATCTTGACAAATGATATCATCAAAACCACCACCAAAACTTACCTCATTCTCACAAGCAATCATTGTCCCAAAACTCACCCGATTACACACACAATACCTTGGCTCCCCCGGATCAATTGGTGTGCCATCCTCATCAAACTCATCTACCTCCCCATCTACTCCCCCCGGCCCCGCCATAACTGCCACCCTGTCTTTCTTCGGTGCCCTCGCCTTCTTCCGCGTCGCCGCCTTCCGCTTGCCCACAGCGCTATTATCGCCCGAGCTCGTTGTGTTCGCCGGCCGCTTTGCCCTTTGCGGTTGACTTAGAGGACCCTCTTGCGATAGCGCCAGGGGCTGAGGTGTCGACCGGTCGCCGGGTTGGGGGGTCACGCGGGGTCCGCTAGATCGACGGGTTCGCTCGTTATTCAAGACAGCTAGGTTAAGGTCGCCGGCAGAGTTATTGCGGGATCCAGGGTGCCGTGTAGTCGTAGACAACGAAGAGCCTTCAGGACCAGGCGTTGACCTTGGCGTATTGGTGTGCGACGATGACCGGCGAGCAGCAGCAATTTCTGCGAGCGCCGACTGATCACTCGAGGGCGCTGGGAGTGTCGGAGAGGACAAACTCTGCTGTTTTTTAGCGTCACCACGAGTTTCCCTCCTAGGGGTATCCCTCGCCGGCGGCAAAATCGGCGTCGTTGATTTCCTCCCGTTGTTCTGTCCCGGCTCTGCTGACCCTTTTCTCCCCTCAATAGGCGTCCCCGTTCTTGATTGCTCCGCCGACTTAGGCACAACGCCACCTTCGATGTTAACTTGCACCGTCATATGCGCCGGCACTGGAACCGGCGTCGTTGAATGCGGGATTGTTTGCGAGACACCCGAACTTTGAGTCTGAGAACCCGGGCTAATTACTACAGCCTGCTTGACCTCGGTTGTGTTGATTGAAATCTTCGGCGGAGGTATTGGGGTCTCCACTTTTATCCTCTTTGTGGCAGTCCGCCCACCTGTCACGGGCGCAGCCACCAGAGTTGTTGTCGAAACCGGGATACTCATAACCGGCGCCACAACCATTGTCCCCGTAGAAGTATCCATAGCCGAAATAACCGAGATATCCCCACCTTCATCACTCCCCTCCACATTCTCATCATCCCCCGGCCCCCTCTTCCGCTTCATTGCCGACTTCGGTGTCACTTTGGGCGTCTTTCCAGCCTCCTGCGCCGGCGTCGTCTGCAAAAGCATCTTTGCAATCTCGTCGAACTTCCTCTCCGACGCTTCGGCCTCCTCCGCCGCCATCTTCGCCATCGCCTCCCGCTTCAACTTCTTCGCTTCATTCAACTTCATCCCCTTGTTACTCGCCGACAAACTAGCATCCGCCAGCGCCTCGGCCGTCAACGCACCTTCTGGAACCGGTGCCGAAGCTCCCGTCTCCGGCTGTGACGCCGATGGCGGAATGACTTCTTCAAAATCTTTGCCCTCCTCTTGCGCCTTCTGCTTGGCCGCTCTGTACGCATCTGGTCCACGGCCAAGATTATTAAGCTCTCGGGCAATCATAGTCTCCGACGGACTCCACGTCGCATTCTTCTTCATTCTCTTACGGAGCTTTGCCAGTTCAAACGGTGTCAAGCGTAGCCATGGCGCATCAGCGCTTCCGGCTGGGGCATTAGAAGGAGGTAGTCTTATCATCCCCATCGCTGCGGCTGCAGCTGCTGCAATTGCGGGTGTCGTTGTAGACAGGAGCCCGGCAACCTTTGGGGGTCGACCCAAACGGACGCCAGTCTTAACGCGAGACGACGAGGAGACGACGGATGGTTTCCGGATAATCGGCTCCGGTTCCTCCTCCGATGAACTCTCTTCGCTATCCTCGCTAACCGACTCATCGTCTAACTCATAAGGTGCCAACACCTCGCCCGGAATGATAATCTTAGGTGCTCTGCTCTTCTTGTGTTGCTTTCCTTCCACCTTGCTCATCGCCTTCTTCCCCACTACTACCCCCTTCGATACCACCGGACTCTTCTCCAACTCCTCCGCCGTTGGATAATTCTCCAACATCGCCTTCAACTTTGCCAGCAACGTCGATGCCCTATTATAATGCCTATTTACATTCTCCGACATCCGCACCGCCTCGGCATGCGCATGTACCCTCGACTTCAATGCCAACCTCATCTTCTCCGAAATCTCCGCCCTCACGCCCTCCGCCCTCATGTCCTCTTCCTCTCCCCTAACATCTGGCAATCGCGTCCACCGTCTCGTCAACTTATCCACAGCCTTCGACGAATCAATATACGTGTCATCCAACTTTCCAATAAGCGTCAACGACCGTATAACATCCGCTGATAAATGCTCCGTGAAATCTAAAAAGTCTGTAACCGTCGCTTGCGCATCTGGGTCCGCCCGCATATCCATTGCCTCCAACGACTCTCGTAAGGACCTCGGCGCTTGCGGGGCCAACGGCTGGTGATTTGGTATACTCATTGGTGTCTTTTCGCTCTTTTTGCTCCGGGGAGATATCGTATTGTCGGGATTCTGGTGGAATGTGTCGTTGGTGGTCGTCATTATGGATGGTGTAAACTGTTGGCCATGCCTGGACGCGCCAACACGTGCGTAGGGTGTCAAGTGTATATGTAGTGGGGTGCTTTTGGTGCCAAGTCAAATGTAATAGTTTAGATGGATATAGACGAGATAAGCGACGCGTTATTCAAACAAAGATTGATAATTATCGGTGATGTTTGATGATGATATGTCGTTGGGTGTAGTGCTTGCAGCAATCGGGGTGATCGTCTCGATTGGCCCAAGCTTCAATTGAATTCCGTTTGTCACGAGCGTTATCCATAGTGCATTTGTCTGCGCTAGTTGGAGTTAGAATGGGAAGATACAATCACATGCTTTAGGTAATAGGGTTTTATGCTAGAAAACCCTAGACGCTAACTTATTAATAACCTGGAGTATTATTTCATTGCTTTATTGAGCTTAAGACATTAGGTCGAATCAACATTGATATCCAATACTTTCTACACTTATCTAAGCATCATCATAACCCATGATAAACAACTCGTAAATTCTATAAATACCTTCCTATCTCCCCACCAAAATCAACGGCAACCCTGCCGCCAGTGCCGCCGTCCCCCAAATCCCCGCATACGCAATCGCCCCCAAAGTCTCCGTCGTCTGCAACCCAAACTCCAAACTCACCAACGGCCCCATAACTGCCACTAAGCACACTACAACCAGCCTAAATATCACATTCTTCGTCCGGGTCGAATATCCACCAAAGAACCCGCTTATAGTGGTAGAAGATAGACTATCTTCATACCTCAAGCCGGCGTTAGCGTATGGGACAAAGATGAAGCGGTTAAGCGCGACGCCGAAGACGACAGCAACGGGAATGATCGATACATAGTCTAATGAATGTGCGGCGGAAATTGTCTGTTCTCCATTAAAGCATTGCAAGACGATCATTGGTGCAACAGTCTGGAAAGTAAGGAAGATGACAATCGTGTAAATCCCTGAAGACATAACAGCAGCGCTCAAATCAATAGTCGCATCAGTCGAGAATTTGGTCTCCCCACTGCTTTGCTATCGGAAAAGCCATTGGTGAGCATGCGCCACATGACCCAGAGGAGGAGACTGTCGGTGGCCAGCAGAGAGATGGCGTCAAGATGAGGGGCATCGTTAAAAGTCGTCAAGAGATAAAGCTATCATCAACTATCAGTGAGTCTGTCGTTAATATACCCACACAAGACCAGTTCACTTACAGCCGGCCCACTGTTCAAAATATTAAGCGCCACCATACTTGATGCATCATACGCGTTCATCCACCCAACATAACAACAAAACCTAAAGAAACCAAGCAGCGCATTAGCATCATCTAAAGTACAATATTCAAACTCGGACAAACAACTTACGCTCTCCACCCCACCATCACCCCCGCATTCTCAACCGTCGCCCTTTCCAACGCCCCCGTAAGCCTCGGCGTATCCAATCCGTGCGCATACGCCACCAGCATCCAAACATGGATCTTCACTGTCAACAAAAACATCATACTCTTTCCCCAGCCTGACGGCTCCTTCTCCACCATGCGATCGGGTTTCGGCAAAAGGGTCTCATCGTTGTCGATGACCATCACGTCATCGGCAGTGACATTCTTGGCGATTTCTGTGATCGTCTGCTCGATGGGCGTCTTCGACGACATCGATTCCTTGCGAAGGTCAACAGACGCTGTCTTACTCCGTGTGCGAGCCATGGCGTGGTATCTCGTCAATGAAATCAATCTGGTAGTTAATCGATCTATCAACAAAAATCCTTGCAATCTTAAATAGACAATCGAACTCAAAATCTTATAAATCTCGTCGTCATAAAAACAAGTAAATCGTCAATACAACGATGACTAAAAGACATAGATTTCACAGGTCAAAATACCATGGAATGAATTAAAGAAGATAAGGTTTTCTAATCATGTTTACAAAAAGCAGTGAGTTTTACCGCGGAAATTTCTAGCAGTCCTACAGAAGTAGTTGGTGCCTGCCCAGAAAGTGGCAAATTTCCATACATAAACAACATTCTCCCAAAATGTTGGTGCTAGTCGTGACTGGAATGCAGAGAGCAAGCTTGAGGAAGCTCTACAAAAATGAATGGATATTCCAAAGACTCATTAATATAGCATCATATTAAATGCGAAAAACAAGAGTTGCTTTGTTAATATAGTATATTGGGCCCCGTTGGCCATGAGACTAACGAAGCCATGTAAATCTTATAGCCGCTTGTATGAACGTGGTATAGTAAAATATAAACAGACCATGATGTCAATCGTCACAACCGGTGATAACATCAAGACCCCATTTGATGATCGACCCTGAAAAGGGATACCATGACTACAGTAAGCATCTATCTGTACTAAGAGATGATACGTGGTATAACGAAACAACCAAAAAAAAGGACAAACAATAAGCCCGACACACTCACTGTGGTGCGGGATGGCGATAATGAACGCCAATGATGAAGCCTCATCTTGATATGATATTCATACCTCCCCCCCCCAAAATAGCAAAACTCAGCCGAAGAATCCGAATAAAAACAGGCCGTAAAGAACATAAAAAGCGTAGTACAGTTATGTAGCAAGGAAGTTTACTCCTCCAGAGTACCAAACATCATCCCGTGGTCGTCTTCAACACTACGAGGGCTAGACATATTATAGTCCATGTCGAGCGAGTTGTCCTCATAGTCACTATCCATCATGGCAGAATCCTCGCTATCAAGATCGCGAGTGCCACGTGTGAACGACTCAGGCAGCCTGCTAGGGTAGTTGTTAAAGAATCCGGAGGGATAAGTAGTAGACTCGAGGGAATCGAGATCGGGGATAATCTTGGGAGGCTTGATAGACTTTCTTCCATAGCTGCAGCTTAACTCCTCGATAGCAGCAGCGAGCTCACGATCATCCTTACCAGTGACACTGCGGCCCGAGGAAGAGGGACGGTGGTCTTCGCTTCTCTTGCGGATGTGGCCGAAGGGACCGTTGTTAGGCGAAACACCAAAAATGGATACACGATGGACACCAGACTTGTAGGCCTTGGAGATGCCACCAGTACTGTAGCGCTTGGCAGAAACCTGATATGAGTTGTTCTTGACGCCGAGACCTTCCAGAGGAGGAGGCGTACGCTCAGTCGAGCTAAGACGAGCAGGGCTGGCAACAGACATTTCTGAGGTGGCGTCAGATTCAGTAGCAAAGTTGTTGAGGGAATCGGGAGGCGAGAGAGCGGCGACATCGGCCTTAGGGTCGTTCATCGAGACAAGCACACTGGCAGCCTCCAGGAGCTGAACTTGCTGGTGCTTAGAGATGAGCAGTTTGGAAGTATATTGCCACTCGGGAGTGTGTTCCCAGCTGAATTGAAGGTCAGTCGAAATTCATAACCAACTTAGGTCTCTCGATAGTCACTTACAGATGCTTAGAGAGACAACTGCTGTGCTTGTAGCTCTTGCCGCAGTCGTTGCAACGAAGCTCTACGCGGTTGTACCGCTTGCTGCCTTCACGGCTTACTGGTTGACTCTCACTACCACGTTGGATTCTAGCCTTCTCATCCGCGTTGGGATCCAGGAGAGATGCTGACACGAGACCCTCAGCCATAGAGTTCGGGCGAGCAGCAGTATTGATTCTCAGGTCGTTGACCCCGAGCTTAGGCTCAACTCCGAGCGACTTGTCGTGGGGCAGACTCGAGGGTGGTGTAGGGGGACCAGTCATGGCGGGGGGAGTAATCGTTGTCGGTTGAGTTATGGTCATGCTCGACATGTATCTCTTCGAGCTAGGGGCGGGAAGGGCCAAGGGCGAGCCACCCTCGAGGGCAGCTGCCAAAGCAACGACATTGGCCTGTAGGCCAGAAGTCACTGACTTGCGGCGGGCGATTCTGTGAGTGTTGAAAGCGGCGACGGGGGCGGCAGATTGGTTCGGCAGCGGGGCGCGAATATGCGAGGGTCGAGATAGCAAACCAGTAGGCATAGGGCCAGTCTGGGGAGCGAGATTCATGGTCTCGGATACAGGGGGAACTGTGATCGGAAGAGCAGACACAGTTGACATAGGCGTCCGTTGAGTGTTAACAAAGAGCGCGACAACTGCTGCGTTTCCTGAATGATAGGCCAAGCAATCCATCGTCAGCATGTTGTCCTATAATCTAGCCATTTCATCAGAGATAGAGGTCAAGTCATCCACCTGCCCGCCCAGCGTCTCCCCGTATTTTGTTCGTGGAGCATACAGTAGTCATCTTTCACACGCATGGCGTTGGTGGCGGTCGTTGTTCTTCGTATGTCCATGATCCCATTTTCATATCTAGATGACGACGCTGGGCAAAAAGTAATAGGCAAGGGAGGGGTGGTCAGGAGTTTAGTCGACTGGGCTTCATGGATCGGGGGAGGCGGCAAATAGCACAGAGCACCTCAATATAACCACCACTATGGAGCAAGCGTCATGGCACACGAAAAAAGGTGGGAAATGCATATGGGTGACGCAGGCTCTCATAGTGTGAGAGCCCCAAGATGAACGCAAAAAAATGATAACATCTTGGGGTTCTGTCTTGCATGAGATAAAGCTCACGATGAGGTTATGTTGAGAGTCTGGCGAGCCAAGGGGGTAAGGACGTGGCAGCAATGGTGATTCAACCTACTCTGGACGAAGCCATTGCTAGTCCTTTCTCCTTGGAACTAACTGAGCGAGCTACTAAAAGAGTAGAAGCTGGCGAGTTGGACGGGTGCGTATGTTTGAGGCCTCTAAAATACCAGCACAGTACGTCCGTCTGCCGAGATATGAAATCTATGAACTGGAGAGAGAAAAAGAGTCGTGAGAAACTTGACAGCCGCAGAAAGGCAGAAAGTCAAGTGTGAGAATGTGTCGTTGGACGATCGATCGAAGAGAGGGTCGAGGTAGAGGTCGAGAGAGTGCGTGTATATAGAGCGTTGGTAAGGATGGATGAAATAAGTATAGAGGCGAGGGATTAGAAGCTTTGATGTTAGTTGGATAGAGATTGGATGTAAAGACGATGTTATCTTCGAGGGTGTTGATGATAGTTCGATGTTGTGTGTGTATCTGAAGAAAAAAAGTTCAAGAACATTTATTTTTTGACTTCAATGGAGGAAATACAAATCAAGGAGGCATACACAGCTTGCAGGCCTGTAACTGCTCTTTGTGGTTACTATTTACAAACCACCTGCTACAAAATACCAACATTATTTTATTTTAATCAATAAATTATTTTGTCAATCTAGCACCCATTCACTCGCTCATTGGAGGGTGTATTTCAAGGGTGTGAATGCAGTGGCTCTGGCTGTTGACCGGGACTAGTTTGGGTGAGTGGCCTTTAATCGAGAGCCTGACGCCCTGGACTGATTCAGTTGCCTGCTAAAGTCATTTGGTACAGTGAATATGGAGGACTCAGTCATAATAGGTAGAATCCGGGCTATTTTAGGTGTGTACATAAATCAAAAGTGTGTTGACACTATCTCCACAATATATAAGAATAGGGCTCACATTTGGTGTGCTGCGGAGACGACCCATCAAGCTACATAACATGTATATCTGTGTATGGAGATATAAGGTCACAATAGAGACGATAATGGTCGGGTATGAGTATCATACTGTCGAAAATTGGCATCCCCAACTGTATCAAGGCAACCCGGAAAGGTGAACCAGTTAGCCATAGAAGACAGCGTAGAACGATTTGACATCTTCTGGGTTCAAAATATGGGACTAGAACCCCTGCAAGCGCTCTTCTAGTGGGAGCCTCTTGTCAGGAAGCCCAGCACAACAAAATGTTAAAACCAACGACAAATAAACAGAAACAACCATTTTATCGTTTCCGTCAAAAACAATCATCCAAACACTGCCACCAGACGATTGGCACTCTCACTTGTAGCTCATTTGCCATCTCAATCTATTATCCGCGCTCAAGTGCCACGATGACCTACCATTGGCTGTCGGTTCTTCAGGGCGCTTCACAACATTCATCATGTCCAACCTATTCCAAGGAGGGTCGACCCCAGTCGCCGGTCAATGCCTCCCCAATTCCTCATTCCAGGAGACCCAACCTATTCGACTGCTGCTACTAATCAGGTGGTTCACCCCCATCATCGCATACAATTCGCCTAATTATGTACAGGAAACCCAATAAAAACAAAACACTCCAGATTTGACTAGGGCACAAATGGCCATCAAGTCTCTCCTCGTTTCTTCCCAGCCTAAAGTAACATTTGTCTCCTGTGGCCAACCAGGTTTAGCGCACGGGGTCATGACTTTCGGATGTTTGAGTGCTGGGGATGGTTCAATCTCCCTAGACGAGAGGCACAGTGCGTGTGTAAGCCCCTGGCAAACGCGGATATCAGGACCCCCGGACAATGATAACATTATGGGAAGGTTGACGCTGCTGCTTGGAAGGGGGTGTTTGAGGCGCAAAGGCATTTGTTTCTATTTTAGAAAGGGTCATGAAATGAATGATGCGAAGGGGTCACGGCTAATCAATAGAAGTGGAGAGCTTGTGTTTAGGGGCGGGCAGGCCAAGCGGCCCAGATAGCGATAAGTAGTGATGGCATTGATTAAAATTGGTCGTGTATCAGCATATTGCAGCGTGGCTTCTGCGTCTGTCCACAAGAAGTCATTAAGGTGCCATTGGCGACCAACCACTTGACCAGTCCAGTGATCCAACCATCAAGAGATCACATGTTACAGAGAGCGAGATGGACACATGAGTGTATTTTTGGTGGGCTGTACTCTGAAAGAGCACTATTAGAGGCGTGATCAAAGGCAGATGTCCTGAAAAAAATGGAATAATCTTGCAAAGTATGATGGATGCATTGCTGTGTGCCTCGATTTGGCATCTCCACACGACAAAACGGCACGGGCTGAAGGGAACCGGGAGGCGAAGCGAGGAATATTCCGGGTCGAGGATACATGGTGTTTGTATGTAACGGCCAGCGTAACACAAGTATCCAGACATTCTATTAAGGCTAAGGAATGCAGAGAAAATGTTCATGTCAGGCACCAAAATGATGATGATGGTGGATGTGATTACTTAGGTTAGTCTATGCAAATAGAGGACGGTTTGAGTGATATGAATATAGATTTGAAATGATAGTTCAGATGCAATAAGATACACTATTTCAATTGATTATAGGCCTGCGAATTCTTAAGCCATCCTGATGATGCCCTTCCCTCACAAAATGGCCTAAACATCTGCATCACATATAAAGCCCTCCGCCCTTCATCTCTCCCTGCAGACTAGACGAGCAATCTAGATGAACCCAAACCGGTACAAAAGAAAAAGGAAAAATTAACTTCACAATAGGTCCTATATGTGTGAACCTATGATTAAATAAGGCTAAAAATACAGGCGAAGACATTGCCTTAGTTCACCCATGAATACCAACATTTTAATGACCAATATAGCTTAATCTGTTAGAAGTCCACCCAACGGACCCCATCGTGATAACGCCCAACCACTACAATATAGCGAGGTCCCACTCTTGCCATCCTCGCCTAATCAGTTGACCAGCGAAACAAGAAGCGGCACAGAAAGAGGAGCCAACATCCACAATACTGCTACAAAGGACGGCTCGCAAATTATGTGCGGTGGTTTGTTGGATGTATAGCCTTTTTTTTTGTGAATGATTCTCAGGTGGTGTTTTGCCATGATAAATAAACACTAGACAACAATAGAAATAAATGCATCCGTATATTCACATAAGTAGAAGCCATGTGATGCATTAGACAATTTCTCACGTGCTACAAGTTGTGTAAGGTATAGCTCTGTAGAATATCCCACGTTTCTCTTTTTAATAGCACTGCTGAGGACTCTCTGAGGGCCCTCGGACACTATGGAGTGGGCAATTACAGTGGTTCTTTTTATCTTCTATTTCAAGTCTAATAATGTTGATGCCTCTGCACAACCCAAATCAGATGCTCTCAGAAGGTGCCCCCTCTATGGGATGACTGACTGACCTCGACATAATGTTTTTCTATTGCCATAACACAAAATAATAATTGCAATCCCGAGTACTGTACCGGTAACTTTTGAGTGACATTCCAGTTCAAAGCTACCTGTACGCTACCCAGTCAATAGATCCCAGGGCACCCGTCGAGTAGAGATAGATTGGCCCTCAGGTATCACAGTCGGTTCAACCCAAATACTGAACTTACGAATAGAGATAGTAGTGCATGTCACTAGGAATGCCGAATGGCCCAGAGGGACGCTGAGATTCTGTTGGATATGTTTGGTTCTCTTTCATTCCCTCCACTTCTATGTCCAAACAAGTGTAGTAAGGGAGTGCCAAAGAACTATCAATTGAAACACGCATAATAATACACGGAGAGGGTGACGCTATCAATCTGTGGAAACGTGATTATTGCAACAGATAACTTTTTCTTTTTTTTTTGAAAGCGACAAGTGAACGGAATTAATTCAACACGAAGAGGCACTTTTAGTGTTTTTAAACACATTAGATAATGCAAAAATTGTAGAAGTGTTGGTATTACCAATGAAACGAAGAGAACAGTACATATTTCTAGATACTAACTTTACCACTCAAAAACCAGAAATCGGATCAATTTGACCTCGACTTCTTTGATTCTTTTTTTCAAAAAAAAGTTCAGATAAGCACTGATAAGCAACCTATCCTCGCTTTCTAGTAACCCATATCCCTTCCCCAATACATTTCATCCTTCGATCCGCTCTCTCTTTCTGCTATTGACTCGATCATTCTTAGCCATCAATAAACCCACCCATCTAAAACATTTTCCATCGACTCTCGAATAAAAATTCCCAACGCCTTTCGTATATGACATCCCCATGATGAACTTTAATGCCAAATTTGGTCTAATCTTGATTTCACTACCATTCGGTCTCCAGTCTCTCCCTCCCTTTCCGGCAAGCGGCCTCTCCGACTCGAAGACTTCTCCTTCATCCCACACTCAGTGACCACAGGATGCCCCACTATGAAGTAGATGATATGCAGATAGTCGACGGTTGTGTTGAGGGGTCCGGTTGGGGTAAAGCTCTAGTTTTCCCTCTCTTCGTGCCAGTGCGGATAGCCACCACGTACGACAACACAAGTCGACGGCAGAGCAGATGCAGGCACTGCATGTGTATATATACATAGATACAGCTAATCATAACATAATGAAACTCGACTACTACACTACACTATTAGGGTCTTAGACAGTGAACACGACTCATTGATACTAGTGACAATCTGTGCTTCTAACTGTGATTCCTCCGAGTTTTGACGGCGATTCAGAAGCCTACCCATAATGCGGCTATGCCGACAGAATACCCCACCGTTGCAACGAAGACCTACTCAGCTGATTCACAAGGCATATGCAAGTTACTATCGTCATCTCAGCTAATGAAAAACGCCTATCGCACTCGCGAGTCACGCAGTAGGCGACTATAGCGTTCATCAGTGGGGTAGAATTATTTTAGTGGCTGCTCCTCTGCCGGGGTACAACCCTGGGCAATGGATAGAGCAGTAAGCGTGGTGCGGTGCTAACGGTTGGGGCTTGGTGGGTAGTGAGGGGTAGTCGATCAAGAGGACCGATGTCATGGCAGTTTATTTGTTGAAGGGTCTTGATCTTTTGGGGTTGGCTGCTAGTATCGAAGGATAGCCGGCGGGTCTATCCTACTAGATGTATGTACAAACAATAGATATACAAATTATGTGAATCCAGAGCCACGTACGCACATCACCCTTTATTTCTCTGCACGCCATCACATCACATGACCGAAATCACTTTCCCAACAAATACTGAGGGGCTGCCGTCTCCGGTGTCCCCCCTCCCTGCTACTTCTACCTACCCCTCTACATCCATCGACCGTCCTAGACCTGTGAACCATCATCGTGACCACATAATGCTCCACATAGTCCCCCGCCCGTCATCTTGTGTGGCTGGTTTTCACGACTAATTCAGACCATCAAGGGAAACGAGCTCCACATACACTGAATCCTCACTAGCTGGAGTCCACCCTCTGACTCCAGTTGTGTGACTTGATCGTGGAATGAACCTACACCATTTTTGTGGTGAATTGAGGGTTGTGGAGCCAGGATACTTCTAGGACTTAAATAAGCCTAGCAGACGAACCACCTTCAGGGTTGGCTCCAAGTGGCAAGTCCAGGGAAAGACCATTGCAAGATGAAAGGTATCACATAATTGTGACACTATCATGGTAATGGGTGAACAATTGCAGTGGAAACCATACGCCCGCATTTTGTGTAATTCCCGTGGAGATATTGACCAACGGATCAATACTTCGAAAAGGGACATGTGATATCTCTAGCTTCCTTGGCTATAAGATTACATATCTCCATGATACATGCTAAACACATTGGCTATTCCATCGTAACATCACCATAGAAGGGAACGACCAGGGACCTTTGGCGCCATTTCCAATATTTCATCTAGAAACCATCCATCGTCACCCTCCGTATTTGAACCTCATCAACCACCACCAATCCGTAGTCGTATCCTTTGCTACGTAGCCCGTAATCTCCTCCCATCCTCCTCCAATCCCAATCTAACTGACTAGTAATCAATAATCTGACCATTGTTCTCCCTCCTCCGATAACCTACGCAACACATCGTCGCCGTTCATCGCCCGGGATCACTTGCGCCCACTTCATTGACCCCTGCGCTAACAAACAGACATAGGTTAGGACTACCGGGATGAGCGTTGACAGAACCCCACAGTCCACTTTCCCATCCGGATCTGAGGTTTTACGGATGACAGCTGTTATTAAGTCTGATGCTCGAAAGCCACTGGCTGAGATGATTTGTAGTAGTTCCATATCTTCTAATGAAAATTATCATATCAAATCTACTTGGCATGAGATTTGTGGGTGATAACAGTGCTAGTTAACTTTAACCCTATACAGTATCTAAATAAATGGAAAATTGTAAATTGAAATTGTAAACATCACATAAACAACACAACTAAAGTCTCAACAAAATCAAAACATGCAATTCATCTAATACGTTGTTTCCCGGAAGCCGCGGAGACACTGGCAACATCAAAGCTAATAAGGAACTCAAAGAAAAGGCAGAGGTACTCTAGTCACATGACCATCATGCACTTCCCCATTAGCCCTGCCCTATCATCACTAACCCACTCATCCACCCTCACCACCGACTTCCCACCATCATCCCTCCCGTTCAACCGGTCCAACTAACAGCCTTTCAAAAAGCCGGAACATTCAACCCCTTCACTACCGAAATAGCCCTTTACCAAACGCAACACCGCTCCAACTACATCTCCGTCGGCCGTGGCTGCGTTAGCAACCTGCACTCGGGACCCGCGAACTAAGCCGAGGCCGACCATTTTGCGGTGAACCTTGTGGCGTCGCTGCAGTTGCCAGTGCGTGGGGGCTACTGTACCGAGATATGCGGGAAGAGGAGGCTCGGGGAATTTCGTGTCAGATTTTAACAAGGTGGATGTGGAGGAGAGGGAAAGGTTGAAGGTGCAGGTGGAGAGGTATATAAACCGGAGGTTGTTGGGGGTAAGGAGGTGAAGGTCTCGGAGGCGGTTCATAAGAAGTATAAGAAGTAAATGTGCGGAAGAGACATGGAGGGAGAGAAGAAAATCACGAAAATATCTCTATGAAGGTGGAACAAACAGTATTTTTAATGAAGAATAGAACACAAATTTTTACAAGCTGCTATGGAGATGTATGCCAAGGTATAAGGAGAACAGACACCGCCAATGTCACAGCATCTGACGATTTATAACATGGAATGAACAACAAAATAATAGCACAACAGCTTCTAAGAACAAGTCGACATCATGCCTGGAAAAGCAAAGTTTAACAACAACAACTAAGAAACAAAATGAGAATACATAAATAGCAGATAGCAAGCGAGATAAAACGAAAATTTGTGCCTCGAGTCCCCAAGGGGCCGGAGAGAGAATAAGAACTTTAAGGAGGGTGCCAAGCGCAAGAATTGATGATGAGAATGATTATGATCGGAAATCAGTGCCCAGAAACGCCATGCCAAAACTAAAAGGAAAAAGAAATAAGGTTCGAGAGGGGGTAACTGATGACCCCGAATTTTTGAGGGATAGAGAGAGCGACAATTGGGGAGTGTTGAGGGCTGCGGAGGGGATATACAAAGTCTCCGGAGGCCAATTAGACAAGAACGTGATGATCAGACACCGTATGGTGACGACGGTGGTCTGATCGTGGCCTTGACTCCCACATAGTAGATTTCAATGGCCATTCTCCGAAGCTGACTCATTGCCACCCATCACAAAAAGTAAGGAGGATAATCGCAACAGGGTATGTTTGCTTACTCGTCCATGTCGACATCCTCGTCATCATCTTCCTCGTCATCGTCCTCATCAGCCCAACCATCGTTGACCGTATCTTCACCCTTTTCAACAACATCACCATCAATAGTTTCAACCATCTTCTTCTTCCGTGCCAACTCCTTACCCCAGGCAATGGAGCCAACACGCTCAGGCTCAATCGCCACAATCTCCTCTTTGGTAAGACCAGCCTCAGCCAATCTCTTCTTCTCCGAACCACGGAGTCTCGGCAGCAGGTGCTCGCTCTTGGAAACGAGCTCGCGGGCAATCGCTAGGTCGCGCGCTTTGTTGCCAGCCATGCGCTGCTTATAGTGACGGCGCTCGCGGCGCTCACGGATCTCAGAGATGCGCTCCATGGCTTTGACGGTCTTGGCCATGAGCTCGCGGTCGTAGCGAACGGGGACATTGCGGCGGGCGGCAAATTGGAGGGTGGAGTCGACAGTGAGTTCTTTACCGGCGGCCTTGCGGAAGGCCTTGGTCCACTTAAGCTTACGGGGGTTACGCTTCATCTTGAACTGTTGGGTGGGGTAGTGGTTAGTGTGCAGTTGGACATTGAAGGATTGCGCCGGGCGCAGAAAGTGTGGCGCATGGCGTATGCGATGGCGGGGGGCCATCCATGGGGCACCGGAAAATCGAGACAACGTACATTTTTGTGGCACTTGCTCCGGCAGAAGCGGAAGACTTTCGCATCGTTGCGGACGAAGGTGATACCCTTACTCGGGTACGCCGGTCTTGAGCAGAAGTAACAGGTTTCGATTCTGTTTGCGCATCATGTTAGTAATATTCACATTGATAAATGATGAAGCAAACAAAATCAGATGAACATACCTCATTTTGAGGGTGTGGCAAATGACAAACTGATAAAAATGGTCGGTCGAATAGGATGGGGTGCTTAAGATATCGTGGATTTAAATATAGAATGGGACAAGATTTTTTTGCTGTCAACCATGGAGTGTTATCGATAACAGCGGTAATTTACCTGTTCCTGGACATGGATAAGCCAATGATAGTAATAGAAGTGGGGCGCGTAGGTTTGAAATGGCAAGAAGGTGCTCTAAATTAGGAATCCCTATTAGGTTACTAAAATGCAACTCCGTTGTTGCCTAGCTAGGTATATGGTATTTGATATAAGTTCAAGGGTACTCACTCATAAATTGGTTGAGCTCTCTTTATCTTTGCTGGATTGAACATCATAAACTTCATCATTTTCAAAACTACACCAAAACCTCAACATTCATCATGGCTACAGTAAAAGAAGCGTGGGTCTTCATCATTGACCTTGGTCAGACCATGGCCATCTGCAGCGAAAATCGCGACGACACGAACTTGGAATATGTCATGTGCTATGTATGGGACAAGATATCTCATCTCGTTTCATTGAACCGCAAGACTGTCTACGCCGGAGTAGTTAGCTTTAGGACTGATGAAACAGACAATATTATGGGGAAAGATGAGGCGTATTCGAATATCCAAGTCCTACAGCCTATAAGCCAATGTACAGTAGGACTTATCCAAAACCTTAAAGATCACATTGTCCCATCGCAGCAGAATAATGGGGATGCTATATCGGCGTTGATCATTGGGACGACGATGATGCTGGAATTTGTGAAGAAACTGAAGTACCAGAAGAACATTATTTTGGTCACGGATGGGAGAGCGCCTATTGATGATACCGATGTGGATGAAGTGACCAAGCAGTTGAAACAAAACAATATCAAGCTTTCGATTTTGTACGTGCAGCAGAGGAAGAACTTAGGATATCGAATAATACTAATGTAGTTTGTTACCAGTGGCGTTGACTTTGACGACCCTGAGAATGGGTACAAAGAAGAGTCCAAGCCCTCTCAAAAGGTGGACTTACACAAGTCATCGTATACATTTCAATATACTGACCTAATCCTAGGCCAAGAACGAGCGTATCTTGAAAACAGTTGCCTCTTCCGCAAATGGCGTTTGCATCAATGTTTCTACCCCTATCAACGAACTAAACATTCCCGTTATCCGGACTCCTCGCCCCTACAAGTCCTACGACGGACCTCTCGCTCTCGGCACTGAAGGCCATGCCCTCATCGAAGCCGAACCGTCAAACATTGTCATCGGTGTCGAGAGATACTTTAGAACCAAGAGGGCGTCTCCGCCATCGGCTTCGACAGTTGCACAAAGTCAAGGAGATGGTGAAGCCAAAGATGAACTTGGACAGGTGAGCTCGATGCGGAGGTACTATGTGAAGGATAAGGACGCTGCGGGAGGGAAGAGGGAGGTAGCGTTTGAGGATTTAGCGAAGGGGTATGAGTATGGGCGGACGGTGGTGTTCATCAATAAGGCGGATGAGACTGTAACGAACTTGGCGACTGAGAAGTCTTTACGATTGTTGGGTTTGTGGCAAAAGAGTTGGTAAGTATATGAAGACTGGCCGATATCACGAAGACCAGACTAACCCAATCATAGCATCAACACGTATTTACTATGGGCGAGGTTGGGATGACTATTGCTAGTCGAAGTGAATCCGAGTCCATCATGGCATTTGCAGCTCTAGTCGAAGGCCTCGAGCTATCTCAAGCATATGCCGTCGCCCGTCTGGTTGTCAAGGATATGAAGCAACCGCATCTTCTTCTCCTAATTCCGGACACCGAAAACCAGTGTTTATATGACATTCCACTTCCGTATGCTGAAGATCTTCGGACCTTCCGTTTCCCTCCTCTTGATCGTCCTAAGCTGGAGAACTCCACAGAGGAACAGGCAAAGAGAATCCCCGATGACTCTTTAGATCGAGCGATGAGTGCTTATGTTGACTCGATGGACTTAAGTAAAGCCGGTCTTGATGGAGATGGGTAAGTATCAGTCATCACCTGCGAAATTTAAGCATGTCTATCTTGTTAACACATCCTCTAGAAACCCAATTGAATACGTCTCCATCGTCGAAAACTATAATCCCTTGATTCACCGTCTCGAAACTGCCATAAAGCGCCGTGCCGTTGACGCAACCTCTGAAATCGACACTATCTCCAAGATTTTCCCCAAGTATTTGAATCTCTTTAGTAAACCCCGAAGCGAATACTAAGGAAATCAACTGCCTTATCCAAGCCGCTGATGTCAAGGAAGTACCGCCCAAATCCAAGTTTAAGAGTAAACGCGAATACGAAAAGCCGTTGTCTGGCCTAAACATCGACGACCTGGTAGGTGATTCTGACCATGAAGCTGGTCTGATTGCCAAAGATAACTCGATTCCAGATTTCAAACGGTTGATTCGAAAGGCTGATGGGGACGAGAATAAGATTTCCAGTCTCACTAAGCAAATGGACACTATTGTCCGGATTATGACTACTAAGAGCTTCAGAGGGAACAAAGACGACCAGGTAATTGAGAATATGAGAGTAATGAGAAACCAAATGATCACTTTGGGGAAGCCAGAAATCTACAATGACTTTTTGACGGAGTTCAAGAAGGTGGTTATGGCAGAGGAGCTTGGGGGCGATCGGAAGGATCTTTGGTTCCGGATTATCAAGATTGCGAAGTTGGGGTTGATTCACAAAGATGAATGTGAGGGGTCGTCGGTGACAGTGGTTGAAGCGGCGCAGGTAAGTTATCATTCATATATGGAAAGTATATCGCATGCTAACTACGAAACAATTTTACAATTCCAAGTAATACAATATCGCAATAGTTTAATCCGCTTAATATTCATCCCATATTATTCAATACCAGCCAAGAGCTATCCATGCATCATCAAGGACACTCCTGGAACTCTATTCTCTCCATTATACCACTCATGTTGGGATCAAAATTCATCAGCATCGGCCTCTTACGATACGCTGCTACATCCTCCTCCTTCAACGTTACTGCCAATGCTAAACAAACTAACATTGTATAATACGCATCATTTCCCATATTATGCAAATTCCGATACCCAATCTCGAGATCATCTAACGTCTTATGCAACGCCGGCTGGTTCTCACCGGGGCGAAACAGAGCCCAAAGGGTCTGGAAATCAATAACGGTGAATGAGAGACCAAGTAAGGGGATGTCGACACCGGGGAAGCGAGAAAGGATGAGTTTGTCGTGGCTGAGGAGGTAGAGGGGGCGGGTGTGGAATTCTGTGGTGGATTTGAGGAGTTTGAGGATATAGACTTTGGCGGCGTTCCAGTCAAGGACCTTGTTCTCGCTGGTTGAAGTGTTAGTATGAAGAATGGCACTTGAGAATATTCATCTTATTATGTGATGACGTGACTTACCCAAAGTCGAAATACTCCGGACACCCAGCAACATACTGAGTGTTTCTCACATTCGCAAACTCCTGCAACCGAATATGCTCCTTGGAAATATACTCCCTTAAGGTCTCCCTCTATCTCCCGGCGTCTGCTGGAGGGAAATCAACGATGGGTCCAAAATGACAAAGCCAATCTCCGTGATAGCCGACGAGTCCTGCTCCCAGTTTTCAATATCGATGCAGACGAAAACGGGGCCCTTGTCACGGGCGGGCGGGAGGGCGAGGGGCTTGGTTATGGGGATTGGGGAAAGACCGGTGAGGTCGAGAAGAGTTTGGAGGGCGGTGAGCATGTTGAGAAGGCGGCAGTGGTATTCTTCGGTGATTATCTTGACCTTTTTAGCCATGGTGGTGGATGAGTATATGGGTGGAGGTAGTAGTTGAGATAAGATGGGAAATGATGAGAATAATAAGGAACTAAGGTAGGGGAGCAATAAAGTATTGACAGAACAGAAAAGAACAAAGGACAAACATATTGTAGTTTTTAAATGGCAAAGTCCTGATATATATGTACTTTCGCTTAGAATATATGTTCAATTATCGCTTGTTTGCAGTACTACCCGCGAGCTCCTGACCATGAGGATGCAACTACTTAATTGGGCAAGTTTGTCTAGTGGTTTCCACCAGAGTCTGTTATCATGGTAACACAGAATTGATATCACGACAAGAACGAAAATTCTACAATATGCCGGCCGCAAATAGCCTAATGGGTATGCAATATATACTACAAAGATGCGTAGTTGAAGAGTAGTAATATAAGTTTATTGCCCTCGCTTAGAGCCCCTAATAATTATACAAAGAGGAAGCTTGTATATGTAGCCCTCAAAACCAACAGTGCCCAGCAAAAAAGAACAATATGATGGTATACATGATCCAAAAAATCAACCCAAAGAAAATCAGTCCCAGGACCCTCACATCCAGCCCTCCCTTGGCCACGAATATGGCCCCGTAGTCGTATAAAGTACACATGAGAGACCATCAATAGGTCCATCACTACACCTCCGAACATCTCCGAACGTCATACCGTCTAACTCGATGACTTCTCGAGCAACTCTTTGGCCTCGTTGACCTTGGTAGCAAGATACGGGCTGCCACCACGATCGGGGTGGTTGAGGAGCATCATGGTGCGGTGGGCCTTGCGGATCTTGTCCTTGGTGACGGCGTGCTTGCTATTAGAAAGATATTAGTTGGTCATTGGGGCCTTGTAGGTACCATAGATAGGCGCAATGAATTTACTTAAGACCGAGAATGAGAGTGGCCTCGTGCTTAGTCATCTTGGGTTCGAATCCGCCTTTGTAGAAAGCTTGGCCCATGGCCCCGATGCCACCCCGAGATCTCCGCCACGCAACCAGACCGGCACGACCCTGAATGAAAAAGAGCCAGTTAGTCTCAATTCATCAAATTTTCGACAAGTATACGTCTTCAGAACGAAGCTCCGTGAACCTCAATGTCTCTACCGACCTCGATTCATAGTAATTAACCTACCAAGAAAGCTGCAACCGCAATGCCGGTACCGATTGCAAGAGCACTAGCCATTATGTAGAATGTGAAACAGAAAAAGAAAATTGTCGACTGGTGACAGAAATATCAAATAAGCATAGTAAATCCTCGGTTGTGATTCGCCGTGACATGTGAAGTCAGCGTTGCCTACAGCATCGTTATCAAAAATCGCAGTGAATATTTAGCCGATAATTACCCACAACTGCATTGTTTTGTTGGCGGGATTCCGCTAGGGTCGAAAGTAGAGCTGGGGTTTGAGACTTAAAACTTTATAAATGTCGTACCACATTTCTTGCCCTTTAGATATCCACAATCAACCTTTGACTGTTCAATACTTTATCAAAATTACCACGAAATACATACTAACTTTCAAAATGGCCGGTTCCATTTTCCTCTCGTCTACCCCTTATCACATCCTCGCCTACGGTACCCTCCTTGGCACCACCCTCTTCCACTCCTTCATCAACGGCATCGTCATGTTCAAAATCCTCGAACGTCCCAGCTTTGCCGCTGTCCAAAGCAAGCTGTTTCCAATCTACTTTTCCATGCAGACATTCATTTCGCTCTTCTTAGTCCTGACGTACCCAGCGTGGAAGCTGAAGGGGATCGTCGGGGGACTCCCGGGGTTATTTAATGCGGCGAACAGGTATGCGGCGCTAGGGTCGTTGGGGTTGATGTTTGCAACGGGAGCGGTGAATTTAGTGGTTATGGAGCCGTTGACTACACAGTGTATGACGGAGCGAAGAGCTCAGGGTAAGTTGGGGATGGGTTTAGATCATATGTTTAGATCATAGTGATGCTAACAATCTTATAGAAAAGAAGGATGGCAAGAAGAGCTACGATCCGGCACCGCATTCGGGGGAGATGGTTGCGTTGAACAAGAGATTTGGGAAGCTTCATGGGATTTCGTCGTTGTTGAACATGACGACTTTCTTGGCGACGGTGGCGTATGGGTTTGACATTGCTCGTCGTGTGGAACAGTAGATGTAGTGAGCTATATACGTCAAGTTACAGAAAGTTAAGGTAGAATTTGATGTGTAGGTTTGAGAATTTCTTGTAATATTATATGGCTTTGCAGCTTGACTCTATTCTAGCCAATATTGAAACCACTCCCTTCTCTTCAGTATGGCATAATATTTCTCTGTAAAAATACTTGCTAGGCTCACCTTCTTAGTCATTAAATATACTGTGATAAAACATATAAACCTAGTTGAAACCGTTACTCCAATGTCAAATAATTCTCATATCATGTCTGTCTCAATTGGGATGAGCGTGACTGTATGACTACGAATTCAACCCTAACCACCATAAGAGGAAAAAAATAATAAAAATAGAAGCGAGGAAACAAATAATTTTTTTTGGATAGAATCGAGAGAAAAATTAAGTTGCAGCAGAGCCACAAAATAAGCTAGACTAGAAATTAACCACAAATGATAACAAAAATTCAATGAGGACCCTCAAGTCTCAATAGATGATTGTTTTCTCATTGCTTCTTCGTATCCTTCACCTTCAAATCTGAACTCCATCCCACCAGCTTCGCCTTCGCCGCCGCCAGCTCATCTGCTCTCTCTTGCTCTGACTTCACCTTCTCAGCCCTCACCGGTCTCCGCTGCCCGTAATTGTATGTCCCCTGAATAGTCCAGCGGCCTGGCGGACGCTTGAGGGCCTCGGAGATGTCAAGGGGGCCGTTGGGAAGGGGGTAATTGCGGGACATGGGGTCGGTGGGGTGGCCATTGGCGGTGAGGGGGATGGCGGTGCCGGAAGGAGTGGTGGTGCCGGAGGAGGCGAGGGAGGTTGTGGAGATTTTGTGGGTAATGGAGAGAGAAGGGTTGGAGTTGGTCATTATAGATGGTGTAAATAGAGGATATTGGTATATTGTTATTGATTTATCGTAATCAGCAATGTTTAGTTTGATAGAGGTGATAAAATGAGGATGAAATTGATGGCGATGATGGAATTCAATGATAATATTGTTCATCAGAAGTAAAGAATTATTGATGAACAGAAGGAAGCTAACTATGAACAAAAATCAGATGCGCCTTCCTTCCTTCCTTAAATACGTTCACGCCGTGACTTATTTGTGGGTCTCGGCTTGCGGGGAAGCCCCACTGATAACAAGTATCCAGCACGGGCCGGCATCAGGCTTGTTTTGCTCACCGATTAACTCTATGGAGGCTTGGTCACTTGAATCCGACTAGCTACTGAATAATAGGGGGTCTCCGGTTGGCTAGGACCGGATGCACTAGGTGGTAGCGAGCTAGTGGGTAAGGAGATTCTCGAAAATACTCCAGTGTTCCTTCGAGGGGCGCCGGTAATGGAACTGATCTGGGGATAAATTTTGGTGATTTGGTTAGGTGGTAAATTGGATGTCGATCGAAGATAGGAGGCCAATTGGTGGCTGATCATGCTCATTCTGAACCATAAGTGACGAGATCGATGACTCGGGATTTGACATGTAAAGACTCGTGATTTTGGAAGTCTCCTTCGTATCGACACAGTCCGATAGCCTAGTAAACCACATGATTTCTTCGCTACTCGCACAAATTGTGTTCAGTCATCTCGTAAATTAACTTCAAGTCCTGAGGTCCATCAATTGTCGTTCACATCCCATGTCACACCTATTCCAACCAAAGACATGTCACCGTCGATTATTCCTTTCTTTGCCCATCCTCCATGGAACTCGCCCAATTACCGATTTTTGAGGCTATAATAGATCAATTAATAATTATTGATTACAACCCTAATTGAGGCTCTGATTCTCTATTTGATTAGTGGTCTGTTCCGGAAATTGTAACCGCTGCTCAAAACTTACCCCCACGTTATGACTCGAGGCAGCAATCTATTGGCCGCTGGTTGTAGGAATGTGCTGTTCGGTGTACCCGACCATGACCCCTCGGACAAAACTCCGCGCTATTATTCCCAGGCGACGCCGTTTGACTCATGACTATAACTGTAACTCAATAAAGCCAAAGTAGATATCGTGATGTTGTTTAACAATTCAATTGTAGAAACTCGTAGATCAAACTTCGGACCTTCCTGTTTAGTGTTATTCAAATAATGTTGTAGCAATTACAATGACGCCTGTGTCGGAGAACCCACTTTAAATCTTATAGCGTGATACTATTGGTCGGAAGCTGGCAGCTATATGTATTGAGCATCTGCCGGCATTGAACGTTAATTCATGATCTTATTCATTTATGTTTCATCTCAATTATCTCAATCTCACAACCTATACTTATCTACAATGGTCAGTTCCAAGTATCTCTCCGGTGATACCGCCAGCATCAACGAGTTTCTCGACAAGTTTGACGTATGTTTCCCCTTTATTATGACGCTATTTTGGTGATACTATCTTGCTAACATCTTACTTCTAGACTTTTTATTCGACTGCGATGGCAAGACATCTAATATGGCCCAATTACATGAAATCCTCCCGTCTAACAATCACCCACAGGCGTCCTCTGGTCTGGAGACTCCGTCTACGAAAACATCCCCGAGACCCTGATTATGCTCAAGAACAAGGGTTCGTCTTCCCCTTCCCTCTGTCGCCTATCGCCCCTAACACTCCCTCATAGGCAAGAAGATTGTCTTCGTCACCAACAACTCCACCAAATCCCGCGGTGACTACCAAAAGAAATTGAACAAAATAGGTATCCCCTGCACCCTCGACGAAGTCTTCTGCTCTTCCTACTCTGCCTCCATCTACATCAACCGTATCCTCAACCCACCCACCGAAAAACGCAAAGTCTTCGCCATAGGCGAAGCCGGCATGAAAGTCGAGCTCGAATCCGAAGGCCTCAGCGTGATCGGAGGTCCTGCCGATGACTTCAACCGCGATATGGTCCCCGCCGATTACCAGGCGCTTGCCGATAAGACGGCGTTAGACCCCGAAGTCGGTACAGTGTTGGTGGGCCTTGACAGGAAAATTAACTACTTCAAGTTGGCGACGGCGTTCCATTATATTAAGAATGGGGCGACGTTCTTGGCGACAAACATTGATAGCACATTACCTTCGAACCATACATTCTTCCCTGGCGCCGGTTCATGCTCGATTCCATTGCTCTTCATGACGGGGACGCAGCCGCAGTCGTTGGGGAAGCCGAGTCAGGCAATGATGGATGCTATTGAGGGCAAATTCAAGCTGGACCGGGCGAGAACTTGCATGGTTGGTGATCGTCTGAACACTGATATCAAGTTTGGTATTGACGGGAAGCTGGGTGGCACCTTGATGGTGTTGACTGGTGTTAACCAGAAGGTAGACTTTGAGGCGGAGGATGCTATTGCCGTGCCGGGGTTCTATGCTGATAAGTTGAGTGATCTTTTGGTGGCTAAGTCTGAGTAAATTTATATAATTCCTTGATTTAATAATGATTATATTGTATCTAGTTGCTATCATAGACTTATCTGCATGCTTTAATTCTGTTTCTTCTTCCCCTTCTCCGTCAAGCTCTTCTCTAACTCACTCGTCCGGATAATCTTAGGCACCTTTGGAGCCCCTTCCTTAAACCCCGAAAACGAAGTAGGGAAAATCATCCCTACCTGACTCTGATACAACTTGTACTCCCGGTACTTTGATGCTGTAATAGACTCAGTGAGCGCCGTAGAAATCTGGAATAAGATAATCAAAGCTGCAGACCCGGAGAAAGCCCACCAGGCGTGGTCCTGAGTTGCAAGGCAGGCCCATTGGTACAAGGTGTACCAGAAGAGTTGCTCGCAGACAAAGTTGGGGTGGCGCATGTACTTGAAGAGACCGCGGGTAATAAAGCCACGGTCGAGTTCAGATTGGGTGTAGCCGGTGGGGACCTTGGCGGTGTCAAAGTACTGACGTTTGGCAGTTTGGTAGTCTATGGGATGAATGGCTTAGACAGTGTTTACAGATATGAAATTGATGGTGACACTTACCCCACTGTTGGCCATCGGAGACATATTCGAGAATGACTAGGGCAACGCATATGAAGAAGTAGGAGAGATCACCGCCTTGAATATAGACTTCGCGGGTGCCGGCGAGGAAGATGAGGTAAGCGGGGACGCCGGAGAAGGCGAAAAGGAGGACACTCTGAATGAAGGAGATGAAGGTGATGTTGAGGATGAAGAAGACCCATCTGGGGATGGATCCCTTGACGACTTCCCTAATGGTGAGGTTGGTGTTAGTACACAGTGGGAGTCAACAGAAGTTCCAGAAATCATACCATCTGTAGTCTTCGGAACCACGAGTATACCCACCTTTGCGCCAATAGTTGAAGGTCAATCTGACCTATTAAATAGTTAGAATTATGTCTCAAACCACGACGATATATGCCAATCACTTACACTCCACAATGTCGTCGCCAACGCCACCAAATCAATTCTCTCATGTGTCAGCCCATTCACCCTCGCCCAAACCGAATAATTCACCACGTACAAATTCGGCAAGATACTCCACATCCTATCGACCTGCGAGAAATTCTGATTAAATTCGGAGACTGCCAAGAAGAGCCCAGAGAACAGAATCGAGGCAGCCAACCCACCAATGAGCGGGTTGGTATCGATATACAGGGTGACGAGACGCCGAGCGATGGAGAGGTCATCAGTCAATGTAAAGACTTCAAGAACCTTAGTGGGAAGGGCACAGAGTTGAGGGATAAATTCTTTGACAACGAGATCATAGTTGGCGCACTCCTCGATGGAGGTGACCATTGGAAAAGCCATGATGTAAATAGCTGGTCTGAGATGACAATGTAAAAATATGGAGAATTCAATAAATGATGCTTTATATATGCAGAAACAAATCGAGAGATATCAAAGAACAGGAAACAAACAATACAAAATTCACATCCAACACTTTATCGATTGAATTCACTGGTCTCGCTTGAATTGTCTCGGGTGCTGTCACTGTATGATTTATGCGTGATGTTGTGCTTTTACTCGTTGAAAAATCGCTGCAACCGAGACAATTACATCATATAAACCGGGGTAAGCTCTTTTCTTTAAGAGATCCCTTGGAGCTGGAATAGGTATCCACTTTTAGGATGGCAAAGATGCTGGTGATTAGTGATTAGAGTTAGAGCAAGGAGACCATGGTAATTCTAGTGAAAGATAAGTATCGTCGCGTTGTTGTGATGATTAGGATGTTGTTGATTGGGAATATATCTCATCGGTAGTCATCAAAATTGCATGCGAGGGGAAACAATACAATAAAAGTTTCATTACCCAGCATATGCCGATACATACAGCTTGATACTAATCACACAGGACCAAACCCAAGTCGTTTAAACCATCTACCATTCCTCATCTCAGCAATCTTCAGAGCTCACCATCCATATTTTATCGACCTCCCCTCGTAGCTTCCATCAATGATGCGAGTACTATGCGTAGCCGAAAAGCCTTCCATATCCAAGGCCGTAGCTGGGCATCTCTCCGGAGGTGCCCTCCAAGTAGTGAGTCCACCACTAGGCTCTGAAAATCTCATCTTAGTGTCTAACATATCAATCGCTAGCATGAAAGCACCGTGAAGTGGCTCAAGAATTATTGTTTTGATTACAATTTTGGACCGCCGTGGGGGAACTGCTCGGTGACGATGACTTGTGTGGCGGGTCATTTGATGGAGCAGGAGTTCCCTCCGGAGTATAAGGCGTGGGATTATCCACCGCCGGACAGTTTGTTTTCAGCGCCGATTATCAAGTCAGTAGCGAAGGTTGGTTTTATGTTTGAGAAGACTCTATATAGAGGCCATGATACTGATGATTCTTAGGACAAGAAAGGCGTGGCTAAGAACATTGAGACCAACGCGAGGCATGCTGATGCTTTGGTTATCTGGACGGATTGTGATCGAGAAGGGGAGCATATCGGCAGTGAGATTCGAGATATCGCAGCAAAGGGAAACCCAAAACTTCAAGTTCGAAGAGCTCGTTTCAGTAACATTGAGAAGGCGTAAGTCTTGGGCATGTTCCATCTCTAAACATAGATTTACTGACACAACTGATTTAGCCATATCATGAGTGCTTCTCGACTGAACAAACTGGCAGTATTAGATAACAGACAAGTTGAAGCCGTAGATGCCCGCATTGAGCTCGACCTGCGTATCGGCTTTGCATTCACGCGTTTCTTATCAACTCAACTAAAACCCATGGGCAAAGCTCTCCAGGAGCGAGTGATCAGCTACGGTATATCATAACCCCCGCTTCATTCGATATTAATGAACTATTAACACTATCTCAGGCTCCTGCCAATTCCCCACTCTCGGTTTCATCGTCGATAGATACTTCCGCGTCAAAAGCTTTGTCCCCGAACCTTTCTGGTCCATCAAAATCACACACAAAAAAGACGACATCCCCGTACAATTCTCCTGGGCTCGCAACCGCCTCTTTGAACGCCTATCCACTCTCATCCTCTATGAACGCTGCCTCAAAGCCAAGTATGCAACCATTACCAAAGTCCAAGAGAAGCCAATCAAGAAGTTCAAGCCCTTACCGTTGACAACGGTCGAATTGCAAAAGGCGGCGACGAGACTAATGGGGATGAGTGGTCAGCAGGCGATGAATGTTGCGGAAATGCTGTATACGAAGGGGTTTATTAGTTACCCGAGAACAGAGACGGACCGCTTTGATAGGGGGATGGATCTGAAGAATCTCATTCAACGTCAAGTCCAAGATGAGAAATGGGGAGGATATGCGGGGGGTTTAATGAACGGTGAGTATTCTCATCCGCGCACGGGTAAACATGACGATAAGGCCCATCCGCCTATTCACCCAGTTAACTATGCGGCCCCGAGTACCCTTAGTCCAGACGAGGCTCGTTTGTACGAATATGTCGTTCGTCGATTCCTTGCTTGTTGCTCTGATGATGCCAAAGGCATGGCTACCGATATCGAGATGATCTACGGACATGAAATCTTCAACGCTCACGGTGTACTTGTCTTGGAAAGGAACTACCTTGAAGTCTTCATCTATGAAAAATGGGACAGTTCCATACAGTTACCTAGATTCTCCATTGGCGAACGCTTTGAGCCTACTGAAGCTCAGATGACGGAAGGGAAGACAACGGCACCTAATCACCTTACGGAAGCAGATCTAATCGCCCTCATGGATGCCAATGGAATCGGGACAGATGCAACGATGGCCGAACACATAGAAAAGATTCAAGATCGCGGCTACGCCATGCTTGTTGACTCCAATGGTCGCCCCATCGGCTCCAGCAGTTCATTCAGCATCCGGGGACGTGGCCGGGGGCGCGGTGGATCAATGGCGGCTACTGGGAGTGACGGAAAGAGAAATACCAAGTACTTCTTGCCCACATCACTAGGTGTTGCGTTGATTCAGGGGTTTGACAGAATGGAACATGATACTAGTTTGGGGAAGCCGTTTTTGCGGAGGGAGATGGAGTTGAAGATGAAGGCGATTTGTGAAGGGGAGAAGACAAAGAGGTCGGTGTTGGATGAGAGTATCAGACAGTATCGGCAGGTTTACTTGGAGTCGAAAGATCAGGTAGGGACGTTGAAGGCGGTAAGTTTGGATAACCTTTTGAAGATGACGTCATACATGGGGAGCTAACATTATTATGTGAATTTTAGGCTGTTCGTGAGTATGTATTTGCCAATGGAAAGTAATTGTTTATTAGATAATTTATAATTTAATAATAATCACTATTGAGCTTATCACATTTATAAGGAGTATCAATCTCCATAGCTAAACCATCAAATACCAAGTCGCTTCCATGGCTCAACACTCACATATTCCATCATCGGGTTCTTTCGAATACTACCTTCATGGAAATCCATCTAATCTATCTCCATCCAACTCTCAACCTTTCCATCACAACCACTCCTCAGATACTCTCGCGGACTAATTGGATTGGAGTCCCCATCCACCAACAAGAAGCCAACCCGTTTCAACATCACGGACACACGGAAATATATTAGAGAGACGTGGGAACATATTATGGCGTAGCATCCTAAGTAATGGTGTGATATCGTGGTGCAGTCTATGAATATTTCTGTCCATTATGTGCTTGAGGATTTCGGGATACTGCAAGTGAATCCATTGTTGCAAAGCCGCCGAAGAGGAAATGAGAGACCAATGCCGTGCAGGAACAAGGCCACCCAACCAGATGAGATATCTGTGACATGCACGTCGATCACTACAATGGTCTAATGCTACCTGTTTTTTCCGAGAAACGTCTCTCCGCATTTAGTTCAGCATACTACTCGATGATCTAAACCCCTTCGAAACAACGCTAACAAGAAACGTGGGCGAATCTCTTAACGTTGTCTCGATAATCAATCGGCTTCATCTATGGATTTGGATCATAGGAGGAGGCAATGCGGGGGGTGGTGGGCGACTGCCTGACTTGCTACAGGCTATTTAGGGTCTCTGAAGGGAGTTACAGAAGGGGCGGGCAATGGCGGTTAGCAGTAGCAATGATGTTGAGGGGATGTGGTTAGTGGGGTTTGGGTCGTCCAATCAGAAGGGGAAATGGGAGCATAGAGTGGGAGCTTACTGAGTGGGTAGTTTGGGAAGGAACTTGTGATATATTGGATGGGATTTTATGGTTTTATAATGTAATAGTTTTGATATTGAGTTTGTAATGAAGCGGCGTGCTTAAGCGAATGAAGTACACTTCTCTCAAGCTAAAACACCGTTTTTAGCTAGTTGAATGGTGACTACCGTGAAGTCAGCCTGTAGACCCAAAACTAGGCACCTAGTTTGATACCTATAACCACAACATGGCCATGATATGGCACACCCGGCTGTGCCTGTGAATATTGACGACATCATTCTCGCTGGTTCTTTGACAATGGATTGATTTATTGAATTCCTCGAAGTCGGATTTCTCGGGATCTATACGGTTGACGATACAGGGTATCATCTCTCTTTCTAAGCCAGATACGAATATTAGTGAAAATAGAATATTATCTAGTTAATATGTTGGTGAATGAATCATGTAGTTAACATCTAGTTTTCAGATGAATAGAGGCATCATGATTTCCCCTATGGCCAAAACATATTATATATATATATTTTTAGATACATCCAACGCCAGACTACCATCTTCCCCATTGAATGGTTTATCATACGATCCTCAAGGGAAAGCCCATGAGCCATTTCCACTCTATGGACGATACTACACTTGTCATGGAGGATTATATCAAGTGACGCGAAATTGAGCAGTCCACAACATACTTGGGTTGTATACTAGTGTTCCCTAATTAGATTCCTGATTAGATTAACCACTTAAGAGCTACGGCGGCGGTGGCTAGGTGATTCTAGGAATTCCTAGAAGGGTCGAGGAATACGGTGCTACGCCTTATGGCTGTGGTTGAAACATGGCGATAAGCGGAATCTGAATCTATGTCATGGTCTTGAAATTGATGATTTTATTGAGAACTCATACAAATTACAATGATGTTGGGGAGGCTTATTATAGTAGGGAGTTTACGATGTGAAAGTTTTGTGAGTATACACGGAAAAATATTATGGATGGCCTTAGTGAGATCATGGTATCCAATCAATACACTACGTTATTAACCAACTCAATCCGGATGTCTTCATAACTCCAACCACGATGGACCTCCCTTCGGATAAGGCACCCACCCCATCACTATCACTATCATCAATACTACTGTCATGTGAAAAGACAAGAGCAAACACCACGCCACACAAATTTACCACAACGCACAACTTGGAATTATTCACACCAAAACTCCACTATCCAACCATCATCATTAACTCGAGATAAGCAAGGACCCCATAACAAGCGCACAAAACCACAACAGAGGCACCTTCAGCCAAACCCCACCTCACCTCCCAGAACGGAGAATATAGTCAAAGGATAGAAGGATGCTCCTCCAGGAGATCAGCAGGGAATGGGGCGCAAGCGACTCTAGTTATTCCTTGACATGCAGGGTAACGAGCTTCTTGTTAGCTCGGCGAAGCTTTCGCTGAACACGAGTTTAAGCAGTAGAGTCTTTCATTCACCCTGGGCTATTATAATGAAGAAGGATCAAAGCGGGAGCGAATGGGATGAAGGAAGGCCAACAGCAAGAACCCATGATTCAAGTAAGAAAGACTAGAGAGCCGACTAGATATTGAGGATGGATAGTCTGTAAATGGAGGTTTTGTGGGTTCAAGGTGAGCTACGTCAAGTAAGTTCAGGAGATGGCCACATCGTCTTCGCTTGGTAGAATTTTCATGGAAAGCGCAGGCTTTTCACCAGGGTCGGCAAGATGCTATCGCTGGGGCAAAGGCGGTCAGGCCCGAGATGCCCCTCTTCTGTTTATGGGATATCAAATGGTGAATAGATGAATAATTGGCATAATCTTGACTTGGTTTTCAGGCACAAACTCGTTAGGACAACTAGCGCTCTTGAACGCTAAGTCTCAATCACACAAACAGGTGAGACAATGATAGCAACCTCGTGGAAAATGAATGGAGTGAATGGAGTGAATGCGCAAGAGGTGATGAGTCAAGCTGGATATTAACAATTGACGTGCAGGTACACATGTCTGCGTTTCCGGATCATCCATCTATCACATCAATCTAACGTCACTATCCAGCTGATGAATACTCAAATTGTGAATAATTGTCAGGCCGCTCTCGGTAAATTCACTCCTCAAAACTCCCTGTTCCCACAGATAAAGACACACCCAAGGGTAGAGATCAGTGCGTCGAGATTGAATGGCAGAGAGGGTTCTCGCCAGTTGTATTTGATTATTTCTTATCCAGTTTCAGCCATTTCGATATTAGGAAAGTGTATAGCAGTGTATGCACTGTTCATAACACTGGGTAGACATGAGGGTGCCGTTTCTTTGGTCTGTTCGCCAGGTACCGGTTCAACGGACGTACCAAGAGGAGTTATAGAATTGATATCAGGATATCTATTCGGGAAACTAGGAGACAACTTGGAAGGGCGGCGAAACACGTTCACGATGGGATAAATGGATAAAGTGTGTTGTTATTTTTCGATCATCAGACTTCGTGAGGCGAACAATAGTAAGCACACATTCGAGATACTCTGATTGCTCACTGCCGGCGCACACAACGGTAACTATAATGGTGGACTCCAAGCCCTCAAAGGAGGTGCTTACACTGACCAACGCCTACACCAACGCAACGTTCGCCAAAAACTTGTAATCGTGTTCCTCCAACCGGGAACAATAAATGACTGCCCGATCCATGAAGACACCGCAAGTCATTCCCATGTTAGAAACTAGGGAATGAAAGAACAAAGGCCACGGCGTCTCACACACATTGATATTCACACACGCACCAACACTCACGCATAAATGGCCACAGGCTTGTCTGGGGTTGTGGCCATTGCTGTAATCTGCAATAATCGTCGCCGTAAAACCTCCCGGTCTCTTTAATAGTAGATAGTCCTGTCTCGATCATGTCTTTTCGTTTCCCTTTTATTTCTTTTTATTTCTTTCTTCTGATTGTATTTCTTTGATATCATCTCCCATTCACTTATTCTAAAAAATAGTATTGATTGTCTTGGAGTTCTTTGTCCGCCCCTGTTGCTGTTTATCTTCTCCCTTTTCCAAGAGGCTTGTCTATCACCAAGCCGTTAGAGTGTCTTTGTCACGTCGCTTACCCCCTTCGTCCTTGTAACGTTTGTTGCGCATATCCTCATCGCAATACACCCTTTATATGCCAATCTAGCCCTTAACTGCTGCTGGATTCAAATAATATTGCTTCTTTTTTCTTTTCTATTTTCTCGCTTCAACCACCCATCCGCTATTCGTCGTCTGTACCCACTACATTTTCGGTATGTATCTTTTTTTGTCAAACCCACAACTTATACAAGGTGCCCCGTTTTGTTTTGCTCCCATGGGAATGACTGAGTGGACGTTACCCACTTTGTCCTCCACTTCTGATGCCCAAATCTAGACCTCACCCTGCGGGTATCCACCGCGAACCTTGATTGCGATATAAGCTTGAAGTCAAGTTTTCGATCATTATGGTCTTGGTGAAAGGGGCATTCACTACAAAGTTTGTAATCGCATAGAAATCGCAGGCTTTTAGCTATAGATTCCATGATGCGTGTATTCCGATGGTAAACCATATGATATGAAGTTCTTGCAATGTGGTCACCACTCTCTAAACAGAGTAGTTACTCTTTGTATCGAAAGCCCTGATAGTTGCCCTTGTGTGTGAAGATGACGACTATCTCTCTGCTTCTTGTTTTTGGTAGGCTGTTGGGTTTCCATGGAGTATCAAATGATTTGACATCGATTTATTTGTCTTTGCCATCATTTTTCTGCCTCTTTTTTTTCTTTCAACATCTGTTGGCCCTCTATACCACAAATGTCTATTCATTAGTCTCATCATCCGCCATATGAGTCGTGTATATACACTTACTACTATATGACTTTAAGGAGGGGTACTATTTGAGTTTCCTCTATTCAATCCATCATCGCTTCCAGCACATGAGCACATGAACCACACGGCGCATCCTTAAAACGGTGGTCTGCCTGCACCAGTTACCCTTCTGCCCTTGTTTGTGTGCATTACACAGCTTAAGTTGGTGCATGTTGCACATCTACTCCATCTCTCGCATCTGCTCCTATAATAGCCTCCCGGCCCTCTTGCTTTCTTATTCAGCCATTTTCCCCATTCAAGTTCACCATTTGACTTACTCTCCTCTTCGACCTTAGTTCTCCCTGTTATCGATCAACTTGAAGACTATCGAGCTTTCTGATAAACGGATTATCCTGACGCATCCTTGCTATCACCTATCAACATGGCGCAAGTCACCCGCAACACCGTTATTAGGCCCGAGCCCAACTGTGAGCTCTCCAGCTTCTCGCCTATGATGTCGCGCGGTATGATCTCCAACTCGACCATCAAGAACCAGTTGCCGACGCCACCGAACTCTATCTCGCCCAACATCCAGCCCCAGAGCTTCTGTCAGCTGCGCAACGCCAAGCTTGAGCCCGTTGACTCCGATGTTGACCTTGAAGCTTCGGGGTCTCCTCCCAATTCCATTGTTGACTCCACCGGGGCTGTTACTCCTGCTCTCTTAGCTCAGCATCACCTTCCGAACATCCTTCTTACCCACGGACCCTTGGCTATCCGTCATATCATGGGATATCTCTTAACGTCTGTTCCTGGATTCACTGCGATTTCGCCCTCCAAGACGCGCCGCATCATTGTCAGCGCCCTCGAAAACCACTCTCAATCTGGCAACTCTGATGTCATCTTTGAAAAGGTCGGCTGGGGCCGCTGGGGCGCCCGTCGTCAAGGCCAGCCTCCTGTTTGCCTCTCACCCAACTCTGAAGTTGTCGGCCCTGCCTCTACCCAGAGGAGCGCTATTGGCATCCCTATCGCCGGTGGCATGCACCATCGTAGAGGTAAGAATCTATCTAGTACCAGTGACTACTCTGATATCTTCGACAATAATGACAATAACCGCAATGTCATGGAATATGAAGCGGACCACATGTCCCTTGATGGTTCCGGCTCTGCCTCGTGCTCCGAAGCGCCTGACAATGAAGACATGGATGATGACGATGACGATGATGTCACTGATGATGAAGACTGGGCTGCTATGGGTGCCGCTGCCTTACGTGCCGAAGCATACAGCACTTCTGTGAGCACCAGCATGGGTTTCGTGGCCTCGCCAACCTTTAGTCCGTCGAGCATACGGTTCCCGTCGAGTTTTGCTCCGGGGATAGCTCGTGGTCCTCAGGCTGCCCGTATCGACTACCGTGCCTTAGTTTCCACATCCAACCTTCAAGAGCGTGAGGCTGTGGAAGCTCTTCTGCGCCTCGGGTCTTTGTGAAAGCTTTTATCTTGTCGGTTGTTTTCTTGTCTTGTTCTTTTCTAATACTGCATGGCGATCATGGCGTTTCGGTATTTGGATTCTTTTTGGCGGATATCCTTTTTATCAACTTCTAATCATAGGACCTGAGTCTCCTGGACGACTATTGGCGTACTGTGGTCATGATATTTCATAGCTACGGTCATGTTCCAGTTGAGCACATCCATTGTTTCTGTCTAGTAAAGTCCAACAGCTTCAGTCTTTGGCAACACTCTTTATGTTCTTTTTTCCTTTTGTCTTGATACCCAACGATACAAAGTAATCTTTCCTTCCCCTGTTTACAGTCTCAACATTGATGGCTTTTTTGTCTTCATCTATTTTGTCTTTGTAGACTGGTAATATATTTCATTCGGCTATCATTGAGTGTTCTATCTTTTTGTCATCAGCTTTTTCACGGTCAATCTTAGGCTACCAGATTTTCGATCAGGTGTCCGGTGGAGGTATGCTTTGTCTGGGAGATCCATCGAGTAATAGATGGAAGCAGGCTTGGAGGACGTTAGTGGTGGAGAGAGAGATGCGTGGCGACTACAGTTAATCATTTGATTGTTTTAGTCGTGGTTTCAGGTCTCTTTTCTACTTATCAATAATATTCAAAATTCCATATCTCGATATTAAGTCTAATTGTCCCGTTTCCTTTGTTGTGTGGTTCGCTACATTGAAATTTGATATATCTGTGACTCATTCAAGTCCAGGATGCGAACTAATAATAAATATTCAATAGACGTACATAACCATGTCGTCACCACAATTGCCCTCTAGCGACCGACCATTTAACATGTGAAACAATCGCTCTGTTTCAAATCGCATACTGAAATGACGTCGGGTCCAATTGACTTGATGAAAAGTGGGGCAGAGCCCTTAGTCGAATCCATTTCCCGCACTAGGAAGGATATGGGGTTTAATAAGGAAGTGATTCTGAAGGTAGTCGGGTTGGGAGAAGGAGACGGGTAGATAATTGCTTCATGGTTAATGAATGGATATAACGGCGGGTATTATTACGGAGGTGCTTGGTTGTGTGACGGGGGAGGGAAAGCGGGGTAGACGAGATACAGAGACGGTGGTCTTTGGGATGCTGAGAGAGAGGTAAGGATGAAGAGGGGGCGGCTGCAGATAGGTGATGGGTATGGAGTTGTACACATTGATTCCCCAAACGATGTCCAGGTTGGCTGGTCATCAGCCATCTACTATCTACTCCGACATCATATCACAGGATTCCAGGCCATTGTCCTGCACCAAATATAGTATATTCTCCATCGCCTCCCCGACATGTCTATCTAGCCTCTCTCTTTCTAATCCACCACTGTGCCACACATAGTCATGCGCCCCTCCATTCCAACCCTCCCCCAATCCCGTGGCCACATTTACCGCCCAGCTACTTCTCACGATAGGTCGGGTGACTTGAGGACAACTGGAGGCCTAATTGGGGAATTTTTAGCTCAATGTTGATTGATTAAAGACTAGTAGTAATAGCCGATGATTGCCTATCTTGATAACGAAGGGTCTTATCAATTGCTGGTGAGCTTAGCGTGGTGGTGAAATTTGATCAGTGATCCTTAGAGGGTTCAGAGGGTGTTTATAAGGAGATGAGGGGTTCTTAGGAGGCTCTAGAAGTGAATGGGTGATAATTAAAGTGCGAGCTGTCAGATGGGGTTTAATGAGCCTAGTGGAGAACTACAGGTGATCCTCATTTTCACACATAGGTGTAAATCACAATAATGACTCGGTACTCGATCTTGATATCAAAGTGGGGTATATTGATAATTCTGGCCTTGAATGCCATCACGACATTTCGTAAAACTTTAATTTGACAAAAAACAAAAACAATACAACTAAAACGACAAAATGCACCTCACAATCATGACAGCTTCAAGGTAGGATACAACGGCGTCGACTCCCTCGAAATTACAACCTCTGTCTCCTCCGAATCCCCTGAATCCTCGTCATTCGGCGATGCCCCTCTAGCCGTGCCCGTTACCTCCTTTTCAAATTCTTCTGATTCCAATCTCACTTTGATATAACTTCTAAGCTTTTCCAGGGTTCGCATGTCCTCCAACCAGCGATCATAGATATCATCCCCCTCACTGTCACCCTCGGAGCCATCCGATGCAGTCGAGCTGACCGAAGCGCGACGCGATTGTTCGCGGGCGCGCTGGAGGATACCGGTGGAGTACCGGCGACGCTCGTTGGTCTCGTGGATAGGACCGAGCGTGGCGGTGGCCGACTGCCCGGGAATGACCGAGCTGACAGCGGGGAGACTAGGGTACAGGGCGGTGGAGCCCGTAGAGCTATATCGGGTCTGCGGGGACATGTCTGAAGTCGAGGGGCTGGGAGAGTGGCCCGAGCTGTATGACATAGTGGCGCTCGGGGGAGTAGCCACAGGGGTGCCACCGGAGGAGATAGAGTTAAGGGGAGAGTGTATCTGCACAGGGCCATGGTGCATGTGATGAGGCTGAGGCTCGTGATGCCCTTGGTAGCCAGCGGGCATCATCCCACCAGCAGAGCCACGGTGCATGATAGGCGACGAGCTGTGGCGGACCTCGGCGTGGAGGCCGTGGATGTGGATGCCCTGGGTGGCCTGTTTGCTGTTCTCGTAGACGGTGCTCTGCATCTTCTCCAGAAGTTGGTCAATTTGCAGGAGATCCTTCTGAGTGCGCGCATTGGGCATCGAGGGCAGGTAGTAGTTCTGGGCCAAGGGACTGGGATCGGAAGGCCCAGCATGGCTGACGACAGGCTGAACGGCGGGAGCCGCGTGAGCGAGATAGTCGTTGCTGTTGCCTATGGCGGAGACCATGCCATGGAGAGGAAGGAGGGAGCGGCTGATCTGAGTGTACGAGTTTGGCTCGACATGACGGCGCTTCACACTGCCGAAGAACTGATCAACAGCATCGTGTTGTCTCTTGCGGTCATCGAGGCCGGCAGCGGCGTGGTGGTTGATATCATAGGAACAACCAAGAGATGGCTGGTTGAAGTACAGGCCGTAGTTGGTTGAGGGCTGCGGGGCTCCGTAGTAGCCGTTGTGGCCAGCCTGGGAGAAGTGAGTGGGGGCGGCACGCATGCCATGGTCATAATAAGGGTTGCCACCTAGTACTGATTTGTTAGCGTTGATAACAACATGGCTAGAAACCTGATGCTTACTGGGTTTCTGTTGATAATGACTGTACCCACCCATAGACGTGGGGTCATTGCCCCGTGGAGTGACATTATCGTCGGCATGAGTCTTTACATGCTTCTTAAGGTCCTGCGGACGTTTGAAGGCCTTGCTGCAGAAATCACACTTGTGAGGCTTCAAAGGGACATGTACACGAATATGCGAGGTGATGTGGTCACGCTTGACAGTAGTCGTTCTGCACAAATTCCACTGGCAGGTGAGGTTCAGGTTGTTGGTGCTCTTGCGTCCGACATGGCGCTCGCAAAGATGATCATAGAGGGCCTCGGGGGTAGGAAACAGCATGTTGCAGGTGTTCCAGCGGCAGGTGAGGACCTCATCTCCATTGTTCATGGAGGAAGCCGAGGTATGACTGGATATGGCCGTAATAGAGTTGGGAGTCTCGCTCTTGGCCGAAGGACTAGACGAGCCAGTTGAGGAACTATCTACTTTGCCAGACATAATTGTGATGTATGAAATTGTGATGTATGAGATGTGGAAGTATGTTGAAACAATTTGTGAATAAAAAGGTATGAATCGGAAATCACGTGACTACTGAATTAACAATTCTAGAATATGCAGGTGCTCTCGCAATAAACAATATGCAGGCAAGTGTAAGTGGTGATATGCAAATCCGCAGTAAGTAAAAAGATTATCAGGAACTTTTCAACAGAACCAAACTGTCGGAAGCTCAATTAAATGTCTGCCCAGCAAATAAGGGAAAATAATAGTCAATCGACGGGTTCAAAGCGTTAGGTAAAAGAAAATCGATGGCGCCAGAAGTTCCTCGAGACAATCTGGGGAAGCGACCAAGACTTTTAAGGATGCTGCATTTGCCAAGACCGCAGGTACTGAGGATGCCCAGGGAGAGCCAAGACTTGATGCTGGAGGCCGGAGCGGAATATCTTGGCATTGCTGCGCCTAGTGCCAAGGCCTTGGCAAGGCAAGGGTGATGCAAAGTCCTGTGAGCTCCGTGGGTTTATAGTGTTAGTGCACCCTATAGTAGCTACAGCACGTGTACTAACAGAGTTTACACTCAATCCTAGATGCCAAGACTTTGACCAGTCTTGGTGGATCTTGGCGATGTATACGGAGTCTTGGCATGATCCGACAGAGGAAGTAGAATCAGTAGCTTCCAGAGTTGAGCCTTGCAATTGATTTTGTCATGTGGCTTCTATTTTTCGGAAAATGTAATAATTAGATAAGTGCAAGTCGGAATTGAGGTAGTTGCGACTTTCCGTTTAATATACATATTGTACAATCCTTGATTTAGCTCTTCAGAGTCTATAGGGTAGGGGAAAATATCAGCTTAGTCATTCACAATTTATCACACCCCAACTAATCGCGTCGATGTCTTGTAATTATGATGAATTATTGAAGATGCTGATTTTATATGCCTATGGCTATGTCTGTAGCCAAGTCTTATTAGGAACAAGAAGCATCAGTCTTGACCTCCATTTGAATCGGAATTCTGAAAAGGCGAAGTTTCTTATTCGATTTCTTCCAAGAGTTTAGCTCCTTGATGATGTGGTAGCTAGCTCTTATCTCCATCTACATCACAATACATCTCCGAATGATAGAAGAATATAAGGATATACTGCGTCTTCCTTTATCTCTTCCTCATAATTGCGCTATTGTGGTTCCGTGTGTGCCAAGAAGCAGTGGTTTCTTGGCAATATCTCAAGCTTCTTTACCTTCACAACAGCATCTAAGCCTTCTAATTTCTTAGTTGAGAAGAATTAGACCATTATGGGCCGTCTAATCTAATCAGCGGAATGTTCCATTCATTCAAATTATTCACGATGTCATAATGAAAAGGTTAGCTCAGAAGTCCGTTCCCCACATGCGTCTCCTGATATCAAAATTAAGATATGATCCCTTGTAATTATAACCCTCGGCCTCCGCGGCACTTGAGGATTCAGACAAGTACTAGGGCTACATTCAGTTGATAAGGCTTCACGGATATATTGAGTTTTGAATCTGAAAGAGAATCATAGGCATGACAAATATGAGAATGTTTCAACCACTAAATGCCGTTGTCCAAGTATGAAACAAGACTCCAGGCTGTAGCCACTTATATTGTTTCAATATTCTATCCCATCTAATCAATGCCAAATTTTAAATATTTATTTTAACTCTCCTGCCTCTTTCTTGCACCGTAAACACATACACCAACCCCCGAGACTCCCACATGCCCATTCTCTCCTCTCCTGAACCGCCAAGGTAACATCGCAGTAGTGGTTCAAGATCTCCTCTCCCGCCTTAATCCCACCTAGTCTGTCTCCCACAACCCGCTTCTCTCTCGCCCACAACGTCATCCGACCACCCCACTCCCAAGTGACGTTAGGGTCGCAATCGTGGTTGGCTAGACACCAAAAGGGGTGAATAGCGGCCACTTCGGGTCTTCCATCGCGCAGGTTTTTGCGGGCAGAAGCAGTTCCCCGGGTTTTGGAGTAGAGTGAGTTGAGGACCCAGAGATCGTGGTTCTCGAGGGTGTCGAAAACGTCAATGTCCATTTTTTCGAGAATGTGGAGGGGAGTTTCAATATTGTAGTTGAAGTTGAAGGGAGGGTCCATGATGTTGGAGGGAGACCAGTAGACTCGACAATCGCAGCGGCATCCTCAACTTCGTTCTTTCAATAGGCACAAAGTCACCCCAGATATACTTGACTTCCAAGACATCAAGAGGGTGGATCTCTTGGTGACTGGCCATGGCAAGTATTCTCCCGAGAAGTAGCAAGTGGAGAGCTTCGTCAGCCTCATGGGCCTCGACATCACGACCAATAGAGTCGATGTCCTTCTCGCAGACTGCCGGGTGGTACTTCTCCTGTGCTTGTTCGAAGCAAAACTTATCGCAGAATACAGTATCGTAGCACTTATCACAGTTGATGACTCGAGAATTCTCATTCAATTCTGGTAACTCAGATCCACAAGCATCGCAGATAGACTCCTTCAGCCGGTTGCTCGCCGTAAGCAATGAGTACTCTTTCAACACCACCTCGCCCGCCGCGATATCCTCCTTCGCGAACACACCAAGCTGGAAACAAGTAACGGGATTGCCCTCAGCATCCAACTTGGCCTTTCCTTCTTCGAGAACAAGCAGCTCTGTTCTCTTAACAACACACTTGGGCGCCATCTCCTTGAGTTCCTTGTTTAGGCGGTCCAAAGCTTCAAGTGATGATCTGTCGGGCTCGTATGTGTTCCACGGATACACCTCTCTCCGAGCAAGACCCCAATCAGGGTAAACTGAGACTGGAGCGTCTTCGCGCTTCAGACGGTGAGCGGCGGTTTTGCGAATCTTAGCCATGGTATCCTTGAGTTGGGTATTGTCGGGATGGGCAGTCTGTCCACTTTGGCAAAATGAGGCGGCTTTCCGGAGACACCCGAGGATCCAAAGACCCTTAGCGAGGATCTGGAAGCATCTGATAGATGAAGCAGTCGCAAGTTGTCCAATCTTTGACTCATCAGTTCCATCTTGGTCTAATGTCTCATCAATACCACCGTCTATCAAGATCTGAGGTATCGTTGTGGAAGTGATGTACTTCTGGAGGGCCTCGGTAGCTTGCTCGTAGTACTCATAATCCTCATTCAGAGCTTCATCTGTCAGGTTCAGAGCACGATAGGCATCGCCAGCGGCAAGGTCGGGGTAGTTGAGATCAAGGTACACGGCGGCGCGTTCTAGATAAATGATGAGATCGTAGGGTTCTGCGGAGAGCTTGTTGGTAAGAGCCTGACACCGCTCAAGAAGAGTGACGGTAATCATTTTGAGAATTAATGGTTCTCAATAAATGAGATATCAATAAGTGACTGATAAAATCAAATGTATCAAGGGTTAAATTGATACATTACATCATAGTCAATGCACTATTAACATTGTCACTTAGAAAAGTTTGAAGTCTACATACTTAGTTAGGGTTATAATTGCGGGGCAGTACTTGGCATAAGTTTTGATTTATGACATGTTCCACTTTAAATGCGAGAGGCTTATTAAGAAAGGAAGTTGACATGAATATATGTAACTAAGGCTCATCTTATAACAGACGGATATATTTTTAGGGCTGTAAATAGAACTGTCATTCTTATCATAAATCAATTATTCAAAATTGGTTACATTGTTCAATTTCTCTAAGAACCGTAACTGTAAGGTCATATAAGAATGTAGTATGAGATATCATAGCTACTTCTAGCAAAAGCAATAGACAATATAGATGGCAATGATGAAATTTCATCATCGTCCCTTCCCGGTGCTGTCTCTTGTCTCAATTGCCGTTTCACTTGAAGATAACTAATAATTCAGAGAAATGTAAAACATCCATTGGAAAGTACTTGATTGTATGCGACTTCCTATCTCTTGCTTTCCTAGGGGCGGCATCTTAAAACTGAAAGCATTCAGTTTTGTGTGTGAAACCTCATATTTGAAGGCGTTATCGTCCAAAACTTTTCTCCAGTCTTCATCTTTCCTCCTCTTTCACACCCTCGATTGCTTAACTATCATCAAACTTGTCAACCTAAAGCCTAATTTTGTGTCATTGGTTCCCGATTCATCTGTGGTTTCAAGGGTCTGAATTCCCTCTGGCATTCCCACGTTGATTCCTTCCGTCGTCTAGCAACTTCTTTGCTGCTTCTGCGATTTAACGACAGCTTTTCCGAGTCTCTTACGACCACAGCTTTATTACCCCTCCCTACTTAGTTCTTAGTTGCGTAAAGAGCCGCAGAAAATAGGTGAGTAACTTTCTTGAAAGCCAACTATTGCTCCTTTGTTTTTGAACAATTAAATAATTAACGACCTTTAGACGAACCATTTCCTCGGGTTTCTCTTTACATTCATTTCAATCACCCTCATTAAATATTCCAACCGCCAAAATGACTAACGCTAACCTTCACTCCTTCCCCACTGTTGAGGCCCTCGCCCCATCGCTCCGCAGCTACATCTCCGTCGCCGAAAGCGACGGCTTCGCCCGTCACGGCGCCTTCAAAATCGCCGTCTCCGGCGGCTCTCTCCCCAAAACCCTCGCCCAAGCCCTCCTCATGCCTTTCCCCAACTCCACCAAATTCTCCTTCTCCCAATGGGAAATCTACTTCGCCGACGAACGCGCCGTCGAACACGATCACCCCGATTCCAACTACCTTGCCCTCAAGACCGAATTCCTCGACAAATTGAGTCCCGAGCAACAACCCCAAGTTTTCCCTATCAACGAAAAGTTCCTCAACGATACTCAGCAGCTCGCTGACGACTACGAGCAGGAACTCGTCCGTGGCTTCGCTAGCCGGGACTCTGTTAGACTGCCCGTCTTCGACCTTATCCTCCTGGGCTGCGGCCCCGACGGCCACACTTGCTCTCTGTTCCCCAGGCACCCTCTTCTCAACGAGGCCTCTGCGTGGGTTGCCCCCATCGAGGACTCCCCAAAGCCCCCCCCGCGCCGCATCACTCTTACCATGCAGGTTATCACCCACGCCGTCCGCATTGCCTTCATCGCTACCGGTGGTGGCAAGAAGGAGATTATGAAGGAGATCTTCGACGATGTAAATATGGGGTTGCCGTGTGCGATTGTCAATGATTTGTCTGGGGATCGCTGCTCGTGGTTTGTCGATGATGCGGCAATTGAGGGGGTCAAGTATGAACAGAGTGCCCCGCCTTCGTAAATAGTGGATGAAAACTTCCGTTGTGATTTGGATGGAGGTCTGACAATTAGACAACAGATTGGTGATGAGAGCATCCGAGTACCCCCCGATGCTCTGAAGATGACAGGGTAATCTTGGTTGAAGCTTGATATTGGAGAATAGGATGATATATTTATTGCGCCTTTTGTTATCTTGATTTATTATGAACGAATTCTCTTGATTTACGAATATATATACTTTTATGATGCACACAGTCGCCATGTATTTTGACAAATCAAGGAAATAAACTCAGAAGATGAAAAGGAAATTATAAAATCTATAACCAACAACATTCAAAGTATCATGAAGTAAATGTCTATCCTATACTAAAAGCCTTATATCTAAAACGCTCTCCAGATAGCTCCTGCCTGTTGCTGACTCTCGTCTATTATACTGTCAGCCAACATTTCCCTCACCCACTCCTCCTCTCTCCGAATAGCCTCATTCTCAATTTGCTCCATAACAGCCAACTCCGTCAACATATCCTGAACCAGCGTAGCACATCCTTCTAATATCCTCTCTAGTGTCGACGGCTTCTGATAACTCGCACTTCCCCTGTCAATCTTGATGGAACCAAATCCCATCAACTGTCTTCTCCACTCATTCAACAGATGTCCCAAAGACATACAATCTTCCTTCCATGCTTGATTGAGACTCCCAACCATCGCAACTTCTCCATCCGTGAATAACCCCTCACTATCACCACCATCCCGAGCATCTTCCACCACCTCCATATGCCTCGACCATTCTTCAAATCTCCTCACTGTCCTCACAAACCTCCCATTTGGCTCCGATAAGCTCCAAACCCCAGCCAATATCCTATCTAACACCCTCACTCTTACCTCTAACTCCACACTCGATCCTGCTCCCCAAATCATCAACGCCCGAACATTCCCAGCACACTCTCTATCCGCCTCCGCCGCCCCAAGCTCCGCACTATCTTCACTCAATTGTCTAAAGCGCTCTTCCAAAGCCTCCTTTGCCGATTCTCTCCATTGGAAGTCAGTAGCCGCGGCCTCCTTGTGAAGTAAATGTAATAACAAAAGCTCATTCTGATGTCTACTGACTCCACGCTGATCGCTACATTACTGGGCAATTTCGATGGGGACGGTGGTGCAAAGTACGCCGCCATAGCTTGTTTCGGCCCTAAGGTCTTCGCTGGGCTGTAATGTTGCTGCAAAGTATTAAACGTCGGCCGTGACCGCAATGTTCCAGCGGCCCCACCACTCAGTCCTTTCTCCATCTTTGCAGCCAACGATGATATCGAGGATTCCTTCTTCAAACTCTGCGCAACAGCTAAGCTCGTCTTAGTCGACATTGTGATCGTAGGTGGGGCTCTGGTATGTTGGGACATCGCCCTCGGCTTCGTTCCTCGTAGTGACCCTCCGGACCCTGCACCACCTGTCGACGACGTAGTTGATGTTGAGCTCCCCAATGATTGCTGAAGTGCATTTGTCCCCGATGCCGTCGTCATGCCCGACTTTGTCCGTCTATGGACATGAGCTGACGGCGGTTTGGCCCTTGGTGATGCCCTCGGTGACGACGGACCATCCTGTTGGGCAACAGACCTCGACGACGATGGCGGATATCTTCTCAAGTCCCGCCCGACGTCGGTTACTGACGCTTTCCTCGTCAATACTGAGATATTCGACGGTTGCGGTCTGCTAATGTTCGCCATAATCTGCGCAGCAGACCCGAGGGTCCGCCCTGGCGACGTATTATGCAGCCCATGCCTTGGTGATGTCGTCAATCCTGATAGTATAATTGGGCGTCCGGGTGAAATTCCTGATGGCGATGTCGACGTGTTGCTTACTCTTACACTAGCGCTCCTAGCCGGTGTAGTTGGTGTAGTCGGAGCAGGCTTCGGCAGAGCTCTAACACTCGCACTCCTGGTCGGTGATACCAAAGACGACACCGTCTGTCTGATGCCTGTCTTTTCCGACGTAATAACTGTACATTGATTCCGCGCCGCCGCTCTCGATGCTGCCGCTAATGACGATGACGACGGCTTGGTGGGAAGGCGACTAAGCGAAGTTGCTAATTTGCGAGGGCCAACGAGCCTCTGGGCAATTCGCCGGTCTGGTCTGGTAGAGGAGGGCAGTTCTGAGGAGGAAAGGGGGTTGGCAGTGGGCTGGTGAATGGAGCGGGTGCGGCCGGGGAGACGCGAGGTGGTAGTGGCCGAGGACATTTTTGAGGAGGGAAATTGGGGAGGAAGAGAGTGGTGTAGATGGGTGAGATGTGGCCCAGAATTATGGAGCCCAAGTTCGGTTAGTGAGAGTGCTGTTTTGGGGAGTATTGGGCCAACTAATGGCGATATATCGTGCTTTAGTTCGGAGTATTATGCCTTCACGAATTAGCAATTAAGCGAGCCTTTATAGGTACTTGCAGCAGTTTTGACTAGAAGATGAAGAAAGAAAGATGGAGACCTACAGAAACAAGATTTCCTCGATTATATAAATGACAAGATCAAAACTCAAACAAAAAACGCTTTCTCAAACGAAATCGATATGATCAGCTGGACAAATACACAATGATGATATCTCCAATGAGCTAACTGTCCCTCAGAATCGTTGATGATCACAATAGTGGATTAGCTTCTCACGAAAAAAGGAAAGAAAATGGTAAGGTAAGAAGCTGTGCACCTGCCTTGCAGAAGAACTGCAGTATTGAGGTTTGCTCTATACATGTAACAGATATATCTCACTGCATATCACCGTCTGCTATGATAGTATAAGCCTAGGCTTCGCTTCATTCGCACATGCATATGCATACACGTCAGTTCACATGGGATTCTGATAATGAAATTCTCACCAAGAAACGATGCGTCCTTCCTTTAGATTTCACGGGCATCCACGATATGCTAGCTGGCGTCGAGGTTGGTCACCAGTATAACAATTGGCTGGGAATCCACAAATTTCCCCTACCAGCCAATCAGAAAAGCTCATCACGACGCCTTCCTTGTTGTCCATGACAGCCTTAAGTATATCTCGATGCAGGGGAAAAGTCGGGGCTTCGTGAGAAAATGTAGCTAGGTCCCAAAATGGAGTTCGATGCAGCATAACCAAGGGGATATCGAAGATGGATTATAGGAACGGATTTTATATTATAGAATAGTGTTTTATCTAGATAAAAATGGTATCGAATACATATATACAGATGCAGAGAGGGCAACCGACTTAGGAAATGGTCTGCTAGCAACTACACTATACAAAAGAAATGAAGAAAACAGACAAAAAAATAAAAATCCCACCAAAAGTTAAGACACCAGAAACTCCAAACTTCATTCAATCAGAGATAACCCCAAAACAAACATCGAGTAAAAACATGATGCAGATTAAAATCAGGCGTAAACAAATAAATACAAAATGGCAAAAGCAGAATCCTTGATCTGCAATCAGATCAATCTGCCACCAACATCACGTATATGCTATCTCTCAAGCAGCTATAACCTCATTATCGGGATTACCCGCATCCGCCCAATTCTGCTCCTGAGGAACCGACCCAGCTATAAGGCCATTCTGGACGGCAGCCGGCGCCTTCAAACGCTCCAGACTCATCGCCAAATTTCCACGGTTCATCCGCAACAGGTTCGCACAAGGAGCGCAGATGCGCAGCGCGCACCAATGGCACCGCTGGAACTCATCCGTCTCTGCCTTTGAGCACATCTGACAGGTAAGGGGATGATTTCGGTTGCTGACGCGGATCATACGCTGGTGCTGATGCATGCAGTCGAAATTCGATGTCTTGATGTTTGGCGCCGGAATCGGGACACCGGCTTGGAGCGGAATGGCGTTCTGTTTGGGGAAGTACATCGCCTGCACGGGAGGTGATGGCAAAGCATCGTAATTGACGTCCTTATACACGGTCGAGGAAGGACGGCTATTCATCATGGGCTGGCCGCCTTGGATCGATCTCGATTGGCTGGGCCTTCTGTGGTGGCCAGTAGCAGGGTTGAATGGCGCATTCTGAGTGGGTCTACCTGTCATGACGTCCGAGGGGTACTGCTGAGGCTGCATTACCATGCCGTTCGGGGTTTGGTATTGTTGAGGTTGGGTCATCGTTGGTTGAGGATCTCCGATTGCCTTGCGAGCAATAGTCGACTTAGTAGTCTGGAGTGTGGATGCAACCGTGGTAGTCGACGGCGCAATAGACGTAGGAGCGATGCTGGTCTCCGGCATCTTGTTCTCCTTAGGAGATGACGCAGGCGACAAGGGCAAAGGAGACATGACCTCCTCTACAATAGGCGTCTTGATGTCCTCATGCTCATAGTCGGGCGTAGGAAGTCTCCGGTGAGGCAGCTCATCCTGCGACCCATCAACCCTGTCATGCACCTTGTTTCTAAGCTTGCTTCCAACCTGACCCATAGAGGAAAAGTCATGGGAATAGACAGAGTTGGATGGTGACACAATTGCCGACTGTTCACTAGGAGGTGGAGGCAATTGCTTTGAGGCAGGATGGCCTATCGATTCAGAAAGTCCGGGGTTGGGTTTGGGCGACAGAGAAGTCTGAGATATTGATCCGGGTCTCTGATAAACCCCACTCTGCTGTGAGACATTCGCCGTAAACTTGTTTTCAGATCCAGCGCTGTAGGTCTTAGGCGAAGTGATGTTGGCGGAAGCAGATGGCTTATTTAGATGATTATTGTTGTTGTTGTTGTTAGATGAAGAAATCAGATCCAGATTCATGACCTGAATTGATGTGTCATTTTTGACTGATCTGCGACGCCATAGCTGGGGGTCAGACTCGTTCTTTTCCTGGGGTGACACCCCATCCAGAGCTGCCTCCGTGCTCCGAGTTGCCGGAGATAAGCCTGACGTCGTGTTCTTGTCATTGTTCCCAAAGAACGTGTTTCCATCACCAGCCTTGAGTCCCGATGCAGAACCTACATTCAAAGTGGGCCTGGAATCAGCGGAAACAGGAGTCGAAGATTGAGATGAGTACGACGAGAGAATATCCGACATCAATGACATGGGCCGCTCCGAAGCAATGTTGCTTGTGCTGCTGCTAGTCGCAGACCCGTTCATGTATATCTTGTTGGGACTAGTCCCACCAGGCACCTGGAGACTGTTGGATGACGCCGCGAACATCTGCTTCGGGGTCTTTTGGTCGTCGCCATACTGCGCATAGAAAGAGTAGTCATAATCGGGAGTCTCTGCCGTAAGCTTAGGAACATCCTTGGACTTCTGGGCCCCAGGCGCCGCAACCGGCGTCTTCGAAGGTACAGCGGGCGCAATCGAAGGGGCAGTGGTAGTATCAGGTTTCCGCGCAGTAGCTGTCTTGTTACCACCGACAGCATTAGTGAATATATCGAACAGGCCCATGTTGTTATTAGGCTTAGTATCTACAGATGTCCGCGAGTAGGAATTTAAAAGTGACGATAGTCTGTAATCAGACAGGCGTTGCGTGGTCGCTTGCGCAGACTGCTGTGGGAGCTGCAGATGGTTGTCCGACTGGGTCAGATTCTGAGATACAGTTTGGGACGGGTTGCCGACTTCCTGAGCCTGCAACGAATCCAAGGGCGTCGTTGACTGTGGGGTCGTCTGCAAGTTGGTATTAGTCGTAGGAGGTGACGTAGTCTGATAAGAGGCAGCCTGCTGCTGTGTGATGTCAGGAAGAATTGATGTTTGGGCCTGCAACTTTTGGGTTATGGTTGTGGATGTAGATGAAGTAGCCGCTGATTTCAACTGAGACTGAGACTTAGACTGGAAGAGCTGCGTTGGCGATTTGGCAGGCGGAGGAGGAGTTGTCTTTGCAAAGGGAACTGGCTGGGGGGGTATGGACATAGGCGGGAGTTGAGGAGCTGCCTTCTTGCTAGAGGATCGCAGAGGGAAAAGTTTTGCAAACGATGTTTTCTCCTTGGCTGGTTTGGCGGGTTTCGGGGGAACAGATGGAAGGAATTTCATGGCGGCGAATAGTGATGCTTTTGAGGTTTTCGCAGACAGTGGGAGTTTCGCGTCTCCGCTAAGCTTGGCAGTAGTCAATGTGCTCGATGACGGCAGTGTCACACCCGCATCAAATGGTAGAAAAGTTCGAGACGTTTGTGTTAGAGGCGATGTTTGAGACAGCCTGTCTGTATTGGAAACAGGAAGAGAATAAGAAAGACAAGACGAGGATGTAATTTGGGTCTGAGTCGTGCCGGGGTGACCCTTCACATTTACATTCAAGTCAGGGCCCGTGTTCGTTCCCAGCGTTGGAATTTCAAAACAAAACGACAGAGGCTCAAATAGCAAGGGGTCCAAAGAAGGAGGCGTCGCGAGCAGCGCCTTGGACAGACGAGAACGCCCCATGTGTCTAAATGGCATGGTACTGTTATTTTTTCAACGTGAGGGAGTGTGGGCTGCTACAGTCGATAAGCTTGCTGAGATCAACCATACAATGGAGGTACGTAAATTTCTGTATACATTTAGAGGCTTAAGAATTGGGCTCGGTTGGGACGGTGAAGAGTCGCAACTGTAACCCTATAATTATAGTACGGGTCTACCAGCCGCCCTAGCGTGGATGAATGCTGTTACGGGATGTCGGGTACACGCCACCTTCTCACCACAGGAAGGGATATCAACACAAATATCTCCGTTCGATATTGGATCTAGATAAGCACCCCAAAGACAAATTTTAGCATCCCATCCGTAAGTAGAAACTCATTGATCAGCTATCGTGAGAAGCCTGCTAAATCCTGTATCCCAATGCCAGAATGGATTGACAGCTCGGTTCCAGGTAGTGTTGCAGGTGGGATCATCGAGAAAAGACAGTGCAGTGCAGGAGCCATGACGTCTGTCCAAGTCCACTGGAATCTAAATCGACATGTTGAACCGTCATTGCTGATAATTAGTCAGCTATAACGGAGTAAATATAGCAATGGCATGAATTCAACCCTCCTATCGGCTGCCTTTGTTATACAAACATGGTGGCTGAGAAGAGGCTGACAACAAGATGCACTGCGGATGCACAGATCTGCACATTATCTTATTATAGAATGTAATGTATGGGAAGGGAGAAAAGAACGTATTACACTTACCTAAAAGTAGATGAAAAGTAGACATACCACAGTGGCACAATATCAGCACTATCTATCAAAAATTTCCCCAAATTGGCCTCTGATGCTGTTTTGAACGAAGCCGTACGACACCACGACCGCCACACTATGTTTGGCTTATTCTGGAACACCAATGCGTCCGTCTGTGCATGAGTTTGCGGCACAAGTAATAATGACCAGAACCCTGAAATTTGTATGAGTTCCACGATAAACAGCAGACCTCGGAGTCCTCTTGACAAGGCCCTTTAGGGCTGTGATGATGTAATCAGTGGAGTTGACAAAGGCCAGAACAAAGTTCGGGTGGAGCTTCAGATGCTTGGGCCCTCTGGTATCCAAATTGTATCGGAAGAGACGGCATAGAAATAAGAATGCGATTTTCGCACTTGTCGCCAGGAGTCTTTCGCGTGGTGGTGTCTTTGACAAAGCGAGGGGCTTTTTAGGTTTGGTGCATAGACAGAATCGAACGGGTTTCTTCTTGAAGATAATATATTAATATTCAAATTTAGCTGATGGGAAATCTCGAATTTCTACTTGACAAAGATTCCGTAGGTGGTTCTGAATATTTCTGAATTATGGAGTTTCTCAGTCTAGATTGGGTAAGTACTGCCCCTGATGCGGAAGGATAAGTGAGCAGCAAAACTTGCAACAAATCCAGAATCACTCAAGAAAAGAGAAATTCTCCCGAAAGACCAAGAGTCGCGATAATCTACGAATTAAATACGATTTCAAGACTCGAGCCATTTCTACTCGCTCCTTTACATTCGCTCAACATATACCCATAAATATCAACCCGTCAATCCACATGTGATCACGACTATGTTCTTGTTTAAATATAGTATATCCCAGAAGCGACTAATGCAAGGAGCGTTGTTCAGCCCATTCTGATAATCAACCATCATGAAGTAGTCCAATAAAGATAGAGAGTTTGTGAACGTATCAAAACACACTTATCCTAATATTAGCCTTCACTAGCCAGGGGCAAAGAACAATGTGATAGAGGTTAATCAATGAGTCTGCACTTTAGCCAGAACGCTAGAAGACCTAGTTTCAATCGCGGAGATAAACTCCACGTGTTTCAAGAATTGGGCTGTTGTTGTGAGAAGCCAGAGACTAATCTTTATCTCTTGCAATGAATCAATAACTTAAAGTCAACAAAATTTCTTGATCGACACACATTCTATTGTGTAGCTGGACGGAATTTCGTATTAAGCTCACAATTATGGCACTAGTAAAACAATATCGATTTAACAACTCAGCTAATAGTAACTATCAACTATACATTCGGGAACAAGGGTTAGGGTATATAGGTCAAACAAGAAAATTCATAATATTCAGTAGTATAGTGACCGTAATAACAAGTCGATTTCGATAATAAATGCATCATTAATAGTATTTATTTGATGAGACAAACAAGAAACTAATCATCCAAACATCAACTACTAGAGTCTCCAAATATATGCGCAACAGACTCTTTAGTCCACCCTTTGTTCTTCGGCTTGGACATTGGCTCCAACCCAAACAACTCCCGAGATCCCTTCGATGAAAATCCATTATCGTTGCAGTCATTCAGCATCTCACCAAACAAAAATGAATTGCGTTCACGCTTAGATGATCCACCACTTCCAGATAACAAGTCAAGCCCCATTGAACTTCCTAGGCGGGTAATAGGGAGCCTCTGAGCAGGCAACTTGTTAGGGATTGATGTGTTGCTTCTAGAATCACTACCAAGAGGATCGAAGGGGGAAGGTAGAGGAACATTGTCTATTTTGGTAGCCTCATTGGTAGAGTCGTTTTCTTTTTCTTTCTCAACCGCTAATGGGGCATTTACAATCTTGTTAGATGTAGCAGCTGGCTGAAGATCTTTAACTTTATTCGCTCGAGATGCATTAAGAGTAGAAGACTGAGACAGAGTAGGTTGTGTTATCGAAGTGACTACCGGATTTCTCCGAGTTATCGAGCTGTCGATAATTATGGGTTCTCCAGATAAGTAGTTAACGGAACTCTCTTGGGGAGCTTCTACAAATCCAACAGGAGCTATGTTAAGTGACTGATCCGTGAAATTCCCTTCAAGCTGTTGGCCATTAGATATCATATCAGGAATTTCAATCGTCAAATCTTCAAGCGATAATTTGACAAATTGCAATTTGGCAGCCATCAACTCAATTACATCCACAACCTTAGCATGATCATTGGCCCCAACGTCAGCAGCATTGCGAAGCGACTCAATTATATCGTCAACAAGGAGGGACAACTTGGCATTGCGCTTCTCTAGAGTTTGGAAACGAGATTCGGCGGTCATAATAGGTGAATTGCGAGCTGCATCTTGAAGTTGTTGAACGTTCTTTCGGAATTCCCCATGGCACCACGCACAGCACGATTAATACCGAGCTTCTCTCCTGTTCAAACACTCCCTTGGCACCCTGTAGTAGAGCATCCATACCGGCCGGCTGGTTTAAGAATCTCGAGGGTGAGCCCAGAGGAGACTTATTCATGAAGCTTCTGGACTTGGTACTTAGACTGCCTGGGGATGAAGTCAATGACGCGGATGTATTACATTTGGAGACAAAACCCGGAACCTTCTGGGAGTACTTTTCGATGATGTTGGCGCCGCCAGCAGAGTTCATCTGGAGTTTTAGGTACATGGCATCGTCGATGAAGGTCTGGGGTCCAGTTTCGTTCGGAGGAGAAGGGTACTTGAGGAGAAGTTGAAGGCAACCCGAGTTATCACTCTCCAGAACTACAGACTAAAGTGTTAGCAACAAATTAAAGATGAATGGTCAAATGATGAACATACGATGCCATCTGATGCGCAGGATCATAGAGACACAGATGAGGTCCACTAATTCCAGATTGGGATCAACGGCAAATAGGGTATCCCAAAAGATAAGCAAGTCCATAAAAGGGAACTCTCGACTGAAAAGTAAACGGATCCAGCGACTGAATAACACGTTAGTATTACAATATATTGATAATATAGGCTATGATACACTTACATGAGGTAGATCTGCGGCGGGATCTCGAAGCTGACCAAATGCATGAAGAGTTCGGGATCGACCTTTCGTAGGCATACTTCATGGACGTGCTTACTCTTCTCAAAAATACGCGAGACAGTGACCGTGTCCTTGCTTGAGCTAACTGAGGATGCAAGAAGGGACGAGATATCAGCCGTGACAGGCAGAGGTCCTGTGGGAATGGCTGTTGTCTCTATAACTTCGTAGAAAGACGCGGCATTCTTCATAATACGGACAAACAAAATGAATGAATCATGCTCAATGAAATCTTTATCAAGAATTTCCAACATGGTCTCCTCAGTAGGGTTGGCGGTTGTTATGGATCGATGGTCGATGGAATCGAGACTAAGAACAAAGACAAATGGAGCGACAAGCTCGTGCATACCTTGGCGATATCCATTTTTGGCGGGATCCAACTTGTAGTAAAGGAACAAGATGTTTGATATGACGGACTGGATATGGGGTTGATGGTAGAATGGATCATCCGGAAGTCTCCGCACATCTTGCTCGATCTCATCTCTTATCGATTCATCTTCACGAACCATGTTCCAGGGTGACTATATGGGTGTTTCGTTAGCACTATTTGTTCACGATTCTAAATTAGAGATCACCTACTGTTGGGTTGTCATCCAGTGGGTCTTCAGCAGCAGATGCTAACATCTCGGGATGATCAATGTACTTCAGATATTTGTCTTTGTGCTCCGAGTATTTCTTTCGACTTTCAGAAAGAACAGCACACCATTCTGAAGCTGGCTTGGTACCAAAAAGTAGGAATATCTGACGATGACATCAATATATTGCATGAATATCTGGGAGATGAATCCTGATTACCTTCCAACAGAGTGATCTGTACCCCAGTAGACAAGGACTTTGTAATCCATTATAGCGAACCCCTTCACGAAGACTTGTAATACTCGAGCCGCGAACAAATGTATTAGCCCATTTGACTCTATTGGATACTTGATATTAGAATACAGGTATTGGTCGCTTACACCAGGAGTCACTTACTTCACATCGTCGATAGTTACCGCCATTTCAGGCTAGAAAATATTATAACACGATATTGAACAAAACAAATAAACAGAATAAATAGCATGTAGATATACAGACTTGACATCTAGTCAAGTAGAAGATGACCGTATTCAATGAACGAGGTTTCAGACTGGAACTATATTCTTTACACTGAGCGAATAACGATACTGAACGAGGGAGAATTGAGAGGATCAATAACACAAAAACACTAAACCATTAATATATCGATGCCGGAGCTTAACAGTGTCAGATCTGGGACTGATGACCAGATTAATGTGCTTCACGAGAAGTCAATTCTTGGTGGGGTCGTGGTCTCTGTGCAACCTTGAAGCAACATGCAAGAAATGTCGTCATTGATATTACCTAGAGGGGTAATTGGCGATAGGAGAGACAAACTCCAAAACTGGCAGCTGTCACCAGGTGGTATGGGCTAGGACTGAAGAGTTCCAGGTGCCGCATCTTTGTCGCATGTATCATTGTAAGCATAATGCCTGAGCAAGAGTGTCCGATTGAACTAAAGGTTCATGTTAGTCGCAACGGTCACCTTTTCGAGTTCGTACGAGTCATTTACTACTTGAGATATAACCCGAGGGAATCTGACTTCACAAAATTGCCTAACCATTACATCCTTTTCTCATCAACTCTCTACACACAATCACGTACCACGACAAATCACCAGGCCAAGTATATACCTGGTCGACAATCAAGTCATTCCGCTAAGATGTCCGCCGATCTTTTAGGTCTGGACGACTTTTATTCTCAACCACAAACACAAAACACACCCAACACGACAAATCAGGCTTCTAGCTTCAATTTCCAAAATTCCAGCAATCCTCTCATCCCATCAAACTCAACTACACCTGCCTCGTCAACTCAGGCCAATGTGGTGGCCAACAATGCCGCCGACGACGACGATGGCTGGGGCGATTTCGCGGATGCTTCCACTTCATCGCCTTCGATAGCACAATCTACAACTACCTCGATACCTGGCGTATTCTCATCAGAATCATTTGCGGCGCGCCCTATCCGCTCTAACACGCTCGAGCTCGTCACCAATAGTCTTATCAGTCTAGATGTCAATTCTACTACTTCAAAACCTCCGATGATCCAAGGATCATCGGCGCTAGTAGACCCATTTGTTGGATTTCGTACTCAATCTATATCACTCCAGTGGTCTTCCCAGTCGCAAACAAGCTGGGAGTCTTCTCGACCAACATCAAACTTTGGACCTCAATCCCTTGCAACACCACCGCCAGTCCTTGTTCAGAAACCGAGTCCCGATAATATATTGTTTGATGCGGATGATTTTGTCACGGAAGAGCAAGACGATGAGTTTGGTGATTTCGAAGGACCAACTGCAACACCCTCAGCTGCAGTGAATGGCATAGAACTCTTCAACCGTGTCTCTAAACCTATACCTCCGTCTATGGACTTGTTCTCTCTGGACTCTGAGTTAATCCAAGACCAACATCCAGTACAACAATCCGACAATGTATTTGCCATGAATTCTTCGAAGCAGCCAAAGGTTTCTGATTCTCAGCTAGCATCGCAACATCTGGTGCCAATCACTGGAGCTGTCAGCAACACTTGCGTTACGCCTGGTCTTTCACTGCAGCCATTGGCAGAACAAAAGTCAGGATTAAGCGGAACCTCTCCATACCCTCATGCACCTCGATCACCTTCATTTCACGAACGGAACCCGTACCCCAGCCTCTCGCTCAAAACGCCAACTCAAAGCACATTCAACCCAGCGATGGCAACGACTCAGGCCCAGAATTCTGTAGCTTCGGCCAATACATTGTCCCCAGTGACGGCATGGCCTTCAAATGAGCACAGTGCCGTAGATGAATGGCCTGCTTTTGAAGACTTCCCGGATGAATTTGTAGTTTTGTCAAAGAAATCTGCACCAGTCAAGCCTATGCACACCAAGAAGCCTTCAATCCAGCAGCCCACGTCTTCGACCAAAACGGAGAAGTCTGAACCATCTAATGTCGCATGGAATTGGAGAACCATGGAGTCTACGGCAGCTACGGCCACTATGCCTCAGACCGACAGCGCATCGCCACCTACAAACATCCCCTCCTTCGGTCCTGTTATCAATTCTTCCCGAGCTCTATGATGTCCCGAGCAAGCTTCTATTCAAGCCTCTGAATGATCAGTCAGCGGGCACTAAGAAGTTGGTGATGGAAGACGATCGCACTGTCTCCTTCATCAGAGGTCATATATTGATTGCTACTGTCTCTGCTCGCATCATAGCTGGACGTAAACTCAGATGGCACAGGGATAAGTTCCTGTCACGGAGCATGACTATATCTGCTGCCGGTAGCAAGGGAATGAAACTTGCTAGTATAGACAAGATACAGACTGCCCGTGAAGATCGTGAGGCTGCCGATGCGATTGGTAGCTGGAAGACCCATGTTGGCCGCTTACGTACTGCAGTGGCGACCATTAATTCATCGTCTGCTATGAGATCGAGCCTTCCTTTGAGGGTAGCTGAGATTTCAGAAAACATGACTGTCCAGACTGCTAATATGGTACCCACGGCACCACGCGCCTGTGTTCTTTGTGGATTGAAGCGTGAAGAACGGATTACTAAGGTTGATTACGAGGTTGAGGATAGCTTTGGCGAATGGTGGGTGGAGTATTGGGGACATCGGATGTGTAAAAACTTTTGGGATACACAAGAAAAGGAATTAAGGTCACGGTGAAGGTAAAGCAACGGTAGAGTCAATCGGCTAAGTATTTGATTTTTAGATACCTCCGTGTCATAGTTATGCGTATGTAATAAATATTTAGATCGAAGTATCGGATTTTTACCTGATATTTTTACAATTGATTATAGTAGATGTTGTGATGGTTCAATTCTCAGTGTTTTGGGTTTCGTGATTTAGTAATGGCTGGGGTTTGATTGTCGTAATTAGATCTCTCAGGTCACACACTCATAATTAAAGGTTCAATTGATCACTACATAATGGCAGGGTATCAAGCCTTGTTCTGCATGCACCACCTAGACTGTTTGTCTGTTCGCGCCTATGCCACCCTCCCTCATTGACCCCATACATGTACCTCCACATCTATATGCAAGACCTAAAAGAGATCCCCAGGTTGCTTGGAAGAGCCCTGTCTTGATGTTTGGCGTCCCTGTTTGTAGACTGACGATGACATGATTGGGGCGCGTTGGTAGGATGGTGAATGCATGAGCTCTGCCCTAGAGGCGCACGTGGAATCAAGGTTGAGTGGTTGGTGATATAGACCTGTGGTTTTATTGATGACTCCGTGCGGTCTCGAGTGATCAGAAAAAAGGATCTGGCACTCAATAAACCCTATATAATGATATTAAGAATCCCGCTTCCCATTTGCTGCTTTTTTCTACATCAAATCCTTTGCAATTCCGAATGATGTTTTTAGTATCATAGAACTAGTGATTGAGGTACCTAGTAGCTCTAATAGTCCATACTATTACCAAACGCTAGAACTTCGGCTGGTAGTTACCCCCTCGCAGTCATATCACTACCGGTTGATGGCCACAATAGTATGAGCAAGAAGTCATGGAAATTCACGATATCCTGCTCACCACAGCTTGGAGATCTCCTTAGTAGCCGCAGCTGTTTCTCACCGCAGCGGGATACAGCATATCACCGCAGCGGTTACAGTTATTTCTGGTACCTAGGTACACTGTAGCTGCCCGCTGCCGGAAAGCATTCAAAGTACTACGTATGTACCTGCTCAGACCTTCTTACCTTCCTGGTTCACTTCATTCCCTCTAGCTTCCGCTTTTTGTTTTTTTTTCCTTGCTTTACCAACCGCCTTCCTTCATACACGCTTCCCCATCAACGCCTTTAGTTGTTTTCCCTCTCCATTCCCCGCCCCCCCAAACTTTCTTCTTCTTCCTCACCTCCACTTTACCTCACCTCACTTTACTGTGCCATTCCGATTCCTCATCTTGCCGTCCTCTACCTTTTCCTACACTCTTCATCCGACTCCCTCCCGAAGCTCTTACAGGTTAGTCTTTTGTCATTTTTTGCCATAGCTGTGGCTTTCAATTTTTGCGTGCCTCCCGTCCCCATGTTGTCCCCTCCTCGCCCAGAAGCAGTGTCTTGATGTTGTTTAGACTCCGCACAGTCGCTGGCGATGCACGCCCCCATAATTTTCACCACACCCCGCCATCGTCATTTTGTGTATCTTTCCCTCGTAATTTGGTGTTTGTTTTCCATTTGGTCTTTGAAAGGCAGCAATTCAGTCATCATGATTTCGGCTTGTTCATTTCGACTCGTTGATGTCCTTTGTTGACACTTATAACCACAGCACTACTGTCTCGTGATGTTGCAATACCATCTTAGCCTTTGAAATTACCCACATCCCCACAAACGTGCGTGTGGCCTTGATTTTTTTTTCTGCGACGTTAGCGAAATGTCAAAATCATTTACGTCATGAATATTTCACCGGTCATCTTCATTACAATTAACTTTCGTCTATCATTCATCTCTTTATCGTCGGGTTCTATCATCTATCGGCTCTCCAGACTAACTCTACTCACCTCACAGCAAACGATCCCTTCTCCATCCCATAATACCTCCATTTACCTCCTTCATCATGTCTTCGCTCCAGGATACCCACCCCATCGACGAAAATGTTGATATCGATATGCACGACGAACCCCGTCTGGGACCCAACGGTGAAGCCGCTCCTAAAACCGACGATGAGTACGCCGTTGCCCAGGTCACCATCCGTGCCATCGTCTCCGGCAAGGAGGCCGGTGTCATCATTGGCAAGGGTGGCAAGAACGTTGCCGACATCCGTGATGAGACTGGCGTCAAGGCTGGCGTCAGCAAGGCTGTTACCGGCGTTCACGACCGTATCCTCACCATTACTGGTGGCTGTGAACCTGTCTCCAAGGCTTACGGTGTTATCACCAAAAGCTTAATGGAAGGCGCCCCCTCCATGGGCATGGGCGGTGTCGTGCAGAACGCTGGCACTCATCGTAAGTAGATCCATGACTTTGTCACTTTCTTATGATGATTCCTATTGCTAACACGTCATCCTGCTTCAGCCCTCAAGCTCCTCATCTCTCACAACCAGATGGGTACGATCATTGGCCGCTCCGGTCTCAAGATCAAGCACATTCAAGACGTCTCGGGTGTTCGCATGGTGGCCCAGAAGGACATGCTTCCTCAGTCTACTGAGCGTGTTGTCGAGGTTCAAGGCTCTGCTGATGGCATGCAGCGCGCTATCTGGGAGATTGCCAAGTGCCTGGTTGATGACTGGGAGCGTGGTACCGGTACCGTCTTATACAACCCCGCCGTCCGCACCTCGATCAGCAGCTCTTCTTTTTCTGGTGGCCGTGAATTTAATAGCAGAGTTACCCGCACCGGCAACGGTGCCGACTTCAGTACTTCTTCCCGCGGTTTCGGTCGCCGCTCTGATGGCGAGCCTGCCCGCCCCGCTCCCACCCACGATGAGAACAGCGAGGAACTTCAGACCCAGAACATTAGCATTCCTTCCGACATGGTTGGATGCATCATCGGCAGAAACGGTAGCAAGATCAGCGACATCCGCCGTAACTCTGGCGCGCGCATCTCGATCGCTAAGTCTGCGCATGACGAGAGCGGTGAGCGCATGTTCACTATTATGGGTTCTGCTAAGGCCAACGAGATGGCGCTCTACATGCTCTACGAAAACCTCGAGGCGGAGAAGGTCCGTCGCTCCCAGCAGCAGCCCATGGAGTAGGATGATGATTCCAACTCATTTATGTCTCTAGAACATAGTTATACACAAGACTTTCTAGTAGACCCATATTCAGACAAGTATTCGATAATAGTCACGTTCTAAGACACTCCAAAATTAACTCTGGTACCATCATGGTAGCTCTGTAGGTTCTCGATCGTATCCTCTCCTCTTGGTTTTCACAGGTTTCGATTTTCTTTATTTCCGCATACTTCGGCCAAAATTCCCATTACGCTTCACTCTCACTTTATTATCATCTTATTTTCTTCCTCCATCTTTTCAATTTGTTGTCAACGTCATCTGTAACACTCTCTTTTCGGCGGTACTTGCGAATCGCATCCTCGAAGAGTCTAGACTTGGATGTACCAAATCACATTGGGTTTTCCGTGTTTTCTTTTGCATGCATTGCCTTTGTTCTGACTTCACTGCTCCCGAAAAATTCTTTGTTTCATATAACTTTACTTTGCTGTTATGATTCATAGTTCCGTCTCCTTATCTCTCTCTCGTCCCCACACTTCATCGCTTTATATCATCCGTTTTTCGTGGGCCAAACGGCGTGTCCGATGGGGCTCTTCTACCCGTCAGTCGTGTCCAGCATCACGATGCAGAATACTTGGTGGATCTTTAGCTCCATGGCGCCTACTAGCCGAAGTGCCATGGTCATATCGACTTTTTCCTTTTACTCTTTCCGATATGTCAAAGTTGTTTGCTTGCGATGAGATACCGAGCCTCACGGCTATTGTTTTGCGTTTTGTTTTGTTTTCTTGTAGACGTCGATGAGATGATGTTAGCTATCCTGCTAAATAGCGAGCATACAGATGAAGTTGTGCGTCCCTGTCTGTCTGAATGAAGTAAGGTGTTTGGCATTGATTATTGCTTGTGTTTGGTTTCTGTCATGATCAATGGGTTGGGTTTGGTGTTTGTTGCATATTTTGGGAGTTTCTGAAGCTTTTATGACGATAAGATTGAACCCGGAAGCCAGAATAGGTTTCAACCCGGTTTCGTTTGTTTAGAATTATATTAAAATATGTATTCTCTTTCCTTTTTCTCTAAAACTGCAAGTTTTTGTTCATATGTGATATTGTGATATGAAGTTTAAGGTGGATTCAATATCCCATGACACGGACGTGTACGAAGAAAAGAGCAGGACAAGGAATTTTACTTGGATCTTTAGAGACATGATAAGGTGGCCACTATTGACACGCCGTCAATCCTTGGATCAAGATTGTAGAATCGAGTGCGAGTGTTACAATTCTTCTAATTCTCTTTGTAATAATTTTATTCGTTGGAAATTTCATACTTTGAATTCTTTTTTCACTCACCCAAAGACCTCCAACGTTGCCATATACCATTGGTATTGCATTTCATCTGCATCCAGCCCTCCTTTTCCTATAACCAATTGAAATCACGCCCAGACAACATTCAAAATCCAACGACGTCATGGGTTGCGTCAAACAAGTTTCCGTCCAAGAGGCGGATGTCCACAAATTTCAAAACCAGAAGGCTGATCGCAAAGAAAAGTCGGCCGGCCAATTGACTATGGTGGCTAAGGCAGCGAGCAGTGAGAGCGGTGTTGTGCAATTGGCGATTGCGGTCGGTGGTATCTATGGAAGTTTGTGGGTATCTCGAGAACATATGCTTGAGTTAATAGCGATAGATTACTAACAATCATTGATATTTAGCTTGACCTGGGGTTTCCTACAGGAACGCTTGACGACGACACGCTATGGTTCAATCGATGACTTCGAGGTCTTCCAATATCCCATCTTTCTCAACACTGTCCAATCGATATTCGCTGCGTTAGCTGGACTAGCTTATCTGAGATTGAGTATGCCAGCAGGCAAGGCGATGCCTGCGGTCATACCGTCGCGCAGAGTCTTTTTCCATTGTTGCTTGTTGCGATCACGAGTGCATTGGCATCGCCGTTTGGCTATGCTTCATTGACACATATTGATTACATTACGTTTTTGCTGGCGAAGAGCTGCAAGTTGTTGCCCGTGATGTTCTTGCACATTACATTGTTTAGACGACGGTTCCCGATGTATAAGTATCTGGTCGTTGCATCGGTGACCGCGGGTGTCGCCATCTTCACTTTGCACTCTGGCAAGAAGAGTAAGCATCGGGCGATCACCGAGGACCAGGATGCATCGTGGGGTATGTTATTGTTAGGTGTCAATTTGTTGTTCGATGGCCTTACGAACTGTGTGCAGGATTACATATTCACGTCGTGCCAGCCGTACACAGGGCCGCAGATGATGGCTGCGAACAACATTTTGTCGACGGTTTTGACGTTGTCGTATTTACTGTTAAGTCCGTGGTTAGTTCACACTAGGCTGGGCGCGTACTTGAACATGCAAACTGTGGGTGCTTCAGGAGAGCTCTCGGAGGCGTTGGCTTTCTTAATCAGATATCCCAAAGTGTGGAAGGACGTCTTAGGTTTTGCGGCCTGTGGTGCTATTGGGCAGGTGTTCATTTGTAAGTGACATGAATGTCTTGAGATATCTAGGAAAAAGTTTCTAACCACATACAACAGTCTACACTTTGTCGACCTTCTCGTCGGTCCTCCTAGTCACTGTGACCGTTACTCGCAAGATGATCACTATGATTCTTTCTGTTGTTGCCTTTGGCCATTTTTTGACCAAGATGCAGTGGTTAGGTGTTGGGTTGGTCTTCGGTGGTATTGGTGTTGAGGGTCTAATCAAGCGTAGCGAGAGTGCGGCTAAAGAGGCTAAGAAGAAAGCTGCCAAGTCGGCGTAATGAATGTATGCTCTTGCTCTATTATATAGACATAGTGATAGGTACAGCCCTTGTCATATTGATCATGCACTTAATAGACAATAAACGTACATGGTAGGTAGATACATCGTCACCACATATACAATGATCATCTCAAATGGACATTATAAATTAAGATTAAATATTTCATATTTACATGATTTTCAATCTATATATAAACTATAAAAAGACTAATATTGGAACTCCAGCACCAACCAGTCGTCTTCTGCTTCAATTCTTAGATCTTTGGCATATACGCATCAACACTAACAGACAAAGAAATACATACGCTTTATTCAACAAATCAATAACAATACAAAGAAATGAATGGGTGGAGGCTGACGTGAGAAAATTTGATAACGCCATCAAGCCGACAAAAGAAAATATAAAATAAACAATTGACAAGGAGTGATAGAACAAATGTTGGATATCGAATGGAAAATACAAGAAAATAAAACAATTAAGCCAAATGGAAACCAAATATCATAAGCCAGTCACGACGTTTCATTACTACAACGCCGTACTGTAAATCATTCAACACGTTTCTATCTGTAGTGCTGACTGAGTGAGAACATTGTGATATAGATTGATAATTATAGTAACTCATCAATCGACCGCACAATGGGCGTCTCGCCTTTGGTCGGAGGACTCCTAGGATCGGCAACCTGAGAGGGATGGTAGTTGAACGGATCTCGGGGGAACGAGCCTTCGCGTGGCGAGAAGAGACTGGCGTTAGGTGTAGCCGGAGACTCAACAAAAGAAAATGGAGGTTTTGGGTGCAAAGTGGCCGGCCCAAAGTTGTTGCGGAGCGGGTTGTTGGTCATGACCTCGGCCCGAGGTGACATCAGACTCGAGTCATCGGGGACACTGACAGTCGAAGGCTGAGGAATTGACGTCATAGTAGAGATATTGGCATCAATAGATTTGTGAAACCCGCCAAAAGACATGCCCATAGGCGCAAACCCTGGCGACGGTGGAGGCTTCCCCCAGGTGATAAGTCTTGAGAAGTTGATGGCGCGCTGGGGATTATTGATATCGGGAACTATGCTAACAGGCCGCAGATCCGGGGTCACGCGAGGAGCTTGTGGGTTATGAGCAGAGGCCGTTGGTGAGGGCTCCCCCAATTTGAGCTCGAAGCGAGGGAATGCGCGGGGATCTTTATTGTCGTCACCAACCTCGGACCACGAAAAGCTGGAGGGAGCCGACGAAGGTCCTGGAGTGATGGGCATGCTGGTCGGAGTAGAGTTGCCCCGCATGTGCATAGGGCTGTGGGTGTTAGGGCTCAGGCCAGGAGATGTCGACTCGTTGTCGCTCATGAGCGGCGCCGTGAGAGGCTCCCGACGCAGTGATGTAGATACAATATCCGCGGAAAGTGTCAACCGGTGCTTGGTCGGACTACGACCAACACGTTGACGAAGCGCAGACAAAGGCGCCCCCTGCTTAGTAGTTACCTCCTTGTGGAAGTCTTGCAAGCAATACATCAGCTTCATGTTGGGCGAAATCCACTTGCTCTTAGCCTGCGCGGCATAGTAGGCGTCGTTGACGCTCAAGTCGGGGTTGCGGTAGAGACCATAGGCAATGATCAAACTGGCCGAGCGACTAGCACCCTGTTGGCAGTGGATCAATACCTTCTTGCCATCCTTCACAGTCCGATCAATCTTCTCGCAGAGATTCATGAGATCAACCGCGATATCCGTGTTGTGGTCCCAGGGCATGTGAATGTACTCGGGCATTTTAGGCTTCATCGTAGATGATCTAATGACTGGAGTACCAGTCGATGATTGGGGAAACTCAAAGGCAGTGGCGAAGGAGGCATCGGTGGCGGCAGTATCGGGGCAAGGACTAAGCTCGGAGAAAGATTTGGCCAGTCCCGGGATGCTGAGGGTTTCGGCGAAAGGGTTCTTGACTTCACGAGCAACATTGATGACGAGATCAAATCGAGAAGCCTCATCAGCGTTGGGCTCCAGGTACAAGTAGACATCATCATCGTAGATAGCAATAGGACCTTCAGGGTACGTGGGTGACTTTTGATCTTCGTTGTTTTCGCTTTCGTCCCGAAGCTGATTGACGATATCGAAATCGCCCCGCCCAGCGACCTGGGTCTTTATAGGCGAACCACTCTCTTCCTCAATGATATAATCGCATGAAGGGACAACGTTGATCTTTGAAGGCCTTAGAACCTCGGAAAGACCAGACTCATTCCGCTCGAGAACGGTGGGGAAAGTCATGCCACCAACTGGAGCAAATGTCGATGACTTGAGACCAGTGAGCATGTGAGGAGTCGAAACTGAGTGCTTCAAGGCCCGGTTCTGCATCATGGATCCCAGCCCTGGAGACATGGGCATTTCCAGGGACTTGTTGATGAGCTCGGAGGTATTGGTGTTGAGACTAAGATTACTAGGCTTGCGTTTCATAGAAGGAATCTTGGGCTTGATGAAGGAAGGCGACGCAGGTTCCGATGCGTTTTGCGACCCAGGAGTTGAAGATAGTAGTGGCGGCAAAATAGAAAGGTTTTTCATGTTGCGTGCCGCCGGGGCGCAGGCGAAGTCATGGGGCGTTCGTTCATCATGATCGGAGGGTTGAGAGGAGCGGCCGTAATGACTGGGCTAATGGTATTGAACGTCAAACTGAATGGCTTCAGTATCGGAAGAACAATGGGAGATTCAGGTGAAGACGGCGATGGGTTCGAAAGAGGCGAGGAATCAGAGATAGACAAAGTCGTAGTAGGCGAGGGCTCTGCAGAGTCAAAGGTGGGCGTGGAAGCACGGGTACGCTGCGAGTTGGCGCTATCGGGAAAAAGTCTGGAAGCGCTTAAGGACCCAGGCAACAGTTGGTTTGGTGTGGTTTTTCCCGTGAAGTTTTCGAAAAATCAGATATATTACCGGAGGTAATCTGATTAGATGAGGCGAGTTGCAACTCCGGCTCAAGTATGGACATGAATGACGGAATCTGGTCTTCGTAAAGCTGCCGAGCTGCAGCTGAGGGCATGATGATTCGAAAAGCGCTTTGGACGTGTCAGGTAAAACTTTTTATGCCACACAGCTAATGATATGTGGATAGTAGTCCCTCACTGGTGTATGTACACAGTAGAGACCAGCAAGACTATTTGGTAGAGATCACCGATCCAGCGGTGAGTAATTATGGGTTATGGCAAACAGTAAACAAATGAAGGACTGGAAAGTAAAAGGACAGACGATATATCTATCTACGATGCTGAGAGCTGAGAGTATTGGTTAGGTGAGTAAATAAAATATAGTAATAATGGTGGACTCGGTTGAGAAACAGCCAGCTGTGTCTAGACAAGTTGTGAAAAGGTCTTCGGCTGGATAAGATCACGAACTTCGATTTTTGGAGAAGATGCTGGTGGATAGACTCGATCGCTAGGATATTTTGCTCAGATTGGTTGAATTCGAAAAGTCCCGAGAGAAAAGATTCAAGTCGCAATATCCTCGAAACAAATGCGAAAACGGAAGTTTAGCTTAGATCGAACACATTTGCCGAATGTACTAAAGAAAAGAAAAACAAAACACCAAACTCAAAAGATAAATATGGTGAAACTTGAAAGGAAGAATTAGAATGAGTTAAGGAAGCGTTTCGGAAGAAACAAGATATTCAAGGGAGGAATATGGACCTTGAGATGAAGAGGTATGGAAGTCAAAGAAAAAGCGAATGGAAAAAAGAGGGGAGGATGGCCAGACCGACTTGAAGGATCAAGCCGAAGCGCGCAGTCTAGGACCAGCCAAGAGTTGAACTGGGCATGGGTTAAGCACACATTAAAAAGAGGGGCTGGTGAAATTATGCAGCCGTGCACAGGCTGTGCGCGAGCACATTACTGTGCACCAATAAGGACGGTCACGTATAGGGTTATAACATATAGATAGGGTTACCATGTACTAGCAAGATATTGCATATAAGTTGTATAATAAGTACTAGTGGCAGTGAAAAAGATTAGTCAAAAGGTATTATAAAACAACAAATTTGATGTTTGTTTAGTGTAGTAGTTAAAAGCTTAAATCTATAATATATAGTATATATAAGGATTACCCTCCTTAATAGACCAATTTTCTTCTCATATATATATCCCTATGCTTTGAAATATTTAAACTTGACCTAGTAACAATTAATAAGAAAATAGAAGATAATATTATTATATTTGAATTAAGTATAGAAATGAATTAAAAAGCCAAAGATACCAAATACTATGATCAGGATATCTAAACTTGAGCTAATATACCTTACTAAGGTGAAAAACATAAATATATTTTTATTATGGCTAATAAGTAGGTAGTAAGCCCTTATATGAAGGGATAGGATAACATTATAATTAAATAAATAAAGTATCAGCTATATTAGGAATTTTAGTACTTATTTATAAAATAATTAACAAAAGTATTAAGATAATTACCCTAATATGTAATTCATAGCTTATATGATATTTACTAAAGTAATTGTTTCAAGCTCATTTAAGTTAATATTGAGTAACCCTAGGTATTTACTCACTATCTTTTATATACCTTTCTCTAATTTTTAAGGTCATAAAAGAACATTATGGATTACTAAATATACTCTCTTTTATATTTTAACTTCTTTATTAAATAATTAAATAGCTTTTAATTAGTCTAAATATAATTATTCTACTTCTATAATAGTATTTACTATTAGGAAAAAATAATTTAAATCTTTACTTTACTATATCCATTTCTTTTCTTATTTATATTTAATAATAACTAACTTAAAAAAATAATATATAGTTTAGATATATACCTTGATTCTAACTTGGCTAGCTCCTATAATATTGATTTCTATTAGCTGCTTCAGTCTAGAGGTTAGATAGAATATATAAATTTTAGAAGCAGGACTTGAGTTAGTATTAGTAGAAATTGTAGTAATTATGATAGAAATAGTAGTATATTAAAGTAGTAAGATTATTCTAGCATTCAATCAAATCTTGTAGCTTAGGTCAGATCTTCTTAATATCCCAATCTGAATAAATTTGAGGGTTATCACTGAAAAGAACTGGTCCAAAAATATCAATAATATCTAGAGGAAGACATAGTAATTTTAATTGTTTTGATTACAAAAGTATTCTGTTCTTCAAATTAGTAACTTCAATTAATATATACATTTAAATAGACTCCATATATTATAATAACAAATATAGTACTTTTATATTATAAAAATTACTAGAATAGGGTAAAGACAAAAGTAATTACTAAAGCTAAGGGGATATATTTACTCTTAAACCTCCTTTTCTTTATATAATTACTTATATTCTTAGTAATGAGGATATGTATTCATAAAGATTAGCATTTATTTAAGCTATGTAATATTTAATACATTATTTTTCCCTATATCTGAGAATTTACCTCTTTTGAATCTTATATAATCTGAATATGAGGGTATAAGATAATAATTTTTATTATTTCTAATTCTCATACCAAAATCAGCAAAATCTAGTGAGCCATAATGTGTATAAAATTAGATTCAGAATCTGACGCATGATATATTTTATTTATTAAAGACATATACACTTATTTGCATAAACTAAGTTTAAATATTAAAAATGTCATATTGGGTAACTATATAAGAGAGAAGTTATAATTAAACATTAAAAATTACACATTTATATACTTAGATCTACTCCAGAGCCTATTTCTTAGGAAAAAAACACTACCTATTAAAAGGAGAAGTCGATCTGTACATTTATTTATTCAAAAATCAAGAAGTATTTTATTAAGTGAAACAAATAATAGGAAGTGGCTTCCAACCAAAATCTTAAAAATATTCAGATATCTAGCATATTAATATATTATATCTTGCTCTTACTTTGGAAATCTTAAATTATCAATTCTATGGATATTAGATATAATCTCCTTATTAGAAAACTAGAACTAATCTTCTAAACTTAAAAGCACATTTATTTTCTACTTGGTCTCAATTTAAGAAGAGAGAAGGTAGATTTGAACTATAAATATAGTATTTATTTTTTTAGTTATCAGAAAATAAGGAAAGTAAGGAAATACAGAATACTTTAAGCAAAGTAGTAGAGAGAAAATGACCTTGGAAATATTAGGATAATAATATTTTATTAGGAAAATATATCCATTTATTTTGCTATGTAGACTTAAATCTTTTCTTTTTTTATGTTATTCATTTATTTTACCATAAAGTTATAAAGATATTAGACAAAATCTAGTAAGCTACAGTATAGGATTTGAATCTTTAGTTTGTATGTTAGCTTTAGTAAAAGTATATGGGCCTAGTGTATATTATAAGATACCAAGAACTTATTCCCTCTTTAGGTAATATCTACTAATCATAATATCTCAAAATTCACTAGAGTACTTATAATGTAATCTTCATAATATATGATACCAATTATCCAAAATAAGAAAAAGTCCCTTACTGACTGAGACATTTTAAAACTTTTGTGAAACCCCTCTAGAATCAGAAACCTTCACTTTTTAAACAGAACTTGTCTAGTATCTCTAGTTACATACTAAATTAAATTAATGATTCAAAAAAGAAAACCTATATATAGCTTTACTTTCACTGGAATTTCAATTATTAGGGAGTTTTGGTAGCCTTTAATAGTTTATTAACTTTTTAAAAAATTTCACATCACTGAATAAAAGATAGTATTAGTAGTTACAATACTCATTGATTAGGCATACTACAATACTTCAACTCTAAGATATATATATAATATTTATAGCTTGCTTGACTAGTATATAATATTAATACATATTATATTTATATTAAATTATATAAAATAATCTCCTGAATTTTGGTAAATAATAGTCTTCTTTAATAAATTTATAATTTATTATAGAATATAAAGTTAGATAAAGTGTTCAACTTACTTTAAGATTGTATATTCAAATTATATTATCTTTTAGGGCTAGATAAGGTATAATTTAAAGTTAAAATTAATAATTTATAATTCCTATTATCTAGCTCTATCTCTAGAGGACCTCTATTTATAAATATTTTATTACTAGAAACAAGCTTAAAAATCTAAATTTTAAGGTTATGAATTGACTTCCTTATTTCTCCTAACTCAACCCCTATTAAGAATAATAGCTAATAGACCAAATATTAGCTAAATTAATTTATACTATTTTAATTAAAATTATTTCCTCTTTCTGTCTATCATGTCTTAAGATTTTTTGAATTCTAATAATATTTTACAAATAACAGGATTTATATTTCTAATTAACCTATAGGAGGTAACCAAATCTTTTCTGATTCTGGGTAGAAGCCTATTATTTTATAAGGTGGACTTTACTATAAATACATGTTATTATTCTTATTTCTTTATAGGCTGATTTATATTGGATACATAATTGTTAATATAAATAAAATTTTTGTAGTCTTTGTAGCTACATTTACATTTCGATATCAATTTGCATTTCTATAATATTTATGTATTTCTTTGTTTGGTTTGAACTTAAGCTGTAGCTAGTTGATAGTTAAATTGTCAGACTTAGGATAGTATATGGGTTATGAAAGATCAGCCGTGTAACTCTAATGTACTAGGGTATGGTGGTCATAAACATTATCCATTTGTTGACCTTGATTAACTTCCAAAAACCATCACCACTACTTGCATTCACAATGTCCATGCCTGGGAAATCCAGATGGGGTTCATTACTTCAGCAGGCGGTGGCTGGAGTTGAAGCCCGACTTGACAATATCTTGGCCGAGGGGGAAAACGGAATTGACTCTGCTGTTGATGCGACAAAAAATGAGACTCGGGCAACGTCTTTATCTGAGTCAGTACGAGGTAGGTGAGGCCACTGCAATATTTAAAAATTTGCAGCTGCTAATAACTATGGCTCGTTCGGTACAGTCAATAGATCGGCATCAGTTCAAAAGAGTGACAAGCTACAAGCACGATTAGCAAAGGCTGTAGCTTCAAAGACGCTTCCGCGAACATTGACCTCCATGGAAATTAGCGATCGGTTAAAATACAACGATCTTACTGCAACAACTGAGAATACACCTGATGAAACCTCGAATGGCACAAGTGAGACGCAGCCACCTGATGAGAAGGACCCATTTTCAAAGTCTGAACCAGAGATGATCTTGAGAAGTGTACCGACAGATGAAAGCGATCAATTGCCCAACTCAACCGCGGCGCAGCCGAAAGTCCTTACCTCAGAAGAGCTCATGATCTCGGAATCCGTGGAAACTGAGATGCCACCACCACTTGCCGAATCGCAACCAGTAGATATCGAACTTACTGAGAAGCTGGTAGTAGACTCTTATGATGATGAGATCAAAGAATACGTGGAACGAATCGACTCACTAGCCGCTAAAGTTAAGTATCTTTCCCGTGCTGCTTCTGAAGCTGCTCAACAACAAACCAACGAAACGGGATCTGACGAAAAGCGTAAAATCGCTGAACGGGACAAAAAAATTGCTTTCTTAATGGAGGAGGGACAGGCTTTGACATTAACGGACCAGAAGAGTCGTGCTGCTGTGAAGAGATTCAAGACAAAGTTGTTAGAGCAAGAGAAGTTAGTCAAAGAACTCCAGAGGCAAGTTCAGAAACTCAAAGCTGAATGCGAAGATGTCCAGAAGCTCAAGAAGTCGTCACAAGAATCAGAAGGCAAGCTGGAGATAGCACAAATGTCAATATTGAAACTCGAGTCGCAGGTCTCGAAGTTAAAATTTGATCTGTCAACAAAGGAATCGATGCTGAAGTCATTGCGATCGAATCATGAAGCTTTGACGAACAAGAATGACGAATCTGATTACGCTGAAAAGGTCAAGAGCTCAGAGTCTTTGTCTCGGAAAATTAAGGAACTCGAAGAAACTATCGTTTCTCAGACGATCGAGAAGAATCTGGCTGTGGAGCGTGTGAGGAAGCAAAATGCCGATTTAAAGGAACAGCATTCCAAAGTTCTTGATGCTTCTCATTCTAACCAAAATGAACTCAAGCGTGAGATTGAGTCACTGGAGCGTAAACTCGAGGCTGCTCGGGTGTTCGCTGAGGAAGCATCTTCATCCAGCCGGGGTATAACTGATGTCAAGATGATCAGACAAATCGAGATGCTTCAAAGTCAATACGCCATCGCTACTGAGAACTGGAAGGGAATTGAGGCTAGTTTGTTGGCTCGAGTTGCCGATTTGGAGAAAGAAAGAGATGAAGCCGAGAGGAGACAATCGGAGATGCGGAAGAAGGCTCGGGATTCCGTAAGTTTATGAAGAGGACTAATAAGGTTATGTAATATGACCAACTCACATTAACGTTCTATAGGCTTCCAAGTATCGTGCCCAAGAAGATGATATTGCCCAGTTACAGGCCCAAGTTGCTGTTCTTGAAAAAAAGCGTCTGTCAAGGTTCTAGACTCCGCTTCTCTTCGAGTTGAAATCTCCAACCTTCAGAATGCCTTGACTGAGAAAAACTCTCTCATTTCTCAACTCAAGGATGAACTCAAAGCTAAGCACAATGTTTGGCAACCAGGTGCTACCAATATAGACACTGAAGAATGGGCTAGCGCTCAAGAAGACCACCGCTCGCTTGGTATCCATTTGTCGTCACCTGCACGGCCGAGCTCCCTCAGTTGTCCTACCGGAGTCGCAACTTCAGCACTGACCTCATTTCCAACCCAAGACATCGGAAGCCCTCGGCAACTGCCCTCGGTGGCACCGATCAGGATCCCGCGTTGTCTCGGTGGGCCAACTCTCAGATATCTTTACGCGCACCTACATCATCAATCAGTGTTAAGTCTGGGCCTGTGTCACCTGGTATCGAGTCTCCAACTGACCACCCCACCAATCCACTGGCTGGTATCGGTGAAGTCGGTGATAACTTCGATGATGCAGACCATCAGGGGTCACCGCAGAGAAACGTTAATGATATAGTCTCTGTTTCTACTGTGGCTGCCGGGCCTTCCATCCAACTAATCGACCGCCTGAGTACCACTGTTCGTCGCTTGGAGGGTGAAAAGGTTGCTGCAAAAGAAGAATTAACTCGGATTGTAAAGCAGCGTGATGAAGCTCGAGCTGAGATTTCCGCTTTGATTAAATCGAATCAGGAATCCCAGAAATCCCAAGAGCGCATTCTGTTGTTGGAGAAGGAGGTTGGTGATATCACTCAGCGGTACGAGACGACTCTCGAGATGTTGGGTGAGAAAAGTGAGGAAGTTGAGGAATTGAAAGCTGATATCATGGATGTCAAGGCTCTGTATCGTGAACTGGTAGAGAAAACAGTTGCTCAATGATGGAAGAGATAGATAAGCTCCAAGAGTTGTAGTAGTCCGGTATCGAAAGGTTCATATCAAAAGGAGTTCTCTCCTAATACTGTTATTTCATTTAATTTTAGATAATAATCTAGATATCAATACCTTCTCTTTCAGCCTCCCGCTCAATGTACTTCTTGACCTGTTTTGTGTCAGTATGTTGATAGTCTTTTATGGCCGACTATGTCTGTACTTACTTCGCCATCAGGAGCCACTTGCAATGGTGTGTAACCATCTCCATCCTTCTTCGTAATATCAGCTCCAGCCTTCAACAGAATGATAGCAATATGACCGTGACCTTCGGCGATAGCATGATGCAGCGGAGTGCTGCCAAAGTTGTCTGAGGCATCGACGGGGCTCTGAGCCTTCAGCAGAAGCTCGACCATAGGGCCGGACCCACTGGCAGCGGCTCTATGGATGGGATATTGGCCTCGTCTATCTTTGACGCGGATGGAGATGGGGGGCTTGAACTCGAGGAGTTTACGGGCAAGATCGATCTTCTTCTTAGACGCGATATAGTGCATAATAGTCTACTCGAAGGTTAAAGATGCTTCATGGTGGAATGTTGGAAAAGAACCTTACTTGACCAGAGTTATCTAAGAGAAGAACATCTTATTATCATGGTTTCAGATGACTGACACGACTTGACTTACTCTTTGTGTTATAGTTAGAACCCTTTGATAACAAGAGATCCACAATAGCATCAGACTCTGCAACATTAACCGCAATCATGAGCGGGGTCCAGCCACTTTCGTCCTGTTTTAAACCATCTCCGCATCAGAACTTCGTTCTATAGTACTCTAGATTTCTCGATTGAATTCTACTGACCTGGACATTGGGGTCAAAATTTTTCTGTTGGACCAAGAGTTGGACAATTGTCAACCTGTTGGCTGATGCCGCCCAGTGAATTGGCAATCTTCCATCAGCATCCTTTCTCTGAGCCAAGTTCGGATTATCCTACACAGTCAAAACGCAATTAGGAATTGACATATACAGCTATAAATTGACAGTGAACTATACCTTAAGAAGATTTTTGGCGTCAACAACTACAGTTTGGTCAGTGGGTTGAACACAAGTAACCAACGCCCCTGTTTATACTCACCTTTCCCCTCACGAATACCCTCGTGAACAGCATATGGATTTTCGCTCTCAGTCATGACGATTTCAATATATTTTTGTTAAATTTATCATTTAGTTATATTGTAGCCTTGTCTAGTAGACTGTGATGTCATCATTGCGAAAGATATCTTCCATCGCATAAATTTCATCTCGATTGGTAAGGAAGCTTGTCAGTGTTCCGCAATTGCCCCACTCTAGCTTTCTTCTACTTTCGGAAGTGTATGAACAATCCTTGTCACATAAGTAAAGAAGGCAATGATCTCGCCCCCTGTCTGCCTGTTCACCCCAAGGCTTGGGCGCCCACTTCTCTCAGAATCCTCTTCCCGGTGATCTAACCCAGTTAAGAAAACTTTATTAGATTTTTCATGAAGAATGTATCTTGCAACTTTGGTTTCACTATTGTATCTGTATGAAACGTGCTTGATTGCATGTCCAATGCTGGACGGTAATCTATTATTTAGAGTTTAGAAGAATATGCATTATTACAGCGGGGTTGCAAAGTCCAATTGAAACATCCGCCAGTTCCTTCTAAAAGTAAACTTATGCTTTAGTCTTAACTCGTGTGTTTGTTTCACCAGATGCACCTTCTAGACTCAGATTCCATGACGCATGCAATCCCCTCGGTGTTTTTACGATAATAATACTCTCATTTCTACCAAACTTTGCCCATAATTCTCTCTCGTGTTAGGGTACTGAGCGTACTATGTATCCATTAGGATGAGATCCAGCTCGTAATGTCGAGATAATTAGTGAGGGCATACATTGAGACTAGTCAACCAGCTCGATAATGAGGGATAGTCAGGTAATAATCATGGTCTTGATTCAGGGCGACTGGGGCAACCGGATTTAGACGACTGGGTATAAACATATTTTGAGTGATTTTGGCACAGGATTACTGCGGGTTTGGAGCAGCTGCTAGTCATAAATAGTAGCTTTAGAATAGGCATCTAGTTTCTTTAAACTGTTGTTTCAATAAATGAGCGAGGCTGACGCTATTTGAGAAACTATCGTGTAGTCATTTATTCTTTGTGACCGGCAGTATTTTGTTTTTTCTTTCTTTCTCCTCCTTTCGTAGCTCATCATAGATTACAGCAGCAATATACCACATTATGGATTCACAACCATTATCTTTATTCCGTTTTCTACGGACTCCGTACCCTTTGCACAACTCGGGATTTTGGGGATTCCACGTCTACTTTGAACTTCTGTGAAGAGGTGAATATTGTATTTTTTCCGACTTTCGGGGTGATTTATTGACTTTTCGTTGTAGGATTATGCCATGACATATTACTTGGCGGAAGCTTGTAATGTAAGTCGAAAAGCCAGCTGTACGCTACATCCATTATTGACACGATTTGACACATTACAGACTGTGAGCAATGCCGTCTTCATATATCTTGGCATCGCGGGAATTCAGAGTTGCATGAAGAATGGACACTCCTTGATATATTCCATTTCTTTCTTAGGATACATGGTCGTAGGAATATCGTCAATCCTCTTCCATATGACCATGTGGTGCAAGTTCTCATGATACCGTGAATAACCGGGTATGAGGCTAACATCCGATTAGATCCCTTTCAACTAGCAGATGAGTTATCTATGATATATGTCACCGCCATCATGTCTTTCGCTACCTTCTCCTATGGCCATAACGTCTTCTGGAGCTTCATCACATTCCTTGCCCTCTTAGGTCTTGCTGTATTCGTCACCGTACGTTGCATTTCATTCAAATTTCTTCAGGGTGTTACTAATGTAAAACCGATAGGTCTGGTATGTCATCTTCAAAAATCCAGTGTTCCATCAGGTGGCCTTCGGAGTTTTGATGGCCGCTACAGTGGCTAAGGCAGCTCATGCCACTATTTGGCATTTGAAGCCTGCTCTACAGAAGCGGAGTCCTGAGAGATGCGACGTCATCATGACTGAACTGAGATATCTCGTCTTATATGGTAAGGAAAAGCATAGTCTGGCAATAGGAACCTGGGAACTAACTCGATCCTTTTAGGCACTGGTATCTTTATCCTTGGGTTCGTGATTTGGAACCTCGACAACATTCACTGCACCAACCTTCGGTCAACTCGTCACATCATCCAGCTGCCGTGGTCTATTATTCTCGAGGGGCACTCTTGGTGGCACTTAATGACAGGCCTTGGTAAGTCAACCTCTCCTTTCATTTTGCTCAATATAACATTGCTAACAGTAATTCACAGGTGGTACGTACTTATCCTGATATCAATTTTTATTGTGTATAACTAACCTTCATACAGCATACTACGAGATCGTCTGGGGTATTTGGCTTCGCCGGTGTCTTCAAGGAGAGGAGGAGGACTTCGAGGTCAACTGGTACAATTTGTTGTCGGTTCCTGTTCCTTTTGTAGAACGCAAGATTCTTCAAGGTCGGAAGATTGTCGGACACAAGTTGCATTCTGAGGTGAAGAACGAGTAAGTATTTGGCGGAGTTTCAGATGGGTTGAGAATCCAGTGATGTAGGCGGATTTATTATTATTGGCAGATTTCCAATTGCATATGAGTAGTTACATATTAGACACATATCATAAAGTTTACATCGTTTTTATTTTCCAAGTTTTGAGCACTACCGTAAAAGTAAAAACGTCACATGTGTAGGGTTAGGGTCTAGTCAAATTATAGTGGGGTTATATTCCTTGTTAACTCACCTAAACTAATAGCATCGCGATGTTTAGCCTATGCTACGAGGAGTTCAACTTATCATTTACATTATCAAAATTTCATCTCACATAACTAAAATGTCTATTTCTCAAGAAGCCCTCCAAAAGGTAAGGGATTTCACTACTAGAATTATGATATCCCGAGAGCTCTTGGAACTCACATGTGACCCCTTCACCCGGCCATGTTAGCTCCTTACGCCGCCATTTCCGGTGACAGTTGGAATGTTCGACATGGACAAGTCACTAACGATGATGAAACCATCAGCTCGTTCGCGAGATCGAAAGCCAGGCGATTGTTGCCGAGCAGCAGATAAACATTGTGCGCTCCCAGGTCGCTGGAAAGCAGCGTGAAATGCGCTTGTTGAACCTTACCATGAAGGAGGTGTCCAGTCTTGAGGGACTGTGCCTGTCTACGAAGGTCTCGGCAAGATGTAAGTTGGCTACGGAAAAGAGTCTCATTTCTATTGTGAAGTGATGAAATATAATGAGATATTGAATTCTGACAGGGTCATAATGTTAGGTTTGTTTCGGTGCCGTCACCTAAGTTGGTGGAGAAAATGGGAGGGCAGATGAAGGGGTTTGAGGGCGATATTGATAAGCTTGTGAAGAGACTACAGTATCTGGAGACTACTCAGAAGAACAGCAAGGCGCACATTGAGCAGATGTTATCGCGGGGTGTTGTGTAGAAGAGTGATTAGGTGATATAACAGGAAAGTTTGCGTAGACGATAATAGATGGGAGGCTGAGGCGAGGGCTTAATAAGCACTACAGGTGCGGGGTAGACTTGGCTGGAAAGATATGTCAAGATACGTAGATACATTTAGATGGTACCATACACTATGTAATGAAGTTACAACCTTTGGTTTTCAATTTCTCTGGAGGCCAAATAACACGATGACACCACTGAATACAGAATGATGATGCAAATCTTTGCCATTATTTTCTCTTACTCCGGCATGTTACGCCACCATGAGAAAATCTCCAGTACAGTGGGACAACAATGTGCTGATATCTCGGTGGACGTAGTCAGAGATTTCAGCCATTGACTGTATTAATGGTTTCACAGATGGCGCAAGGTTATATTCAAGGCTGTATACAATTTGATATAGGGATGACTGGATTTCATCATCCTGTATAGTGCGAGTTGCGAGGGAAAAATGCACTACTTGATGGAAATATGTTTCCGAACGATTGATCTAATGTGACGGAACTACATGTGTCATACTCCTCTTGAGATAGAGGATAAAGGTTTGGTGATTGTGTGGGACATGGAGAAAATGTGCACGAAAATCTCGCAAACTAGATACCTTTTCCATAAAGACCGTATAATTTGATCAGCCTATGAAAGACTTGTTTATGTACCTTCCCGCCAATAAATCTAGCGCTAGTTTCCAATACTTTCATCTTCCCTTTTAGCCCTTTTGCCAAATCATTTCTTGGCCACCAAAAATACCAATGGCTCAAACCGTTGGAAATCATCACGCATATGTGCCTCTTAAATCATCAACCAAAATATCTTCCCTGCCAATCTCATCATCGCAACTCTCCCTCAAAGCCAGACTTAATTTCCACAAGGTGAATGTCTTCTGCATAATCAAATTCATAAGAACACAATTGTAATCAACCATCTGGAGTCACCATCTGCCCCCTCACCCTTTCCCCTTAGTTTTGCCTCTCGTCTTACTACAAAAGTTGGCGTGATGATGCGTGATGCGTGGTTTTGTGCAGCTGATCACAATCCCCACCCTCATAATTGTGCACGCGGCTCTTTCCAAAAAGAAATTGTCTGACTGACTACGATGAAATCTGGGAACTACTAATGCAATGACTACTATTACTAAATCTCCAAGTAAAGATGCTGATTAAGAGGGATAACTTCCTCAATTACATCTTTTCTGCATAGCCAGACGACATGCCACCACAGCATGGACGTATAATGATGAAATAACTCCGCTAGAGTCCACAGTGTGATGATGGAGATTGTTTCTGATGGACACGGAATAAATGACGAATTAACAAGCTAGATCCCGAAGTTATGTGGATGGAGAGTCCCCGGGTATGTCTTACTAGTTCTCCGCCTGAGTGGAATTGATAAAACTAGTGACTCCAATAGTTTTATAGAAGGAAGCGGAGACTGGGGAAAGTGCATGATGAAGCACGAAATATGGGTGAACTCTGAACTCTGTAGTTGCTGCTATAACGAGCCAACCGTCTTAATTCTTGGATTTACTGCATGGTACTGAATAATAAGAGGATCTTAACAAAGGACAACTGCCCTCTTCGAACCGAGACCATCCCGATAAGGCACACATTTGTCCCAATCCCCCAATGTCTCATATCAAGGTTTACCGTTGTGGAAAACCCGCCCAGAACTCCACTCACGAAATGTAAGCTCTTGGGAAGAGGGATCTGACGATAATAGCCATTAATGTCTGTCTGTTCCCAAAGCAAATTATTAGAGTATTTGGCGCGACCATATCAATCCTACTGCAACATGACTTCCATGATCAATGTCGAAAACCACTCTACTCACTTTCCTTTGCTTACATCTTACTCCAGAACCCGTGTCTTCATGAAGACTCAACATTATAGAACTGCAAAGAACCCTCAAAAACACAAAGAAAAAGACTTCAACGGCTCGGCTCGTAAAACTATGAATCCCTCGGACGGGAGTCCACTCTAAGACCACCTAGCTATTAGCTTTCCAGATGCCCCTCATTTACTTTCCTGGCGCTTCAGAGTCTTATCTCAAATGTCTGGCGGGAGACTATATGCTTTGATGCCTAGAGCTGACTTACTGATAGTATGATGAATATTGTTACTTTTTGGTTCTTTGGCCTGCACTAGTTGCTCTTATGACATGTATATAATACATCTAACAATCCCTACTTCATTCTTGTTCGTAAACGTCCCCTTCTCCTTCGCCTTGACCTTTCAGGTTAAGCTTGATATTCTGCTGCCACCAAAGCTCCTCCAACCCCAAATAACCCATGCGCGCCATCAAGTTGTGCTTTAGTTTTGTTTCAAGATTACCGTTATTTTTCCTGTTCCTTGATTGTCTTCAAATACGCAGTTACCCCTCGATTGCCTCCAACTTTATTTCTATTTTCACGTCTTTATCACCATAACCAAGCAAATATCTCACCCTTAACTCTGACCAGTACCAGCAACCAGCTATACTCGATACCATGCCACCATTCTACCCGTCCTCTGATGAGGAGGTTGACATTAAGTATAACCATTCCCGTCGTGGTTCTGAGGACTTTGGCCGTCCCAGCCCTTCCCGCTTTACCCATTCCGGCCCCATCTACATGATGCACCATAGTGATGACTCCGACTCCGAGTACTCTTCTCGTTCCCGCTCCCGCCGCACCAGAGGCCGGAAGACCCCTGCTCCTGCTGGCACTTCAACGGGTGACAAGGTGATTATTCACAACCACATCGTCAACGACCATTCCGACGATGAAAGCAAGAAGTGCTCCAACAAGAACAAACCTGTGACCACCGCGACTACCGTGCCCCCTTCCCCGCAGCCTGTCTATCAGTACTCACAGCCCCAACAATTCCCTCCTACAGACTTTGCTTATGCGATGCCCATCATTCCTGGAATGGCTGTTCCCCCGACCAACACCCAGATCATAGCTCCATACTCTCCGGTCGGTCGTCAGCACTCTCAGTCTCACTCGAGACGCCACTCCGCTTCCTCAGATTCCGACTCTGGATCCTCGCGCAAAAGTCGCATCCAGTTTGACCTTCAACACTTACGCATGGACCACGAAAGACAGGAAGCCATAGCTGCCGAGAGACACCGCATCGAGCTTAGCAAACTTCACGACAGACAGATTGAGCAGGAGAAGCGGTCCCGTTTGGAGATGATGGCTCTCAAGAACAACATGGCTCTCGCTAGATCGAACCACGAGCTCCTGGAACTAAAACGTCAAGTTGAAGCCCAAGCCGAACGTGACCGCATTGAAAAGGAGCGCTTAGAGAAAGAGGAACTGTCCCTCGCTCGCCGAAAGCTTACCGAGATTGAACGTCGCAAGGAGCGCCAAGAAGAGAAGGAACGTCAAGCCGAGGAGTATCAGCTTCGCCGTGCTCAGGAAGAGGTTCATGAATACAAGGCGAAGATCGAGACTGAGAAGCAACGTCGCCAGGCTGCCGAAGATGAAGAGTATCGCCGGACTAAGGAAAAGTACGATGAGATGGAAAGACAGGCCCAGGAACGCGAGAAGGAGAGACGAATTGAAGAAAGCTTGGAGCTTCGCCGTATCAAAGAAAAGGAAGGACTCGATCGCATTGCCAAAGAAAAGGAAGAGATGGCCCAGCGTGCTATCGAACAGTATAAGTTGGAAGAGGCCGAGAAGAGGCGCAAAGAGGAGGAAGAACGAGTGCGCATCAACAACGAGGTTCAAGCGGCTCTTCAAAAGCAACTAGTCTCTTCCGGTCTCGATGCTAAACAGATTGAGGCGATTCTTCAAGGCAGGCGGATTGAGGAGTCTGATTCAGACGGTGACTCTGACCATGAGCATCGTCATCCTCAGGTGAACCTCAGCACTACCGTCATGGCTCCCGCCGCTCCGCCGCCCCAGGGTTACCCCGCGGTAGTTGAACGGCCAACCTACACCCGCATGTCTCTGAAGTATGTCGCTCTCGAGTCTTTAAAGGCTTTCGGTATGAATTATTTCCACGATCAGGTATGTAAAAATTCCGAGCTCCAACTACCCTCTTAGTCATCCGATTAGCACTCACTAACACTCAAATTAGGATCCCGAATACATTGTCATCACTCGCGATGTTCCTCGCCAAGAGCAAGAGCTGCTGTGGGAGCATACCAGAAGTATTCGCCATATGCAAAGATCACACCACCAGAAGGCTTTGTCCTCTTCCGAATCTCGCCATGAGCAGGAAGAAGACAACCACCATTACCACCATCACAGACACCGGAGCCACAGTAGTCACCACCGCCACAGCTCCAGTGGAGGTTACTTAACGTCGGAATCTAAGAGTGATTCCGGGAGAAAGAAGAGCCATACCAGAAGTAGATCGCCTTCAATGCTGCTGTACTTAGCTGGTGCTCGCTAAGGAGTCCGGACGATGGGGCATTGTATCTATCGAGATGTATTCTTTTCTTGGTTTTTATTCTTTAGCATATGGAATTAATGAATGATTCATGACCTGAATTATAGATTATGAAAACTTACCTGTAGAACAAAAGGTCACTTATTGTGATATAAGTCAATATTCATCCGCAGCTTGTCGACCTGGCAAATTATCATTTACAATCAAAGGAGGAACAGCTGGCATGACAAGAATAGAAATTTATTGATTTAACGCTATAATACAGTAATTTAACAACAAAAGAAATAAAAAAGATAGTAATACATAGATAGAAAGTGAGCTGGCATCAAAAAGTCTCGACTGATCCAAAACGAGGTCGTCTCTCTGGGACATCAAGGCTGTGTAACGTGAAACAAGATCCAAGAGTCAGTACTAGCTCTTCACAAAACTAAAAGACTCCATCTGGCAAGGAAGCACCCATATCTATTAATATTTAAAGATCGTGCGTCTTTTAGCCAGCTATGTAGTATCGCAGAGGCGCCAAATCATTGGCTTTATTCAACCTTTTGTTTCACAAAGACAGGCCGATCCATGCGACGGAGAAACTCTTCATACGCCGTCCACGCCAAGGCCGAGCTAAGAGCCTTTCTGGTAAGACGCAATCCGAGTCCATAGAAAAAGAGCGGATTCCGTTCTCCTGGAACATCTTTTGCGCTGTCTGGAAAGTGTTGCGGTAAGTCTTGGGTTGAAGTTGGATGCGGGTCTTGATCGCGTCGAAAGGATTCGAGATGGCCGAGCAAGCGGAACCAGCGGTAATACCGGCGGCAAAGTTGACGGCAGCGGGGGCTATGATGGTGGAAGTTTCCGACTTGGTGTTCATAACATTAAGCTTCCGCTTGAGCTGCTCGTAGAAGAGGACGTACATTCCGGCATTGGGACCGTCACGGACAGCTGTGGCTCCGAATCCCGAGAAGAACCCGCGAACCCCATGGATCTTGAAGATGTCCTTGCAAGCACACCAGATTGAAGAGTATGAGTAGTACATGGTAGACTCGTAGCGGACCTTGATGACTGTTAGAGGCATCAGGAGAAAACCGGCCAGTGTTCTCGCAGTCGCACCGGCAACCATATTAGCACTGTTCGATAAAGCGGGAAGAGCGGTCAATCTGTTCTTCTTCGATGGGGTTGTATTGAGATCTGCAGCTCTCTGGCGCAGCGTATGGAGAATGGTGAAGTAGATGGCCGATCCGAAGCCGGTACGCAAAGCGGATGGGACGGTTCCTCTCCATAATGATCCAACCTTGTTATCAGACTTAAGAATAGCCTTGAGATTGGCTGATAAGCTGTTCGTGGAAGACTGTTGCACTCTGGTCTTGAGGAGGTCAAGAGGTTGGAGAATAATGGCAGAGGTGACACCGGAACCAAGTCCACCGATGAAGTGGCGACCTGTACGGAAGTATTAGCATTACCATAAATACAGTAGGTCTTTTAAGCTTGAGAGCTTCTGGAACATACCAGATTTGGAGCCGGAGGACTGCTTAGGAGCAATAGGTTCCACAGATACCGATGCCATAGAGATGACTTATATGACGACCTTGTGAGGTCGTTGAACAAGATATCGAAAAGACAAAGATGAAGGGCTCTCAAGCTTAGTGACTTTAAGTGATGGCACTATTCAAGGACAGATGATGAGCAATAGTGAGATGACGAAGGAATGGCGACAATGATCAAAATGGTAGATAGTTGAAAGTTAACAAAAGACAAGATAGGCAAAAGATTTCAAGATCAAATCAATTCTGTTGACGTGGGGAGTATTTAAAGAGCTAACGTAACACTTGAATATAACTAGCAACTACGATGCTAAATGGTATGAAAAATGGCAGTAACTAAAATCATAATTCGTGATTTGCCAACTCAGTAAGGTGGAAAGAAGCTGCGCAAGCGACAGCGAAAGTAGTAATGGCGATAATTAACGGGACCAGCCCATGGTTTCCAAAAGCAAAATACTTTTAAGATTTTGGATCGCCTTTTCTTGCATGTATAGTACTTCGCTGAAAGCACTAAATGGCAGTTTATAGCGGTTTGGTAACAAGAGAGGGCGACAAGTCAATGAGTATAAAGGCAAGTGGAGTTTGGGTCGCCGGGAATCTTTTCTGTCGCAGAGCGGAGCTTGATTTCGAGGTGATGGTAGACGTAGGTGTATTCCGCATTGAGGAAATTAAGCGGGTCTCCATATTCTTGATCTTGCAGGAACTGGGCCAGTGGAACATGATGTCAGCACCATTAGATTCTAGGCGATGGGGCAACCAACCCAAGACAACTGGATGGAGGTTGTTTGTAGCATTGTTGCTATTATGATATCTCTTAAGATAATAACCAGATTACTTTTGTAGATTCAATTACGAAAACTAGGAAAACAAATAGGTCATACTACAAAATAATGGGTATAAATTACAAAGAAGTGAAACAAAGCACCGCTCAATTTGTCGGCGAATATGTTGACGTCGACGTCTTGCAGAGCTCATTCCCAGTCTTGAAGTCTCCCAAAACAGATTCTAGTCTCCCAGCCAACAATCTATGGCGCTTGACAACATCCACCCATTCCTCTTCATCCAGATCCGCCAACAAAATGCTGAAGTCGATCCCTAAACGCCCGAGACTTCCCGCGCAGTACAGAACTTGCGTCAAAATGCTGTCTCTTGAGGACTTGTCTTGGACTATAGGCAGATATTCTTTTAATGTATCAATGAGCATTTCAACGAGATGAAGGGTGAAGGTTGAGAGAGGTGCAGGGCCAGGTTGAAGGGGATCAGAATGACCGGACTCGGAATTCAGGGCAATGTCAGGGTTCGCGAAGAGACTCTTGTACATGGAGATGATACCGAAGCTCTGTTCGCGGAAAATTTCTATGTATCGTTTGAGATAGCGTTCGGTTTGTTGGCCATTAGCCCAGCTGCTAGAGGTGTCGGTCGAGCTTGTAGCTTGTCGTGTGCGTTCTTCATCGGCCAGAACACGCAGAGGGTCAAGGGCGTCCAAGGTGACCGCCAGAGTATCCAATCTACATAGAAGGAATAGAGTACCTAATGCCCTCTCACTAAAGGTGTGGCGAAGAGCATTCGATGTGGAGGTTCCAAGGAGTTGAACAATACCTGGCATGTCTGGTAGTATACGTCTTAGGGACCCCATTGCTCGCAACGAAACAGAAAGTTTTATGGTCGGCGCTCTGAGTGATACTAGCAAGTTGCAAGCAAGAGATTGTATAACTACTTTGGTCTGTGACAAGATTGATAGAACCAGAGGCGAATTCGGAAACAGTGTATGGATTCTCTGAACGTGACTGCTGAGGTCGAGAGCAGCAGTATGGCTTGAAAGCATAGCCGAAGAGGCAGATGACAGCAGTGTGGGGAGCTCCATCAAGTCAGATACTCGGTCGACATTGCGCAGCAGCAATAGAGCCTGTCGACGTTTTATGATAGTTTTATTGTCGCTAGCTTTGCTGTATGTTTCTGAAAACCGAAGGGCGGCAGTATCAAGTTGAGAAATAGCAGCCTTTAGATGGGCTGTACTGGAGCCCAAAAGCGGGAGACTAGTACGTAGGGAGGCATGGCGAGATATGGAGTCTATGATTGCCTTGTGCGATCGTTTGGACAAACTTTGGATCGTGAGAAGTGATGTGTGTGATGTTTGGGAGAGACGTTCGGGTTCAGTTCGTTCTAGGTCAGATACACTGAGACTAGTCAAATGCGAAAGATATTCGAGGCGTACATGGCTATTAGTCGATGGTGGTAGCTCGAGAATATCGAAAACCAATGAGGCCATGGCTTTGGAGACTAATAGGTATGGTAGATAACAATGGATGGTGGACAGGTCGAGATAGACAGGATCCAGTTTGGAGTTGACGGGGTGAAGTGGCAATGCAACGTGGTGCACTAGGTCCAAAGTTTCTCAGGGCCTAAAAGACCACTTGGCTTGTCCACTCCTATTGTGCTCTAGTAGGTACCTGTGTGTACAGTGTGGCCAACAATGCGCCAAATTTTGCACAATGACCTGGTGTCAATCTAATACTGTACGGAACTTCCTAATTAGGAACAACAGTCATATATATCGCATATATGCAAGTAGCAACTATACAATACAATATCCCAACAGAGACTCAAAACCCGCTCTACAGCATCCGTGCTTCTGAAGCTCTCATGTTGCCCAACAAGGGTTTACTGGCCTGGGATTTGATTCTGTTCCAAGGAAGTTTTGAAGTTGCGCCCAGAAAGGATGTCTTTTGCTTGCTATGAACTATAGGATTCACATGCAACAGCGGATTTGAGCATTGAACTTCTTTGATGCTAAATTTTGGGATGGACCAAGTATGATTACCTCCTAAGTAGTGGGAAATCGTCAAATTTCTCCTGACATCATTGCCCAACATCAAATTCGCCTGCATCTGGAAACTAAGCACCTGAGCTTTCCATTAGTCTGCTAATTAACATCAAACATCATTGGCGTCAGGCACATTTGTCAGCACTAATTTTAACCCACTAGGCGGCATCATCTGTCAAACCCGGCTGACTTTATCAAAATTTATCATCTTGATCATAAGGCTAGCTGTTAGTGCAGCTGTCCTTTGCCAACAAAGCTTCCCCCTCGCTTCAACCACCTTCGATTCGCAACGGATCATTATCCTTCAAACTCCCAAGATCCCGGCGCGTTCTCCAACCTTAAATATATATTTCCCCGTTGTCGACATTTAGTCTTCCGACCCATCTCAGTATCAAGGTGATTGCGAATATACATATTTCCATTTCGAACCTCTCGAATAGTCTTCTACGATGCGGGATCCTTTCCCTATCAAATCTATCCTATGGCTTTCGGAACTCGTACAGCCCATCGCTGACAATCTCCATCTGTCAACCCTTCCCCTCCACATCCACGAAGTCATTGGCTCCGCTATCCTCTACTCCATCATCTATTGGCCCATCTCGCCCTTGATCTCCCGCCTCTTTTTCTCCCAGCACTATTCCAAGCTGTCGCGTTCCAGACGCCTAAACTGGGATGCCCACGTGGTCTCTATGTTCCAGAGCATCTTGATTAACTCTATCGCTTTGTGGGTGCTTTGGGCTGATACCGATCGCAAAAACAATGACTGGGAGCATCGCATTTGGGCATACACCGGCGCCGATTCCATGGTGCAGGCTATGGCCACTGGATACTTCCTCTGGGATTTGATTGTCACTAGCATGAACCTCCACATCTTCGGTTTCGGCACTCTAGCCCACGCTGTTGCCGCCCTCAGCGTCTACTGCCTCGGTTTTGTACGTCACTGCCAGTCAACTATCTCGATTCTCATTCTAATATCCGCATTAACACATTCTAGCGCCCTTTCGTCAACCACTACTCCTGCATCTTCATTCTCTGGGAACTCTCCACTCCCTTCCTCAACATCCACTGGTTCCTCGACAAACTCGACATGACCGGCACCAAGCTCCAACTCTACAACGGCATCCTCCTCATCTTCACCTTCTTCAGCTGCCGCCTTGTTTTCGGCACCTACCAATCCTACCTCATCATGCAAGACATCTGGGCCGCCCTTGGCGTCATTCCTCCCACCGCATACCTTAAGCCCGAGAAGCTCAGTGAGATCCACCAGTTCACCGACTTAAACAGCGCTATTCCCGTTTGGTTAGGCATAACTTATCTCGTCAGCAACCTGACGCTTAACAGTCTGAACTTTTACTGGTTCATCAAGATGATCCAAGCTGTCACTAAGCGGTTCCCTATGACGGAATCAAAGATTAAGGAGGGCGAGAAGACAGTTATTGATACTAAGGGTATGTCGACCGGTGTCAAGGTTGCAGAAAAGGCCGCTAAGCGTCGAAAGGCCAGTATCGAGGAGGTTTATGCTGTTGCCAATGAGGCCGGCATGTAAATTGGATCATGCTCATTATTATGTGTTAATAGTAAGAACATGATCGGGGGTTTGAACAGGTATTATCTTTTATCGTTATTATGAGCTCTGTTAGCGGAGATTGTGATCTAAGAGGCTAAGAGGTCTATATACATTATTGGGACGAGTTTTAGGATATTGGTATATAGCGGTGTCTATTATCATTTCTCTTGATGGTAGTTTATCCGGGAGCGCATGTTTAGTTTTCTAGCGTAACATTTATGGGTTGTTTGCGTTATAATAGTATTAATTACAAATTCAATATCTCTACACTGTGATATCTTCAAAATACAAGACAAACTAGAAGTATAGAAGGATAGGAGAAATCAATGACCTGGAAATTAAAGCCATAACAATGTAATGCTCAATGTAAATGGAAATCAAGACAAGACAAGAAAATACAAGACAGCAACAAGAAAGATCATATAAGTATGAAAACAATTAGAAAAAGAGGCGGCGATAATTAAGAAAACGACCAACTTGCTGGCCAATGAAGACCCAACATCAAAGCAAAAACAAAATAGACCACTCTTAGAAACCGAACGGGTTGTCGGGAGCTTTGATTGCTGGTTAGCAACAGTTTCTGTATATTAGATACACATGTCATTATAGACTTACTAGCATGAGAAAGATTAGCCTTGCGGCCAGTAGGTTGCGGTGCCAACTTCTGCCCCGGCGTGATGCCGAATCTTACAGGAGGAGCAGGCCCCGTCTGCTGCGGCATCAACGGTGACGCCGGCCCAGGAGCCTGGCTCTGGATACCCAAAGCGGAAGTTTTTCCCGTAACCTGTGGTTGGAACCCAGTGCGTTTGGGCTCCAAGGGCTGAGGAAGGAACCCGGGACGGGCGGCCGTGATAAAGGGATCCTGTTGGGGAGGAAGAGACTGGAAAGGAGAAGGGGTCCCGAAAGCTGTCTGTTGGGGTTGAAGAGTAGTCATTTGAGGCTGCATGGTGGAGAAGCCGGTTTGCATGGGCATTTGCATGCCGGTCATAGCGGGCTGCATGAACGGAGAGGCTTGCATACCAGTAGGGAAGGCAGTCATGGGCTTCATCTGGGCTTGCATCATCTGCTGTTGTTGGGTCATTTGCTGCATGTATTGTTGCTGCATGCGGGCATTCTGGATGTCGTTTAGGCTAGTACCGGGGACCGCAACTTGACCCTGGACAAGACCAGTCATGTGGGTCATGAGGGGCATGGCCGGCGCAGGGAACCCACCAACCCCAGGAGCCGACAAAGGACGGCCAGGAGGGGGAGGGACAAGCGACCCAGCCATGCCAGTGGCGGCAGGAGCCAATGGTCTAGCCCTAGCTCCGGTGGCTTGAGTCTGAAGATTGGCAAAGGAAGGAGAAGCGCCTGTCGGCTGGGCAATCACGAGCGTAGTCGCAGCAGCGTCAACGGCAGGCGCGGGCATAACCGTCTTGGTAGGCTCCAATGGGGCACTCAGAAGCGAAAGCTCCTGCATCGACCCAGTCAAAGAAGTAGTCGGGGTAGGCTCAGGCCTCTTTTCCGCAACAGGCGTGGGAATGGCCTCGGCCTTCTTCTCAGCAACGTCCTCTGACTTCTGCTCGCGGACATCCCAAGCATCGTCATCAAAGCCACCACCAGTGCTCTTGTCACCCAGGGCTGGTGACTTGGCGCCACCATCGCTGTTGAAGGCTTCCAAATCAACCTTGTCATTTGCAACATTAGTCGGGGTGGGCCGGTTACGCTTAGTTCTCAACGCACCGCCGGCAGTAGTGAACAACCCGCCAGTATCATTCGGGTCGCCATCACCAGCCATCTCAACCTTGGAGGCGCGACCGTACTTAGAATCCAGCTTGCGCATGACCTTGATGATGTCACCTTCTCTCAGGCCAAGGTTACGCAAGACAGCCGAAGTGACGTCAGGCAACACACTTTCGTCCATGGAATCCTTGACGAAAGCCTGCGAGTAACGCTCACAAAGACCAACTGCAATATCACAGTCAAGGAAGAACTGGAACCAATCATACTCAGGGCGTAACTTCTGCACAACAGCACCAGACGGTCCGCTCTTGGCAGCTTGTCTGGCGCTCTTAGCGGCCGCGCGCTGGCCGGATGGGACCAAATTAAGGCCAGTCATCCGCTCAACATATTCCAAATCATCGACTGACATCTTAATAATAGGTACCGCAATCTTAACTCCGTTCATCTTGTGCAAATTAAGTTTCCCATCCTTGATACCAATGAACTGAGCGTCAACAGTAAACGACTTGGAACGATCGGTCCAGGTGCGAACACGAGCAGGATCGGGCTCTGGATCGTACATTAGCATACATATTTCATTACATGGCATTCACATTCTACTGACCGCCTTTGGACTTACTCCCTTTGGTCTTGGGTTCCTGGCTGCTTGATGAGCGGGAAGAGCTCTCAGGGACTCTGCTGCTCCGATGCTGCTCGGACTTGTTACTACCAGTTTCTCCAGCAAAGAGACTACTCTGTCGGTGAGGGAGGATCATGCCCGGGCCTACCTGCTGTTCATCAGCGCGCTTAGCCGTCTTCACTGCCTGTTTCGTCAGACGGATCTCCTCAGCACGGTTCTGCTGTGTAGTTGTCGCTCCGGCCAGAAGCCCACTGCGACTTTCGGGAGGCGTCAGCGTACCCGTGATCTCAATGTAGCTGCTGGGAACAACACCCTCCTTGCCGTTATTTATGCGTCGCACATTCCACCACTCCGACGACTTTTGATCGTCCATAATGATAACCTCATCGCCCTCCATAACATCGACCTCATCGTCACCCTGAGCCACAAAGTCATACAGCACCAGACCCAGTTTCTGAGACTTGGAGCTGGCCGCCATAATGACCTCGCGCAGGCCATTAGCCTTAACCGCGCCGGCCATCTCACCAAGAGCCCCAACAATCTCTTCCGCTGTATCCTTGGCGCCGGCATGGAAATCGACACTTTTGCTGGGTTTAATCATCTCCAAGAAAATGTGCTTTCCCTCACGCGAGTAGTGCGTCATGCGATCGGCTGTCCACTCCTGCTTAGGGCCGTTTTCAGGCGCGATCATGATGATGCCCGTCAACAAATTGATACCGAGCGTCGTCGGCATCTTTTTGCGCTTGCCGAGAATTGATGTCATCTCGTTGATGTTGTACAGATGATAACCACCCTGTACCTTGTGAATCTTGGACTGGCGCTTAGCCGGTGGCGGCGAATCGTCGACAAAAGAAACGGGCGAAAGCGGCGAGGGTGACAGTGGCGACATAGGTGGTGGCTCCCGGAAGCTCTCCTTCAGTGGGCTTGGCCGCACCGGCAACGGAGGACTTTGGGGCTCAACAGGGGCCGGTGGTGGCTGGGATCTGATGGGGAGTTGCGGCGGCGGGGTCGCGATGGCAGGAACTTCGGGAACTTGGCGCGACTGCATGGCATTGGCGATGGCGGTAGCAGCCAAGTTGATAGAGGGCGGGGCAAGGATGTCGATAGATGCAGGCTCAGATTCTGTCTCAGATTCGGGTACAACGGGAGGCGCCGGGGCCCTGATAGGGAGACTTGGAGGCGCCGGGGCTGCAAGTGTGGCTACGGGCGTCACACTAGACAACTCAATGTAGTTTGCCGGGGCAAATCCGAACTCGCCATCCAGACCAACGAGAATCCAGTCGGGATCGGAAGTATCGAAGACTTTCAGCGTAGCATCTTCGGGGAAAGATAATTCCTCGTCGGTTTGGCGGGTGTACTCGTAGAGAGCCTGTGCGTGTGATACGGGCGACGCCTATAGCAAGGGGAGAAAGATGTCAGTTCAACTATCTCAAAATTTGGGAATGAGGGGCGGGATGGAACTAGCTGTTGTGTGCCGTGGGGGTATGTGAATGCAGATGAGAGTGTCTAGTGGTACTGCAAGCTGTAGACTGTATAGTGTAGGATCACGGCACGGGTGCTTGTCGCGATCACATGGGAGAGCAGCACCCAATACTCCATATCTTAAACGAGCCAGATCTAGGATAATGAGAACTCCTAGATTCTAGAAGGTTTTCTTCCCTGGTTTGCGGATTTAAGAAATACATACTTCTTCAACGTAGTTATTCGGGATCAGGCCCGTCGGCTCATACTCATTGCCCGCGGCCTTCTTCTTCGCCTTCCACCACCCATCATCGCCGGCGTTCTCGAGGATAAACAGCAAGTCGCCCTCGGTGATGGCCAGTTCGCCCTCAGCCTGCGGAACGTAGTCGTACACTGCGCGGCAAACGCTAAGGAACCCCATTGTACGGTCGGGAAATTATACTCGTTGCGTGTTGCGGGAGGGAGTGATGATACTGAGATGGACGGTGAGATAGATGATCGATAATGTATTCGATTATTATGCGTAGGTATGTAGTCTGGGTGTATGTGCGTGTATAGATTCTCAGAGCAAACTGAACAGCTAGTCAGCGAGACTAACAAAGAGAGCAAAGAGTGCTAGTCACGACAATAGCTTCCCTGATAGCAAGGCGCCAAAATCATGCACGATTCGATTGATGGTCGGTCACCCAAAGTCTAGCAGCTTTGGTCGCGTTGAGATTAGTATGCTAGCTAGCTTCTAAAAATTTAGGGATCCAGAGTGAAGAATACCAACTGGTGTAGTCAAGACCCTCGAGGAGGCGGTTTTAAGATCAAAGTAGAACGATCAGATGCCTGGCATAGACGGCAAACAACAGCCAACCAACAGAGGCTATTAAGCGCAGTAAATCAATCCCATTACCATTAGCGTGGCTGTGGCCGTAATTTGGCCAGAAGCTGGGAGGATTCAATGGGGAATAAAGTCCAGGATACAAGGGACCTAGCCAAGCTCCGATGGAATTCTCGGAGCTTCAGGTGCTCAGGGGCGCTATAGGCTTGCGCTAAGTCCTGAGTTACAGTGGGTAGGATGCGAGACTCCGGATTAAGTGGGAAGAGGCAATTAGTAACGAGTGATGTGCAGGAAATACGTTGATTTCGGATTTTCTATGTTTTAATGATCTGATTAAATCGTTACTATTGAATAATGGACCCATTCCCATGAACGAATTCGTCGGGGACTCGATGCACAAACAAGTATCTCATGTGTAACACTATTAATTGGTCTGAGATGTAATTTCTCCTTTTGAGGGGCAAATAGGAGATAAGAGAAATTAAATGGTGGTAGGAAAGAGGTTTTGATTAAACACATCTGTTTTCTAGACAATAAACCATCACATTGATAGTCATGACACTCAGAACATACTGTTATCTTTTCGTTTTGTTCCCTACTATTCTTATATAGACTTATTTTGATTATTAAAATCTAGATATAAAGATTGTCACATGTGTTTTAAATGGTAATATATAGGGTTATGGTATATTAGGGTTAACATAACTGTACAATTTATTCTGTATTCTTGATATCATTACTACTTTAACCTAATTGAACCTACTTATTTCTCAAGTTCTAAAGCATCAACCACAGCAACTGATCCAGCGTCTTCCGCCCCTTTAGTCGCCCCTCTGGTTCCTCGGCTCTCAATCCCGGGGAAGATGGTGGGCTCTGGTGCTCCAAGTGGGGCCGTAACAGGAGCAACTTGGGTAGCTGGGGCGAGAACCGGTGTCCTCTGGGTGAATGCGATGTACTGCTGGAGACTATATATAATGGAAGTTAGTATCTGTATCACGATATATTTCCCTGGTGACATAAACTTACACTCTACGCTCCTGAAGCAATGTTTGGTAGCGGAACTCCTCGCGTCTGTTAGGAACATTGGTCTTGGCCATAGTGTTACCCTCACCGCCCTCCTTCATATAACCAGGGCCCAGCCATTGTTCCTTGATTGTGTGTTCATATCCACTCTGCCTGACCGAGTTTTTGGCCAATTCGCACATGTCCACCGGAGTCAACTTGTAAATTTGCGCAGCGACAGCATATTCCTCAATCAAAGGCTCCTTGGTAAAGGCAAACTGCAGTGGATCATCCGTCGACAACGACACATTGAGACCTCTCCGGAAGTATTGGTGGAACGGGTTTCTCTCGTACGCCAAGAAGAGCGCATTGTTACTGAGAGGTGACATGGCAATGCCGATCTGATCCAGGTAGAACATGTACTGAAGAATCGGGACCTTCCGCAGCAAGAGACCATGACTGATGCTATGGCAGCACAAAGCGGCAGCGGCCAAGTGCTCACTGTCACCAGCTTCACCACAGTGAGGACGCAAATGGAAAGTGTTGAAGCCGCGCTTCTTACGCCAGAAGTTAAGTGATGTCATGTTGGCATAAAGGTGATAGATCCAGTAGCTGTACGGCGGGTTCTGGCTGGAGTTCCACTCTCTGGGAACAGGGAACTTGCGGTAGACGCGGCGTTCAGGTTTGGACTCATCATCGACCGAATCGAAGCCGATGACACGCTGAAGGAAGATGTGAAGGTTGGGGTGGCTAGCGGGGTCCTTGGTAACCTCGAAAAGTGGTTTGAAGAAGTTCTCAATAACCGACTCGAAGTTGTCCATGAGACTTGAGGCTTTGTAGATGTCGAAGAGACGGGGAATCTGCACTAACCAACGGACGTTGTGAGAAAAGAGCTTGTTCTCGACAACCCAGTCGGCAAGGTTGTCCCACTCGTCTATGGCCTTGCCATAGATGGAGATGCGCCATTCAACCATTTGGTACTTGCTTGATTCCAGATCGGCAATGACTTCCTTGGTGATTTCGGCGAGGTAACGACCCTTGATAAAGTTGTCGGTCTTGAGGAAGATGGTACGGAGACGAGATTCACCGATAGGGTTGTACTTGAGGTTGAACTTGTCGAAGCGGTGGAAAGAGTCGGTGTGAGCCTGGCAGTGATAGTCAGTATGCAAATTGGCTACCTAAAGTGATCAAGGTATACTTACGTGCATATCAAGAGTATCGATACTGAGATCGTAGGCAGTAAGGTTGATACTCCGGAAAACCTCAGCCAGCGTCAAGTGTCTCCCATCACGGAACAGCACAACCTCATCCGGGCACTTTTTCATCTTGCTCTTGATGAAGCGCAGCAAATGTTTCTGGTTCATGCAAGCTGAGTGGTGAACATGAGTGTCGACCTTTCTCACGTTGTAGAAGTCTCTGTGCGGCACCTTCTTTGAATCGGCAATTTCCCGGTATTCGTTGGTAAGCATGTAAAGGTTGAACTTGCCTTCTAGGTACTGCAACCGTCTAAAAGCAAAACTCTTGCTCGGTCCATCCGAAGAGATGCTGACAATCCCGTCTAAGTCCATGTAGTATTCACGCATAGTGGGGACTTGGATCAGAGGTTGCTTATCGGCCTTACCCTTCGAATCGGTGCAGTAAACTTGATAGATACCATTGGCATCCAGGCCGAACGTCATCTTATCTTTCTCCGGAACGGGCAAAAGATCCTCCCTAACAAAATCCTCTCCGATATCCTCGCCCTGCTTTCTCTTCCTTGACTTCCGCTGCTTAGCCAGCGACGGCGGCCCCGCCGACGAGGCCAAGTTCGTAGAGGAAGGGTGAGCAGTAATCCACGAGGGCTCCGGAGGCGGAGGGTAAATTTCCCAATCCTCGGTATCCTTGGGATTACCGTCGGGGCCTTGATTTGACAGGTTCATGTACTTCTTTCTCATGTCGAGGGCTTTCTGGACCTTGATGGCGATGGCGGAAAGCTCAGCGTTAATGTGAGGTTCGGTATCATAGATACTGGTGTCACCACCAAAGTCGACAGACAGATGCTGGGGAGCTAGGGCAGCGATGGGCGTAGCAGAGGCAGCCTCGGTTACCGGAGAGAATGTAAGGTTCTGGGCATACCCGGGACTCACGACACTCTCAGGAATGTTGGTCGGGACGCGTAGCTGGGCGGCATGACCCTGGGGGCCAAACCCGTGAGCCATCCGATCCGGGAGCTGTCCGGTCACAATCGGCGAAGTTAACATGCCCTCAACCCCCTCATAACATAGACTTGGACTAGGCAACTCCATAGACGAGCTTAGGCTTCCGGGAATCGCCATGGGCACCGTAGTGACCAAAGGCGAGTGAAAGTTACGATGTTTGTGGTTCTGGAAGATAACCTTTGCATCTTCCTGGCTCATCTGCCGCTCGACAACAGGGTCGTAAAAGGCCGATCTATGGTGACGATCACGAGGGAGAATGCCGTCGGGGCTCTGCGAGGTATTATCATCACTGGGGATCGTGCCGTCAGGATTGGGGTCTTCGTTGTTATCAGAATTGTTATCGTGGCCCTCGTGCTGGTGGTGAACGGGCTCATCATCTTCGGAATCACCGTCGTGGAGAAGAAATTGGGAGCCTAGTTTAGGGTAAAAAGTGGAGATTTGGTCTGGTGATGGGAATCATAATCTGTGAAGCCAGGGCTGTGGTTAATAAACGAAGCGCGATACTAGAGAAATTTGATATGACGTCAAAGATGGTTGAACAGCGAGTTGTAGACAGGATTAGGAACTTGTCCTAGTTAAGTACTTACTAGTACATATCGTCATAAGGCAAGCTTCTCATGATCTACTAAATCTGTATATCACACAATAGATGAAAACTTAAAGAACCACTAGATATCGCGGAATCAAGAACAAGACTAAGCTTACCAGGCATCGCGTTCGAATGAGAGCCATGAGAAGTGCCACACATAACTAAATATACTAGGCTATAGTCTACCAGACAGATTCAAAGAAATAACAAGAAAAACTGGATCTCTAAATCCAAAACTTATTTGAAGATCAAGAGGTAAAATCAAAAGCAAGAGCCCAGAGCTTTATATACTTTTTTTCGGCAACTACGTACATAGGTACCTCAGACAGTCAGGAAAACAAGGAAGTCGCACCAAGTCAATCCCTCTATTTGCATGGCCCAATAAGACCAAACAAATCCACTTAAAACCACGGCGAGGAAAACGTGCTCGGCACCCCTCAAAGCAGCCTTAGTAGTCTCGTCTTAAAGGAGTAGAATATGGGCCCTAAGTTTAAGGGAAGTGCGAAGGATCGGTGTGAGCCTTGATAGAGCTAAGCCGCCGCTTTTGTCTCGATTTGTCTTGCAAAGAACGCCTCGATCCGGAGCCGGCGATTAAAGCTCCAGAGAGGCTAAACGGGATTCAAGCAGGGCATTGAAGATTCAAGTCCATATTGCTATGAGAACGTAAGTTCACTAGAAGCATGGTAACTCTTTGGATCTAACCAGAGCTAAAGAGTTATGCTATGATAATACATGTGGCAAAGGTGGGGTTTCCTTTAGCTATTGGTTGAAGCAATGGTAGGTAATGCAACAAAGAAATCGTATTTTCTCTTCTCCAAAGTCTAGACAGGAAAAAGTGGGTTGACGCGGATGCAATGCTTTGCAACACCACCATGCAGCCTCCCGTCTTCATACAACTGCCAGTGCGTCGGAATTCCTTTTGGTATCCAGGACTGACTTTAACCGACTAATAGTCATCAAAAGAGGACAAATATGACGAGTCTGAGAGGTATTCGTGATTTTGCAACCAACGGCATTCGCCGTGATCTGCCCATGTGTCATGAGAAATTGGCAGGGTCGTCGCTGTAATGACGCACATTCGGAGGAAACAGGGTGAAGGATCCATGTGAGAAGATAAAGCTAGGCTTCGGATAGTCCTTGACCAGCCGGTTTCCGACCAATGTCCCCGTTTTCCGTAAGACATTAAGTTTAGACCCCTGCTGTTTATTTTTTTGGGGGAGGGAAAAACGAGACTATAAACTTAGATTCACAGAAGAGGTCAAAAATAAACTCAATGTAGAAGATGTATCTAAGAGTATTAACGTGTACATATATCCATATATATCTTAGTAACGCCTCATCGCAGATAAATATCATTGCATCTTCGCATGAATCCAATGTGACCTTGATCAAGCCATCCTTCTCGTAGACTCATTCCGCCTTCTTCTGACCAGCCTGTGCCTCTTCTTGTACTGTTAACTTCACCGATTGTTTCTCCTCCTTACTCTTTACCACTGACGCCTTTTTCCTCCCCGAAGAATCCAACGAATACAACGCCCCCGACCCAAACACAACAACCGCCCCAACAAGCGTGCCAACTGCCAACTGATTCCCGAACAACCAAATACTCAACAACAAACTAACCAACTTTCGAATATTCAACACAATCGTCACGGTCAACGCCGTCGACGCGGCAGCAAGAAGGTTAACGCCGCGGATACAAGCATACTGCGTCAGGACGTTCAGAGCCAAGTGGACAATCTGATTAGGGACGGACACACTCAGAGCTGCAAGAGGGAGATTCGCCAGCAAATTCTTAACGAAAAACGAAGGGAGAGCCAATTCCATAGGCGGGCTATTAACAAGGTGGGAAAACTGGTCGACCAAGTTAGTCAGGAAAGGGAGGAAGAGGGGCAGTGAGAAAATATGCGAGTAGAAAAGATTTTCGCGCCATTGAGGGCCATACTTCTTGTAGGTTTCTTCGGTGTAGATGCCCATGATGGCGGAGAGCACCTGGGCAGTGAAGAGGATTATTAATCCCATGCTGAAGTCAGAGTGGTCTTCCTTGTCATCGGTTCTCCCCTAACAGATAATTAGTATATGTGTAGAACACTATCGACACCACATAATAACTTACCTTGCTCTGAGCATCCGAATACGCAGCCATAATCACACCAATCGTCAAAAAGATCACAGAAGCGACCTGAATTTTGGAATACCTCTTCCCCACATGTAACCTGCCAAGATCGTGGTAATACTCCCACCCGACCTCAGAATGATGTGAACCGGGACTGAGATATCGTAGCTAAACGCATGATTGTTCATCACATTGATGCTGAAGAACAGAATAATGTTCACCAGCCACCGCTTAATCGGCACCTTGTTCGGTGTCAAGAAAAAGGGAGGCCGCGTTACATCAAATTCCGAAATGTACCCAGTCACAGCAACGAAAAGAAACTGGACAAACGTCAAGAGGGTACCTATGAATCTTGTTAGTATACCTAAGCATCATCTGATAACCAAACTTCAACACACCACTCGCAGGTTCAACCCTATATCCAAAGTTAGCATGAGTCCAGGTTTATCAATCTCATAAATTCCATTCACTTACTTGATAATCGATTCCAATGCATAAACATTTGAACAGCACCCTCCAAAGATCAAACTCAACATAACCGCCACCGAAATCCAAGAAGACATCAACGACCCAATCAACCCCAGCACCCCCGTCTTTGTGTCCTGGTCCTTAATAACAACCCCCTTCACCTCAGTCTTATCGTCCCTCGTATCCTCTGCATTTCCAGCCAAGAAAGGTTGTTTATCTCCCTCCGGCACTGAGGATGCCGCTTTCGATGACGACCCAATCATTTTTAATAATGATATGTCCTCCAGTGATAGTGATAACCCTATAGAATGTTTTGTAGTTCAAACAAACGATCCTTCAGTCGTCCCGTGAATTGTTCGAGATGATATAAATAGTGGACACAGTTCACTATTTCCGTGGGTATGTATAATCAAAGACCCTCGACATCAAAAAGTGCTTTTCTCAACACGCTGTTGACAAACTAGAAAAACGACAACGAAACACTTTCCTCTTTTCTTAAACGAAAAAAGAGGGAACAACTCCCGCGTTAAATTTTTAAAAGGGAAAGCCAAATCACAGAACAAGAAAACAGAAATACCCTCACAAAAAGATATTAAAATCGAAATATCAAACGAAAATTAAATACTAAATAGAAAAGTTACCCGTATCGTATCCATAACTGTCTTCTACCCTCATCACCCACTATTTCAACCTCAGCAATCACTCACTCCCTCGTGCAGAGCCGCCACTACCGCAAATCAAATCCACCTTGTCTAAGCTTAAATCTCCATTCTATCCATCCAGTCCTTATCGTGCTTTGATTCCATGTAACCTCAGCTCTGACAATAAGAGTACAATCCCTGTAGATCCACCGTCGACTGGCCGTCATGCTTGTATCCGGGTTTCTATTAATCAAAGTTACTGGGTAACCCTAGAAGTTCAACATCACATGTCATTGTCTGATATCTCCCATAATGACAAATACTTTGTCAATTATGCATTGCAAGAACGATCAAGCATTTGAATTAATACTATAGCAGCATATAAAGCTACTGACATATTCTGCCATGTCATAGTTGTGATGCTCAGGACGCCACCTGGGGACTCCATCCCGAACAACTTAAAGAATACATTACAGACACTCACATTCGCTATCTTGTACATTGAAATTGACCTTATGAAATCTCCATTTATTCACACAAGCCGAACCCCAAATTAAAGAGCAGAAAACACAAACAGCTAGAAAAAAGAAATTGTTAGCAGAAAATTCAGACAGCTTAGTTTTCGACCACCTCTCCTCCATATCCTTACATTGTTGGTAGCAGCGATTGCGATGCTGTCCTCGAACGGATGCCAGCTCATGTGCAGAATCTTCTTGTGGAAATCAATCTGATCCGCATCCGTCTCCTTGCGCATCCGCTGGCCAGCCGGGCTGGTGGCGCGCGATCCTCCCTTCTTGCCATTAGGGCTCGCGGATGCATTTATCGGGGTTGGAACACCAATCTTCTTGGCCTTGAAGGCTGACTTATCCGCCTGCAAGACAATCTCTGTTTCTTGTTCTGCTTCGGACGGGTAGATCATGAAGTTGTTGTTGTAGCTACCCGTCATCACGTTCTTGCCGTCGCCAGAGAACACAACTTCAAACTTGTCGAAGATACTATCGTTCTCATAAGTGTCGCAAAGGCGGGGTCTTAGATGTTCGTGGATGGGTATCGTCTTGATAGGCTGTCTCTCCATGTTGACATCCCAGATTTTGACGGTCAGGTAATCTCTGGAAAGAATATAACGACCGTCGTTAGAAAATCTGACGTCGGAAATGGAGGAGATGATCTCGGAGAAGAAGGAGCGGGATGTTGGGTCTTCTTCTTGTTCGAACACTGCGGTGAAAGAAAAGGAAAACTCGTTAGTAGTTGTTCATGAAGTTGTTTTTCAGAGACATCAAGCTATTTTTCTGTAACTCACTTTTAGCGTGGTTGTCGCAAAGAGCGCTCTCTCGCATATCGGCGAGTTTGATGGTACCCTTCGAACTGGCATACATGAACCAATTGCAGCTCAGGGGATGAAACTCAGCCGCTGTGATGACCTCGGTGAGCTCTTCCATATTCGCGGGCTTGATATCGACAATGTTGAAGCTCTCATTCTGAATGTTCAGGTTCCAGAGGTTAATGCGCAGGTCGTCACTGCTGATAAAGGTTTCGCCATCACTGTTGACCGAAATGCTGTTGATGTGGTAGGCATGAGCATTGGCATAGGTACGGCGGGGCACCGCGGCGACAACAGTGTCATGATAGGTCAAGCGAGGAAGCTTCAGGTCCTTGACGTTTTTGAAAGCAGAAGGTCTCGCAACGACGGGGCCACTGCCGAGACCGCCGGGGGTTGGGTCAGATGACAGGTTGTTCTCGGCGACAACCTTCAACGACTTTTCGAAAACTTTCCATAATTTGATTGTCTTGTCGTTGGTAGAGAGGAGATAGTGAGAAGGGTTTTGTCTTTTGCACCATTTGATCTTGTTGATCTTTTCCTCAATCTCTAACGACTTCAAGTAGTCGAATTCGGGCTCGTGGGACTGGAATTCCGTGTGGAACTTGTATTCGCAAGTTTTCTTCTGTAAGAAGGATCAGTAATTGAATGTAGATCAAGTAGTCATAGATTGCATGCCAGGCGGAGACGACATACGGTTTCATTCCTCTCAAACAAGACAACACGACCGCCCTTGTCACCAGTTGCCAAATAGTTACCAGTATGATCGAATTCGACAGTGGAGATGATATCGGCTAAATCAAAGAAGACATGTTAGCGCTTTGTAAACGGTATTAATTACATGAAATATGGTAAATATATTCAAGTCGATGCAACGGAAACTCCAGATGTTTATCGCCTAGTGTTCATCGCAATAATAAAGTCAAGTGATTCTCAATAGACCGACTAGGGATAAGATTGATGACGGGCATGATAACGGCATCATGCGGGGCATGCGAGCGGATTTGACGGGGACAGTAGGCGTGGGTGATGCAATGCTACCAGAGCATCAGTGCAGGGCAGGGAGTCCAGTATCGATAGAGGATGGTGGCCGAATATGGGTTGGACGATATGTACTGACCTTCGGTAATATCTTCAACATCGCCTTTGTCACCAAAGCACCTAAGGTGAGGAGAGATTAGAACGTGATGAAGCTTACAGAGAGTCAGGTGCACAGTGACAACTCCCGCCAGATTTCCGGATTTCAGCGTAACCACCTGAGCCCGGTAGCTGACGTCAAGATCCGGGATCGAACTTGTGGTATCGGGACAAATACGTACTGGGTAAACTTCCAGGTAGGAACGTTGGCTTCGTTCTCCCCCATGATGACGGTATGTAGAGTGGGGATGGCGAATGTGGAAAGGAGGGGAAGAGGTGACGGAGGTAGAACGGAGGATGTAGATTGTAGACAGTTGAGGTTCGATTGGTGTCGATCTTGCGGGTGGAAATTGATTGGAAACTGGTGGAGACAAATATGGGAAGGCTGTCATTAATGGGCGACAGATGGCGGACTGCAGGTGGATTGATATGTTGGGTAAGCGGATAACAGACAGACGGATTTAGTTGTGAAGTTAAATGGGAGAGATGAAAATAAAGCTGGTTAAAGATGGAGTTAAAGAATGGATTGTTGTTGTGGTGGTTGTGATATCGATTAGCAGATGAAAAGAGCAAAGCAAAACACACGATAGTCGAGGGGCAAAATTCAAAGAATTCAGAGCTAGGTTGGGATTGGGGAGGTCAGGTCGGGAGACCAATGTGAGGGTCAGGTATGAGGGGTGCTTGCAGAGAACAAGGAGTGGGATTTTTGGGATGGACGGTCTATAGGCGAAACGTAGAGGAAAACCAGGTGGTGAGGAGGGGGGCTTATAGTGGATTGGTAGTTCTGACAGCGGCAGGCTAGGGACCTGAACGAGAGTCAAGGCTAGCCTCAGGTCTATTCGATTTCTGGCACTGAAGTAAGGCATGAGACAGAATACTGAAGTGGGGCTGTTTCCCTAAGCTTCTCAATTGGAACAAGGAGAGAGAAAAAGATGCATCATGATGATGGTGTTAGATTCTAGACCGCAGGCTTTGCGACAATGTTTATCGGTGTGAATGTTTATATAATGTACTCTAGTAATGGATATCATTAATTTGTTGATTTTTACTCTACACTCTAGTCTCAACGCCAGCGTTGAAAATCTACACGTGTTTGCAATGATCTAACTATTTTCCCAGATAATGAGGTCTTGGGAGCTTGATATTTCCCAGATAGCAAACTCAACAAGCACTAAGGATGTGTTATTCATGTCCAAATAGCTGCTGTTGATATTGATGAACCAGTGAGATCTCCCGTAAACTTACTCGCTGGTCCATAGAGCTACGTCTATCACTTCAAGACAATTTGTGTGACATGCAACCAGCAACGTTCAACTGACGCGAGTCAAACTCAAGGCTTTATTCTCAGAATTATTGCTGGTATGTTAGGAGTTTTTCTTTGAGCTGTGAGCTATTTTAATACTTATTTCCATTGGTCACATATTCAACCCGTAATGCAACATGGCACGTGGGAACTACAGGAGTTGTTGGCAACCCAACGTTATCGTGGTCAATATCGGGCCGCATCGAATCCACTCCCGGATTCCCGTAGAGTCTTACTTGTGACGTCGTACTACATAAATCTGCGTTATTGTCAGTCCCATACTACTTGACCGTCGAGGTAAAATGACCAGTCAGGCGCCTATTGACCGCTTTCTGTGGGGCCTGGGGTCGGGCATCGTGTGCAGGTATAAATATGTTGGGTACACTCAGTGTGATTCTAGACCTAAAATGAGTATTTCTCGATCACATCTGACAACTCGAGATTACTTACGTTGCCATGCATATTAGCAGTATCTTCATAACCGCGGTGGCCACTTGGGGTTCTATTAATGGATATCTGGCAACTTCCACTAGCTTCGTCCCAGCTGCAACTCCTTTGGTTGATCTCTTTGCTGTAAAAGAGACGCATCATGTCTGGCGAACACCTACCAATGCAATGCGAACGTCTTTGGAAGCTCCGAAGATCCTATATGCTGTCTGATCGGTGAAGTATGTGCCTATGATCAGGCCAATAACCCAGCTTGTTGTCCCGGAGGGTGAGTTTGCTATTCGATGTACCGATTTCATAGATTATGGATTCACTGACCGATATTTTAGAGCTGTTTGTACTGGACTTGCCCCTTCGTCCCGAAGTTCCGGGTCCAATACCCTTGCCACGATTCTGGAGAACCCGTACTTTCAATTCCCTATTTTGTCAACGTCATTTACCAATGTCGATGCTTGTCTCTCTGGGCTGTCGTACTGCACGGCGAACTACAAAACATGCATTGCCGAGCTTGGTGGCGTCGAGGTGACAGTCGATGGGTCTGTGATCACGCCCACCATGAATCTAGGAGTGACTGCCACAGGTATCTGCTCTAGTCTGAGTGCCTTGGCGTGTTTTGGAATGGATACTGCCGAATGCTCAACAACTGGAGTAGCGGAAAATGGGGTATTGATCGGTTATTCTGGAGGACAGCAGATGGTGATCCCGGGTCTTTGGAAGGTGGCTTTCTTGACGATGGCGATCGCCATGTGGCAATTATGAGGTGAAAGAACCCAAGCTCTAGACCTGTACAGTAACAACGATTAGCCAAAGCTGGAATTGAAATATTTTCGCTGCTTATAATTCATATAACTTTTTATCACCTGCTATTTTATTATTCCTGGGTTCAATACACTAACATCCGGAAGGAGCCCGGCACTTGTGCGACACGCCTCACCACTACCATACAATACAACTATCAGTGTCACTCCTTAGCTCGAGGTTAGCGTATATGAAGCTGATATACTTGAGAAGGAATTTAACCACTGATTAGAGCACATGCCTACAATAATCTTTTGACAAGTTGTCATGCAAATCCTTTCAAATAAATTGACATAACAATCAATGATACATTTGTCAATTGAAGAAATTAGAAGCAGGATCCAATTTCTCAACTCGGAAAAAGCACTTGAGTTCTATCTGACAAAATGTTGAATATTTGATTATAAATTCCCTCGATTGTTTGGGCTCTGTTTGTATAAACGTCATGATGTTAAAATCTAAGTAGTTTCTGGAAAGTGGAGCTATTATTTTGGGATTTGAGGCAAATATGCGGTCACATTACCTGAACCATGACAGCGAATACAAATGCCTCTTAGAGTCTAAAAGCATCGTGGCTGAATAACATCTCAGTTCCGGAATCCTGCCAAAACCAAATTGTCCGACCCATCATGCCGTAGCTGGAACTTCCCTGACAACTTGCTAACCCCGCACAACCGTCTAACCCTAGTCCTGTGTAAATTTCTGCAAAGGGTATTTTCAACATCACTTCATTTAAACTCTGTAGCCAATCGTCCATTCACCTCCTCAATATCAAACGCCATTTTCGATTAATTGTCTTTCCTAGTCTTACCCACCTATTCACTCTTTTATCAAAGCAACACAACTCGTCAATCCTTCTTCATCCCGTCACCATGCCGCCCCCCGTCCGTCTCGTTGTCATGTGCTCCGGGAGCGGGACTAACCTTCAAGCCATCATCAACGCCATCGCATCTAATGAAATTGCCAACGCTAAAATTGTCAAAGTCTTCGTTAACCGTAAAAACGCTTACGCTATCATGCGCGCCCAAAACGCTGGCATCCCTACCTTGTACTTCAACATGGTCAAGGACGGTTTCCACGCTGCCGGCGAGAAGAATGAGGAGGTGCTCAAGGCGGCGAGAGTGAAGTATGATGCGGCGTTGGCGCAGTTGATTTTGGAGGAGAAGCCAGAGTTGGTAGTGTTGGCGGGGTGGATGCAAGTTTTTACTGAGGAGTTTTTGAACCCGATTGATGCTGCGGGGTCCCGGTTATCAACCTGCACCCGGCCCTTCCTGGTGAGTGGAGATGATGTCAAAGTTGAATTGTTTCAGCGCCGACACTAACCATCTACAGGCAAATATGATGGCGCCAATGCTATTGGTCGGGCCTATACCGATTTCCAGAATGGTACCCTGGAGAACAACAAGACCGGTTGCATGATCCACTACGTCATTGCTGAGGTTGACCGTGGCGATCCTATCATGATCCATGAGATTGAATGCACCAAGGGCGAGTCTCTTGAGGACCTTAAACAGCGAATACACCAGGCGGAGCATGGCCTTATAGTGAAGGCGACAGCAAAGGTTGTTGAGGGATTGTGGCGAAGAAGAACTAAGAAATGGTGGTGATTTAGGTACTTGGGACGGAGTTTTGGATTTTGTAAAAATACAATGATATCATAGATAAGGACGGGAAATAAATGAAAAATAAAATTAAATAAAGTATTTAATCAATTTATTTCCTCTCTTTTTGTAATATATCTGATCTCTTGTAGTTACACAGAAAAGTTAACCACAGATTCCCCACTGGTTGAAGTCTCATCCACAAGTTCTCCAATCACCTCTTTCACCAAACATTTAAGCAATTTTGGATCATTCAACTCCAACCTAATGAAACCCTGAACCGCTTCTTCGACAGCCTCATACTTCCTTCGTTCACCCTCCGTCATCTCCGAATAAGTGGCCCTCAAGTCCTCATTCTTCCCCATCGCAACTATCAAGCCTTCCGCTCTCTGCACGATATCCTCATCCATTCTGTTTATCACCGCACATAATGTACCAAAGCTAGACATGCTTGGACCACTCGATAACTTGTCCAAATACACCACACCATCCTCAGAATTGGTCCTCTCTGGGTCAACCCTCCGCACTTCCATATGCACCAACGCAATCCGCGGGATACTCTTCAGATAGTCACCCTGAATAATCTCATGAAAATGTATAGCCATCATCAGCTTTGGACACTCATTTTCCTTCCTTCCAAAATGATCAATCAATGCTGCCAGCAACGCCGCTCCGTCATCAGACTGAGTCTCCTTACCAAACTCATCAACCAACATAAAACTTCTTCTCGTCGCCATCTTCATCGCAAACGCAATCCGCCGTAAGTTAATCGAAAATGCCGATTGATTTTGCTTGGAACTCTCTCGCGTCGATATTCTCGTCAAGATTTTGTCTGTGATGCCCACAAAAGCTGCTCCCGCCGGAGCAAAACTGCCGACATGCGCTAGATATACACATAACGTTGTTTGTTTCAAATACATACTTTTACCTGAATGGTTTGGCCCTGTAATGATCATCATCGTGGGCAACTCATTGAGCCCTCCCACCGAGATCAACGACCAGACATCATCGTCACTTCCCGTACTTCTAGCAAGTTGAGAATCGGTGGGGACATATGCAGGTATGACAAGTTCTTGAAGGGGGTGGCGACCGCCCTAAATCTGTAAGATGTTGTTGGTGGTCATTATGGGTTGGATCCAAGCATACTTTTGGGCGCAGATAGCAAGACCAACCATACAGTCGAGTTCGGCGCAAGATTCTGCGGCAGCCGTGAGAGCTTGTTCATGGGCGATCATTTGAATGGATAAGCCATGGAGGATTTCGATTTCGATGTCTGGTTATAATGTAAGTTTTGGAACCTAGTATATTCTGGGCACAGACACCTACCTGAAATCATACTGTACATATCTCCGAACTGCTCATCCAACTCATGCATCGCCTCATTCTTATAAAAGGCCCTTTCATCCGCTTTTAACATCTCCTGCCAACCCCCTTTCGTTGTCCCCTCCCCAGAGTACCGCGCCATCCTGCTCTCCGGATCCAACTGAACCACGGTCAAGAACCTCAGCTGTGGGTAAAAGATACAATTCGTAACGAAGTCGCGAGTCCACAGCGGAGTGGTTTGAATCATCTACGCCGCTATATCATTTAGCAAGTCCTCCATTCCATCATACGTTCTCTTGAGCTCATTCAGCTTGGTATTGATTCCATGGGCCACCACAGCTCTAGATATCATCTTGGGTCGTTCGAGGTCGACCGTTTTGGAGATGAATTGTCCAACTTTGTTCAACACGATGACATCGACTTGAGACAAGACCTGATAAAGAACCTGAAATGCTTCGTGCACCGAAAGCCGATGTCTCGCTTCTCGGATTGCAATTGCGCTCACACAAAACTTATGCAGTATTTCCCAAACTTCGCTATTACTCGACTCACATTCCATAATTGGGTCGATGCCCTTCCTAATTTGACCCAACGTCTTCCGGATATTTTTGATGCCCCTTAACACTTTCGTGATTTGCTTCAGAGTCTCTTGGCTACCGGGTCTCATAAACACCGCAATAACTTGTTGCCGATGCATGATAATCTTCATGTTCAGTAACGGTCTCAAGAACAATCGTCGTAGCTTCTTCATCTTTCCCAACGGAGACGCCGCCAATGAATGGAATAGCCAGTACACCAATAAACTCTCTTTAGACCCCGAATTAGTATCCTATCCGCCCCATGCAAGTGAGTTCGGATGCATTTCTGAATGAATCATTTATAGAGAAGACAAGGCGTCGACGTTTATAAACATATAATCCTTTAATGTGAACATAAAAATATCCTGCGGTTTCAAAGCCCCCAGCGTCTCTTGCCGTCTCCTCAGATCCGTGATCAAAGCTGCGGAACATTCAATCTGGCACTCTAATTTAGAACTTATATACGAAGTACAGCACTTGCACTAGCACTCAACTCACCGAGATACGACAGTCAAGATTCTCACAGTCGATGCCAAATACATCATCTGCACCGACAAGCAACTTTGTGAGTTTGCACCTATGAATCTAATGTTGCCTTCTTGGCTGCATTTGGTGTGGATGTCGCACAGAGCCGCTAATGCTCCATCGTACGAGAAGTCTTTGGGATTTTGACGACAAAGAATAACGGTTTCGTTTTCAGCTCCTAATGAACCAGTCAATTCTATGTCGGGGATAAGATGAATGACGATATCTTGTTACCTTGGTTCCTATTGTCACAATACTGTATTGATCTTGAAGTCTTTCTGTATCCATAGAGGAACCAAGATAATCGTTGGCTCGATATGCACCAAGATGCGCTCGACAAATGCAATATCGCCAAGTGACACATCTTCTATGATCTCCAAAATTCTAGATTCAAGCGAAAAGAACGCACATCCCATCGATCCATCGCTCCTCATACCAATCGTCATAATGATTTCATTCTCTGGAATATCTCGAAGAGCTGGTGTAGTATCACTTTGTCCTGTGATTGACGCAACTTGCGAACCGGCGGAAACACTCGAAGTATTCGGCAGAGGGGGGTGAGATTGCTGTGTTTGAGAAGAGCGAGGTTGAATAGCCTTGGCAGTCGGTCGCCTAGTGGTGCTAAACTTTATAACTTTATAACTTGGTACTAACGAGGCTTGCGGTAGATGAATGAGGTGTAACTTGTCTAGTTATGCTGAAGTGTTGACTAAAGGAGAGAAAGCCCCGGGAGAACCCCGTGCCGATTATGCGACAGATGTAGATTTTCACGGCATGGTTGTTGGTCATGAGACTCGAAAGTGAATGGAATTAAGCTTGAGAATGATGAAAATAGCCATCGAGAGAATCAAGAATGAAGATTCACGTAAGACCATCTATATTTTTACTTTTTCAGCATCTATGGAAGGCGCTCCGTACCACTAAATGAGAACCTGGCGCAAGTTCCTTCCCTTTTGAGTATAGTCAAGTTGTGTGCAGTGATATATGATATCATGTGATTAAAGAAATGACGATGTAGACATTGAGTATCGTTACAGTTCTTCCTTCGTTGAATACAAACACTGTCCTTCCAATCTATCTGCAAATCAAACTACCAGCCACACATCCGTTCTCCCCTTGCCCTTACAACGACTCCTTTTGCGCCACCCACTGCGCAAACTCCCTCCTCTGCTTCCGAATATCCATAAAACCCGGTCTCGACTCCAGAGCCGCAAACGGATTCCCAATAATATCATTGACCTTCGTCACATCCTTGACGAACACCGTCGGTCCCTCTTTCTCGATCTTCCCCGCCCACACCCTCCACGAGATCGGTCGGAGATTCGGGGCTGTCAGGATGAGCCCAAAGGTCAGGATGAGGGTGCCGATTAGTGTTTCTATGATGATGTCTGTAGGGAGCGATGTCGAAGTTGTCAAGCGGAGTGATTGGAGGGTTGTGTGTTCTTGGGCGGAGTAGCAGCTATTTGACCAGCTGTTAGCAATTAGTATTGAGGTGTGAAGAGATAGGCAAAACATACGCATGAGCAACTAGCACCAAGCCAAGCCCTGAAAGCGAATTCCCAATGAAGCCCATTATGTAGTATTATTTCAACTTATCCGATGGATACAGATAATTGTATATAACTAGTCGTGATACCGCCGACACCTTTGCGACAACATCACCAGCTAAGAGCACCCAAGCGGGAATTCCTGGCCCGCAAGGTTGCATTCCGCTTGCAGCCACTGCTAATTGTGGCGTTAACATGGGTGCTGATGTCAGAGTCAGGGTTGACTAGAGTCTGAGTCAGAATAACCCAAAACGGACAGATGATCGTGATGAATCGTGGGACAGTACAAACGCATCAGGACCAATTGCAAGCGGCCAGAAAAGAAATTCACTAGATTGAGATATCGCAATATCAATTTATGAGCATTGTGGATTCAGCGAATAGTACTAGTCATTATTGTGATGTTGGTATCATCAAATGCTATCATATTCTGCCTATTAGTTTGTAATAGGTCCCAGATCCGAGTGCAAAACACTTAGATATATGTGGTCAACATCACAAAAGATGACTCGATGGCATCAATAGAATTCAGATCATGGAGAGGGTCATGAAAATGAAGTAATGGAAGTGTTTTAATTTCATGAAAATAAAATAAAAAAATAAAACAGAAAAATAAAGAACTAACTTAATGCAAGTTCTACTACTTAGAGTATATCGTAAACTAAATAATTAAAACATGAAGTCATCATGGAAGAGACGTAAATCAACAGCCTAATGAGACTCGTGAGGATCTATGATATCTCTGAAACATTACTAACTCTCTTAATACAAGAGAAGAAAAACAAGAAAAAGCTTAGGCCCTATGCAAAGAACTCCCCAAAACGCCGCTTATTGACCCAAAATAGAAATTAAGGAATCAATGATGCCAATGAATAAACAGTAAAAACCCCAAAATACTGATGTGTACTTACGCCCGTCATAACAGACTGACCACCAGCTAGGCTAGTCGACAATTCTTAGCTGAACCCCTATCCCCGCGCCAAAATATTTCCCATTGCATTCCTATAGTTGTGACAAAGCTCAATGAGAACCGAATTTGTAGTCACCCAAAAAAAAAAAAAGTAGTTGACTAGAGCACCAAAAGTAGCCACCAATAGTTGACAAACTAGGCATCTAGCTCCCAGGTTGACCCCAGATAACTCATTTGCGGATCCAAGTTCATCATCGAGTCTAGAACCGTCATGCTATCGGGGGCGAAAGGGAACTCCCACTCATCAAAGTACGAGTGAGGTTGCACTGGGCCAAGATCCTCAGCAGAGATCATCTGGGGATCAATAACTGATTGAGAAAAAGAGGTAGTCGGCTCAATAACCTCGGAGCCCTCGACATTATGTTGCATGTTGAGAGCCGACGAACTTTGAGAAGCTAACGACATGCTGGAGATGCTGTCGAGAGGCAAGTTGGCATAGGTAGCATTGGGGTCAAAGTAAGCCGGCATGTGGCTCTGATCTTGGAAAGAAAGAGCGTACTCGCTGTTCGGCGCAGGAAAGTTCGATGGGTAAAAGCACGTTTGGAACTTGAAGTTTGGCTCTGGGCTAGGAACAGCAGTGTGGTGGTGTTGATCCATGTCATCACGCACACTGAGGGCAGGCGCATGATCACTCGAGACAGGCTTGAGCGATTGGCTGCGAACCTGCTGGAGACGAGCTTGGCGTCTGTGTGAAGGGGAGTCCTCGATAGAGGTGGGTCTGAGGAGGTCCATGTCAAGTTCACCATCAGCATCAATGTCATCATCTTCAGCGGGGCGCTGAAGGATAGCAGGAGAACTCTTAGATGGGGAGAACTTGTAATCGGGGTGAGCAGCCTGGTGATTAACACGCTCAATCCTAGCCCAGCAGTTGAATTTTTCACGGATAGCCATGGTCTCAATAGCCCAGGAGTCGCCGCAAATCTGAGAAACGACTTGATGGTTATTCTCGGTGACAACAACCTTGGCCAAGTTCTGGTAAGCCTTCCGGTAAAGCATGAAGGCGTTCATGGGACGCTTAACCTTACCAGGGCTCTTGCTGGTTTGGATCTCAATGTGGCGATCGGCATAGGGACGTTGCACAAAGGTCTCAATGTCATTAATCTCAGTTTCAGGGAACTGGAAGGCTAAGGCACTGAGGGGCTGCTCAAGTCTGCTCGATTGACGAGCAGTGCGAGACTTGGAGGGGGGTTGTCTCTTTTTGGTGGGAGAGTTCTTCTCGATGGAGCCGGAAAGGACAACAGAGGATTTGGGAGTGGAATTCCGTTGAGTCCGGAGGTTGGGTCTGGAGATAACATTCTTAGAAGTGTGAGCCTTGGAGAGAGGAGAGGCCATTGGAGTGACGTAAGGGTGGAACTTTGTCTAAAAAGGTTAGTTGCTATTTAAAGAAGGAATCTAGTGAAGATAACTTGCTTGAAGAATGGTGTGCTCTTCTAAAAGATCCAGGTAGCTGATACTGGGAGCAGAAGTCTTTATATCAAAGAGATGTTAGAAATTGTGATAATCCTAGAATAATCCTGCGCTCATAAACTTACAGGTTGGGAGTATAAGCTCAGGTTAGGTGGAGTAGAGTAGCGAGGGCGAGACTGAGTCGAGTCTTGGTCGAATGAATTCTTAAGGAAATGCTGAAGTTGAAGGGTAGAATCGTCCAGTTTGATGTGATTAGTAGTAGCAGAAAGGGCTGGAGAAGGGGTCCGTAATGAGCCATAGTGCGGAAGCAAATGGCAATGAAGGTATTCAGACCGGATACAAAGAACGTATAATAAATTGGAATTGAGTAGAACAAAGTATGTGATATATGACAAGTGATAATAATGAGTGAAGTCGGTTATGATAAGTCGGGGTCAATGTTGTATGATATCTGTTCAAGACTCACTAAAAATATCGAGGTGAGGGACAAGAGAGAAATATCCGGGACAAAGAACGGAGGACATGACGGTCTCATAAATAGAAATCGGAGCGGCAGAGTAGGCCCTGGATATATGTCAAAATGACAGTGTGCATGTAGGTGATAAGGCTGACGGCCAGGATGCTTTGAATAGAGCCACGCCGCCTAGACCGATTGTGGGGGTCCCATCTTCTAGTTCAGGAAACGGAAATGAAAGAGCACATTAGTCAATGGCGGGGTGTGTGTTCTATTGTCAGAGATGTCAATGGCGGAGACTAGACCTCTAGTAAGCCTATACAAGATGGTGATCATGGACTATTTGAAGTGAGGCAGTACAAACAAGAGTGCATTCAGTCTTTGCATGAAAGTACTTGCGTATAATGCCCCAAAAGTGTCACCAATGCACTTGCGGAGGGCCACACCCTAACACCCTAGGGATCTCGGGTACAGAGCTTCGGGAGGGAGGATGTGCTAGAAGGTGAATTTGTGATTGCAACAGAAAGGGTCAATGTCTGCAAACGGTATAGTCTTAAAAGTTATTGAGGTCAATAGGGCGAGCTCGTCGTTGAGACAATCAGAATCACGGAGGGTACGATCAAGATATGGCAGCTTGGGTCATAGCTTGAAATAAAGAGAGGGTGTGGAAATAGATACGATATCTCATCGTTATAATGTGTGCTCGATGTAGAAGTTGGTTGTGATTCTAGTCGATATGTCAATAACATTTGTTCTCAGTGCCCTTGGCCTCAATTGTGTCTGAGCCTGCCATAAGGTGTCATCCAAACAAATGCCTCTATTCATGAAACATTTATCATCAGCATCGTCATATACTTTTGTCTCGCTTTAAATGTTTCGCCTGGTGGGTTCCTTTCGACGGGAAGCCTACCGCTTTAAATCTGTACGGCTATCAATGCAACGCCACTCCGTAAAAGGTTAAATCTCGATTAGTGTTACCCTCGCCCTCATCAGCTCCCTTGATCCTACGGTTTACTTATTCCCAAAATCGCAGATCGACCAACCGCGGTTTGTCTTCTCATATCTGCCCCAGACGATTGAAGATTTCAAAGGAGCTCTCGATGTGTGGTACAGAAATTGTAATGGTTGGGGGCTAGACTTCTTAAAACAAAAATTGTAGTAAGAACTTAAGTCGCTGATTATTATTTGTTGAGTTGCTTGGTATGTTTCATGAACATTCGCGATTACAACACCATGTCGCAAGCGTAGTGACTGGAATATCCGAAGAATAGAGTTGTCGATAGTTTCACTTCATGTGATCCTTCGCTCCATGACGCACGCGGGAGAGTGGCAACTCCTCAGATCACGGGTGACACAATCAATTATCCCACATTCTCCTGGGCTAATTACCCCCTGTTGGTTTTCTCTTCAATTGGCTGTTTATCGAACAGAAATAGGAGTTGTGATAGTCCCAATTTAGTCTCTGATTGCTCTCATATGCACTTGCCCTTTTCTACCAACTTTGATTGCACCAGGGTGATTGAAAGTAGTAGCTTGCCACCTCTGATTGGCCCAATTACACCTCCAGCATGCTAGGGATATGCTTAGCGTTCCTTCCTGTCTGGCCGACCATATCTTACTATCACTATTTGGCGTAAGAGCATCCACTTAAAAACCCGCCCTCATCGTGCTGATCGGGGCTCCGTGTAGGTACGGCAATTGTATGCTTCCAGGTGACTAATAGTGGTCTATTAGCCTATGTTCCTATCAAATTTTAACTTTTGAGATGAGTGTTACGCGGTAGTAGTTTCTATCCGTCAGTAAATCAGTAGTACCTTCCTCGCACCCCCGACTGTGCCACACTGGAGATGACTTTCAAAGTACCGGACAAGTACCGCATCTTGATGTACCTCTTGTCTCCACACACACACACACACACACACTCACGCACGCGCTTGACCGCTGCCCACTAGCCAAAGAACCCTGCGGCGTAACCACCGACGAACCATTTCAGTGCCTCAAAATAATGTGGGGTCTCAAGATTGTGATAGATGAATAGAACGGAGAATAATATTTAACAAACCTGCCAGGCTGTGAGAATAAGTCCCTCCAATGTTATACTATCCTACCCATTTGCAACCGTCACTGTGCATAGTAATAACCAAGTCCTTTTATTTTACAGCGGTTCTGAATACTCGAGACTCTAGAACCGACCCTCCGTCATTCCAAGTTACGGACCCCAAAATCCCAAACCCAACCTTTTATCGTTGGTTGACATGAGACTTTCAGTCCTGTCCGTATTTTTCTGGAGTGCCTAGGCTTTTGCCCCGCTATGTTTGCTATCTGACAATTGGTCATCTGCCAGTTCAATCCATCTCGTTATTTGTCAACTTGCATCACCTTCTTTAAGTGCTGGCCAGTGGCAACAAACAGTTAATACAACCATGGAATACACTAGAGCTCTCACAACCTCCGAGCATAGGAAGATCTTGAGCTAGTTTAACGGCCAGATATCAAATAGTTGTATGAAGTTAGCTCCACAATTATAATACTGATTAGTGTATGTGTAATTATATAGCTAGAGGCATTTGACTTTCGTAAAAGCAACCGCTCTGATCGTTAGACTACATCCTTCTAGCGCCTTTTGGCTTGTCTCACAAAACGAAAGCATTACACTGAGCTAACAGAAGCTAGCCATCACCACACTCCTCTATCTCAACATGCCAACATCACAAGAAACCCTCTACTTCCAACACCTTTACTACAAACACACCGGTCTCCTCTCCACATCTCCGCCCCCTCTACGGATCCGAACTATTCAACCTCAAAACCCGGAGCATGTTCCCATTCCAGTAAGGCTCCCACCAATCCCCTGTTTCTCAATAGATATACTCTACACCGCAATGATCAGCAGTCCACACTAAGCTCCCAGAAACTACTCCGTGATGGCTGTTCCAAAGACCCCGGCACTCTATGCGACACCTGGTTCTTGACTTGCAGCTGTCAATAGCTCAATAAAGCGAGATTTAAATAACAGCAGGAACTTTACCTAAACAATACACATGATGGGGTGAGTCTGTTTTCGCATTCGCTAAGGTCTGTCTTGTTGGGAATTTATTAATTCTATATTTAAGGATTGGAGTACGGAATATGAGGGGGTCTGGAGCCAAGTACTCTGCACCCTAGTGACGGTTCTGAAATCGTAATAATGAATTGAGGAGCGCTGCTGAGTTGTAGACAATATGGAAGAACCAATAGTAGTAGTATTATGACGGAATATACTAGGCACTCATTGTAATTAGTGTATTGGGTATTTACAAATACTAGTGGTTTTATACCTACTTCCTAAATAATCTGATATACCACCATTCCATAGTCCTATTAGGTAGAAGCCATACATATCACCTTTTCAAAGAAAATAGCAGCCAAGTCTAGCCCTTTTTGCTGTCTCGTGATGATCAGCCTAAGATTTGTATCTGATATCTCGAGAAATGTCGTTCACGTGCTGCCGTGGGAGCCGTCTTATGCTAGTGCTTAACTTAGACGAAACTGAACTCTCAACTCTCATTAGTCCATTTGCGAATTTGTCAACGCTAAAACCTCATGTGGCAAGACATCACGAAAGCTAACTTTATTCATACTAGAATACCCATCGCTGCCCTTTGACGTCACATTAACTCTACCCGTCTATTTGTATTCGTATTAAATTACTAGTGGTTCTACAGGGTCTCATGAGGAGCCGAGTCCATCCCTCTAAACATCCGGTTATCAAGACGACCGTAGAGGCCTTCACGTGGCAGAATTGCGCTAGAATTTATGAAAGGTAGGGATTGATCGAGGTTCTAGAAGGCTTACGATAGAGTTATCCTTCAATGAAACGTCATTACTACTAGGCAACGGATCAAAAGAGGCCATGAAATGTTGTGTCTTCTAGTGGAGAGATATCGTCAACGACAAAAACTTCATTTATGAAACACCTCTTTGGAGAATTGAAGTAAAAACAAATATCCAGCCTTCTTGATCTTCTGTAGTCGCCATCACCGAGAGAGACTACAATATCCGTACTTTCTCACACATGCATGCATCTAAATTCCATTCAGACTCGATTCTACCAAAGACAAATTGCTATATTTAGAAATACTCGAAATCTTCCGGTCGGTGTGATGACAGACCCCTACCAAGCCTTAATATCAAAGAACTTTTCCTTTCTATTTCCTCTTCTTCTTAGCCATCTTCAATTTAGGAGCTGCCATCTCGAGTCCGTAATTAGAATAGAAACAAATAAACTTAAAACACGGCTCCTTCTTTGTAACTCTGCCCTCCATCTTCACTGTAACCCCAGATACACAATAGATCTCAAAAAATACAAAAGAGATTTACTTTACGCCTGCATCTCAACATCACCGCTGACCGCCTCACCACCAGACTCCTCCTCTATCGGAGACGAAACCCGTTGGAAATTCTGGCTTTGCCGACGCTGCTCCTCTGTCATCTTCACGGGGGGCGTCAAAATAAGCTCACGCTTCGACGGCTCCAACACTGACGGCGGCAAAATAGACGAAGTAGAGCCCTTGGCGGGCATCTCATTCTCCGTAATAGGTACAATGGGCGTGTTCTTCAGAGGTGAGATCCCAGCCTCCGCCGGAGGTAGCGGCGACGACGGAATATTACGAGTAGCGGGCGATCCGGGAGATGACCCCAAGTTCCCATACAGAGACTCTTCAAAAGACATAGATATACGCCCAGGCGGAGGAAGCACATTGTCCCCCTTGGGCGTTGGCAGTCCGCGTGACATAGGCGTGCCCACCATGAACCTCTGTGAACCACCAGACCCAGGTACCTGGTCATACACATGACTCAAGCCTTTTCCAACAGGCGTTTCAGGGGCAACCCGCGGGGTAGAATCATCCCCAGGAGTTTGAGCACGATCCGAGAGGTCATGTAAATGTCTAGAGGCAAGAACAGCCGAGTTGAACCCGTTGGTGTTATGTCCATTTTTAGTGATTCTTGCCCCGTTGCTAGTATCGGGGAGAGAGGCAAATTTTTTTGTTGGCGAAGGGGGGGATTGATGGTCTGACAAGGCTGAATTGAGAAGAGGCTCCTTTGAGATAGAAAGGGCAGAGGGTGACCGCTTTTGGTCAGAATCCCGATTTTGAGATGACAAATCGTTTGCGTTAGAGTCGATCTCGGATTGGGAGTGTATTGTTGCAATGTTGTTAGACTCGGTGGTCTCACCACCACCGACCCTAAACTTGATAATAGTCTTAGGTTGTGCTTCTTCTTGTTGTCTCCGCTTGCATGATGAGCAAACATAGTGGAAGTCGGGGGCTTCAGCTTCTCCTTGCGTCACACCAACACACTTGCTGTGTAACCATATATTACAACCCTCACACGCCAGACTATGGGTACCGTCATCGATTTGGCCGTGAACGCCGCAGATACAGTCGAAGATCCAGTCCTCGTCATCCTGCAGAGCTTCAAGCGCTTGTCTTTGGAGTTCAAGTTCGGCCTGCAATCTGCGCCCAGATAATCTCTGCCCTTCACTGGGGTTCGGAATAGCCTCCAAACGCTGAAGCTCGGCCTCGTGGGTGGCACGGCGGGCACCCCTCTCTTTCATCCTCCGTTCCCGGGCTCTGAGGCGCTGGTCCCGCTCCTTGTCAAGCTTAGCCTGGGCAACGGCCTCCTTGCGCGCCCGGATTTCCGCTTCGTGCTGGTGCTTCTCTTCGACTCGAGCATCCTCCTCGGCCTTCTTTTGTTCATGCTTGACGGCCAGGCGACTGGAGCGCTTGGCATTTGCCATCTTCGCCAGACTTTCAAGTTCGCGTTGCCGTTGTTCCTCCTTACGTTTTTTAGTCGTAGCTTGTCTCTCGAGAATGGGCAACAAATGCTCCTTAATTTGGTTCCGCAGGATCTTCTCATTTTCGTCCTTGGTCTTCTCGATTGTGGATAAGAAGTACATCAATTCCTCGTATGTGACAGCAATGCACTCCCACTTTGCGCCACCAAGACCATCGTCAGGGACGACCGCACTAGTAAACTCCTCTTTCATCACTGACTCGTCATTTTCTTGGTCCCCGGACTCAACACTAGCAGCCTGGGTGATGCGCCGTCTCTTGCTTAATCTCCCACCATTTGACTTCGCTTTCCGAGCCTTCTTCTTGACCGGCTCGGGTGGTGGGGCACATTGGTCATCCGGTATAACCTGTTATCGTCCAACACAAAGTATGTGCGATCATCCTCGTCCCATCCGTATGGTTCAATACGCCATCCCAGATGATCCGTATCCTTGAGTTCAGTCATGCGCTCGCGAAGCTTGTCAGCGTTGATCATGACCCATTGGGTCATCTGATGTAAGACTCTGAGCTTGGTTGCAATGTCGAAATCGAAGAAGGAAGAAGGCTCAGCCTTGTCACCGAAGGGATTCTTGTCTGGTGACTTGTAGAGATACTGGCGGCGGGTGTATTCGTCAAAAATTTCGTGATTGAGGCCTCTATGGGAGGACAGGTACTTGAGGAGGCAGAGGCCAATGTCGAGAAGAACGGTTGATCTAGGCTTGAGACATTCCATCTCGAGAGCCTTTGCTAGATGTTAGTACATAATCTGAACACAAAGCTTCACTATAGCTTCACTTACGTCAACATCGATCTCATCCGAGATCTTTACCACTCTGCCAAATATATAGATCCACTGGCAAAGATTGGCAAAATGCCAGTTATTCCGGATGGCCTGGACAGCTGCAGGAGGTTCTGGGGGTGGCATGATGGTGACTTTGCTAGCCGGAGCTCCCTTGACAGCAACTTTTTTCGGGGCCGGCGGCTCCACCTCCACATGGGGCCTCTTACGAAGAGAAACCATGATAGTGATTTGAGTATTCAACGCTTGAAAGAATTGAATTGGTGAAGTTTTTATGTGAATTTGCGTTAGAGTACTGACTCTCAAAGATTGATATGCAAGTTGGAAATTCGAAGTTGATGGCAACCAATTAGGATTGAATTTCGATCTTGAATTTGGATATAGAGAGCTCGTCTAGACAAGCTTGGTCTAAATTTCAATGGCAGTTGACTAGTCTAAAAATTAAAATGGGGAAGAAATAGACAAAGGATGTCTCTAAATTAGTTATCGCTGAGCACAACAGTGACCAATGACTAAATCCAAGAAGACAACGGTTATCACGATAGGAAAAATTAATGTCAAAATCTATGATGTAGTAAGAGCGCGTCAATGAAACGCGCTTATCCTGGATAATCCGATTGCCATGCTGAATTTGTACATTCATCCTGCACAAATCTGCAGCTCATTAAACAAGAGTTACATGGGTACATTTTTGGGCATAGGGTAGTAATTTGGCTTATGTTATCGGTGTATTATATCCTAACCCTTATGTTTCCATTAAGACAAAGTGACTTGCGTACACAAATTGATAACCGAAAGGTGATGATAATTTGCAAAATCACATGTGAGACCTCATTTGCAGTGTCAATGATGTTTATATTGACCAGAAAATCGGCTAGCTTGGAAGATAACAAATGGATCCCTAGCCTGTAGCTTAAGAAAAAAATTAGCAAATGCTTTTCGAATCTATTGTCACTTGTCTCTTGTATGACATCGAGCTTTCGCATTGTCCGAAATCATAGTCCGAAAGAAGAAGATATTAAGCGACACTGTACACACACTGTATAAATATAGACTGTAGGAACCATGTGCATGTAGGAAAGAGGATGACAATAAATTCTGGGTTCGCTAATGATTTCTGGGTTCCACCGCTCGTTACTCTCAGTGGCTGGATTGCTGGTTGTGCAGGCCTCTGAGAGAGCGCCTTACAATTCGGCTTGCACAGCCGTGCCGAACAGCGACCAGTCCTGGAGGTCGTTGCTATAATTGGAAGTTGAAAGTGGCTGTTCGGCAAGGATGGCCTACTATAAAGCCGTGTTATCCCAAATTTTAGTGCACGGTGAACATTATTGACGTTGATTATGATGATACCAGCCAGACCTCCTTTTGAGTGGTGTTTTTGAAACGTGAACAGGCGAGGAGATCGAAGATCTCAAGTGTTTCAGTAAACTCCCAATTACTCGTGGTCGCGCGTACTACTGCTTCAAGCTAGATTCAGTTTCTCGCCTTGTATTCTTTTTCCCCCTATTTTATTGCATCGCGAAGCCATCAGCACAAGACGGAGCACAGAATCGCATCAGCGCTTTGATAGCCTGTCCTCCATCAAAATCTCGACGGTCTGCTTCGCCGAGATCATTGTGTTCCAATCTGTAGGAGACCCGCTCATCGCATCGGGAAAAGTGTAGCCGGGAAGCCCCCAGGTTACCTTCTTCCCCCTGCTGATTTCCTCCCATCATAAACTGCTGCCTCCACAAGATTCTGAATTCTAACCATATTTCTTGGCTTGGTATATAGCGGAAAAGAACTGGCCGAACACCAGTAACCTCGTATAACCAACTCATCGCTATGTCGCGCTGCTGAGCAGTTGCCAATCACAATCGTTTCTGTATCTCTTACCATCGCTCACTTGTTCTATATCATCACCTCTTCCATATCTTTAGCCTTTGAATAGTCACGACCTTTTATTTCCCGAACCCTTCAGTGGGACCCCATCAAACCTTCGTTTTGACGACGATGGACGATTACTTTAGTCTTCAAGGTGGCAACCAACGGTCAGGAACGCCGGATCGTTCCGCCAGCCAACAAAATGCCAACGCCAACTCTACCCAGACGCCATCAAGACCCAACATTGGCCTCGTGATTAATGTCACCGGAACACCCACCCAGCAACAACGACAACAACAACAGACTCAGTACTCCGATTATCCATATCCTCAACTTCCGGCTCAGGGCTCACTTTCAGGACCTAGTAGTCCTCGCGTTCACCCTACCCCTCTAGTACCTCCCTTGACAACATCATGGACAGCTCTGTCTGGTATACGCCCGCCGAACGTTTCGCGACGAACCGACAATTCGATTCAAGTCTCACCCACAAGCTTTGGCGTCCCTGGGATGAACCATTCCACAACGTCACTATCTCTCAGCCAAGAGCCCGGTCGCTATTACGATGAACCCGAAAACGAGTCTGATGCCGTGCCGTTGACTTTGAGAATACAACCCATATCCGGAAACAGTGCTACCCTCCAACCGCAGTCACCGATGGACGGTATTCGTCGGGATAGTTTCCAGACTATCGCCAGTTTTGCCACCAGTCCTACGAACCGTGGCACCCAAATGCTTTCTGTCGATGATGCTCTTAGACCAAACCGCTTTACTGGCTATGGAAACTCCTTAGCGCCTTCCGATTCCGAACGCCGGAGATCCCGTTCACCCTCGGCTACTGGCGCACTGCAACGAGCTGGGTCTGTTATGCGCGCTGTCTCACAGCGTGTTGTCAATTTGTCTGGTGAAGCTGAAGTTGTTGAGCAACAGAGATCACTGAACCGGAAATCAAGAGTCGCATTCGAAGGAGATGAACGCTCAAGTGCCAGCCCTCAGCCTTCCACCGTTATGCCGCCTTTGCCATCGAACAACTCTTATCTGAACCAGATGTACCCGCCTTCCCCGAAGTCAGAGAAGCTTCAGAACCCGTTCGACGAGCCTATCATAGTGGATCCACGACCAGTTGTGATTGCAATGCCAAATCCCCTTCGTGGAAAAAGTTTGGGTATCTTTGGTGCAGAAAACTTTCTCAGAAAAAGGCTCTGTTCGTTGTTAGTCAGTCCGTTGACCGAGCCTTTGATTTTACTTCTCATCATCGCTCAGCTTGTACTGCTAACTATTGAAGCAGCTCCTAACGTTTATGATGATGGTCGTGGGCGTCCGGAGTTTTGGGGTAAGAGCAGAATGGACTGGGCCTACCTCATCATCTTCGGCATCTGGTCTGCCGAAATGATTGCACACATTATCGTCTCTGGTTTCATATTGAATGCACAGGAATATAGTACAATTGATAGAAAGCGTGGTATCATGGCTGCTTTGGAGGACAAGTACATTTCTATCTTCCAGCCCGAAAATATGAAGAACAAGGAGTTTCGGCAATCTCAAGCACCCGCTTTAATTCGGTCATTCACTATGCTTGCCGGACAGGCTTCTTTCGAAGACCAGCAAAGATGGCAGTTGGCTAGACGTGCCTATCTTCGCCATGGTTTCAACCGTCTGGATTTCGTAGCCGTCATGGCTTTCTGGTTATCGTTTTCTCTCAGTGTTACCGGTAACGAGAATCGTCATGATCTTTATGTTTTCCGTATGCTCAGCTGTCTTCGCATCCTTCGTCTTGCTGCCATCACCAACGGTACTGCCATCATACTGCGCAGTCTGAAGAAGTCTGCTCCTCTTCTGATACGGGTTGCTTTCCTATTGTCGTTCTTCTGGGTTTTGTTTGCCATCATTGGCGTACAGAGTTTCAAGTCGAGTTTGATGCGTCACTGTGTTTACCTCGACCCTGATGATACCCGCAACATGTCTGCCATCTACTCCAATGAGCTCACATTCTGTGGAGGCTATCTAAACGAAACTACTGGCGACAAGATGCCTTGGGTCTACTCTCTGAGCGGTGATAGTCTTGATGATCTAATTCCTGGTAACGGAAAAGGAAAAGGCTTCATTTGCCCCAAGGGGTCTCTCTGCCTCCAACAAACCAACCCCCACAATGGAACGCTCAATTTTGATAACCTTTTTAACTCTCTCGAACTTGTCTTCGTCGTCATGAGCGCCAACACCTTCTCGGATATCATGTACTACACGACCAACTCGGACTACCTTCCTGCAGCCCTCTTCTTTGTGGCCGGTATAATCATCATGATGTTATGGCTTACCAACTTGTTGATTGCCGTCATTACTTCTTCGTTCCAAGTTATCAGAGCTGAGTCTCAGGGAAGTGCCTTCTCGACTAAGTACGATTTTGAGATCGAAGCAGAAGATCCAACAATGTGGCAAAAGACATCACTACAAAAGCTTTACAGCAAGACTCGACCATTATGGATCTTGATTATTGCTTTTGATTTGTTTGCTCAAGCTTTTAGGAGCTCCAGAATGGGCCCGAGTCGCGAGAATTTCATCAATATTGTCGTTATCATCTCTACTATTCTTTTGGATATTGAAATCATCTTTCGCTTTGTTGCCAACGTCAAGCAATTCTTCCGTCGCTATGCCAATCTATTCGACTTCATCCTTGCCGTCGTTACTACTGCTATCCTGATTCCTCCCATTCACAACAACAATACCGTATATGGCTGGTTGACTGTCTTTCAGATTCTTCGTATCTACAGGGTGGTTCTGGCCATTCCTATGACTCGCAAGCTGATTCTGCAGGTTCTTGGTAATGCTTCAGGTATTGCTAATCTGTTTCTGTTTGTGTTCATGATGACATACTTTATGGCTATCTTTGCTGTCCAGATTTTCCGTGGCGCAATTCCTGAGGAGATTGATGGCGACACTGTTGATGTAAACTTCCGTGATATCTTTAACTCTTTTTCGGAATGTATCAGATTCTTTCCAGTGAAAATTGGACTACTATCTTATACAATGTTACGGCCGTTGGACATCATAGCAATCTTGCTGTCATTGGCTCCATCTTCCTTATTGGTTGGTTCATTCTAGCTTACTTCCTGCTTATAAATATGTTTATTGCTGTCATTCAAGAAAACTTTGATGTTTCTGAGGATGAAAAGCGGCTGGAACAAGTCAAGGCTTTCCTTCAACGCAAGGAACTTGGGCACTCGCAGTCAAACCAGATATCACTGACGACCATCTTCTCTTTGGGTCGTCGCCAGAAGCCCCGTGATCCCCTCGATTATGGTCCGGCCACCATGGAAATGCTGCTGAAGGATGCTGTTGTCCAAGAGTTCCTTGCTGATTCTGATCACAAGGACGATGCTCCGGGGCCTGGTCATCTCAACACAGCTACTACTGCGTTTTACGGAAACAATCGTGGTGATGTCCAGCCTGGGTTTCTGTCTTCGAGATGGGGTAAGCTCGTTTCCATGTTTACCAGCAAAGAGCCGAACCCATTCTACTCCAACATCCGCTTCGACCCCGGGCGAGTTTGATACCGGTGATCCACGTTCTATGGCTAAGCAGGCTGTGTCTGCTACTTCAGCCCGCCGCCGGGCTCAGCGTGAGTACATTACTAAGTACCCTCACTACAATAATTCTCTTTTCATCTTTGGGCCTCGCAACCCTATCCGCCGCATGGCCCAGCGTCTTGTTGGACCTGGTCGTGGCTCTGAGCGTTTTGAGGGTGTTGAGCCTAACAAATATGCGTGGTACACGTTCTCTGTTTTCATCTACCTCTGTATTGTCGTCATGGTCATTCTCGCCTGTATCACGACACCCCTGTTCCAGAAGAAGTATCACGAGCAAAATCCTGGCACTGAAAGACCTTGGTTCAATTGGACCGATTTGATCTTTGCTAGCATTTTCACTGTTGAGGCTATCATCAAAGTTATCGCCGATGGTTTCTTTTGGACCCCGAACGCCTATTACCGTAGTTTCTGGGGTTTCATAGACGCTGTTGTGTTGATTACTCTTTGGATCTATGTCTTTACCCTCTTTGCCAATGATGGTGCTGTTTCTCGTGCCGTTGGTGCGTTCAAAGCACTAAGAGCTTTACGTCTACTTAATATCAGTGACGATGCTCGTGAGACTTTCCATTCAGTCATCATGGGAGCATTCAAGATTTTGTCAGCCGCTTTTGTGTCTATTTCCTTATTGATCCCCTTTGCTATCTACGGTCTAAACCTGTTCAGCGGTAAGTTGATTCAGTGCAATGATAGTGATAGCACTATCGTTACCCTCACCCAGTGTTTTGGCGAGTTTGGTAATACGCCATACTCAAGCGATTGGAATATTTTATCTCCTCGTGTTGCCAGTAACCCCTACTATAGCTTCGATGATTTCGGTACTTCGCTCTTTACCCTTTTCCAGATTGTCAGTCAGGAAGGGTGGGTCGATGTTGCTTTTAGTGTCTCGGCTATTGTTGATACTGGTTTCCAGCCTGTAGACCAGTTCCGTCGTGGCAATGCTGTCTTCTTCATCATTTTCAACCTTCTGGCTACTGTCTTTGTTCTCACTTTGTTCATTTCTGTGTTCATGCGCAATTACACAGAACAAACTGGTGTTGCCTTTCTTACCACTGAACAGCGCTCGTGGCTTGAGCTTCGCAAGGTCCTTCGCCAAGTGTCTCCCTCGAAGGCTTCCTATAACGACCACAAAAAGCAATGGCGCAAATGGTGTCATAAGAAAGCTATTGAGAAGCACGGCTCTTGGTACACGATGATCACGACTGTCTTGGTTTTCCATCTGATTTTGCTGATGACAGAGTATCGCAAGGAGCCTGGCTGGTGGACTACTACAAGAGACAGTTTATTCCTGACATTTACTGCTATATACGTTGCTAATGTCTTTGTCCGTATTGTTGGTCTTGGATGGGCTCGTTTCCGTCGCAGTTCTTGGGATTTGTATTCGCTTGTTGTCGTCGGTGGTAGTTTCGTGACGACTTCTGCTCTCCTAATCAGTCGTACTAAGTCGGAGACTTATGTCCAGCTTCATAAGGGTTTCCTTGTGGCTATTGTTCTCCTTCTCATCCCTCGCAATAATGCCCTGGACCAGCTCTTCAAAACTGCTGCTGGTAGCTTGTCTACAATTATCAATTTGTTAGCTACCTGGTTTGTATTCTTCCTGGTTTATGCCATTGCCTTCACGCAAACTTTCAGTCTTACTCGTTGGGGTAGACAGCAAAGCAACAACATCAACTTTCGTACTGTACCGAATGCTCTCATAATGTTGTTCCGTATGAGTTGTGGTGAAGGCTGGAACCAAGTCATGGAAGATCTCGGTAGCATTGAGCCTCCCTTGTGTGTCGATGAAACTGAGTTTTTCAACAGTGACTGTGGTAGTAAACCCTGGGCTCGCACTCTATTTGTTTCATGGAATATCCTGAGCATGTATATCTTCATGTCTCTCTTTGTTTCTTTGATCTACGAGAGTTTTGCTTACGTCTACCAACGCTCTAATGGATTGGCGATGCTCGATAGAAAGGAAATCCGTCGCTTCAAGGAAGCCTGGCGACTCGTTGACCCCCATGGGACTGGACACATCGCCAAAGAACAGTTCCCTCGGCTTCTGGCCGAACTTACGGGCGTCTTCGAAATGCGCGTCTACTCCCATGAGGATTCCATCAAGTCGATTCTGGAAGATGTTCGCAAGCCATCGTTTGGTGAGACCAATTATGGTAGCTCTCGCAGCGGTGAGATTGATATCAACCGACTGAACCACCGTTTGTCTCAACTTAATATTGCTGAGATTCGTCGTCGTCGTCGCCGTTTCAATATCTTCTTTGAAGAAGTAATGGTCGCGGCCGACCCCGATAAGGGAATTAGCTTCGGCTCCGTTCTCCTGATCATCGCCCATTACAATATTATTAGCGAAGCCAAATCTCTTCGTCTTGAAGAGTTCTTGCGTCGTCGCGCCCGTCTTCAGCGTGTCGAAGAAGAAGTGCGCCGCCGTGTTGTTGTCGGTTTCTTCAATACTATTTACTGGTCTCGTAAGTTCAAGAAACACTGTGATGCGCGCCGCGCGTCGCGTCTTCTTGGTACCTCATTGTTGCCTGCCATTCTGGTTGATGAGGGTAACAGCCAACAGCCGAACCAGACTTCGAGCTTTGGTAATGATAACGTTTACCGCCGTATTTCCAACAATAGTCTCAGTCCCACGTCACCTATCCCTGACTCAACCCGCAGCTCCGTGTTGACACCCCCGTCAATCTCAGGATCTATCAACCCGCTATCACCCTCTGGTGACATCACGCAGCGCTCCAACAACAACCGGCAATCTTGGGCTAACAATCTTGCCGGCTTGCATCTTGACACTTCGCAGCATCCGCTTGCAATGCCGAGAACGAATACATCATCTAGTTTATCACCGTCGCATGCGGGCTCTGGCGCTTTCTCTTTCCAAATTCAAGATAATAGACCGGCTACCCTTGAACGGCGAATGACTGCGGTTAATACTCCATCATCTGCGGTCCATGATATGCTCGATGAGTCGGTGTGGGTGGAGAGTTTACGGAGATCAACAACAATCCATCGGAACACGTCTAGTAGTCCGAGGAAATGATTTTGTTTGGTTTATATGATTTATATATATATGCTATGATTTTCTGTTTGTTTCATAGCTTGTTATATATTGGGTTATTTGGTTATCATTTTTCTTGTTGTCAATTGCTATATATTTATGTAATGTGAGGTTTGCATGTGTAACCTAGAAAGCTCGTATAACCCACTATGTGAACAGTGTTTATTTTACTAACACTGTGTATTATATTGTAAATATCACGTGTATATATGACCCTATTTCAATAACCCTCGCTTAGATCGCACACCCGGCTGATCTGGATAGGAAGGAAATATAACATCGCAAAATTATTAAGCGCACGGATTTCCAACTTAAAACATAACTAAACTTTGAGTAGATAAACAAATAAAATTAATAGAGGGTTTGTTGTTCACAAGAAATAGTAAGAGAAAGCGATCAGAGGCTCGATAAGAACTATTATATGTGTACTATGAGTGTTCTCAAGAATTAGGTAATTGTAGATGACTAGGTATCGCGGTTATGTACAGGTAAAGAAAGACGACTTCCGGACTTCACGAAACACTTCCATCACCACACGGTTTAGTCAATTAACGCAACCATTTATTGTACCTCCTCTACTCACTACCACTTCAAGTGCTCGCATTTTACAAAATTACAGAAAGCAACTCTATCTACGATCCTCAGAGATCTTTTGTCAACTATCTGACTATCCAAATCCACCTCAAATGTCACGCTGTGCCAGGAAAACGGCGCGATATTAACATATGGTGGCATGAGTTGATATCTACAAACCGCTTCTTAGGTCTAATTATAGGAGAGAGGAGATGATGAGGGTTGTGTAGCGGACTTTGATATTTGATGAAGTTTACAGGTGGAGATTGCGCATGATGGTTAGACTATTGAAAGAAAATAGCAGGGTTAAAGTGTATTTTTGGGGAGGCACTCGGATATAGTTGATTATAAAGATATTAAGGGTTTGTAAAAGCCTAATCTTACGAAATATTGGGCCTTCTGCATGAGTGTGACCTCATCAGTAACTTTGCCCTACTATAAACAGGCTACCATTTTATCAAAGTTCCGATATTTTAACTATTCATATTAGTGTTTCCAACAAAGTCATCCTAGTAGCACACTTTACCATCAAGAACATATCGGGAGTTTTTAGCCCTGTTTCACTCATTGTAGAACCAAATAAAACACAACGGAGAATACCATCATAGATGTTTTAATTTATGAATAAAACAAGAACAAATCCCAAAAGGATTTTCTTCTTAGATCACAGGTAGCAGACATGGCCATGAGAAACACAGATTCTGAACTAGCACACAAGAAATAGTGAAGATGAGTGATATGCAGGATGTTCTCTTTCCTGTGGTGAATCCTTGCATAGGATATCTTGGGACTCTCTGACGTGACATTAATTATTAGTGGCAGAGGAGAACAAAAGAGAGAACAGTGATTTGTTTCAGAAGACTATGGTCCTTTCTGACAGCAGACAAACTACCCCTAACCTTTGCCCGCTTTCAGTTGAAGTTGAGGACATGGAAGCTAATAACTAGTTAATAGAATTGCTCGTGTAGTCGGCTGAATTTTCCATATAGAACAATCTACATTGTATATATCATATACCATACTTGTCCTTGAGACCGAGTCCGCCAAATTTCAGGTTATTCAGCAAAAGGTGGGTATATTGCATGAATTACGGTGGACAAAGCCGTTCCAACTGTTTCAAGATAAGATAGTGGTGTTCATCTATCGTCATATCTTTTTACTACAAAGTTAACAATTGCAATCATTACTAGAGCATCAACGTTAGATGATGGGCTTGCGACCTCTCCAGATTCATCTTGACAAAAAAGCTTAAGAACAGATGCTGAAAGCAACCCGAGTCAGTAGTTAAGCGTCCAATGCATAAACTCTACCGATGTCTGAGGGAGAGGCCAAGCCTAAGACCTACACCATCAAAACGTCGGCTTGCTCGACAAGCTCTTATTAATGAGAGAACCTAAGATGACCACACATATGCTTGTAAGCCAGTATCGTATCAGAAACCAGGAAAGCAACGATGTGAAACAGCCGTGCACAAACGTCTGAAGGAGACAAAATAAAGTATGGTGACAAGCAATGAAGAGAGGCATCCGGCTCCTGGGGACCGAACGTTGTTTTAACTATACTTCATACAATTGTCTCTTGAAGGGGCAGAGTAAGCCGCGTGACATCGTTAGGTTAATGGTGATAGCTATACACAGTTGTCACGAAGGGGTAAAGTCAGGCCAAAGATCCAATCCAGAATTCTTGCTTGAATTTTGGTTACAAGCGAGAGGGCCCTTCCGTATCACGCTTGTGGCCAATTGCCCTCATTTGCAGATACATTCGAGAAGGCGGGCCTCCCGCAATCCGTGTTCTGTAATTTTCCGTTGGACGACGATCATACAGGATTAATAACTGTGCATGTGGAGAATCTGAAAACAGGTCGATGTAAATTGTCGGAAGAGTGTTTTGTATAGTATGGGACGCGATAGTGGTGATGAATTGAGTTAACTAATTCGAGAGTAGCACTTAATGCTTCGGTAGAACCTTCTATTGTCGCCGCATAATTGTTATCGTAATAAACAGAAAGCAATGGGATTGTGTGTAATTGTTTATCAAACCTTTAGGGAGAATGCAGACATCTCTAGCGCGAAATATTCCTTGCTAGCAAAATGTCTTGCTACTACTAAGTTTCCAGACTCATCGGGGCCCCATCCCTGTTTAGACTGTAAGGAGAGCCTATCTAATGCTACGAGACCACTGTAATCGATGCGGGCCCCTCGGGTCCCTGAACTAACTAGCTGCACTATAACCACTGGCTCTGGGCGCCTGTACGCAGAGTAGCTACAAGGCTATTCAACATTAGAAGTGGTAGCTCGAGATGTCACAGATGTCAATACATTGGGGAATCCCTATACTGAGCCTAAACTACGAAAGGAATCTTTGGCGAATGGCATATTCTCCAGTGCCAAAGTCAATTTTTATTAGCGGGTGTCAGTACCTAATGTTACACTCCGCACAGCGTCGCCTTTTCTGTCATCTTTTTTCTCCTTTAGACCCTTGTCGACATCGGCCCCCTGGCCCGGGTGGATACACTCAGTGCGTCTTGTTGCATTTGCGGGTCAAGTCAAACATCCAGGAGCTTTGCTGCACTTTCCCCTCTTCTCATGCTGTCGGTATCTGTTCCAGATTGATGATGCTATTCTCGAACTGGACGTAAATATGGTGCTCCGTGCTGGCCCATCATGAACACATATATTATCTCGAGCTCATCCGCTTCTCCTCTCCATTTGACGATTTTGCTCTCCAGTCTTCACTCACCCACTCTTTCGCACTCTCTTCTTAGTTCATTCCTGCTTGTGACTTCGTTCCTGGTGATCGTCTTGTCCGTGTTTCCAATCTTTGCTAACTTTATCTACCATTGAATTGCATTCTTCTACCTTTAGTTGAATAATCCTGTCCAGTCGCTCTATAGCCTCACTGCATCATATTCTATCAATTAAGAAATTGAGTTCCGTGTTCTCCGTTTCTTCTTTTGCTCTATTTTGCCCTCCATTCATTTCATCGAGCTCGTCATCCTAATTTCAATACATAGCTTACCAGCTAGTTGACTTTGGCCTCACTTCATCCCTTTCGCATTTCCCAGGAAATAATCCTCATTGGTGTGTTTACATTGTTTTGTACACAATCAGACCTATATCCTTTTGTCTCTATAAAAGGATATCCTCCTTGAAACAGTCTCTTTTTCTCGACAGTTTCTACTCTATCACCACCAATATCATCTCCCATCATATCTACCAATCAACCCTTAATACCCTTCAAAATGCAGTCCTCTCGTTTCCAGTTGCTTGTCTCCAAGCTCAACGCCAGCTCTCTGCGCACCACCATTCGCAACCGCTCTGCCTCGGCCTCTACAACCGCATCCGCCATCTCCATGGCCTCCATCAGCTCCACTGGTAGTTCTCCCGCTGAGACTATCAACAGCGTCATGTTCCGCCAACCTTCCATCGTTAACATGGAAGCTGAGCGTCAGATCTTTGGCTCTGAGCTTGGTGTCCTTGAGCCTCGTCCCATTGTTTATTGGGGCAGTCTTGAGGAGCGCATGGAAAAGCCTCACATGCAGTCGCTCAATATATAATTCCTCATCGGATTGTGATCTCTAGAGTGCTCTCGCATCCTCTTATCTATAATTACTTTCTTCCTCTTCATTGACTCCCAGGTGGAAACCATGTCGAGCCTTTTAGTTTTTGACATTTTCAACTGATTTTTGCACTTCATTTCTTTTCAAGCTAGCATTTTGTTATCATCTAGCAATATCCACTTTTACGCGGCCTTATGATATCCATTTTTCACTTTATTTTATCTTTTCTTTGATTGCTCCTCTTTCCGCCTTAGACTGCAGCAATATCACTGTTGATTCTTCATATTGGGAGATATCTGTTTTGATTTTAAGGGTCAAAAGGAAACTTTCGTGTTGTTTCTGAAGGGCCTATTTAGATGCAAGAATATCTCCCATGACTGATTGCCTTTTGCCTCTATTTTATTTTTCATAGATGGGCTCTCATCCAAGCTACATAGTAATTCATACGTTGTTTTTCTTGAAATTTGGTCGAAATGTGACTTAATGTGGTCTATACTGTATAGATATGTAAATTTTTGAGAATTAACAACCATCTCGTAGTCCCAAACACTAACCTCAAACATGACAAGTGATATATAGCAATCCCTCACTTGTATTTCTAAGACAATCCTTCGAGTCGCCAAATTTTCATCCTCACGCCACTCAGACCCATAGCATTAATTCACGGGCCTCAGTGTTACACATGCCCCATTTATATCACCCTAAATAGGAAGTTTATTATATATTCCCAAACAGGAAATCACCGACATCACTACATGCTTCATCTCATCCTCATGTTGTGGCCTGAAAACTCAACACCAGTGTACCCTAACTTAGTAGGTGGTAATCTGTGAAATATATAAGTACCTTCTATTGTTGATGATAAATTCAACTCAAAGTTACTAGATATGGAAAGGCCAATTGAGGAGATGGGAGGAGACTGCCTCGTGAAATATTAAATATTGCGTTTTGTGGGCGGAGGTGGTGTATTTGAGGCGAGTGGTGGTGATGCAAGCTTTAGTTATTCTCCTTTTTTTTCTTTTAGTGTATCGCGCAGTAAACTGTATGCTTGATTAACGACACTTATTCATGACTGCAACTTCATGATGATCGCTTGAAATCTCCCGCTTCTCAACACACACCGAAACGCCTGCTTCACAACTCATCGACGGCTGATTTCGAAAACTACTTTCATAATTTCAACTACCCATTCACCCACATCTTTCATTTTGCAAAACTTACCAAATTAAAGTAAGTAAACATTCTCTGCCTTGGAACATAAATGCTACGGGAAGCCGCTGACCTTGGGCTCTTCCTATTCCCTAGATGGCGTACTACTTTAACGGCACATCCAGCTACTACTCTACCGTCCCCGGGGCTATCACTATGAATTCTACACCTATAATTCCTGGAACACGGATCCAGCCAAAGGTTAACCAATAGCTATCACAATTCCCGAGATGACAGATGGGAGTTGGAGTAAGTATCAACACTGTTGTCTCGTCTTATTGTTATTGGAAATATTGCTAATTTATTTTATAATTCAGCCACAACGAGTACCGATATTCCCGGCCAAGCTCGCGACGCTCTCGGAGCTTCCGGTCTAGATCACAGTCGGAGATCATCGATATTGAGGAGCTATCCAATAGCAGCGACAAATCTCATCATAGTCAGAGACGGAGTTCTTCTAGGAGGTACTCGAGTTCTTACAAGAAAGGCTCCACATTGGAGAGCTCAGAGTCTTCCAGACACTCTGGATCTAAGAAGAGGTGGAGTTCTTCCAAGAAGTCGTCAGATGGCGTTCTCTCTCACCTATTTAGCAGGCTCAATCTCTCCGGAGGTAGTTCTTCCAAGAAGAGCTCCTTCAAGAAGCGCTCTTCCTCCAGGAGGAAGGGGATTCTTCAAAGTGGTATTCTTCAAGTTCTGGGAGATCTCCTAGTGAACGAAAGAAGTCCAAATCTAAGGGAAAGTCTAAATTGATGTCCTGGAGTCGTGGCGGTCCCTCTCGTTGGTATTACTGGTTTTCCGGTATGTCTCACCCCGAGAAGTAAGCTGACTCAGACTTCATGCTCTTTCTTGACATCATCCGCAATAAAAGTGTTTTTGTTTCTACCATTTTTCTCGTGATATATTTCCCTGTGACTTTGAGGATAAATTTCAAGTATGCGTATATATATGACAAGATGAATGTGGCTAGCAGTAGACCTCGTTTCAATTCGCCACAAATAATTGATGAGAGGAAATGTCTCCATAAAGTAAGTGACTGACATGATAATGAACTTGTCTAATAATAATGATACAAGGCCATATCAAGACAGCCGTTCTAGAAGTCAATGTTTTCCTTATGAAGTGTCTTACGTAGCGTCTTTGAAAAGATATAAGACATAATCCGCATCTTTCGCAATACTAGAACATTTGAAATACATTCAAGTCTAAAAACTTTTCCCATCAACATCCTTACATTAGCCCATCTAAGAGTCGGAGACCTTGTCTCTTCTCTTACCCATATTGCGAACACGAGGAGTGACAACCCACTTGTTGAACTTTTTGGCACGAGTCTTGTAACCACCCTTGGCCTACAGAATGTATCAGTACCTTGTTCATATAGGAGCAGATGAAAGACCCATGATCGGGGATAACTTACGGGAGTACCCCAAGGTGAAGTAGGGTCACGGTTAGACTTCGACTTACCACGACCACCACCGTGAGGGTGATCAACTAGAAGACGATTAGTACTGGAATGTCACATAAATTGGGAGGGATGGATATTTCAACATGTAAAATAAAGGAGACATACCTCTGTTCATAGCAACACCACGAACCGTAGGACGGATGTTCAGCCATCTGCTACGACCAGCCTTACCCAGGTGGCGGAACTGATGATGAGGGTTGCTAACACGGCCAATGGTAGCACAAGCATCCTTGCTTACTCTGCGGATTTCACCACTCTGAAGCTGGACGTTAACGTACTTGCCGGTCATAACCTTGGTACCGTCCTCACGGGTCTCTTCCTCCTTGGAGACCAAAGTAGCGTGGGTGCCAGCACTACGGCAGAACTTGCCCGGGCCTTTGCCAAAAGACCCAATACAGTACACCATGGTACCCACGGGAATCAGGTGGAGAGGGAGACAATTGCCACGGAACGTAGTCTTCGCGGCGAGAATACCCGGATCAACCACACCACCCATGGCGTCCAAAAGATCTTGCGGGATGCCAGAACGGTAGCTCTGAACGACATCACCCGCGCGCATACCTTCAGCGGCAATAATGTAAGACTTGCGTTTGGTGGCCTTCTCCGTCACCAGAGCAATGTGGGCACTCCGGCCAGGATCGTACTCAATGCGCTCCACAATGTGCGGCCCGGGGCGCCACCGGTCAAAGTCAACTGTTCTAATACGGTTCTTCACACCACCACCGCGATGCCGGACCGTCACACGCCCAGTGTTGTTACGACCACCCTTGCCGTGGCCCTTCTTGGGGAATGTGAGGGGGAGGTATGGCCGACCCTTCCACAAGTGGTCGTTGATGGGACGCTTTAGATTTCTGACACCGGGTGTTCTCGGCTTGTAGGTACGCATGAAAACGCTCTCCTTGATATCAGAGCTGACATCACTGGAAGTCAAAGTCGAGGTGGTCGCTGTTGAGGAGACTTGTGAGATCGAGGAGGTGGTGGTAGAGTAGAGGTGGGCAAGAGCGGGGCTGCGATTAGCCGTTATGAAACGACCAGCCAGTCCTAGTGCGAACGATAGCCGAGGGATAATCATTACGGAATTGTATAGGCGTGACTAAATGGTCGATTTTTAGTGTGGAACAGTTGTAGGGAGAAGCGACCGGTTACTATGTCAGCACGTTAGAGGAGACCAGCCAGCCAGGATCGCAAATTAAGACGCAACATACAATGAGTCCCTGTAAGATACAATATGGTCCAAGCAACCAGTGACTAGTACAATAACTTCCAGCCCTCACTCCTGGTTGGTGTGGTGACTGGGCAATATTCAATGCTCACTTGAGCGGTCGGAGAAAAATTTAAGATATTTGACTGCATAAGCAGGAAGCGGAGTTCGGCATCTAATAACAGTGACGTCGACAACCTACACACAGCGCTATCGTCAAATTTGTGACAGCGCTGGTCTATTATGGAGTTGAGTAGCGCCACAAATAACCATTGGTGTAACATGGATTTAAACCAAGCGCCACAATAAAGTGTGGCGCGGATGAGCGCGCCAGATTCCAAGTACAGAGGCTAGATCCACTTAAATCGCGATGGGCAAGGAAGTTGTTGCTAGCCAATGAGACGCCCGTTGCTGTGCGGTTGCCACTGTTGATTTCCCTTCTGCTCGCGTACCCATGGCAAGGCATGTCCGAACATCTCTTTGTGTCTCCCTCGACTTAACGTCAAAGAAACTTAACCACCGCTTCACGCAACCTATCTATCAATTTCTTTTCCTTCTTCTTAAGAGCATCTTCTCCTTCTCCGCCAGTCACTTTTACCTGCCGACTCACATACTTTCGTTACACCCTTTTGACAAGACCTATCCAACTTAGCCGGCATCGTTTTCGCACAATTGAACAGGTAAGCCTTGAGAATATTCGAGTCATATAGACTCGTGAATTTAATTGAATCCCTCGCACAATCGCCTCACTCCCTTCTATCGTTGCTTTCATTGAATTTCCAATCTCACCTGGCAATTTATGTTTACATCGAGATCGACGAGTGTCGTCTCTAGCATCAGTTTTAAGCTTGCATCCTAGTGTTTTGGACAGCTGCTTCGGGAGGCACTAGCATTATTGCTTTTTTTTTTTGTTACAATGACCCAGAACCCTGCTACACAAGAAACTGCCAGCCCCACTGGCGCGCGCCAGACACGGTTGAAATTTGCGTACCTTTTGTGGGCCCCTTACAGTAAAACACGACTATTCACGCTGTACCTGCCACCTGCAAAAGAACTCTCCACTATCGCGGCAGCTTTCCCTCATAAACTCTTTATCTTCCTTTCCTTCCATCTTCCCCAATATTGCAAACTCATCACCGCCCTTTATACAGCACTCGGTCTGGTTTATCGTGTTTTTGGCATTCTTTGTTTTATCAAGCGTGTATTATCCTTTGTTCTCTCCTTTGATATTGCTACTTTCCGTTTATTCCCATCTTTTTTCTTCCTTTCTTACTTTCGTTACACATTCATTGTTCGCGACTAAATCCATCCATACACTAGCATTTCGTCATCCTAACGCATATTGATAAGCGTAATACCTAAAGCAACCCTTGACATCTCTAGCCTTTATTCCGACCAGTGGTCCTCGAGTTTACGTATGGTTGATTCCCTCTCATCACCAACTCTCATTTGACCCTGTTTTTCCGCTCTCGCGACTATTCGTGCCCTACGCACCGCGACCAAAGCGGTTGCAGCGACTTGAAACACTTTTACACTCGCCTAGTTTGTAACCCCTTCTAACCCCCGATCAACATTTAGAATCTCGTTTCGCATTTTTGCAATCTACATATCAAAGGCTAGACAATACGATTAATCGCAAAATGGCTCCTGTACGTTCCCAAAAACAATCCGACCAGTATTTCGCAAATCTAACAAAGTATCAGAGTGAGGTCACCACCAGACGCGGGGTGGTTAACGAGAACGAAACCCATAATGTCACAGTTCTTGCTCGGTCAAAGTCAGCAGCATTGAATGCTGAGGCTACTGGCAAAGTTCTTCAGACCAAGAAGGTGACCTCCACCGGCATCCCCGGAAGAGAGCCGCCCTAGGCGATGTCAGCAACGTGACCAAAGTTAGCGAGATCGTTGAGGGGAAGAAGAAGGCCAATCTCATCTCCAAGGCCACTGTCACTACCCGTGCTACTCGAAGCTCTAGCGCTCGCACCAACAATATCGTTTCCAAGGAGCCCAAGAAGGCTATCGACCTTAAGCGCACTTCCGCCTCTGGTGTCCAGAAGCGTAAGAACCTTGCCAGCGCTAGCAACGATTCCCAAGTCGATGAGCAGCCCTCCCGCAAGCGCATCACCGTTGAGTCTGATAAGGGTGTCAAGGCGGCCGTTGCTGTCCAGCCCGTCCCCACTGCTCCCATTCGTGAGGTTATTGCCGAGAAGAAAACCCTTTACCCCGAGGGTGTCAAGAACCTGGATGACGACGATTACGATGACCCGCTTATGGTCGCTGAGTACGCCAACGACATTTTCGAGTACCTCCGTGAAATTGAGCCTGAGACTCTTCCTCACCCTGACTACATGGATGTCCAGGACGATCTCGAGTGGAAGACCCGTGCCATTCTTGTCGATTGGTTGGTCGAGGTCCACACTCGCTTCCGCCTTTCTCCCGAGACGCTTTTTCTTGCTATCAACATTGCTGATCGCTTTATGTCTCAGAAGACTGTCCACTTGGAACGTCTCCAACTGGTTGGTATGACTGCCATGTTCATTGCTGCAAAGTATGAGGAGATTGTCTCCCCTCTGTTTCTAGCTTCCGTGAGCTTGCTGAGGGTGGTTTCACCGAGGAAGAGATTCTGAGTGCAGAGCGTGCTATCCTCGCGACCCTTGATTACAACATGTCATATCCCAACCCCATGAACTTCCTCCGCCGCATCTCCAAGGCCGACAACTACGATATTGAAACTCGTACCTTTGGCAAGTACCTTCTAGAGATTAGCCTCTTGGACCACCGCCTGATTGGTTACCCCGGTAGTCTCCTCGCCGCTGCTGCTATGTACCTTTCGCGGCAGATCCTTGACCTCGACCCATGGGTAAGTCATAACTTGTACACACCAAATTATGTATCTTAACTAACAATTGCATCCAGGATGTTACCTTGACCCACTACGCTGGCTACAACTACGAGCAGATGGAGCCCATCATTGAGAAGATGGTAGATTACATGGTTCGCCCCACCACTCATGAGGCCTTCTTTCGCAAGTACGCTTGCAAGAAGTTTCTCAAGGGTAAGTTTATCTCCCATTTTTTATTCGCATATATTTCTAACAATATTTTCTTAGCTTCCATTATTGCTCGCAGCTGGGCTAAAGCCAATATGCGCAACTACAGAATCCGCAACCCCATGGTTCCTGTCGACGACCTCATTTAAACGCTTGATTTCCAAAACGACTGTTCGACCACAGTCACATCTCGACCTCAATTTGGTTTTCTGTCTACGATCATATTCACTGTTCTATATCAGGTTATTGGTTGTCTCAACAGAACTCTTGGTTAGATTATGTGTGTCTCGGGTCTGGGTTTGATGATGAACATCGACCTATGATTAAGCATCAGTCGAGTTGCACAACTAGAGTCTAGTTATTTTTTTGGTAGACTACTGAGGATTCTGGGTGGTGTAGTTAATGCTTCTTTTGTTATCGCGCTCTTTGGGATTTCTATGGGTTTTGCACGGCGTCGGAGTTTCTTACAGGATTTTTGTTTTTATATTCTTTTCTTTTTCATACCTGTTGTTAGTTTTTCTTGTTATGGGTTGTTGGCTTGGACATATCACTTCATTGTTTTGTCTGTCCAGGCGGAGTCTACCAGTGCCATGGCCCTTGGATATGGATATCTTGTACTGATTTTTGGGTGTGTTATTGATACGCATTGAATGGACGTTTTTAAATTGTCAATCTTAGTCTAGTTATCTTAGATGACTATCAATAAGTGCATTTATGAAATACTAAAACACCTGGCGACAAGTGATCAAATCACTGCACCTCTTCAAGCGGGAATTTGAATGGATGCAATGGTCTTCTCCTATGCAAGATAACGGTTGTGGATGTGGTCAGGCATTAAGATTTGGGCTCCTGTACATTCGGTTCTGCCTCAAACGTTACAATAAGGTTCTAGTATGGATTAAATACGTGCATAATGTTTCTTGGACTGTGATTGGTTGATATATTCCATTACTTATCTCAAGGCGAGTGGGATGCAATTATTTCACCCTCTAGGTTAGACAGTGGGATTGTCTGTTAATCGGTTATTCAGAGATGAATTTGGCGGATGGAAGTCAGTCTCTCCGTCTTCGCCATGATGTATATACAATTCCCTTATTATAATCTTATAAGTTTCCATACATGTGAGCTGAGAGTCTACTAAGAGATATGAGTGGTTGGGTAATATCCTGGGTCTTTAAGTGGATTTCGCATGTGAGGTTGCAAAGTCTACAATGGGAGAGAGGTAAAAACAAGCGCAAAACCTTAGGGTTGACAGATTCCAGAGAGTTGATCCTAAGTACCCGATTCGATCTTTATATTTGTACTGAAGACCGTTACAAGCGTAGTTTGCATCACATCTCGGTCGCGTGTGTAAAAGTAAAAATGGTGGTGTAGCTAAGGCATAAGAAACATGAATAAGAAGTGCTCTTCAAGATATAGGTTGAATGCGATGCAATAGTACTTATTGGGCTGGCAATGCGACAAAGAGAAGCTGATCAAAGTACAATGACCACAGTAGCGGCAGACAAGTTGTGCTAATGAGCCAGTCGAAATTCGAACAATAGATAAACAAACAAATAAAAAAAGAGCTAAGAAAGGTTACGATACGTTTAATTGATGTTGGCTATTGATCGTGTTTTTGCAAGACTCAAAATCTCAGACTGGATGTAATTCGAAAATCTCCATACAGACAAACACATCGATCACCATCTTGCGCCGACTCCATGTCTGAGGGATCAATGTACTGCAAACGCTTAAGGTTGCGGTCAACGCTGTAGCGAGCCCTTATCCACCACATTTCCAGGGCTGCGGAGAGCCAGGCTCAAGGGATACAGAGGACACACAGCAGCAATTACACGCAGGTTGCTGCATAAAATTTGGATGAACAGCGATGGATCCTAGCAATTTGGTAGTGGGTTGGAGAGATTGGAAGTGATCACAGGGTGAAATCTGTCGCGGGGGAGACGATCCGTCTGGTCGAGGGATGAGACGTGCCTTGGAGATTGCTATTGCAAAGAGATGGGGAAAGGGCCTTTGCGCATAGTTGAGAGAACTGTGGGGGTCAGGTGTGAATGGATAGAAGGGAGATGGTAATGCGTCAATAAAGGGATGAAGGAAATGGGACTAAAAGTGCGTATTCACAAAGCTATCATGTTGTCACTATCGAGCGAAAAGAGCATGGGAGAATCGTCATTCTCATCACTTGGGTTGCAGAGTCAATGAGTTGACAGCTGGCGACGCGTTGATCAACTGGTCAATGCCGATTTAACTGTCAATGAAACGCCGAGGAAGTCACTGACGCACCGGCAGATGGGATGCATCCACCTAACCTTAATATGTGTAATTATATATGCACCTTCCGATAAATTTCAGACCTAATACTCACGTGACACAAGTGGGCGACAATTGGAAAGTGGTGGAGAGACAGCACGGGAAGCAATCAGGCCAGCTGCAGGATATAGCATATTGGATATTATCGGTATCGGAATTGCGAGATGCGTTGGCCGATGGTAACGGGATAAATGCGCAGCCGCAAGTGGATGCGGTGAAGTGACTAGAAGATGATTCACCATAATTCAAATCAGGGTTATTGTAGGGAATATTCCGGGTCTGGATTTTTGCGACAAAACTGTGGGCGGATTCCGAGTTTCTGACCAAGACTCGCATTCAATCCCTACTTGGAGATTGACATTCTTTCTGATTGGGTATGGGTATTTCAGTAGAAAGGGGTCTTGTATTAGACTGTTGGTCTATGATCATTTCACTATTGTTACCTGAGGCGTGGTTGACATTATCGCAAGTAGACCAAGATTTCTGTCAGCGCTAGTCCGACTTTATAGGGAGGGATTAAACACAGACTGCTCCAGTTTCCTGAGTCGCACACCCGTGAGTCTGAAATAAACAAAAGCCCACTATTGCCTACAGTCACTGGTCATCACAAGGTGAAGGAAACGCAGAGATTGATTATCAAAATACCAATGCAAGGGACCGTTCAACTCTAGGTTACTTATCATTGGGTAGGGCTCCATGTCATTTGCCTGTGGGCACCGATTTTGGTAGAAACGCACAGAAGATCTGAACAAATCGGTGGACGGACATCCACAAACCTGCCAGTTCAGTAAAAGTATTTCTGTCACGTCGAGTCCAGTCGTCTCTATGTGTATGTCGGGAGGCGGATTGATCTCCACTTCTCCAGTACACCCAGGCTGCCCGTGGGGAGCGCATCCCAAAGTTTTTACGCATGTCGGGTGAACTTATTTCTAGTGACCAAGACACAATGCAATCCGTAGATTGTAGCATACCATAACCAATACTGCTCTTCTCGATATTGCGATTCTGAAGCAGATTGTAACCGCAAAAACCTAATTTGGTGCGGTCGAATTTGTGCGTTGTGTGTATTGGTCGTCCTAATTTTTGTGGCTGACGGAATCTGCAGACACACTAGCGAAGGATGAAGCGACCAGCCAGCCAGTCACATCAAACAGAGTAAAGGTTTCAATACCGTTCTTCCCTGTTTTCCCAGAGGATGCTTAGAGGGGCCCGCTATCTGTGACCGTGTCTTTGCGACAGCATCGATTCAACCGCAGAATCAAGCTGCCAGGCTGTAAAATCACTTGTCGCATACAATTTGGTGACTCTAGTGTGTATTCATTATAAAGGCGCACACTCTTATATGTTCACTGACAGTCATTTCGTACCGGATATATCCTACAAGAAGTTGCCATCGAGAGTCTTGAGTCGCAGAACCCACAGTTTCTGTCGCGGCTGCAGTGGAAGGACTGGCCTTGTTTGACCAGGGCAAAGACTGCTGATGCTAGTAGCTAGTGCTTTCCTTTTGATCGCTTCTAATTGGAAAGCACCTGGCTCCGCCGCAAGCCCACTTTCTAGTACTCATCACCGTTCGGGAAGATGAATACGTAGACATGACCCCTTGATCCACATCAGGTCCAGAATACGCACATGTATGCTCCTGCCAAATAACTGCATGCAAATTGTAACCCACTTCTTCATGGTTGGTGCTACATGCCCATTATTCACTGGCTGCGCTGTGTCTGTCTTTGTCCTGGAAGCAAGATGTCGTCTTTGAGCGCTAAGATCAAAGCCCATACACAAAAACGATGCGACCGCTTCATCAGCGCACGGTACCGGGTTGCGCTTTTCCTTCCGGTAAAGAGGGTCGGCCTTAAGGCGTGCAGGTGACCGAAAGTCATTGTCGCTGACGATGCGGCGCATTTATATCTATATAGGCATGATCGCATGAAGTATGCGCTTGTCATGGATGTCTCATTCGATGCACTTGTGGACAATTTCCGACAATTTTCTGGCGTTGTAGTCTAAGGTTTGACGGTCACCGTGGTGGATCAATGTGAGGGTCTTGTCGCACTTTTTTTGCGCCCAATGGTCCAAAAGACAGTGCAGACACCGTCCCACTTCCTCCGCCGCTAGCCCCAGACCAGACCCAGAATGGGCCACACAAAGTCGCCATTGATTCGATGCTTGCCGCAAAAGTGGGCGCCATGCTGCAGAATATGCGGAGACCGGCCCTGATGATGCGCAAAAATTGAAACTGCCACACATAGTCAAGAGGATATAGGGGCCTAGTGATTTCTTCAGAGCACCCATAGCCTGTTGATTGTGCGTTTATAGGTCTGTTGTAATCTACAACCGCCTGGAGTGCATCGAGAATTTGTATTTTGTAAAGAACCCACCACAAACTGTGCTGCAGCAAGTTCCGAAGCAAGTTTGTCGTCCAGAGCGACGTGCTCATAACCTCAGGACTCCTCTTTTCCCTTGACATACCTGCTCCACCTGTGACAATAGATTCCGGAATTCAACACCAATAGTCGCCATCATTCGACTTGATACTAAGTGAGTCTATCTGTCGCTGTCTATTGCCTCAAATCACATATGCTTGCTGTTCCCATGGCGCAAGTCAACGTCATGTCTGTCCGATAGGCTGATCTGGTGAAGAGAGAGTAGACTGAGTAGGACTAGCGAGCGCACACTTTGTTGAGGACCTGCTCATCTCAACTTGACATTGAGACAGAGCCTCATCCATCCATCTTGTCTTTGCTCTTTCTATACCCCAATCCAAATATTTACAACCAACATCGTCATACTGTCCCCTTGTTCTATTGCTTGCTACATCGCCATCTTGAAGGCTCTTCTGTGTTGTCAATTTTACTGACTAGAGTTGGCCCACTAGTCCATCTTTTGGACAATCGAATATTAATAATCGTTTATGCTTTTGAAGCTAACTTTATATCGAACGGTTCAGTTGTACTCATCCTTACTTGCCATCGCTATACATACCCACTACACGACAACAACTAGTTTATCTCCCCGACAGCTAACGAGCGCTCTACCACACTATTTGACAATAGCGGACTATTGATACTACATTGTGATGGACCCAGCGAACCTGGAGCTCAGACTTAATTCATTTTCTACATCTCTCAACGCTACCGATTCCTACTCTAGTCACTCGATCGAATCAATACAAGACACTGATCCCTCTGTCGCATTCGAATCTGTAAAGATGGGATCTCCAGAGATGTCACCGTCTGGAGTTATCAATGATATCTCAAATGGTAACGCCCTTCAATCTCCCCAGAATCGTGGTCCTGGTAAGAGCGTCGCCTTCGAGCTCATCATGAACGAAGAAGGTGCCCAATTCCGCGCTCGCCTCCCAATGAGAGTACAAATCTACCCTCATGATGCTACTGAGTCCATCGTGACCACAGTGAAGAACTTTTACGGTCTCTATGCGGGGCCGACCGGTTCCAAAGGCGTGAGTTTCGAGGATGAGGAGGGCAACACTCTTATCGCTAGCTTTGAGAACTTTAGACATAATATGAATGTCTACGTCAGAGTACTTGAAGACCACATTCCATATGCACCATTTGTCCGGAAAAGCACTGGTTCTTATGGGAGTGAGAACTTCCCTCTACAGCCCCCAGCACACATTGAGAATGACCAAAGCCAATCGCATAGCCAGTCTCCGGATTCCCGTGGTAGACGCAGCATCTCTACTGCCACAGAATGCTCTAAAAACCCGACCACATTGGGATCAAGTCCAATTTTAGTCAACACGCAGATAATGGTGTGGAGTATGATGGATACAGTAGTGGCGATTCCTCTACTTCATCTAGAAACAAATCTGATCAGATTGGTAATACAAATATCAGTCTCGACAACATTGTGGAAGGCGGCCGTAGACGCAAGGCAAAGTTTGAATCATCGGTACGCTGCATACGACAATGAATCACTACAAGTCCACCCTGACTGACTTCAATGTACTAACCATATCAACCGTCCAGGAACTCCCTCTTTTTGCGCCGCCTCAGATGCCTGCCGCCCCTTCAAGTTCATCTGCTTCGCCTACTAGACGAGTGAATTCCAATCGCAACTCCATCTCGTACTCGACAGGTAGCCAGAACCCTTTTTCGAATTCGCGGCCACTCCAGTCTCCCCAGAGCTACGGCTATGCTCAGAACTTCTATGGTACTCCTATTTCTGAGAACAAGAACCAACAAACTGCTTACGGAAACCAACACACGCCTAATGGTATGGTCCCCACTCCCGACCCAACCGTTGGCAGCTGTATCTCCGATGAAGACAAAGATGTTGCTATGCAATTGATGCGTTTGGGTGACTTGTCGAATGTCTCCAATGTTTCGAATGCTCGGACTTCTGCTTCTACGCAAGAGGAGGTCTTTAGTGGTCACATTGAGAACCTGTCTTCTGCTGGTATTACTAGCGATGCCGATAGCGAGACTGATATGGGGATACCCTCGGCCCGCCGCCAGAGACTCGACGAGGCTGGCTCTAGTAAGCCCATAGCCCACCAATTTGTCGAACCTTATATGATGCCTGCTTCTGAAGAAGATGTGGTGCCATTCAATCTGGTTGCGCCTATGGTCTCTCCTACAAAGATGCGCACGCCTAGCCTCATTAAACCGAAGACTATGGGAGCGCCCAAGATTAAAGGCGCTATTAAGACCCCCAAGCCTCCCAAGATCCCCGGATTTCCGCGGTCAAGGTCAAGAAGGCTCCTTCACTGAACAGTGGTATCAATGGTCCTGCCATGATGTCTATGCAGATGTCTCCTGGAGTCATGTCGCGCAAGCAATCAGTCACCTCCATGTCTAGTCTTCAGCCTGGCGAAGATGAGCAGCCAGACCTATCTACCAAGCCTCGCTGCCAACGTTGCCGAAAGAGTAAAAAGGGCTGTGATCGTCAAAGACCTTGTGGTCGCTGCCGCGACGCTGGGCTTTCTGCCGACCAGTGCATCAGTGAAGATGAAGGAAATGGCCGCAAGGGCCGCTACGGGCGTCACATGGGAGTTCCTATTAAGAAAGACGAGATCTCCGGGCTTGCTATGTCGGCACCTCTTCAGACCCCTATCCCGATCCCGACCAGCGGCATACCTGGAATAACTCTTTTGCCTCCGGCTTCGATTGCACCGACATTCGTGGCGGTTGACAAGAACAAAAAACGAAAGCGGTAAGCGTGATTACACAAATCCTTTTAGTGTTGGATTCTTGCACCGGCGTGCGCCACGATTTTTCGGCATTGAACATGGCATCTATCTTTTGTTGAAGATAACTTCACTATCTTGTTGGATACGTGAGACCGGTCTGATATTCCTCACGATACTTCTGTCAATTACAGAATACAGCGACAGTGGGGATGGCGCCCTGTCACTCAAAAAAATTGTACTATGCATCGAGGCACTAGGTTTCATGTCGCAGAACCTGGGGCTGATGGTTGCAACTCATGACCTTTCCTTCAGTTTTGCTCTCTACTCTCATTTGTATGGTTATAATGAGGTGTCCTGGCGTTTTGTTTTAGAGTTTATGATCTTAGTGGTCATAGCCTCTCTTTCGGGTGTATTGGATCCATCTTGATGCGTTTTACGGCAGACGATTTGTTATATTCCCTCGTTCACACATCCAATTTCATGTACACCACTTCACGGCAATGTCTCAAGGACTCCCGTCGACTGTCACGGACCGCATGGTTTATGATAGTTGATGACGGTGACTGGCATGTCTTTTCCTGTCCTGTTTTTAATCTGGGGTTCTTTTTGGAGTTTTTACGGGCTTGGTTCTGATTGGGATTGGAAATATGGTTTGGTGTCGTCTGGCGACGATGTAACCAATTGGATGCAGCTCACGGTGATGCTTAATGCGAGCTTCGGATAATTGTAAATTATAAAGATATCCTGTTACCAGTTACTCATGTAATCAATATACTATTCAAGAATATAAATATTACAACATTTAGGAAACTGTCAACCTTTTGTGATATGTTGACACGGCATCACCAGACGTCCAGGACGGATCGGGAAGCGCCACATATCAATTTGGCAAAGTGGGGCAAGTGGCGTCGGGAAGTTAGTAATTTCTGTAAATGGAGGGTAAAATAAAGCTAGGGGCATACGTCACTGAAATATTTTCCACCCCGCCAAACACGTGATTAGGTCATTATGGCAAGGGTATTCCATGCGCCACATCGATGACAGAAATGTGCCACATTTTAGAATGTGGCGAAAGAAGAATCAATCGCAAGATCAATGAGATGCCGGTCGGGGTAAGTTGTAATAGATGATGGAAGCTGTCTGATTGGCGCGCAAAGGAAGCGAGAGAAAAGTTTTCATGGAAGGTATATGTACTTCTTGTGTGTATGAATGACAATTTTTCAAATTGGGTTGAAATCTCATGACTTGACTTGAGCTACATATAATTCATGTGTCAGACATGTTGGCGTGCTGCATACACATTATGTGTGACGACGACCTGATTGGGAAACCTCACTGGATTTTAGGCTAATATAAATATTAATCTTATACATGAGAGCTCGGCTATGCAATTGATTTGTAGCCTTGCTAAGTGCCAACAAAAATATTCTCATGAATTAATGATGGAGACATAACCGCATACATCGGGGAATAACGCGGATACACTGACACATTCATTTCAGTGCCCATTTTGGCCCCCAGGAAGAACTGCAGTCCGTGTCCAGTGGCGTCTTCGCCCGCAGAAATGTCACCAAATTACAAACACGTTGACCATCATGTTGGCTTTACTGCTGCACATAGATTACATCGTCTATGTACCTGACAGAAGAAAAAAAAGAGGCGGTGAATGCGGATCACAATGATTGTTACTATGGTCGCTATGAATTCGCAATAACATAACGTAGTGTATCTGCTGTGCTTTGACAGGAATATTTGGGCGTCTGTGAGTGTGTTATTAGGAATCCGCTAAGGAAAGCCTAGCTTTACGTGGGGTCACAAAGTTACGGTGTATATATTGTCTAGCAATGTGTGTCTTCGTCAAATAGATGACCAATTATTGTAGATGACGGTACACCCTGACAGTGCCATTTCCCGAACCAGCTTCTTTGATGGTATTTAACCTAACAAGGTAAGTTATGCCGCTAGTCACAATGAATGTTGTGGTTGTTGGCCTCTTCGGGTTTCTATCTGACCCAATTCGGCTGAGATGAAAGGCGTTGACATTTACCGAATAGGTGATAAGTAATTGTTCGCTTGGTGGGCAACGACTCGTGACTACAACCTTGGTGTGATAAGCCGCGAACCCGTTTGGAACAGTCTAGACCGCCGGGGAAGTACTGGGGCGCGTGACGAGGAGTTTCGGCTATGAGGATTTTACGGCGTGGAGAACTGGTTGGTTCCTCCGTAGAGAATGTGGTGGTGTCGGGGTGATGGGGTACGCGGATGTGATGTGCAAGGTGGACGACCTGTTGTGGATGGGCGGAGTCCCATGACATCTGCAGGGTGCTGTGGTGTGGCTAGACATTCATCTATAGCAAAGCAGATTATTCTGGGGGTTTAGGTCTTGAATTAATAATTGAGACTTGAAGATCTTGACAGTTATTCAATAGAGTTGCTGCGTATCCTGGAAAACGTGTTAGGTATTTTCGGGGCTGCGTTGTGGGGACCCGAGGTGCCGTGTAAAGTGTGGTGTACAGGCTGGGTCCGAGACCGGATCGGGCGAAGGATTCAAACCCATGCCATTCGGGACGTGCTATAATAGATAAATTGAAAGTCGATCAATCAGAAGTAAAAGGTACGTAGAAGAGCGAAGCTCTTGGCAGGACATAGACAGGGAAGTCGCCATGCCCTTTCTTAAGACATTAATGACAAACGAAGAAAGTACTCGGGTGGGACTTTTCGCAATGATGCTTATCTTGAGACATGGATATAAAAGAAATGACAGAATCTACGTATATGGTGAGAATAATTTCTAGTGTGGACTTGGATGGAACGGATCTCTAAATTTTTATCCGAGAATGGACGCAAGACTTCGAGATAGTACATGCGTGTTGAGCATGCGAGAAGAGAGTGTACGTGCAAGTGCTAACTAAAAGAGTCATAACCCGGGTAATTCATACCGCGGAAACCCGAACTGAGGACTCCCACCAGTGATAAGTGTCCGGCCTCAGTCCCGCTTAAAGTAAAGATAGCGGTGATTGATGTTTCCCATACATCGGAAGAGGTCCTCCGATGGCCAACCGTAGAGATAACAGGAACTCAGCAGACGTTTCAGAATATCACACCCACTGACTGATGAGGGTGAGGAAACTCATGGTGGTTTGCACATTACACGCTCCCCGGCCGGCAACGGCTCTCTGGTAGTTATCCCGAGCTAGGTGAGAGAACTACATGCACGAACAAGGGCCTTGAAATTGGTCACCAATAGAATTGGAATGACTAGTCTTATTCGTATCAAAGTGCGAATGACTGTGCTGAATCCCTAGACGTTTGATTGATTTGACTTACCTCTTTCTTCCTTGACATTGTGAAGATCCTTCGCAGATAGGTTTTCCGCAAATGTGGGACGCAAACCTCTTTCCATGATTTCTTGTACAATATACGATCTAGCGGAGTCGTGGATTACAAGTTGGGGGTCAAACCTTGTCATGTCTGGAGTCGTAGCGGGATTTTTCATTTGAAAAAATTGAGGATTTTTCCTTGATGCCGCTGCATGGAAGAATGGTTCTGTCGGTGTGGAAAAGCAAATTATTTACAACTAAAAATTTCTAGAGTTGGTGGTTTGCCACTACATTATCCTGGGTCCTAGAGAGCTCATCACCGGGAGCATGTACAGGTTGTAACTTCCTTCTTTGATCAACAGACTTTTGAGTGGGCGGAGTTTTGGAAATTCCCTTATATAGATCGGTGTCCTGCCTTCTATTGTCTGTACCTTCTCTCTGTAGGGGGTCATCAGCTTCATTTTCATTGCTTTGTTCTTCAAAAGTCATAATTTGTTTTCTTATTGCATTACATATACCCTCAAGTCATATCATTGTTTCGTCGGTCCTAATTGGCTTTCATTGATATCAATCATCTTTCTTCGTTCTTCGTTGAAGTATCCTATATCTTTACCTATGCTATTTTTCACAACATAGTCCATCATCAGCTTCATTTCTTCCTCCCGTGAGGATTTCATAATAAGGATCACCACGTAGTCTGCCTTAACTTATCAACAACCTGTATTACCATATCTAATGAAGTACTGAAACTCGACTAAACTCCCACACTCCGATAATCCCTAAATCAAATCCCTACACTCCCCTCAAAATGTCTACCAGTCACGATAGTGATCGATCGGACCACGATGGAAACTGCACCACCCTGGTGCCCCCGTCCCCTGCCGAAGAAGAACTTCCCGTCCATCCCGTGCTCACCCACAAATCCGAAGCCCCGACTATCGATCCAGCCTCTATAGTGTACCCAGATGGTGGTCTCCGTGCATGGCTGCAAGTCTTTGCTAGTATGCTTATCTTCTCTTTGTCGTGGGGTGTCCCGGGTATGTTCGGTGTATATCAACTCTATTACACTTCTGAGCTCGGTCTGCCGCAATCTCAAGTAGCTTGGATTGGATCTATTCAAACTTTTCTTGCCTTCTTTGTGTGTATTGTATCTGGAAGACTGTGTGACGCTGGATACATCAAACAATCTCTTGTGACTGGCACCATTTTTATTGTGGTAGGTTTCATAACGACGAGTGTGGCTAAGACGTACTGGCAGATTCTATTAGCTCAAGGCTTATGCACCGGTATAGGTTTAGGTATTATCTTCATGCCCGCCATGACGGCCATAACGTCTTACTTCAAGGAGAAGCGATCCCTTGCTCTCGCTATCTCCGCCATGGGAACTGGTATCGGTAGTTTGATGTACCCTGCGATCCTCCAATATTCTACCCCCACATTGGCTTTCTATGGGCTGTCAGAATTACTGGATTTGTGGCTTTCACTTGCGCCGGCACTGCATCCATCCTGATCCGTCCTCGTCTGCCTCCTCGCAAGTCCGGCCCGTGGATCGAGTGGGGAGCGTTCAAGGAAGCTCCATATGTGTGGTTCTCGGGTGGTGTCTTCTGCCTGTTCTGGGCCATGTACTTCAACTTCTTCTATGTAATTATATGTCCGTATTCAACGAATGATAAGGGGTTGTTCTAACCTCGTATGTAGATCACTGGCTATGCTCGCAACGTCATTGGCATGACTTCTAGCGAATCTACAAACATTCTTATGATTGCCCAGGCATTCACAATCCCGTCACGTCCCATGTCTGGCTTCATTGCTGACCACTTCATTGGCCCTATCAACACCTTCATCATCATGATTATCTACTTGGCTATCATGGCGTACATCTGGATCGGAGTAACCACTAAGGTTGGCATGTACGTTTTCACCGTCTTCTTCGGTATTGCCATGGGTGCTTCCCAGGGTATGTTTATTGGCGCTTTGGCTTCCCTTACCGATAACCCCGGAAGATGGGAACCCGTGTTGGAATGGTTTATGCCATCCTTAGTGTTTCTGGCCTGACTGGAACTCCTGTGTCTGGTGCCATCATTGATAACATGGACGGGAAATATTGGGGTGCTCAAGTCTGGGCCGCAACTTGCTTCTTACTGTCAGCCATTTTGGTGTCAATTGCGCGGTATTGTAAGGCCGGACCAAAGCTCCGGATCAAGATCTAGGAGGATTTGGAATGCTAGGCAAGTGGAATCTGAAGGGTTCTCAAGAGAGTGAAAATAATGATTGCCTTTTTAGTTATTTTTTTGTTGTTTCTATAGATTGTTTTTAGAAAGGCTGGAATTGGGATAAAATATCGTGAACAATACAAAATCAAAATCAAGTTCCTTTAAGCGAAGCTAAAAGATACTATACATGAAAAACCCATAATGTTCTGGGATTGCGTCCATATACAAGGAGAGAGAGAAGAGCGGTCTGATTCATTAATACTTACTGAACCCAATATCATTATTTAAATGATTAAGACTGGCTCTGACCTTTTGAGTTGGTTTTCATCAAGATATACTACCTCCAACTGAACAGATCTGCGAGGACTCCCCAATCCGTGACATGAGCCGCCTCTGATCCGGCTGATATAGCATCAGCCACCGACATCAAGTTCTCGCCATCATGATAGCTACCTGAAACATGGCGGGCTATAGATATGTTCGTTCGAAGTGACGAGATGGTCGTGACGTTATAGATCATATACTTGATGGTTTCAAAGTGGTTGGTGAACAATCATTCCCTTATCATGTTGCTGAATAGTCGGCTAAGAGCCTTTGGCGTACCCTAGATGAAATTCCGTTCAGCGTGGGTGTCATCACTATACTAGAGTCCGCTTTTGGTAACATCACGACGGTCAATTGACTTTAATCATTGACTATCAAAATGAAACTGTGATGCAACAAAATCTATCAAGTACCAAGAGTAAAGTTTTACCAGCGAGGCCACACCTTATTGTAGAACCATATACTTGGTTAACAGTAGATATCCATAGGTTGCCACGCGACTCTATATCTCTGATAACGCCCATCCCTACAAAGCCATTGATCCTCTTCCAGACACGAGGACTTGAGAAATTATCATGCAGCCATGCGATATCAGGGTCATGATCAAGGGGTTTCCATAATATTCTAGACTGGCGATTGATCAATTGATGGCGACGCCCTATTCTTTGTCTCTTATTTGATGGAGACTTTCGGGGTGGCAGGCGGAAAGACAGACATCACCGCTGCTTCGATACACGTGCTTATGTTGTGGTCATCCCTGATGTCTCCAGCCGCATTATCATGCATGCTGCCGACCGTGTATAAGGCACAAGGCGATTTGATGACACAGTGTGTATCTGGGATATATGATGGGAAATGGTACATGGTGACTATTTATGTGTGCGTATGTGCTTGGTGAAGAAAGAATGGGTGAAAGGAAATGGGGGTCGTTCTTCATTGTAAGTACTTTGACTTTAGGCATGTTTTCATCCTCGAAAAGATACGAAATTGAGGAATGGAACCGAAATTTTCTTCCATTGGGGGTGATCATGGCTTTTTGACGGCATAAGGCCAATATGTTTTGTGGCGATTTGTGCATTTGTGTTACCTACACCCACCACGTTCCCATCGTGCATAAAATATCTTTCAATTCCCGGACAGTCTCAAACACCAATCCAACTAAAATAAGTTCTTCATCGTCAGATTTGTTTCTAACATCCTAAACTCTAATACATTGTTGTAAGATCTCAGAGCTCTATATAATGTCTGAGGTTCTCTATACCCAACAAACAAGACAAGCCCCGGGTTCCTACGAGGACTTTCCCCGGTAGCACACAGCATGTCATTGTTATTGATTCTCTAGTAGTGATGGTGGTGGGGAAAAATATCACCCATGGTGCTCGATGCAAATTGGCATTGAAGGTTTCCCGTATTGTCTGTATCATGTGTGACTGGTCTCAGTACGGCAGAATGTATGTGGCCCCGCTTGATTACAGAAACAACAACGAGAAATTATGTCATTATCTTGGATGCTCGACAAAAATTTCCCAACTTCGCTGCTAGAGAAGACTACTAAAAAAGCCATTTTCACCAACCATCCTACAAAATCTAGTCAGGCATATTCAAACGGCAAATATAATCAGCTAGAGATTCTCCTGAAGCAAATATACACTATCAGCTGACTAAATAGTGACTAGGCCCACTGCTGCGCGCTTGAAGCAAGTGCCCACGACTGCGAATTGCCTTTTGGGTGTTATTCCTTCCATCTCCATTCATTATTACTAAGTGCTTTCCTATTCTGAATTATCTTATTTCACTTTTCTTTTGTCTTCCTCTGCTATGCCCTAAAATTGCTATCTATAGATTGAGCAAGAAGTGAAAAAGAAAATTCAAGCCATGCTGAAGCAGCAGATTAATGCAACAACGCTTCCCTCATGATTTTCTCTTTTCACATTTCCACCATAATCTTACACTGTCAAATCCATTGTGTCCTCTTTGCTTTTGGTGGTCTGTTAGTGATTGTTTGTACTTCAAACCGACAATCCAATATTTTGAGTTTGCACCCTAAAATTCCCATTTGAGGTCAATCCAGACTTCTTCGAGTCCAAAATAAACTTTCTTGTCTAGTCTGTGTTATTTACCAGTTGACTGCCAGTCCGCTTTCCGTCCTCTTCTCCACCGCACCCATCATTCGTCTCGTTACACGCGGCTCTTGATTTTCCCTAGAATCGCCTACTTTATTGGAATCAATTGCCTTCTCAGGCCTTTAGGTACGTGAGAGAAGTGGGGTCTATAGACATCAATCTATCCATTTGTTCTCGCTGGTGGGATTGTGCTCGCGGGTCACAGCAGTAGCTTGAGAGAAAGTATGATGTCTGTATCCTACCACAGATCTATTATTTAAGTGTAGGTTGGTCCCGTTCACATGATTGGATTGTTTGTAAGTTTTTTTCATCTGAATATTAATATACATATTGCAAATCGTTACCCATTGAAATATTCACATCCTATTTGCTTATTATACTTGTATCACATCGTTACCTATACTAATTTGCTTCCAGTCTCGATCTACATTTTCTGTTATCTACCAGAGCCAATGACGATGGCTTCTATAGACCCTCAAGCTTCCGATACCTCGGTCAGAGTCTTTATGGGTCTAGACTCCAACCCCATAGATCCAGAGTACATGGCCGCGTACAATGCCAGACCTCTCATCATCACTTCCATCGTCTTCCTTGTTCTCTCATGGATATCTATCCTACTACGAACTTACGTGCGCATCTTCCTCACTCGAAATTTTCTTTTAGACGATTGGTTTATGCTTGCAGCGCAATGTGTCTACACCGTGTCCTGTATCTTCATTTTCTTGGGGGTTCACTACGGCTTGGGAGACACAACATTGTCTTAGATATCCCTAATATGACTAAGGCGTTAATGGTAAGTTTTTATCAGGTTCCCCATCTCAGAAGAATTGCCTAATTTGTATCTTTATAAAATAGTATCAAGCCCTCACGACTGAAACATACGTCCTGAATATGATGTTCCTCAAATTCAGCATTGGCATCTTTCTCCTTCGTCTCGCCATGCGCAAGGTCTACTCTTACACCATCTTAGTCAGCCTGGTAGTTGTCGGCATCTGGAGTATTGTTATTTTAATTTGGAATATCCTGCAATGTGATCCGATCCAGGGACAGTGGGATATCACGATTGAGTACCGCAAGTGTGTTTCGACTAGTCAAATCTTAGCTGCGGCATACTCTGTCAGTGTTATGACCATTGTCACGGATTGGCTTTATGTGAATTTTACTCATGAAATACTTGTAAGACGTAGGAAGCTAACTTAACTTAGGCTATCTTGCCTATTCCTATGCTATGGAGTGTGTGTATGACCTTCCAGACCAAGATTACAGTCATCATAATCCTCGGTCTCGGTGTCTTGTAAGTTTCCCCAATGCTAATCCGATGATCTCAACTAACGTCATCGCCAGCGCCTCGGTCGCCACCTTGATTCGTTTCAAGTATCTTGTCACCATCAATGACCATACCGACATTCTGTGTAAGTTCCTATCCCGTTCAGTCCCACCAGCTCATCCTCTAATCTGCATCCAGGGTCTTCTACTGATGCCTTCATCTGGACCATGGTTGAACCTGCCGTCGCTACCATCGCCTCCAGTCTCTCAACCATCCGCCCCCTCCTCCGCCAATTCCGCATCAGGGGCTTCGAATCCACCAAAACTAATGGATACGTCGGCGGTGGTCACGCCGCCCACTCAGGCCAAACCCCTTCCCACCCCTGCAGCGACGCCCATCGGTCCTACCATCTCGACCTGGAACTTGGCGATAAGAAAACAACGATGATAACAACAGTCATTGGTGTTACTGGAAATCGGTCGCTGTCCTCTTCAGAGACAGATATTATTGCGACTTTGGCGCAGCCATCGCCGGTCTATGGAGAGCATAGTGTAACTGGCACTACTTTGGGGAGCAGAAAGAGTACTGGGGAAGTGGGGTGCCGAGTGGGGATCAAGTTGGAGACTTGTATTCAGATTCAGTCACATGTTGCGGATAGCAATGACCCAGTTAGTTATTATCAAGGGTTAAGTAGCTCACCAACGGCAGCGAGTGAGAAGGGGATGTTTAAGTGCAATGAAAATCAGAGAATACCGAACATTCCAAGCCCGGAGGCGCTAAGTCCGTCGACGGGGAGCGCTCGGGAGGTGGGTTCTTGGGGGAATATCGAACAGTATGGGAGTGATGATCAAAGGTCAGTGGAGGACTCGGGGGTACGGCCGTTGCATCATAATGGGCCGCTGGGGTCAAATCCACCGTCGGGATATTGAGAGGTTTGAATGAAAAGAGATGATTGTTCTTTTGTTTTTGCATTTTTTTGCCGGGAATGTCCTCATAATTTGATAGTTTGATAGTTTGATAGCTCAATGAGATTGGAATTGGTGACCGTTTGTATTATTATTATTATTTCGAATATTGACATGTTTTTGGTTCGTTCACTTTAATTTTTGCGATCGCAATTAGGCTTGTGATTTCATGACCATTAATGAAGAGAATGAAATGTATAATTTTAATTAAAATATCGAAGGCAATTAACACTAATTTATACAAGTTAACCCAACTATGACTCTTTATATATGGGTAGTTGTAGAGCCAATGCAGCCAAAAACAGCCCAAAAAAACGTCATCAAAGCAGAGATGTTTTCTCGATATCTCAATGATTTGAATACCCTGTTTTCATATCCGTACCAACTCCAGTCTTTTATTGCGACGGAGCTTCGAGGTCATCAGGATGGATAACCCATTCTGACGTATCCTCATACTTGGGTGCCAGAATGAACTGACCCATAACCTTCCCCAGGCCAATAGCCTTCCCGTCATTCTGTGGCGTCTCCTCGTGATGGCGGCCATGATGAACTCTCTTATCATCTGAATACTCAACCAACACAGCTGACGTCACGAAGTCCCTCTTCAACCCCGGGCGCATCTCATACGTGATACCACCCCAGTTCATCTCAACCCGACCAGACTTCCGCACAATCATTTGGCCGACAAAGCCGCTCTGATTATCGGAGGCCGACTGCATGTTCTCGGAATCGGAAGCGTCATCTTCGTTGTCTTCGAGGGCGACATCAGTGAGATTATTTTTAGTCATGATGGAGTCAGGGTCAACTTTTACAGGAGTCCTCTTGACCGGGCGAAGCGGCGGCATGACGGGAGGAAACTGAAAAAGGTAGACACGGCCTTCTCTGGGGATATCTTCCTCGGCGATCTTTTCTGCAGTGGTCTCCTCTTCCTGGTCGTTGTATTCATAGCCGATCTTTACGTGCGAAAACTCGTTCCGCATTAGCTTGAGGTCAGCATTGAACTGTTCCTCCTCAGGATCCATAGGCAAGATGGCCTTCTTAGGAGTCTTCTTGGTAATGATTCGGATATCGTCAGCGTCCATCAGATCGTTGCCTTCCTCATCCTTAATTAGAACGCTCTCGAATTTGATTTCCTTGCTTCCAGGATCCTGCACTGCAACCTCAGGCCTCTTGCCCTTGGCTGATGAAATCGCCGTCTTAAAGTCAATCTCCTCCTCATCCGAGGACTCGCCGGCGTGAGCCTGGGCCTCCATTTCTGCTGCCGTAGTAACGGTAACAATCTCCTTCTTGGGCTTTGTACGGTAGATACCCATAGGCGCAAGACCTGGAAATTCGTCGTCTTCGTCGTAAAAATTGAAGTTGTCTTCGTTGTCGGAATCTTCGGCGCCGGCGGGGAAGCCCAACTTGTCGGCGTTAATTCTAGGTTCGCGGTTTTCGTATCGAGAGTTAGTGCATTCTCTAGATGTTCTAGCGTCATCTTTGTTCTTTCCACGGGTATCGTGACCTATAGAAACTTTGTTAGCAAATGCTCTCTTCTTATGGTCCATTCTGGTCGTCCTAACGTACTCTTTTGGCCAAACATCCCCATTAAATTCCCGCCACGATTACGCTGCCCCATCGCATTACCCCGACTCCGCCCCCTCTGAATCTCCCCCGTGATCTTGTCTTTGCTTCTTCCGTCGCTCTTTCTCTCTGCTTTTGCGCCTCCTGTTCAGCAATCGCTGCTCTCTCGGCCTCGCTGCGGCGGGCATTCTTAGGTTTGAATTTGCTTCCCCAGACGCCGCGCGAAGTTCTGGGTTCTGTTTTAATAATAGGGTTGGGTGATGAGTCGGCGGAGAAAGTGAGCGCATCGGCGGATGTGGATGCGACGGGGCGCGCGGTGAAGGAGGCGCCTCTACTGCCGCCACCGCGGGCTCGGGAGGCACCGGGGTTCATTTTTAGGAAAATATAGAGTTTCGTCGGCGGTTTTGTGGGAGGGTCGTGAGGTTGAGCTCTGGATGTCAAAATATTGGCAGAATTAAGGCACTGTGGGCGTAGATAATGCTTGACTTCAACACTGATATCGTCAACGATGCTCAAGGCTAGAAAAAGTTGGAAAAAAAGCTGCCCCACCATTAGAAATCCGCACAATCTAAACTGATATCAGCGCCCTGACACATCCTAGTAAGTCAGAATCATGGTACAGACTCTGTCGGTATAACCCTTGTGGTAAATTCATCAAAAATTGAGATTACCTCATGTATATTGTGTACAGAAATACTTGAGTAAAAAGCAGGAGTTAGTATTGAATGCAATATGTTGCATTTTCACCAAATATCTCCGTCACAGTCCCTTCTCTTTTCAGCATCGACATCAACCACATCTTTCCGCCGTTGACATTCTGCGCCCCAAACTTCACCACCACACACCCACGCAATCTTGCTGCTGACCAAGTGATGCCGGTGTCTTTTTCAAGATTTAGCCGTTGCATGCGCCATGTTAGCTCATCTGATGGCTGATCTGGTTTCTCATCTCCCCATTTCCGCGCCCCAATTCTTGGTATCGCTTCAAATTCTGTCATGAAAAAAGCCCCAATTTTTTGCACTCGACTCCCTCGTAATATTAACGTGCCTAACACGCCCAGGCCATACATGGTTTTCTCAATTGAAACCCCTGATATTCCCTTCCCATCCTCGTCCAGAATGACGGTATCTCGGACGAGCAGCCGGCTCGTCTCACCTGCCAACCATACCTCGTTCCGACCAACCCACTTGTGAAAATCCCAGTTCTCACCCAGTGCGACCCGCCCTTGACTGACCCAATCCAGCAACACAAGGTCGGATTCAGGGTGCATTTTGAAAATCTGAGTCTGTTCGTAGATGCTCTTGGCATAGGGCTGCACTGGATCCGGTAATAAACACACGCTGCCACCCTTTTCAATAGATATGTTGAATGTTTGGCACGTGAGCTTTTCAAGAGAGTCGGATCCGAAGACTTTGGTGTAGCCTTGAGTAAGGAGGGATAGTCGGGCATTCTTGCGGACTAGCATGTCGATGTTGACTTTGTCGCCGGCAACGAGGCCGCCACCGTAAGATAATATGAAGACTATAGCGGATTTCTTTTCGATGAAAGCGGCGGGAGAGATAAGTTTTAGTGGGTAGCGGAAGCTCATGATCTCGACTGTATTATAACCTTCCGGAACCCTGCGGACCACAATTCGGCCCTCGCCTGGGGTTTTGATAGAAGGTGGAAATGGTGAAAGCATATTCTGGATATATGACAAGGGTGCTCTATAAATAAAGGATATGAGAAAATGTAATTGATATAATGAGATAAAGTCAAAGTTTCAGATCAATCCATTTCCTTTCCAAGAACTGCATGTTATTATTTTCTACCGATAAATAGTGACTAATTTTCTCTTCTATGAGATAAGCTCGCCTCCAAGATAAAGCTTTCTAGGGGCCGCCGATACTAGGACCTGGAAAGTTACACAGAAAAATTGATATCTGGATTTTGGCAAGCTAATTAAGAACATTCATTTCAATGCATGCAAGTGCGGTTCGAAACAGTGATTGTCGTGGTCTCGAGGTTCGATCGTATAATTAGTGAGTCGTATATTACCAAAAGTCACGTGAGGATATGCGATCTGATTGGTAGTAGACCATTGGCTCGCACCTTCTAGTTTATATATATGTTAGCGCAAATTTTTAATTCACGAAGTAATCTCCTTCTCTTTGTGGAATCACACCTTAAATTGTGTCCACAAAGTCAGCTTTCAACGGTAGTGACAATATTCAAGTCCTTGATCTGGACTATGCATATACTGTATCACACCGCAAAATTGCACCAAACCACACTGTACCAATTGCAGGCTGGAACGCAAGTCAGTGCTTTTAGGTAAACGTCGCGAAATACTAGACCCACTTTTACCGTCTGCGACGCGCCCCGGCCATTTGATTCCCTGAAGCGATGATTCGAGCTCCTCAATCTATGATCGCAACATTCAATTCTTTCAAGAAGCTGTGTTGCGTAATATCACGACCACGATCACTCCGGCTATATGCACCGCACTTTTCGCTAGATTTCTCAAATTAATTCTTTCTTTAATATCCCCTGAATCACCCTAAATTTTCGCACGATCTCAGTCGGAATCTCGAAGCAGCTAACAAGTGTCTAAAATATCGCGTCATCTACGCTGCATCTCCGCCATGGACGTCAGCGTCTCTCCCGGTTTCAATGCCGAACACTTCATCAATAATTCCAGCCTTAATGATAGCTTCCAGCAGCAAGCTACCAAGCGTAAGCGCGACGGCGAGGGCGACCTTAATTTGATCGACGACGACGACGAGCTTAGCGAGCTCAGCGACATTGAAAACGAAAATGATTTCGACGATAACGAGAGCGTTGAGGACGACGGTGATGTCTATACCGAGAAGAAGCCCAAAAAGAAGTCATCACGGGCAAGGAAGCCGGCCATGAAGAGAGTGAAGACGGGAAATGGGCAGCAGGGTCTTGCGGCGTTGCCTTCGAGACCGAAGAAAGCGGTCCGCGCAGCTGTTGCTGTAGCCGAAGAAGCCTTTGTTGCGCCTGAGGGGTCCCTTTTCTGTAAGAGCTCCTAGAGGGAGTCTAATTGGCCCATTCTCAGCCAATTGAGGCAATGAGAAACCAATAACGTATACTAACAGGATCTATGTGTAGATGACATATTCGAAAGCGATATGGCTGTGCCAGAAGTCGCTGAGCAATGGCTGGGAAAATACCGCGACAATGGTGATGCTGCCAGCACAGAGCTCGTCAACTTTGTTTTACAATGCGCCGGCTGCAACATTCCGATTAACGAGGATGATATCAGAGATGAGGAGAACTGCCAGAACCGCCTGATTGACATTCAATCTATGCACCAAGACGTGAGTGGATTCGACTGGAAAATTAAAAGGGATCGAGCGACTAACCAACATGCAGAAATTTATCGTCGACTACCCTCTCATCGCCAAGGGCAAAGGTGGTGCTAAGCCCTTCCGTGACCTTTTGTCGGGATTCTTCGACTCCCTAATCAGCCTTCTTCATGAGACCGACACTCTTTACGAGGACGACAATCTCGTCAACACCCTTTACACATGGATCGCAACCCTTTCATCTTCAACTTTGCGTCCCTTCCGTCACACTGCGACAACTGTTGCGCTCATGCTCCAGACCGGCCTTGTGGGTGTTGTGGATGTCCTTGACAAGCGGACGGCGACTCTCGAGATGCAATACGAGTCGGCACGCAAGGGTCGCAACCAGGCCAAGATTGCCGAGGTTCAACAATCACTAGAAGATTCCACAAATCACAGAGCTGTTTGCCAGGACAAAATTGCGGCCTTCTTCGAAACCGTGTTCGTTCACCGGTACCGCGATGTAGATCCTAAGATTCGGACAGAGTGTGTAGAGGCTCTCGGTAACTGGATTTGGGGACTTCCTTCAACGTTCTTGCATCCTGAATACCTGAGATATCTTGGTTGGATGTTGTCAGATGTCACGATGACCACTCGTCAGGAGGTCCTGAGACAACTGACTAGGATTTTCCGCCGGGATTCGCAAAGGTCGGCCACTTTATTGAGCGTTTCCGTGGCCGTCTTGTTGAGATGGCCACTCGTGATTCTGAAGCGTCAGTTAGAGTTTCCGCGGTGTCTGTTATTGACGTTCTCCGGTCTGCTGGCATGCTGGAGCCTAATGATGTTGATGAGGTTGGCAAGATGATTTTTGATGTGGAGCCGAGAGTCCGGAAGGCCGTTGTTCCTTTCTTCATTGCCTGTGTTAATGAGATGAACGAGTCTATGACAGAACAGGCTGGGGTGCTGATGCCATTGAAGAGGCGTTTGCTTCGGTAGAAGAGGATGACTTCGATTCACCGCAAGAGGCCTGGTTGACTATCAAGAGCCTGGGTGAGCTTCTCACCAGCTATGATTCGTCGATCCAGGAAGTGGACAACGTATTTGTCAAGAGACCGGTATCTGATACCATCAATAAAAGTGACGATCCCGACTCTCGTGTTGCTTTGGCTGCCCAGGTCTTGTATGACAAAGTTTCTGAAGTTCAGAACTGGGAGATCATTGCTGGATACCTGTTATTCGATCATTCTACCAGCTCAAAAGCCAAGCGGTCTAAGCATGCCTCCATCGAGGCTATTGTCAAGGGCTTGGTTGCCCCTAATCAAGAAGAAGAGTTGGTGCTGCTTGAGGTGCTGGCTGCTTCCGCCAAGTCTAGCTTGAGTCAAAACCCTCTACTTTTAACCCAAGGCAAGAAACTTAGCAGAGCCGACCTGAATGAACTTCATGACAACACTGCGCTCCAACTTGCCAATGTCATTTATAGACTTCTCAATAAGTATGGCGGTGACCCTACTACTGCTACTGCCGTCCTCAAGCTGGAGCACTTCCTGGATCTAGATATCTTCTTTCATCTGAGACAAGAATCTAGTGCTTATGAGAAACTTTTGGATGAGATCTGCACCCAGTTTAACCGTCATAGCAACAAGGAAGTCTTGCTTGAGGCTACGGCTTGCTTCCTACACGCCCGCTCCTACGACGATCTTGAGGAGATGGTGGATCAGCAGATAAATAATTTGTGGGAGGAATCTATTGACACTCTGCGCACCTTCGACAAGAACTTTGACCTTAGTGCCAGAGGGCAGCTTGATGTCTCTCAGTTAACAGACCTGGGCACCGTCATCTTTAAGATCAGTTTGCTTGCCAAGACTACTGATTGCTGTCCTCATCTTGAGACTACTGGTCGCGAGATTGACTCTGAAGACCCCGCCATTACCATTCTTACCAACATTGTGCACCGTGGACAGTATGAGCAGACTAACGCCGATGTTGATGACGCCGAGGATGAGGTTGCTAGTCTGGCCATCGAGGCTGTTCTATTCTACTTTATGTGGAAGGTCCGCTCTATGCAAGGTATGATTCAAAGCGGCACTGGTGTCCCCTCTAGAATTGTCGACTCCGTCGCTGCCATTCAAGACATATTCTGGCGGAATCTTGCTGGTACCTTCTCCACTCGTGCCTTCAATGATGACATCCAGATGCTTGCCGCCGGTACCATTTGCGATCTCCATGTCCTCATGGGCTCGTTGCGCCCTTTCATCGAACAAGCGAATTCATCGGGCTCCGTACCTAACATCGAATCCGTTTTGACACTTGTCCGCCCTGTGGAGCCTGGCCTAATCCGTGAACTCATCTTCGTTCTCGATAGTGCAGAGAAGGTGTACGCCAAGCGCGCCAAGAAGACGCTCAATGACCCCGCTGAGGATGAAGACCCTATGGAGGATGATGATGACGAGGATAACTTGGATGAAGAGGATCAAAGCCTCACCAAGGCTGAGAAATTAGCTCTTGAACTTCAGGCTGAGAAGAACCTCTGCGAGTTGGCAGGAAAATTTGTCCTTGCCATTAGCTCTAACCTTCTCGACTTCGTTGGGACATCAGCTGGCAAGCTCCGTCGTCGTCTCCAGCGCAACCAGCATAACCTTGGCCTCAACTACAAGGAGGTCGTCTCTTACCTTGACGAGGCCAAGATTGCCGAGGCGATTAACGGACGTCGCAAGGCGCCGAAAAGGCGGTTGGCACTAAGGTTGGCGCAGGGGTCTCCAAGGCGACACACAAGAGTTCAACAATGGTTGATGATGAATCTGATTCGGATTTGTCGGATATTGGCGATCCGGATATAGATGATTCTCCGGAGGATCTACGGAGAAGAGAGGTGTTAGAGGACATTGATAACGAGCTCGAAAGAGAAGAAGCCGTTGGGTCTAGAGTGGCTGATAATGATGATATCTTGGGGATTAAATGGGTAATGTGGACTCTTGATGTTGGGATTGGGATTTCTTTTGGCAAATGGATGGGTTATTATGTGTTTACTTTTTGGTCTCGCGCTTGATTTTTTGTTGGGATTTTCTTTTGTCTCTTCCTGGGTTCTTTCATGGGACAGCTGGGTTTTGGTTGGTGTAGATATGCTTTCGATATTATTTGTGGTTACGTGATAGGAATAGGGCACCGGCTTGTATGTATTTACTAAAATTTTCATTTTTAATTATGTGACTGTTTATGTTTATCTATTGATTGAGACATGGGTATTATATATGAATGATTTATGTTAATTCAAGATTATATCGTGTGATTCCCTGTCTGGATATGTATCCTTCCATAATCTCCTGCTTAAATGATCTTCGTGCCGAACAACGCAAATTGCGGAGAATACATCTTCCCTTCTCCAGCATCTGCCAACCTTTCGTCTGCCGTATCAACTACAGCGCCATACTGCATAATACAACACTTGAATGGTTTCTGCTCGGCAATACAACGTTCTTTGGCCGAGTTCTTCGGTTGGTCTTCATCGGAGGAGTCATCCGGCGGTTGGACATTCTTGTTTTTCTTCTTTTTCTGAACCGCCTTTTCACGAGCTTCTTCAGCACGAGAAACTTCTTCTAGACGACCCCAGAGGGCAGCCATTTTTTCTCGTAAAGCGCTGTAGGTTTCGTCGTTGTTAGAATCCGTGAGACTAAGGGATATTGGTTAGTGGGGATGCTGACTGGCTGATAATTGTTAAGCAACTTACTCAACTGGATCGAGACCTAATAGGAAACAAGCGTTGTCATTGTTGATATTGACCCAAACATAAGGTTTAGTCTTGTTGTTACCGAGTAAAGCATCTTCAAGTTTAAGTCTAAACCCCATTGTGGAACCTTCTCGTGGAAAATATCATTATACACCGTACCAGGCTCAATCTCAGTGGTGTCCTCTTCGTCTCGCCAAGAAAGTCTAGTGTGAACCCATTTTCGCATGTCTCTGGGCTCGTAGTCAACAACCTTGACAACAGCTTCAAACTTTACCAAGTTGAAGGGCAGTTTGATGTGAAGTTCTTGGCCATCGGGGTTTACAGTCATAATTTTGGCTCCGGAAACTACATCACGCAATGGCGTGATATTATTGTCATCGATCGGTTGGTGGCGGACTTTTGTTGGTTAGAGCCTCATAATAAATGAAAGGGTCGGGATTTTGACTTACTGGAGACATTGATGTCGTCAGGTAATTTGGCTTCAATAGCCTGCTTGACTTGCTTCCGGATTGTCTCCTCCTTCGCTAGACGTCGAGCTTTGCCATTCCCATGAGAAATGGAATTTGGTGACGATTTGGGCCCTAGTTTGTCCAATGAATTCTCCGAGGTTTTTGTGTTATCGACTAATGCCTTGTGTTTCTTGGTTAAGGATCGTTCTATGGGCCTTTCAATAGAATGATCTATATACACCACCTCCGTGACGTTCTTGGCCGCTGGACCAGAGGCAGACATCACATTGTTCAAAGCAAAAGCCTTCAATCTTTTGGAAGCATTGATGAACATGGGGACTCGCGCTTTGCTAGGTGAACGTAAACGTCATTCGTGTAGGAGTCTCTGTTCTCATGAATTGAGCACCTCAAAGGTTTGCCGGCGTTTAGAAAAGATCTTGCATTCTTGAGGTACAACCAGGTACCTTTCTTAGGCACTGTTTTCAGGCTAAATAAATGGTCTTTGTGGATGCCCCACAGTGTCACCTCGAGAACCATGTTTTCCGGAAGCCCATGGCTAGCATTCAGTGGTGTTTCGAGATAGCCAGCGTTGTCACCAGCATCATAACAACCAAGTCCCTTGAGGGTTTCATTGGTGGTGAAGTCAGTTACTTTGATGACAGCCGCTTGCTCTTGTATCTCAGGATCCTCAACGAGATAGACGACCAAGTTGTAGAAGTTTCCGGGAATTATATCACTAATCAAGGCATCTTTATTTCTGCGAGAAATAGAAACGGGGACGCTTATGTTGTTTGGATCAGGAATTTTAATATGCTTCTCCAGCTGTTTTGCTTGCTGGGCTACTTCGTATTTGGTTGGAATTTCCAACGGGAACGGTGGATGACGTCCCGGGACCCATGCAGACACTGCGGAGCCATAGTGGCCGACATCGCATATGAATAATTGGGTAGTGCTTTTAATACTTAAGACAGAGAACCCGCAATTCCTATCTTGTCGCTATGCATATTGAGTCAATGACATGTAGTAAGTGAGCAGGACAAGATATCTACCTTTACGAACATGGCAATGCAGATACTTCCGATCTTGGTATTTAACGCAGCTAATGGTTCCTGTTGAGCACTGAAGCAGACAACTTCGATAAATGTACCCTGTCCATCATGAATTGTAATGATCATCTTGTAGTCCCCTAGGTAAACCTCCGTCAGCTGCTGTAGCTACCGTTCAACGAGGAATCAGCTTACCTCTGGTTGCCTCACATGGTGTGTATGATGATATTTGGCCGATTACACACAATGGCGACTTTATCAGCCTGGGGTCATGGAATTTTGCAAGATCAACCCAATTATAATTCATCTTGATAGTAGTAGTTCCCGCTGATGATATCGCACTGCAAGTTACACATGGCCATATGAGTTTGCGGTATGCGCGTCATAAGTCCACGGGAATCTTGTCATTTTAGCGCGAAATCACGTGTCAACTTTATCCTAAACCGTTGTGCACGTTTCATAACTTGACTCTTGTTTGCATAAGTAATAGTTATGCATAAAGCGGGTACTGTAGGGGCAACTCCTATATTACGACTTGGAAGCGCCAGCTTGATCCTGACTCAGATTAGTTCATTATGGCAATATTTTCAATTTCTGCTTGGATGCATACAGAAGTTTTTACTAGAATTTTGATCACTAGCCAACTTAACTCTTCTGTAGATGCAAAGGTTAATAGATAATAAATGTGCTATCATCACAAGGGTTCCAGAAGTGTAACTGAGATCCAAAGTAATGTCCTTAATAGGCGTAGAATTCCATTAGATAGACCAGTAATCAGACATATAAATTCACAATGTATGTATAGGTACAATATTCCAGGTATCCCAAGTGTTCCACATAGCGGCTGTAATGAATGGAGATACCGACATATCTCAACATGGTTAATTCATCGAATTATTCGGACTTCTGGCTGGCTCAACCTTTTTCCCTCCCGGTAGAGCAAAATAATCCGCTAGCGGTTTCCCAGTCGCTCTAAGTCGCCCTTTCCCTGAGAATTACGCTTGAATTTTACTGGCCACTCACCGGCCTTCGTTTGTGCTAGAAGCTGCCTCCAGGTGCTCATCTGTTCGCTATTCCTGCCAATTCCTACAGGTTCTTTCCTCACTGTCAATGGGCTTTTTTTTCTGGGCCAGTTTAGTAGTAGCTCAACTCAAAATTTCCTCTCTAAAACACAAGTTCTGATCTTAGATTTCCCACTCTTCTTTCATTCTCCCGATTTTTCGTCACATCAACCTTTTCATCCACCATTTATCAAGACAAACCCATAGCCACCATTAGCACGTCTCTACTTGCTTCTGGTCATCGCCTGTCTTCCTTTCTCCATTTTACATAGTCCCGAATCTGCTTATTTCCTTTAGTCGGGATCTTTCACCAGCCTACCACGTTCGCAGACCTTGAATCTTCAGCCTTCCGATAGCTTGGTCCTATCTCTCCTTATCTTCCAGATTACTTCACAACATTTGCAATCATGGCTGATCGTTATATCCCCGAACATCGCCGCAACCAATTCAAGGCGAAGAACGCCTTCAAACCCGATGAGCTTCGCCGTCGTCGTGAAGAGCAGCAGGTCGAGATTCGCAAGAACAAGCGTGAGGAGAATCTCGCCAAGAGACGAGGCCTTGGTCCTGGCCCTGGCCACGGTGCCTCTCTGGGCGCCGCCCCCGACAGCGATGATGAGACTGCTCCCACTGAGTCTCAGGTAAACTTTTTGCCGTGCATTTGCACCGTCAATCTCCTTTTCCTTTTTATCCCCCTCTGTGTAATGTTCGCCACGCACGCGGCCGCTTGATTCCACGAACGGGCGAATACTGCTTCTGATGGAAAATGAGGGCCCTTTTTTCACTGGCTTATTTCTATGATGACCCCACACCACATGTTATGCATCAGCTATGCTAGCTTGGTCCAGCGGGTATTGCCTAGAAGCCACTACGCTCATCCTCCCCTGATTGCTTGTCAAGTTGATAAAAGGATGGTGCGGTATGCGTGTGATTGGCTAATGCATAGTATATCGCCATTATCGCTATCGAACTACCCACCTCGTCTCCCCCCTCAACATGCCCTCCAACAACCCCTCATGGCCCCGGCCTCTTCGAGTGACGTTAGACATTTGAGACGCTTGCTGTTTGCAGGGGTGTTTGTCGCTGTTACCCCTCCATGCCCCTTCGACTGGGCGTTGAAAGCCCGTACTCAGCACTTAACAGGCTTTCCGAGGCGTTATCATAACACCAGTGTGGTCAATGCTTATCTCGTCTTTTCTTAATCCAACTACCGTGTTGTCAAATGTACCGTAGACTAACGTCTGACTTTTTCTCGTAGTTGAGCGAAGACCTTCCTCAGATGGTCCAGGGTGTTTTCTCTGAGCAGATTGACCAACAGATCCAGGCCACTACCAAGTTCCGCAAGCTTCTTTCCAAGGAGCGCAACCCCCCCATCGAGGAGGTTATCAAGACTGGTGTTGTTTCGCGCTTCGTCGAGTTCCTCCGCTCTCCCCACACCCTGGTTCAATTCGAGGCTGCCTGGGCCCTGACCAACATCGCCTCTGGTTCCGCCACTCAGACCCAGGTCGTTATTGAGGCCGGTGCCGTCCCCATCTTTGTCGAGCTTCTGGCCAGTCATGAGCCCGATGTTCGTGAGCAGGCTGTCTGGGCGTTGGGTAATATTGCTGGTGATAGTCCTAAGTGTCGCGACTATGTTCTCGGTTGCGGTGCCCTGAAGCCCCTGCTTGCCCTGCTCGGCGATAGCCGCAAGCTTAGCATGCTTAGAAATGCCACCTGGACCCTCAGCAACTTCTGCCGTGGCAAATCTCCTCAGCCTGAGTGGGCTGCTGTAAGTAACTGACTGATTCTTATTTTTGTCTTGGCTTTTTGTGCGATCTCTAACAATATCTAGATCTCCCCTGCCCTCCCCGTCCTCTCAAAGCTTGTTTACTCTCTCGACGATGAGGTCTTGATCGATGCTTGCTGGGCTATTTCCTACCTGTCAGACGGCTCTAATGATAAGATCCAGGCCGTCCTTGATGCTGGTATCCCCCGCCGTCTTGTCGAGCTCCTGACTCACGCTTCTACCTCAGTTCAGACCCCTGCTCTGCGTTCTGTTGGTAACATCGTTACTGGTGACGATATTCAGACCCAGATGATTATTAACTGTGGTGCTCTTCCTTCGCTCTTGTCTCTGCTCTCCTCGACTAAAGATGGTATCCGCAAGGAGGCCTGCTGGACCATCTCCAATATCACTGCCGGCAACTCCAACCAGATCCAGTCTGTCATTGACGCCAACATCATACCCCCTCTGGTTCACCTGCTTCAGAACGGTGATCTGAAGACCCGCAAGGAGGCCTGCTGGGCTATTAGCAATGCTACCTCTGGCGGTCTTCAGAAGCCTGAGCAGATCCGCTATCTCGTCGCCCAGGGCTGCATCCGTCCCCTGTGTGACCTTCTGGCTTGCCCTGACAACAAAATAATCCAGGTTGCCCTTGATGGCCTTGAGAACATTCTGAAGGTCGGTGACCTTGATAAGCAGGCTTCGGGTTCTGGGTCCGAGTCAATCAACCGCTACGCTCTGTTCATCGAGGAATGCGGTGGCATGGAGAAGATTCACGACTGCCAGAACAACGCCAACGAGGAGATCTACATGAAGGCGTACAACATTATCGAAAAGTATTTCTCCGACGAGGATGAGGGTGCTGAGGAGGCGGCCGCCCCTCAGGCCACCGGTGCTAACGGGACCTTCGGTTTCGGCACCGCTGGCCAACAGAGCAACAACTTCAACTTCGCCAACAATGGAGACTCTATGGACATGTAAGAGTATGTTGATTCGTGTCACAAAAGCGAAATTCATGCGCGTTTGGAGTTTTGTGCTGGACCTGGATTCAATTGGGGAGACAATTCTTTTGTATATCATGGGATAGGATTGTTTCTTTTTCATTAATGCTTCGATTAGATAAGATGTCGAGCAGGTATTCACTCTTTTATATATGAGATACGGCCCGACTTAGCTATCTTGTCTTGTCTCTGGTTGGTCTCGGGTCCGATGATTCTCTAGAGCATGTGGCCGTTCGCAGCTGGTACTCTCCTTTGTCTGGTCAGTGTTTATTCGTCATAAGTTAGCTGTTACATTCGCTGTCTTTCTCTGTCTTATTTTCTTTCTCTTATCTGGAGTTGGCCTGATTTCCCCCATACCCCTTTCTTTCTTATGCCCCACCTCTCACATTCCCCCATTCCTCCCTTCGTGCACGTCAAAGTCTTGTTTCGCCATATTTTCCTGTTTATCCATGTCACCTAAAAATTTTTTTATCTATCTTATTCTATCCTTGCATCACATCACACAACCCCCATACATAACATCACGTGCCTACTCTCACATGAGGGCGGGTTCTTTCACTTCTCTTCATGTCATTTGCATCTTATGTTTTTATGTCCTTTAGTCCCCATTCCCACTGTTTTTCGTTTTTGTCAAGGCCTTCTCTGGTTTTATCACTCTGATCATGTACACCGAATAAAGTATTATTTTTTTAATAAATCTATGAGTATCACATTGTCACGTCCATATGTAAGGAATCATGTCAGTTATGTCAAAATTATATGTTTTGTCTATTTCCGAAATTTCTTAATTGTATCTTGCTGGGTTATATGTCAATATACTACTTCAAGCATCAAGGCCATCAAACTCGACCAGGCGAATTACAGTCTTAATGATTTCGCTATCAGACACATCCACGGATGGATTTTCAATCTTCTTAGCAACAACCGAATCAATCAAAGACCGCAAACGGGTAACTAAGACAGCAATCCGAGCCCATCCCTGAAGATACAGCCAACCATCAACAATGAGGCCGCGACCGAGGGTATCAAGAGCAAGAGTGCCAGCAAAGAGCAGTAGGGTGTAAGCGTTAAAGGCTAGGCGACATCTATTAATTCGAGGTTCAGGAATTCTTTGATAGGGCAATAATGAGGGAAAATAATGACCGAAGGAAATTTATTTATTGATAGGGAGTATCCGGGAAGAGATATAAGATGAAATGGACAGTCTATTGTCTTGCAGTGGGAAGTGAAGAGTCGATAAAGAACGTAAGGGTTATGTAAATGTCGATGATAGGGCTGAGGGCAACTTACGAGTGAGGTCTCTGATGAAGATCTTCGACGTCGAAATCATGGTAAAGTAACTAACAAAAGCAGCCCGTCCAGAGAAACTCTGGCTATCGAACAAAACTGAAGACGGATGTACAAAGACACGTCCTTGCCCATTTGTAAAGTACTTGATCGACCGAGCCTTCGGGTCCGTCTCCATGGCACCCGATGCTACCTTATGGAACTTCTGCTCGGGCAATTGGACTCGCGCAATCTGTGGAGAGAACGCAGACGCCGTCAAGGCACGAAGTACTGAAGAAGATGGCGCCGATGTCTTACCCTTAGCTAATACTTCGCGGAGTGCCGATATGGAAATGAGGCCAGCTTCGACGAGGGCGTCGCGGTATTGCGAAGTTGTGTTGGCAATGTCATTCAAAGTATTATAAGACAGAAAGTTCTCATCGCACCAAGAGCGGAGATTCCGTTGAGGGATTCCCTTGCGAAACATGTCTTGCCAAGTGCGGAAGGCCGCAAGATCGGTAAGAAGGTCGCCGTCGCCAGTTGAGAAGGCTATGCGAGCAGTGCAAGATTCCTCGCGTTTGGCAGGCGGTGATACGAAGGGACTACGGGTACTGAGAATTGCTGCAATTACAACAGTGTCATCGAGGCAACCAAAAATGCAGCCGTAGACCATTAATTTGGCACAACGGAGATCTGCAGGAATCATAGCGAGTTGAGTACCGAGAGCGGTCAGCTCGTCGCCGTCCATGGCACCCATTGTCTTGAGGAGGGTAAGGGCACCTTCGACGGCGATGCTCTTAGGAGGCGTGGGAGCTTCTGACAAAATTGAGCGACATCGCGCAGACCCATTGCACGAACTGATAAGCAAAGTTGCTCTAGAGGCACACGGCGGATCTCGGGCTCGGGACGATCAGCCATGGACTCTTGTTCATGTTTGCGGGTATAGAGTTTGTAGCAAGTTCCTTCCTGGACACGACCTGCACGACCACGACGTTGCTTACAGGAGGCTTTTGACGCCCAGTTTTCTTCGAGTTTGCGCATGTTGTTTTGCGGGTCGAAGGTTGTCTCTTTGACTTTTCCGGAGTCGACGACGGCGACGATGTCGTCAATAGTGATGGAAGTTTCGGCGATGTTGGTGGCGACGACGACTTTGCGTTTGTTAGGTGGGGATTTTTGGAAAACACGCTTTTGGTCTTTGGTTTCGAGGGAGGCATGGAGGGGAAGGACGTGGAAGGCACTGTTCCGGTTGAGTTCGGAGCAGAGGCGGTTTATTTCGGCGGTACCGGGGAGGAAAATGAGGATACCACCGCGGTTCTTCACACCAAGGCTTTGGTCAATGGTCTCGACGGTGTCGACAGCGAGTTCGTAGTTGAAGCGAGTTCCAGCTTGCACGAGGTATTTGCCAATTGCGGCATCGCCGTCGTCTTGGATACTCATGCCCTGGCGGTTCATGTATGGGGTGATGCGGATAATCTCCTCAAGATAGATGTCAGTGACAAGGTGAGTGCGCCCTTGAATTTCCACGAGGCCGACAGTGAGATTCTTGCGCTTGAAGTAATCGGAGAACGACCGGGCGTCAAGAGTGGCACTCATGAGGACAAGCTTCAGGAAGCCGCGGTGGGCTGTGAGGACTTGACGGAGGATTGTCATGAGGAAATCAGTGTCGAGACTGCGTTCATGGACTTCGTCGATAACGATATGACTCACATTAGCGAGAGAGGTCACGATGTTGTCGATATTGCCGCCAGCGACTTGGAGGCGACGGAGAAGGACACCGGTTGTCATGAAAGTGATTTTGGTGTCGCAACTCCTTCTACTTTCACCGCGGATGGCATAACCGACTTCATTGCCGACCTTGGTACAGCGTTCTTCGGCAACACGGTCGGCAAGACTAAGAGCGGAGATACGGCGAGGTTGTGTGACTAGTATGTTTGCGTGGCCGCCGAGACCCCGGCTGTAGAGGTTATCAAGGATAAATTGCATAGATTGCGTCGATTTACCAGAACCGGGTTCACCGCTGATGATAGTGACATCGTTCATCTCGACAGTCTTGACCAGATGGTCTTGAATCTTCCAGGCGGAGAGTTGTTGTCTCTTCTCTTCCATTATGACCCAGTCCTTAGACTTTATGCGACGGAGCCAGGCTTCGCGGCTAGCGGGGTCCTCGCGCCAATTGATGAATTGCGGGGTTTGTCGGCGTTTGGAGGAGGCAGAGGGTTTGAGAGTGGGTTTGGTTTCGGAGGCGGCGGAGGCGACGGAGGAGATGTCGAGGAGCTTCCCGGGGTTCTTGATGACGTCGTTGATGCTCTCTTGGACGAAGTCGATGACGAGATACATCTTCATTTCGTCTTGCCTGATCTCAGAGTCGACGTAGCTGAGAGCCTTCTTCAAGATGGAGAGACGGATGTAGGAGGGAAGATCGGCGACGATCCCGAAGATGAGGACGTCAGGGTAGTCAGGGCCACGATGGATTTGAAGGTGAGCGGTGACTTTAGCTTTGCCATTCACGACGTTGTCCAGTCGTACTTGGATCAGCGAATCAGTGACTTTTTGGAAGGCATCGCCATACATTGACTTGATGCTCTCGACCTCGTTCAGCCAGTGTTGCTCCGGAGTATCCAGAAGCTCAATTTTGTCAGAAGACTCCTCCCGCGGATGAAGCATATTCTGCATTGACAAAGCCGCTATAATTTCGTCTCCATTGTTCTCGTCATATGCCTTTTGGCAAAGGTCTTTGGCATACCCAGGTAACGATAGTTTCTCAATGCAACTCTCCCGCTTCAAATCCGTCTGGCCGATGGTGATGCCCACCAGATACTTCTCTGGCAATGCCCAAGTCGGCAAATCATCCTCTGGAACATGAAGTAATAACCACTCCAAACATTCCTCACGATCTTTGCAATACGTCGTAGCCTCTTGTGCGTGACTCTTCCGGAAGCCGATCTTCGTAAACTCCTTAATTGCTTTTTCAGCCAAAGCCTTGGGAAACACCACACCGTGGGGTTCCACACTGAACCCTGTCGCAAAATTCCTTCAATATGCCCTCTACTCTTCTTCCCCATTTCAATTCTCGGCGCATTTTTCCACTCCCTAATCGCCAACGCCCCTGCTCCTCTACTGTGCGGTTTTGTCTACCTAGCAACACCAATCCCGGCCGCGCCGGCGCAGCCTTCATTTTTGCCTTGGCATTGTTGATTTCTTGTCTTTTTTCTCGGCAATAGCCTTGGCGGCTTCACGTTCCTTGAGGGCTTTGAAGGGGTCGGCATCGTACATGGAGGAACGGCCTTCTTTGATGTCAACGGCCTTGAGGGCTTGAAATTCTTTCCAGATAAGTTTGTAGTCAGGAGGGAGCACAGAGTGGCGGTTTTGCATGCTGCAGGTGCGGAAGAGAGCGTATGTAGCGGCGCAGTGGCGGGCTTCGAGGGGGTATCTCGGGTGATTAGGTGCTTGTGAGACATAGGAATCTTGAAGGGTTTAAGAGTCGTCTTCTCCTTAGTTCGGGGATCCACTGCACTGAGAATTACCCAGCAAGAAAACCCATCGGGACTCTTCTGCATGTCATAGATGGGCTTCTCCCATTGTTGCTTTTGGCAGTATTCGTTGAAGAGGTTGAGAGGGAGCTTCCCGGTCCAAGAGGCTCCCCCGATGATTTGTTTAACAGTGGGTTTCGAGGCAAGGGCCTCGGTGGTTGTGGCAGTAGCAGCTTTGGCAGCGGAGACAGAGCTAGCAGCACCAGCGGCACCAGCTTTTACTTTGCCTTTCTTGTCGACAACGGGGTTGGAGGGAAGATCAGATTTTCTGAGGACCTGGTTGGGGTTCTTGCTACCTTTTTGGCCATGGTAATTAAAAGTGATATGGGGTAGTAAAATCTAGTGAGTTTTGTCAATCATCTTATGAGTTAAATGTGAGTTATGTGTGGACTTACGGGTGTGCAAAGTTTGATATTGCGGATGGGTCCTGACTTAGACCTGATGTCTCTCTAAACCAAAGGTTTTAGATACAATATTGGGCTAAAATAAGTTCCCAAAAGCCTGCCATAACTGTTTTATAGCCTTGAGCTACAACTGGGTCGTCTATGAAGAGACTATATCACGATCGTTTGATTATGTCAGACCAAGCAATCGCACTCTTTGGTCATCATGAATGGAACAGGAATGGACCCTTCTTCAGTGTGCCAAAAGTATTAATACATTACCAGGTTGAGTTCACAGAGAGATACGTAACCCTTATGGACCCTCCTGTCCATAAAGTTATGATCCATTCATCATAATCACCAACAAAATATCTATACAACTGTTCACCCTCGTGATGATTACAACTTATGAATAGCCTAATTACAATTTTGAAACAGGCAGGAACATTCAAAGTTCATTGATAATAATGTCTATATCACAAACCGACTCAGGAGATGTCGTCTCGACGGAGGAACTCCGAGGTTCCCAAGCCCTACCATCATCAGAAGCAAAGAACGCCTGTGAGTTGGCCTTATTCAATGATCACATCATCTAATCTTCATCGCAAATTTAGTACTAACTAGTAACCAAGTTTCCATGTTAATTCAACCTAAACCTAAACCCAAGACATCAGAGTCTTCTCCATCATTCAAGTCTAAAAAAACTGGAGAGGTCGCGATGGCCTTGGCGTCTACGTCGACAACCCCGACAACCATCCGGCAAGCCGAGTTGCTTATCACAACAAGAATGTTGTAGTTATCTATGATCTATACCCCAAATCATCTATTCACATGTTATTGCTACCAAGATCACAAGAGCATAATCTCCTACACCCATTCGATGCCTTCGAAGACCCTGAGTTCCTATCAATGGTCCAACGAGAGACGGACAAACTCAAAGTCCTTGTTGCCAAAGAATTGCAATGCAGATTTGGTTCCCAGAGCAAATCAAATTCCCAAAGACAGGCGATACTTGACGAAAGCATTAAACACTCAGACGATGCCGAACTTCCCCAGGCCGTGACTGGAACAAGGAAGTCATCTGTGGTATTCATGCTCATCCGTCAATGAGCCACCTGCATGTCCACGTGATGTCACGCGATATGCACTCACCATGTTTGAAGAACCAGAAGCATTATAACTCATTTAATACAGCTTTTTTGGTCGACGTGGCAGATTTTCCGTTAGCGAGGGATGACCCGAGAAGGACATTGGAGCTGATGGGGTATCTAAAGAGAGACTTTGAGTGTTGGAGGTGTGGCAAGAATTTCAAGAATCAGTTCAAGAAGTTGAAAGATCATCTAGATGTCGAGTTCGAGAAGTGGAAGGAGTGAGGCTATAGTCGTAGATAGGGTCATGACAGCTGGCCAACGATGTCACTTCAGACGGTTGAATATGTCATCACAATCACATATTATCAGATGTATAGAACTAGTCAGTTAAACACTATCACAAAGACATCAATCTAAACTCCAAAAGCAAAAATCCTAGTGCCATGATGTTACCCAAATCGTATGATACAATACACAAACCCAATGAACTATTTGGTTGTTACTATCATTACCAATTGTTAGTGAGTCCACTCATCACGTCATATCGACTCAACCAAACAACTTACCTTTTATTCAAGGAGATTCCACTACATTCTTCCTTGACCTTCCCTGCCCTTTCTTTTCCTGGTTCTCAGCCTGAACAGCCTTGACGATCGCATCCCCCGGTACAATTGTCCTAGATTCCACTTGCTCCAAAGTCTTCCTGGTCTGCCCCGGCCTAACATCTTTCCGAGGTCTTCCTCTTGGTCTGCCCGTCGGCACATATCTAGACTTTGAACTTATTGATGTCTTTTGCTCTGTTTCTTTGCTCTCCGCCTTCCCTTCCTTCTCCTTCTCTCCCACTCCCTCCCCATCACCCTTCAATCTTTCAAAACTCAACTTCGGCACCATATTTGTCTCATCCACCAACACTGTCCGAAACTTCGCCTTCGGCTCCTCTGGCTTAAAAATCCCGTGACAAATCCCCTTCGCAATCGTCGCAATCCCCGGAAACGGTGTGGGGGTCACCGGCGTCTCAGGAACAATAATGTGCGAGGCGGGCTGCGCTGACGCCGGTGTCGTTGGAGTCGTGATTACCGATTTGGAATTCCGGCTGCCTTTGGGGCGCCCGCGGGGGCGCCCAGTGGGCACGTAGGCTTTTTTGATGCGCTCTTCCCCTTTGCGGGGGCGGCCACGACCATGCTTTTTGGAGGTGGGGTCTTCGGAGGGAGTTGTAGTGGGAGGCGCCATGGTTAGTGTGGAAAGCTGATTGGGCGCAGAGGGTGATGGTGGGGAGCTATAAGCTAGTGTTAAAAGAGAGGTCGGTAGTTAGTGCTGGGGGGATTTGGAACGTTGGAATCGGTGGGATGATCAATGGGACAAAGGCCGGTCTTAGATTTAGGCAGGTACCGATATCTCAAGTCCGAAATGACCGGTCTGATCCTAACAAGAACGATGAACGGGTCTCGAGACAGAACGATGGATGAGGACCAAGTGGCGATGTGATTTTATTCCAAAAAATGATAAAATCTGGCGTACATTCTCAGGAAGTTGATTTTAGTTGCAAATTTTTATTTGTGGGTTTGAATCGTAGGTAATTGCTAAAAATCAGCGTGGAAATTCTTTTGGTGGACAACTTCCGGCAGGGCCCGAGATACACAAGAATGTGAGAGATAGTTTATGGTTTTGAAAAGCTCTACTCTGGTAGAATCGAGGAAGGCTCCAACGTATGAATAAACCAATGGATATATTTTTCGAACTCCGAGGAAAAAGAATACTAGTTACTAATTGATTCTCGTGACAATGGCAGATATATGAGGAATTCATGATAGGGCTTTTCGTGTAATAAAGCCTGACAAAATACATCTTTTTTCCTGAAGCCAGACCCAGATTTATGAAATCATACTACCCATATTTGATTTTGAGGATTATGTTATTATATAATAACCATCAATACAATTATCCTCAAAAATAATGCACTTTCATTCAGCTTCTTTCCTCTTCTTCAAGCCCAAGATAACCTTGTTATATGAACAGTATCGTCTCTCTTCCTCTAATCCAGATGGATTAATTCAATTTACTCTGTATTTTTCAGCTCACCGACATCGTCGTTATGTTTCTGGGTTGGGTCTTTCGTTTCCGCTTGTCGTAGCGTTACAGCCCAGTTCATCTTGTCTATACTTGTGATTCCGCAGCTGCAAGATTTAGCAAGAATCAATAGTCTACACATTGCATCAGTCAGTACTAGGGAGTTGAATGATGTAAACTTTGAGAGTAATGCTGACACTCGATAATCACGGGCTTATTTCCGAAATTTATGTTCGGTTTGTTTAAGGTGCCGTTTTAGCGCCTTAAGTCACAGTATACTAGGGGAGTTATTCTAGCGTTCTTTTTGTGTTTGATTTAGTGTGTTAGTTTGTGAGGGATGGTTTAGTTGATAACATAAATAGATAGCGATGACTATGGGTCGAATGGACTTTTCATCCCCGCGCGAGAATCAAGCTATGTAGCATCGGAGGTCTTGTTGGAAACCCCTCCTGGTATTTTTGAAATTATATCTAAGACTTGGCTGCATGTATGCAAACCTTGAATCGTCAAGCATTGAATTGTTCAAGATATATAAGCTCATGAGTAGATCGTAGTCATTTATTGAAGATGATAGGGTCTACTAGACTCGTTATATTAATATCGGACTAAAAATTACCACTTAGTTCACAATGTCCAATTTTTTTCATCGTCATCACGAAGTATTATGTTTTCTCAAATTACTACAAAATCAAGATTCTACACTATCTCTGATCCTCTGAAGTGTCACTCTTTGTTGTCACTCCTACAACCGCTATTCCTCAATTAAGACCCTGGCCGTTCGGAACTTGCCATATTGTTCCAGCCACAGTGGCGTTCACCGGGTCAACAAGTGTAAACATTTATCCACTCTTTCGCCCAACCAGGTGTTAGGATTTGGCGCGAGCTCAAGCCCGAGTGCGTACATCCCCACTCTCTACCATTCCGATGTTGCGGATTTCAAGGGGCAGATGGCAAAAACCATGAAAAGCACATAGTAAATCACAAAATACCTAGCGGTCACTGTCGAATCAGTGCCGTTACCTCCATCATTATTTTCTAATTTCCTATCGGACAATTACCCCTCCGCTGATTTCTGTCGTACTTTCCAGCCACAGACAAATCTCGACACTGGCTGCCACCTAACACCAGCCACCAGTATTACTATTACAGCTATTGTTGCTATTGCTTGACTCTTTGTCAGGAGAGAGTGATGTAGAGCATTCATCTCTAGCAGTCACAGCAGTTTCCTTATGACGCATTTCAGATTCTAGAAAGTATCCTCATCATTTCGAAATACATTGCCATGCCTATACCAACCCCCTCCCCATACGAGCAGGAAAACCACCCTGTGCAGTCGTCGGCGTCAACACCATCTATGAGATCCCATGAGCCCCTCCCTCCGTCTTGCAGAAGTCACGGCGGTAATGTGCGAGTTGTGGTTAGAGTTCGTGCTTTTCTTCCGCGAGGTACATTCCACACTCCACTTGTCTTTTGGCAATCTGTACAATATATCAGACGCTAACTAAAGTTTTGTGTCCTGTAGAGATCGAGCGCGGGGCCGAATGTCTCATCACCATGGACCCCGAAACAAACGAAACTAAACTTCTTACTCCGAATAATCGTGACCCCGCCAATCTACGAGCCAAATCACGAAAGTCCAACAGCCAGGACCGCAAGTACTTGTTTGATAGATCATTTTGGAGCCACGACCACACCGACGAACACTTTGCCGACCAAGAGGATGTTTACAATAGTCTGGGTGAAGATTTTCTTGATCACAACTTCGAAGGGTATCACACATGCATCTTCGCCTACGGCCAGACCGGCGCTGGAAAGAGTTACACCATGATGGGAAAGCCCGGACAACCTGGACTCATCCCGCGCACCTGTCAAGACCTGTTTGAACGTATTGAATCCGCCCATAATGAAACCCCCAACATATCCTACAACGTCCGCGTGTCATATTTTGAGGTCTATAACGAGCATGTACGAGATCTTCTAGTCCCTGTTATTCCCGGAGAATCTCCGTATTATCTCAAGATCCGAGAGTCCCCAACTGAAGGGCCATATGTTAAGGACTTGACTGAGGTTCCCGTTCGTAGTTTGAACGAGATTTTGCATTACATAAAGATGGGAGATGCATCTCGGACTACAGCAAGCACCAAGATGAATGATACTAGCAGTCGTAGTCATGCCGTCTTCACCATAATGTTAAAGCAGATCCACCACGACATGGAGACGGATGAAACGACGGAGCGCAGTTCTCGGATCCGTCTTATCGATTTAGCCGGAAGTGAGAGAGCCAAATCTACTAAAGCCACCGGAGCACGCCTTCGCGAAGGTACCAACATTAACAAATCTCTGACTACTCTGGGTCGGGTCATTGCTGCCCTTGCAGATCCCAAGTCCAAGCGGTCATCGTCCAAAAGACAACCGAATATTGTCCCATATCGCGACTCGATTCTCACATGGCTACTGAAGGATTCTCTCGGTGGAAACAGTAAGACAGCCATGATCGCTTGTATTGCGCCGTCGGACTACGAGGAGACTCTGTCGACTCTTCGGTACGCTGATCAAGCCAAGCGGATCCGCACAAGGGCTGTCGTCAATCAAGATCACATCTCAACGGCCGAACGCGATGCACAGATTGCAGCCATGGCCGAAGAGATTCGCATACTCCAAGTCCATGTCTCAGATTCTCGCCAGAGAGAAAAGGATAGTAGGGTGCAGGAAGAGAAGCTTGAAGAGTACCAACACCACGTGCGTACAATGCAGCGCATGATGGAAGAGAAGAGTTTAGTTTCCGAGGGCAAGATCCGCAGTCTCCAAACAGAAAACGAGGCGCTGCGTCTTCATCTTAAACTAGCGCTGGAGAGTATCAAGAACCCGATCCCGAACGTCAGGGCTCCAGCCGCTATAATGAGCAGTAAGGATGTTGCAGCAGCGCTGGAAGCCAATGGCGAGGGTGTTGATGAGACAACGATGGAGGATGACGGTTATGACACATTGTCGGCTACCACGTTGCAAGATAGTGATAATGAGATGCAAGAGTATATGCAAGGTCTGCTGAAGGATCTGAGTCTCTTTAGACGCAAGATTGTCGATGATAAGGATCGGTTTATGGCGTTGCCGGCGTATAGGGCTTTACCGGCCCCAACACCTACGGAGCCGAAGTTACATGAGGCTTCCGGGACCGGAAACTAGAGAACTTCTGTTATTTTTGGAAAGTTCTTCTCAGGTGAGATCTGAAATTCTACGGGGCATGATCGGCTATTCGGTTGTATAAATGTTTATCACAGAGTTTAGGGGTCTGTTTTCATGTGTTATCTTTTCGCTTGTAGAATGGGTTCTTGGGTTCTTTTTTCTTGTTTTCTATGGATATTCTTTGGCACTGATATGATATCAGGGACTGGCAAGTAGCGATTTAGACGTTTATTCATTTTATAATTCAACCCATTTCGATCACGATCCCATAATAACTTTGTTTGGTAACGGCTCTCATCAGCGATGCGACGGGGTGTTTGTTGCGTGTTCTGGCAAAATCCTTTGTTTCGAGGTGTATGGGATGGTGAGCATATTTGTAGATCCTTGGTCACCAAAGGAGCAGCATGGTGACAGCGAGCGGAAGAGTATCCCGGCGAGGCTTGTTGAGCCGTCTACTGCACTTGTGTCTTATTCTGCTGGTAATTATGAAAGAGTGATCAAATTTCCGGTATATTGGGAAATTTCTTTAATGGTGATATGAGATGGTTAGATATGTCATGATAGACAAAGAGATTCACATATTATTATATAGTAGCCTTCGCTTCTTACAACTTGAACCGACCCCACCTTGCACTAGTGATATCCAATCATCTCCACTGATCATCAGGGTCCAGTTCATATATCCGGGTAGTTAAATGTCACTACTAATGGCCGCTGCGTCGGTGGACCTGCCGTGAGGGATGGTCAGTCAAACTGGGATATCGCGAGACCATAGCGAAGATAGGAACGGAATCCCTGACTCGGCGGTTGTATCAGGATATCAAAGCACCAATAAGACCCATCAAAGCTCAGTAGGTGGGGACAAAGGATACAACTGTATGTTTCTGGAAAAGGCGGTTTTATCAGGAGAATAAAAATGGTGATACAGAACATATGCAGATGTGAAACTGATGGGCTTCGGAAGTGAGAAAGATAGCTTCACGGTTGGTAGGAGTTCATGATATGTTGAAATCAGTTGTTTTTAGGGAAAGTACCACAAGCTGCATTTCTTGACTGAGGTTATTACTATATCTAGAAGTGGAAAATGACTCTTGTGAGGAAAGAATCCCAAGGCAACGACAATGCTTCATCACATCAAAAACGAATTTATGTTGGACTTCTATTCATATTCACGGTCTAGAATCTCATATATTCATCTCGCTTCACGTCTTTATCGTGCCCTTTATTGGCTTTCTCATCAATAACCACTTGCGCCGCTTCCCAAATGATTGCCCATGTTTCCTTCCATTCCTGGTCGTTATTCTTCGCACCACTAGCGAACTAAGGTTTGCAGTTAAGCATCAACCCCTGGCTTCGTCTCGTCTCGCCCAGCCAAACCCCGCAAATATGCAGCCTCCTTGACTCTCTTGGGCTTCAAATCGCCAGCTTACAGCCCCAATTAGTGTACAATTTAGTCTAGACAAGCTAATTAGCTCTGAATTATTCCATGGCATCTGTGATGTGGCGTTTCTGATGCCTTCAGATAGAACACTACTGACGCACAACCATGGCTTCAGAGCTTCTCGAGCAGTTTTCGAAGCAATCATCGTGGCCGAACAGACAGGTATCCTGGAACTATGGGATAGTAGTAAGTATGGAATCCTCCCCGTCCGCACCGCACCACGACCGCAGAGCATGCCGGGGTTCATTTTGACAGGTCAATATCGCCTTATCTGCTGACTTATCACTAACACCATGTCATTGACTTCGACTCTAGTGTTTCGGTTCTGTTCTTTAATTTAGTTGTCTACTTCTCCTGATTGCATCTTGGAGTTTGTCTTTTCTCTTCTTTCAAGATCACCTGTGGTCTTTGCGATTCTCATTATTTGTGTTTTCTTATTCTTCCTTATATCAAGCGGTTGGTTCAGTTACGCTTGCTTTTTTATTCCAGCAACTAGATATTCTTTTATTTTTAATTGCTGCATCAGCAAGTCTCCTAATTCATCGATCAATCAGGCCACCAGCTCTCCCTATTCATCTGTTGTCTAATCCTCTTATTATAGTTCGTTTCTTATCAATCATCATTCCTCACATCAACCTGCTTCCACCACGTACTCTTTTGTGACCCCTCCTTCCTTTCCACAACACCATCCCACACGCTTACTACCGCCTACCATGTCTACCCGTCCTCCCTTTCCATTTGCCCGCACTTCGGGTCTCTCAAATTCCACCTCAGCCGATACTGCGCAGTCACCTTCTGGAGAGCGTGATGATGCAAAGCGCAACTTCCTCAAGGCCATGCGCCCTCTTCCCACGCAGCACTACTGGGATGTCTACTTTAACAGGTATGTTGTTGCCCAATACCTCACGATGCTATTCTCGGATGTGGGAATCAGCACTTAGGCTGCAGAGCATAACGATTACCATGAAAGTTTGTATAATTAACACGTCTTTCTTTCTTATTCTTTAGACAATTGAAGGAGCAAAAGCCTGACGCCAGTGGTGAGGAGTACCAAGACCAGCTCGAGCAGCTCTGTAGCCAGATTGACTCCGTCCAGGAGTTCTGGAAATACCACAACAACTTCCCCGTTGACCAAATCAAGATGCGCGAGTCCATCTACCTTTTCAAACAGGGCTTCAAGCCCATCTGGGAGGACCGTCGTAACATCCACGGTGGCAGCTGGACCTTCCGTGTCCCCAAGAGCCAAAGCATTGATATATGGACTCGTGTTCAGCTTCTGGCTATCGGCGAGAAGTTTGAAGGTGTTTTGGAGCAGGGTAAGTTATATTGAAATTCGACCAGATGTTGCATCAAGATAAATGTACTAATAATCGTATTTCACTATAGGTGACCAGCTCTGTGGCGTTGGTCTCTCCGTCCGCTTCAACTCCCACCTCATTACCGTCTGGCACCGCGACGCTTCCAAGAAGAAGTCGATTGAGGCTCTCCTCCAGTGCGTTCTCGACGAGTTCCCCGCCGACAAGCGCCCCAAGTCAGACACGTACTTTTACAAAAAACACTCGGATCACACGGGTTTCAAGATCACCCCGAGATCCAGGCTGTTCTGGACTCCAAGAAGCGCAATGATGAGGCTCTGGCTGCCACTGCCGCTACGGCTGCTGCGGGGTCGGAGAACAAGTAAATGGTTTGGGGTTTCTTGAGGTTTAGTTGGCAGGTTGAAATACCTGGTGGCTACTGTATTGTCGCTTTGATTTGCTTTTATATTCATCGCGTCTGTCTTCATGTCGAATTTTGTGGTCTTGTAGTCGTAGAAGGAGAACTTCTCTAGGCTCAAGATCTCACTGCACATATTGTTTTCTTTTTGTTTCTCATTTAGATGCCATTACTCCTGATTAAGAGTACTACACCAGCTAGAATGTAGCCGCATATTAACGAAATACACATCATTTTCAAAGTTTACCTTTACCTTATAGCAGTTATATGATGCATTAATGGTCAAGGTACTAAATTCAATAAGTTAACATGTAATCATTAGTTATAACTCATTTCATTTCCACTCCCTCCCCATCATGCGAATTCACAGAGACTATCTCCAAACTCCTGCCCTCCTCATCACGTCATCAAACTCGTCCCTATTAACCCCCGACCCAACACCCGCCCCTCCATTCGCTTCTAAAAGCATGTCCCTTAACAAATCATCACTAACATCCTCCCTCAACAACTCTGCGACAGCCCTCAGGTTTGCCATCGTTATCTTGCTCGGGTCGCGCGCCGACCCCGCGCTGTTTACAAAAAGTGAAAAGGCTTCATCAACTTCGGCGGCGCGGGCATCGTCGTTGTTGTCCATAGATTGGAATTTGAGGGCGCAGACGGCGAAGAAGGGTTTGAAGGGGCTGAAGCCTTCGTCTTCAGGGTCAAGAATAGAGGTAAATTCGGCGAGTTCGTCGGAGTCTCGAGGGGCGATGCCAAGGGCACTAAGTGGAAAGGAGGTTTTAGGAAGAAGTTCTCAAATATGTCTGTAATGGGATTTAGATTCTCGATGTGGTAACTTACACCATGGCGGCGCGGACATCACCGATAGGGATTACGCCCTCTTTCTCGCCGTCCATGGGCTCTGAGAACAAACTGAATGTTTCGCGGATTTCGGATTCTTGTTGAGAGGTGATGTTGTGTTCTTTGGCGAGTTTGGATAGGCGGGGTTTGGGGGTTTTGGCTGGGACAGCGCGCTTGCGGGGAGGCTATAGGGAGTTAATTACGGGGAAGTTGGAGGGAGGGTGCCGGAGGGTTCTCTGTAGAGTTTGCGACGAGATGCGCCGAGGGGACTAACCATTGTGGGTGATGTGAGGTGGGCGGTATTTGTCGCAAGTTTTATGTTAGGGCTTAGTGAATCTGAATATGTGATGAAAATCTATCATGTTATATTGATGTGTATCTAATGAATTTTATGTCAAAGAAGTTAATTTACTTCCTCTGATGTCGTTGCGACTAGTGAATTCGGCACATTCATAGCTATCTAGCCAATCAAGGATCAGTATTCGACTCTCATCATCAGACCCACTGTACACACTGTGTTATCGGTGAAATACTGTATAGTTAACTGTGTAAATGCCTAACTACAAAAATCAGTTTTCTCATCCCAAATGTCGCATTGACATCTTTCTCATTCAAACCAATTGAGTATCATCAAATCTGGCGATATTTTGCATTCTGCATCACCATCGTGATACTCTCATCATGATTGACAATTTACTTGTTGTCCTTGTCTCGTATATATCGACCAAATCACAACTCCTCATTATTAATGTTTCAGTGCGTCTCCAGCAATATCCATAGCTTCAACTATTTAGAGCTTGTCGCCCAGATTCTTCAAATCCATAGGCGTTCGAGTGTGGACATTGAAGCAAGAGTAAAAGATCTAACCAGCGGCCCAGAAATAGTCTGCATCGCTTCCACGGTTCGTGCGGTTCGTCATTCTTCGTCCCTTTGTGAGCAGTATGATCCCGGATTGATGGAAACATCTTTTGTTAAAAATGTGATTTTATTTAAATTGCTTGTAGACTTGAAGTTTGACTTTGAAAAACACTCATCTGATGACCTCTTTGGAGGAAATGTATTGATGGTCGGAGTTCTCATCATGGAATACGGACAGCGTAGAGCTGTTTGTTTGGAGGGGGTCGGTAGAACAATCTCGTATTGACTTTGTGAGGAAGTTTCGTTGTTGGTATCGGGATACTGATTGGTGATCCTTGGATTCATGATGATAGACAATGTATAGATGAAAATTAACTTCTTGTTCATGATATTTCAGCTTGATGAGAGAACTCTCTAGTTTAACCCTAATCCTTATCGCCAACAAAATTCGAGTTATTCCCAATATTCATAAGAAACTCTGATGAGATGAAACATGATTATCAGGTGAGACTAATACTTTCTGGTTTTTAAATTAAACACTCTCCGTTATATATAGTATACTAGGGTTGAAACCCCGTTCATATCTTTCATGACAAGCGAAGTGACAGCTAAATGCCCTCAAAGTCCTGACCTCTTTCCAAGCCCCAGCTTACAGTCCGGCGAGATTCGCATTTCCAGCACAAGCCATCCAGCGACCAAGTAACCCACAAAGTTTTTCAGTCTGACATGAGAATGCAGAAAAGCCCTCGTTCCGGGGCAGCTGAAGTGAATATTGGGCGAAAGCTAGGACATGTTAGGTGAATGATGGGCGGCCACTCAGTCAGCCCAGAAATAATGGGATACTGGGTCAAGATGGTGCGATCGTGGATGGATGTTTAGATTTGGTGGGGTGAGGATATACGGAGATTAAAGACTGAGTAATCAATCGACGGTTGGTGAGTTCCAGGAAGTTCTAAGATGTAGAATGAGGCCGAAGGTTGGCTATTACGCCGAGACGGCGTTAAGATACCGATACTTTCAATAGACTAAATATGAGTGCGAGAACTAACATATACAGAGTATAGGTACTTGCGGCGACTCCACCACTCGGCTCCCGACATTGGAAGGCAGCAGGTACGAAGCCCAGAATGTATCACTTCTCGGATTCAGATATTGACCATCCACAATGGAGACTTTTGTGCAGCTTATCAGTGCGAAAAGGTTGCAAATTACATTGGTGGCTTTGTTGGCCACGGTTATCCACAGTTGATGGACATCGTTGAGTAAGAGTGGATGTGCATTTGGTTACATGCAAGTGGAAGGGACAAATATGCACAAAGAGTAACTAATGGAAGTTTTTACCAGCCACCGGTTTAATGATGTGGTTTTTAATGCAAGTGCCTGAGGGTGAGCTGCCACGACATGGAGGAAATACATGTTTTTGGTAGAGACCTTTTTTTGAGATGTTGTGGTTATCATGAGCGAGCAAGTTTATGACATGGAGTATTTGTATTAAAATGACAGGACTCTGGGACTTTGTGGGATATTAGAATAAGAACTGGATACCATTTAGGAGAAACAATAAACTTGAGGGTGCCTAGGTGTGACTCTGAGATGATATAGTAGTCTTCCATGCATTAAGCCATCGCTTTAAGTGAGAGCACGAGACTTACGAGCTACATGAACACTTCGGACAAGCTTCTTGGTGCGAGGTAGGACGTGCAATTGGTCTGCTACACTAGAAACAGCCCGAGGCTCCAAAGTGGGACAAGATGACCTACTTACTGGAAAGGAAGACAGAAGGACGCTGGAAGACAAAGCTAATGGATCTACTAGGGAACATTCTTTGCATGATAATAATAGTCCGAGGATCTCGTAGGAAGGGACTCGAAGAACTAGAAAAAAGCGGTGGGAGGTACAAGGACAGTTTTTCAAACAATACCAGAAGCTACGGATATTCGAAAATTTGAAAATCCCATCGATTTATATCCATAGTGTCATTCCTGTTTGCAATCTACACAATTTATTGGTCAGAAAGTCAGAAACAGTGTCTGTCTGTCCCACTTTTTAACCAGTTCCACAGATATTAATATCTGGTTCTTCATGCGGGGAGAATCCCGTTTAACTCTTGACCGACCGAGTCAGAAGGTGGCGAGCTTGATTGGCATGCTAGCCGTTTTCACTTTTATGGTTCTTGGTGGCGATAATTACCATCATTTCTGGAAGGCAGTACCGAAGATCAAAAGATTGCTCTAGAATGTCGCTCGAGCTTGAGCTGGGGACCTGGGAGGGAATTCAACATTCCAGATTTAGGCAAAGGGGGGTAACCGATGGGGTGAAGCAAGTAAATTTTTCCCAGTGGGTGAGTGGCCACTCAGATGCTTGTTTGGCTCGTGGGGAGAATGGCGAGTTGGGTTGCCATTAACATCGGTTAAACAACGGTTAAATCATATTCCTCTAATTATTGAAGTGGACAAGAGGACCACGAGAAAATTATGAGACATGTGGGGAGGGCAAGTACACATCAGGACTCGTCGCCGAGAGAGGTAACAACTGAATATGAATATAGCATAATTGAACTTTGATATCAAACTGAATGGAAGGTACGTGGAGAATTAGTATGGTGTAACAAATTGCATAAACAGAATATGAGGTGACTTAGTAGGAGAAGCTACTAATGCTCAAATGAACGCAAACTGCTGCATACACAAAAGTGGTGAAGGTATAACCTAACGAATGATTGTTCTTTGAGTATATGAAGCGCAATGTACTTTACATGTGATGATGTTCAGAGAGATTTTTAGTTAAGAATCTATTAGACTTGGCCGCTTAGAGTTCCATTGCCACGTTGAACTGGAGTTCAAGGTTTCGTCAAAAGTTGTGACTTGACTGCTGGGCAATTATTCTTTCAGCCAATAGGATCTAGGGACCGTAAGATTTTGGGCTGTTCCTTGCATAACCGTCACTAACCACGGCGAATGGTATGTCTTGAAAGAGCCGCCGGTTCCTTGTTTCCTGACTAACTACAAGATCCAACCTAGATTCTGGTGACATTTAATAGCGGCTCGTCAAATTGACGCATTTGTTCGTGATTTCGTTACCACTATCAGTGATGATATGCGATAATAAGAGTTACATTCTTTCTGCTATTCACGGGCCTAGTAGTGGTGGCTTCGGGTAACTTGGACGAGCTGGTGGCAGTGACTTTTATCTGGAATTGACTTTCAAGGATCGACTTATAGATTGCTTTTTAGATTTTTGGCAGATGAGTAGCTCGGAATTTTGGCATTTTCTTTTAGGCTTTAGAGCTGTTTGGCACGGAGCTAGTGGACGTTGGCGTCAGGTACCAGGGATGCTAGAATACGCTCTAGACGTGATTAGGAAGACCAGGAAATGAACCCTGAGGGGGAGATTGCTCGCACGAGAGCCCACTGAAAAGTAACGCCCGTATAATGCTTGTAGCAAATAACCAGGTGGGGTACCTAGTCGGTACTTAGGAATGTGTGAGTGTAAGTGTCAATGAAAGTTTCTTATACAGGGAGGCCATCCACTGGTTGGCCGGAATCTGGCCTGTTCTCACGCGTTTGATTGATTCAGGCACTCAGTAAACATTGTCAAGTTCTTGCCCTGGGGTTCATGTTGTCTCATTGACCACGCCAACAAAGAATCGTGGTATTCCCTACGCCTTGCGTCATCCTGGTCTATTTTGTAACGCAGTGTTTAATTATCAGGTTCCTGTCGATATTACCCTTTGATACTGGAGGAGAGCTATCAGGACCCTGAACCGCCTGGGATAGCCTTTAGGCCCAAAGAAATTGTTTTTATCATTAGATCATCATGACTCCCCTAAAGATAGCATCGCTGCCAATCCAGATCGAGGTCTTTTGGCAGGGAACTCATTCAAGTTCGTGGGGAGTTCATGAGCGAGCCGCGATACGGGCGTCGTAAGAAAGCCTCCTTTCATTGTTGATTGCACATCGAAACCTCCAGTGTACCGAGAACGGTAGCTCAAGGTCTTCAAAGAGCACTGATTCTTGTCTCAGACAGATATGCTCAACCCATCCTAAAACACAACAAGTAGTCAAGAGGCGATTAGAAAATGCTTGGTCAGCACAGCTGTAATCAAACCAGATATCTGGCCAATGTCAGCACCTACTAGTCCAAGGATTCGCCCACGATCTCACTGGAATCCCCGGCTAGACAGAAGAGAAGACTTGATGGATGGAGCCCTTCTTACAAAAGCTAGTCCGCGGGATCCAGCGGATGCCGGAGGAACAGTGTGCTGGCCAGAGCAATGAAAGAGCAATGAAAGGACCGCTAGATGAGCCAAGTGCCCCCTCATCCTCATAGGATGGACGAGATTGCTTCTTCCTCTTACAATGGTCAGAGTGGTGGGATTCAGAGAGGGGCGTGCGCGGCTCCCTGTACGCACCCATGGCTATGATATCGTCTTTCAAAGTCAACGATCCACAACAAATTACCCTCCTTTTACCGCTTTTATTAAGTTCTGATTCCCCCCTGACCATCTGTTCACTTTTCCTCCTTTCTTTTCCACTCACTCCACTTTCTCACATCCGTGAACAACTCTGCTTTGGTTACTACCTTGTACCAGTCCACTCATTTTTATAAATACTATTTCCTTGCTCTTTTTGGCTCGTGTCTATCTTATTCTTTCTTGACTCTCAGTCGCATACGCATCCATCAACACGAATCACTCTTTCTTCGTTTGATCTTTTAAATCTTTAACTTTTCTTGAACCAAATTAGCCAAAATGCGTTTCTCTGTTGCTGCTCTCGTCGTCGCCGTTGGCGTCTCTGCCCAGTCCTACGCCGTTGACTCTTCCTCCTCGACCACCACCCAGACTTCGACCCTAACCAAGACCATCACCCTTACCTCTTGCGCTGCTGACGTCACTAATTGCCCCGGCCGCACCGTTACCCCCACCACCTCTTCGATCATTCCCCTAGTCACTGCCTCCAGCTATTTCCCTACCTCCAACACCACCGTCCCCTCTTACACTGCCTACTCTACTGGTTTCGTCTCCGTTGCCTCGGCCATATCTTCTTATGCCCCTATCAAGACTGGTGCCTCTTCTGGTATCAAGTCTTCCACTTCCGCTGCTGGCAAAACCTCCATAGCCGTCTCCACTGCCGTCACTCCCTCGGCTACCTCTGCCCTTACTGCCGGTGCTGCCTCCAACGGTCTCACCGTCAGCGTGTTGGCAGGTGCTTTGGTTGCTGCCCTTCTGTAAATGGAGTAATTGTTCTTTCGCTATGAATAGATGAATCTGCTACTACGGGCAATATGTCGACCGCTAGGTTTCTACACTGGTAGCATCTACACCTAATCTTATTGCATTACACTCTCATTTTGAGAGGTGAGTGTTTTTCTTCTTGGCCATGTAAAATGTGGCCCTTATACCACTTTATTCGTTGGGGATAGGAAGCTTGGAGATATTTTGAGAACTTTATTATATCCTGATTGGAGAACTAGTATTGATACCTCGGCGGATTTCTAGCCGGAACTTGGAGAGAATTGAATAGCATGTTCTCACTATCTGCTTCCATCCGTTCTACTTGTGGTATTGATATCAGTGATTCGGTCGTGTATTATTTGGGGGGCTTATTGGTGTACTAGGGAATCCGATTTGATTTCAACTGAATGATGAACTACCTTTACAATCATGTATTATTGTGCCATTGATCTTGTGTATGCTCATGTTCTAAATAAGTTGTGACGTTTGAAGTGGAAGTGCGTAAAGATCTGCCTTTGTCTTGCGATTGGTTTCGTGGAATCTGGCTGTATTTGGGACTCAGATTATTAATCCCAGAGACGATCGCAAACTTGGGCCTAAATACATTAACTTTTTCCTCATTGATTAATCCCTTGTGTGATGTTCATAGATGCCGAAACCATGATTCTTACCGTGGGCATCTAGACGAATTTCCCGAAGTTGTCCGACCACATTTCCTCGTGACAGCTCCCTTGGTTTTCTGCTTGCCAAGAAGGTTGTTTTTCGCACTTGGAACTGCAAAAGTTCATGGTTTTGAGAGCGTTTTTGTTATACTAAAGGCGTCATGTGGGCATCATTTGTCATTGCACATTTGAAAAACTAATATTTTTGGATGGATCTGTAGTATATTTATCGCACAAAGAAACCCGAGTCCTGATGAGGAGTCACAAATGCTCTTGTCGAAATAGAGACGTGCACTCCCCACCAAGACAGTAGAAAGTATAGACTAAGTTTCGGATACCAGACCCGAAATTAATTATGCCCAGAAGATGGAATAATGCCAGAGAAAGATAAAATAAGTGTGTATCCTGTAATTGTTAATTATTGTTGCTATCATAAAAATTGAAATTTCCAAAAGGGAGTTACCTTACTGTTGAGATGCCAAGTTCCACAAGGCATCGAGTTAGCATCTCACATGAGGTAGCACAAAGATCGTGTTTTTGGAAGGCACCCTAAAAAGGTTGTATCACCCTCACATTATATATCACATTGAAAGCCAAACACGATGCATCGCAGATTCAAGTTGAAAAACTTGAATATGACACATTATTTTTAATGACTAAAAGCCCTCCGCGCTTAGTTATTAGAGGTATTGTTGCATTTCCCATCACGGCACGCATTGCAGAGAGCTTGATCGGAGGGACAGTTACCTCTGCAATGAGGATAGTGACTGCACAGTCTTTGGGCCATTTTAGCAATAGGGGCGGGGCGCAAAGAGGATAGAACTGTCAATATAACGTGTTAGTGACTAATTGAAATAACATGGTAATAAGTAGACTAAAAAGGTCTGAGGGCAGTGGATGCACTGGTGGATATCATAGCTAGTTCATGACATATCACTACCTGATATTGGTAGGATGGTACCACAAAAGTTCTAATGGAGCATGTAGAGTGCCATGAGGTAGCTCCTCCCAAAGTGAGATTGGGATGAATGGTATGTACGCTGTGGGACATACCGTGAACTAGTAAGGAAATTGAAACGGATAACTTGATTGATCAAAGTCCAAATATGATGAGTAGATAGGATGGAACGTAGATGAGATGAAAAGAAGTAGTAACGTTACAGTGATTGAGAGATGATGATAAGGATGGTTCTGAGAAGTGATGAAGTGTATCGAAGAGGAGCGAGGTCATATGCTTTATATCCAAGTGTCGAATAATGTATCGAACTGAAAACAAGAATCATGATTTCTAAAGCATTATTGATTTAGAGGATCAACTCTCCTGCGAGCATAATTTGATGAACATCCAACCTTTAGCTCCATCAACAGAGTCACCCCTCCCCCACACACATATACTTGGCTCAACATCCCCTTCTCAAGTTGGCAGTCTCATCGGAATATCGAATCACCTAAACGTTTCTACCACTCCAGAAACCAACCTGCTCACAAGTAGAAATCGACTTCCGGGGATTCCTCCTGGTTCTGAGGCATGATGGCGTGTAAGTCAATATCAACCTAAAAGAAATGTGTGACTACAAATGCACACGCCCGGGAGTGTGGGATGTATAAAAAGTCGGGAGGGTGTGCTTAACTAGGAGACCTCAAATAGTGATTTCTATTAGCTGTGAAAAGAGATATGGGTAAACAAGGTCATGCGTAGAGTGGGGTGGTGTGTAGCATGAGTGGGTTCTTGATACTAGATGACATGCCGATAGCAAGAGTAGATAATAGGTGTGAATGGCATGAAGAGGAGAGCAGGGGATGAGCGGGCGTATGCAGTACTTTTTAGTCTGGGTAAAGTAATGTGGAGTTAGTGGATATAAATTGCTAGAAATGATTAATAGGAGGGGTATAATAAGTATCATTCAAACCTCACAAGATTTGAGGCTAGAGGGCAGACTAAAGAAAAGAGGAGAGACAAGTCCAGCCGATTAGATTCAGAGAATAATTTACTATATTTATGGGGATATCTACCTATGTATGCAGAAAGATGGATCTGGCAAGTACTCGAAGCCACGGCAGTGTTTTCGAAGTTCGATGATTTTGAGATCCTGGAATTTACAGTTGTGGATTAGGGAGCCATTCAGAGAGGTTAAACAGGTTGGTGTATTCGGGAGGAAAAGATAGTAGCTCCGCTACTGCTAGGAGTTATGTGAGGGCTCCTTTAGACGCAATGGTGTATCGAAAAGAATAGAGATACGGCCTCAAAATATGTGTTAAATTTATCTTACATGTTCTAGCCCTAGGCCCTAGTTTGGACCAATGTTGTCTCAGGCAGGCTATATGTACACTGAAGACAGACCATGGTAGAAGCCACTATGACTTTGAGATGACGATGGCTCAGTGAAGTATACTAAATGGGGAAAAGAGAGGTGAATGTATAGAGAATATTGCGTATGTGAGATTGTGAAGTCTACCACAGAGACGTAAGCTTGAACTAATGAAGCATATGGAGAGGAGATCGAAGCCGAGGAACTATTGTTCAGAGTAGAGATCTCATTTTTGGGATATCAGGCTTTCTCTCGAGTAGCTATTATCACAACACAGTACTCAACCATTTTATGGAACTAAGGTATATCAGAATAAGATAAACTTCATTGTTAAAAACTACTAAGGTCTAGATTACCAATGAATACCACACTTGCTATTCATCTTTATTAGACTTGCTTGACAATATAATCAGATAGCCAGGTGCGAGTTAGGATCTCTAGAGGTGCAAACAACAATGGGAGAAAAATCTGAGAAGCGACCATAATATTCTATTTTAAATTATCAATAGGAGCCCTCTTTCAGGTTATCACATCTTATAACAAGACTTCGCATGTGCGGTGCATTCAGCTCCAGCTGCGCTGTGCAACATAGAACACTTTGATATTAGGGTCAGGGTCTGAATTAAAGAGATATTTAGATATATAATGTATCAAAGTCCAGGTGATATACGTAAGTATGTAGTAATGATTCATCAAGGCGAAAATGATATATATTGGGAATTTAGTGAATCAGTAATGGGAGTTCTGTTGAAACTATTAACTATGAATTCATATAAGGACTTTGTAATATCAGTGTTTAGCTTTTTGTACCAATGACCTCTGTAGCCAGTACTACCAACACGATATCTAGTAAACTGTGAACATAACCTAAACATTGTATATTCGATATGAAATTACTGTTATATATAGAAACACCGTTATAAATCATATCTCCCATGACAACTAAGAAAAGACTGTAAATTCTGCCACGGTCATTCTATTAGGTGATAATATATTTACACCAAGCAAATATAGTGATGTCATATGAGTACCAATGCATTATGGGGTTTGGACGGTGAGATTAATGCTTCACCTACAATGCCATTTGCTGTTGGAACATGTTTCTGCATTTGCGTGGACGAGCCCAATTTGTGGTTACCACTGGAAATATGGGACAATATAAGTGGAAAGCTTGGGTTCCTCACTAATAATTCTTCTCTATATTATTCATTGGTTAAAACAGCTATACTATATGGGATATGCTGTGAGCCGAGAAGAGACAACAATGATAAGGTTTGATATCAAGATCAAAAAATTAACAGCCCGTGATGAGTAGCCCGCCAGAGGGTTAAGCAGGATGTGTGGATACAAATTAAATTAGAATTTGGGTTATTTTGTGATATGGAATCATAGTTACAATCTTAGAGTAATCCTTCTATGCAGGAAAATAACGCCGGAATTTTAGGATAAATCCGAATTATTAGTCAACCCATATGTGGTAGACCCAATAGAAGAGCGACATGTGTGACGAAGATGTGATGCATACGCATATTAATCATACCTAGATACCATTCTACAAGTATACATGCAATATGTACACACAATCACTAAACAAGACGTATTTACGAGAGATGGGCGGTGATAATCTAACACAAAGACTAAAACCCCTTTCCATGATTCGATGACGTCATCTAAAAAAAATCTGATTAATCTATAAATTCGGGGCGTTGAACAGTTAAAATATGCGCTAGTGATAAACAAAAGTCTCTTAGTGTATGCTAGATGGTAAATACTATACGACAGAGATAAGAGGTAGATATCATGTATATCATAGGAGTCTGTACTTGGTACTTGATATAGAAATGATTGAGGTTACCGAAGACCTGAGGCCAAGGGAAGAGGGCCTGATTCACTATCGATGATAGCTAACATAATCGAAATATCGGCGCTACGCAAGGGCTGATAATGGGATCAAGATCGCGACTCGATCTTGGCTTTTTTAAAACATCGATTATGAGTTGAGGGAACCTAGGGCAAGGGGATATATGTAGGAGTCCCGAAAAGGAAATTTAGTCGGTGGAATTTAATAAGTAAGGATACAAAGGTTGTACATTACATTGAAGGGATCTGGATGATAGGTTAGAGGTTGATCATGGACCGAGAAGGCTGATTAAAGAAGTCAAAACGATACAATAATCAAGTGATAAGGGGTCTACAATATCTAGAAAAAAGGTATACATATATTTATTAAATATTTGAAATGATTTGCCATCCTGTCACGAGCTCCGGGGCTTCGGGCATCAAGACCGCCGTATAGTTAACATGTACGTCTCCATGACTAAAAGGAGCATCTCAATATATAGTATCAATATATACTATCACGGAGTAGGATTAGCGAAGTATGTGAAGATGCATGAAAGCTTCCAATGTCACCGAAAGCCATGTCTATGCTTTGACAAAGGGAAACTCCGCTGGTCAAGGGAGTTGTTAATTTTCGATAAGTGACCTTTATATACAACGGCTCACATTATGACAAGATAAACATCGGGAGTCAACATCAACATAATATATGTTGACTTAATGGACCGAGAGTGAAATATGATACCATGAAGGAACTTCTGTGTCGCTTGCACCTATCATTAGCTAACACCTTCACTTCACCTATTGATTAATGTATTACTAATATAATCATGATATAGGACTTACTAATCATACAACCCGAGCTACAGCTCCAATGCAAAACTTTCCCAAAGTTCCCATATAGCTTATCCCTCTTCTGTGTCTCCACCAAACGAGATGGTCCTCCGTAACCGCCTGGCCTGTCACATCACACAGTCAGGTTTATGTTATAGGTATCGACATTACCTTATTCATAGAATTTTGTCTTAAAGTTCCCTATCTGTCAAATAGCTTCATAAAATACCTAAATAACCTATTAACCTAGGATAAACTCTGTTCATAAGGGAAGATGATAACACGCTTTCAACTAACGAGAACGACAATACCACCCGAAAGTCTTTGGGTGGCTATACCCTCGTGATCTCCTCCCGCCACAGTGTGACTATGACCAAATACAAACAGCAGTACTTCATGATTATGTTTAGATTATAAATCCTCTAGATATATGCAGACCCATCGAGGGAACTAATGACTACCCCACATTACTTGAAATACACGCCTTAATGATACAACCATAACCTCACGAGGTCGATACACAGCGGCCGCACTGTCAGAAAGTGGTTGACACATTTCAACAGAGATACCACAGGGGTTACAAGAGCCCCTGTGATCATTGGGAGTCAGTCCAGTAAACGACTCGCTTCTCGAATCGGGGGTTATGGTTACACAAACTCACCCTAGGCCAAAATCAACCACTAACATGAGTTAGCTTCATATTGATTTTTCATAGACTCATATGCAGCTCGTCGAATTGATACTACGTTTAGTCTCAACCCCGAGCAGTGGCGTGATGATCATAGCACCAGTTCCTTCTTCTTTCTGAACCTCCCCGCGATATCCACTACTCATAGCCTCTACTCGAACTCTTAATACACAGGAATCAGCTGAAAGTGACAACTCACTGTACATTCTGTGGAATATAAATCTAGATTCGCTCAGAGCCATCAATATAACCAAATAGCCACCTGATCGTTCGCCTATCCACTCCTTGGAGAATCCAGACACCTTCACTGCTCAAGGAGAAGGCGTCTTTAGGGAACGTCTCCTATAGTCATAGCCGAATAATAATATGTTATGGCCCGTGATAATCCTTCACCGACGTAATTACTCCATACCAGACCCACCTCAAGCATTCCTGGCAAGTGACCTCACAGCCTGCCTGCTTCCTTTCATCCCATCACCCCCTCCCACCTCCCTTGCTCTGCCCCGCCCTTATCCTTCCCAAATATCCACCTTTAAACTTGCTTACATGTATCTCAAGACCGCCAATGGGACTAAAGAGCCCTTTATATTTCACCGACCGAGACCCTTTCGTTTAGAGATGGTATCTTGCAGACAATCCTGTATCCTCCTTCTTGCCTAAGCCGTCCAGTTAACTGCACGCCGAGATTTCCGGAGGACATGGTGGCCTATGATTGGTTTCAGGAGGGTGTGGTTGCTTAGTTGGTCAAGCGACTAGTCTCACGGAGAGCCAGCTTGCCTTCAGTATATCTTTTGACGGACGACGGTAAGATATATGTTTGTCTTAACGGTTGATCGAAGGACGGGTGGGGTCTAGCTGATATATTGAGTGAAAGACACAGGGCGCCTGGTTATTACGGACCTTTTGAAGCTGACACGCAGGTGATATTCATCTTATCCAGCCCTCGTTGGCTTTGCGGGTTCATCGTGTCGGGGTCGACTCCAGTGTCTCCCATAGTCCGAAGATTAGTCTGGATGTAGGGTGATGTCTGATATTGGGCTATCGAGTATTTGATTCAGTTGCGAAAAGGGCCGACGTTACGGAGGCTTCGAAGAAAATGTTGACAATCTACTGGGCTTAAGTTACAAGCGATCATTAAGGTGCGAGATTCGCTAGCGAAATGAAGTTGGGAAAATCACTCGAGAATACCTCGAAGTTTTCAGACGAAACCTAGACAATGTCAATGTCGAAGTTGAAAGATGTGATAATTTCTGATTTTAATTACTTTTATATAATGTAGATACGTCAATAAATCTGTCTGTCTAGCTTTTCTCGGCCCTCATCTTGTCTCGAAAACACAGTCTCTCCAGATAGCAGATCAGCACAGGAACAAAACACCAGTCTCCGAATTATTAGGCCTCGCAGGTCTCGATCATATAATTGAGACTACCAAAAACATATTTCTTCACTTCTCTCCGATCGACCACTCCGACCTTTGCCCCGAGACCCCCAGATAAGGATGTCTTCTTCCTATATAAAAATCTCAACAAAATTAAGACCACGAGGTCCTCATCTCATTACATTTCAGGGTTGCCATAGAAGCCTTGCTGTGCTTGGAAATGTCCCGAAAGTCAAATCACACGCATATCCTCTCGAGACTGTTCACTCTACTAGACAGGGGCTCATGACGTCATGTGAAGTACCAAGTCCTGGATGATCTTTAAGTCATTTCAATCACCTGAACGAATGATTTTGACAACCTAAGCTGAGAGCACCAGTATATCGAATATCGCAATGTCGAAAAATACTGCTTTTTTAGTTGCGACGGTGGACACTTGCATTCACCTCTTGTACGAAAGGTAATTGGTGGTTCTGCTAGACTAGTACTTAACTACGTGCTATGACGCCTTACTCAATCGAGGATGTGGAATCATAGGGTTATTACTCTACGATGAGTAAGTTGATGAAATTTAATTATTAGTTTGAATATAAGGGTTATATAGGGTCTGTAATTTCCATCCCGACCCATCAGAGCTTCCACGCGTTAAGCCTTTTGATAGTGCGTTTGTATCGAGTCCATCACTGACATCATTATATTTATTACTAACGCAGTCCAAAATGTCTTACTATGATGTGGACATGATCCTCACGGAGGCTGAGGTAAGTATCTGCCAAACACCACAATATAGGCCAAGATATTAACAAACTTCTAGAAAGTACCTTGCACCTTCAACATCGACTCCGCTGAACTTGGCTATCTCGACAACACCCCCAACACCCCCCTCAAGCCGGGCACTCAGTTATCTCTCCCTCTCTGGCTTGCTCAAATGCTTGCAACGTCTACCAGCGCCAACGGACAAGCTTTTGTGACAATGACGACCCCTCAACCACTCTCCACTGATGTCATTCAAGCCCTCAAAGCCGACCCTCGGGCCGTCCCCCTCCGGGAACAAAGCCCATTTTTCTTCAGTTTAGCAGAGCGCATGTTAGAATTATTCGAGGATGCCCCATTGGCAGCTATTATAAGATACGCATGGATTGTCAGAGCCGCGGAGATCGGGACGTTAGCGAGGAGGGTTGGCGAAGAGATTACTGGTGCGGGAGCCGGCGCGGGACCAATTGGAGAGGATTTTCTGAGAGGATTAGAAAATTGGGAGAGGGAGTTCTTTCGGAAGGTGCATGAGGCGAGGAAAGATGTGAAGGAGTTTGAGGAGAAGGGTGCGAGGCATTAGGGTAACGGGAGGGGAGACAGCGAGATGTCACGAATATAGAAGGCCATTTACGAACTTCAATGATATCACTATTGTTTTGTTTTTATTAATTTGCGGATATTAGACGGTTACTTGCTTTGATCTATCGTGGAAGAAAATGCGGGGACGCCTCGGCGCTCTGCGAATGGTAGCAGCTTCGGTGATATCAGAACCCTAAACAATCAGGAATCACGAACTCTCTGTATCTACCATCATCCTCATAAATCCGCCGGTTTCCAGTTTCTTAGCTGTTCTTATGTCGCCCCAGCTCATCGAATCACCTTTAATCATTCCCTGATGTCTGCTATCATTCTATGGGGTTTTACGGACTCCGGCGGAGATAAAGACCCTGACTAGTGTAACGCTTGAATGTGATTGGCTAATTCACTGACTAGGGTTCTTTGCCCGCCCGTGGGTCATCTGCGGGCGTACGGGTTGGGAAGGCAGGCTATGATATGGATATACAGTGTGGGCGGAATGTTAGTTTCATGAAGTTGGCGAGATTGATACAGTGCCGAGTAAGTTGATAGGGAATGTGAGCATATTATGTAAGACACCATGGTGAGATTTGGAATTTATATAAAAGGAGTATGAAAGATCGTCTAAATAGGAAGAGTTATTCTTGAAATTCACTCGCATCTTACCGCAATTACTCTTCGAAACCTATTGTCAACCATTACTTACTATTGATAAAAACTGTGATATATCGCATTGATCACATAACACATATAATATCACAATACACTGCACCTGACTATAAAATGTCTGGACTCACTATCACTCCTATTACACTAGTTCCCGGCTCTAAGGTCGACTTCGGAGCTATTGTCACCGGGGTTGATCTCAATAATCTCTCAGGTAAGTGACATGATGGAATCATACAAACTAATTCAACAAACTTGGGAGAATACCCGTGAAATCGGTAACCTCCTCTGGTAAGTAGCAGATACTCTGTTAGTTATTCCCCGAGTCTCCCGGACTAACCCACAACCCTAGAAATCGATCGGGCTATCATCCATAACGCCCTATTCACTCACCAAGTTCTCGTCTTCAAGGATCAGGCTCATGTCACCCCCAAATCTCAATACGAGTTCACTCAGTCCTTTGATCCTGACGCCGCTCCTTCCTATGGTCACGGCAAGACTATCGACGCCAAGCGCTCCGTCCTCCATCCCGATCTCAAGACCATCCCCCACCAGCCCCAAGTCCAGATCATCGGAAACGGCTTCATCCCTGAATATGAAGGTCTGAAGAATATCACCCTCCGCCATCCCCATCACAAGACTTTTCACGCCACTTCGATTCCTGAAGATGAAGACCTCGACTTCACCCGCTTCTACCGCTGGCATATCGATGCTGCCCTTTACGGCCTTGCCCCACCCGTTGCCACGACCCTCGCCGCTATCAAAGTCCCTGGTGGCCGCAGGCAGACGTGTCGCTACGATGACGGTACGGGTGATGTCCTTGATGTTCCGTTGGGCACTACAGCGTTTGTTTCTGGGTATGCCATGTACGAAGCGCTCTCGCAGGAACAGAAGCGGTTCGTAGAAACGTCTAAGGTGGAGTATGCGCCGCACCCATATGTCTGGATGTCGAGTGCCAAATCGAGGCCAACTGGGCTGGGGATGGTCACCGAAGGGAAAGAGGTCCCGGTAGATGAACTTCCGGAAGTAGAAGAGGAGAAGGTGCAGGTGTTGCCAATGCTGTGGAAGAACCCCGTTACCGAGAAGTTTGCCTTGCAGATTCACCCGTCGGCGGTCCGCAAGCTACATTTGGTAGATGGGACGGTCATTGAGAATCTAGAGAAGGTTAGAGAGATGGTGTACGAGTTGCAGAGACCTGGTATTAGCCCGGAGAGTATATGCGCATGACTGGAGCGAGGGTGACTTTGTAGTGTTTCATAACTGGGGAGTCATTCACTCAGTCGTCGGAGCTTTCGCCGAGGATGAGGTGAGGTTGTTCAGACAGTGTAACATTGCGGGAAGCGCTTTTCCAGTGGGACCAGAACTGGTTCCTGCTTAAGGCCCAGGTGTTTAGTTCATTACCTTTAATTATGAATATCACATTATATTATGTCACAAGAAGGTCATGCAAAAATGAATGGTCAAAATAATTTAGTATTCAAAATAGCCAAACTTTTATAAAAGAATGACACAAACAAATGAAAATGAAGAGAATAGAGTCTCACTGATACTCATTAAACGCCAATATCCCAAAATATAATTGCTGAGTCCAACCGAATTCAGGTAATCATAAACTTATAATCCCACATAAACTCCACCCAAAGAATATCAAACACAAAATTAAAGAATAAATCCGACTAAGAATCGTCACATCAGCGTCAATAAAACACAACCCAATAGGTGGTAACCTCAAAGAAAACAAAGATAAAAACTCAACTATAACCCAAGATTCTCCACTATGATACAACCAAAACATCAACAGAATAGTAACGTTAGTGGGTGTCTTATAGACACCGATCTGCATATACGGCTGACGCAATGGACGGGTGGTGGATGCAGGTCATTGAATTGGCTGGTGGGAAGATAAGAAAATAAAAATAAATAAAACAGAAACAAAAGATGCCGCTGGTCGTAATAACGTAGAGAAGTGTTGAAAAATAAAAGATACAATGAGAACAAGTCCTAAGCCCGGTTCCGCCAAAAACGGAGGTGGTGGCGATGGGGCCGGACTAGTAGGGCAGGCTCCGGGATGATAATGTAGCGAGAAAGAGACTTTTGAGCTTCTTTGGGCATCGATGAGACGTTTTCGTTCATGATATCGAGAATAGCACGAGAAGCTATAGAGATTGTCAGTAAAGATATTCAATATTAGTACCTGGGAGCACTCACGCATCAAGGCCTCAGAGTCGGTAGCAAGCGCCGCCCCCATTCTAGCAGAACGATAGCAGCCGAACTTGATTTGGATATCAAGCATGCATCTCCAGAGTTCTATGTCGGCGTCTTCAGAATCACTGTGATGGATGATGCGGGTGGAGGCTGGGGAGCATGAAGAGAAGGTGGAGGAGGCGGCGGAGGAGTTTGAGGTGTGAGATGGGGAAAGGGTTAGGGAGGGGGCTGTGGTAATGGTGAGGTCGGATGAGGGGGCAAGGACAGGGCACGGGGAAATAGTGAAGAAGTCAAGATCAAGAGAGGAGGAAGAGGTGGAAGCGATGGAGCAGCGGTTAGACATTGTGAAATCGGAAGTATCTGGTTGTGTCGAGATCGGTGAGGATGATATAGGTGATGCGAGTGTTAATTTTGATTAATATCAGTGCGATATATGATATTTGACTGAAGGTATGATGTATTTGAGAAACGAAGATACCAAGTGCTAAACGAGAAGCACTATTCAATAATGATGAAGAAAAAAAGGAGCGTCAAGAACAGTCTGACTTAACAAGAGCCGGAACGGAACTCTATTATATATCATCTACCAACACCCACCCCCAGAAATCTAAATCCACACTCCTACTAACCTACTTCACTTATACAATCCTCCATCCTTACAAAACCCGCTCTCAACTTCCTCCATACACACACCCTGCATGCCTCAGAACACGTCCCGCCGCACGCCCTGTCTTGCCAACTCCCTGACTGACTTCACCATGGCCAGTCTCACTGTCACTTTCTGCGTTGTTGTAGTCCTCAGAAGCTGTTCCAAACAGGACGATGATCCAAGCAAGCAAACGCTAAGGGATCCTGAGGGTCGATGCTTGTAGATGGGTGATCATGGGTGGTCAGCAACCAGCCGTTAGGTTTGTGGTAGGCGGGCTATGATAATTGATTGTGAATTTTGAATTTAATTTGACTCTTCGTCAAATTTCTTCAGCAGACGTGATGGTTGTGAATGCAATAGTGGAAATTGTTACCTGTACGGGAATATCATACACAAACGTCTTGAAATATGACAATAAAGAAACAAAGAGATGTTGACAATAGTCGAGGTCCAAAACTAGGGATTGACATCCCTTTGACGCAGAAAAACAAAAAAATCATTTTTAGAAATAATCACAACAATGCACCTTCGTATCAACCTGCCGCATCACCATCATCCGCAGTCCGCAGCCAATCACCACCACACTCGCTACTACACTGCACTACACATAGCCTAAGACCCACATTACCTCCCATTACAGCCAACACGTACATCGTCGACCCTCATACTTCCTACCTACAAACAATCCACATGAACAAAACCCAACCGTCAGCCCGCCTATCCACTCAGCCCTTGTTCCTTCACGGCCAGCTCCCAATGCAATGCTGAGATTCATCATGATGCAATAGGACGATGATCCGGTCACTAGAGATATCGCCAAACAGGACTACCATTCCAAATAAGAAGGTAGAGGGGGATCTTAAGGGCAGTAAGCTAAGATGATCCAGATGGGTCTCACTGTTCCTTTTGGGCTGTGTTATACAAAAGGGAGAATGCAAGAGGTCATCTTGATATGTAAAAGGACGCTGAACTAAAAGGAAATGTTGTCAATTGTTGTTTACATTAACTATATCCGAAAGAAGAAACGAGGCTTCCGAAGGTTCCTGGGTGATTTCTGTGGGCTGGGCGACACTGAAGGACAACGGCGTCCGAGGCAATGTCACAGGTCTCTATATACACGATACTAGTTCACCAATTTTCTTCTCATGATGCAGCGAGACAACTTTCATCTATCCAAGTCCCAGCCAAGTCACCAATTCTCCATCCCCTCTCCTCCAGCGATTCCGGCACCGACGATCTCCTTCAGCATCTTAGGCAAAAATCCAAAAATCGCCCATCACAAGACTACCAATCATCACCGCGCGCTCTGCTGAAGTCCGCGGCAGGATCACTGAAGCATAAACAGCCCATAGACTACGCTAGCAATGACACATTGTGAATACAGAGAGGGTGCTGTCACTACAAGTTCCTGTAGGTGGTGGGAGGCATGAGGGGATACTTGCAGGCACATTGTGGGACTTTGTTTGGACGGAGGACTGTCGGCATGCGAGTGTGTTGATAATAGTCCGGAGAGGAGTGGTCCGGAGGGCTCGGGTCTGGTGGAGACATGTACGAGATTTGGAGAATTCAGGTAACAATTATGTCCATGTTGAAATTCGAGTCTTCGAGGCTGACTAGAGCTGAGTGACTGATTTTGACTATGACCCCCATGTCAATTCTAAATATGTATTCTCAGAAAACAGCCTTATCTGTAAATTTATAAATCCTATGTCCATTCAAGCTCGCGATCACCCTCAAATTCCATCCAACCCATGCCTTCCCATCTTCACGTTGGCCTCACCAAAGAAAACCTTTCCCTCCTAATCATTAACCACCCACCAACCCCTCTCACCGACCCGCCTACTAGTCTCGCTTCACTGTCGTACCCCAAGCGGAACCCCATCCTGCACACCCATCCGCCACCCGGCACAGTTCGTCATTATACCATATAATTCTCCCTTTCGGTCTTCTCGCCCTACAGACATTCATCGACAAGCGCCGTGATGTTTCGGCATGGACACTGTTACAAGTTGGGTGCAACGGAACGTGTCATGACTATCTGTCAGTCTGTCTCGTGGCTACATGAGGACCAGAATTCACAGAAAAGAAAACCATTTCAAGTTACGGTGAGGAGTCTAGGGTGGTAATTTCAAGGCAAACTCGCCTGATTTTTGGTCAACAGGGTGTCATTACAGGCTTCGGCATTTGGGTGGGTTTGAAATGTAGAGGGATTCTACATTCTGCATGAGGAGATCACTAGACAGCCATTATGCGTCGGGTTTGACGCTGGATTGACAGGCTCGTAATGTTTCCTGGTCCATTAGGTCCTCAAAAATCGATCAAACCACTACAGCTATTCGATATCTTCACTTTCGATCCATTGAATGTCGATTGATGCCTCGAGTTAGCTGGGAAATTGCCTATATTACTGTCATCACGGTCGATAAACGTCTAACTGTAACCTCCTGGCATAAGCAAAGCCAGCCCAAGCTTCCAAGATGGGGTGTTTATCATACAGACAACCCAAAGACACAGCCTGGTTACTCACAATTAATGTCACAGTTGCCAAAAGATGTCCAACTTTCAGTCACTTCAATGTTACCGTTTGCCTTTTGCTTAATGCTTTTCTTTGTATCAGTGTCACTGTCTTGATGGCATGTAGTCTAGATACTTCTGAACTCAAGGTTTAATACGGAAGACATCTCGTGAATCCTGACCAATACTCGAGCCGCAAAAGGAAGTTTGTATTCGATATTCGAATCTAGTTGCCATACCCAGGGATTAATTGAATCTAGACCATTAATGTCTCGACATTTCATGCCTTCATCAAATCTGTGCCCATGTTTACTAAAGCTTTTATCTGGAAGAATATTTTCGGGGTGTCTATCCAACATGGTAGATATTACTTCATAGGGAGAATAACTTCAACCCCGATTGTACTTGCGGCAACTAGTATCAATAGCGCCAATAACTACGGTTCTTTTCCCTCAAGATATGACTACATTCACATTCCTCATAGCCCGGCCGCACGCAATATCCACCTCGTCCCGGCACCCTGCAGCCGTGCCGTAAGAGTGCGTAGGGAGTCGTTGGTGGGTGGTGAGCAGCCAGTTGGTTCTGAAGGCGGATCCTTTGGGGGGTTGTAGAGGACTTGGCAGGGACAATAATGTATTGAATAGTTTTGAGGGCTACGTTGGGTGAGTAAGTGGTTTATTATTGAGGTTGGTTCGGTGTGGTTATGGAGAATTGAAGGTCAGTGGGTTGCGGGAGATATGGTAGTGCGTGCATGAGGATATCTCTTGGTTGGAAAAGTATTCGGTTGAAAAATAAGTGGATCCTACTATCAAGATTATCCCTTTGCTGTGCCGCGAGGGAGAGTGGGAATTATCGTGCATTGCAGACAAGTGAAATTGCATCATGTTATAACACCCATCACTCATTATGCAGTCTTTTGGTGTGGTGGAAGCAATGACGGCTGGCATTAAACCAGCCCCAACGTGCATAAGTTCTGTCGCCAAAAGCCTCTTCTTGACTGGAGATGTAATGGCCATTCTTAGTGCTTAGGCTCATATTATAAGACAATCACAAACAGCAATATGCACTCGAGACCTTTATATTAGTGTCAACAGACCATGGAAGCCATATGTCAGAGAATATCCGTGATCTCCTCACGACTCAGTGATTAGCTGCGGGCCCGGACCACGGTTCTAAGTTGTACAATGGTGACATTACTTTGGAAAAGGCACTTGGATTGACCGAGACAACCAGACCATTCGTGGGCGATGAATATTGTTTGTGTCCTCAGTCATAATCAAGGCATTGGAGTTTCCAGTCTAACTCAAGGACGTATTTCCTCCTCACAAGTTCTGTAATTTTTCATAAATATCTACCTCATGTCTATGGCAATGCCCGCGTAGCCAGTCTATTCCAAAACCCATCTCCTCGCCACCGCCACCTCACATTGCCGTCCCGGCCCCGATATTGCAGTCAACCTCCAATCTCAAAACCCAAGAAGCCGACATTCTCATCAACAATTATCCACCTTCTCCACAAAGTAAGCATAACTCACCTAGTCACGAGAATACCCAAGCCCTCCATTCTCAGGCCAAGCGCCGATCATTGATACCCTCCATAATATCCCCAAGACTCAAGATCCCATCCTGCCCGCCGAACCTCCAAAATCCTTCCCAAGACATGAGGTTTAGTCAAAATTGTTACTGCCAGTCACTTTGTCCATCCCACGCATCCATTTACCCGCGTGGTTTCCTTACGCGAACTTCAAGACAAAGATAGCTTCTAGTCTATGTTGTGCCCGGTATTATCATGATCAAATCCCCGTAGATCTCTGTCCAAATCATCCAACTACACCACAGAACAGAAACTCGTCATAGTTCCATTGTATCTCAAATTCCTGGCATTTACCTACTCAGCCAATCCCATCTAGTCTTTTCCATCTTGTGCACATAATCCCGCCTCTGTTTCTCCCCAAATAAGCCACGACGCCCGCGTCGTTGCCATGTTCTATACGCCCACCGTCCCACCTCAAATTTTGTTCCCATGTCCTCATTCAAGACTATAATTAACAGATGTCAATCCACTCCCCTCAACGCAACCGCCCCTTTGCTCATCACGCTAGCCAAGAAATTCTTTCCCAACCCATGACATTACTTCCAGGTTTGCAAACGCTCGCCAACCCGCCACATGATGTCACACGCCGAACCCACGCCGCAAATTTGGGTTGTGGGTTTGTCCGACAGGTCCCACTCTCGAATCGGAAAGTCTAGGCAGTGGGTAAACGGGGACGCAAAGAAGAATTACCAAGTGTTCTTGGCGGTGCAGACGGAGGGTTGTTGATCCGTGACATGACAGTAATTGGTTGATCATTGCGGAAGTCAGGTGTGAAAAATACTGCATTGAGGGTTCCGTGGACAGCTTTTCGGTTCTAGGGCATTGCCGAAAAATAAATATCGGTATGTTTTCTTGGTTTGTTTTTAGCTAATAGGAACATCAGTAAATATTGCAGTCCATAACATAAATCAAATGCGGAGATACATATCGGGGAGCCTTCCGTTGTGAATTGCTACTTTTTCTATCTGCATACCACTACCTCCTCAATCCCAAACCCATCATCATAAATCCCAATTACTAGATCTCATACTTGTCAAATATTCTAATCCCAAATTCCTCCGGAAATCACCCAATGATCGTGACTACCTTTTTCTCATCATGCGCCCTCGGCAGCTAACATGCACCCAGCAAGGGAGATAACCATCGGACAACTTAATCAATCCCGCATTGCAACGCATTCCTTTGAATTTTAATACTGGCCCGTCGTGATAAGCGGGAGGAATGTTGTTATCTATTGGGGTGTCCGCTTAGACGGGGTTAGAGTAATGTTTATGATAGTAGATCAAAAAATTGGAAAGTACATGAATCATTAAGTAGAATATAGATGAAAAATCAAAGGAAGACAGATATTATGCCTAGGGTTAGGGTAAAGTCGAAGACGACAACGTCAAAATCGAAATCATGAATAAATTCAAGTTCAGGTTCCTGTTTTATGGAAGTAGCAGCATGGACCAGTTCTAACAACAATAAGTGGACCAGTATTGACTAGGGAGTACGCCAATATAAATCGATAACAATATATTGTCGAGTACCGGCACACTGACCCGGCGTCCACATGTCTGTCTCCAGCCCTAGAGCCGGAGTAAAGGTCAACAGTGGGCATACAACCGTAATAAAAACAAGGTCTGCCCATATATTTCGCACTTTCCGACTGAGACTTTATATTTATACTATATCAGTTCTACTTAGATAGCCTGTCTTATGACTAATCCTAAGGTTTAGAAATAGGGATATGGTGATGCTATGCATGCTATGGCTAGGGAACAATGAGAAAATATCGGGTTGTTGTAATTTCTAGGTAGCTCTTGGAACCAAAGTCAAGACCTGAAGCTAGTATTTCAATACTTTGGGGTCTTGCAATGTTGCCTGATGAACCATAATTAATTTGGATCGCCAGTTGTGGACCGGGATGCCCGATATCTCGGTGATGTTCACCCTAGGTTGACTATTGGAGGAGTTCTTGAGATCCCAATGGTTTTAAGAATAGCATACACTCCTGATATATAAAATCGAACTACTTCGTTATCTATCGGGAGAGTTACGTCCATACTTGGCTAACCAGCTTCTAACAGATCAATACTTTCATACATCATGATATTCCATATCAAAAACATCATACAAAATCAAGGATGAGAGACAGTAAATGATTCAACAGAATTTATTTTACTAGTTTCCAATCACTAATCACCCTACGAGCCGCCCAACCTGTAGAGTCCCGACTTCCGCATGTCACCTCCCCATCTTAGCCATATCCAAAGCAACAATAAAGTCTGCCAAGACAGAGATGAACGTAATGAATGTCAATGATAAAATAATGAAAAAAAGAAAGACCACCCCCAGAGGATTACCTAAAGCGAAGATCCAAAAAAGCAAAGAATAAACAAGTAGTGTACAGAAAAGACAGAAGAGTGGTTCCAGTACGAAATATGATAACCTTCATACGGTATAAAAAAGTACATGATAATGCTTAAAGATGCAAACCCCGCCGCTCTCTCCACCTACCGGACATTACCAGCCGAGAACATCGTCAACATTCCTGTCCAACATGTCTCCAGCTATGTACGCAGTTGTCTCGCCACTATCTACATGCAGATAGCAGTTCATGTGCATGCATATATGCATTGCGCATCGGGGATTCCACAACATACGGGAAGTTGCCGCCCAACATCATTCTTATCAGCAAAGTCCCGGCTATCTGTGAACTCTGAGGGAGGAATATCTTTACCCGTAGCGAATATACAAGAGGGTGAGGGGCAACATTTGGTGGCCCCAACCAATGGCAAGGTTGACGGATTTGTACGTATGTGAATGGACCAGCCATGAAAATGGCCGGGTCAATTTCTCAATCAAGAGAGGGAAAATAACGAGCGATTATTGTCAATATTTGATATTCGCCCTGGCTGCAGGCCGAGGGACCAAGCGCAGCTTGGTCAATGGAGGTTATGAGTGGTAATAACGCTATGAATGATAGCTGAAGAGAAAAACAACAAAATGCTGATGGTTTGCTGATAATAAAACAAAAGTGAGAGAAATAGGGAACTATGGCAAATAATAAGGGTATCAAGAATAGAGAACGAGGCAAATCAGCAGTAGGCCAGAAAGGTATAAATGCGGAGATCGGGCGGATCATTATGTTAATGGGCCAGAGCCATCGTGAGGTCGGGCTGAGTCGTAAAGGTGGTAATGTACACATGTGAAAACAACAGATTATTGCTTCGCCGTCTCCGACGACGCGGTAGACGTCTTGCTTTGAGTGGAAGATCCAGAATATTCACAGCGAACCTGATGATAGGAGTTAGCTTGATGGATAAAAACAATAGAATCGTTGCTTACTCTTCTGCGGCCACGGTGCTCTTCCTTGTCATTGTGGGTGCTGATCTTTTGGCGGTCCTCCTCATACCAAGCGCAGAGGGGCTTGCCGCCGAACATAAGTTCTTCGTCATCAATCGTAGTAACGGCTCCCATCCAGGAGAAGTCGGCGTTCTGGAAGTCGAGAAAGGCCTCGATATCTTGGAAGTCATCCATTATGTAGCGAGCGGAGTTTGAGGGCATGATGGTTGTGATATGATATATGGTCGTGGAAATAAAAAAGAAAAATAAAAAGAAAAGGACTTCAAGATTTTCTTCGTGTGAGGCTGAGGTTGGTAGTGATAAGGTAGAAAAAGATACACTACCAAAGATGAAAATGCAAATATTAAATATAAGATGAAATCAAATAATCAGACGAACAGCAAGAGAATGAAGTTTGTTAATGCAATGAGCAGCAACCTTGCGTCTTAAATTAGAATTTCTCGAAGCTAAAGAAGCACAGAAAAGAAAGTGTTTCTTTAGAATGCAGGTTCCTGAGGTAACAGTCAAGCCGGTATGCGAAACACTTGCAGGTTTGGGCGCCCAAGCGGTCGGAGGTGTCGATTTGATTGATATCAAGGGAAGCTAAATGTCTGGGAGTCAAGTCAAGGCGTTGACAACAGGGACACAAGGCGGAAAGGGCGTATGATTGGTGTAAGACAAGAGGATACAATAGAAATTAATAGATAATATCCGTCCGGGGATGATGTCAATGTATGTATTGTGTAAACAGAGAAGAGAACGAGCGTCACAAGGCGAGCGGCTGATGAGGAGCGCTACTTCTTTATATCAGCTCTAACTCCAGCTGTGGATGGCGAAATTGACAGACCGAGGGGGGAAGATGAGGTTTTGAAAGGTAGTATCAAGTTCTGCAGGCACAGCTGCAGGAGGGAGAAGTGATGAGGCCTGCAGAGGAATTATCCGGTGTCGTCAGGCGGGAACAGAAAGGGTTCCGAAGTAACATCGGAAACAGCGATTAGGCGTGAACCAACAATGGCGTTGGGTCGATGAGAAAGGTGACGTAGACAAGAGATATATGCACTGCAGGAGAGCAAGAGTCGCAAACACTTGGAATGGAGGAAGTTGGTGTGAAGTAATTTGTTTGCTGTTTCTTATGCGGTTTGTAGTTTTTCGGTGATGACGTTTAATGATCTTTGAGATAAAGGGAAAGGAGAAATAACCAATTAATAAATGAATCCAGAATGAAATACTTGTTCCACAATATCAACAGAAAATATTTGAAAGGGAAATAGGTTGATTGGTTCTTGTTCTAAATCAAGAATAAATTCAAGAAATAAAAGAAACGTTGGAAATTCAAATTGTCAATGGAAAGGCGGACGCGTGGTGTTTTTCTACTGTAGTTTCCCAACTCCGTCCCTGCTAATTTCAATATATGATGAGCAGCTCCCGGTGTTAGGAAGGAATATCTCGGCGAACGAGGGGGTAGCTACCTCTTCCAAGGATGGAGAATCTCCGCTATAGACACTACATGCTAGAACTTGAGTTCATGGAATATTCACCCTGGGAGCCTCCGACTCTAGATCCGACTAGCATTATTGTTAGCTGTCAGGTAGTCTACAAGCAGATTCTGTTATCTTGTTCCCGGCCTAGCTACGTCAAAAATCTTGGTTTTGTCATATTATGCTAGAACAGGAACGCCTTAATGATCCTTGAGCGACAAATTTTAGCTCGTGTCATTATCATTACGCCTTTTTCTTGCTTCTGTCAACATCACTAATTACCCATAAGACAAATATTAAATTTTGCAGATGGCGGATGCAAAGAATTTCGCATGCTTCAGCTTCCATTTTGTCGTGACCTAGCACAACTTTTGTCTTGCTTTGCAACCCAGTATTTCTCCTGTCCTCACTTATTGGGCGAGGTCCTTCCTTCTCAGTCTGCTTTTCTGGGGGAGGAGACAAGGGGTTTCCATATTCGGAAAATCCACCCGGTCACAGGCGACAAAAAAGAAAAAAAGCCAGGAATAATATTTTAAACCACAACACTAGAAGCTGCCACCGAACGTAACGTTTATTCCGCCACTGTGCATCAAACCTTCGCAATACCCCAGCATACCAAACCCAAATATCAAATATATCTTTCCGTCCCATCCTTATCGCTCCTCGTTTCGCTACAAAGAACAAAAATCCAAACTCCCTCCACCACATGCCCATCGTCATCCCTACCCCGCTCGCCGCACCCACCATTCTCATACTCAAATTCCTTCCCTATCAATATATAGTCTCTCTCCTCTTCCTACTTTGCCCTTGCCCTGTACGCATTGGAAATTGCTTAAAATATGTCTCCATACCGCAGAAAGCTAGCCGCTACAAAAAATGGAAGCAACCTCATACAGAGTATGAACAGACCAACTTCAAAGGAAAGGTCCCGGCATTAGGCCCGAAGGTTGTAGGACGGATTAACGGTCGGACTTATGAACCCCGAGACGTGCATGGTAGGTAATTGATTTGTGCATGACTTAGTAGGGTGTAGTCACGGAGATCTGAGTTGGTAATATTGAATATGTGGGGAAATAATTACGGAGTATAGTTACAGGTGATGAGGTTGGGTTGAAGTGGGTGACACGGAAGATGTGGTCCGGTGGGCGAGCTGGATGACTGGAACTAAGTCAGATGCTTCATGCATAAATCAAGATTTTAAGAATAGGCGCTAGCCTATGAAGGAAGGTATTAGAGACGATGATGGTGGGGGCACAGACTGGCAATTTGAAAGGTGTCTTTCATCTGATACATCGCTAATCCTGATCAGTGGCAAAGACTAATTGGATATCTGACATGGTATTGATCATGGCAGTGTTTGGTTTTAATAAATGTTTATGTTTTGGAGATCGCAGCCTGAACTGCATTTGGTTTATCTATCAGCCCGTTCTATCTCGACCCAATGCTATGATCTAAACAGCAAACTAATACATCATCACCCCCAACTCCATGTCATTACTCGCCTCATCTGCCTTATCTCCACCTTAATTATAATCTCAACACATTACATTTCGTTTCTATTTGACCCTAACCCCCACCACCATCTAAACATCCTGTACAATATCCTGTTCTCATGCCCTCACCCTGACTTATCTCCCCTGTCCCATCGACAGTACAGGATCTCCTCCATTCTTCAGGTCCCTGGTATATCTCAAAAACCCACCTGTAAACTCAGGGCTACCTCACCCCAAAATTATCATAATTTTGATATACACAGCCAACCCCAAATCTACCAAAGCGCATCATCCACGGCAATTTGTGAAAATATTATAAATAGTCATCACCAGCTGAGTTTGTCTCCTCAAGTTGGGGGTTCATCAAGTCGTTGAGAATGGTGTCGTGGGACTGTAAGACGATTTACAGAGTGTTTAGCAAGAGCTGGGTTGTTGGAAAGCACAATGGGAAGAAACATCCCCGTTTCGTCCCTGTCGCAACTTTGATATCTGTGCCGCCGACAAATAAAGATTCTTGACTTCCTGAAATATCAACCACAGACCTCTTTCTATCACTTCAGACATTACAACTTCATGATGTAACCTTGCCTTTCCATCTTTTCCGAGTCCCTGCTATGCATTTGCTGTCTTGAAGAAATCGTCAAGTGCTAACCTGGACTGGTAATCTGTATAAACACTCGCATACAACATGCGCATGATCCAAACCACCATTAACTTTGGTCCCCATCGTCGCGCTAATACGGGACCAATCCCTACATATCTGTCGTGGATTTCAGCAGGTGAAAACATATGTTTATCTCAAATACATTCTCCCGACCATTTTAGATAACTATCTGGGCCTTCCCTCTCCGATTAATCCCCTCTCATATTAATCCGTGTTTCGGCGATCACCTGACATGTTCCAAAATACTCAATATCTCAAATATTTGATGTCTCCTTCCATAAATTTTCCGCAACGTTAGTAGTTTCCTAAAATGTCTTGTTACCTTTTAGCGTAAATTCTATTTCCAACTTTTTCCCAGTCATTTTTCGAAAACAGAAACAGCACCATGTAAATAACATTATCCCTAGGACTCAGAGTAGTTTTCTCAATTCTTCTCGAGAACCCTTCGAGGCCAGCCGTAAGCCCTAACTGGATTCCCGTATCTGATTATTCTCGATGCTACCATTGCCCAAGAAGGCTAGTTGGGCAGAAGCCGCTGTTGGTTCGGGTTTGAAATGGGATGCGGGAATGGTTTGTGGGGTGGGGCGTGATGACGACATGGAGGGAATGACGAGGTTTTTGATGGAAAAGGAGACATCATCTATGTAAGTAAGTCAATGAAAAAAATTAATTAGTGTATGTCAATCTAAAACAAAAAAAAATCAAACGCTATATGCAATGATGAATCCATGAACACCAAATCAATGAAACCCTCGACAAAATGTATAACCCTACTACTGACCATTAAATAATTGAAATCCCCAAATCTAAAATTGGAATGTTAGAACATGTTAGCTCCCGGCGGTGGCGTCAAAGGATACCCCTGAAAGAATTTCGCATCCAGCAATCCCTTAACCTCCACCATCCTCACCATACTTTTCCCCTCAACATTCCTCCTCATTCCCTCATCCATATTGCTAACCGCCGCCTCAAACCTCCTTGGAGCGACCGGCGACCAGCGACCCCCCAGAATCTGGCTAAATCCGGAGCGCATGGTAAAACCTGACATAACTGTGTTATTCCCCGCATTGCAAACCTGCTTGGCGAAGTCAGAACAATCGATAACCGACGGGAGGGAATCCTTAGTAGACCCTCCTCTTTGTTGGCAGGACCGCCGAGTGCATTTTGGGTGCAGTGCGCTTCAAGGCAAACCGCGGCTGGCTAGCGGCAGCGTGGGCATTATAGATAGTCTGGTGAAGCAGCTCGAGGGGCGACCGGTGCTTAATCTGTTTGGCAATGACAGGGTTGTTCTTGTAAGTGTTATTGGGGGTTCTCTGCCTATCGGAAGAAGCCATTGGGGCCTTGGGGTCGTAGGCAGTTGTGGGGAGGGTTTGGAGGCTAGAATTGCTAGATGAGGCAAAGGCTTTGGGGTTGTAAGTAGTGGCGGGTAGAGTTTGGAGGATCGGGGTAGAGGGGGAGGCCTTGATAGTCTGGGGAATTAGAGGGAGCTTGTTGCTTTGAGTCTTGACCGGGAACGGAGAAGAAGCAGTCACCGGCAAAGTCAAGACCGGCTCAGCAGCCTTCATCTTAGTGACCGATTTATAAACCATGCCCGGAATAGACTCGGAGTCCTCTATAGACATACCAGGTCTCTTCACCAACGCCGTATGAGCTTCTTTGCGCAACTTCTCATCACTTTCCTTTTTCAACTTATTCAAATCCTGCCACCATTGATCTATTGCCGCCTCTTCTTCTATTCTCTTCTGCTCTCCTTTCGTTAACAGATCCTTCCTGTTAACAACTCTCTCTGCAACCTTCGGGATTCTTGGTTCCTTCTTGCTCCTACTTACTAATATTGCCGGGGGTGCCGGGCTCTTCTGCCTCGTCTTCAAGGGCGCTGGGAGCAACTTTTCGTGGACAGGATATCCGGCAGTACCGTGGCCTCTGCGGTAGCGGCAGTCATTTGCCATACACATGTGGCCCTCATATTGCCGGCTATATGGGAAAAACGCCGGGATCGCACAGTCGGGGTCGAAGCAAAGGTGCTCCTGGCAAAATCTGGCGCCTATTCTATCAATCTTCTTATCGCAGCTCTGGTAAACACAGTTGTGCTTGGCGCAAGCAGCAGAGAACTTGTTGTTTACAACTGCCCTTTTCTCGTAGCACTGGGAGTGAGTACAGGCATGCTCGGCACACCAAATATCAATACCAAAGACCTCAGTCTTACAATTCTCAGCGGCACAAAGTATCGGGGCATGCTGATGGTAAAAGGTTACCGGATACTGCGTACTATCCTGATGCTCCGTGCAGACAGTCACCTCGCATCTCGCGTGCAACCGACACCACTCGCCAAGCGCCTTCTCGACGTTGCAACCGGCCGAGACACAAATGTGGTGCTTACAAAGCTTGTCATGTGTCGCTGGGTTGCGGCAAGCTAGCGCGGTGCAGAATTTGATGTGGGCTCCACAAAATCTTTGGCCCTCGAGGCGAGGATTGTTGCACCGGGAGTTGGTGCAGGTGTCTAAAAGGTTCATATTAGCGCTAAGAGATGTGAGAGAAGGGCGAGAGTGGCGGGGGATTCTGAGGAAGGCGAAGAGAGTGGGGTAGAGGGACTTACGAGTGTCGCAATAATTAGAGGGGTCCTTAGAGCTGAGGTTGCGGCATTGTTGGTTGCAGCCAAGGATGATGCAACGGGTGTCTAGAAAGACAGTTAGTATATTAAGAGAAGTTGGAAGAACAAAGAAATAATTTACGAAGCTTGCAGAAGCGAGCGGTCCCAGACATGCTCGGCGCCGGGCAAGTGTGCTCCGACGTAATCATGGAACTACAAGCGTGGTTGGTACAATAGGCAGTACCACAAGCCGAAACCTTCTGACCACATCCCTTATGGAAGCAAGGCATCTGGGCGAGAAGTTTGGACCTGGAAATGTGAGCAATGTCGAGAATAGTGTGGAGAAACTTTTTAGTGGTGTCATTGAGGTCAGTGTTACGGACTGGCCATGATGGGGAGATCTGGCGAATCGGGGCGAACTGGGTCATTGTGAGACCGATAATCTAGCTGTATTGTTGATTAGTTAATTAGTTTAATATGTGAGATATGTAGCAGTGATAATGATGATAATGTTGTTAGTTTGAAGAAAGAATGTCTTAATTCGCCGAGGATACTATTGTGGGTTACCGTCTTATAACATCTCGGTCACCCTCCATCATCTTTGTATAAACTATTATGGCAGAGGATGATGTTTTCACATGAGATCTACTTGCTGCTCAATTTAATTCAAAAGCTTCTTTGTAGCAAAATCGTTTTTGAAAGAAGCTCACTTAGAAAATCTCCCCAAAACAAAGAACCTTACCTCTTTCCACTCCACTACATCAAAGAACTGACCATTCACTTAAACAAGTCATCCCAAAACAAAGAACTTAACGTTATTTCTCTCTTAGGAATACCTAAAATCCAAATCCGACACATTCACCAACTCTCAACTACCGAAATTTCCCCTGTCGGCCTCCGGTGATATCACCACATCCAGTATCTCCTTCCTAATCCTCACCTCTGTGATCAACTCCGGGACCCTAGTCCCCACTTTTTCCCGTCTAAGCTGCCAGCTCCTCAAAGTGAAACAGCACCCCCACTTTTAGCAGACCTGAGACGCCATATGATTGGCTAATGGCTAACTAAGCATTGGATAAGTTGGCAGCTACCCTCAAACCTCGGGTCATCTTGGAATATAACGGCATGGCGCCCTACATTCGAGGGAGCATATAAGGGGAAGCTTCGATGGCAATGGTGACGTTGTATAATTCATTACTTCTCTTTTTCTCGATTCTAACAACACCACCAAAAATTACGATTCTGGAAATCGCCTTGTCCTCGTTTGCCTATTCTTTCACCGCCGGCCCTTGAAGCCGCCAACACACAAACATCTCCTTCCCTAGTAAACACTTCCTCCCACCATCAACATGGCTCCCACCAATGGCCTCGTCCACCGCGAGCAACTCAAATGGAAAGAATCCAACGTCGAGTTCGTCAACTCCGCCCTCGACCATAAAGTCAAATACAACTCCTCCCTCATAGAGCCCGCCTGGAACACCACTCCCCCCGTTGGCTCCACCCCCGGCCTTCACATCTGGCGCATTGAATCCTTCTCTGTCATCCCCATTGACCGCTCTGCCTACGGTTCCTTTCATACAGGTGATTCCTATATAATACTGCACACCCAAAGCATCCACCGTCGCAACGCGTCCCCTTCGGACCCTCCGGCTCTTGTCCACGACATCTTCTTCTGGCTCGGCGCTGAGACGTCTCAAGACGAAGCTGGCACCGCCGCCTACAAGACCGTCGAACTGGACGAGTTTCTCCACGAAGCCGCCACCCAACATCGGGAAACCCAGACGGCCCCATCTACGGCATTCATCTCCCTCTTCCCCAAACTCCGCATCCTCCACGGTGGCGTCGCTTCCGGTTTCCGCAAAGTCGAGACCCCTGACCCTACTAAGCAATCTCCTCTCCTCCTCCGCGTCTTCACCGTCGGCCGCTCTGTTCTTATCGAGGAAGTCGACCCCGTTGCCGATAGCCTGGACTCCGGTGACTGCTTTATTCTCGACACACACACCGAGATCTTCGTCTGGCAAGGCAAAGGCGCTTCGGGTCCTGAAAGGGCCAAGGCTGGTATTGAGGCTACGAATATGAAACAAGCTAAGCACTCAAACTTAACGGTTGTCGTCGAGGACGAGTACAAAGAGAAGGCGATTCTCGAGGCTCTCGGTGGCGCCTCGTCGTCATCTTCGGGGTCTCGTCATGCCGATCGTGGTTTTGATTTCGGCGGGGCTGCTGATGCCAGCAAGGCGAAATTGGCGCGCCTTTCGGATGCGTCCGGGACTTTGGACTTCTTGGTTGTTAAGCAAGGGCAGAGTGTGTCGTGGGCGGATCTCGATAGTGATGATGTTTTTGTTCTGGATACTGGAAGGGACGTGTGGGTTTGGCAAGGACAGAAGGCTAGCAAGAAAGAGAAGGCATTATGGTTAAAGGCAGCGCAGGCTTACCTCCGGAAGTACCGACCCGAGGGGTTGGCGGGGCCGATTGGCAAGGTCGTCGAGGGCTTCGAGAGTCCTGAGTTCGTTAGTGTGATTGCATAAGCGTAGGGGTATAGATTACATTAAATGGAAAGGATATATAATGATGGTAGATGTATGTAAATGCAGTAAAGTAGCCAATCAACTGTAGAACTTGTTCCATGTCTTAAAGTCATCTTCAGATCCCATGAAGATAAAGTCTAACTCAGTGATATCCTCAAAGCCCTCGGCCACTAAAGGCTCTTCGAATGCCTTTTCGAACGAAGAAAACGCGATACTGGGAAGGACTTCACGCTTCTCCGGGTTGTATGATAACTAAGCATCTAAGTTAGTTTCATGAAAAATATTATGAGTAGTCGAGGAACTTACACCTGGATGACTTGATCTATGAGCATCATTGTGAATACAGATACTCTTGGGTGTTTTCAGATACACCAACCTCGGAACCAATTTGGCTTCCTTGGCCACATCTACCCAGTACGCTCTCGTCTTCTTATCTCGGTTCGTGTTATCTGCAGGCTAATAGTTAGTCTTTGTGTATCCCCAGAAGCATGGACACGATGCCTATTTACCAATAACCACTGAGTGACCCTCCTTTAGCAACTCCCTTGCCGTCGTGATACACTTGTCCCTCGACCCTAACAAATCTTGATTAACTCTCTTGAACCCCAACGGCTCAAAAGTCCACCACCACAACGAACTCTTGCCCGCTCCCGGCCTCCCACAGAACACGATAATCTCCTGCTCCTCCTTCTTCGTCCACTCCAATAATTTTGTCTCTGTCTCCACCTTCTTGACTTTTGCAGGGTCAAATTCCCTCGCATACTCCTCCGGCTCTTTCCCCTGGAAGAACTCCTCCGGCGTGTAGAACTTCAAGCCTAGGTTATGCGCCATATTCCGATCTGAGCAACTAAAGTCCTTTGGCCTCCTTCCCTTAGCCGCCCGCCCCGCTGCATCTCCAACAAAGAAACTCCCCTCGATATCAACTTCCCCTTTCAACCCACAATCACTCACTAACTCGTCCCACATCCCGGTCCCCGGTTTCCGGAACTTGTCCTTCCCTGTGGCCGCATACAATCTCGCGGGGACATCAAAGGTCTTGAGAACCTTCCCGACTTTCAACTTGTACTGCGCCACTCTATCAACCTTGGGAGGTTTTGCTCCAGGCTTGAAATTCGGATGCAAATTCAGGCCACCCTGGTTAGAAAAATGGCAATCTGATATCCGTCCTCATACAATTCCTTCACCTTCGCTGGAACCGAAGGGTCCCACCAACGCCAGTCATCGGCGGAAATAGCAAAGCGGTTGGAGTCGGTGGTTTCGATAAGAGTTGAGTCTAAATCGAAGGCGGCGATCTTGGTGCGTTTAATCGTATCGGGAGAGGCTGAGGTAGGCAAGTAAACGGTTGACAACATGGACGTCTTTTCCGACGGCTTTGGCGCAGTCAAGAGCCAGGTGAGACCGGATAGATCAATGGTCGGGTCATTAACTTTCTGCAATCCTGGTTTGAAGAAGTTGGCGACGGATGCATCTGAATTCTGGTTAGACTCATTAACAAACTAAATCAAACCAAGCTCAACTTACTAGTAGTCCCACTAACCACCTTCTTCTTCACCGGCGGAGAACTCGGGCCATCTAAGGGTCTCTTCGACATATTGTTCTTATATACTTTCTTTTGCTGGTCTTAATGGGCTTTCTCGTGTCAATATCAGTCGTTGGCTTCTGCTGATTGTGGAGATATCTGATGGTGAAGGGGGAGCCTTGTGGGACACGACGTGGAATAGCAGCCACTCTAACTAGCGATAGTGGACAAACTTCTAAATGATGAGGAAGCATCGAAATAAATAGGCCTGAGGAGTGGCATCAAAATGAAAAAAGAATCATAATTTGTGGAAAAATCTTGAGTTTTCGTGATCATCCAACCATTTCACGTGAAGGTGAAAACCTATAGGTAAATATGACAATCACGTGAACGACATGGGTTGTGTTATTAGGGTCTATTCTAAGTTATGAGGATCTCACCGCTTCACCCAATCAACCCCACGATTTCATGACTCTCCACCGTCTCTGGCCCACCAAACCCTTCTAATTATCTACCGTGACCACCTGTGGTAACGGTGCTGGCCCCGTTGTCATCTGCAACGGCACCCTAGTATCCCAAGTCCTCCTGTCAAACTTCCTAAACGCTACCGCCCCCTCTAGCTCCCTCTTCACCTGTGTCAGCTTCTCATGTCCAAGGCGCACTTCGTCGGGCTTTGTATCTTCAAGAACATGGACCTTGACGTAGAGGAACCAACGGTCATTGGGGTCGATAGGTTGGAGGGTGGTGAGTGGCGGGACGGATGCGGGGATGGAGGGAGGTGGGTTGGTTTGGGAGACGGGTTTATAGAGGTTTGGAGCGTAGGCAAAGTATTGTTTAGTGAGACAATATTCGACAGACTTGTCGTCGAAGAATTGGTGAGTTTGTTCAATGATTTCGCCCTTAAATCTAGAGTCAAGACACCAATACAGTTAGCAAGCGTCCTACATGGCAATATAGAATCACCTCTGATCACTCCCTAAATCCCACTTACACATAATTATTATCTCCCATTATTCTTACGACATTCCTCTGTCCCCAAATCTCCACCTTCTTTCTCACCTGTACAACCCTCGGCGTCACCCCTGGGGCGCCGGAAAATCCACCCACCTCACAATCCTCCCGCTCATTTAAATCCCCCATCTCCACCCCCTCCCTCTCCGCCCCCACCGGAACCTCATATCTCGCCTCAATCAGATAACTCTGCGGCGTTACCGCCATCTGCAATTCCCTCCATAGTGCCGACGGGACCGGCCGGCCGCGGGCATCGGGCGTTTTCTCGGGAATTGACGTGGCGTTAGAAAGGCCGTTAGGGACCGGCGGGCCTTGGAAGCGTAAAGACCGAGTATGTGTGGTGTATGGGGGACGGGCGGTTAGGCCATGGAGGACGGAAAGGGCGGCGGGGAGGTCGCTGGAGTCGATGCAGGCGACCATGAATAGTTCGAGCATTGCGGCAGTGGTGATATAGGTAGTGGCCTGTAAAGTCTTATTGCGGGAATAGATCGGAAGTAGAGTGAAAGGCAATAGACTAATTATCGAAATTTATGAAATACTTGATGAACTTGTCTCTTTGTCGCATTAGATTCCTGTCGCAAAGCTGCCGTCTTTTAGAGTTTTACAAGGCTAATAAAATAAAAGCAGAGCCATATAGTCCCTGGTAATGACGTAGCGACCTGTCCAAGGCTGAGGACTCTCAAAAATTCTCAACTAATACAGATCATTACTATTATGAAGCCCTTTCACTACACTACACAATAGCTCATTAGCCTAAATTGGTACCACACATGTATCCTTTCAACCCCTAACCCACAAACCACTTTCTCAAATATCTACCTTCTCACAATCACAATATTCCTCGTGATTATCTGCATCTTGCATCATCATCCTCCATCCCCAACCCACCCGCCATGACACCCGCTACGGCTTCCCACGACATTAGCTCACCACGGACATGTTTTGTAGTACGGCATCATGAACCCCATCACACTCATGCCATTGTCGCCAACATCGTCGATGACTCGGGGATATTATGGAACATAGTCAAGCTACAGGAATGAGACAAGAACAAGTATCAAGTAAATCAAGGAATATGCTGTAAAACACAGCAAATAAAAATGGCATTTGATGGGAATCTTGTCTATGTAAGACTTATAGTAAATATGGGCGCTATGTTAGATGTAGAAACAAAAACAGAAAAATCAAAATCCAATACCAGTCAAGAAATCGTAAATCTGTGATAACAGATAATCATCAAATCTCTTGACTCATCTTTTATCAGACGAAAAAGCTGAAAAATCCCTATCCCGTGAAAACAATACCAACTCATCAAAAGAAAAATACAATAAACGGGAAATGTCCCTCCTCCCACAACATCGAAAGCAAAATAATCATGAAACAGATGTGCAATCACACCTGCAGAACAACATCCACCAAACCAACCATATCGTAACCAAAATGTAAAAAAAGAGAAAAATCAGCGCTGTAGCGCGGCCGTCCCCGAAAGAAGAAGCACTGAGAGTTGGATATCAAAATTGATTATGTCGTAAGCGAAAAGTGTAATAAATGCAGAGGAACGTCGAGTCGTAAATAGTTGGAAAATACAATGAAAGCAGTAGATGCAAGAGTCGGAGCCACGACTGAAAGCCGGTTCGGAAGGGGTGAGGGACAAGGTGATGTCATCGTAGAATGAGTCGTTAAACAAAGTGATTCGTTAGTAGCAAAAAAACAATAAATAATGCGAAGGCGTAAAGGTATAAAGCAATATAATGCAAAGCATAAAGCAGTCAGAAGACACTAAGGAGTCCTCGAAAAGAATCCTGTGCTTCATGTGGTCTAAGGAGCGTTCAGAGTCGGGGTATCATGCGTCCGGATAGTCGGAACAGAATTAATAAAAAACAAAAAGCTTGATGCAAAAAAACAATAAAAGATAATGGCAAGCCAGGGCCAATCTTCACAGAAAGAATATCTCACCAAAGCAGAAAATCAAGGAAAGATGCAGTTCTATCGTGAAATGAGAAATGCTCCAGTAACTCCAGGTACAAGAACAAATAATAAGCAAAAGGTATATCCCAAACCAAAAAGCAGAGAGACCAAAAGAAAAGTGTAAACAAAGTCACAAGATACTCCAGAAGCAGATTCGAGTCTTACTTCTTCATCTTGTCCAGCAGGTTGCGCCAGAATTTGTGGTGTCCATGGTTCGACAGTTGCTCAATCTTGCGCTCCTCGCTGGGACTGCGGATCATGACAGTATCACGGACCATGGGCCCAACAATGTCCTCGTCACCCCGTGATGGGAACTTGCCCAAAGGATCAATTAGTCTCGGAACATCCTTAGGAATCGCCTCCTCTAGCTCACGCACTTGCACACCATCGAAGAGCACATCGGTTGGATGAGAGGTAGGGTGAGATGTAGGAGACAACGGAGGAATCGACATGCGCAGAGAAACACCACCATCACCATTCTCGACGCGCGAACGGGACCGCGTACGACCGCGGCTGTGGCTGCGAGAGAGCGAAAGCTGCGAGAAGCACGAAGTCGTCGACTGCGCCGAGGAAGAAGGCCCCATCGCAACAGAGCCATCATTGCCGATGTTGGCAAGCATACTCATGTGCGCAGCGCTGATAGCTGCGTAAGCCTGGACACGATTGATCATGTCCTGATGGTTCTTGCGCCACTCCGTCTCAATAGCATCCCACTTGGCAACAGTCAGGACGTAGACGTGGCTGGTCTGTCCGTAGTTCTCCCCAGTGCGCGACAAGTGTTTGGTGTACTCCTTGCGTGCCAACTGCCAGTCCTCGCGGAGCTTCACAAGCCCATCTTGCGACGGCTCCTCGGGCTGGTAGGGCTGCGGGTTGATGTGAAAATTGGCGTGACCTAGCTTGATCGACCACTCATCTTGTTCCTCCTCAATGAGCATAGCATTGAAGTTGAGGCTGTTCTCGGCAGCAGGAGAAGGACGGAATGAAGACACAGAAGGTTTGGTAGAAAGTGAGTTTCCAGAGCGCTGAGAAGACGCCATAGAAGTGTGCTTCATAGCAGACTGCATCTGCTCGTCCATCGAAGGCGCAGTAAGAGGAGAAGCAAGAGATAATTTCATGGTAGGTGAGGCTGGGGACAAGACAACCGCCTGTCCAGGCGGAGGACGGGAAAGAGCCTCGACCATCAGAGGCGGAAGAAGAGGAGTCAGGGCCTGAGAACGATCGCGGACAATGCTCTTGCGGCTAGTCTCGCTGTCCATATCCACGGCGCTGGAAGTAGGCGACAGAGAAGTGGCAGCGGCGACAGCCATGTGGATGCTCTCGGTGCTTTCGTAAAAAGACATGGTGGGGGAGCCGGGCAGGTGGCCGGACTCAAGCTGGTACAGGCGCGGGTGCGAAGGGGTTGACAAAGAGGAGGAACGGCTCGAGGCAGCAGCGGTATAGTTGTCAAAGGTGACGTCGGTGCTCGGGTTGGAAGTAAGCGTAGGCCGGCGACGGCCACGTCCAGAGCGCCAACGCTGAATCGACGGAAAGCGCGAACCGATGCGGTTAGTAATGTTGCCCAAGGTAGACTCCCCATTGGGATCCATTTTCTGCGAAGAAGCATACTCGTTGTCGCCCATAACGACATCGTAGTCGATATCACAGGGAATCATGGAGTCATCATTCATATGCATACACGATTCGGTCCCTGAGCAAGTTAGAAACGGACACGGCCAGGAAGCAGTGGACAAGGTGGAAAGCCTACAGTAGTTGTCATAAGACGAGGCCCACGAGTCTCTAACACTAGCACCCATCTCGAAAGTCTCAAAGGGCTCCTCCATGACGTCGGGGAGTTGGCGCTTGCTAGCCGACTTGGAGTGCATAGGTCCGGAGGGAAGTTGCGGGGGTGTAGGTTGCTGCTGTGACTGCTGCTGATGTTGCGTCGTTTGTTGTTGCTGAACCGGAACAGGCGCATCCACGGGGGCAGCCATAGGTGGCAGCGGCAACGGCAACGGCATCACGATAGATCCAGGCGCCGACAGCTCGATAGACGACGTAGACCCGGCGTTTCGCATGTGTGACGACGTGCGGGCCGAACTAGTCGTGGAAATTGAAGCCGACGACGGCATCGAAAAGCTCGGGCTTGTAAACGACGCAATGTCGGATGTCGACGAGTTTTGCGTGTAAAACGCCGTGGCCATGGTGGGCTCGGCAAGGAATAGCGGAAAATGTTGCTGGCAGAACGAGGTCGGCACTGACTGAGAGAGCGGGTATGAATCGAATTCAAAAGAATCGAACGAGTCGTCATCCATGGAATCGTTGATAATACTAGGCGAAGCAGTCGACAAAGGCGGAGAAAAGATAGACGAAGACATCAGAGATGACGGCCGGTCGGCAGTGACAAGTGGGCAACTTAGAGTCTTTAAGCGAGGCGACAACATGTTGAAAGAAGTGAAAGGCGAAGTGAGCGGCTGTCACTCTCTTAGGACTACCACAAGATAGGTAAAAGTAGCACTAAAACCAACTAGTGTGTTGCGCTATAATTCTTCTTTTTCTCGGTCTTCCTATTGTTTTCCTTGCTTGCTACTAGCTCCTTGTCTTCTTCTCTCAGAGAAAAGAAGAATAAGACCGATGGAGAGCGGCGGGACTGTAGTCGCTGGCAGGCGATTCCTTGCGTCCAGCAAAGAGAAATGGCGGGAGGGAGTCCAAACGAGAACCACAGTAGAAGCAGTCACAAGTTGGAAGCCAGTACCGGGGCGCTGGCAGCAGGGCAAAATGACAGTAAATAAGATGAAAATAATCACGAGCAAAAGCTAGTCACGGTTTCAAGTATCAACGACAGCGGCGGTAAGCACTTGATTTCCAGCGTAGCAATAGATGAAACAAATAACCCAAAGGGAAACCTCGACGCAGTCAAGCGAGTATTGGCGGGTGTGGGCGCGGCGTTGGCGCGGCGTTGGCTTATACCTGCACTGCTAGAGTGGAGGAGTTGGTGGTTGGTCACTATAGAGTGGGTGTTCCCTGTAGCTGGATGTGGCCTTGAATGGTTGGGCTTCAGCACCAAGTTGATTGGCTGTTGGCTATTGGCGGTATCGTATGAGACCAAAAGTGGAAAATGGCTGGCCTGATAATGACAATCAAGAGTGGCGAGGATACGTGTATATGGAAATAGGACTGCAAAATGACTTCAGCGACTTTGTGAAGATGCAGCAAATGGGTTCTTAGAGTGGGCGATCAAAGGGCACGGAAGTCGTAACAGGCGTGAGGTTGTATACTAGATCTATAGACACACGGTCTCGACATAGTCTCCAATAAGGTTCGTTATGTAAAGAAAAAATAACAAGTCGTAAACATAGAACTTTTAATGACAGAACTAATGGTACAATGACGCTGACGCCGATGATGATGAGACAATAACCCCAACCAAGCATCAAGACTTGAAGAAATCAGAAGAAATCAGAAGGGCAAACAGACAGACTCAACTCGTCCTTGGGCCCGGAAGCACGTCTACATATGAAGTATCTTCTTCCAAAGCTTCTCATACAAAAGGAAGTCGCGGTGGTCAAGGTGCGTGAGATGCATCATCTGCAACTTCTAAAAGTGTAGGGGTGAATATAGCGTGGCCGGTATAGAGAGTAGGTACCGACCCCTTGTGTTATTATGGAAGGCTAAGCGTGTAAGCATAAACCGACAGACATTCAATAACTCCAGTGCACTAAGCAGCGAGCATATCTTTTAGGGGGCGAACGAACATTATTCCATACAACCAGCCAACTAGAATCGAGCATAAAAGCTATTAGGAGTCGAAATCTAAAGGCGGGTATCCTTGAAAACAAAGCTTAAAGACTTCCCTACCTCATGCTACTCCTTCCAAAATTTGTGTATACATGGGTTTTCTCGCCGGGCAGACGGCAGCCAGTGAGCATCCAAGAAACCCGCGCCAAATAGCTGGCAACTGCACAAAGAAATGGTATATGCACAGGCATTCACACAACCAGCTAGCACATCCACACACGCATCCAAGCACGACTACTACGAATATCATAAGGGCCCCAGCGACAAGAGATGAGAAGGCGAAAGTCATGACCATCTCAAAGAAATTGACGCCACCCGCTAGGTCTCTAGGGAGGAAGATCGCCCAGAAGGGAAAGAGTGAAAAATGAGCATGAGGCATCACGGGCAAACACACATACACAAGATCACAAAGTGATTTTTTTCATTCTGGATTTTTTTCCTCCTCCGAGTGTCTATTACGTATTATCGTCTTGGTCGTGCATAGTTACGTTATGCTGTCGTGCATATCAAATACAACGCACAGCAACTGGAATAGCAAGAACATGTCGACAGCAAAAGCACAAAGGTCTCCCCGGTGCCCCATATGCTGTGCTATGCCAACGGAAGAAACAAATGTACTTTGTCGCCAGATATTCAGCGGAAAGTGACAAGTGGGCGGGCAGAGGTGATTGAGAAGGTGAAGATGAGTGGAGATGTGATTGGGTGGGTGGATCGACAGTAGCAAACGGGAACCGGCGCAGTGAGGAATACGGAGTGAGTAGGAAGTTCCAAGGGTTTTTCTTTTCGTAGTTTCTTTTTTGAGATGAAGGGATGATTATGAGGTGACCTTCCAGTGTTTACAAGAACATAATGATCATATATCATAAGGACTATATTTGATGATTTTGTAGTCCAAAAATACGCTACCCAAGCAATCAACATGACACTGCGCTGCATATTCATTCAACTTCTATGTCGAACATCAATGCCGCAATTGACTTTTTCTTTCAAGCACCCCACAATTATTCTCAAGGACCCCGATCGTTTATCACAGAGCCTTAAGCAGAAAAGGAAAGTGACTTATAACCAGTTGGAACCTTCCTAGTTCCCATCTGCAAAAGAAACTAGAGCTCCCCAGTTCGGAAGGAACGCTACTAGTCCTGAAGAAGATTGAAGACTAGGGTGTCACTTCCTTCTTAGGAAACAGCGAGCAAGGATGCCGAGGTTGATTAACATCGCAGAGTAGAAAGTATTCTTTTTTTTCAGAGATGGCTGGATTTTTGTGATTCCGTAATGGAGGTGATTTGTGCTCTAATGAGGGTATTTGTGACGATGCTCTATCAGCAAATAGTAGCAACGCTAGAACGAACGGAGGGAATGACTACTAGTAAGCAGAATCCTGAGGAAGATTTTGATGGAATATAGCTTTTTGATGTCAGCGTTAGGATTTGATCTTTAGATTGGCTAATTATGATTGTGCTGGAAAAGAACTATGTGGATCAGATTGGGGAGCTAGTATATATCGTCCTTGAGGCTTTTGGATATCAAGTTAAAGCGCAAATTTGCGCTAGTGGTGTAAACTATGTCAGGTTGACTAGTTAATGTAGTACACGTGTTGTTTCACCATATATCTTGATAATGCCCAAGAATCTCCCCGAAGATTGCCAGCGTCATAGTGGCTGCGCACCATGGGATCTTTGGCAAGTCGTCGATGAGCCAGGCCACGCGTATCCACTATCCCAAAATTTAAATATCTATTATCTGAATGACCATGATGAAGTCTGTTTACGTCATGTGCACAATCATTTCAAAATATTCAATCTCTACTCCAAATCCGGTTCACCTAAACTTATGCTATCACCAATATACCCAATATCCAAACCCTGCGATATCAACCTAACCAACCAGGGTTCCCACCTGCCAATCTGATTTCCGGAACCGAAGCTAGCCAGCCCATGAGCTCTCGCCAGCCACTATCATCCAACTTGACTTTACGTTCACATCAAACTGAGAAATGTTAATATGCTATCGAAATCTGACCACCTCATGATCTGTAAATTACAATAAAGGAGCATTGGAATGTCCAATTCGGTCTCTTGACCATCTGAAAATTCCGGAACTTTTGTCATGCGACAAGGCATGTGGCTCCCAAATTCCCCATTCCCTCTCAGCGCCACACGATAATCACCCCCGAATATCAACCCACCAACCCAAAGCACAATTCCAATCCCGACCCCTCGCCTCCCCATCTAACCCATCCCCCTTCTCTGATCACAGTCCAGTCTATGCTTTCCCGCCATTGCATTTTCACTACACACACGCACCAAACCCAACGCCGATCTCCTCTAGTCATTAACACACGGCGCGCAAGACGTCGTAGGCTGAACCTGTGCATGGGATTGTGTGTAAGTACAATATCAAGGCGAGCGGTCAGATCTCGATGGTTAGGTTTATATGGATACCACAACGGGAGGGACGGAGCGGTGGGTATCTTGGAAGTGAATACAGTGGCTAGTAGGTGATAGCTGTCTCTCCAAATTATATCTGTATGTGAAAACAAGTCACAATCACAGATATAGCACATCTCCGATATAAAGATGGCAATAATGTCTGTTCTTCAATAGTATAACAGAACTCCAATCAAGGGTTAAATCATCCCGATTTGTGTTATACAAATGTCGTTGCAACGCTTTTGCCATCAACCCGTTCACCACACCGCGCACCTTCTGCAGTTTGTTCATTTCCTACTTCCAACACATAATATTCCCCGCTCTTCTGTGCTGGTTATGCACAAAAGGCAAGAGCGAGGTAATCCCATCCCGAAATCCAGAAGGAGCCTCCAGAAAGCCATTTGCAGTTTTACCCAATGACGTCCCATTAAGCCTACGTCAACCCCGATTGTCCGTTGCTAAAGTTTGCTTGAACCCTTTTCTCATGCTTTTTATTTTTCATTTATTTGTAGCGTCGTCATCTTGTGAATAGAAGGTTGTCTCATTGGTGCATAGAAGATGTATCCGTTGCCGTAGGTATGTGTCAAAGACAATATGTTCTTCAACAGGAAGGCAAATGCGGTGAGTAATAAATTGGGTTAGGGTTAGGGTAACGAGTGTAAGAAGGATGTTAGTGAAACAACTTTAAAATCAAAAGGGTGGGTCGAGTCAAAGGCAAATGGAAATAAACAAAGACAATGATGATGGCGACTGTCCGACTAATTGACTGATTTTTTCCCTCTGCAAGCAAACAAACCCCTTTGCCCCCATCTGCAAAAATCAAATCTATAATAATAAATCATTTCCAAGCCTGCCGCGTGGGATGAAATTTCATTCGTTGTTTGATTGAGCCATTGACAATGTTATGAGACATGACTATTGTCTTTCACGTGGTAAACGTTAATATACTTTTGATCTCCAAAAGGATTCTGCTTTAACGGAAGGTTCCATTTTCTTGAAAGTAAGGAAAAAGGAAGGATGGTGATTTGGTTCTTGGTGGAAATTGATATATTGATAAATAATATATAAATTCAATACATGGTGGTAGTAGAAAATGCTTGATTCTAATATTACACCAAACCATTAACTAATTCATCCTAAACCCGAACCACTCTTTCTAAGCCCAGTTTACCCATTTAACCCTTCGAAAATGACATCACAAGTTACACGTAGTGCCACCATCGATAAACCGTGGTTTCGATTATTCCAAGCTGTGAAATCCTTATTAATATTCCTAACATCTATAAAGTCAACCTCACATCCATGAGATAGCCTCTCAGCATCCCACCGCCTCACGATATCCGCCAATCATGGGCGAATATAGAACTCAAGACCGTTGGTAAGCTGCATTCTGGCCGCCAAAAGCCATGCTTGTCTGTCGACACCCTGATCAGCCCATTGGTGATTACTATGAAGCCCGTCAGGTGACCAGAGGAGGTTGGCGGTTAGGAGGCGATGGTTTCATATATAATGTGATTAGTGCTGGTGATTGACTTTGATATATGCATAATGATGATGGACGGGTCGATATTAATATGTTGTCTACTGTATTTATAGAATATAGAACTATATATTTTTATATTGTCTTAATGTATATGGTTCCCAACTATACCCCCATTCACGGCAAAATGCACACCGCCTCGACGTTGGACGATACTGACTCTGGTATGTAGAGCCTCCTTTATTGATACTGCTTTACCTAGAATGATACTTGATTTGGCGGGTTCTTTGGGTCTTCTATAGAGTGGAGGGTGTGATTGGGTGTGGATTTCGTAGCAGAGAGGGCTACATATTATTGATTATTTTTATTCTTAGATTGTTTGGTTGGTCGGAAATTTGGGTGGTGGGTGTTGTAGTGCATATGTCGGCGAAGCCTTGTAGTAACAGTTGTATGGCATTTGGCGATGTAAGTTGGATAGGAGGTCTTCCGTGATATTTTATTGTTCATACAGGAGCAACTAGACAAATACATATGATTCTTGGCGATAATATAGTAAGACCGGTGTTTCTGGATACTACACTTCCCTCCATATGAGGTCACCATCACTGCACCAAATCAAAAATACATTTATTCCCTTCGAGAACATCCCCATTATCCTCCCTTCCTTCAAAACGTAGCATCACCTTACCCAACCCACAAGCATCTCCATCCCCGCTTCCCATCCAACATCTTGGACTAGAAGGCTGGACCAATCACCACCCATAACTCCCCCAATCCCTTCCCCGTAGGAATACCGGCTCTCCCTCTGTGAAAATCATAGCTCAGTCAAGTCGATGATGCTCAGTCATTCCATAATTAGGCGATTCCGCAAAGAAAATCGAAGCCTCCATATTCTAATCACGTTAAATGAGGCCTCAAATCGTTACATGGTTTTTCTTGCTAGTATCAATCCACCCATCCTCCTTAGTCTCACGTTCCCTACTATGTATCCGGGCGCCGTTTCCGTGATCATTTCAGTCTTCTGGGTTATCCTGGCATCCCGCGGGACTTGTATCACGATTCCGGCCCTGCGATGTGCATATGCACCCTTCTAACTGCATATTTAGACCGCCTAGTGACAGTAGATTGTATATGAAAAGGCTGAGGCCCAAAAGAAAATTCAATCATGGAATCGAGATGCTTGATATGTCGATGATGGGAAAGGGGAAGGAGAATATTTAACCCTAGGTGTACTAGAGGGTTGACAGGAGTGGCGAATGTTGCCGTGCATAATGATGCTTGTGAAAATTGCTCAAGCGATCTAGAATATTTGATGGTAACTAATGCCGTCTGGAATTGTCTTTCCATGAGCCATTTTCGCATTGGCGAAAATTTTTTTATTTCCTCATCATCAGAACCATCACTGCAAAAGTAGACCCCTAAGAACACCGGCGGCCTACAAAAGAAATTCTATAAAAAAATAAATAAAGCCCCCTGATATGCTTATTAAGCTATATTCACCCACTCTGTACTGACACTTAACTCACTTTCCTTCCCTTCCGTGCATAACTAGATGCATAACCAACCACCCACTGCACAAAATCGCAGCACAGAACATTATGCGCTAGTATTCTGTGTGGACGCCCTGTTGTGACGGTCGGAGAAGCTCCGAGGTTGGGCCAGAAAGTGGGTTGGGTAGTGATGAGATGGATGAATAGGAAAACGGACGGGTGGGTTGTTGGCTCCGTGAAGAGTTTGCGAAGGGCGATGGGGTAACTAATGGAATGATAGTGGGTTGATAGTAATGATGATGTCTCGGACACCTGAGACCCGAATCATTATCTGCATACACAACCCTGGTATCTCAAAACCCTAAGTTTAATTGGCATGTGGAGACCATCCCGTCGTTTCTTTAATGCGACGAAAGCATCCTTTCACCGGCTGCCAACTTATCAGCCAGCCCTCAACGAACTCCAATGACTACAGCCCTTGATGGATGGCTCTTCATCACCCCAACTGGCGTCTAATACGAAGTCATGTTACTATTCATAGACGATAACACTATAGATGTTAGAGATACGGTCATGGTGGTGGGGCCCCGCTTTTGCTATAGTGCTGTTTATTGGCGAGGGATGTCGGAGGGATGATATTGTGAAGCTGGAGGAGCGAATATATGTATGCAGATCCCGTATTGATGTATAACTATATATATATATATACATCCATATGTCTAGAGGAGCCATTGGTCTTTCGGCTGCATTCAAGACACATTATGCAGCTACCAACGCCGGAAACAGCCTCCGGAAGTTAAATCTCACTTTCTGATCCACCCGCCAACAGCCCCTCCAATTCCATTTCCAAACCCCCTAATCAACAAACCATCATCATATTGCCCTTATCATCTCACCAACTGCATTGTCACCCCTCCTCATCCAAACCCCGCTATCATGCACCTTTCGCATATGCCATGTCCGATGTGCTGTCAGCAGTGTCCTTTCGCCCATCATATGACGCTCTGTAATTGGTTGTTTAGTCGATTGGTGATTGAACAATGCGGAAGGAGAGGAAGAAAAAATTGGTGAGTGATAGCCCCGAAATTGGTGCCGTTGATGCCTGATATCTGGTGATGGTGGGGAAAGGTGCGGAGGATAGGAGAGGAGAGGAAGGTATTGGTGGGTAGTGGATACGAAAAGATAAGTGGGGCGTGCAGTGGTGGGGGCGGGTAATAGAGTCTTGCGGGGAGAAGGAGGAGGTTGAGTGAGTTGGCGAGCTTGAAATGAGCCGACAATGGAATACAGGGCTGGTGACTTCATGTGACAATCTCTTTGATGATATTGTTTGTCTAGATATTTCTATTAGCGAAATCCCTATGCTTTTTACATGTTATTCCTTCATCCAATTGCGTTCTCCTTTAAACTAACCACCTGCTGACTCTAGAACACAATCCGTTGCCTATAGAACATAGCCCTATGATTTTCTCCCTGAGAGATCAATATCCTCCTTTGATGACAAGGAGTCAGAGGGTAGTCTGTTTTGAGATATATGATCCTTTGACAAGCGACGGCCGAATATCTGTAAGCGGATCACGGGCGGGTGTTGTTACTGAATGGGGTATATGTAAGATATAACCGAATGAACAAACGACCATGGCCAGATTATTTAACAGGATATCATGACCGGTACGTGATCTCTTGATAGTTAAGCCTCAACTTAATTAGGAAACCTCGAGTACTGATTGCAACCTAACATCCGGAAGCGCTCTCCCTTAACGAAGCCCTTACCCATCACCCCGTTCCACCCCGCCCGCCAACTCACTTCCGCCTGTGAACCTCATCAACTACAACCCAAGTACCCGATATGTGCTACAACCCACTAACCCCCCTCTATCACCACCTAATAGCCGCCTCACTATACCCCGACACGTCACTCCTCATCAGCCCAATCCTTTATACCTCGCGACCGTCTATTTACTCTAAGGGAACTAGATGACCTTCCGGCCGATATGTATAACGACAAAGTGGCTCTAGTGTGTCCAGGTTGGCCGGTAGACGGGATATCTAAGTGTTTGCGGGTCACTGGGAGACTTCCGGAGGGGGGGGGGTAGAGGTGGAGTGATTGCATATGGTAGCGAGGAGAGGCTGATAAGAAGGAATATGAAGTGAAGGGGTGGTCTTGACCTTGTACGGGCGTAGCTGAGAGTGGAGTTGGAAGGTCGAAGTTGGAGGGTTTGCGTGTAGCTAGGGTTTGGCGATAGTGTAACCATCGGGGGCTGTCGGAGCGACAAGTGCAAATTCGATATCGAACTCATACAAAAGACAATATTTAACGGGCACTTTCACAGTTAGAAGTTAGAGAAAGCTGACATTGTCTTGAAACAATATATATTATAATTATAATATAACAAGCATAGATCATCTACTACTAACCCATCCCCTCACCTATTCATCATTACCTAGGGTAAACCTCTTAGAAAGAATTATCACAATCCTTGACAAACTGCTCGCAAGTACGGAAGCCCAAGTCAGACAGATCATTGGGTGGGGTGGACATATGGCAACACCGGTCCTGTATTTCCAAAAAGACGATGTTAGTGACTGAGTCTCGATCCGATGTCGTGATGCTAAAATGATTTACATAGGTGTAGCTGTAGACGCAGCAAGTCTAAGGGTGAACAGAAAGTTGGTGCATGCGATCGTGGCAGTTGCCCTAGTCGACGAAAATGCGCTCAATGAGAGCGGGAGTGGCAGTGACGAAGAGAGTAACGATGGAGAACTGCATATTGGCGATTGGTAGAGGATTGTTAAAGAATGGGAAGGAGAGAGTGAATAGTGAATGAGTGAATGAGCGTAGTAAAGACTGAAGACTGAAGATGTTAATGAAGAACAAGACCAACCCTAACAATCAACACCCGTCCATGATGTCCTCTTTATACAAAATCGCAATACATACATAACTACTCAGCTCCAACTCAGCTCAGCATAAGATCTAAAACATTCCACCCTTCCAAGAAACCCCATAAACAAAAACCCCACACTTGCCACCCCTCTACCCATCCACCCCGCTCAATTTACCATCAGGACCTCAGACCACCTTCGATCTCTCGAGCCCCTCATACTGAACATGTAGTGGCGGACATCTAAATCAAGCGGAAGACGAGATATTTGTCAAACAAACGCAACCGAGAGCATGTGTCGAGTTCAGCGGAGCTTCTGGTATATGAACAGATTCTAGTGGATGGGATCGTTTTGGAAGAAATCCTCTTGCAGCATTGGCCATACTCTAGTTAGCATATGGAAACTCCGTACATTGTGTTTATGTGGTATCATCAAACAAATACGATAGAGAATTTACGTGAGTAAAGTTGTACAAGCAGCATATCCAGGGATGGATGTTCAGTTGGTTCATGAAATTAGGACAGCCGGGTTTGGCTCTGTGAATCGAGGAGGCCGTAGCGAGAGGGGCGAGCAAGGTAGCGAGAATAGAGAACTTCATAGTGAAAAATGTAGAGTTATGGTATCAAGAAATTATGATGGAAAACCTCCAACTTTCAAACATAACCTGTATCTACTTCCACGTCTCCCCGTCATCCACTAATTACCGTTTAGAGGCTTCTCGCCTTTTTATTTCCATCTCAAAGCCGAAAACAAATATGGAAATCTATATCGAGTCCGTCCATCTCCGCATCTGAGCCACCCGATCTCTAGGGACCAAAAAATCCCTAATGGAACTCTTCGTCCCGCTATTGTTTCGATCACCTCGCTAGCTGTTAGTGTATTATCTGACAGCGACGGTCCATCACATCACACTGGTAACTCGTAATGGCATCGTCAACTCTTCCTGAATAAGAAGTCGAACCAAAATTGAGATTTAGCTACTGATGTTTGTCCATGCTTATATTTGTCCGTCACCAATTAACCTTAATTCCCAAGCGAATCCTTCAACTTTACCTTACTAATCAATCTCCTACCAAACCCCATTCATCACCAGCTCCCGCCTAAACAAGCCTCCAATATCGCTATGACCGCCAAGCTAAACGCATCAATCTACCTCATCTCCCTTAATACCTGCAACATTAACCACGCGATTCTCAACTCTGCTTCTACTAATTATCTTAATTAAGCCATTAACTCCCAACTCTTCCAATTCCGCCGCTCTGCCAAGTTCTTAACACTAATTGTATACCTGCGCATCGATCGCAATGACACAGTTCTATGCATCGCTTAAGAGTCCGGCTTCTCAGTTATCCCGATTGTCTATTACTGTTGTGAGATGGGACATTCATATTCACTGAGATCACTCCATATAGCAGTGTGTTTTGCTCGATTTACACGTCCTACCAAGCAACAAAATATCAAGTATCGCGATGCTTTGCATCAAAATCCTTAATAGCGTAGTAGTAATCATATCTGCTTGTCAAGCGGGTGGCTTGGGTTCAATTCTCACTTGAGGTTTAGTTTCTACTCTTGGTTTATGCGGTTAATGTTAGGGTCAGAAATGCTCGCTAGGATTATTAAAGAATTCGTTACATTGCATTCATGATTGTGACCTTAGATAATCGACATTCACATTTGCAATAATAAAACTCACTATTTTGTGGATTTTTTTGGTTATATAATTTCATGTAGAAAGAATTAAGCAGAAAAACAAATGCTTATTTCATCAATGATCATGCTCACTACAGAAATTTATTATTTCTGACTTACAGGATGATGGGGTATTCAGTCATAACTTCGTAAAAAGTTGTATGAATGCCATCCTTTTATCACAGAGTACATTCGGACAATCGAGTCCTTTAAAACTCCACTTACCATACAAATCAGACGGCAAGAAAGCCGTCAAGACAGCCAGGGCTCCGAAGAGCGAGGGACACAATGAGGGACACGCTCCCACTCGAGACGTCAAGTCCAGCGACTGCTGGGGTAACAATATCCATGATATGGTTGAGATCGACGAGTTTGTTATCGATGGCCCGGTGGGAACTAGAGAGAACTTTGGGGGTATAGGCAAAGAGGATGGCGTAGAACATGTTGATGAAGAAGCCGGAGACATGAGAAGATGGTCTTGGTCGTTCTGTTGGTAGCGAGGTAAATGTATCCAATTAGCGACAACATACTACAGACAGCAGAGATAAGCTCAGGGACGGTCGTTGTGTTGCAAACCAGATAGGCGGTACAGACCTCTTTAGGCGTCCGGTCCAGAGCGGCACCGCGAGACTTGAGATATTTAGGAAGGAGGACGTAGAAGAGAGGGTAGGTGAGACCGATGACACTCCAGATAAAGATGAGCATTGTAGTTGGGATAGCCAGCTTCTTACTATTGAAGATACCAGTCATGTAGGACTAGGACTCCTTGCGGGACTCAGTCATGGTCGGGTTCTCGGGACGGTCAACAGTGCCACAAAGTGCGAAGCTCCTCAGCAATGATGGTGCAAGGACAATCGTACTTGATAGCGATGTCCTGGAGAATGGCAGCGGCCTTTTCATCCTTGTATGTGTTGACGAGGTACCCGGGGCTTCTTCGAGACGAAAGCAGAAGGTACGGAGAAGCGACAGGACCAAGACTAAGCCACCGTTGGCCTAGAAGAAAATTCCTCAGCCCATGTTGTTCATGAAAGTTCAAGTCTCAGCGCTAATACAGTTGTACTGAGCTGGGGCAAGAAAGAGGTAGGCAAAGAAATTAGTGACGTCCTGACCAATACCCTACCAGAGGGTCATGACGATCAGCAGGTACGAAGCGTTACCAGGCCACCACTCAAGGAGGATGGCGACATCGAGAACGAGACCGCTACTGATGGTGAAGCCAGTGAAGCCAACAACGACAGCCAGGGAAGCCCAATTGGGCGTGCACCCGGCGATGATACAGAAGATAGCATATTCGAAGAACATGATGTTGAAGGCAAGCTTGCAACTGATGGTATCGGCAGAAAGCCCTATAAGAGAGCACTAAGGAACAGACCAGAGAACAGAACGCAAGTAAGAGTATGCGCGAAGCCAGTGACATTAAACTCCATGTAAGCCGGAGCAGCAATGATGGACTAGATCAGAACGATCTGAGAGTCGATGGCGTAGCCAAAACAATTGAGGCAGAAGAGCTTGAAGTGGTACCAAGTAAGGCCGATTGAATCAATGTTGCGGTTAACAATAGTCATCTTCTGGATTGTGACAGGATCGCGACCTACGAGAAGGTCGCTAGCTGGAACAGAGGCGGTGTCATCGACAAGAGAGTTCTTAGAGTCCTGGTCGGACTCAGTCCCGGTGTGGGCTTCGGGATCAGTGCCGTTAGCGAGCTGAGATTAGGTCATAGCGATGAGCGTCATGGGCTCGGGAGTTGGGCGACGAGATCCTCCAGAAAGCAATATTGTGAATAATAGGATGAGTAACAATAATAGAAACTAGAAATGATATTCAGAGAAAAGAAAGATGGAGGATCGGGAATGATAATAGCTGAAGTAATTGGAATTCGACTCAATTAAAAAATACTGTTGTATGATTATAAAATTCTCGATAAAGAGAAGTTTCAAAAGTCGGCGATAGCCCTTCGAACCAGGAGAACCACCCTTTATGTTCTTTCCTTGATTTTGCTCTAAGACTTTCTACAATTCCATTCTTCTCATTGTGTCTTTTCATCTGCTATTCCTGGAGTCCATTGTCAGGGCAGCACCGAGAGGACCCACTTTTCCGGAACAGGTGGTTATCTAGAGTGGCTTTGGCCCACCGAACTCGACCGTCATAACTCCCAATAAAGCCGGAAAATGATCAAGTAAACTAGGCCTACTGCACAAGACCTTGCTGATTTCGAATATCGTATCAGAATTTTATAATTTCAAGCCGTTATTGCGTCAAAGAGAGATATTTAAATTACATCGAAGTATCATTTGTCAAAGTCAATATCATCACTACTAGTCTGCACGCTAGCTACCCGTCAGTATTCCAGGTACAAATTACCATATTGGGATAGGCCAAAAATAACATTACAACTCTTTTCTAGTCCGTACTGTTAACCAGACTTTAAATATACTTCTCATGACCAGGTAATTATAGCCCCCGTGAATAATTATACCGACCTACAGCCGATTCTGACAAACCGGCTTTCCCCTTCACTCATCTTCCATCCCCCCATTCGACACTATCCACCAAACCCATTGCCCCATGCCTCAGCCTCGCGTTCTTGTCACTGATGCTCTCACTAACACTACCCACTGTCTCTAGTGCAGTATCCACGCCTGAAAACACACTGCCAGCACCTGGCGATATAATACTGGCACTTTCATAAGCGTCAACCTTGCTAGCTATTGTCGACTGCCCCTCTATTTCACCTTCCTCCGCCAACTTGCCAAGTCCACCTCCAACCCCATTATCAACAACCGGATAGTTCACTGAAGTGTTGAGCGATAACGACGGCGCGTGAGGCACCAACGGAAACTCCCTCTGTATAGAAGACGAGAGGCCCATTGGAGCCCTATTGACAGATGAAGCGACGCTCGGAGGCTTAATACCACTTCCTGCAGCCAACGGCGACCTCAATCCAGATGACAATGCTGAAGTAAATGTCTGTTGTCCTGGGGCCGAAGTGGGCCCTGACCCGACTATAGGGGGCCCTGACATAAATATGTTGCCTCCCGGACTCGTCGCGCTCTCTCCAAATCCCAAGACATCCCCTTCGAACGTCATCGGGCTCCTCAAATGCTCATTCAACCCCGAGCCCAAGCCCATGAACGACGTCCTTGGCGAACTCGCACCGTCTGTACGTTCAGAACGAGGCGATCCCTGAATACTACTAGCGCCGGAGCCACCCCATTTCCTAGAGCGTAGGCGAAGAAGGGCGGAAAGCGACATGTTTTCGTCATTGTCGGAGAGCATGGCGAGTTGGGCGAGACCGGGACTAGTAAACCCAGAAGCAGAGAGGGGAATACCGGGGAGACTCATGAGAGAGTTACGATTTGAGTACTCGGAACGTTCGGTGATGGGCGTTAAGTTGGGTTCACGGACGGCGACGCGACCAGAGGCACTACGATTGACATTAGACATCCCTGTAGGCCCGAAGAAGCCACCGTTAGAATACTCAAACTTAGTATTGTTGTTGAGCTGATGTTGGCCTAGGGGTGCCGAGTAGAAGCCGAATTCTTGGCCATACCAGCCATCGTAATCGTGGGCCAAGGCGGTAGCATTGGCTTCCTCAATAATCTTCAAGTCGTCATCTTCGCCAATTCCATAGTCGTCCAGATCGTCATTTTCATAATCAACCATGTTGAAACCACCGTCATCACCATCCTCGTAGCCATTATACCCAGCGCCACCATCGTCTTCATCTTCGTAACCAGCCAACCCATTATCCTCGTCGTCTTCATACGTTGGATCTACATCCCAAGACTCCCGCTTGAATTTACCATCGGCCTCTGCTTTCTGCGCCGCAGCAGCCAAAGCCGCCTGGTATGCAAATATTTCCTGGGGTGAGTCTCGGGGCCAATACCACGGATGCCCCCATCAGGCCCAACATCCGACGCCGTAGTGTATCCAATAGGAGCGATAATATTAACAGATGACTCGGGACGCGGACCTTCAGCTTGTTTGATAGGGAGAAATGTGGGGATCATGATTGGTGCCAGAACGGGAAGCCCATCAGAAAGATTTTTCACGGAGCATTGCGGCGACAGAAGAGAATTTTGGGGCGATTCTTGAGAAGAAATTATCTTATCGACTGCAGGCTGGGTTGGTACCTCGGGCAGAACGTTAGTATCGTCGATGTATTTCTCCTTCTCCTTAGCCTCTTGTATCTTTTTCTGGGCCATGGCAAAAGCCCCAGGGATCGGCCGCCCGTACTGATCGGTATCATCCAAATCAAATAGCGACTCGTCAAATCCAGCATCATCACCCTTTGTAAACTCATCATTGAAAAACTCTTGTGCAAACTCATTTTCCTGTCCCTTATCGAACGCCTTCTCGACATCCATCAACCCACCCAGCCTCTCCACCGCCGGAGCTTGCAACTTGAACATTTCCTGTTGCTCCAACGGTACTGCTTCTTCATCTGGGTCGCCACACGAAGACAAGGGCGCCCGGATGTGCACATGGCCCTCAGGACCTTCCATTTCTATGATAGAATCAAGAGCCTGTAACGTCTCTGAATTCAGAGGGATAGGGCCCGAAGGATTATCCCCAGAGAATGCAAACCCTATGACCCGGCCCTCTGCGTCCCGTGGAGTTACTTGTTGGCCAGCACTCAAAGGGCTCCCCAGACTACCGGCTGTTGAAGGAGGGTTCGAACGGTGGAATTTGAAAGCGGTGAAATTCTGAGAGTCGGCGGTAGTGGCCGTGGCCGTTGGTGAGAATGCTGGTGGGACCTCGATTACTTGCTCAATAACGGGGGATTGGTCGAAAGTAAGGTGGGTGGCGGGAAGTAATGAGATTTTGTCAGCTGTGGGGGGGTTAGTCTGTTCTGATTGGGTTGGTACGGGCGTCTTAGTGGGTGCCGTCTCGGCAGACTTGGCTTCAGCCGCCAAAACGTCTTGTAGCGTCAAATGCCCCAGGCCTACAGCGGGAGCGTCGGTATCGTCATCCTCATAGCCGTAATCGTCAAATTTGCCACCCGATTGTTTAGCTCCAGTTCCGTACTTCTGGTCGTATTCGAACAAATCCTCTCTATCCTCCTCCGCAACCTCGTTCTCGTCATAGTCGAAATTGTTTTGCGGAATCTCCTCCTCGTAATAATCGATATCTTCCATCATTGCATCGTAATCCACATCCATATCGAAGTCTTCAAATCGATCATCGCCTTTGGTAAACGCATTCAGCTCTTCAGGTTCTTCCGGCTCCCCGTGTTTCATCCGGTGCCGTTCTTCCAATATCTTTTCCTGCTTGGCAGCTCCGATCATGTCAAAGCTAAACCGCGATGATGTGCTCCTCATCCGCCGAGAAATCGACGATTTCAACGACCCTTCGGATATTGATATTTTCCTCGACCATTGTGATCTGATCGACGCTGAATGCGAGGGTTGACCACCCACTCCAAACCGATCACCAGAACCCTCCCCAGCCCCAACCTGAGCCCCCATATCAACATCCCGTTCATCTACAGGCAGCAGCGTTGATGTTGATGCAGTAGATGGAACCGACTTCAGTGACGTCGGCAGCGACGAGGTATCCTTAGGCACCAGAATGGCAATATCCGGGGTAGGCTGGTTCTGATTCAAGGCGGAGGCTGATGCCGACATGGATAGCTTCCGAGGCGGAACCAAACCATCAGGACCGGCGGCTGGCGAAATCTGGCTACGAGGATTTGGGGATATTGCACTGGCGCTCAGCGGGAGCACAGTTGAGTTGGGCGTAGCACGGGGACGAGGGGCACTCCAATCGTGAACCTTGGTACCACGAATACGCGGGTCAACAAAAGGTTCCTCCTGGCCTTTCAATGGTGAAAGATCGGGAACACTGTTGTTGGCTTTGCGGCGCATGAGCAAAGTGGACACGGGTCGCAAAAAGGTAATGCCTTTCCCTTTTCGGGGCAAGGCAGATGCCCGGTGGTCAATGGAGGACCTGCCAAGAGTAGACCCGGATATAGACGGGACCTTACTCTTGTGAACTGACATGGTCGCCGAAGAAGTGATTCCGATTTGTTGATGCATCTCCTGTATGCTTTTACGGTCGGTCGGAGTAATAAATGAAGGACTCTTTCCAGAACCAGATGGTAGTATAGAGCCAGAGGGGTTGTGAACAAAGCTCGGAGACGGTTGGGCAGGAAGAGAATAGCGGACACCGACGGGACCGAAACCCATATCGGTATTTATGGAGGGCGGCAGGGTCTTTTGAAAGTTACTGTTGGGATGGTGGCTGTCTCTCTGGGTCGCATTGGTGGTTGCAGCGTAAGGCCCGGAAGTGAGTGCAGAACTCGTATTTCCTGCAGGCGCCTCAGATATGGATCCGTCTGCAGCTGTCTGATGACGTCGATTTTGGTAATTCTTGAGCGTGAGTCCCCCCATAAAACCGGTGCTAGGCACGCGTCTCAGGTTATCACTCGATCGAGGGTGTTGTAGGGCGTTGTGGTAGCTCGAGTTCGAAGTAAAAGCGCCTGGGGGTTCAAGATGCGAAGAAGATGCCTGCGGAGTCGAGGGTAGAAATGAACTGGTATCATGTCCATTGCTACTGCTAGAATTTGACGGTGATAATAACAGAGACTTGGTTTTGGATCGATGAGGCGATGGAGCTCGCTGATTTGATGATTGGTTTTCCTGTAGATATTGCGAACTTCCTTGCATCTGCTGTGATTGCCCGCCCAAGGTGCCGCCCGGGGACGGTGTTAAGGGTCCGTCCTGAGGCACCGAAGACGGTATAGGCGAGGTGGGGTTTGACGCCCCACGGCGGTGGAAACGAAGGTGTGAAAGCATCGACATGGTAGCTGATGTTCTTCGAGGCGTAGACCCGACTTCCGGTGCCAGCTGGTATGATAGTCGGCCTGTAATACGAAGTCTCAGCTGCGCAGGGAATTGGCTTTCGGGAGAAAGGCGGGTTTATTGTTGCGGTATTCGAGGCTAACCGAAGGCTGATGCTAACGAATGGGGTTTTTTGATATTACAAGTATATCGGAATATAAGATTTGTGGTTCGTGATGGTGTCCCTTGCTTGTTACAGAATGTCTTGTATAGTTAAGATTTTAGATAGGATGGCAGCGTCACCAAGGAGATGGCCGCAAAGGGCATCGAAGTGTTCGTAGGTGTAAAGAGCGAGTTGTAAATCAAGATGTTTATATGATGGCCGATTTGTTTAGCAGTATGTACGGAGATTTGATTGTATGTCGTGGGTCGATTTAAAGGGATTTTTTCCCGCAGTGTGGGTGGTTGTGTGTATATTTGCAGATATATCGTGTAGTCAAGACCCTAGTGAAGCTACAGAGAATGCGGACTGTGAAAGAAAAAAAGTACATCAAGGATTCCCTTGGGACTCAAAAGCGAATGAGCCGAAGAGTGTATGAGTATAAAGAAGGATTGTGTTGCCGTCTGGCTGAATGAGAATCAAGGAAAGTGATGAACGGGATCGATAGTCTCAAGTACGGAAACGGCGGCTTAGGAAATACGTCGCGAATCGGGCGTTAATCAACACGTCAGAAGGTCAAAAGCCAGCAACGGCCTCTGAAACAACGCAATCACAATCGCAATCGCGTCCGGGATGTCAATAAGTGGCGGTCGTCGTTGATGAAACAAGCCGTTCCAAGCGTACAGAGAAGTCGTGGTCGGGATGAAGATCGGAAATAATGAGCGTATGAGAAATAAAAGGATATATATACACTATATCGGGATGATAGAGCCTAGCGATGAAGCGTGAGACTCGGAAGGCAAACAAGTTATCAGGAAGTGAATGCAGACATCGCCGTATATTCAACCAATTAACGGAATAAAAACCTGAAGAAAAATGAACGCCCTAGAGGCATAACACCAAAGAAAGTACACCACAGATTTACTAGATCACAAGATGAGGGAAAGAAGATATAGTCCTAATTATCGTGGGAGAATCGTCTAAAGAAAAAATTAAAAAAATTAAAAAGAAAAAACTGGCGCTTTCTTCTCTATGCGCAGCAACTATCATTCTAACTCACGATCCGCTGCATCATTCTCATCATAAAAACGACGAAAAAATTGCACCAATCGCTCCCCAGGATCAAAGCCCACTTACTACAATTGAAAGCCCAGGTAAATTACGCGGCCAAGTACTGTCGAACCTTGGCCGACCATCACTAACCACGCGGAAGTAGCCGTCCGTAATCAAAAACCACAAGTTATTCCCAATATAAATGGTTTCCAAGTTATGAACATGACTTCGTCGTTTGCCAATTTGGCGAGAATGTCTGCAACACGGTTGTCGCTTGATATCCCGGGAACTGGTGTTCATAGCCTCCTCAATTACGCTGGTTCAGGTCTGAATGTTTTGGTAAGTCTCATAAGTTGATTGGGCAGGCAACTGTCATGGCTTGTTTCCTCATTGAAAAGTCTGGTTCATTTTGACCCTGGTCTATGTGTGATGTAAAAGCAGTGACGGGAGGTCTAAGAGCCGGATGTTTCGTTAAGGCCCTATCTCTAGTGGTATGCTACAATCATTATGATAATAACATTCGTTACTAGCCAAAGTTTGAAACAATAAGGCTATTATACCATAAATTATGGCAATGCTGAAGAACCACAAGACCTACCTCATAATAACCCTATCACTCCGCCTCCAGATTCCCGAGCTCCTGAACCCTCCCTTCACCCACCGGAATGCCCTTTAAACATCTCCAGATTCCCATAATATATACAAAAACTGCGATTTTTGTTGCAGACTCTCGCAAATAACTCCAGGGTCATTAATAATCTAGATTGTTGGAATAGGAGTTGGAATATGCTGGGCTCCGGATAAGTCTCCATGGCGTGATACTACACCTTTGACAGAGAAATGGAAGATATGAGGATACGGAGTGTAAACAAAATCGGGAGATTTCAATATAAATAGTTGATCATGTACCCAACATCGAGAACAATAGTCAATACATCATCACATCACATCTCAAGCTTCTGGCCCTCGTTGACTTAGAAACCTATTAACCGTCTTTTATTACAACACACTTATTCAAAATGCACTTCCTTTCAGCCACCACTCTTTTGGCCACTGCTGCCGCTGCCCAGAACTTTACTTTTGTCTCTGGTAACCACACCACCAATGTCCGCCCCGCTTACCACTTTGAGAATTGGAACTCCGCCTATACGTATTGATTTTCGAAAACCACTACAAGCATTATGCTCACATCTCAGGCGCCTCGTGGTATATTGTACAGACCGGCGACACCTGCGAAACCATTATAAACTCTCAGTCTATCCCCTACGACATCTTCTGGAGGCTTAACCCCAGTATAAATGTAAGTCACCTCGTATCATCTCCCAGATTCATGGAACTAACCCCAAACGATAGGCCAGCTGCACTAACCTCCAGCCCGGATTTAAAATTTGCCTCTTTATTAACACTATCGCTTCCGCGCTTGTCCCTGCCGGGATTTCCCCGATTACTCTCGTCGTCTCTATCATCACTGGAACTCCTTTCAAGACAAAGACCAATAGTTCGTTGTCTACTTCCAAAGTGACATCAACTTCGCCTCCCAAGAAAGATATTTACGAAGGTGTGACCAAGAGGTGCAAGAAGTATGTCAAGGTTGCTGAGGGCGATACCTGTGATAAGATTGTCAAGCCTGCGTATGTAAAGGAGGCAGACTTTGAGAAGTGGAATGATGTCAAGGACAGATGCAAAAATCTCAAGACTGGAAGCTATATTTGCGTTAAGGCTTAGAAGTCAGATATCAAGATGAAGTTGATGGTTACACGAACATAGCCAACTCAATATTAGAATTACGATAACGATAACAGAAATTAGAGAATATTTATATTTTATATACAATCATCAATGGCAACGCCTTATTGTGCCAATTCTTCCCAGGAATATGAAGCAAACATCAAACAAGAAAACAATTATGAAGCCAAAAATACAATCCAAAAATCAACTGCAAATGAAATGAAAAGAAATAATGAAACCAAACAATGAGAAACACCGTAATATCCACTTTTCCTGAATCCCCTCTTCGGGATACCAAGACCAACAAACCTCGGAATCCCTTGTGAACTTTTGAAAAGATTCCATTAATCAAGCCATCCTGATGTATGTGACAGTGTCTCTAACGGAAGATGATCTCACTGTATCTTTAACAATTATTCAGTCAATAAGCCTCCTCTTATTCGGCCAACCAGTTTGCTATCGGCCCATGATCGTCGAGGCCCTTAGTAGAGAAATTTCCGCCGTCAGACGAAAGACGCACAGCAGTGATCCGAGGATAAGAATAAGGATGTGTCGTTGCATTACATTTGCAGATGCAGAGACGACAATCAGCCATAGTAACCGCTTGCTCTGCCCCGCCGTGGAGATAATTTTTTGAACGTGGATGAATGGGAAGGCAATGGGTGGTTGGTTGGCTTGTGGAAGAGGTAATTTACGGATACTGGGAGAGGGATTTTCCCGGAGTTCCAAGGTTGTATCCTTGAGGCCGAGTCTAAGATCCCGAAAGGACATTGTCCATTTTCATGGCAGCAAACTCGCTAATTTTCCGCCATGAGGAAAAAGCCAAGATCAATCAGCTTCTTAAGCGACCAGAGAAGCACCCCAGACTCAACGGCATCGATCTCATCCAGGTCAATGCGGATGTAGTGGTATTGAGCAGGAAGCTCGGAGCGGTCGAAGTAGACACCGGGAGGAGGGTTTACAGAGCCAAGGGAGGAGCCGGAAACGGAGTTACCAACGGCGCAGATAGAGTTGTGGAGAGGGCTATGCTGCTGGGCGTGGTTGCGGTAGGAGGAAAAGTTGGCGTAGCGGGCGGGAGTAGGAAGGGCACCGTTGGGGGCCATGGGATGGGCCATGGGAGTGTGATCGATCTGCGAGGCAGCTGAGGTGGAAGAGGTGATGTTAGTAAGATTCAATTAGTGGGTTGAAGATAACTTGGAGCTAATTAGAGCTAGTAGCTACCATTGAAGCTTCATCAAGCTGATGAGAGGCACGTACGAGGGTAGACACGCTTGCCGAGGAACTTGATGAGGGGAGTGCGCTCAGCAGCAGCAACAGCCGAAGCAGCCCGACGCATGACAGTAACGTTCATTGTGGAAGATGTGAAGAAGTATAGGTATATATAGAAAAGAGAGAAAAGATTCGCAGATATGAATAGCTTCCCTTTTCAATTAGCGTCAAAAGAACAATTGGAGGATCTTCAGAAGACAGGCATCAGGGAACCACTTGGACAGAGTCAAAATCACGGGGATAATCGGGATGCTGGAGAAAAATTGAACTTGAGAGCTAAGGCCGTAAGTGATGGATTCCAATTAGTTAGGTTGAAAAGAACGCAAAACTGCGAGAAAAAGAGCTTTGCGAATGAGGGTTATTGCAGTAGGTAATAAGGGTTTCAGGTTTTATAAGTAGTTGAAGTGGAGCGTTTTATATGCGCTTGGTGAACACACAGGATAGATGCAAAAAAAAAAATGAAAAGGGAAAAGACAGAGTGTATATCAGGAGATGAGAATGTGTCTTGAATCGGGGACTCTACACATTTATATACACGCTTGTCTCGAGTCGTAAAAGCCTCTTTCCGTTGGCTTCCGGTTTAATGTCGTCTTTTGCATTTTGTCTTGTTAACTTTTCCCATGTTAATTCCCCAGAACTGCGACACCCTCAGTCTCTCTCCACCATCCCTCCCCAGTTCTATTGCTCCTCCTCTCTCCGCTGGACGCCATGCCTCGAAGCATGTTTCAGTCTCTCATCCGCCGGTATTTCTTGACCATATTTCTTGTCGTCCTAAATTCACCGGCTAGATGGAATCGTAATCCCTCACCTCTCCATACATGGATACTATCAACCCGCTCGTCCAGTGCATCCTTCACCCCACGAGCTCCCCTCCGTAATCCAACCAAGGCTGTTACAGTACATCCGACGCAACCAAAAATTTACCAAAACCACCTGACTGCTTATCAACCATCTGCCCATTTGTGTTATCAATAGACAACATCTCCAAGTTTTGATGTTTTCATGGCTGCACGCCGGAGCAAGGGGCCGATGTTAGGCTCGGTGATTCTCCGATCTATGATGGATGTCGGACAATCAATGAAATAGCGCCACTAGGCTAGTAGTTGGCATTCTAGACTGTCGATGGAGGAATAGTTGGATGGTGTGTAGACGAAAAATCTGTTATTGAGCTTTAGTAAAAGGGAATCCTCGGAAGATCCTGGGAGATAGATACTTACACAAAGCACAAAAGTCTCACATAAGCTAACACGAGAATTGGAGAAGCAAGCTTGGCTCCGGTAATATTTCTTGTTTTGGTCATTGGGGAAACTGTAAGCCCGACTTGGGAGACTGCATTATCTCTAGATATCATTTTCAGTGACAGAGAATACTGTTTTTTGATTGGTTCTTCGTACAGCCCTTTCATTTATGGTGACTGCAAAAATCGTCTAAAGATACCACGCTCTCGTCTGGTCGATAACCTGACACAATGGCCTCAACCTTTTCTCCCACCGACTTCGCACGCTTGTTATCAACTCCAGCCGGAAGTCTACGACTTTTGGATCCCGCAATAATCACTTAAACTTCCACCTTCATCTCGCAATGTAGTCTGGGCCATTCAAACACCAATTCAGCGCAACCTACCAAACTCGTCAAAGCTAGAGGGATGCGTATATTACCACGATTCCCCACCCGATCTCTTAGCCGTCGCCATCTGCACGTCTGAGCCTCTACGAAGTATCCGTGACAAATCTCACTGGTAAGAAATAACTACATATCTGTTCATTCTCCGGGTTGTGATCTCAGCCATTCAAATTGCATGTCTCGAATTCTCGCTACAATGACCGCATTTACTGCTGCGTAACCACCACCCGGTGGATATCGACGCCATCAACCACTTGTTTGAGATGTGAAAATAGACACGATTGCGAAATCCGGGTCCACGAACCCCACTTAAGAGGCTTGCAGACATCATATGTTGAATCTCTGCCGGTCATCCAGTTTCCTTCTACCCTTGCTGAGTTTGTTTTGAGATGTGTACTTTTGTGATATTTCTAGCAAGTGTATGCTCGTTATCTGATTAATCTTCTGGTGAGTACAGATATCATGGGTTGAAGGCATTGACAATTATTGAGATAAAGTTAAGGATGAGGTAGCCGGCGGTGTGTGGGTCCGATATCGGTAAATAAATTGGGGTTATCAATTCACTAGACCCTAGTTATGGTTGATCACATGTTAATACCGCTAGACACAGTACATTGATTATTGTTGGAACAAGGTTGGGCAGAGTTGTAACATCTTATAAACTGCAATTTTGCAATAAATAATATTCATTCAGCGCTGTAGTTATTCGATTTCTAGACCTTGATACACATAATGTCCAGACCCACGAAATAATAGACCCTGCTATTGACCGGAACTACGTTTTCTCAATTTAAAACCAAGAACTTGCTAGACTCCATATCAATTTAATCGTATCCGTGCATGTCAATAGCATTTACTTATAACCCTAAACAGGGTTATAAATAATATAGGGTTATCCGCTGAAAATGCTGTGCGACCGCCCAAATTTGTTTACTTGTCGCAATTCTGGCCAATCACGGTTTGTAAAAACGCGAATTATTCACAGCACCTTCTCGTTTCAAAGCAAGGTCCGACTACAACAGAAAAGGCTACAATCACGGAAAAAGAATTTGGCTTAAGCAGAGGACGATCGTCTCGTCCTTAGTATTGACCTTCACTTCTCTAGGTAAATCATCGTTTTGACAATTCTATAAATTTATCATCACACAATTTTTTACCCTTATTGCTTTCATCTTTTCATTCTGCGCTTAGCGCTCATAAAGCTTGCGCTCCGCCTCAACATCGAGATCGTCACCAGGGTTCCAGTACCGTCATTTCAGTAAAGCCACCCTTGACCTGTTCATTCTTGTATTCGTTTCTTTATTGCTTCTATCCAAAATTCGGTATGGCTTCTTCTTCAAATCATCGTTACAGCCCACCATTTGTCTAATTGTTATCTTAAGCTATTGATGCGCCTTGCTGTACTAGTTGCGCAAGAGGTCTCACTTTGACTTAGTTCGTTCTGTAATCTAGAGCTACCAGAGAACCCCGCTGCGCATTTTGTGCCAGAGCTGCTTCATGGCTTAGCGATCGCTTCTATCCGACCTTGCTATTTGACGACCCGGTCAACCAGAAACCCATCTACGCGACGACGCGCCGGCATATCCTGTCCGCCAAATCGCATCACGACCACACCTTGAGGGCTTCGACCCAGCGCCTTTTCGACGACTGTCACCTACACACACATAAAACGACAGATCAGATCTCAAAACCGCCTACGAAATGGCCCCTGCTTGGCTGGAGGAGCTCTCGGAGGACTGGCCGTCCGACCCGCCTCCGAAGCCATCTCCCGCTCCCAGCCCCAACCCCGAAAACGCACAGTCAGCTTCCGACGCCAAAGTCTCTTCACCCGCCCGGACATCACCGAGTAGAATACCCGTGCCCCTGGGTGGCATGAAGACGGCCTATGGTGTTGAGTACAAACCATTGGTCGAGTGCAATTCCAACGACAACAACATCGTGGAGGCCCGGCCAGCGCCGGATCATGTAGTCTTTGTCGGGACTATTGTTTCTAATGTTGGATCGGTCATTCATAACACGATTCAGCGTGATGATGCGTTAGGCCATGGATTGACTCCCGAGTGGAAGCGGCGGCTCCTTAAGGGCGAGCTGGGCTACGGCGAGCAGCGTGATCTGTTCCATTCAGCTGCTGCCGAGGGCTTAGAGAACATTTTCAAGCCTCCATCGCAAGAAACTGACCCAGAAAACATCAGAGCATCCATAGAATTCGACGACACACCCTCCAATAATGATTTTGGCGAAACCTCAGAGCCCCGGTCCGAAGACCCGCATGGCCTTGAGGGCCACTACGATATGACTCTTCCATCTAGCCCCCCAGTCTATCACATTCGACGTCCGGCTGTTAGCAAGGAGTTTGAAGACTCTTTGGCGTCAGATTTCGTGGACCACAGTCCAAGTCCAAGCCCACGCAAACCACTTCCGTCGCGTAGCAACACAGAAGAACCGCAGCTGCCGCTGCAGGTGTCCTTTCCGCAATTTCACATGAAGCGGCCCATGCCCAAGTTTGGAGGAGCTGCAGGAGGCCGAGTGGAGTCGACGTCATATCTTAGTCCGGCGCCTTTAGATGATACCGCTGCGCGTAAGACGAGCAATTTGAGCGTCGTTCGTAACGAGACATTCAGTCCCATCATCGTGTCTCCGACTAAGAATGGCGATGGCAACTTTGAGTTTGATCCACTGGGCCCTCCGGCCTTTGACTTTCGGCAACGACTGGAATCTCTGCGGCTGAACCAGTTCTCCATCCAAGGCTTCCTCCCTGCGCAAAAATTTTCGACTCAAGCGGACAATTTGATGTATCAATTACGTCATCTGAGCGCTTCATGCGCAATGGTGGGTTTGTAAATATAAAACGAGGTGGGTGCTCAGAGGACGACTCTTTTAGACATCGAATACTCAGCCCTGGTATGGGGATAGAATCCTCCGAGATGCTGCCAGAAGAGTCGCTACAGGCGAGTACCCCGAAGCAGTTTCCTTCCGTACGGATCGACTCGCGCTCACAGATCCCCGATGTGGCGCCGGTCCACCAACCGCCCCGCCTGGACCCTCCCGCCATCGCGGGAGCTCGCTTCCGGACTGGAGAAGGTGACAACCCTGAACACAGTGCTTCGCCACCGCGGAGTCCGTTGAAGCTGTTTGGGACGCATGACACGTATACAAACCGCCTGTTGCTGCGTAGAATCAGTCAGCACGAGAACGATTTTTCGAGTTCAATCAATGGCGCTGAGAGCTTATTGGAGCAACACCCGATTGTTCAGACTAACCAGAAGACAAAGTCCGGCTCGTACCCATCACAAGAAAGGACGAGCGAAGAGGCCCGTGTTGATGTAGTACCAATGCCTCGTAGTCTGCCGAATTTTGGTGGTGGTGATCTCGAAGGTTATCACTTTAATGAGAATAGTGTTTCACCAGTTGGTCCTTCTGGAGAAGGACTTGCGCGTAAGATACCGATTCCAAGGATCTCCGTTGAGGAGAACCTGCGTGTTCCGCGAAGCCGGACCCGTGGTCATACCCGAGAACAGTCGATGGAGAAGCCAATGACTTCCAATGCTGGAGACAAGAGCTTCATGACGAACCCGTTACAGTTGACGCCTAGAAGAGATGGTAGTGCGGAGGGGAAGAGGTTGCGATCTTCGCCGTCCAAGGATCCTACGCCCAAGAGAAGGAGGACTTTGCATAAGTCGGATATTGCCTATGGGATGGATGAAATGGTGGGACGTGTGCGGGGGATGCATCTCTTGACGGATTCGGTGGATTCAGAGAGGCAGAAGCGAAAGGACGAGGAAGACGCAGAGGAGCGCAGAAAAAAGGAGGAAGAAGCCCGGCTTCAAGAGGAGGAAGGGAGCATCATCCGGAAGAAGCATCCTACGCTTGAGGGTCTCCTTGCTGCCAGTAGTGATGACAATGAGGACTGGGTCCGTTCCCCTGATGGATCAGCTTCACCACAACGTCTTGACCACAATGATCAATCTGAATCTCCCGACTATGAAGGATCTCCACCCCCAGCTGCTACTCCGTTTCGTGTTGCTAGTGCCCAGCCAAACCCTGTATCAGATCGCAAGCCGTCTATCAAGACGCAGGATTTCCTGGATGAGGCCGGTAAGATCATGACTATGATCCGGAACCAAGTTCGCCAACCGTCGATATTGGATCCCGTCAGTGAGCATGTTTCTGAGAATATTGAGTACGCAGACGACGACAGCTACCAGTCTTCGACTAAGGAGCCATTTGACCGGCCGCCTAGTCGCGATAACGCGGTCCCTGTGTCTCGCCCGGGTAGTCAGAAGATGGACCCAGAAATTGCGAACCGGTTGCGGAAGTACCAGGAGCTGGGAGACATGGGCGAGTTGATTTCATCCTCGGTGCGTTCCGTCAGTCAGGCGAACGAGGCAATTAAAGAAGTTCAAGAGCTCCAGCAGAAGTTGGACCAACAACATAAGCTTCACGAAGAGAGACAGGAAAAGCAGAAGAAGGCTGATACCGAGCAGAAACCAGGGCATCCTCGTATTTTCTCGAACAAGCTTAGAGGACCTCCGCCGGCTTTTGACATGCCTTTGCAAGCCAGTTTTTACCAGCGCAAAAGCGCTCGCTTTAGTTTAGCGGATATGCCGCTGGATGCTGAGTACAGTGATCCGCCTAACATTCAGATCACTCGTAACCCAGACCCGGCTGTTGCTGCTCAGGCTCGCACTGTGGAAGCTGACTACCCATCTCACGGCTCCAGAGCATCGCTTACTACGACATCGTCGAGGGCATCGGATTCTAAGAAGACAATTGCGCCCGAGAGTGTCTCGCACTTGATTCCGGATCAAGTCGGTAGTATGTACTTAGATCGCCACAAAAGACGTGGGTGAAGCGTAAGGAATCGGTGACGTTCTTACGACCAATGACTGGAGACTCGACTCACATGACTAGTAGTCGGGGGACTGCCGAGTCTTCGATCTTCGCTAGTATTGCCCCGCTTGCTTCAAGAACCGGGGTGTTGCTGCCGTCCGACGATAGTGAAGACGATCCATTTGGGAGCATTCCTGATCTTTCAGTTGATATTGTCGCTGAGATGCACAATCTAAAGCTAGGCACGGGCAATACCAACGAGGCTGAGAAGAAATTCGTCGAGGTCAACTTGTCGCCAACTAAGACACCGGCAGGTGACCGTGATGGATCTGGTAGAACTAAGGGTTTCGTGACTTTCTCTCCCGATACTGCCGTGGGAGAAAACATGTCGCCCCGGGCCATGGACGAGTTAGCGAAGCTGGGGATCCGGTCGCCAAGTGGGTCGTTGAGCCCCGAGCGTAAGGATGTCCGGAAGGTGGTGTTGCGGCCGAAGATCTCTATTGCCGAGATCACGGCTGATAGTGTCTCCAGTAAGAGCGAGGCTGCGCAGAAGTTTCTTGTTACTAAGGCCTCTGCCCCTATACCCGCTCCGGTTGAGGAGGTGCAGGAGTTGGAAGCTGAGCCTGAACTCCCGACGCCTAGACCGAACATTGCTGAGAAGACCCCGGTGCATAAGAACAACAGACATCAATCTGTGCATCCTCCACTCTCAAACTCGGCTAAGAAACGAAACGCTATCTCCTTCTCGTCTCCAATTGCTTCAGTTATCCGCGATGTTTCACCCACAAGCTCTGAGGATCCCCGTTGGGACCTCCCGAGTGCTCCGCCCAACGACAGCTCTGCTCCGGTGACACCTGGTTCTGCGGCTAAGCCCGCCCTGAAGTCTTCCCTACGCAAAACTCCAAATTCACAACCAACTTCCCGCAAGGCGTCGATTACGCGGTTGGCTTTTGTCCCGCGGCCTGTTTCTCGTATCGATGAACACGAGGAGGACAACAGCAGCAATGGGTACAGCCATAGACACAGCCAGACGTACAGCAATGCTCTTAAAGAATCTATAAACAGTTATGGAGGTCGCTATTATGATGACGAAGACAAGCAATTGACGGTTTGCGAGACAAGCATGGTGGAGCATCCGTCTGTCCTGGCAGAGCGTGAGCGAGACCGCCGGACTGGTACTAGTAGCAGTCTCAGCTTTGTATTGATGACGCCGGCGAACAAGCATCTCCAGCACCACCATTTCGGCAGCAATGATAGCGCGACGATCGCCAGACATGTGGGCCGGTTGTCACTGAGTCCCTTGTCGGAGTTCACGATCCACCCGGATGAGTCGTATGCGCTCGAGGTCAGCTACGTTTTAGGGGACCGGCATCTGAAGACTGGTGATGGCTCCAAGCGGGCGATGTCGATTACTGTTCGGGATCTCGTGGAGCGGTTGACTGAAGCGGAACCGTCTGTGACGTTTTGGGACGATTTGGAGGACTTGGATCTTCACGAAAACCGGTTGAGTTCATTGCATATGCTCGATGAGTTTTGTGGTGGGCTTATCAAGCTGGATATTTCGGGGAATGCATTGACGAGCTTGGAGGGAGTTCCGTCGAGCTTGCGTCAGCTCAAGGTCTCACACAATAGTGTCACCGAGATAGCGTCTTGGGCGCACTTGATGAACTTGCAGTATCTGGATTTGTCTAACAACGACCTTAAGAGTTTGTCGGGGTTGAAGAATCTGGTTCATTTGCGTAGTATCAAAGTGGACAACAACCAGTTGACGAGCTTAGATGGGCTTGGGAATCACGATGGTATATTGAGTATACGTGTTCGTGGGAACAAGATCACCGAGTTGAACTTTACTGAGTGTGTCATGAAGAGATTAGAAAATCTGGACGTGGCCGGAAATAAGATCGAGAACATCCAAGGTCTCGAGCTTTTGCCTGCTCTGTCTTCCCTCAAGGTTCAGAACAACCGTCTCACTTCCTTCACTGTTCACTCCAAGACTCCTGGTCTCCGTGTCCTCGAAATTGGCGACAACGAACTCTCTAACATCGATCTCCGGAACCTCAGCGGTCTCCGTACTCTTCATGCCGACCGTAACCAAATTATCCATATTGAGAACTCTCATCACGCCCGGAATCTTGATTCGTTGTCTCTGCGTGAACAGCGCGGCCGTGACCCCCTCGATCTTTCATTCCTTGCTCATGCCTACGAAGTCCGCAAACTCTTCCTTTCTGGCAACGCCATCAACACTTTCACCCCACCTGTCGACTTTCTCAACCTCCAGCTTCTTGAAATCGCCAACTGTGGTCTCCAATCACTCCCCGAGCATCTCGGTCAAACCATGCCGAATCTCCGGACTGTCAATGTTAATTTCAATGCGTTGTCCGACCTGACGGCCCTCATGTACATTCCCCGACTCAAGAGGCTCCTCGCGGCAGGAAACCGACTAGCCGATGCTACGATGACGACGAGATTACTTACGCAGTTCCCGCATTTGTCACATGTTGATCTTCGCGATAACCCGTTGACGTTGGGTTTCTACCCGCCGGCGATGCACGTGATGTCGTTGTCCCGGCGGGCACCTGATCCGTTTTCGTTGCCGGTGGGTAATGAGGAGAGGGATAAGGCGTATGCAGAGAGACTAGATAGGGGGACTAAGGTGCGCAGGCGGTTGTATTGGATGGTGTTGGTTGGATGTTGTGTGCGGTTGAAGAATGTCGACGGGTTGGCGGTGAGGAAGGATTTGGTGTTGGGGAAGGACAATGAGGGTGTGGCGGAGGAATTGGTAAGGGGCGGTTTGGTGCCTAGGGCATTAGTTAAGTGGGGAGAGGGTGTTGGTGAAGAGAGGAGTATAGCGAGGAAGGGGAGGGAATGAGAAGACGGATTGATTGTATCATAGATTGGCGTTTGGGTTTGGGTTTTATTTCCAAGGTTGGTGGACATTCATTGGCGTTGGCATTCTGGCATAGATTCATGTGAAAAGAGGTTTTCTGTACTGTTTAAGCAATTAATTGTAATTTGTATTGTTTACTGCGTACTTGAATGTCGTCTACAATTGGTATGTACGCCATCACGTGACTCGTAATGTTATTCAGTCTTTAGGGTAACTACAGGATCCAAATAATACCGTCGGAATTCTTCTCAATTTCCCATTCCACCTAATAACGGCAATCACTGCTGAACCCGACCGCCCCGTTTAGATTACACAAAGAGCCCATTCGCGACCCAAACTTTATCCCGACGTCATGCCCAGCCTACTGTTTAGGACGATGTTGGTTGAGAGATGTTCTCGAGTGAGGGAGCAGAATCATGCACTAGCGATGTTTGGGATGTGGAGGGGTTACAGTGGTGATATGCAAGCACTGAGTGAGTAGAACGGGGGTTGAAAGTTGGAAAGGAGGGGATGAACGGAAGGGAAGGAACGGGTGGGTGATATGGACACAGATATCTTGTAGAGTGGAAGGTACGTAGGTAGGTGGATTGTAAATGAGGAAGGCGGGAAGAGTATATGGGATGTAAATTTTCTCTTTGTGAAAATTCACTTCTTATCAATTTTGAAGTTGGCAATAGTCAACACTGTGAAGAGTCTGGGCTTCGGGTTGTTTTTAATGAGATATTGGTATGTATGCACGAGAATCCGGGTTGAGGCCGGGATCCTGGTTGGTAAATGAGATTCGAGGGGCTCGTGACCTGGGGAGCGGCACTGAGCGAGGGATGATGATATGGGAGGGCCAGTCATTGACTGATTGCTTGCTTTGTCATGTACTTTGACGATGAAGGGGTCAATAATGGGTTTTCTTCTTCTCTGATTTCTATTGTGCTGACTTTCTGTGATTCTTACAAAGATAATTGCTGCTTGCGTCGGTTCTTCGTGGTCGCTGATGAATGACGATTGAATGCTTATAACTTTTATTACATAATTCACTCTACTACTGAGCGCAATTAGAAGCTTGATCCTAGTTGTGTGTGGCATTGGAGGAGCTTGAGCTTGGTTTGGCCGTTGTGATTTGGATTGGATTGATTGATTGATTGATTGATTGATTGATTGATTAGTCAATTTGCCAACATTATATCTTCGATTATCGCATGGCTTGATTCTCTTTCATTGCCCAATCAAACTTTTGGTACGCGACACTGGATCTATAACACAAACGGGACACTCATACACACATTACGATACATCACACCTTAACAACCATTACCAACTACCATCGATCGCGTCATCACCTCCTCACTCTCTCACGGCACTTGCCGTGCCGCCACAATGGCACCCTCAACACCCACGCCTCCCCTCAATCTCCCCGCCACCCACCGCTTCCCCTCGCGATCCTACCCCATCACAATGTCATCCTCTGTCCCTTTACCTTCCACCAACAAACCCCAATCGCAATCTCCATCACTCGCTTCCCAAGTAGCCTCTCCTATCTCTCCTATCGGCCTTGAACGCTCACTATCAACACACTCCACTCACTCGACAACCTCCAATCGCAGTCATCGATCAACACGGCCCCGACGACGCCCCGGGATGCCTGGGGCAACGACGTCATTATCAACAAGTGCGTCCGCCAGTACATCGCATAGCGACAAAAGCTTGACCTCCTTCCCTTCGTTCTCCGGGGAATCTCCTCGTCTCGACAGTGAATTCGAATTCGGCAGTATCTCCGGCGAGCTCGGCGCCTCCTTCCATTCAACAGCCGCTAATAGCGCCAAAGGGAAAGGCCCTGCGCGCCCCTCAATATCCAGGACACTAAGCGGCGTCAGCGCAGTCGGGACGGCAGCCGGTAAGACAATTACCCGGTCGGCGTCACGGGATCTCTTTGGGATGGGGTCGAGTGGGTTTACGCCGGGGAGTGTCCCCGTTGCACAGCCTGTGACGACTGCCGTTCTTACTACAAATCTGCGGGAGGCCGAGGTGGCTGCTACGATCGTTAATAATTTGACGCGGGGGTCTGCCGCGGCCACTGCGAAGACGTTAGTTGAGACTAATCGTGGCAGCTTGTTTGAAGACGATCCGATTGCTGTACAGAAGATCCCAGGGGCCCTACATTTGGCAGATGATGAGCATATCGAAAGGCTGATTGCGAGGCATGGGGTGGTTGGATTGGTGCGGCAGATTGCGGAGGATTTGGCAGTGAGAGATTTGCAGATGTCGGCGGCAAGGCGGAAGGCAGAGGAGAGAGAAAGGGCCTTGAGGAGGATTTGCAGAGAGAGTGGGTTGTCGAATTTGGAGTTGGAGAATAGGTTGAAGGCGGTCGAAACGGAGATGAAGACGCTGGATGCGAGTAAGAGGCAGCAGAGTGAGAGTGCGTTATCGAATATGATGAACGAGGCAATGGATAGTCAAGTTGCTTCTGATGTGAAAGACCACGCCACGATAAGGGCGGCGTTCGGCCCGGTGGGTAATACGGGATCGTCAAATCCCGAAAGCTCCATCAAACACCACACCGCCTCCAAGGGAACCGTCAAAGGATGGAAGGATTACATTTGGGGCGTCGGCTCTAAGAAGACCGCATCGCCCGTCCAGACAGCCCGAAAGGCCCCCGCCCTAGCGACCGCCGCCCCTCCAAGAGGACCTTTTCAACCCACCCTCGGAACCTCCCACCGAAGAGTCCACTCCGGCTCCTTCGACCCATTTGCGCTCCGCTAGTCAGTCGTCGAATGCCAGCGCAAATACAACACAGAGCGATGCGTCGAGAAAGACATCGCTGGCCAGTTTCGCATTACGTTTAGTCGTTGGGGGTGCCCGAGATCCTGATTCACCTCGAGGCCGCACTAGGTCTGCAGCGTCGAATTTGGCGGTTCAACATAACATTGCAAAAGCTCGGCCGTCGCCGGCAGCTAAGGCTTTGTCGAAACAACTGGTGACCAGGGGCTCTGTCGGCTCGTTGAGTTCGACAAAGTCTGGCACGGTGAGACGGGGTGTTGCGGTGTCTAGTGGGACGCGCAATGGGTTACCAGAACGGTGGGATACGATGAGGAATAGTCCGCCGGGGAGTGTAAGGACGGATCCGGTGATTGCAGCAGAGAATTATGGGCCGGTGGAGATGGATACAATTTTACCGCTAGACGAGCAGCCGCCGACTTTAACGCATATTTATAATCGGTATGCCATTAAGGAGAATTTGCTGATTGATCGCTTTGGGTTTATTTATGACCAGAGGCGCAAGAAGAGGCAGAGGGAGGCCGCGAAGATGGCGCAGGAGATGGCGAAGGGAGGAAAAAAGATTAAAGAGATGCTTACGAATAACAACTCTCGTGTACCTGCCGCCGAGGACTTTGAAGGGTCGGAGGGTGGAAGTACGAGGCCAGGGAGTCCCGGGGGATCAGTAAGTGGAGAGGGTTCGGGGGAAGAGTGGCTGGCAGGAGTATTTAAAGGTTGCGACGTTCCCGACAGAATTGCTGGCGCATATGCCATCGATGAGCGGGCCGACCATGGAAATCACGGTCGGGGAAGACAGAGAGAGGGAGCGAGGCGCAAAGAGTCCGATAGCTTCACCCGGCGAGGGTGGCGTCCGGGGCTTCACACCACTTGCCGGGACAGCTACCACTGGAAAAATCGAGATCGAAGGCGCTGAGGAGACTGAAGATGGCGAGTCGGAAGTCATTGTGGCTAGCAGCAGTAGCTCTGGGAATTCCGAGGACATCGAAGATGCCGAGTCTGTCAAATTGCTGTTGAAGCAACTTTCCGACATACACGACCAACTTCAACGCGACCGTGAAGTCCGCTGGAACAACTTCCTCCGCAAAGTCCGCGCCGAACGCAAACGCGAAGGTGAAGCAGCCGCCGCCGCCGCAGTCGCCGCCGCCGAAGCCCGCTTTGAGGCACCGGCGGTCATCCTTCCTGAAGCTAAACTTGCTGACGGTGAAATGGTCGGTATTGCGGGTCTCGGTAATAAGGGGAAGGTTGGCAGGGCGAAGTGGAATGAGTTTAAGGCGTTGGTGCTGGGTGGCGTCTCGATGACCTATCGTGCGAAGATTTGGGCGGAGTGTTCAGGGGCGACGGAGTTGAGAGTGCCGGGATATTATGATGGGGTTGTTGCGATGGGGAGAAGGAATTAGATGAGACGATTGTTACACAGATTGAGATGGATATCCGAAGGACGTTAACGGACAACATTTTCTTCCGGAAGGGACCGGGGTGGAGAAGTTGAATGAGGTGTTGTTGGCATATGCTCATCGGAATAAGAATGTTGGATATTGTCAGGGCATGAACCTGATCGCGGCGAACCTGTTGTTGATTACCCCAACGGCCGAGGATGCATTTTGGCTGTTGGCAAGTATTGTGGAGTTGATTTTACCGGAGGGGTATTATGATCATTGGTTGCTGGCGTCGCGGGCTGATCAGCATGTTTTGCGTTCTTACGTCGCTACAGTCCTCCCTAAGCTGTCAGCCCACTTGACGAACCTGTCAATTGAACTCGAGGCTCTCACTTTTCAATGGTTCCTCTCAGTCTTCACCGATTGCCTGTCTGCCGAAGCCCTTTTCCGCGTCTGGGATGTCATCCTCTGCATGCAAGATGGATCTACTTTCTTATTCCAAGTCGCCTTGGCCCTCCTGAAGCTCAATGAAGCCGCCCTCTTAAAATGTGAAGGCGCCGCTGCTATTTACACATACATCAACCACCAGATGACTAATCACGCCATCAGCATCGATGGCCTCGTCCAAGCTAGCGAAGGTCTGAGAAAGGTTGTCAAAAGAGGCGAGGTTGAGGAACGCAGAGAGGAGGCCCAGGAGAGGGAGCGACGGGTTCTGAGAGAGAGGGAGGGGAGGTTGGCGACGGTTGCGGCGGGGAGTGGATCCGGAAGTGGATCAGCGTCAGCATTGGTAAGGTCTTGAGAAGGGTTTGGCTTGTGATTTAATTTTTTGGTCTGTTTTTGTTTCTGATACCCATTTATAGACAAGTTCCGTTTCATGGTAGTTTAATTATTTATTTTATTTTTAATATGATTTAGAAGAGTCCATTCATACAGCTACAAAAACATGCTAAACAACTCTGTGATATATCAACAAACAATAATCATCATTGCCTTCTCTCTGTCCCTCTTTACAATCTCGACTTGGGCGCCACTAAACCCCTTGCTGCATACTCCTTCTCCCTCTCCTTGTTCTCCTTGTGCTCTTTCGCTTCCTCCCTCTCCCACCCCTCCTCCCCCAACATACTCACAACCTCTCTCAACATCTCCCCCCTAATCAACCCATACACCCCCGTCTTCCCCTTCTCCGTCAACCGGCGACTCCCCACCAACTCCAACACCTCATTCAGCCCACCCAGTACATCGACGATCCCGAGAGCCAGCGCCTCCGGCCCGGGGACCCGCTTGGCTTCGAGGGCGAGCGTGCGGCAGGCAGGAGCCGACAACTTGATACGGAAGATGGCAGACATTTGGGGTTTGAGCGGGACACCGAAGTCGAGTTCGTTGAGGCAGGCGAAGCCCTTGGCGGGATTCATGATGCGGTAGTCGTGGAACATTGCCATCATGAGACCTCCTGCAAACGCATGGCCGTTGATCAACGCAACCGTTGGCATCGGGTACGTTGCGAGCCGCCTCCACAGCTTGCATAGCCCCTTTGTCCAGAATTCCCTCCCAAGCTTCATAACATGCTCGAGGTCGAGGCCGTTGGAGTAGAACTTGGGAATGCCCGAGGTCGTGATAAGGACGCCGGGGGGGTACCGGGATTCTAGGAGGTCGAGGGCTTCAAGGAGGGCGAGACAGACGGGGTGGGTGAGGCGGTTGTCGGGTGGAGACGTGAAGGTGAGAAGATAGGTGAGAGGAGTGGGGGAGGCCGCGGTGATGGTGCCGGGAGGGTATTTCCCGTGAGCAGGGATTTTAATGGTGAAAAGTTGGGACATTGTAGTTGTTGCTGTGGTAGAAAGACAAATGATCGTCATTGGATCCAGTCGGAAGAAAAGGCACAATGCTTGGACAGAAAATCAAAATGGCGGCGCATTCCCCAAATATAAATCACGCCTACTTCGCTCCTTCCTTTAGTAATACCTCCACCGCTACTACTTCCCGCCCCCTGTTTTCCACCAGAGGGGGGGCGCAGCCTCAACTCCTTCTCCACCGCCCCCTCTAGAATCGGTTCAATTAAACAGTCTATTTCATTTTGTACAACGCACAACACACGCTACAAACTCAATGCTTCTTGAACCCTGTCCGCCAGCCTACCCCCGAGACTTTCTCGCATAGCCGCGGTCTACTATCACATGTGTCGCAAGTTCTTATGTCTTTTGCTTTGTCCTTGGTTCGACGGGTTGGAATTAGTTGGCGAGATGAAGGATCCCGTAGTGGGTTCCCGGGGAAATGGGGCTGGGGATCCTGTTACCTCAGAGGGGGAAATCTGTGGGCGCGCGCTTGGGTATGCAGGTGGCTGGCAGCCATGACAGCTGTCAATGAACAGTCCCCTAGCTGCTATGTGCGCGCGGTTTTGACTGGGTAAAGTTTCAATTAATGGAAGGACGACGTCATGAAACATTCGAGGATTAATTGATTAGTATTGGACACGGTTGGGATTATGAGATTGCTCTAGCCAAGTTCGTAATATTCTGTTTCTTATTGTTCGTTTGTTAATTAATTTTGAGATACCTATTAAATTCATTACATATCCAAATCCAATCAACCAATCAACCAATCTCTTTATATACCCACTACCTCATACACCACCATGCCCCCAAACCCGCGCCTCCCCCATCCTCACCCTTCTGGCCACCCCACCCGCCACTTCATCTTTCTCCATCCTGATCTCGGCATTGGTGGTGCCGAACGCCTCATCCTCGACGCCGCCCTCGGTCTCCAAGCCCTCGGCCACCACGTCACAATCTACACCTCGCACAGCTCTCCCGACCATGCCTTCCCCGAAGCCCATGACGCCACCCTCGACGTGCGCATCCGCGGCGCATTCTTCCCCGCCTCGATTCTGAACCGCTTTACCATCTTGTGCTCGATTATCCGGCAACTTTGCCTAATTGGGCAAATCTGGGCCACTGGGGAACTCAACGAGGTCCTCAAAACTAGCGGTGCCCCCGGCACCTTCATTGTCGACCAACTCGCTAGTGGCGTCCCGGCCCTCCAGTACATCTGGGAAGACCTTGGCATCATCTTCTATTGTCATTTCCCCGACATGCTGCTAGTTACCGGGCGTGACAAATGGTACAAACGCCTCTATCGCATCCCCTTCGACTTCCTCGAAGAATGGGCCACCAGCTATTCCCACGCCATCGCCGTCAATTCCTCCTTCACCAAATCCATGGTTCAAAAAACAATGCCCCTTCTCGCCTCCCGTGACCTCCGTGTCGTCTACCCTGCCATCGCCCTTCCCTCCGACACCACCTCTGATCCCAAACCCAACAAATCCCCCATCACCTGGCCCGACGAGAAAGTCATCCTCTCCATCAACCGCTTCGAGCGCAAAAAGGACATTGCCCTCGCCATCCGCGCATTCTCCACAATCTCCCCCGCCGACCTAACCACTACCCGCCTCATCATCGCCGGCGGCTACGACCCCCGCATCCCCGAAAACGTCGAATACCACAAAGAACTCCAAGCCCTCGCGACCACTCTCTCCCTTACCCACCACACTGCCACGACCCTCGATGCCGCGTTATCTCCCCCGCCAATCCCCAACGCCCAGGTCCTTTTCCTCCCGTCGATCACCAGCGAGTTGAAGACTGCGCTTCTTGACGTTGCAAGGCTACTTGTCTACACACCTACCAACGAACACTTCGGCATCGTCCCCCTCGAATCCATGCTCCACGGCACCCCTGTCCTCGCCTGTTCATCCGGTGGGCCAACCGAAACTGTGTTAGATGGCGCAACCGGGTGGCTGCGCGACCCCACTGATATCCCCGCTTGGACCGAAGTGATGTCTGCAATTCTTTTGGATACGCCTGCGACCACACAGCGTCGTGCGTTGATGGCGGCAGCGGGCAAAAAGAGAGTGGAGGGTTTTGGCGTCGGGGAGTTGGCGGCGAGATTGGAGGGGATTGCGAGGGATGTGGCGGATGTGAGGAGAGGTAGGACTTTGTTGACAACAGGGTTAAATATGTTTGGGATTCTTTTGACATTTTTGTTGGGGTTGTTTGTTTCGAAGGTTTTGTTTTAGTGTAGATATAGAGGCTTGAATAGATGTGGTGATAGTGCAAGTTTAAATACTTAGTACATATATAAGGTTAGTCGTGTTATACACATACATATACATAGCAGGGGAATCATGATGTTCAAGTCGAGAACTATTTTTATAATCAAAATTGTTAAGTTTTAATTCAATTAAAAGTACCCAATAAATATATTCCTTATTTTTCCCAATTCTCTGCGTACCTTCATCTCCAGGCCGCCATTCTATGTTCAATGCAAAAATAACAAAAACATAACCCAAGGCCCTTCTCAAAGTAAGACCAAAAACTAATAAGAAATAAATGCTAACAGCAACTGTCCCTATACCGAAAGGGAATGTCCAAAGATAAATGAAAAAGAAGCATCAGTGTCATAACCCAAGAGCGATCTGCGATAAAAACTGACGAAAAATCCAGAGAAAAAGAAATGAAATGAAACAAAATCAACAAAGCCTCCCAGTACATGAAGAAAAGGAAATAAAGATAATGTGCAAAAATAAAGATATCACTTCTCAATCACGCGAGCAGTCGACCTTCTTCGCAGTGTCGCTGCTGCAGGTGCTAGCATTGGTGTCACGACGGCGAGGAGGGAACCGAGGGTGGTGCGTGGCACTTTCCGGAACACGGCTCCGTCTGCGCATTGGAAGTGTCAACCCCTCATCGCTGTCCGAGTCATCAGCATAACCAGCGTTAGCCTGGGCGTACGAAGTCTTAGTTATCGCTGCATCAGGCTGAGGTTCGCTACCAGAAGTCTGAAGAGGAACATTGAGAGGCGTAAGGGGAGCTGACACGCCACGCTCCTGATCAAGTTGAACAGGAATGATATTCTCCAAGGGCTCAATATCCAGGAACCCTGACTCAGTACGATCCTTGGCCAGAGCAGGAGGTGTCATCGAATCCGTAGTACGGTAGATCTTGCTAATCGCTTCTCTACTAACTTCATCCCCCTCATTGTCCATGTCCGCAGAGACAGAGCTGGCGCCACTGAGAAGAGCAGGCAATGAAGGGTCCGACTGATATGCTGATACGTCGACATGACTGGTAGTCTTGGAGCATTCTCTCTCCTGAACCAGATTAGTCAACGAGATAGGACTGTTGATCTCACTAGGGCTACTAAGAGGAGTTCCATTAACCGAATCATAGCAACCTGAGGCACCTATCGAGGTCGTCGAGCTCACGCCAGTTGACGCCCTGGTACGAGGGCCACTGAACATACTCTCTTGTGACTTAGTCGACTCAATAAGAGAAACTCCTGATTCACGAGCCTCTGGGATAGCTTTCACCCGAGCAGCCACAGCAGCCGTATCCAGGCGAGGGGACAACACATCACCGTGCTTGTCGACTGCCGTAAGGCATAGGAAGTTGTTAATACCTCTAGGTGAAGCGACAGGAGTGTAGTGCGGGCCACGGCCAATATCAATCGACTGGATAGTCCGCCCATGACGAACCCGACGAGGGCTAGACGGCGCCGTAGCGTTAGCAGCAGCAACCGACTGGGAACCTACAAGGCCCATGATGGGCGAATGAGACCGGACGGCAGGGATGTGGCTATGGGTAACGCCACGACTGCGCGAAGCAGAGCGCATTACAATGGCATCTTCCTTGTGATCCATGCTAGCTAAATCATCCGAACTATCAAACACGGGACGGTTCAAACCAGACTCGTGGGCAAGGATAGCCGCCCGATCAAGACTATGACCAACCGCTGCCTTGCTATGAGAGTTGCGATGAGACCGCAGCGAAGCCGAATGGCGAAGGTCAGACATTCGACGGCGAGGAGGCTCTTCTAGAGATTTCTCAAGAACCAGGTCCCGGCTCATAGCCGGCGCACTGGGGCTATGAGAAGTCGACATCTCGGGCAGAACCCCAGCTAGGTGGTCAAAGACCATCGATGAGTTGCCCTGGGGACTGATGGGAGAGTTAACAGTCATGCTCGTGAAGAGCGGATGCGGCTCATCTGGGCGAATACTCCGCCGGCGACCCAGCGGGCCATCCCGAGGCAGAGCCGAATTTTGAAGAGGCGTCCGAAGATCAATCGATGATCCTGTGTTGCTGCTCGGAGCCCGTCGCCGCCCCTTACTGGCGTCGCGCTCCCTCCCACCTAAAGGGTGCATCACCTTTCCGACGGCTTTCTTAACAACGGAACGAGCGCGTTCAAGGAATGTAAGGGGGACAACGGCGTCATCAAGCTCACGATCATCAACTTGGATCCTGCGGCCGTCGCAGGGGCGAGAAGGATCAGTCTCCTCGATCCACGCCTCGACATCCTCGATATCACGGGTGACCCAAGGGTGACGCTTAATCTCACGAAGACGAATGCGCTTTTCCGGATCCTTGATGAACATCTTGCGCATCAGATCCAACAGTTCAAGATCAACATTCTCATACACAGCCTCATTGTCATCTCTGTAAGGAGCTCGGTTGACACGCTGGAACAACGATGACGTAGCAGGCGAGGTAGAGGGGTCCACGGGCACCAGACGAACATCAGAAAGGTAGGGTTCTTCAGTGGCAATCTTACGGAACATCTGATACTCATCCTCAGCCAGGAAGGGAATGCGCCCGTAGATCAGGCAGTAAAGCGTAACTCCAAGCGACCAGACGTCAATCTGTTCGGACACTTTGTACTGCTCCTTGTCCACATCCGTGTAGCACAGTTCGGGCGCGAAGAAAGCGGGAGTACCCACAGTCTTGGACAGCTCCCGATCATCGTCAAAGTCAGTAGCCTCGGACTCGGAAACGGTACCATCATCTTCACCTTCTCTAATAGGACGGCCAAAGTATGAAACACCAAAGTCGGAAATCTTGACACGGCGATCACGGGTCCACAGCAGATTAGCCGGCTTGATATCACGGTGGACGACACCCTGGTAATGCAAGTACTCCAGACCTAACACCGTATCACGGAAAGTAGACCGCGCCCGCTCATAGGTGAAGCAGGGAACATACGAAAAATCATCGGCAAAGGGGTCATGAGTGACCAAACCAGGCTCAAAATCCCCAGCAGAAAAGCGAGAGAGAACAGAAGCAGGACAGCTCATGGTGCTGTCACGGCGACCGCGGTATGACGACCCATATTCAGACTCTTCGAGATCGTAAATGTGGCTGCGGACTTGGGTGATGTGCTCCTCGGCAATTTGGGTATTCGTCATGATACCCGAGGAGTAGTGGTGAACAAGAGATGAAATGGACTGGTTGCGAGAGGGCGCACGAGACGTTGCGCGAGAAGCCACAACAGAACTGGGGAATGAGCTAGAGAGACCAAGGCCTTGCTCAAAGGCCGCAAAATTGTTGGCGGAGAAATCACGAGACATGGCTATACTACTGGTGTCTTCGCGATCATCTTGAGTCAACTCATCGTCGTGGCCTCTGTTTCCATGGGCCCAAAAGTTTCCCTGGTTGCCGAAGTTAGCCTCCACAATGCGGTCCTCCTCTTGCTTAATGCGGGAAAGGTCTGCCATGTGCTCTTGCATGCGCTGATGACGAATGACTTCTTCATCTTCATCGGCAAGATCACTAGAGTTGATATGGGGGCACACACGTTTGCGCTCCTGGTCAATAACGTGCGGCAGACCTTTCTTACGCCAACAGATTTCGCCAAGCTCGACATACTCGAGAACCATGTAAATTTTCTTAAGTTCCGGGTCATCGATAACCTCTAGCAGCGCCACAACATTGGGATGCCGGATCTTCTTGAGGATAGCGATTTCACGCATTGTCTTGCCGCTGTCGCTGTTTTGGGCAGTTAATTTTCCAAGACGGCGCTTCTTACTGAATCGGGGAATGATCTTGATAGCGACCTCCTCATTGGTTTCAGTGTTCAAGGCCCGCTTGACCTTGCCGTGAACGCCACGGCCGAGCTCTTTCATCACTTGATATTGGTTGATGAGCTTACGGGCGCCGTCATTGTACTTCCGAGCCACTTTGGTCCTGTAAATACTGTTAGTACAAATGTCGGAGGTGGAGGTATGTTTGTTGATGGCGATGCTTACTCGGTAACGGTATGATTCTGAGGGGCGCTCAGATAAGGTGAAGAAGTCCCTGAAGGGGACGCGGACTCGTATGGTGAGGTAAGGATGCTCAGAGCAACATTGCTGTTACTAGACGAGATGTTATGGCGGGGAGTAGGAGGGCTGAAGCGCCCCTGCGAGACACTCGGGGACGCCACCGGCATGGGCACAACACTGGAAGATGGTGAGATGCTTGTGCTAGCGACGGTAAACCCCGAAGTCTCGAGAGGCTGGCCCAGTTTATGCAGCCGCGACGGCTGAGGGTGAAGTGGCTCCATGGCGGCGAGATGATCTAGTGCGTCCCTGGTCGTATGACGACGACATGCTGGACCTGTCATAAAGGGAGAAAACTCCCAGGAGCGGTGGCGCACAAAGGCAGCCCAGTCCCTGTTGCAAGTGTCGGGAGGGACACTGAGGAGCAACAGGCGGCAGAATATTCACAAACGGAATAGATAGGTGGGAGCGGGCTTTTATCAACGGATCACAGAGAGGAAAGGGTCGTGATTTCAGTATTGATATAAATGATTGGGTCGTCGGTTCTGGATTTTGATACAGCACAAACGCCACAGAAATTCTCAGGAATAATAAAGTCGTAACTGTGCGAATGAATATTGGTTTATGATGCGAGGAGATCGAACAATTTTATGCGACTCGAATGATATGATGTCAGCGTATTGGGACGAGTATTGAGTAGCGACAAAAAAGTATAGTAAAGTAATTCAAGGTAGGGGAGATACAAAAGTTTTATCTTATCCAACCCCAGATAGACAAACTAAATGCAGAAGTGGTGGTAGTACGAGACAAGAATGACGTTTGTGTTGCAACAATAAAGCGTGATTTGCTGATTATCAAGTCGCTGATCTTGGATAGAAGCGAAGTCGATTATGATGAGAGAGAGAATGTCAAGATAATGACAAGACGTGGGTGCAAGAACAAGTTGACTATGAAAGAAGATAGAAATAAGGGTGGGAAATTACCTTGGCTAAGCAGGGCAAGAAAAAACAAATGCAATGTGTGAAAACCAAAGGAGATAGGAAAGAGGATAAGATGTCTTGAGATTCACAAACTGTAACTTCATAGAAATAGGTTTAGTCAAAAGAAGAAGGAGGTGGGCAAGCTTTTACCTAAAAGACAGAATCGTAGCAGCCACAAAAGAAAAGACAGACGAAGGCAACGTCAGCACGAAGCACTAGCAGTAGACGGTAGCGGATTACAGCGCAGGAGGGCCAGGGCAGCCGATGCGATAGCAGTAGCGGGCTAGATGTGCTAGGGCATAGAAGCCAGGAACATCAAGAATAGAGGGGCGAGGGGCGTTGACAGGGTGCGTTAGAAGCAGAGGAAGCGTGCCATAAGAGAGTCTAGTCAAGAGAGCAGTGAGGGGTAGGATGGTAGTAGTGAGATAATCAAGGAAAAAATCAAGTTGGGTTTTAATGTAGTCATTGGTGGGTTTAGTAGTAGTTACTACTGAAGGCACGCCCTGGGGTCATTCTTTAGCCAAACATTTTGGGAAGGAATTTGAGCCAAGAGAGGATGCAGGTGGAAGGAAGCTACATTGTAGCTGTACAGTTACTCCATTTAGTGCATTAGAATAGGCGGTAGATTTAGCAAGCGGAGCTCTGAATTTACAGTGGGCTCTCCTCCAATTCAAAGTTGCACCCCACTAGTTAATGAGCTCACTATCTTCAGTCCATTCACCGAGATCTATAAATCTCAGATAAACCAAGATCTATATTATCATGAGAGTTGATTTACACAACGATCTCACTTCCATAAACCTTACTCAGCAATAATCAAGGAATTCCCCTATAGTTTCCATCTCTCCCTACCAAGTCGCTTCATCAGCACCACCCTGCCCCACCGCCCCGTGCTCTCCTCGCCAGGGCGTGTCCCTATCCCAAAATTCGGTCTACGCTCCTCCGTCCGTCCCAATTCCCACCACATTCACTCACCTTGCCGCCCTCAGCCAAACCCAAAGGACCACGATCCCATACTCAGATATTCGATTCCCTCCGATCCCCCAGCTGAGTACCGGGCACCCACCAAACTCTATGAAGACAATGACTATGCTACGCAGATGTACTGCGCAACTAAAGGAGCAGCCAAAATAGGCACCGATACACAAATTGGCGGCGGCCCATGGTCCGCGGGTCACCTTTGGTAACGGTTTCCGTATGTCAGTAGCCGACCGCCATGAAATTAGAAAATACCCAAAGAAGCAATTAGTCATCGGAAGTGTGTGGCCAGTTTCTGCCGTCCGACAGTCACTCGGGAGGCGGATACTACAGGTTCTTTCAAGCCTTGGTACTGGTAGTTGTGATGTGATGGGTAGTGGTTGTTGTTTCACTTCCTGGGTCCTAGGCAAAAATACAAGTGCAGCGAACAACTATTGGCAGTCTATGGGTAGTGGTGGATGCAAGTCTTGATGGAATTAAACTGTGGAAAGCAGCCCACCTCCAGGTGACTCCACGGTGCCGTGGGCGACTCCGACAGGTATGTTTCCCTTGGAGGGCAAAAGCCCACGATAAATTCATATGATGACGGTTGGACCCCATTCAGACATGATCCGACACATGCATTGTACATACTCCCACCAACCATCAACGATCTCTGCAGGCGGCGGAGCCCAGCGAGACAAGAAGACCTGGTGATGCATATGCACGATAGTTTGGCAAATGAAGGGGCAAGTCAAATTGGGGGCATTTACTTGGATGCGACGTTGTGGATAATGGTGAAGTCAGGATGGTGGTAAGAGAGGCAGTTGCAAGAGAGTGACGATGGGGGAAGGACAGGACATGCTTGCATAGGTGAAAATATAGAGGTCACGAGACTGATTTGTGAAGAGAGGACCCTGTCGATAGGTCCGATATGAGGAGGGTTAGGGTGTTTGGATGGATATGAGGATTTTTGTGCAGAATATTTGAATTATTAACTATGTAGTTTAGTAGCGGATAGTGGGTTAAATGTTGGCATGATGATACGACGTGGAGTTCAGGAGCAGGTGTTTTATGATGAGGATGGTTCTTTATTTCTGGAACGTGGATGTTTATGCTCAGGAATAATTCTACAATTAATTCTATCGTCTAATACTTTTTATCATTCGGGATCAAAGTAAAGGGAGAGGCACATAATACGTCTGGAAATAGGGCATGGAATTCCAAACATCAATGATCCCCAAAACATGATCATTGTAAGGCTGGGTTTCTATCGTCTACTGATGTCAGGAGTCAGCATCAATATCACATGTCGTTGAAGCCATCATCCGCTATTAGCCTTTTGCCATGCGAGTTGCAAAAGACGCTTATGCACTAACACGCTGAGGCTCTTTTGTCTTTCTTTTGTTTACGTGCTCAGAAGTCAAATCACAGTACCAAATACTGTAGCATCTCCAAATTCCGAATTGCCCTCTCAACTCTTCTCTCTAAAAAATGTGTTTCCCATTTCTCCAATTTTTAATCTCTGAGCTTATCTATGATTTTCGCTCTGGCGACGGCAAACTAGGCATTCTAAAGCCCGTAGACCCCTCAAAAATAAGGTTATTCCCAACACCATCCACCACTCAATCACTCTAGAATTTTTGATGCCAAGAATTCCGCCCTCTCCACTCCATTACAGCCACCAGCCAAACAATAACTATTCCTTTCGGCTTTCCTAGCGATCGAACATTATAGAAATTACGACTGTGATTCCAGTAGCCTCTTGAACATTGAATCAGGGGTGCCAAATGAGGTTGTATTAAGGCGATCCTGCCAGTTCATGCAACATTATCAAGATGGTGATGGCCCCCTTGATCTGCGACTAGCTGGCGGACTAATGACTGATAATAACCGCTTAGTCATATATAGAGTCAATGTTGTAGTGTGGGATTGGGTAGTGTTTCTTACGTCTAAGCAGAGAGCATAATGTCCCACAAGCCAAGCTGTCAAGTCGACAATGATGAACAATATTGACTGGTCATGAGAATATCAAAGGAGCTTGGACGAGGATTTAAGAGCTAATGTTCTAATAAGTCTTCTAAAAGCATTAAACTTGTCGATGATATTTCTGGGGTCACTAATCTCGGCCTCAATCGGAAGTTTGCCCGCCTGTCAACGGCATCAAGATCTCAAAGTATTGCTTTGTAATCGTAATTTTATATCATCGGTATATTGATACGAGAACCCATTACATGCTACCATCTCCGAAAGATCTACATCACGACTCACCATATCTTTGATCTTCAGAAACAAGGCAAACATCAGTTATCAATCCACTTACCACACACTGCAGATCTCAGCTAGCACATTGTTCCCTCACCCTCTACAGAAGATAAGGAATATTCCCCAGATCACCTAAACTCGGGAATTTATTGTCGTAATATCTAGGATACCTTTGTCTCTCTTGATGGCTAAGCCCAAGCTTCTGTCTTCGAAAAATAATTATCCATATATCTGAATACACTCACCCCATACCGTCATCGTTGGTATCCCCGAGTGTGTGTCCCTGAGGCTGAAATCAGCACATTGCATCGCCCTTGCATCATCATTAACCCCTTCAACCAAACCTCATCCGGCTGTCTATGAATCCCGCCAATTGGAAGCCATTCCCAACCCGTCATTGAGGTTCGCATTGCCCCGTCTAGTGAGCTGGCGACTTGCTAGTTCACCGCCAAGGCGTTGGGCATGAAGCGAGGAGATGAGATATTACACAAACAGAATTCGCAAATCATTAGACCATAGTCTCTCTATATTATAATCTTAGCCAGCAATAGTCCCTCCCTTCCAAAGCCCACAGGTTACAGTTTCCTTTCCGGAACCTCTGTCCTCGGAAGTCCGTTCTCCGCACCCACTAATCACCCATCATCCTCCCATCGAAGCCCGAACTATATTCCCCGACCGTTCGCCTAAGCCAATACAAATCATTGCGGGGCCTCATACGTATATCACCAATCCCTGTACCTTGAGACAGAACGCCGGTCAACTATAGATAGCATTACGGGAAATATAACCGAGGAGATGAGCGAGCGAATCAATGGGTGAGGCTCTTTTAGAGTCGGGAAGAGTCGGGAAGCGAGAGGGGCTTGGTGGGTTAGAACTGGCATCAAGGACGGAGGTTGGGCAGTTGGCGACGGGGGAGGATCGTGTTGCTGACTTGGATTGTTTGGGAAGAGATGTGATGATTTATGTGTTGATCTTTGTCGATGTCCAAGTCTGGGGTTTTGTTGCGGTTGAAGTGTATCATTTATAACCCTCGTATATTGTGTAGGGTTACACAATATCACAACAATGGATGTATCATCATCATAATAATTCGCTAAGTTTGCTTTCTTTGATTATCGACCGCCCATTTTGAGATTAATCGGCGACATTTCGCCCTTAGTTCATCTCGGCGGTTTACACAAACGCCAATCCATCCAATGCCACCCTCCAGATTTTGCAATGAAGGAGGATTCTCGGCGACGGCAGGGTTGCGGGTAAATAGGAATTGAAGAAGATGAGATTGATTGAATGATGATAATGAGGACAGTGACTGAATTTAGATTGACCGAGTGCCTTTTGACAATTATGAAACCGGCAATAGGTGTCATTGCGTTGTTATTGGCGATGACCATGGAAGTTAGCTGAGGATAATACGAGAGGAATATTTATAAGGGACTTGGCATCATGACGAGCAAAGGCTTACGGACTGTTCTAGACCAGAGCTTCAAACGTCATTCTCATTAACATTCATTCCCAAAGTGATTCCATTCCAACGAGCAAGACAGCGACCCACCACCATAGCCCGTCCGACCAGCCTACCCATCGGCCGTAACCCCCGAACCACCCACCAATTTCACGATATCTAAGAAAAGTCCTTTTCCATCCCATTATTGTGACTTTCTTCCTAGCTCCTTCGCCTGTCTGGCTTCCTCCTCCCTACAAACTATATGTTAACTACAGCATCCCGGTTTGAACCTACCCATCGTTTCGTACCTACACAAACCTCGGAAATTTTCATTGGCTGGACCTATCCAACCAAGCACTGGAGCTAGGGTCAGAGTGAGAGGGTTCTCACGATAATTGCCCCGGAGTTTCCCCGCAGAGGAGCAAGGTGCAAGTGGAGAGCTGTGTGTGGGCATGTGTATACATTTGCGCAGTGATGTTTGTGTATGTAGTTTGTGGCTATATGGTTGTGAAGTATGCATCGTGAGGTGGGGTTTTAGGATAGGTTTGTGGGTTGGACTGTCGTTGATCGACGGAGATAACGTGAGGGTGGCATGTATGTTTGCTGAGGTGACTTTACATAGACCTCGCATATTATCATCGACATTTTCAGAACAAGGTATTTTGAAAATCGCGGATTGCGAATACTATTACAAATGACAGAGTTGGTAGGTCTACATGTGTATAAACACGATCTAAGTACTCAAGTCTAAGTTCTGTCAATGTTACGATATTATCCTTAGTTCGAAAAGAAAAAACCAGCAAAAAATAAGACGCCAAGCCTATCATCACTGTATTTTTTTATTTCCTTTTTCCTACTCACTCATACTCTCTCCGCATTTTTCTCACCTAGAAAATTAATTATGGAATGCGGGAATATTATGATAACATGGCAGTCTATTGACGAATGAAAAGTGCGGAGGTGGAAGTAGCTAGCGCCTAGTCTAGTTTTATCATAACAACTTGCGATATCAAATGAGATATTTCCAAAAATTAAAAATATTAAAAATACCATGAAAACATCATCGGACCAGATGTCAGAGAGTCTAACCATCGAGCAGGATTCTCCCGATATCACTATGACATTATACGTAGATCTTCTCGCCCCATTCTGACCTCAGAACCATATATGTAAACACACATCCAGATGCGTACAAAATGCGTCTTTTTCTGTCCTAGATTATGCTAATTTGTATATTATCCACCCCGGTCCTCACCTCCGAACTCACCCATAATTTCGGCCCCTCACGCCCCGCGCAGATAACGGCGTTTCCAAACTACCGCCTCATGCCACCCTCCATCCATCCACCCCGCTACGTCAATTGCCACTAGTGCACACCCCCTCAAACCGATTCATCCATTTAACCTTCATAGGAAAATAAATTTATTAATCACACAAAATCACAAACAAACTGAATCAGTCCACTTGTCTGGGTGACATCCGTTCCTATCCGGTATCCCTGCGTAGCGACGGGGCCCCGCTAAGCCGTCAACTGGTTTGCATATTCGCGGTCGGCCGAAGCATCGGGGGTGACTAGTCACATTTCGGGTGAGTATTCTACCATGGCTAGTTGTTTGCTTGTGTAGTGTAGTGGTTGCTAAGGGTTTTTGTGTACCGTGTCTCTGTAATAACTTAATGTATACACCGTGTAATATATATATACTATGCATGTACTACGTGATCAACGACGTCATAATAGAATCTCGAGCGAAAAGGAAAAGGTAAAGATAAGTCTATGTCTCAATATCTGGAATCCAGCCACTTGAGATATCAACGGTCTCACCAAACTCCAAACCTCTCTATTCCCCAACAAAGGTCTCCCAACCCAGTGGCTACCAAGAACCTTTTACTATCTAGACAGCCCATTTCCAACCGGGGACCACGGAAACAAAATATGTGACGAGTGAGACGAGTCATTAGTCTGACCATCCGCCAAACACTAGCAATCCGTGTGGGAGGAGGCCAGCCGCTCGCCTGGGTATTTCGGTGTTTCCTTGTGAACATAAGGCAAGCTTATAAGGGCCCCCTGCCGGATGGCTGAGAGTTTGCCTTGCAGATCGGTGGCGATGGGCTAAGACATTATAGGATGGGAATGAAGATATGAGATTTCCAAGATTGCGTTTGTTTCGAGAATTTCAGGTATCGGAAAAGATCAAGAAGGTTTCACAAATATGGAGTAGATATTAGGGTAAATGGCGTTTGTGTAACCGTTCAGATATCACGATGTGAGTATTATGCAGTTGATCTATTAGGTGTCTGTCTATATGTTATTACATCACGCTTACACTTCTCTAGATGTCCACGTACTTCCTAGAACATGTTCCGTCCATCTCCCAATTCTCTCAGCTTTGGAATCAGCGATACCGAGTTCCTTGAGGAAACTGGTCCAATCACTGATATCGTATAACTTTTTCTTACCAAACGTGATCTTATCTCCACTGGTCATCACACTATCGAGTTCACCGTAGGCAACATCAAACGAGATAGAGTCCTGGAACTAGTTAGTTCTGATCTTATCGTATAGAATGCAACAGTAAAACTTACACCCTCAGCCAGATCATGGCGAACGGCTGGATCTCTGGAGACCTCTGATGAGAACGAGAACCTTGGCGTCTGTCCATAAATCCAATCACGACTCTATTTCAACAACCGTGGTTAGCAACAATTCCTTTTATCCTAATTCTACTACCCAGATCTCTTACCTTTAATTCCTGAACCCCCTTCTCAATAACCTCCTCTCCCGCCTCCGCCTTTCCCACCTCCGTGACCTCCCTCCCCATACATCTCTCCAAACTCCTTCAAAATCTCACTCTCAAACTCCTCCTTGTTCACATTAACATTTCTCACCGGTGATCTCACACTTTCCACCCCTCTTGCCTCAATCCAAGTCCTCCCCGGACTCCTCAGAATCCCCGAAATCCCCTCTAGATTTGGAGACCCCACAAGACACGTTCCGTGATGCAACGATCTCAGTTTTGTCAATTTATACGCACTCCCGGATACCTTGAATGTCCCCGGATCCCCGCTTTATAAGTTCCATTCTCCATCTTTAGGAGGCCATCTGGATGATCCGGCGCAATGATGATGTCGTGTCGGCAATTCACCTGGGCAGTTGGGACACCCAACGTCACAAGAGCCCTGACGACCATATGAACATGGCGATTCCGATCAAAATTTGCCGACGGACATATTACTGAAAAGTTCACATTTCCCGAATCATGAAAAACGGAACCACCGCCACTGCGCCTGCGCAAAAGCTCAACAGCGGGATTGGGGTCCCCGGGGAACCCAACGATGGCCTTCTCTGATGTCCCATTGGCGATGCGGGAGAGTAAAGGGAGGTTGACTTCGACCCAGGGGTTCTGGTTGCGCCCGATGATGATGGAAGGGCGGTTGGTGTAGAGGAAGAGGACTGTTGATGTTGGGGAGGCTTCTTGGAGGAGGTAGTGTTCAATGGAGAGGTTGACGGTGGGGGAGTTGGAATTTGAGAGGTAGATTTGGATAGGGGAATTAAGTGGGAATGTTGATAATAGGGCTGTTGAGGCCGGAAACCGGATGAGAGTGCGGCGGAGGGTTGTTAAGGACATGTTAGATTGGGAGAGTAGTTATTATCTGATGAAGGCTATGAAATGCTGTATGAGTGATAGGGTTGCGATTAGTAATGTTCCTGCATACTCCCTGTATGATTGGCAAGTGTCATGTAACTATTATTATTTATATATGCGATATCCAGGATCATCATGAAAATCGAAGGACCCTAGTATAAAACCCTTATATCACTTACACGTGACCTCATTTCTTAATGAGGTCAGTGGTATGCTAAGCACCTGCCTTGCTTTGTTAGTCCATTGTCTGTCCACTTCTCAGCTTGAACTTAGACCTGATTGCATAAGTATCTAAAACCCATAATAAATATTATGTGATAGAAGCTTGACATTCATCCGATTTATCCGAAATATCATTCCATTGCATTATCATATACATCCTGTGAACCAGCGCTGCTCCAGAAGCTCATCTCTTGTTTAGTTCAAGCCATCAATCAGTACGCTTTCGAAGAGTTCCTCTGCCACATCCAAGGTCAGAATCTTCACATCTGCCGATACAACAAAGTTATCATCAATATCAACAATCATCATCCGACATATCGACATTTTGCAAAATTTCTATCACGTGTATTCGTGTTCTTCAGACCACTGCCTCCATGTTTTGTTTACGATCGTAAGTATCTCTTATGCTCTCCCATCGTCCACCACTAACCGTCTTCCAGCTGGCTCCCCCTTCTTTTCATTCCCACTAATGCCCCCCCTCTCTTCATCCTCATTTTCTTTCTTCTCAACTTCTTTCTCTCCCGCCCCTGCGTCTACTGCTCTTTGCTCCTCCTTATCTTGTGCCTCACATCATGCTACTGGGCCGACCATTGCTTTTTCGACTTCACGCTTAACTGGTTCGTCCCGAGACCGGTTGATGGACCGGCGGGTTGTCTGTATGGGTGTCCGGCAGTGGACGATGAAGTTGTGGATGGGATGGGGGAGTGGACAGGGCTGGGCATGGAGTGGATGAGGGGGGTTTTGGGGCAGCGGGAGTGGAAGATTGGGTTTTTGGATGTGGTGGTCAGATTGTAAAATATGTGCTTGAATGCAGACATTTATAACTTTGAGTTAGATTAGCATTGTCAACAATAGAGTATTACAGCTATTTTTATCTGTACTTGCTACATGGAAATAAAATTTCAGATCATCGGGCATTTCGTCGTTGTCGACCGGCACTGGCTCCACCGCTCCGTCTAAGCATAACATCAACTCGCTATCCCCACACAGATACCCCCAAGATTATGACTTTCGAGCACGACGGTAAACAAAAATCCACCCATTAACCAATGACCTTATCTTCATATCAATTGCATATCTCCATCAATCCCCTCGTGCCCCGCGCCCTCCCCAGACCCCTACGGTCCTGTGCCCCGGGAAATTGCCAAATTCGGACATCACTTACTCAATGCCTCTTTTTGATATTGGCTTGATAATAAGTAGAAATATGGCGTGTCGATTTTAAGTAATTAAACATGAATTGTGATGGGTTAGTGTTTGTTTGGGGAATCATGAAGGCTGGGAGGAGGCATTGAACATGAACATAAGCCGACGAGGGGTTTGGGTAGAGAGCGTATGTCATTTGTCTATTTTTCGGAGATTCTTGAATTATTAAACTCTGCCCATATTTTTTGGTTTACTGAGTTCTCATGTGATTAGGAACTACAGAATCCCATTTTCTCGGCGCGGAATTTACTAATCCTTCACTATTGTATAAATCGTGATGCGCCCGGCAGCTTCCGACCCTTTATGTCAGCATCGGAACTACGATGCCGTGATAGCCTTAAAACGGGAATTTCCAGGAGAATTATAGAGGGATTTCTTTCGATATGCGTATCTCGCATTTTCAAAAGATTATTTGGACGACATGGAAAGATCTTAGATTAATATGTTTATTTTAACGTGGGGATCGCAGACACCGCAGCTTACAGCTATAGCCAATGAGAAATTTGATATCATAGACACGCAGATTATTTTATTTATGCGTTTTAGCACGACTTGATTGAGAATGGAGAAAAGAAGCGTTTCGTCCAAGGCGTCTTGGCTGACACGGGATGAGAACTCCTGACACCCAATCTACACACTCTAGAAAATCTTCTGACTTAGTCATCGAATTATTTCACATACTGTGCTATAATCACTTTCCTCTCCATACATCAATATGCCCCTAAAAGGTCCGGCATCATCGCTCATCCGGCTTGGCCGACAGGAAATCCATCAGAGGTTGGCCACCTGTCTCACTACCCGATCGACTAGACGCCCTGGAGTCAATGCAGAGGCCAAGAGAGCGTCTAATGGGAACGGACGGCAAACATTGAGTGTGGATGAGATGGCCGAGCAAAGCGACTGGACGGGTTCTAGTTTCGGGGGGGAATGTATGGCGGGATGGTTTGGGGCAGTGCGGAGTTTGGGGTTGGGATTATTTGTGATGGAAGTAGCCGATCGATATGTCGGAGGGTTACTTAGTGGGTGGTGTAGATAGAGGCTTTGTTTACGAGGTTCAATGTGCATAGTCAACAGCAGGAACCTGCTACATCAACGATGATGGATCGTTAATTGGATGACGAAGGGAGCGAGATATTCCCTTTAGCCCGTTTCTTTGATCCAAAGCGGAATACAAGTACACGGTACAATAGCTGAGCTATCCCATATACAGCAATTGGTCACGATACCATCAGGAATCCAACCAACTTAACGTCATACCAGCCCATTCTCGCCGATAAATTCCGCACGAATTTTGCTGAATTCTATTTTAGTTTTATTTCTTATTTCAAAAATTATTATCAAGGGCAACGCGGCCTGATCGGCACATTGAGGGTTTTAATAAATATCCCCGTCTCATGTTTAGTGGACGAGAATGCTGAGGGCTTCTGTGGATTCTAGCTTCAAGGGCGGATTTGACAGATTCAGTGGGAGGAACCTATAGCGGGAGGATTGGGGAGAGAAGCACATGATACTAGAGAGAATGTGTGCGGAGACATTTGGCCGAGCGGATGAGAGTCGCGTGTGATATGTAACAATGAAGAAATACGTATACGTATTTTAATCTTCCTTGATATGTATAAGTCGAAAAGCCAATATTAAGAGTCCAAGAAAATTAAAGAACCAATCTTGAAAAATACATACACTATTACCGTGCACGTCAACAACCAAATAACCTTTAACCATCATCAATATCACTGACTCCCTCAACCAAGACCCCACCCAATTCTCCGCTCCTACACATCTCATCCTCAAACGCCCGTCGCCTCACCTAAGACCTCAGGCGCCCACGATCTGAATAAGCTTGACTATCCCATCACAATGTCTTCCTTGGCCCAATACGTCCTGAACCCATCTTGCCATGCCACGCCAGGTAGGCCGCGAATCAGCGAGCCGCAGTCAGAGTGATGCAATGGGGAGATGGGACCACGGACCAGGTGATTGCAGGGGACGGGATGAAAATAGTAGGCTGGGTAATAGGTAGACGATGGGATCATGATAGATGGTGGAGTTGTTTACATTGAAATGTATCGTGAGGGAAATGTAGAAACTAGTTGTCACTTGGAGAAGGGAGTCAACCACCATAAGGGGAAACAGGATTCTCCAGTAGACATACATTTGCATTCCAATCTAGTTTTGCAAGCCTTATGCTTCAGAGTGAGTTTGGGGCAGCGGCCACCCAGACAATAGAGTCCGACGTTCTGGGTCGACTCTTGTGGGCTTTTAAGGAAGCTAACTGTAAATCTTCGATTATTTGAAGTCTACTCTATAACAAACGAGACAACTATAAAGTATTCGATGCAATATGTATGTATATACACACTATCTCCCACACATAACCGGCTCACCACCGGCAACCCATTGATATTCCTCTGTCTCCATAGACAGCCGCCGCCTTCCCAACTAAACGAAACAAGTCTCCATCTGAAGGAACAAGTGTAGATTCCTTTCGAGACTTTTCCTGTGTAGGTAGGTCTAATGCCTTCCTAGATTATATAAAATTGTTATTTGTAGTTTGGGTGCGCTCTGGCGAGATATAGGGCCGATGAAATTAGTAGTCGCAACGAATATGTTCGTGACGGAGTCGTCATCATTATTGTTTTATGTTTTTTTATGTTTTACGGGTAGAAATTAGAGAGCAGGCATGATCATGATAAGCTCTGTTTGACACATCGACATGATGCTTATCCTAAAAGAAATACGATAAAAGTAAAAATAAAAATAAAACAAAGCCAATGGCACTAAAGATTGCCAGAGAAATAAAATTATAATGTCCATAGTATCCCAGGATCGGTCTAGCTCCTGTAAAATTCTCAGAGATTTATAGCGACACCTGCATTTTCCAGCTCCTTCCTGTCTTGCATCGCGTTGCGTTGCGTCGTCAGTCTTATGGTAAGTAGTGGTGAATGTCCCTAATGTTTGGGGGAGATAGAGGTAGAGTGGTTTTCTCACGATATGGTCAAATGTCTTCCCTTTTGGATTGTGGGAGTAGTTACTCGATGTGGGATTCAAGATTGAGTAGTCATTATTGCTATCATTATAATTGTTTTGTGTTGGACCGAGATGAGGCTTTGTAGTACTTGATCTTGAGTCCACCAAATACATAATTTGGTGATATTCCTCTTGCCGTTCGATCGAGGGTCTCTATTTTCCTGTTTCTTTTATTTTCTTCAGAGTAACTCATGCTATGATCCCATTTCATACGGAGAATCATCATTTCTCTTTTCTCTCTCAATCGGACCATCAACTACTCCAGTATTTGACTGACTCTATTGTTCCCTCTATTCCATTACACAATCGGGAACCGTAGACTTTCGTATATGAACATATTGTCTATCCAATCCCATCTTCAATGTCCATCTTTGGCTTCATCTTGGTAATTTTACCTTGTTTATCTGCTTCCCACCGTACGTTCCCACAAGAGCACGCGACCACTTGTCAATCCCAAACATTTCTCGCCAGTACTACATCAATCTCAATATCCACACTGTCACTCGACACAGCCATCCTCGATCGACTTACAAAACCACGCCTCTATTTCAATAACCCAACGCCTCCCGCATTACCCTCAATCTACTCATACACAACTCCGCCTACAGTCCACTGTCACCTCTCCCCTCTCCCAAAAGCTCTGATAGTCCCCCATCAGATTGCTACGGCCACCAACACCAACCTTGTCTTGGCACCAACGCATACGCACTCGTCCACGCACCCCATCCGCCACACCCCCCGGGCTGATTCTCCCATTAAGGTTATCTCTTTTTCTCCCTGGCGGGTCTTCCTATTTTTTTGCAAGCCAAGAACATTTCTGAACAAACAAAGCTAGCAAGCAAACTGAAGCTTAGCCTCCGTCTCTGTCGTTTATGTTGTGCAGGAAAAGCCAAAGACGTTCGCTTCCGCCGAGCAAGGTTTACAAAGATTAACTGTGGAGAATATCTGAGATACTTAAGGACATTGACCGCCGCTTCTGTCTTGTCTTTCGTTTTTGATATATCTGCTATTATCGACTAATCGGGTCAATTGATCATCGCATGCTACTACCTCTACATATTTTTGTTATACATTTATACATACCAACATACACTCTCAAACAACCAACTCACATCGACGATGCGTTTCTTCAACATCCTCGCCCTTGCTTTCATGGCCATTCCCATCTCCGCTTGGAAATACTTCCACGAGCCTGGCGGCAACCAAGAGCTCGGTCACTACGACGCCCGCTACTTCAATGAGACCGTCAGCTATGATGAACACCGTCTCGTTCTCCGCTACCTCATCCGCTCCTACCTCCAGACCTTCCGTGAGCACAATGTCGAGACCTGGATCGCCCACGGTTCTCTGCTCGGATGGTGGTGGAACGGCCAGATCATGCCCTGGGATTACGATCTGGATGTCCAAGTGTCATCGTCAACCCTCTACTGGCTTGGCAAGAACATGAATCGTACGGAACACACCTACATCTATGAGGAGGAAGGCCAGCACAAGGAGAGGAGATACTTGCTTGACATCAATCCTTTCCATGGTGAATTGCACCGCGGTAACGGACAGAACATCATCGACGCCCGCTGGATCGACATGAGCAACGGCATGTTCATTGACATCACTGGTCTTGCTGAGCGTAGTCCCGAGTTGGCGCCTGGCGTCTGGAGTTGCAGGAACAACCATCGGTACCGCACCACTGATCTATATCCCATGAGACATACCGAGTTTGAGGGTGTCCCGACCATGATTCCGTATAACTTTGAGAGAATATTGATCGATGAGTACGGTGTCAAGAGTTTGGTGACGACAGAGTGGTTGGGGCACCGGTGGTCGCCTGAGGAGAAGGAATGGTTTAGGGTGCAAGATGACGACTGATGTATTTTTAGGGTGGCCTTTTCTACTTTTTAGGGGTTTGGTTTTGTATATACTCTCTTTGCATTTCTTTTGTCTATTGGGTTCATGGGCTTGAATGGAATTCTCCACTGGATACATGGTGTTTTGGGATTTAGATATTGTTTCGATTATGGCTAGAAGTTTAATAATGATGAACATTTAACAATATTTGATAATTCTTTACATACTAGCGAATATTGTCTCGAGTGTCAGATTTGATCCCTGGACAGACTTGACTTTGTCCTTGGATAATTACACCACACTATCAATTCCTAACTGACCTACGGATCCCCTCGTGACAACACCATCATGAAACCGGGGAATCTTGGCCATTTATTTGTTTGTTTTAAAATTTCTTGGTCCCTGGCAGCATCATAATTATTATCGTCGGTAGGTATTAAGCTTTGGAGAATTTAGGCAATTTGGGGTGAAACAATGGGCAATGGTAGACATCATGAATTTGCCGTAGGGGGCCGTTATTTGATGGGGAGTTGTTTTCTCATTGAAAGTATACTGAGGAGATAACATAAACATCATTTTGTTATAGCCGATGCGGATTCGTATGTTGCCATGAACTTTCTTCTGTATCTCTAGATGCTTCAGATAAAGAAAAAGAAAAGCCAAATAACCCAGACGTTTTCTTATCCATTGTACTCCGTATCCCGTATATATCCCGCTCATCGAATCTTTCACGTCTCACTACCAGAGTCAACGCAAAATCCCACCAGTATTCCAAACAGCAGCCAACATCACCCACATCCACTAAAATACCCGAATTTATATTATCCTGGCCGCGTCATCATCATGAATAATCGACGTTGATTGCCGGACGGCAAACTGAATATAAGCCGGGCGGGATGTGGGCTCCAATGAGTTAGTGCGGAGGATTTTGATTGTGAAGAATGGCTATTTTGGGTTTCTGTTTTTTTCCTTAAGGGTATATATTTTGTCTATATCAATGGAGGCGTCATTATATAGATTCTGTTATTCACTTTCATATCATCGGATTGTCAACGGGATATCTTAGAGTGTTTCGTGAGCTTTTCAGACACATTGTCCAATCCTTTCTGGAATACCCTTTCTATTATTCCTGTTCCGCAATTTTTCAAGTCCAATATATTGATCTGGCACGGTGTCCGCTTGCGTGGCGTGTTACACAGGGACGACAGCTCGACATAATAGTTACTACTAACTATAGTCCCAACATCACCAATTAAATAGTTATCCTCTTGCAAGTTTTTCATGGAATCCATGTGGCACAAGTGTCACTCATTGATTTCGATGCTGTCCTCGACAAGTTATCGGACATATTGGAATATACAGATGAGTCTCAACATGTCACTTCGATCGATTGGTGTTTACTAACTATTTTCTAGATTCAAAGGAAGTCCAAATTGATACGCGACTTCAGAAATCTCTCAAATGATACTCATTCAATGGGAATTCTAGGGTGTGGATAACTTCGGTCTATTACTTGGTTAATGATAATGTGTTATCAGGGTCTAGTGATACTCTGTCGTTCGTAGCTACATGGCTAAGTGCAATGAGTATTGGAGGCATTCTTATAATATTGAGTTGGATGATTTCCCTTGGAGACAGTTTCGTCAATGGGCTAGGTGCAATACTTCACATGTATACTTACATATTGATATAATGGATGTCCTCTGATAGACAGACCAGATAATTTCAATATCAAAAGATATATTACCATGATTCATAGTTCATTGCGTTTGCTCTGACAATATTCACGGCTTTAATTAACTTGACATCTCCTTTGTCTGCAAATCTGCTTCAACTCAAATCTCACGATGTTGACACACCCGAGTTGACTATAAGCCCTTATTAATAAACTTCATTAAGGGTTGTTTGTTATCGTAGTCCTGACAACCCTACTAGTCACTTTGTAATCCATTCCACCCCTGCACCTGTTCATAACTATAACCGGCACTGTAAGCTCCAAGCTTTGACAAATAGGACCCACAATTCCCGACACTGCGACGGGAAACTAGTAGTAACCCATTACGTCGCGGTTGTTTGAGGCGCAAAAGGACAGCTTAGGAGAAGGCGAATGTTCTATTGATTCGGATACCACCATTTTTATCTTTACCAAGCCACACCATATCGCCGATTCATATTATTTGCGATACTCCCGTCATCAATTGGAAGCGTTGCGCCCGCAGATTCCAATTAATTGTCGACTTTCTGTTCTGTTTCAAGTCGTGCAGTTGAAGCGAGTCTTTGATTGCCTACCGACTGTCATCGGATTCCAAACCAATACCCGTATCGCGACAAGCTACGGCTAGCTACAAATTTCGACTTTTGACATCTCCTACGCTAGTCGCTTGACAGCCTAACATGTCGCTCAACCTCTTCCGTGTTGTGGCGGATCTGTCACATTTCGCGTCCATATTGATTCTCCTTCACAAGATGCGGGAACTCAAGGTTAGTCTTCCGCTCTAAACCGGCTCACGAACCGCTCATGAGTCTTGATCAATGGAATTACTAACCGCCTCCCTCTGTAGAGCTGCTCCGGTATCAGCTTCAAGTCCCAAGTCCTCTACTTCCTCGTCTACTTCACCAGATATCTCGGTACGCTCTACAACCCCGCTACTCCGCTCCGCTCCGATATCCAACTAACATCCCTGCAGACCTCTTCTGGACCAAGAGTATCTACAATTTCGTCTTCAAGTGCCTGTTCATCGGATGCCAGGGCTATATTATCTACCTCATGACCAGCGCCTACCGCCCCACCAACGATCCCAACCTTGATACTTTCCGCGTCCAATACCTACTCGGTGGTTCTCTCGCTCTCGCTATTCTCTTCCCGCACTTCTACTCGTTCTTTGAGATCATGTGGACTTTTTCAATATGGCTAGAGAGTGTTGCTATTCTACCCCAGCTGTTCATGTTGCAGCGGACTGGCGAGGCCGAGACCATCACTACTCACTACCTTTTGCCCTCGGTATCTACCGTGCTCTGTACATCCCCAATTGGGTCTGGAGATGGATGACCGAGGATGTGTCGACCTACAAGACTGATTGGATTGCGATCATTGCTGGTATCATCCAGACGGTGCTGTACAGTGATTTCTTCTGGATCTACTACACTCGTGTCCTTCAGGGAAAGAAGTTCAAGCTTCCCGTGTAAATGGGAAGTTATTGTACGGAGACACCACAACTGCAACTTTCTGTGTCAATTCTTATGTGATTGACTACCAGAAAGAGATTTGAAAATGGTAGCAGTCTTTTACCCGCTTAGCTCATCCAGAGTTGCCACAAACATTCAAGAATAATCGGTTAGTTTGCAGATGATTATTAATGGTTTTGCAACTAGAACATATGCTTATGACACAGGCGTTGAGTGATTGTGATTTCATTGGCTGGACCAATCCTGCTATTTTGCGTAGTAGGTCTGTTTCAGCTAGGTTAAACTACAAAATTGTACATCTATATATTAATGACGAAATAAGATTATTGAAAACCAGCACATCTCATTTTCTTGCATGTGAAATTGTTCCTTGAATTCATATATCTTGAATTGTACGGGGCTTGATATCTTTTAGCTCCACCTTTAATCAATTTAGCCACATTACGCCACATACAGCTCTGCTTGAGCTTCCTGCTCTAGCAGTTGCGCATCCCGCTGTTACCTGTTTTCTGGAAGCCAGGCTGAGGCCTGGCCTTGCATGTCCCAGCACTGCATCAGGTCCCCACCATAGCTCGCAGCCCATCAAGAGACTAACCGCAGCATCACTCTTGATTTTCAATTGTTCCTGTATACACGTCACGACGAATCCCACGCTCTATCTCTGCTTAGTTATCAGCAAAAACAAGTAGTTTTCTTTATTTCCTCCGCCCATTAATCGTCTGGTTATCATAAACACCGGGCTTTTGTTCTTGCGAAACACTGGGCTTGTTATTCGACTCTTTGCTTTGAAATAGCGATTCTTACAAGTCCACCAATCGGTTGAGATAGTTTTGGTACCAATTTCCTGGGAGAGTGCTCTTTTCAAAATGGCCGGCGCTTCGATTAAAGAGCAGGCACCGCGCAAGGTTGACAAGAAGTCAGAAGCCGAGTACAAGAAAATTCTAGAGACTCCCCCGACGCTGAACTCGTCCGAAAACGAAACCCGGGAATATGAGAATGCTCTAATTGGCTTGGGTGAACTATACCGTGATGCTCAGTAAGGAATTCTATGTTAGAGGGGGGCCATTGGGTGGAGGTGGTGATTTCCTGTGGCCCAATTGGATGAGGGGCGCATATGCTAACCTCAATTCACAGTCAAATCGACGCTATTGTAGAACTCATCAACGAGAGCCGGGCAGTCTTGTCTGATTTCGCCAAGGCGAAGACCACTAAGCTGGGTAAGTCTTTTACTAAACAAGCTCTTGAGATCATGATGTCAACACCAAGCTAACCCTTCGTTTCCGGCGCTCTAGTCAAGGCTCTCCTAGACCTCTTTCACGAAATCCCCAACACTACCGACCTTCAGATCAAGATCGCCAAGTCTTGTATAGAATGGGCCATGAAGCAACGCCGTAGCTTCCTTCGCCAGAGTCTCGAGACCCGTCTTGTTAGTCTGTACATGACCAAGGCCTCTTGGTATGAGGCTCTCAGACTATGCGACAGCCTCCTGCATGAGCTCAAGCGCCTCGATGACAAGCTCATGCTTGTTGAAGTCCAGCTACTTGAGTCTCGTACCCACCATGCCCTTGGCAACCTTTCCAAAGCCCGCGCCTCGCTTACCAGTGCCCGCACCAGTGCCGCGTCCGTCTACACCCCGCCGCGCATCCAGGCCGACCTCGACATGCAAAGCGGTATGCTTCACGCTGAGGATCGTGACTTCAACACTGCCTTCTCTTACTTTATTGAAGCGCTTGACGGCTACGGCCAGCAGGAGGAGACAGTGAAGGCTACGGCGGCACTGCAGTACATGCTACTTTGCAAGATCATGGTTAACAAGGTCGATGATGTCAACCAGCTTGTGGCTAGCAAACCCGCGCTGAAGTACGCCAGCTCGAACCTTGAGGCCATGAAGGCGGTTGCCCGCGCACATGCATCGAGATCATTGAGTGAGTACGAGCAGGCGCTGGTAGCGTATCGGGCGGAACTTGGCGGTGATTCCTTTGTGCGGAGTCACTTGCGCAGATTACACGATAACATGTTGGAACAGAACCTGATCAAGGTCATTGAGCCCTTCTCTCGGGTCGAGATCGATCATGTTGCCAAGATGTTGAAACTGGATACGGTGACGGTAGAGCGCAAGTTGAGTCAAATGATCTTGGACAAGGTTATTATTGGTGTGTTGGATCAGGGTGCGGGCTGCCTTATTATCTTTGACGAAACCTATGGTGATGAGACCTATGCGGCGGCGTTACAAACCATTGACAAGTTAAGCAATGTGGTTGATTTGTTGTACCAGAACCAGGCGTCCCAGTTGGAGTAGAGGGGCGTGTTGTAGGAGAGACGTAATATGGGAATTTAGTAGACATCAATACATCGTAGTAATGATTTATGATACAGTTTATTATAATATGTGGCTACTGTTCGTCCCAGTCATTTTCGCAGTGACACAAAGTAAAGCGATGCTTGGTATCTTGGTAGCACATCATGTGCGCTGACTAAGCATCCAATGTATTAGTCTGTTCAACATGACTACTATCTTGTCCCGAATAGGAAATATTGATAAGTTCACAATAATAGCCTCGATTGCGTAACAAATTTGTGATATCGAGTTGATGGTTCATTTTTTCTGATTGCAGACTACGTTTCTGTTGTTTTGATGTTATTGTGCTTCACTTAGCTCTCAAATATTTTCACTTTATCAAGTTACCCTCTCAGAACCTGCCTGCCATTTATATCAATTGCCACCATGACATACACAGGCGCCTTCCTCGGTCAGGCACACATCCCTTTCAAATGACTGCAAACTCTGCAGAAATTCTCTGCAGTTGCACTATATAAAAGAAACCAACTCAAATTCTATTCTGGGCTTGACGCACATAAAATTTTTTCCATTCGTCCCTCCTCTTTTCTTTTCTTCCCCCTCCCGGCATAGTGAGAACCACCACCATAATCAACATTATCACCACTAAAACTCCGTTAAGACCCATGAGAGGTTACGGATCTCTTTCCGACTTTCCTTCTTTGTTTGAGTCGACTGCCGTTGATTTGTAGAGACAATTTATCTCGAGAGAGCAGCTGGAGTTTTTGGAGTTCAGGTTTGTTCGCTTGTTATTGGTTTTCGTCACCTGCGTCTGCATTGTTTCAATCTCGATTCAGCTTGGGTTTGATTTCCAAGTTACGTTTATATTTACATTAATTTTAATTCGGGTCCTGTGGTAAGAACAACCCCTATAATTATAACTGTTATCCAACTTCGAGCTGATCAGTGTCAAACAGTCTTCCGAGGGACTGCCCAATTTCCGGACTCTTGCATTCGCTTCGAATTAAGTTTCCGATGACTATTGTCATTCATACTTATTAGTGAACCATCAAGCAAGATTTCATAATTTGAAGTCACTCACCATTACTATGACTCCTACTCCTGATAGAGTTTGGGCCACTCGCTCTTCCGCCCGTCGTAGCCGCCAGAGCTCTGAACTAGGTTGGAAAGAAAACTTTGGCTCAAGCCCTCTTCTTCCGACTCCCGGATCTCCCAGCCAGCGTGTTAGAAAGCGTATTTCGAAGATTAATTCCAGCTCTGCCCGCAACTCGAACATCCAACTTCCGACTCCTAGTGTCACTCCCCTGGGCCAACAGGGTAAAAATATCAAGGTTTCGTCCTATTCACCCCCCTCCAAAGATTCCAATAAACCTTCCTCGACTATTGTATCTCACGTTAGAGGAAAAGGTCTACCAACTGCATTTTTCACCTCTCCTAGACGCGAGAGACCCCAAAACTTGTTCTCTCGTAACATCCTCGATCGCTTTATATCGTATCGCAACCCTAGCTCCTCGATCGCGGAGCGTTTTTTGACTATGAAGCCCACCGACAAACTGACCCTCAATGAGAGGTTCAATCGGCACAACCTTGCGTCTATGGATGCTTTTATGCCTACGAACCAGCAGTACATGGAGAACGATATGCGCATTCGTCAGAACCTTTGTAAGTCGTCATTAGAAATGGAAATCTCCCATAGTTGATCGTTGAATACTGACATGTTTGTGCTTTTTCTAGCTACTGATAGCTTCATAGGTTTCCCGGAAATTCCTCGGGCTATGAACCATATCACTATGCTTGGTATGACTGTTGATGAGGCTTTCCTGATGGAAGACCCCGACGACCTCCCCATGATCCCAGTCAGATCTACTACTACTCCATCCTATGGCCACGATTGGCCCAACAATCCGGTCCATGTCGCTACAAAGGAGATGTTTATGGGTCGGCTTGCAGCCGCCATGAACATTGACATCACCAGCGCATCCTTCCTATTGGCAACCCGGAGACTCGGGCGCGCGAGGAAGGGAATCGTTTTGACTCTGGTCGGGTGAACAGTAACCGCAGGAACCGGACCATTTGGACTGGTACCGAGTGGAAAAATGATCTCGTCAGTAAGCTATAGTCCGCTGTATCATTTTTGTGTGAACAGTGTCTAACTATCATTATAGCCAAGCATATCACGCACTACACTCGGCAGCCTCTGGCTCCCTACAAGTATGTATTAGTATTATTTCTAACTCCTAAATTGATTTGGGCGTGGTACTGACCTGTTGTAGAATTCTCAGTGGCGCCGCTCTTCGCGACGACTTCTACTGCTCCCTTCTTGGATGGAACTACAAGTACAATATGCTTGCAGTGGGCCTTGGTCCTAACATCTACGGGTGGTCCCTCGAGAAGTCAGTTGTTCCTCTTGCCTGTTGTAATCAGGCGGATTCCGGACAGTCTTGGATCTCAGCGCTGGACTTTTCGTCCCGTCAGGGTGATTGCAACATTCTTGCGTATGCTGACTCTAAGGGTAGCCTGGCCCTCGGCAGCCTGGACGATGTCTTCGGAACTAACGAGCCGACTCTCAAGGATGCTCGCTTCCGGCAGCGGTTTGAAGCGCGTATCTCGTGCCTCAAGTTCTCACCGAAGACGATCAGGAGGAATTCGTGGAACCCTCATACTCCTGGTGCTCAGGTGAAGACGGAGACGCTCCTTGTTGGTGACGAGCGCGGGTCTGTGGCGGCGTACTCTGTGGAATGGCCTAAGGTCTTGGAGGCCGATGGGAGCTTCAATGGTGCGGTGAAGCTGCTTGTTTGGTGCTTTGTTGGGTCGGAGCAAATCTGCGGGTTGTCGTGGCACAAGGACGGCAACATGTTTGCTGTTGGAAGTAACGACAACTCTTGTACCTTGTACAGCTTGGAGGGCTTTGCTACGCGGAAGATTGGAGGCCTTGGAATCTCGCCATCTGTTTCTAACCGGATCCATCTGCTGTCCAATTTCCGGCACACAGTCGTGGAGGATGACACGCCTGATTCCATGATCTCTCATGTTGACGAAGTTACTCAGACTGAAACCCAGGTGCAGACCCGGTTTCCTCTGCACACCTGGGCTCATGGAGCGGCTGTCAAGGCAATCGCGTTTTGCCCTTGGCAGTCGAACCTTGTTGCGACGGGTGGTGGATCTTCGGACCGCACGATCCATTTCTTCAATATCCAGACGGGTCAAATGGTGGCATCTATCTATGTGGCTGCGCAGGTCACATCGCTTATCTAGGCAACTGAGCGGCGTGAAATTGTAGCCACGTTAGGCTTTGCTATCCCAGAGCATGGGAGACGTATTGTGGTGTACAGCTGGCCGGACTGCCGGGAGGTGATGGCGGTGCCTTGGGGTACTGACCACCGGGTGCTGTATGCAATTCATTGCCCATTGGTACCGGAGCGTGGAAGTGTGAACGGGACTTTCATGTCCTCAGAGGGAACCATTGTTGTAGCGGCGACGGACAGCTCGATCAAGTTCCAGGAAGTGTTTGCGACGAGGCCGAGAGGACCTTGCCAGGTGGTGACTGAGCGGGATGGGGCCCTTTCCTTGGAGAGCCAAGTAGACGTCGAGGAGGGAGGAGTATTCACCAGTTCCAGTATGCGTTAAGAGAATGGAATTTTAAGTGGAGATGAAGGGATATTCTGTGATCCTTGGTTGCCTAGTTATTTACGTCCATTATCTGTACTTGAGCGTTCTGTTTGTTGACGACATGGGTTTGTTCTTGGAGTCATGGTTACACATAAAAGTTATCAAGTAGCCTTAAGTTTTATTGTTTGCTGGTTACTGAAAATACAAAAATGGAAAACCCTAAAGGAATAATTCAATCATCATGTATTTCTATGCTTCATTTCTAGTAGTTCAAGTATTAGTATTTAATTGTCATGTAGTGTCTGTGTAAGTGAGACCCTAATATTCACAACCCTATATAGAGACAGTACGCTCTTTTGTTCCGCCAGCTGTCGCCGGTTGTCATTTGCAGATCCATGGGCGCATCCCCGCCACTCGTCGCAACTTGAGCTTGGACAACATCATGAAATCCCAATGCGACCCCATATAGCATCACCCAATCCATCCATTCAACTATTCAAACGCTCCCAAACTAGCCCACACCTATCCCATCGAACTTGCCCATCTCCAACACAAAGCCTCACTATATAGCCAACTCGATCCTTTGACCCTCACAATGGCAACGCTTAACCATCTTTATATTCTGGCCGACCACATAAAGCTGTCGTTGATCGACAGGCAGCGCGCAACGTCGGCGGTTGCATTAGGGGTGTCGGTGGATGCGTCAGGGCAGGATAGGCATATTGCACAGTCATTGGAGCAGATGGGGGATGCTATTACGGCGTTGAGGGGGATATGGAGAGGTATAAGAAATCGGGGAGGCCGAGGAGCAAGAGTATGTATAGACGATTCTGTGTACTTGCAGGTCATTGACGATTGTGTGGAGAAGACGAAATCGGAAAGAAGACGACATACTAATTAGTATATTTGATGGTTTTTAGATTAGCAGAGGAATTAGAAGAGTCGTTGCCGGGATTAAGTAAGCAGTTTGATGACTTGACGGCGCAATTCCATGGTTTTACCGCGACGCCAGCGACGTTTGTGCCGTTCAAGAGTCCATCACCGGCCCCAGTGGCCACAGGATCATCTAGTACCTCCCAAGTCCGCTTCCGCGATTCATTGCCGCCGAACCTTCTATTTGCCGACAGACCTGCATCCCCTCAATATTCCGACACTATAACCCCGAGTTGCATGACAATACGCAATTGATGGCGTACCATGATGACGTTTTGACGGAGCAGGATGACAGGTTGGACAGGCTGGGCGAGTCGATTGGACGGCAGAGAGAATTGAGTATGAGGATTGGGGAGGAGTTGGAGGCACAGGTGGATATGTTAGAGGAGACGGAGGGGTTGGTGGATAGGTCGGCGAATGGGTTGGATAGGGCGAGGAGGAATTTGAGGAGGGTGATGGAGGGCGAGGGAGAAGCGGGGGTTGTGGGATTATTGTGATATTAATTATTATTTTGCTGTTGTTGATTGTTGTTTTTAAATAGATGTAGTGTATATACCTTTGATGATAGATGAGATACTAATAGTTGGGATGGAGTTTCGGCGTTAGGTTACACACTGTGAATTTGATGATTATTTTCATCATGGTATCAAGCTTTGAGATATCAAGATTATCTGTTGAGTTCCTTCTTTACATTTTTCAATTATTTTTATTCACTTAACTCTTATTACAATTAATGCTTTTATATGAGAGCTCTTCACTTCTGTTTTTCCACGGCCATCTTTACCCCCCTTTTCTCTTCAGCATCCTTTTTTTGCACCGGAGGTGCCGGTCGCTTGTCGCCACCCAACAATGTGTCTTCGGGGCCTGTTCCTATCAGTCAGTATATACACATGGAATCGAATCACAGTGAAATCATGTTACCAGAAGAGCTAGTAGTAGCATAGTAGCCAGATGCCTTATGCGTAGTAGTCGAGATGGCACGAACAGTGGGGAGCACGTGAGCCCGAGTAACACGAAGGACTGCAGACATTGTTCAAAGTAAGCCGTGTGAAGTGTATATAAGTAGAATTCGATGTAAAAATGTCTAACAGTGGGGTTTTAGCTGTGGATTGTTTAAAATCTGTGAAGTATAAAATAAAGAATATATCTCTCCTCATTCTCCTCCCGAATCTCCCCTCTTTATACCCAACGGTCCTACCCTCCCCGAGTCTCCATTTCCATTACCATCTCCACATTTCATCATATCTCCAACGTCAATCCCTATAGACATTGACATCAAAGGCCCTCGTCCTTGTCCTTTGAGACGTCAGATGATATCTCCAACTACCGCATATGGTTTAAACGGACGGGAGAGTTGGAGGTTGGTCAAGTGATGTAGCAAAGTATTATTATCTTAAACCCTAATATCATGTTCATATCATGTGACTGATTAGAGACTCAATTAGGTGATGGGACAAGGTAAAGTATCGTGGGTCATAATTGAACAAGACGAAGGAATTCACGGAAGCCAAGTGATGAAAACGTACAAAATCAACATTTAAAGTGGCAGGCTTTTCCCGCATAAATGTACCAAATAGTATGTATATCCCTCACGACGCCATATCAATATCCAAAAACCCATCCGAACTCACTGAAAACCAACCTATTCCTAATTTCCATACAAAGACCCCAAAGCCGTAGCTGTCCATGACCGAAAAACACTAACACAACACCGACCAACTCTACCCAACGCAAGCCAGAGCAAAACCAAACCCAAGGAAACAAAGCCAGCCCAAACCCATGATTTAATTCATTCCATCAAGTGTTTCCATGAGCAGCCTATCAAGTCAAACAGTCCGCATACATACTAGACAGGCCAGATATAAATCAACAAAGAAATGTCCCTAATCAAAACAATAATTTGGTCACCGCATGTATAATACGGCGGCTGACCATCTGTGACAACGAAAAAGACAAAATAGTGTGAGGAGAAGAGAAAATCCATGAAGCTCGAAAAGTCAAAGAAACAAAAAAGCAGATTAAAGGCCACCGTGACATAAAGGGCGAAAAGGGTGTCTTAGGGCATCCATAGGACAAGCTGAGAAAAGAACAAATGGAGATAAGATGAAATGACGATGGGTTGCGCACCCATCAGTGGTGCTTGGAGATGCGAGCTGCAACAGTTGCGTCCAAATCCCAACAAACCGAAAAGAAATAAAATAAAATAAAAAGATAAAACGCTGATCATAACAAAGGGATAGATTTGTTTTTAGAGGGACGAAAGATGGGATGGATGGATATAAAATGGCATGTGAAAAATATCCCGTGCGTGCGTTGTGTTCTTGAAACCAAAATGATGAAATGATGAATGGAAAGAAACCCTCAGGAAAAGTGAGGAAATGACCAAATAAAACAGATTGAACACCGTTGAAAAGTTAACCCCATGTTGGTATATCATTCAGACAAAAAGAAAACAAGACCAAAAAGGAAAAATAAGATAAAAACAAATGAAGAAAAATAAAATAGAATGGAGCTGGGAACCGTCTGTTATAACAAAACAAAATGGTTGAAAAAGAAACAACGAATGCATGAATGGTACCAAAGCACCCAAACTACAGCTGGAGCTCAGCGAAGACAATGAAAAGACGCTTCGTCCAGGAACAGGACGTGGCTATCCATCACTGTACAAGTCCTCTCAAGTCCTCTATGTCATCGAAAGCAGAAACAGTGAAGGATAAAGACGAATTTTATGTCAAATCCAGGACCCCAAAGCTGGAGAGCTACTGAGCTTCCTGAAAGACATTACGTCACCTTTAGTCGTAACCAAATCCAGGGTGAGTCTGAAGACCCAAGTCATCATATATGACGATACTAAGAGGATGACTGATTACAAAGCCCACATGTATTCATCATGAGGAAAGCGGCCTGTGGTTCCAGGGCACTATACTGGATGACGAATAAATTTCTTACTTCGCTGTACTATAATGAGATAAATTCTGGATCAAATGTCATCCGTAGAACTTCAAGCTCCCTAAAAGGGACAATACTTGACAGCAACATCATCCGAGCATTACCTCACTACAAACAGTGTAAATAATCAAACCTCTCTGTATAGTCACATTACACAACCTCGCTCATCCACCCACTTACCACCGACGCCCCACATTGTGCATGCGTCCGGGAAAAACGGAGGGAGGAGGACTGGAGTTGTGCATGGCAGTACCAGTAACAGGGTTAATGATGGGGATAGCATTGCGGACTCTAGAAGCGGCAGGCTGGTGTAGCTTCAAGCCTGCAACCTGCGCCGATGTGAAAGCTGGAGCCAAGTAAGCAGAAGATGACGCCAAAGAAAAAGGAGTAGCGACAGTCTGAGCCATTTGGGTGGGGAAACGTTGGGGAGTTGCTGGCAAGAGAAGAACGCTCAGAGGAGCTGTGAATAGACATGAGCTGCAAAGGCGGATGTAAAGTCAGCAACTGAAGTATGATACATAGTTTGTATGTTATAGCCTACGGAAACGAAGGGTGTACCCAAGTTCATGGGGAGGGTGAAAACTTACATCGCTGTCACTAAGTAGATTAGGGCAGAACTCCATATCGTCCTCGATGTCGAAAGACCGCGTCGCCTCAAAACGGGAACGGAAGTTGAGCAGCACCATAGAGTCATTCAGGTCCTTAACCCGAGCGCTGGCAGAGCTGCCACCATTGTTCCCGTTGCGCATCTGACCCTTGGCAACAGTAGACTGAGCTAATCTTTGGCCCCGGCGGTTACGGCCGTGATGGGAGTGCTGCTGATGGGGGACAGAGGCAATAGGCTGGGGGGTGCCAGCATAGTAGCCGTACGTAGCCATTATGTGATTATGTATAGATGTGAAAAACAAGGCGCAAGCGTCAAGGGTCTGCAGTCCAAGTTTCAATATGCTGAACTACAATAACGAAAGTGCTTGTCGTTGAAGAAAAAGGAGTAGAACGTTGTGAATCGTGTGCGTAAGGTTGGTAAGAGCAAACAAAAATATTACGTTACCCAAATATTGGACACAGTAATTGTAAAGCAAATGACAAAGGCAAAAAAAGCCAAGAGTGGTAGAAAATATTTGGTGAGGCACGATAGGATGAAGTTTCGAGATTTCGGTGACGGAGACCAAAGGAAAGAGGATAAAAGAAATGGAGTATCTTTTTTCTGATGTGAACGGTCGAGGAAGGTTGGTTTTGTAGAATGAGTGCGTGGGTAATTCTAAGTATTGATACAAAGCTTGAAATTGAAATCCGCAAAACTCGTGCTAAAATGGAGAGAAAAATCCACAAAAACTCTAAGATAGGAAATCCAAAATGAGGAACGTTGCTGATGGTGCAAAAGGGATTTATGCGTGATTGATATACGTTAAGCTTGTGCGCTAATTGATATATCGCGAGGAAGTTGCAAAGTATCCAAAAAGGAAGGCGCGAATAAAAGATCAAGAAAATAGAATAACGAATCAAAAAAAAAGTAACGTCAAAAATATTGGAACCGGAAAACGGAATGTGAGAGAGCGAGAAAGAGGAAGGGAACGGGGAAAACCAGCGGCTGCACATGGGCGACACGGGCGGCTTTTTGTTCTGTGAATGCTGAATGGCTGAGTGAATCGACTGACGGACTGCTATACTCACTCGTCATTAGGATTTTAGGTGAGGGAAATGCCTGCTGGCGGACATTAGTGACTGACTGAAGGCGCAAGAAGGAAAGAGGTAAGGGGTGTTACGTCCCTAGTCCCTGTCATTATCTATGTACCAGCACCATTGACCCTAGTCCATATGTTCCGGATTTAGTATTTTTTTACTTCTACTTTGATTAAATAGACTTGTTTATTGAAATAGGCTGCTTTGAACTAGAAGTGTCTAAAGACACACAGGACAATAGGTTCTGTAGTCAGTGACTTGAGAGATGTTTCAGAGGGTCGAGATACTCTGACTCCAGTGGACCCATCCAAGCGAAGTGAGCTTTGCTTGGGCATGACCGAGAGGGAGACAGAGGCAGACGACAAAAAGCGGGAATACCAATGTAGTTTTCAAGTCGTGACTGCCAGGCGAGGTTCTGTTTGCAGCCGAGGGAGTGTGGTGATTCTGCCATTAAGAAGATGGGTGCTGCAAGAATTGAAGTGAGAAACATTTCTGAGTGATACGCCCAGTTAATGGATTAGTGAATTAATTGTGGATTATGAGTGTTGGTACAGATATCCGGGTCCATTCGAAGACTATGCTGGTAAGTAATTAATAGCAGCTCTAGAGTCAGTTTCAGTTCATTCACACTGAGTAATAAAGAACCCAATCGTTTCATGGCTCCGCAAATCAATGTATATATATTTTGGTATACTTTATTCAATCCAATCCTCTCTTTCCAACCCGAATCCTCTATCATGTATTGTTCTGCGCCAATGTGAAGCACATAAGTACACACGCGTGTAGTAACCCTTCTATTTGTACTAGTTACCACTTGCTATCATTCTCAGGTAAAACCTAAAAAAAGTTCACAGAACGTAGAGGCCCTCATGACCAATCACTAGTGTACTTTTGAAAAGTGGATGAGCAGAGTGCTTGTTAAGTCCGCAGTAGCGCCCGCCGAAGCCGCCGCTGGCAGGTCATTTCAGTAGCCACCAATCACTGTGATGGCGCTAGAAATGTTTTTTTAAAAAAACGAATGCTTTAGACTAGGAGAAGCACGGCGGCAAAAGGATAAGGTGGATAGAGCTTATCGGGGGCGGATAGTGGTGATAGTGGCAAGGTTTAGATAATGTAGGGTCAATGATAAGGATTTAGTTGGATTTGATAGGTTTAGAGGACTACTGATTGATTGATAGACTTGTTGATAGCCGTAGCATGACGAATGATCAAACTGCATCAACAGACGTGATCAAAATAGTTGATGGATTAATTAATCTGGGTCGTGCAGTGTGTGCCAGTAGTATTGATCTAAGCAATCCAGATAATGAGCATCACCAAAGTCCGTTGAGTGTCTGCATACAGCTTAACCATGTCCCATGTCAGTTATGCCCCCAGGATATAATACAGAAGCCAGAACTATACGAGGGTGCCAGTACAGGATGATAGACGACCCTGAATTGTGGGGTAGATTACTGAGGTCAGGGCGGGTTCCAGGCCTGTTATAGTGGGTATATTAGGAGAAGCATTGGGTGCCAGGTGGTGGTTATGCCAAAGAGGATGCAGGAGAGAGGTTAGAGGAGATGGGGTATAGTGTATCAGAAATGCAAGGCCAAGGAGATCCAGACGAGTCGTAGATTCTCAAGCAACTAGCTGCTCTTTATTATCGAGGAATTACAGTTGATCAAATCTGAATACAAACTCTATTGATACATTTCCCCGTTATTGGTTCCATCAATTTAATATATATATTTTAATAGACATTTTCTCGTCTCGCCAATCCAACACCGGATTCCTCCCAGCAAAATCCTATCCTCAATCACAGCCCCATTATGGGAACTACGTCTTAAGCATCTTAGCGCAAGTCCCTCCAGGTCCCTTGCTCTTTCTCCCTCAACATGCAGCCAATCCGAGGAGCTCTCGTACTAACTAGCAGCTACCAAAACGCAATCCCCGCGCACAAAACATATCCACATAATACTTTGATATGCAGGCGCCAAGTGCCGTCAACCCCGCAGGGGGTTAACAGGACGTGAAGGATTTGGTTAGTGTATTCAGCAGCTGTTTTATTGACAAACGTTCTTGGTCTCTTTTGTTGAATGATGTCAGGCGGTCTAGGAGTGGTCTCATGGGATTTAGTTGAGTTGTCTTAATGATTGGTGATTAACAGGTGCTGGCAATGTATTAGATGTCGTCTACAGTATTCTGAAGAAGCCATTATAATAGGGTTACGGTAGTGCGCATTATGGTTAACCACAAGGGATAGAAGAGAAGCATTGGGTTATTTAGGTCCATCGACATGGCCAATTCGTCAATATGTTTACAGAGAACATGTCTGTTGAAGATTACAAGCAAACCTCCCCATGCTCTTACGAATAACGCAGCCCCAGGACGATTTCTTTGTTGTCTATTTATAGAGTCATTATCATCAAAGGAAGGTGATATTCTCCTCCAGCCCCAATCTTAACAAGTAGTAGTATACGACGACTGCCCGCTACGATCATTGTGATCATCATGCTCGGCTTGAGAGGACGAGTAAGGTCAATGCAAGCTGTCTTGTATCGGGACTGACAGCTTAATTCGGAGAAGCCGAATGTGAGTTTTGAGTATGAAGAGTCAGAGAAGAAGGAAACTTTTAGGGTTGAATGGAAGAATGAAGATGATTGTCTGAGTAGTGTTAGAGAGGGTTGTAACAAATAAAGAGAGGGATGATGGGCGAATGGGCACATGTGTGCTAATTTAAAGATTGCGAGAACGTGTTGGGATGAATAAAGTTTAATTGAAAATTTAATAATTATTTGGTGGCGATTCAAGGCCGGAATAGCGCAAAAAGTAACTAATGAATCGACCACTAATCTCTCTTATCCAAAGATAGTACTCTATCCAAATCATGTCGTCCAAAAGTCCGACCAATCGCTCACTCACCTGTCGAGACCATGCGCGGTTCGAACCATAGCACAAAGCCTGTAATGCAATTTAACCACGATACTAATCTTTCTGATCCAGGCCTGGGAGATCTTTTTGGCCGAGAGAGGGCCCAGGGTTGCAGTCCAAGATTGGCTCGGATATGCACAATGTAGAATTACAGAACGGGAGGCAATCAAAGACATGCATAAGAGAAGAGGGTTGGGCTGACGAAATAAAGACGATGTGAACCATATTGGGCGAATTTGATGATTTGAAGATTTCCCAGCTTCACTCACTGCCAGTTGGCCGTGAGGCTCTGTTGGTGGGTTTGTAGCTACTACTGATAAGGCACACTCATAGGGAATCACACTCGCGATGTGAACTCAGCTTCACGACCATTACATTGATCACTCATCAGCATCAAGCTTGTGACACAAAAAGGGAATACAAGCCTTTGAGATATCTCAATATGTTAATGTTTCAATCACAAATCTATAAACATCTTTCTGCGCAGAATGAAATCTCCTACAGAGCCCCAAAATGCTTCGTTCACTGTCTGCATTCCTTATCACCACAATCACCACTACCACCGTTCTACATCACCGCTTGTGATGGCTAATTCCAATTAGCACGCTTCAATAATGCCACTCAAGTACACAGAGATGACGACGGCCCTTTACAAAGACAAATCTGTATACTAAAATCCATAGTTCCCAATCCCATTCCTGTTCTAGGCCAAACTGTGCCAGCCCACGACCCGGCTGGTGCCTTTGCGTATTTCCACATTAAACCTCAGTGTTTAACTGACGGCGAGAAAACAGAAACATGCACACGATTTCGTGGCTGGACTAACCGAGTGGGCTGAGGATGAATGGACTAATTGAAGAGAGATAGACAGACACTCGAAGTTACTGAGTCCAGAAACAATGGACAGATACATTTGGAGAATCACCTAGCCAATGGTCAATGACGTCGAGGGAGAGAGGCAGACCAGTAGACGGAAAGACATATTGGAACCAGGGATAGCAACACATAATTCTATTTCTAGGAGATCCAAACATTCTATCATGTCTTGGGGATGCGTGATGGAGGTTCATTGCAAACGGGGACGACGAGTGTTTGGGTGGATGCTTGCGGTCTGCATGGGCTGAAGGGCGCGTGTCTATTGATAGAATGTGTATATTGTCGAATACTGGTAATGTTTATTGTTGTGTGATTGAATGTGTCTAGTGCGTGTAGATACGTCAACGAGACTTGTCAAGACCTTCTTTTTATCATTCCCTGAGTACTACACACGAAAGTCGAGACATGATCTTACTGTCAATGCAATAGATCGAACCATACTCTATCGTTGACCAAGTGTCGTGCTGCGACCATCGTGAAGATCGTTAACGTGATGGGCCGATATTGGTTTTCAAACCTGGAAATAATTATAACTGTCTCTTTCTTGAATAAAGCCTAAGCATCAGTGTCTGCATATCTGACTTCCCAAACCACAACCGAATTATCTCCTCGGTCTCACCCTCCTCACCAACCCCATGGTCCCTTGGAATTCTTCAAGCCTTCACGTTTCCTGTTGTACAATATTGTTCTAGCCTCTGGTTGCTTTCACTCTATTGCGTCCGACTCTGGGCCACCGCTCAGACATTCAAAATTGGAGGAATACACACAGTTACATCCCCGTTCCAGCGCCCATGTTTCATCGTGTCTAGGCGTAGAGACATAATGTCGTAGTGGTAGTAGTATCAATGTTTACACGCCATATGTAAGCCATGAATAGATACCGGGAATCTTGGTACCCAGTCCTAGTGAACATCTGCCAAAGTGACTTCGCCTGAAATTCACAATCAAGAAATCGAAACCCTCCTATAATATTACTCACGTCATTGTCCAATCCATGTCGGCCGAGCTTGACGGGACGGATGTTCCGCGGCTACATCACTCAATCAAGCCGTGAGAAAATACCACGGAAAAAGGGCAATCATCAACACTTTTGGCGTTCCTTCTGCGTTAGATTGTATGCAGCTAAAGAGGCTCACAGATCGGGTATGTACATTTAATGTGGGGGCAAGTATGGTGATTGGTTGGCGGGATATCGGGGGAAGAGTAAGGAACGAGGAGATATGGGAGGTGGTGGGTGAGGTAGGGACAGACTTGATGATGGACGGTGTAGTAAGATGTGTGCAGTTTTTGGGTCAAAGCTGGGGGTCAGCTGGGAGAAATTGAACAAACTTGAACATAGAGTAAATTATGAATCAGGTTGACTGTGTTTGATGTGATTGAGAAAATGTATTTCGAGATATTTGTTCAAATACTGTCTCATTTTCCAACTTGTAGAACTCCATGCTATGGGATTATCTGGTCATGTCATTGAAGGTAAATGAAATTTAAGAAGGCAATCAGAAAGGCAATATATGTATCTGATTATACCATAATGACAAGACAAATTACAATCTGATCTTAACTTCTAGACTGCCAAATGTGGTCTTCCCACATCCAATATATGTTGACAATCATTGATATCCTCGCCTAACCAGGAACACTGATATCCCCCTACCTTAGCCAAGCCCAATCTTCAACTCAATCCGTCTTCACCACAGTTCACGAACTCTCCCAGCCTAATCTAAGTGGCTTTACCCCATGATCACACAGCCCGGAAATACGCCATTGTAACCCTCACCCACCATCAGATCATGATTCCTTGCTTCCTCTTTCTTTCTCTTCGCTTTCTCCTGTTTCTTTTTCCTACTGTTAGTCATCCCCTCTTCCTCGTCTATTTTGAATCTGATTGGATGGTCGAGCTGCAGAGATACTGCATGTGCATATGCATCCACACCACGCCATCCTTCCCAAGGAAATTCATTGGGACTTTGTGGTCACGAGCGAGGTGTAATCTTGGCTCGATGAGGGAATGATAGGGAGACATTCAAGATATCGCATCGCAACGTCACATCAGATGGCTTGACATAGAATCTTCCAACTTTCTCTGATGGAACCATGGACCCGCAACCCCCATAATCATCATCAGCCCCGCCGAACCCTTCACCTTTATGCAAGTACTTAAAAAGGACTCTACCTTTTCACAACAATGATCGCCATCATTATCAACATCCCGCCCGGTCCCGGTCCGTGTCCTGCATCCCGCTCACCGCCTTTACACAGGGCACCTTCATTGGGCAATTGCTAGAATGCGTGCCTGCCCAACGACATCTTAATCTCAAAACGATACCTGCCAAAAGAAGCCTGAGTAGATATCACTATTAGAAGTAATATGGAGCACTCCGCAAAAATACATGTATGTATGTAGATAGTATGATCTCGACGAGAGATGAGAGAAAAGAGTGGACATAGCCCTCGGCATCTGCATATCGGGATCTCCGCGGTGAGCGGAATGAGGGTGGGTATGATCAAGACTTAAATGGACAGGTCCAGGTATAGAAACGGTAGATATTTGTGCATACAGTCGACTGTATGTATATATCATTGTTTGCACTTAGTGATTAGTGTTTCTGCCGGTGAGGGTCCATCTCATACATATACGGTCCATGTTTGTTGTATCCATCCCATAGTCATCCGACCCGACTCAGGTTACGTAAGACGGATTGTTTAGGATGTAGAAGGCTTAGATATAGGTGTATATTATTGGGTAGGTGAAACTGTATATGGGGAATTAGGCTGGATGAATCTTGGGTTGGAACTGGAGGTTTGGCGTTAATGATGGTGACCGGTTATGTATATCATAAGGTCGACTTGATAGATCGCATTTGGGTAGATAGCGGCTACATATATAGTGATATTGATATCTCAAGGAACGATGTATTAGGCTTGCCGAACAGATATAATGTAGAGTTAATGTAGGTACAGATGTCCATCCGCCAGTCTAATCATCTGATATCAATCAGGAGAATTCACCGGTTCTTCTATCACGATCGAATGAAACCTAAGGGATAAGAATAATATGGGTTTGTCAAGAACACGAGATATTGTTAATGCTTTTCGGAGCTCTAAGACATGGCCAAATTTCCCTTTGGACAGAGAGTCCTGGCACCCAATATGGGAAGGTTCCTTACATAGACCGGAACTTCGTTATTGGAAGTTGTCAGTTGCCTATCTAGCGATAAAACTAAAGCTATAGTATCCACAATCTGTAACAAAAGTCTATATTATATCGGACCATAGCAACGTCGCCATCTCGTCATGGTAGCTAGCCATCCCCAGATATGAGACCGCCAGACCTGATAGGTGAGGGTATTGAGTGGCTCTGGGTCTCACGCGGTGATAAAGTGACCGTTACCGTTGGATATGTGCCAAGGGAAGATATGTTTTCCAGAATAAAAAGAATCATCGCATGTGGGGACTGGGGATACTAGGAGGAAGAGAAGGCTACACGAGGAAGGAGGAACTACGTTATACAAATAATCAGGGTTATAAGTTAGGGTCTCTTAGTTATTTAAACTTTCGCATATTTTTTGTGACTTGAGTAAGACACGAGGAACATTTGATAGCAGGATTAATTTGATGGAGTAGAGATGTCCATCCAAACTTATATCAGATAATACTTTCTATTTCTTGTTTTTGCCTCCACCCGCCTCAATCTTCCACAATTCGTCAACGCATAAACATGAGGCTGGCCCCGCTTCATCCCAAAGATCCTCAGCTAACCAAATACTTTAACCCTTGGAATCCCAGCCGCTTCTGAAGCCAAAGACTGGCCTCGACTTGGTGATTGCTATTAGGTTGTTTTGATTTCTGCCAAGTCAGTAGCAAGGATGGAGCCTGAGAGTAACAGACGCGGTGAGCAGGAAATGATGGCATTGGCCGATGTGTAGGGAGGATGGATAAACAAAAAAGATGATAGGAGAAGGGCAAAGAAAGAGTATGAAGTCACAAAATGTGGTTATTTGAAGTGGGAGATATGACTTGGCGATTCAAATCGAGACATAAAGTGTGGGCATCTATGAAATATTCTTAGCAACTCCTAGTTTCGAGTTATTATCCTAGTTCACAATAAGCTCCCTTCCACTATATTGAGCTACTGTCGACTTTGGTACATTACGATGGTCACATGATAAAACCTCGGAGCTTAGCTCTTCCTTAAATCTAAAGTCATCTATAGTTCCTGCCTATAGCATTAAGTCTATGTGCCACCACCTTCCACAGACATCACTTGCCATTCCATACAATTTTTCCTTGCATTTTTTTCGGAGTCCTTGCCCCCTGCTGTTTAGCATGCAGCTGCTGCTGAGAAAACTTTCAGAGTACAATCGAAGTAATGCATCATCGTAGCAGATCATCACCACAAATTAAATTGCACAACAACCTGTCCCTCTCTTTTGCTAACCATTGCATCTTCACTTCTCCCTACCAAGTCACGCCACCAGTTGCAGACATTCACTCATTGTCCACCTCTCACATCTGCCAACTCAGTGAATCCCATTGTCGAGCTACCTGGACCTTCCCCTGCTAGCTCCTCATCTACCTCAGTCTGTACCTCTCAAGCACACTCTTTGCTCCCGCCACAACTATTTAGTACCTAACGGACAGTTCTCTGAGTTCTGCTCTTGTTTGTACTTGCCCAATTGGATAGACTCGTGATCGTATATCGGGTCCTATTTGATGTCTGTCCTTCCACTTTCCCATTGCTGAGTTCGCTTGCTAGTTGTCACGCAGAGTGTAGCTTGATCCCAAAGACAACCGTGATCTCCGGTTCTATTCCGACCCATTCTACCCCCCACTCCGGACCCATCCGTATCTATATACTTACCCAATCGACGACCACCCTGGACCATTACCGCCAAAATGCCACTCCCTATCTTCCCCGCCAGCCTCAAGTCCCTCCAACTCCCCGCCGCAATCACTGCTGCCACCTTGACCGCCTACCTCTACGCTCGTCCTGCTCTCACCCTAATGCCCTCTCCCTCAATCCCCGCCCCTTACAAAGCGCCTGCGCGCCCTCTTGACCTGTCAGTTACCGATAAGGCTGCTCACGCATACCCTGCCGATATTCTGCCCGGTGGTCGCATTATTGCGACGCCGTATGGTGATATTAATGTTTATGAATTTGGCCCGGAAACTGGGGAGAAGGTTTTGCTGATTCACAGTATCGGTACGCCATCATTGGCATTACAGGACTTGGCTGAGGGTCTCGTTAACAATGGGTGCCGTGTGATGATTTTTGGTAAGTGTTATACCTGACACTTAGGAGTTTGAGATCAGATTCAAAGTAGGACACGGAATGATAAAAATATACACTAACGGCATATCTTCATTACTTACAGACCTCTTCGGCCGTGGCTACTCTGATGCCCCCTCAGACCTTCCCTATGATGCCCGTCTCTACATTTCACAAATCCTTTTGGTCCTTGCCTCGTCCGACCTTGCTTGGACTGCCCCCGAAGCCTTTCACCTCGCCGGGTACTCTCTTGGCGGTGCCATTGCGGCTTCCTTCGCCCGCTACTACCCCAAACTCCTCAAGTCCCTGGTTCTCTTGACCCCCGGTGGTCTTGTGCGTCCTGCGCACTTTGGTTTTGCCGAGCGTGTGTTGCTAGCGGAGGGTATGTTGCCCGAGGGGTTCGTGAGATGGTTGATGCGCAAGGTGTTGACGCCGTGGGATCATGCGGCGGGGAGTTTGCAAGAGCGGGCGATGTTGGCCCAGGAGGCGACGACAGATTTCGACAGAGTTGTTTTGTCACCAGGAACGAGCAAGAAGAGACAAGTGGGAGACACTATCTGGCAGCAATTGAGGGAACATGCTGGATTTATTCCGGCATATCTAGGGACTTTGAGGAGGGCACCGGTGTGCGATCAGGGCAAGGATGGTGGCTCCTGGAGAGGGCTGAGTGAGGTGCTGAAGAGGAGAAGAGAGGATGCGGAGGTGAAGGGGTTGAAAAGTGGTAAGATTCTGCTGGTGTTGGCTGAGGATGACAACATGATTGACAAGAAGGAGATCTTGGAAGATGCTGAAGAGGTCCTGGGCAAGGAAGCTTTTGACACGATTGTGCTGGAGGGGATCATGAGATTGCTATTACTAAGGGAAGGAAATCGCTGACAAGATGGCGGCCTACTTTGGCACTCTGGATTACTAGGTGGGGACAGAGTGCGGAGAGAGTTTAAGGATACTTAAGGAAATATGAAGATATCACGATGAAGGAGTACAAGGGAAGGCTGATATAAAATGGGAGGTGATGAGAGTAGTTGTCTAGTTCCAAGGGGACTCAGGATATCGTTGATATTATGAAAGAACCTTGTGATTGTAAAATATTCCATGATATCTAGTTCTTTAGTCGAAGACGCAACGACTAGGATCATGAGTCCATTTTGGATTATATTTGTCTTTATATAGTAATGAAAATCTCAACATAATGTCAACATTCATTAAGTATTCTACGAAAAGTACCACAACTGTTGATGAAAGTCCATGCTGGATAACACAGACCAGAAACCAAACTCCAGAATGCCGTATCTACTATGAGCCCATTACTTGTCAAGTCCCTTCGCCTTGATGAACCGATTGATCTGCTCCTTCGTAATCTTATCATTATACTGCTCTTGCATCTCGTAGAAATAAACCATTTCCTGCGTGCAATCTACAATCGCCGCAATATCCACATTACTCTCTGCCAACCAAATCGTATACTGCTGTACCCTCGTGAATCGCATGTTCTTCTTCGGAGGCCCAGCTTCTGTGGAGCCTTGCGTTGCTTGTGAAATAGTCGCTTGAGCATTTGCTATCATCGCCAAGTTAACTGGCGGCTGCGGTGCATGGCTTGCAGACGGAAGCGGGCGTAGCACAAGGGAAAGCATGATAGCCGTGAGTGCGATTATATGGGGGTCTGCGAGCAATGGGAGATCTGTCATAAACGAATCATTGACCAGAGACCATGCCAACGTCACATCTTCTTGTGTCAGGGTTAGGTCTGTTTGTAGGGCTTGTAGTGTCCGATACGGCTGATGGACAATGAGCTGGCTTTGCATTTCTGAAATGAGTGCAAATTCGCATTCGCCGAGACGTCCAGTGTCAATAGTGACAACATCGGCCCAGAGATTCTTGGCTTCGGAGACAATGAACCGGATATGTTGGGGACATTCTTCAACTTTACAGGCGAGGTAGACAGAGGCGGCGATGACGAGATACGGGTTTGTGTGACGGATTTCAACGCGGGTGTAGTAGCGCTTGACATAAACTTGGGCTGTTGCTATCGCCTGTTGACGGATTTGCAGGCGCCTTGAGAGACGGTTGATCACTAAGAGGAGTTAGGGATCTCTTGGGAGCAAGATGAAAAGAATGAGAGCTTACAGGTATGGAAATATAGATAGAGGTAACGTTGTGGTTGTAGAGGATACATCTGGATGATATCGGCATTCTGCTCTTCAAGTGCGGCACGGGTGGAGGCTAACTGGTCCTTTGTGAGGTGCCAGTTTCGCCGGTGAGTTGAGTCCCAATAATTGGCCGACATCGTGATATCGAAATAAACAATATAAGCCAAAGTAATGCACCGCGGTATTATTCCTGATAGATGTAAGTTCACGCTCAAGATATCACGATATAGAAATTGCGCAATTCATGAGAAAAAGCTAATAGGGATACCATGTTACCTCAGGACCTGGATTAATATGAAAAACTCGAAATCAGTCTTCCATTCAGCATCTCATCGTAAAGTGGTGTTGTCACTGTTGCGCTCAGTTTTGACTACTAACAACAAGGCTGCGTGCGAATCGCCAACTACCCTGACGTCGCACAAAGTCAGTGGCCACTTTAACTGTAAACGCCGCAGGTGTGGCGCCAGCCACGATATAATAGGAAATTGTGGCTCGATCTGGAGAGGGATCGAGCTACAATGCATTACGCATAGAGGCGGCTTTGATGGTCATCTGAAGTTTCCATGTGTCAAGAGATAGTCACGAAATGATCCCAGTTTGAATCAATATTCTTGGCGGATATGAGTTGGCTTTCTTTTGGATGTAAATGTTGAACGCAGAGCTCATGAGTCCGAAGTCATGGGGGTCTTTGGGGCTCTGGTCAATCAGAGGGGATCGAACCCCAATCGGGGGACTTTTTAATGGATCCATGGTCTGCATCATCAGGGGTGAACGGCGAGACATCACGAACGCATGTGTGTATGCAAAAGTCATGTGAAAGATAGGATGCGAGGCGGTTGAAGATACTTGGAAGAGTCTGATCATCGGCATGCCAATGAAAGCATATTTCGTCTCCGTAGGCAAAAAAAACCTTAAAAGAACTCACAAGAGGTCATCCTCAACTAGAGGTATTAGTAGCTCAGCGAATCTTCCTCTTTCTGGTGTCGTCATTGTTCCTGAGTTTTCTGAAGCTTGACTGTAAGGACTCCAATGTCCCTAAAGTATTGAGCCACTAGAACGAATGCGATTCGATGTAAGAACCCGGACCAAAAAGGAGTATTTAGCAGAAAAAATGTCTTTACAAAACTTCCAAAGCTCTTATCTCATGTTCATCGAAATAACCACTATGATATCTCCTTCGTTGGGAATCCAGCGTCACTCAATCGCCAAACGTTAAAGCCCCAATCATCTGCATCGCCAGACACCAATCAACCACTGCTACTACTTCACGCCTATCACCTACGCAAATCAATTCCCTGTACTCAAACCCAATTCAAGATAGGATTCTACCGACTTCCCGTTTTGCGCCGAATCTCGAATTTGATGGAATATTTTGGGAATCATTATTCAATTCACTTAATTTTAAACTGTCGCCAATCATCTAGTCTTTTGTCACTATCCGAGTGTACAGCTAGAGTCAATCCATGGGCTCCTGAGACTTGTCTGTGTTTTGCTTCAAGTTGGCGAATCACCAAACAAATGATCGACATTGTCATTACAACAGATTTACACATGCATCGCTACTAGAGATTTGAATCTTTATCATCGGAAGTAAATTCTAACGCTTAAGAGAAGAATTGTTCTATTTTTTTACAAAGTAAAAACCTATCCACGTTTTTCTACTGGCGCTTCCGCCTCTTCTTTCCTTGTCTCGCTCCTCCTCAATCTGAAATCTAGAGACGAAAAGAGACTCACTCAATTAACCAGCGACCAATTGCCCACCCATCACCACTAGATACTACCAATACCGACCCCTTCGTCCGCTTGACAGGTACCAATTATAGCTTCCTGACATCCCGACAATATAATTGCTCCCGAATACCATATAACGACCTCAAGAGTCCCCTCGTTGACTAACGACCGATATTTCGAGACGAACACCGCGCTTACCTGCAGGTGGTGACGCTGTTTTTGGACAGAGACCGCTGAAGATCTGACGTTCCGATACATACTGTGGATACCCGTGGCCTAGAGTCCGTAGCTGCCAAAGAACAAGTGGCTGCTTTCCTTAGAGTACAAAGTTCGTGAGATTTAGGGGACGAGAGGAGACATTCGATGTTCAGTGCTGAGGCAGAGTCTTTCTGGAATTCTTAGAGGCCCTTGGCTGTGAATATAGTCATGGCAGCTTCTGGGGTTTCACAGGATCCGCAATCGCATGAGTATCAGCTCGATGCGCGGACGAAGCAGTTGTGGGCGCGGTTAGATGATCGGGGAGCAGGAGAGTTGGATCTGAGAGGATTGCAAAGAGGCTTGGAGAGAATCAATCATCGTAAGTCCTAGGAAGAAAGATCACAGAAGCACGGAGGATGTACTAACTCTATTTAAAGCTATGAAAAACGCTGATTCTCTGTTGAAACAGATAATACACGAAGCTGACTCTAACAGGGATGGCAAAATCCAGTTTGCGGGTAAGTTCGACTAGTGGCTGAAGAACATTGACTATGGCAAAGCTGGTAATGCGCCTTGCTATCTCCTGATTGGTATGCTAACCACCTTTCTTACGCCTAGAATTTGAGAAACTCGTCCGGCAAACTGAAGCCCAGCTCTGGAACCTCTTTCAGTCCTTCGACACCGATCACAATGGGCGCGTTGGGAAGACACAACTACATCAGGCATTTCGGGAAGCCAAGATCTTGATACCTGAAGATCGTTTCCACGATTTCTTCGACCACGTCGATAGCAATGGCGATGGGTTTATCAGCTACCACGAATGGAGGTAAGAATGAGCATGACTATCAAACAATCACAATTTTCGAGAGAAGAGTGCCCGCTATTGTCATGCATGTGCCAAAACTGGCATGTGATACTGCAGTCACTGCATATCATGACACCACGAGACCCTCTGAACCCTAAGGTGCCCGACAAATGCTAATGCTATTCCTTTGACGTTATATAGAGACTATCTAATCTTCATGCCGCCCACTGACGCTGCGAACGCCTCATTACAGGACGTGCTGTCTTTCTGGTCTTCTATAGTGACGCTGAATGCGGAGGGTGATTCGCTCGTTAGTGATGAGACGCTTCACCTCACCTCGCAGAGCGGCTCCCTTCTCCACATGCTCTTTGGATCGATTGTGCGCATAGCTGCACCGGGAGATGCCGAGAAGATCCAAAAGCCCCAGCAACAGGAGCAACAATCGGAGGACTCTACCAAGCCAGCTGAAGATATCAAGACGATCGCTGTAGCGACATCAAAATCAAAACCAGACGTGGCTACTTCGACATTGGGACGAAAACGAGAGTTTTCTTTGGAAGAGAACTCGGCGATGGCTGCTGCAGCACAAAAAATGGTGACTGTTGAGGGTGTCACGGAAGCCGTAGAGGACGGGTTCATGGATGAGATGTTGCCGGATTTACATGGCGATTACGACCATATTGACGATGATGAGGAGGTACACAATAGACAGACACTGAAGAGCAAACTCGTAGCATTTGTTCCGGATACGGGATACTTCCTCGCGGGTGCAATCGCGGGTGGTGTCTCGAGAACAGCAACGGCTCCGTTAGATAGGCTCAAGGTGTATCTTTTGGTTAATACGACAGTGATGACTGGGGCAGACTCAGTCATGGGGGCGATTAGGATAGGGAAGCCATTCAAGGCGATTGAGAATTCTATGATTCCAATCCGGCAGGCGATATATGATATCTGGTTGCAAGGCGGTATGCGGAGCTTCTTTGCTGGGAACGGACTGAATGTGCTCAAGATTATGCCGGAGACAGCAATCAAGGTAAACATGGTTTAGGGAGGTTTGGAGCACCATGGTGAGGTCTGAGACTAACTGTAGACATATAGTTCGGCACATATGAAGCAGCGAAGAGAGCGATGGCGAGCTTTGAGGGACACGATGACACCAAGAATTTGTCAACAACATCAAGGTTTTTGGTTGGTGGCATGGCTGGAATAGTAGCTCAGTTTTGTGTCTATCCTCTGGATACCCTCAAGTTCCGGTAAGTTTCTCACTGCACTTTCACCCCAAAGTTGCACAATCGATACTAACTTATATAGTCTTCAGTGCGAAACGGTTAAAGGCGGTCTCACTGGTAACGCCCTCCTCTTGGCCACAGCCAAACGCATGTACCAAACCGGCGGTATCCGCTCCGCCTACCGTGGCGTCACCATGGGTCTCATCGGCATGTTCCCCTACTCTGCCATCGACATGTCAACCTTCGAATTCCTCAAAACCCAGTACAAAGCCTATAAATCCCGGCGCACTGGAATTCCAGCTGCTGACATCGACCCGGGGAACATTGTCACCGGCATGATTGGCGCGTCGTCTGGAGCTTTTGGCGCCACGGTTGTCTACCCATTGAACGTACTGCGTACCAGACTGCAGACACAGGGTACGCACATGCATAAGACGACATACACGGGTATCTGGGACGTTGCGGCAAAGACATTGCAGGGCGAGGGAGTGCGGGGTTTATACAAGGGGTTGACGCCGAATCTACTAAAGGTGGCGCCGGCGTTGAGTATCACGTGGGTTGTATATGAGAATTCAAAGAGGCTGTTGAGGCTGGAGTAAAGAGTTGTGATTGTGGTTAGGGTTTGGGTTTCATATCATTTTGGGAGCTGGTGTTTTTGGATTTACTTTTGGGTTAGGTGGTGGGTGGTATTGGCCAATAGTTGTCATTGTTCGCATAATTTGGGTTATCTTTTTCGTATTTATAGAGAGATGGCAAACGGGGTCTATGTGTCGTCCTGTGAAAGGATTGAATAGTCACCTGTGAATCTCATAGTATTTTATTTGTTGATATAAAGAATGTTATTGATTTATGTGGCTGAATCACTAAAAAGAATGATCTGAGGCGGACTTGAACCGCTGACCTTTGTGCCTAACTAGCTTGATCGCAGGCGATAAGTATATATCATTAGTGCTCTAAATGTAGGAAGAAATAGAACTAGGGAGTTGTGAATTCCTACGAGACATAGCTATATATCATGACTGTATCTAGGGTAACCAACCCTTGATTAGTCATCAAGAATAACTAAAAAGCGATGTGGCGGGATACCCTAATCGAGGGTGTCCTACTGATGGTGGTTATTGGTGGAGAGAGATCATGATTGAAACTGGAGGAAGGAGACTCATACGTTATGGAGGTTGAGGAAGGTGTTTATAATTGGGTGTATTAGATAGATTGTGACCTAGAATATATCTGTGATTTTTTTGCTTCATCACTAGCTCATTCATCATCCAACTAGTACATTGCAACTCAAACCTAATGATGTAAGATTTCATCTAGCCTTATGTGTTTTCATTTAGCTCTATAGACATAAGAATACTAATCCACAGTCAGTGAACCTCACTACATCGGCATTGACGTCGGCACTGGCAGTGCTCGCGCCTGTCTCATCAACTCCTCTGGCAAGATCATTTCTCTTACTACCAATCCCATCGCCCTATGGCAACCCCACCCTTCCTGGTATGAGCAATCGACCACTGACATTTGGCGCGCCATTTGCCACTGTGTCCGCAACGTTCTTGATCAATCTAATATCCCTGGGTTCGCCATCAAAGGCCTAGGTTTTGATGCGACGTGTTCGTTGGCTGTCTTTACGCATGACTCGGGGGAGAGTGTGGGGGTTTCTGGGGAATTCGCAGTGGGTGGGGATCAGAATGTCGTGTTATGGTTGGACCATCGGCCGGAGAAGGAAACAAAGGAAATCAATGCGACGGGCCATCCGTTGTTAAAGTATGTCGGGGGGCGCATGAGCGTTGAGATGGAGATCCCGAAAGTTTTATGGCTCAAGAGGAACATGCCCAAGGAAATCTTTGATCGTTGCAAGTTCTTTGACTTGGCTGATGCCTTGACGTACATGGCGACGGGTCTGGAGACGAGGAGTTTCTGCAGTGCAGTTTGCAAACAGGGGTACGTCCCGGTGGGTGTGGACGGGAGTGTCAAGGGATGGCAGGATGATTTTTACAAGACGATCGGACTTGAAGATCTAATTAAAGATGACTTCCTGCGGATTGGTGGCGTACACGGGACCAACGGGACCTTTATGAGTGCCGGTGAGTTTGTTGGCCGATTGAGCGCCAAGGCTGCCGAGGAACTGGGACTCCCCGAGGGGATTGCGGTTGGCAGTGGAGTTATCGATGCCTACGCTGGGTGGATTGGGACGGTCGGGGCTTCTTTAGCGGATCACGAAGTTAGAGGGGAAGGTGCAGGCGACATCGGTGATGTCAGCTCGGCTTTCACACGACTGGCAGCTGTGGCAGGGACGTCAACTTGTCATCTAGCCATGTCCAAAGACCCTGTGTTTGTCGATGGGGTGTGGGGTCCGTATCGTGATGTGTTGATTCCCGGGTACTGGATGGCGGAAGGTGGGCAATCTGCAACAGGCGAGTTGATCAAGCACGTGATTGAGAAGCACCCTGCGTATAGCGAGGTCCAAAAAATTCTCGAGGGTCAGTCCATCTACGATTGTCTCAATGGGCTCTTGGAACATATGGCAGATGGCGAGGGGGCTCCCTCAGTCGCGTATATGGCGAGGCACCTCTTCTTCTACGGAGACTTGTGGGGCAATCGGTCACCTGTTGCCGATGCCGAGATGCGGGGAGCACTAGTAGGCATGGGTAACTCGACGGGCATAAAGGATCTCGCTTTGTTGTATTTTGCAACTCTGGAATTCATCGCGATGCAAACGCGGCAGATCATCTCGGCAATGAATAAATCTGGCCACAAGATTTCAAGCATCTTCATGTCGGGCAGTCAGTGTCAGAACCCGATGCTCATGTCGCTGCTTGCCACGATTTGCAATGTACCCGTGGTTATTCCCGAGTATGTCAATGCAGCGGTCGTCCACGGCGCTGCGATGTTGGGAGCTAAGGCGGCAAGTGCTGGTGAGGATGGGGTTACGGAGCCATTGTGGGAGATCATGAAGAGGATGAGCCGACCGGGGAGGGTTGTGAAGCCGGATGACGATGAAGGACAGAAACTCCTGTTTGATGCCAAATACGGAGTGTTTTTAGATATGGTAGCTAGACAGCAAATGTACCGGAAGCAAGTGGATGCGGCTGTTGATCTGTGGTTGGAGGAGTACGGCAAGTGAGAGATGGGCTAGGTAGAGTTAATATAGCGCGTGGATATTTCCTTTCAAAATAATTTTAGCTCAGTTTATAATTATTCTCCAGAAACTAAACAACCCCTACTAATGCACCAATTCAACCCTATTAATTTGGCGTGTCTGTGCTGCGCGTCTGCTAATTGAAGGAAGGTATTCAACGTAGCAATCAGCTCTTGGAAAACAGGAGCAGCTAGTAAAGCAGCGGTCACACCAAAAAAAAAGCTTCAATTAGCTTCACATTTACGGACAAGCGTTCAATTTGGCAAGTTTAAGTCGCTGTCTTTGGGAGTTTTGTGTTTTTATGGTATTTATCACTGATCAAGATAATTCTATTTTCATCGTTCTTTTATTCAATTGTCGCTCGTTAATACGCGAGTCTTGTCTCTTTGACGCTTTCTTCTGCTGCAACTCAGAGATAATAGATAGCCTTGGGTTTAACTAGTTAGTCGTCATCACTAAGTAAACATCATATTGCTAGCTGCTAACATCGCCAAACTAAGCCATAGTCTCGCACCCATTGATCGACGACAATCACAACTGACCATCGATCACGACCCCTCCACATATCTCTTTAATCGACTGCCATTATGTTTGGCTCCAGTGGTGCTAAGCCTAACTTCGGTAGCCTTTTCGCAGCCTCGACTTCGTCCACGGCTGCCCCTCCCGGAAACAGTCTTTTCGGATCTTCAACCACCACGCCTGCGGCCCCTGCATCCGGTGGCATCTTCGGTGCCTCGACCACCACGCCGGCAACCTCTATCCCTACGACCGGCGGTCTTTTCGGCTCGACGGCTACTACGGCACCCGCTAGCGGCGGGCTCTTCGGCTCTGCCGCTACAACTAATACAGCGGCCAAGCCTAGCTTGTTTGGGGCCTCAACGACTGCTGCTCCGGCTGCTGCGGCGGCTGCTGCGCCGGGAGCGGGAGGTGGGTTGTTTGGGGGTGCAGTCGCAGCGAAGCCTAGCGGATTATCTGGTGCTGCTGCCACCACTAATACTTTGACACCAGCTAGCGGCAGTCTTTTTGGCTCTGCGGCGGCTGCTACTGTGGCGCCGGCGGCTACTACTGCTGCTCCTGCGACTGGCAGCTTGTTCGGCGGCGCTGCTGCTTCGACTGCTGCTAGACCCTCTCTCTTTGGTGGTGATGCGATTTCTACTGTTCCTACGGCTCCCTCGACCGGCATCTTCGGTGCCCCTGGTTCGGTGGCTGCTGCTAACGCGGGTGCGCCCACTAGCCTTGGCTTGACTGCCCTGACTACTAACCCCGCGGCTCCTACCTCGGTCGCTGCAGATGCTAAGCCGGTCGCGGGCGCATACTTTGATAGTCTTTTGGCGTCGACCCGTAAGCAGCAGCCTCCTGTAGGTGAGAACACAGTCGACAATTTGCCCTCTCTGCAGCTTGGCCTTGGTGATATTCGCCAACGGCTCAAGAAGCTTGGCCATGGTGATGCTCAGACTGTCGTTGATGGTAGAGCAATCTACTTGCTGAATGCTTCGGGCGTTGACCCCAACCGCGCAGACAAGGACCTGGGAGCTCTCGGGTCGTCGGCTGTGGCGCGTACGGCAGGATCCGGTGGCGTCAGCACGGCGGCGGAGATTGATGTTGAGACATACCTTTCGAATCTGCAGAGCAAGACGACGCTCGGCATGATTAACGATGGTCTTGATAGATCGGCGCGGGCATTTGATGAGTTCCTTGAGGACAACATGGCTTTGGAGTGGACAGCCCAGCGCAAGAAGATTTACGAGCACTTTGGTATCCGTCTCCGTGAGGATTCCCAGGCCGATGATGCTGCCAAGGAGGCCGGTGGGCGGTTCGGCAAGTCGCGTCGCAGCAAGGGGGTGTTTGCGGGTGGAGCTACTACTTCAAGGGCTGGCGGGAACAACCGGGCTTCCATGTTTGGTGGTCCCAGCCTTGGCCGTTCAGTCATTGGAACAGCGTTGCGTGTTGGATCTCACCGTCATGACTTCTCAGATATGGAACGCAACAAAGATGGGTCGACGGCAGCGTTGGGCGGTGGGCATATGGGCGACATGCGTGCTCTTCGTGAGCGTCAAACGAAGCTTGCAAAACAGATTACTATGCTGAATGGCTATCGGTTGTCCAAGCGGGCGTTCCCTATCTTGGCGCAGTTTGGAGATCTGCAGAGCAAGTCTGCTGAGCCTCATGCAAACCATGTGGCTGAGGCGTATAGAGCAGTGATGGACGTTGTAGGTGAAGATCCGGATGCAGAGTCGGTGCTCAATGGGGCGACGGCTAGTGAGCGACAGTTTGCAAACATGTATTTGGATGAAAACCCTAACTCGGCGGATTCCGTGGAAATGCGCAAGGCTATTCTCCGGGGTGCCAACTCTTTCTTGGAATACAAGTTTCTGCGCGAGATTGAAGGCCTCATTGCCAAGCATCCTCATGAGGCCAACCTCGGCGGCCGGCCGGACATTATCAGCAAGATTCGGGCGTATATTCGTCTGCGAAGTGCCCGCAAGGATCTGGTTCCCGACAATACAGAACTGCAGCAGGTCAGCGGTGAGTATGTGTGGGCTGTTGTCTTCTTCTTGTTGAGGTCCGGTCACGTGATAGAGGCGGCCAAGTACGTCAATGACAATGTCAATCATTTCCGGGGCATCGACCGCATGTTCTCAACGTACCTTAATGGTTATGCTTCCAGCGAAGACCGCCGTCTGAAGCGTCAGCTGCAGGAGCGGTGCGTGAGTGAGTACACGCAACGTGCCCGGAATGCTCCGGAGCATTCGATTGATCCCTTCCGCATGGCTTGCTACAAGATCATTGGGCGTTGCGAGCTTGGTAACCGCAGTTTGGATGGTCTGACGACGGATGTTCACGACTGGGTCTGGCTGCAATTCAACCTGGCCCGTGAGGCGGAGCGGTCGACAGAGTTGGCTTCGGAGACATTTGGTCTGACTGAGGTGCAGGCGTCGATCCGGGATATTGGGGCTAAGCATTTCCCCAAGTCTCCAGTCGATGACTCGGCGGCCAACGGTAGTTTCGGCATGTTCTTCTATCTTCAGGTTCTCTGTGGTCTTTACGAAGATGCCATTGCCTATCTCTACAGCTTCGCATACGTTGACGCTGTCCACTTTGCCATTGCGCTTACTTTTTACGGGCTGCTGCGGCCTAGCGACCCATTAACTGCTGACAATGAACTCCGAAGCTTTAACACACGCGGTCTGCCGCTCATCAACTTTGGCCGCATGGTCGGATACTACACTCGGGACTTTCGCGCTGCCGATGTCGAGTCCGCTGTTGATTACATGACGCTCCTCGCGCTCAACGCCGATCTCCCTGGCGAAGCTGGCCGGCGTCATGCCAACCTTTGCCATGAAGCGCTCCGTGAACTTGTCCTGGAGACGCGCGAATTCTCATCACTTATTGGTGATATCCGGCCGGACGGTCAGAGACTCCTGGGTATGATTGAGCAGCGCGGCGAGCTCATTGGCCTTGATGACGAGGACGAGTTCATCATGGCCGTCACTCTGCAGGCAGCGGCATTTGCTGATGAAGCGGGCCGGATCACGGATTCGGTGCTGCTGTATCACTTGGCGGGCGAGTATGATACAGTGGTGTCGATCGTGGCACGCTCGTTGTCTGAGGCGGTTGCTTTGAACTTGGGCGAGAACCCTGAGTCGCTAGCGCCGGTGAAGCAGCGTATGGAGGATGCGGCTAGTGGCGGGAGTTTGTCGTTGGCAGCGATTGATGATCCGGTCGAGTTGGCTAAGGCAATGATCTCAATGTACGAGCGTGACGCCATGTTCCACAGACATATCAAGGAAGTCAACATGTTGGCCTGCCAGATTCTGTTGGCGATGAGTGAGATCAAGGTGTTGGTGGAGGAAGGCCAGTGGGCTACGTCATTGGATGTAAGTTTAATCTCAGTGTCAGCTATCAGGCCCTTTGTGGCCCTCCCTCAACATTATATGACACCAATACTAACTTAACCTCCCAGCTCATCAAAAACCTCGACCTCCTTCCCTTGACTGCCCGCTCCGACCCTACTATCATCCGTCACTATGCCACTAAATTCACCTCTCTGCACCCTGCGGTTGCCGCCAACATCCCCAGCCTTATCATGTGGGCTGTCCTCTGCTGCACACGGCAACGCGAACTCCACGGGCGCAGCGCGTTTAGCGGCAATGAGGGGACTCGTGCGCAGTTGGTAGAGCAGTTGAGGGGGATGACGGGGGATCTGACGGCGTTTGTCAGCCAGCTGAGATATCGGTTTGCTCCGGGGTTGCATGAGGCGTTGGCTCGGGCAGCGGCCGAGTAAGAGGGGTGCAATGGATGGAGAGGGGTTGTGAAGTCGTTGGTAAATTTATCCTGGATTAATAATTGGAGTTTGTTACTTTTTCGATCCATACTTGAGTGATTGGTTTAAGATATTGATAGTGAGATAGCGATTTAGTTCTGCTTGGGTGGGGTGTATAGACACAATTGAAATGGGCTCTCAATCAAGTCAAATTTTTAGTCGGTATATATTGGAGGACATGTATAGAAGCATGTATGGAAAATCAAACCGTGATCGGATGTAGTGTGGAGATTCAAATTGGATGATGAGTAAAATGGAACTTGGATTATGTCGTCGACAAGACCTTGGCAATTTAGACAATGAGTGTGTACTTCACGACGACACAAACATGAACTCAGTACTTGAACCTTTTGTATGACTATTTTTATTAATCGATAACAAAAGATATCAGAATTTCTACATCCTCTAGATATTACTTGATTGAGTGCCCTCAATTCTCATAAAGTTGATGCGAATTAAATAACCAAGAGCCAGATCATGAGGACTGCATCACATGACTCTAACACGGAGGCCGTGGAGCTGCTCCTGGGACATTCTCGTCCTTTGATTTTAGGTGGCGGCTGGTGACATTAACCCCAGCAAGTTCTGGATGGTGAGATTTATCGTTGATTACCACTACTGTTACCATTTCTCATGCTACCTGCTATGGGAGTTAACTTACTACACAAGTGCTTGCTTTATGATTGATGACACAGAATACAATGGAATGTTACAGAATGCCATAAGTATCAGATATTTTAGAAGAGTCCTGAAATTACATCTGAATAAAGGAAAGTACTAATGTTCAATGAGACTATGATGGCATGTGTGTGTGACAAGAGTAGTTGGTCAGTGGGGCTATTACATCCTAATGTTGGTATCATCGTTGATGAATGTTAATGCTTTCATTAAATATTGATGTTTGATATGTTCAATCTTTAATCAAATCCCACCAGAGGCTCCCTCTTGCAATAGCGTTTTAACACTTTTGGTTGGATCAAAGTTTATTTCTAATAAATAGCTCAAAATTCGACCATGCTATGTAGAAAATTTCTAAGTGCTTGCTCGTATATTCATTCCTCGTCAGCTACTAGGGGTTGTACACAAATAGTTTCTGGGCTCATGTGATTATCAATGGGGACCATTGGTCTGTGCGACCTTGTGGATACGTGTGATTGGTTTCTTTGTTCCTTTGAGATTGCCGCTTGTAGTGTGACGTTTAATTTGTCGCTGCGTGTTCACACTGTGCTCTTCATACTGCTTTCTTATGCTTTTCACATTTCATTACTGTTTTACCTTTTCTCTTCCTTTTCTTCCTCATGTATTCTTAAACTGCCTTATTATCCAACATATTTCCTTTCTATCTTTCAGCGTTTCCTTACTTTTCTCTTTTCATTACTCAACATGTAACTGAATTCCACATGTCTCGTTAGTGTGAGATACATCCACTAAGATAGTTTGTTATATCAATCTACTGTAAGCACAACTGATGATGAGTATTGCCCCTAGCTTTTTCCTCTAATAAATCTGGGCATATCCAGGTTGACTATGTCTGCTATACCACTAGGTATTACTAAGACCTTAGTGGTGTCTTATGGCCACTCATTCTCATACCATTGTATAATGCTAACATGTGTTACTTAGCTCCCATAATAGTCACAACTTCAGCCTTACACTCCAAACATTTTCATATCTCTTGAAAGTATATGTGCTACTTTTACCTCTTCATCTATCATTTGTATTATCTCAGCTGATAATATAGCATTTATGCAAGAATCGTTCCAGTTGTCTTGAGACTCTTGATTAGCAGTGCCATCACATAATTCTTCTAGACCCTGCGCCTATTTATCAGCATTGAGATCAGTATCTTTGCAGTCACTGATCTTGCCGAATATTCTACTCCGGCATGTCCTCATTTTCTTCCTTAAGGTTATCAATATCGCATTTGAGTGTTGCGTGCCATCAAGCCAACATGAAAAGCGCACACACGATGCCTCTACAACCGTCACTTTTACCACCCCTCAGCATTTCACCTGTCCGTCAGACCGACCGACCTCGACTTCTGCCTTGCTACTTCACTAACCTTTCGCCTCACCAGCGACTAGACCGTCCCCAACCTCCGTATCGCTACCTCTTTCATCTCTTCCCTCGCCGAAGACTGAGCCGTCCGCAATCTCCGAGTCAGCTCTCCCTAATAGCGGTACATATGAAAACCAACAACAACCATCATCCCTCTCCATTATCTTCGGCCAACGGGCATCTGCAACGTTTGTTTCTGTTTCGATTTTGATGCCAGTGAGTGCTATTGGAATCGATTATCTCATTTATTAGTATTTGATAGGGTATCGCTTTGTGGTGCATAGGTGGGAAAGGGTTATTGTTTTTAAATTAGAACGTTTCATTGGGACAAGATTGACCATTTGTATTGGGTATTTTTTTACTTCATTACTGGTTTTGGGGTCGATCGCGGATTGGCGTTTGTGGGTCCCAGTACTAGTGTTGTGTCTTTAGAGTCTGTGATGCCAATCTCACTGCTAGACATAGGGTCTGGAGAGCCGGTGAGCCTGAGGGATGTTGGTGGTGGCGGTTTATCTCAAACATTCTGTGTTTTCTATCTCGAAAGACACTCGAAAATGAAGGTGTTAAACAGGATAAAGCGGTGATTGAGCTAAGAGAATTTTCTTCGCCACCTGAATCCACCCTCGCATCATCGACTTCTACCCCGCCAGCGCTTCTCAGGCTCACCTGTAGGACAAAGTTCTACTACTTGTATGGGTCTCATTAGACCTATAATAAAATCAAAGTTCCTGTCACATATTTAATGATCGTCTCAGTGCATACCACCCTTATTCATAATATTTCGTCCCATGTCCTATTTTGTTTATGTTGTATATTTATGAGTTAGTCATACTTGTCTCAGTTTTTGGCTGTGGTATTTACTCATAGTGGCACATAGGCATTTCGCTGGACCAATTGCCCATGTGTGTGTTATTATTTAACGTTTGGTGGTGTATAGTTTTTGTGAGAATTACTTTGACTGACACTCATTCTCTGCAAAAGATCGGCCCTCATCTGTGTTCTGTTTTTTGGCTGTACGCCTTGGATAGTTGCATATGGCCTTTGCGATATTACATGTTGCTTATTGTGTGAATAGAAATCCTAATCTCTTGCCGAGTTGGCCAGCTTGTTGAGTGGGATGTGTCCCATTCGCCGCAGTATTGCCATTCATGTTAATACCGGTCTGTCAGATTAGGTTGGTGGTTGAAATTTAGAGAATCTTGACTGGCTATCAGCGACCCAAGACATTCTCCTGTGATTGTGAAATGGAAAATATCATGAGACCATCATTTCGGTTAGTTCCACTTTGTATTCAAGTATATCAAGGACGGACATCTTCTAGTATGATTGAAGATAAGTATCATGGGTGATCAAGTGTGACATTATTTAAATAGCAGAGAGTTGAGATCTTGAGGAAATGTTATTAATTTCATTGACTCAAGGACTAGCTAAATGACGATGGATCGGGTGGCGGCTTTTGAGGACGCCCATGACGAAATAGGGAGTCTAACCTTATTTATTAGCGAGATGAGGTAGAAGGTTAGATAACAAGTCATGTGGACATGTCTACTTTTCCCTCTTTGATGTGATATATAATTTGTGTCTTGCGAACCCGACAGTGGAAATGTAGTGCTACATTTTCGCTCTTACCTGAATTTCCCTTGGTTACCCTCTTTTATTCGTCGAAGATTCGCCAATCGGTTCTGACAACACATGAATTTTTGAATATAACCTTTCTCCAAACTTTGATACTCCGATATGACAGATGATGAATATTATTTCCTGGTGTGGATGTACGGGACGGGTCTGGCTTTAGTAGCACTTTCGCTTGTTATTTTACTTTTGAAAGGCTGTTGGAAACTTTGTTCAATAGCTTATGATGCCCTTTGTTGTGAAAACATGCTTCCTCAGTATGTGACTAGGCCAAGTGTTCCTATGTCGACTATTACTAGCTCTATGAAGACGACCCCGGAAATACCATTGGCAAATTCTACGCAGCAAATCAACCAACCGCCACAGCGGTGTCCACTGACTGCGAGGCCTCCCCTTAGAGGGCCCTCGAAACAAAGTGAAGGGGACAATTTCTTTGAGCCTCCTCCCCCTTACATGTCAAATTTGCTGCCAGTGTTGCAAGACCAGAACAATGATCACCACCACCATCATTATTATCATAGCAGTACTTCAATTGATCGGTAGCATGATGCCCAAGGAACCTAAGGCGAATTCCCGACACTACAGCTTATAAAGCATGAAATTGTGATGAGGCAATATTCATTGCAATCGCTACTAGTGAGTCTGCTTTTCTGATACTAGAGTCACCGTTCACTTAGTCTGAGAAGAACATCCTAATTAGCACTTAGTTAGATAGCAAAATATAGGAAACGCCCTAAAAGCCATTTGAATTCTGTATATACAATTTTTAGTGTGTTTCTACGGCTCCCGCATAGCTTATAAAATCTATCTTAACCACTGTGGCTTATGAAATACTTCTAGTATCTATTGATAGCTCTCTACCTACTCTAATCTGATAGAGGCCGAGTGTAATGATGCTATTAACGTACTAGTCTCTCAATTCATGTTAGTTGCGCTATAATATCTTTATATATATTTATGACCCCGTCTTACAGTTCACCACGAGGGCTTGTCGAAGTCCAGGCCTGTAATTGGATGCAGACCCCTCGGCCTGTGTAACATTATTGTGACCTCTTTCCATGCCGAAAATAATCTAATAAAGAACCGAGCCGATAGGTCAGAAAAATAGGCTAACTGTGGGAAAGACTTGAAGCCATTATATACCCATTACTTTATGCAACGAAGTTTCAGTTTTGTAGAGAGCAAAAAGCAATATCTATTAAATTCCGAAATAATCATATTCGTACGCTAAATGAAATAATTCGGAACTATGTACTAGATTTCCCTTGACCGCTTGTACCCTTTCATGTGTCTATTTTTCTCCCAGATTTCCTTCGCTTTTCTTGTTCAAACTTCAGCCTATTAGTTTGTACTTTCTCTTCACCAATCCAAACGGTCTTCGTTGGTCCGACGCACCTCGCTGGAATATGGCCCGGAACACCTATAGCAATCGATGCGTGAGGGTAATTGGGGCAAAACCTTCAAAGACTTAGATCAGATGACTCGAAACTTAAGGGAGCGATTGTTAATAGGCTTCGGCTGTCCAGGAGTTGGTTAAGAATGTAGTATGCTGGTGGCTGTAAACGTTCGACCGGAGTTGCCGGGGTTGTTAGGATTGTCGCTGGTGTCGAGTTTGTAGGGGGTGTCGAAGTTGTTGAAGTGGACATTGGAGAGCTAGGAAGTCTTGTCAATGCTGATGAGATAGACGCAGTTGAAGAATGTCTCTTGAACATCAAAGGCAGGTTACGAATAGAAACACTCAGCTGTTTAGAAGTAGCTTCGAGCTTCGAGGGCAAAGTTGTATTTGAACTTTGGACTTTTGAAGGGCTAGCTATAGTCAAGGGGCTATTACGAATTGTCTGACCGATTACTTCATAATTCATGAAGCCTTGTTGGTGATGTGAAAAGCTTGAATATTCGAGTATTTGCTCTGAAAGTGGTGTAGAAGGATCTGCTGGTAGGTTTGTTAGATTATCATTCTTTTGTAGAATGAGTATTTATGAATAAGATTGGCGTGTGAGGGGATCTACTGAGCGAACTGTGATAGTGGTGACTGGTGGCAAAATCCAATATTGAATACTCGGCTTGAAACGGCAACTGACCTAAATTTATATCACACTGCCCCGAAAGAAATTCAGACAGTTTTCCATATATAGTTCTAGGGGTTTGGAGTTCTGGCATTGAATGCTCGATCTAGATCTTCTGTAAATGAGAGAATCTAATCTGAGCCTGGTCGTTCACTGCGGAAGTTACTTCTCATGTGTCATTCTCTCAGCCTTAATCTCGTCTGCCCCTTTGTACCATTCACTCCGTGGAGGCCTAAAAACTTTGGGATATTGCTCGGTTTGTTTTGTAAATGCTTGTTGTGGTGTCTTCTTGATCCCAGGAATGATTGAGCGCCACCAGACGGCAACTATAACTTTCTAGTCAGGCCTTTTCAGGTCTCTAGAGCCGTGATATAGCTTTCTTTCACCTTCCAAAACATATCTGGCGTAATTGTAGATAGTTCCGCCCATTAAAGGCATGACCGAATGGTCTTGGAAATCGAGGCGTCCGCATGAAGGAAATGAGCCGGAGTTGTTAATTCTAAAGTTGGATTCGCTGCAGTTCGAGGCGGGAAAGCTTGGCAACATTACGTTGGCTTTCTAGCATGACCAGGTGTGCAAGAATTTGACAAAATAGTTTCGATGCTATCTGTGGCTGTAGCTTGCATTTTATCGCCTTGGATGAAAGACATATGGAAACAAGAAGACCTAAGACCAAGAAACCCAACAATATGTACCCAACGATCTGACAGACAAGATTTATAGAGAGATGAATAGATGGGACATTGGCTATTATGTCTTGTTGATCAAGGTAGATAGACACGGAATGAGGTTTGTATTCGAGGCTAAGATAATTTGCATAGATGATTACAACCTCGATTATTTGTTCTCAGACGGTTGATGTAGAAATGATAAAGTTGGTTGGACTAGTTGAGTATTTTATTCTACAACAGCAGAAGCTATTGACGAAGATGACTATGTACAATTTATGTTTTAATGATACCTTTATGTGATGATAATAGGGATATAAGTTCGGTAAAAGTATGATAAAAGATATCTCTAATATCTCAATAATAATTGGCCAGAATGGATTAAAAGACTCTGCACAATTAGATAGACCAAATTGCCTTTCAGCATGTGGAGGGAAGCGATTCTTCCTCCATAATACTTTTGTCCAGATCCACTCGACTTTTTCATGACCTCTTATTGAGTATTGAGTAAGCATTTAATCAGGAAAGAGCCTAGCTCATCTTCATTTCTACGCCTAGGCCAAAGATTCTAGTGACAATAGCCTGAAACCTTCGTTTTTATTTCCACATGAATGATTGAAACTCATCAGTTGTTTCTTCGTTGCAATTTAGCTTGAGTATTCGCAACGTTGACTAACTTAGCAGCATACATATAAAGGCAAAATTGCTGTTATATGGTCTGCTTCAGTACCTTGGCGTATTCGTTCTCTGTGGGGCCATATGAAGATAACAGTTCCAAAGACGATAACCAGTTAATATCGATAGAAGATAAGACAAGACTGATAAGAATTTTATTTTCCTGTGAATCTAATTCTCATACCATATTAACGGCTATGGCCATGACACATTGGGAGACTCAATTGATTCAAGGTAATTATTATTAAATAGAAACTGAAAATGCTTCTTCGTAGAGTCCGAATCAATAGTCCTTCACTTCTTCAATATGTTTCAGAGATATTCTCACTATCTGTTTTACAACACTCTTGGGGCTGTAAGTCTTCATCGGCATAGTGATTGATTGAAGCTGGCAAAGCTTCAAGATTAATAGAAGTATTTTGGTGAACCTTTTATGCTCATCAGTTTTGTTCTGCCGTTTCAGAAAGCAGCAGCTGGCTTTACAAGACACCAAGAGAAATTTATACAGGCCACAGAAAGCCATAACAGCAAAGAAGAAAAGAGATTAGTAGATGGCGATCTGGGTGTGGTTTGCCATCCTGATCATGTTAGCTGGGAGTTACGCGCGGGTAATTAAAACGTAGGTAAGACTTACTTGACATATTTGTACTCAAGTTGGTAATTTGGTAATGATATTTCACTGGAATTAGTCGGTGATGAATATGGAGTTTTAGGATAGAGTGTGTAAACGATGTGGGGGGAGATATCGGCACTAGATTGGTGAGGGATAGAAGCCGCTTTATATAGTATGGCCATCTGCTAATTCTAATTCCGGAAACAGGCCCTGGTAATATCCCAACTCAAAATATATTGAAATCTTCTGTTATGGATGGTCTCGAATGCGCTAGCAAAAAAGGTGAGGGCTGACATTTCGGCTAACTAGTACTATTACTAGCTGCATTGCCACTAGAGACATATTCAGTCGGTTACTTCATGCTACGTGAGTGGTAAAGTTACTTTAATTTTGTAGTTTACCTTCGACATAATTTGGTATTGATGTGCCATTCTCTCTTTGGAACATAAAATCTCATACACTGCAGCACAACAAAGTTGGGGTATGGGACAGGGGTGCGGATGATTGTGGGGAATTTTCTTCAATTGAATTTCATGTTATTTCGACCTCATGTCTTGGCTTGAAAAGTTTGAGACCAGGCCCCTTCTGCTGTAATTAGTTGGAAAGACATATCATTTTATCTATCAACTATTAACGCATACTTATGTTTACCAAAGTAGAGTTATGCGACTTTTTATTACATAATGTGTTGTATGCGATGGAACTCGAGCAGTACACGTGACAACACCTTTTATAGGGTTGTTGGACATCATCAAACTTTAATGATAAGGCTTAAATTTGAAGTATATTCAATGCATAGTCTTGTGGAGATATATTAACATACCAAGTTATATTTCATTGGGGGTATCGTAAGTATTCATCACCACCGTAGCACTGATTTCATAATTCACTGTAAAAAGGCTTACTAAAAATCATGTAAAGGACGCTAAGTGTTTAGGTCTGGGGTTCTGAAGCCTCTTATGTTATGATGCCACCTATTAGTCACTCGATAGATTGCGTTCTCGGATATAAATATTCACGTATGTAACTAAAGCCATTCATTAGATACGAACTCTAGATTCGCAGTTTGGTGCATTTATCTATCAGATATACCAAATCTTGATACTCACTAAAAGTTGACAATTCCAATCATCGTCAGACCATCCAATATGGCCTCCAGACTCTCCTGGCATAGGAAGCCAAGGAATAAGTGGAAAGGATGGAAAGAAGAAAAATAAACGAGAAAGCAGGAGTGGACGAAGCTTTGGTATGGGTGATAGGCGACTTCTACTCGAAATCGGCTTCGCGGCAGATGACTTCTGAGGGGTTGCCTAGTTCTATGGTGTCTAGAACTCTTGAACTTATAGACTCAACAAAACTAAACCAGCTGCTTATCACATACCACAATCATAAACGAGCTGCCTTAATCATGCGAAAGGAACGAATAACTCAGACGGCAGTTGATCATTGACATAATGCGTCGGAAGAAAGAACCTGCTAATGTCCTGTACCTAACCAGAGTCAAGATCCAATGGCCGAAGGAAAAGGAAGGAGCATTAATGTCATGTAGCTCAGACTTTGAGAGCCAGGTGGGAACAGAGGGATGAATAAATCAGGAAGGTAAAATCTCAATCTTCTTATAGCTGAAAACCACTTGTGAAGCCCCTCAACCTTTGTGGCTGTTAATCTTTGGAAGCGGCAGAAATTAAGAGGACACTTGTTGCAATTGCGTTTTCTCCTGGTGGGATTGAATTTTTAATCTTTGATTTTTCATTCACGCGAAGCAACATCTGTAAGCCTATATTGGGACCTTTTATCATCAGGGCCATGATATCGACCCATTCATCCTTGACTACTATATCATCATGCCCCCAGACTATGACCAGACTCCGTTATGGGGTAGCCACTGTGGCAACTGGAGTTAACATCTACTACACACTCCGTCGCCTTGTTATAATTACTAATAATACAGGCGTCATCCTTCCACTGTATGTTAGTCCCCAAGTACACGAAGCCCGAAACCCTCTCTAACAACTTCATATTATGTATAGCTTGCCGGAAGGCCTTCAATACCGCCGCCACTTAAACCACACCTTCGCGCCGTTAAGTGGCGATTTGATTGTCTTTACGATACTTTCATTCCGAAGAGAGGAAGCATCAAAACCGCTAGCCAGACGATCAAGCTGACTTTGAACTTAACCGATGCGGTAGACTACGCTATTATCTTGATTCCTCGTGAGATTTTGATCCCTATCACACGTGCGTGCTCCTCTCGCAGAGATTCCAGAGGCAGATGGAACATGAAAGCTTTCGTCAAGGTTATCGCTGTCATTATCCACCAAGCTTTTTATCGAATATGGTACTGGGAGATGGACATTGATCACTCCTACCAGCTTTATTAGGGTCACTTTTTCCTTTTCAAGTTGTTTCTATGCAGTATGACCATGTACTCAATTTGAAGGGAAGACTGCGACACGGCTGAAGAGCTTTGGAAAGCGCGTAAGCACGAGGAGGAAGATACTGAAGAGGTCAGCGGGAGTGGCGGGAGTGGCGGGGGTATCAAGATGGTACCGAGCCCTGCAGCTGTGATTGTCCGGTACGAACTTGTGAAGGAGAAGTATGTCCCACATTCCATGATGAAGAGTGAATAGAACTGAAAAGGCGAAATCATGTTCTCAGTTGAACATCGAGTTTCTGGGTCATCGAGTTTTAGAATAATATAAAAGTTCAATATTAAACATTCAATCACCTAGTCTATGATCATAAGTGTATTTGTGAAGTTTGCGTTTTTATTAAGACTATAATATTAATTAAATGATAATAAGAAATAAAAATGACGGGAAAGAGAAGAACGATCTATTTCCTCTTACTCCGAAACCACAAAATCTAGAACCTGCACGGCTCTGTTCGGATACGATCCCGAAGTGACGGCAAAGATACTTAGCACATTTCCGTCTTCCGAGTTCCACAGAGCCCGGTCAATAAGCGGGTCGACATCGTATCCTTCGCCCGACCAAACCTCTGTCCAGTCGCCAAACCCGCTATCCTTAGTCGCATGGTATATGGCCAACCAATCATCCGAGTTCGATGGCAGAACAGCAAGGATATCTCCCTTATTGGTAACGGCAATCTTACCGCGGTGGCCAGTCTCCGTAATGTTTCCCAAGCGGTGCAGCACGGGCGTGCGGTCCCAAATTCCGGTGGTGTCGCGCATATAGAGTTCCCAGAGGAGGTTGCCTTCGCGGTTGTACTTTCTGTTGAGGACGAAGAAGCGACCAGAGTCAGGGTCGATGGCTTGGGATTCTTGGTTGAGGATTCCGGAGCCTTCAGGGAGGGAAAAGACGGTGAGGCCAAATGAGTCTTTGGTTAATTGGGTGCCGATGTTCTCGCCGGCGGAGTTGGACCATGTGGCGCCGAAGTCGTCCGAGGTAGCATAGAGGAGGTCGTGGTTGGTGGAGGCATTGAAGTCACTGCGCCACGAGAAAGAGACGTGGATGCGGTTGTCTTGGGCGGTAAGGCCGTTGATGAAGCCGTTTTCTTCGATGGAGGAGATGTAGCAGTTGACAATTTCCCACGAGCCGGACTCAGAAGAGTACTTGTAGATGTAGGAGTCGCCGCTGCCAGCGTGACCTTCACGCATTTCGAAGAGGAGGTTATCACCGACAGTTTCAAAGCGGGGGTAGGAGACTGAGTCGAGAGTAACGGACTCGGCACCAGGGAGGGCGTGTAGGGTGGTGCCGAAGAGCTCGGGGCCCCAGATGTGGCTAGTGGGGCAGTCGGCGATAGCTTCTGACGAGACGCGGTAGTTCAACGGAACATCATGGTGATCATAGGCTAAGTGGATGTGGCCATCAGAGGAGACACCAAGAGAGATGGTGTTGACGGAGTCTTGAGTGGTCTGGGTGTAGTCTGTGAAGTTGAAGGCCTCCCAGTCCAGAGAGTTAGAAATGTTCCTCCGGGCAAGAGTCACGTACTGCTGGGCGTAGACCTCGGTGGGAGAGTAGAAAGCGGCATATTGGTAGCCATTGTGGGAAACTAGGGCATCTTGCTGGAAGGATAAGCCGTTTAGACGAGCTGATCCTTGAGGATCATGGCTGAGTGTATGTGTAGCGGCAAGCGAGAGTCGAAGAGCTGAAGCGCTGGTGGCAAAAAGAAGGAACGAGAGCTGCATCTTGAAAGAGTGAAAGAATGAGCTGACTGTGAGTAAAGAATGAGTGAACCGGGTCAGTAGTGGGTGGGGTGAGAAAGCAAGAGAGAGAATGTATAACGAAGAGCGACGGCGGCGAGACTTTATATGCATAATCAGTCAGTAATGTTAGATCATTGATGTTATTTTGAGATCTTGTGCCACTTAATATGGCGTACACATACCCCTTGACCGAGTCGCTTGACGCATGTCATCTGCCCGTCATCCTTGACTACCACCCGACCTTCACGTACCCCTCCACAATACTTCATCTCCCTTAGCATCGCCATCACTCATCCTTTCCTATCTGCTAAGAATTGTATCAAGCCATCGTGATTTTTCCACTCCCTATAGCGCGAGCCGGGGCCACAATGACGCCTAGTGTCGTGCTCCGAGCTAAAAAGTTGACGTTGCTTAGCCATCGGAAGTGGTCCCGACAGGCCCTTGTGATCGACAGAACCGAGTTTCAGATCAAGGTCGTAGCTCTGGTGTCGAGGTCTTCTGGGAGCGTACAAGCACCAAGAATGGCTGTGAAGGCTAGCCGGGTTGCGGGAAATGACGCCTAATGGTTATGCTGATAGTGAGTAGGAATTAGTTGCGCATTCTCGAGGTGGAGGAAACGAAATGAGTTTGCTAGTGTTTATGGAGTCGTCCTGGGTCCCCATGAAAGAGAAAAGAGGATTCAATTACTGAAAATAGCATAATTAAGGTTGCGGGGAAAGGATTAGTCAAGTACTAGGGATCCCGCAGTCTATGCATCAGCTCAGGATTGGCCATCATGATACCAAAATGCTCGTATTCTTTTGTGCGACCCAGAAAAAAGAAAATATTTTCGAAAGGCACTGTTATTTTATCAACTTCACATACTCAGGTAATTAGCCTATTAGTTGCACCAAACGATTGTGTTCCCTCTTTGATGCTCATTAACTATCTGTAAAACTGAAACTACTCCACTCCCTTTATCCTACCTCGCTTCATCCATTCTACGACCCCATCACCACAACCTCATCATCTTCTAGAACCCCTGCACGGACAACGGAAACTCTCTGGTGTATGCATACCCTAAGCTCATTCTCAAACAATCTGCCTCCGTAAAAGGCCTCGTCTCATTTGCTCGGCTGCCGTTTTTGACTTCGGATGTGATGCAGAGTGCCAGGGGGAGGACGTCGGGAGGGGATCGGCAGTCGTGTTGGTCGTGTGGGTTGGTGGCGTATGTATCGGGAAGTTTAGTTTTGAGGAAACAGGGGCACGTCGGACGAAGTTACCAGCCGACTTCCGATCACTATAATGATGGAAGAGGTGGCGGGATGGTGTCAGGTTGCCAAGGCAGAATACAATTACAGCCATTATGTAAAAAGTAAGTAGTTTTAATGATCATAAGAGTCTATCCAGTTTTATGCACGGAAATTATTTCAGATTGCTTAACTTAACTATTTTAGTAGAAGTTGCTATATTTAGACGGCAACCATTTAGCGAAAGTCCCCAGAATATTGTTAACCCTGTGTATTGCGATATCAATACAAACAACCTTAATATTTCACTTCTTCCTCATTAGGACTTTCACTACTTGCGAGAGCTCCCCAATCTATGACTTTTGTTTATCGTATTCAGCAGCAAAACGCAGAAAATATTTCGACTCTACCTCCATCTAATGATTATCTAGAAGCTGATTAGTCCCCTCCTCATCGATATCAACCACAAAATAGTCCTTGACAATTTGCTTTTCTCTGTGCAATCTTTTTCCATAACCACGACTCACAAGTTCCTATACTCAATACATAACAAGACAACTTGATTCTTTCTGGAAGCTTCTCTTTCCAATTCCACGTATCGCCTGGCCTTTTCGTCCAAAACTTGTCACACATCTCGACAACACTATTTGCAATATCCCGATCAAACATCGATTTCATGGAAATTCCATAGGCAGTAAGCGGCTGGTAGTACAGGACTTCGTGGCCAGCCTGAAACACAAGTAAAAGAAAGGTTTCCGGCTTTCCAGGTGGCCCTAAGAGCGGCCCGGTGAGATTTGGTCAAAGTAACAGCCTCATAGCCAGTGAACTTGAAAGCGCTAGACCCGGAAAAGTTGAGAGATTTCGAGATAGCTTTGCCACATAGCCAATTGCATACGAAATCTCGATCGCCATAGACTATGTGCATCTTGAAACCAGCTTCCAGTAGTTTCTTGAGTTTCGCAGTGTAGCTGTCGAGGACGCTGAGTTGATCGTTGAATATTATACCTATCGGAATACTGTTTTGTGTAAAGTTCACTCGGACGCCGAGGGCTCTCAATACTTCCGTTTGGGCTAGCCAGCCCTCGTACTGTGGGGAAGACTCAACGTGTGATACGGAGCTGCGATGTCAAAATTGTTGTGATTTGAGGACCAGTATCTCATCCATGATTCTGTACACTTGATGTTGCTTTCCTAACACAATTCCACAAGCTCAGGCGACGGATACTCTCAGATAATTTGTCTAACTTGGGAATATCGGCTAGACACTGGCCTCTGATGTTCCGGTAGCCCCCAGGTTGCGAGTAAAGGCGATGGTAACAGTCGTATTGTATCTTGTTGGTGATGGGGTGGTCAAAGGTGTTGTTGTATAAGAAGTCGAAATGGCCAGGAAATTGGGGCCAAATGTCGATCAAGCTGTTGATGATGCCGAAGTTTTCAAGGTGAAGTATGCGGCCATGTGTATCGGGGTTCGTCATATCGTCATAGCCTCGTGAGGTCGCGGCTTCGATGACCTTGTTCTGTTCGGCGAAAAAGTCAAAGATCCCAGGCTCATAGTGTCCGCCGTAGCTCTCAGTCCGAAGACCAAGCTTGCCTTCCCGGGGATGATACTCGGGGAACTCGTCGAGCTATGTTTGTATAAAGTTCCAGAGAGCGTGTCCTGCCTGAGGAGTGTTGATGGGGACCTCGAGGCGTTCTGACTAGAGAAGGTTCCTGTGAAATGCGTCCAGTTGTTCTACGCATAAGGTGCACTTCCATCAAAAAGCTCTGGTACAATGACGGGGTACGTTTCGGCTTGATATTCAGGGTCATTGACAAGGGTGTCGTTGGTGAGGACATCATAAAAGAAGCCAGCATGAATCGCCCGGTCGGTATACAGTATGTTCATATGATTGTTCCAACTCTAAGGGTTCAATACAGTTCCTAGACTATCTTCTGTGACACTGCAGGGGCCGTGTTCTCCAACTATTGATATAGCCTTCAACGATGACCCGACAATGATACTAGAACCAACTTGGTCTATATCCACCAAAAAAAAATGAATGTCTAGTATTTAGGAGTGACTCTGGGATGAACATCGTAACTTTATGTAATGATTTCCAGTGAGGGCCTTCAGATAAGGATATCGCTAGTTCCTTCCTTAGATATACAGTTGCTATCAGAGCTATACAAAGGAACAAATTATACGTAATCATCTAGTCCAATCTCTGACCATTTAAACATTATACCACAGAAGTTTAAATAATGCCACCTTGAGGTTACTACGTAGGGTTAACACATCTGTTTTCACACTATATTACTAGCGATAGATCTGATACAGACGGGCAAGGACAACTCAGCTGTGAAATATATTCACTGTTTTGGGTCATTTCATTGAACAATTCTCTATCCAAACAGACATCTCGCCGAGATATCTCCTATGCTAACCCGGTAACATGCGCTTGAGGAGCCCCGGGGTGGTGTTGATGCTCATAGCGATTTAAGTGTATATTGGAGCTAGCTTAACACTAGAAGGGACCTATCAGTATTTTCGAGAATATATGTGGACATATACATAATAATTGAGTCCAATGATTAGTGCCCCATAAAAGTTGATATACGAGGTATATTTCTTAATGAGGGCTGTCACTTTGAATAGGATTGAAGGGGATCGTATAAATTTTAGCGCCTGACCCTACTACAAAAGTGATGTCACTAGCTATGTGACAAAGGTGTATAGACCATGTTATAATTAGTAGTAACTCATGATGAGAACATCATAATAAGTGATGAAAGTACAAGGCAGGAAATGATACCTAGATTGCAAGTCTTGGAGCTGGAAAATTGACGTTACCTGACATGATAATTTCTGAAATAAAGTCTACTGGCAGGTATGTCAAACTGAACATGCGATTGCAGATTGTGGGTTGAAGTATGAACATCTAGCCGAGATAAGAGTGTCGGGAAGGATGGCTCATTGGCTGAGTTGCGATTGGTGCGCAGGTGTTGTAGACCTTGGAGTTCTGGGGCGTCCATGAATGATGTTGTCTATCAAAGACTACGCCTTTGATGTCGTGTACAACCTACAGCGAGGAGCAGCGCACGGAAGTGAAGATTTTCAAATAAAACCCCGACAAGCTTTTGACAACCCTGTGGGAGATGCTAATGGACAGTATAAAATATCCATGTGAGCTCAAAGGACGAACTAAAAGATATAGACACATGGAGAATTCAGATGTTCGTGACGGGAGATGTAGATGTTTTGTGCATTTGTGTAGGACCCGTGTGGTAGTAGAGCCTGCGGCTTAAATATATGGGTTTGATGAATACTACGTATTATGCTGCTAAAGAGATTAGTGGGTTAGAGTTGTGGGATCTTAGTTTCCTTCCTTGCACAAGTTAAGCTTCCTTCCATATCAGCATTGAATAGCTTCGTCCTTTCTGCAACAACTCCAGTTGCACCAAACTAGCTATCATTCCTACTGGCATATGACTCTAGTGGACCCTGTTACAAGAAAGATACAGGATGAAAAGAATTCACGAGGAACAGACGAAAGAATAGCATCACTACCCAGAAGACCCATCATCTTTTGCTTTAGTTGGCAACGACCGTGAATGAGTTTGCCGCCCCGCCTTCAGTTGTGCCAGCTTGCACTCGAAAGAATCCTGACTAGGGCCTCTACCAGGGGTAGAAAGCTCGTGAAGAGACAAGGAAACTATTGGTGGAAGCACGCAATATCTCAAATCTCAAGAATGGAAGATTGGAGAACTCCAAGCAAAGAAAAACCAACTGTAAAACGAATGTTTCTCAAAGACAATAATGCACAAATCGAGACAACAGTGAGTGATTAGCACTAGTGGCAGGCATCATCTGTTATAGCGGGACGCCTTCCTTCGTCAGCAGAGCTCCTTCCAATTGGTAGAGGTGAATGAGACAAAACAAGCAATCTTGAGCCATTGCTTTTGAAAATAACTTGCAACTGCTTGAAGGAACTTCCTTCACAACAACAGCAATCACACGTGTTGCATCTTTTTCTTTACGCTCACTTTGATGGATGTGCCTTCTGTCGCAACCATCTCCATATTTTGCCTTCAGATGACCTCGCCCGGACGTAGATTTTAATTTTTTTGTTTTGCATGCATCTACGTGACCTAGTTGCACTTACCCATCCATCTATATAGCTCAATAGCATCGTTGACAAGGTTTTTTTTTCTCTTTCATATTACCTGCTACAGCATACAACCAGTCATAACAGCCAGAGTTTGAGGGTTCGCTTCGTACTTTTGCTTCTTTCCATCTCGATATCCGATTCATTGTGTCGTATCTTGTCAGCAGCGCTTCGTTCACCATTTCGTAAAGCAAGATAGAGCCTAAGCCCCACGACTCAGCTCAGTTCAACATTGCATTAACATAGCCCTACGTTCGCAACCTCCTCGCTGTGCGATCAGCAAACTTGCTTCGATTGTCAATTATTGATCCCCGTCGATACATCCAATCATTCCCGGATCAATCCACTCGAACTCCATCTCCGCCGACCCCGAATCGCTACGCGGAAACGCCAGGTCTTTGTCTTGCAAGATTATATATCCCGTGACGCTACTCAACCACCTATTGTTGTCCTATACTGCCCACCGACTTTTTAGGGCTGAATTTTGATATCTTGATTTGCGTGGCACCGGGAGTCCATCCTGTACCTGTTATTCTCTCGAAAGCGGTGCCTTTTTTTGTCATCCTCAGCATCTTGACGCCTGTCTCTACGCTGCACTCACCCCGCACTGGATTGCCGTATTTTTTTTTCGAGCGCCGACATCGTCAGCGGACCAGAACCTCTCTGTGTCTATCAAATAGCTCATCGGCTCTCTGCTGTACTGGATCTTGGATGAACATCAGGTTTACAGTGTCTCCCATTTCAATTTGATAGCACACATTTGTATCACCGATTTGATCTTTGAATCGAACTTGTTTACCCTCATAAGATCTGCTTCATATATCCCCAAGAAGCATCCATACAAAAGCTCCCTCGCCCTCTAGATGCCTATCGATCAACTTGACCCTGGCGTCATCGATCTACCACGACTTAAAACTTCACATTCGTTTTCTCTTTCTTCCCCATTGTTTGATGACCACCCATCTGCAGCTATTGCTACCACCCTATTCGAGCTCTAAATACTACCACGGTCTATAAATTACTTAGCTTTGGCCTGGGCGCATGTGCACTAGCAGCTGCAACATTCGAGAACATCGTTCCGCATCACAACGTCTGCACACTCGCCGTACCCCCAGAGAAACAACTATCCTGACCATAGTATATGATCAAGTTGGAAGAGATCAACTTTACACTGCGAACACAACGATTCACCAGAGTCCATCTTGTTGATTAGACAATAGTCATATTTTGACGCGAGAGGCCTCACTTTTTCGGCTTCTTTGCTGCCACCTCCGGGCTCCACTCCGGCTTCTACCTTGATCGATTGAGGCTTTCATCACTAGTGGCCCTCGGATACCACTTTTGAATTAGAGTTCCTAGGCTCTTGCCTACGTATCTATCAACTTATTTGGGGAAGGGCGGCCGTTGCTCGTTTTTATCGGCTCTCTACTTGCTTAAAGAGCTAGAAATTTTCAAAGATTCGCGATCTCGTATACCCCACCAAGCTTGGTCTGAGCTCTGCAGAGTTTGTTTGTCGGCAAGATGAATAGTATCAGCAACATGCCTGCTTCTGTGCGGGTATCCGGTCCCCGAATCGCAACTTTCTGGTTGGGTACACCGGCATATCTGCTACCTGTGTGAGTACCTCATCTTTGAAGTCCGTGTCTGGAGAGCATCTGACCCCAGTTGTAACCCCGATGCTGTGTGATCCCGTCTCCTTACTCTTAAATCCTCCGACAAGCATATGTCAACTCTGTTACTAACTCAAACGTGGCCTTGTAGCCTCGAATCGAGGGAGTCGTTGAGATCAGACCATCCGCTGGGTTCTCAGCGCCGGTCTCAATCAGTCTTGTCCGCATCGCACTCTACCGCAGAGAATCGATCCATCCCGTCCGCGCCCGCCCGATATTGAACACCCCGAGACGAGAAATTGTAGATATCATTGGCAGCGAAACCATCTTGTGGCAGAGCCCAGACCGGGGCCATACGGACAAGTCGGTCCAGGTTATGGTGATGGACTTGCCCTTTGTTCTGTTCTTACCATATGGCCGGGCTAATGGCGCTGACGGCGGCTTGTTACCGCCTGCCAGCTTGCAACTACCGAATCGGACAGCAGAGACGTACTATGAGATCATCGTCACCGTTAATCAAGGGCAGAGTATCGCACATAAATTCAACTTTCCTTTGCCATTATTAAGATACGATACGCTCAGTACCTTCGGAATGTACAACAAGCCCATACCACGTCAGGCGGCTTCTGACCATATCGTAAATCTCGAGATCTCACTACCAAAGTCCAGCTACGGACCCAATGACCCAATTAATGTTTATATCCGCATCACTCCCAACAAAGACTCACTGAACAAGGCCAAGAAGGTCATCATTGACAAAATATCCCTCTCCGTCGAAGAGGAGATTACATACAACCCCGAAGGCGACGAGAGCACCAAGAAAGTCACCAAGCTAGCGACGAAGAAAGATGTCATCAAGATGCGTCTACCAGAAGCAGGATACATGACAAATATGGGTTTGTTATTCCCCGCCAAAGAGTTGCGCGATGCCGAGGGAATCATGAAACCACCAAAGCCCGGATTCCCGCAATACGAAGTAACGTCATTTACGACGCAATCCAAACTGTATAAGATTGAATTCTATCTCACTATCAAAGTCAGCCCCCAAATTTATGCCTTGGCTTCCCATCAAACTAGAAGTTTAACTAATATGTCTACTAGGTAACTCTGACTTCTGCCCGCGATATCTCCATCCGTGAGCAAATCGTCGTGTGCCCTTTTGACTCGGAAGCCTGCAAACAAGAGCTCCCCGCCATTGAACAAGCCGCGTCCGAAGCGGGCATGTTGGATCGGAATAAGCCCGTAGTTGCCCCGCCGCATGTCATTTACGCTACTCAAGTGAATGCGCTGAGTGCGTTGGGGTTATGCCTTGTTGGTGATCAAAAGAAGCTGTACATTGATTAAAGAGGTTTTGTTCGGGTGAAGTTGGAGTTATCAGATGGGAATAAACAGTATTCAGGATTTGGAGGGAGTGTCTTAACAGATAGGTATATGTACATTTTATCTAATGAAGATATGAATTGATGATTTAATAAGCTGGTCACGTGATGGGCTATGTTGGGAAAGCGATGAAGGTATATTATATATTGACATTAACCGTGAGGGGAGAAGTTGGTGCATCTCCGTCATTACCAATCGTTAAGAACAGAGAAGGAACTAAAATAGAGGAAGTTAAAAGGAAATCATACAAAGACAAAAATAAAACCACCAACTCCAAATACGTATTCATTTATCCGTCCATCATTTTCACGCCGCACCGTCAAAATCTAATATATGAATTCCATAGTAGGCCACTCAGTTAACCCTCCTCCTTTTGACATCCGGACCCGCCAGCCCCATCAATCCATCGTCGTGGCCCCCGCCCATGCTCACGGATTCCATGACCGGCGAATTCATACTAAGATCCGACAAGTCAGGGCCGCTAACAGCCAAATTGAGCGAATGGGGCATCATAGTTCCGAGGCCAGCGAGCGTATTAGCAGGGTTCGAGGGCGGTATTGACGGGACGGGGATCGGCGTGGTCGACACGGTGGGTCCCATGGGCATTGAGGTTACCGTGGTTACGGGGGGCATTCCGGTGATCTCGGGGGTGTCGGGGATCCCACCAAAAGAGAAGTCAGTGTCATCGGTAGGGAAGGCGGAGGTGTCGAGGTAATCGTTGATATCGAAATTGGGCCCGTCGGTGCCAAAGTAGCTAAGGGCGTTGGGATCGGTGATATCGAAGGGGATGCGCCCGCTAGGGGAAAGGGGGCCAATGCGGTTGTTGATGTCTTGGAGGGAAGCGTCCTGTTCTTGGACCATACGCTGGACACGGAGGAGATCGTCGGCAGTGGCGCCGTTAAAGGCTGGCGGGGCAGCAATAGAGCGGAGGATAGGGGAGAGCGTGGAGGTGTTGGGAGTGTTGGGGGTACTGGCTGTTGTGGTGGGGGGCGCGGGAGCATTCGAGGCTAGAGAGTTCGCTGAGAGAGTATTGGGGATAGGGACGGGAATTGGAGTAGTTGAGGTGATGGGGGTCGCCCGGGACATAACCGGGGACGGCCGAGCAGACTCGACAGTAGTTTGCATAATAGCGGTAGACTGCGGTGTGCTAGCAGCGATGTTCGGGATACCTATAGAAGTACTAATAGGAATCCCCGAGAACACATTGTTGGCAGATCCGTCAGAAATAAGCGAAGCGAAGTCACCAATGTTGCTTGTAGCCAACGTGTTATGAACCGTCTCAGGTGTCGTGTGATCCGTAATCTCAGTGACGACGCCTATTTTGGGATGATAAGCAGAATTTGCAAGTCCGTTTTGGAGGGCCGAAGGACGGGAAGTCGGAGGGGCCTCGAGTAAGTGTCTAGCGCGCTTCGAGTTACCCATGGAACTCTGCGTCTGTTGCGAATTGGCGACATATTCGCCCACGTCGAAGACTGAACTTTGGTTCATCCCGTTCTGGGGCATGAAAGACGTCAGGAGCTCGCCCAGATTTCCACCGGTTTGGTTACCGTCTTCAAGAGACTTCCGGAAATGGATAGCAAGGAAGCTCATAATGGCTCGAAGGTTCTGGTCATGGCGCTTGTGCATTCGGAACAGCTCGCGGTGCTCTTCTTGGTAACGTTGCAAGTTCTGGTTGATAAGAATTTGGTTTTCACGACACTTGCAAAGCTCATCCTGGAGCTGCGCGAACTCACGGCGGGTGATACTATAATCGGTATCATTAGCGGGTAAAGCCTTGGGGCCCTGGCCAAGTATCGTGGACTTGGTAGGATCGTCGATAGTGCTTTCGTCAGCACTCTCGTTGTCGCTGTCGTTTTTGGCTTGTTGGCGGCTCTTGCTCTTATTGTTCTTGGGCTTTGTGATGAGCCATAAGAGATCTGGATGTCCGCGACGGAAATAGTCGTTGTAGTACTCGCTTGGGCTCTTATTCTTACGTTCATTGGCCCGCATAGAGTTGTCACTCAGACCGACCCGTTTGTGGAACCCGTACATATTGAGCTGGCGGACGAAAGAGGCGTAGTTGTTGTGTTTGAAGAGGTCGGGAATCAGTTTCTTGGCAAACTCGTCTTCGTTCATGACAAAAAGGAGTCGCCTTTGGTCGACCATCGTATAAGATCGTGATATTTGCCAGTTTTGTCATCAAGGAAACTGTTATGAATCGCATTAGTCTCAAAGCTAATTAAACACCCTACTTCATTCCAATGTGTAATAATGGCTTACCTGCTGAGCTTTTGGACGAACGGGGGATTTGTTTCTTGTTAGAAAGCGCTTCTTGCTTTGCAAGCCGAGCTTGTCCCTCCAGGATCTTGATGCGCGCAGCTTCAGTTTGCTCCGCCGACTTGGGCTGGCTTGCAATGGTGGCCAAGGCATTGTGAGAACCTGCGGACAACATATTGCCGGACCACTGAGCTCCAGACGGCATAAGAGCCCGAGTATTGGTTCTTCTGGTCAATGCAGTGCTATTGCCAGAGTTGAGCCCGCTATCGAGAAATTGCCCTTGAGCGCCGGGAACCAAGCTATTGGCAAAAATGGGGTTCCCATTGGAGTCCATGATGATCTCGTTATCACTGTTGTTCCACCGCACAAGTTGGTCGTTTAGTGGCTGGAAAGACTGTTGGCTCTGCGCGATCAACTGGGCAGCTTGGTTGTTCAGGACCTGCTGCTGTTGTTGTTGCTGGACAATTTGTTGCTGAATGGAGGCAATAGTATCGGGCGCAGGACGCTTGCGGTTGTTTGGCGAAGACATTACAAGTTCAGAGCGAATTTACCGATCACGGGTTCAAGTAAAAGCGGTTAGTGGGAGCGAACGACGTGACACAGTCGCGGGGAAGCGACTTGGTCGGGTCGGAAGCGAGACACTGATTTTAACGGGCCGCCAGGGACGTAATTAATATACAGCGATTGAGAATAAGGTAGTGGAAAGAAGATAAGCCTTTGACTTAAAATTTCAAGTGTCTTGACGTAAATTCCAACGGAGAGCGCAAGTTGTAGATTTGGGGAAAGTGACGGCGCAAGATCGAAGAGTCGGGGTTGATGATCGCGACGGAATTCCAAGATTATTCAAAGACGGACAAGATACAAGCTAGACACAATGCAGGTAGCAAAAAAAAAAAAAGTCCGCAGATGACAACGATGTTAAGGTCAAATGTAAATAGATGGATCTTCGAGTGGAAAGTATGTGCGAAGATAATGAATTCTGTTTTTGAGTGTAAATAGCGATAGTGATGCAAAGCGGGGTGTGATCAAGCAAAGGTTGGGGCTTCGTGAACGGATTGCTGGTTGTATTGGAGAATCTATTGACGGCAGAGCGGCCTCAGCCAACCATTCGGTTGGGTTTCGATTAATCAAAGATAATAGACCCGGGATGGTCAGATGGAAAAAAGCGACAATAATAGCGAGGTCAGCTTCGCGGGGATTGAAGATGCCGACGATGAAAGGAAGAAAAAAGTTTAGGTGCTATTGATTTAATTTTGTCAAATTTGAAAATTCGTAGTTTTTTTTTTTGACTTGAGCTAGTGGTCGGCTAAAAGATCGGGATAATTACTATTTTTTTGGCTTACTATCGGGGGAAGGAATGACCACTGAGGTTGGTGAACAACTCAAGAAAATTCGAGGCAAGTGTGGTGATGGGAACCCGCTAATGGCTGAATATGAAGATAGGAAGGCCTAGAGGTGGCTCTTTACCCAAGTGACTAGGCGTTTCTTGTTTTTTTGGGGAGGGATACCAATTGATTGTTTAAGAAACGGAACGGATTGTTGGCGAAGGAAAAAGGAAGGAAATAGTGGAGGTAGGCAGTGAACAGTCGGCTCTGTGGTAATGCTGGGTTGGCACTAATTGTCAAATAATGTTAAATGAACGCCTACAATGTATGGGGTGGTAGACGATCTCTAATTGTTGCTTTTTTGCAACTGGTCTGATGAGGTTACCAGCGTGTCTCTGGCGCTCTGTGGAGATTTCCACACTAGCCAAGAACTACAATGTGTAATCAATCAATATGGGAGAAGAATGCCGATCATAAATGGCCAGTGACGAAAGAGTGAGGCGACTTAAAAATAAATCCTAGCAGATCAGTGGACTTGCGGTGGGTTCTAGCTTTATTTTCCGGTGATGGTAGCGACTGAGAAGATAACAAACATCAACAAGCAGTGGAAGCTATAAGTGCACCATGGTTCTGTCGCGAGGGTTATATGGATAACGTACAGATGCAACAAGAAAAAAAAGGCCTGGAGACGATAAGATTACACTAATTTAAGTGAGCCTACAAGCTTTGGATTTCATCATATCCCCGGGAAAGGCGATGAAGAACCGAGAGTCTTTGATCATGTTCACGATAAATCTCATAGTTATTCATCTGAAGCCTAAGACCTTGACAAAGGTTCATGTCAAGCAACTGGCAGTCGATGATCCAAATTAAACATCTATAGGCTTTTCATTATAAGTGAAACAAAGCACATCCATATCGGAGGAAGCGCCAGAATTGACTTCACGATATCAGACATATCAAAATGATATCATACAAAAATAATACCACCCATAACAAGCCGATGTGTCTCGCCTAGATATGCGGCGTATATATACAGTCATTTTTCCATATTAACACCTGGGAAAAACAAGAAACATATGCCTATAATCAGTTGACATTAAGTTATGTCAAGACTAGTCATGATAAGGCTGGTCTGGTGGCAACTTTTTGGTCTGCACGTCACACCTTCAATCACTAACCAAGAACCCAATCTAGCTGTTACAGTGGCCTGATACTACGATAACCGCTTCTGTTTCTCATGTTGCTGTGATGGGACTCTAGATCTTGTCTCATGCTATAGAAGATGTGAGGCTAGACTCAAGACCATGGAATCCTGTGGTTGCCGAGACCAGACCTTTTCAAGAATCATCCACATGCAACCATATTCCTGTTGTCTACCGGAAATACAGTCCGTAAAGCCGCAAATGTACATATACGTACAATAAATTCCACATTCAAATTAAGTAGCCTACATACCTTTCATTATGAATGGTGATTGCGCAGTGTCCCACCATATCTGTGCCCAGTCTCACTTTAACATATGTAGCATTCCCTTTATGTATGATATTAACCAAGAAACTAAGGACCATCGAAGCTATGATAATATCAACATGACCACCGCTCACTCCCGTCTCCAAACTAGAAACTACTTTATGACATCCTTTCCTCAACGCACAATAACATGCTCTTAACTCCACGCAAGTTCCACTCATACCTCCTCCCACCGCCCACCCTATACAGAATCCGCACTACCACCCCTCCACTACCAGTCATGTCCTTCGTTCTCCACCACGTCTTCATCGAAGCATCGTGAAAGTGCTAGAATCAAAGATGGAATCAGCACATGGAGACATCAGTCCCTTGTCAGTGCCTGGGCCAGAGGACTCATGCAGTCAGTGAAGAAATAACCACTAGGCATCACAAACTGTCACTGTTTCCCAGATTGAATTCAACATCACACCAGTGAAATATTCAAAAACAAAAATGTAGCAAAATCTACCAACTGCAGCAATGATCAGCAATCAACCAATCAACCGGATGTCACCTTAAACCATACCCAACCCCCCATCCTCGCCCAACCCAAATGCTAGGATTCCTTCCACCCAACGCAACCTGAGTCAGTTAGTTTGCCTCCTCGTGGAAACCCACACGGTATCAAGCTGCCATCCGTCAAGTAGTAGTAGGATTGCCTTTGTGTGCTTGTTGTTCGCAGTAAGGACGGATGGATGAGAAACACGGCAAGACTGGATAGACTTTGCGGATGAAGATTGGGCTCTGTTGTTGGATCAATAATATCTTAGAGCTTCATAGAGAGAACTAATATGAAGTGAACTATCAAGTTTTAGTCTAGTTTTTTCTTAGGAAAATTCCAGTTTAGTAATAAGGAGTCCACCACTCCAGAAAATAATTGAAGGTCATTAAAATCACGTGATTCTCGGATATTTGTTCATCGCTGCATATTGAACATCCAATTCGGACATAACAAAGGTATCATCAATTACTGTCTATATATCATCCATCATTCCAAACAATTCTATCAAACGACCAGCCATCACTTCGCTCCCCGTCCCGCCAATCCCGCACTCCTCGCCATCTGTGCATTCTTTCTTTCATCCCATGTTCTTCCTTTCCTCTCTTCTCCGCCCCTCCGATCTCTCTCCGCCCTCTTCTCATCCTTGAGATTCCGCGCCTTTGTCAATGGATCGATGACCACCAACTCCTCCTCCGCTTTCTTCCGGTAGCTCAGATCCTTTCCGAGCTTGTCTGCCGCAAACGATAGCGCATGGCCCATCCATCCTTCGTCGTCGCTTTCCTCGGCATCGTCTTGCTTGTCCCAAGCTTTGCAACTTTGACAGTTAGGGATGTAGTGCAGATCGCAAGTCTCACCTTCTTCCTCCTCATCAGCGCTGACATCGGCATCGTGTACCGTGGTCTCGTTCGGGTTCATGGGTAGATTGTCTGGAGCTTTTTCGTCATCGTGGGCGGTTGAAAGCTTCGCCTGGAACCCCTTCAAAAAGTCCATGGCCTGACGCTCCTCTTGCTCAGAGATTCCCTCGCCGCCTGGTCTTCGGCGACGGCCCCGAACAGACTTTTTAGGGATCATGCTCTCGAGAGCAGATTTCTTCTTTTTGGGAGCGGAGACAGATTTTGTCGTGTGTTCGTCGCGAATTGATGCCTTGAGAGCGGCAAGTTCAGCCCGGGCCTTTTCGAGGGCAGAAGGTTCTTTCGGAGATGTCGGCGGTGATAGGTCGAGATCCATGGCGGTAGATGGTGAGAGGCCAGCGGGCTCTATGGATTTCGATGGTTGTAGTGGTAGTATTCCGGCGGGTTTGCGTGGTTGCGGCTTGTCTTTGGATGTAGTTTTCTTGGGCTTGGTTTGTTGACTAAAAGGTTTCTCTTCTTCAATATCCATGACAATCCGAGTATCGAACTTCTTCTTCTTAGATAACGGCAACGCCTCTTCCTCGTCACCTTCATCATCACCAAAGCTGAGCAGCTTCTTATTGCCCTTGCGCTTCTTCTTTCGATCCACCAATACTGTCTTCTGGGTGTGAATTTCAACTTTCTTGGCTCTCTTCTTCATATCACCGAATGGGTTTACCAAAATCTCAATGTGTGTGATCTTGGCGGGGTACATTGGTCTTTCCGTACCGTCCACCAACTCTGCCTCGCCCATCGTGATCAGATTATACAATGTGTCACCTACAATCCGGCCAAACATTGTGTTCTTACCAGTCAATTTTTCTGTCGGGCCCAATGTAATAAAGAACTGACTACCATTCGTATTAGGTTTCCCTTCGTTCCCCATTCCTAGAATGCCTCGCCGCGTAAACTTCAGCCGAGAGTGGATTTCATCCTTGAAGCCTACTCCGTAGATCCCAGCGTTCAGGCCTCTCCGCTGGTCCTCCGGCCATGCATCTTCTTCCCCATTGAACGCGCCGCCATCGTAAATAGACTCGCCGCCGTGTCCCGTGCCGCTAGGGTCACCACCTTGCAAGATGAAGCCAGGAACTAATCTGTGGAAAATTGTATCATTGTAGTAGCCGTCGAGCGCATGTTGGAGAAAGTTTCGGCAGGTGAGTGGCGCTTGCTTAGCCCAAAGCTCAATCGAGAGTTCGCCTTGGGTCGTGTGGATGATGGCAGAGGCGGTCGTTTGTGGTTCAGTGTTGTAGATAGCAGACATTTCGTGGTATTGCAGACTGAATGACTTAATTGTAAACAGAACGGGATGAAGTTCGGAGTCGAAGTGTTGGTTACTTAATGACTCAACGTGTCGTCGCAATAATCTTTGCATTTAATGATTCCAAGCTGTTACCCCCGAAAACAGGCAGCTTGTCGTAACCCTATTAGTTTATCTACCCTAAGTAGATCGCTCAAGCTATAATGCATATGAGTTTGTTATTTGCTATGCTATGCTGTCTAACAGTAGCATACATAAAGTAAACTTCACAAACTGTATGAACTTGTCCTTAAAATATTTATGTTATGCTTGATTCGAATTCTAGGTATACATTTTTTTATTATCAACCTCTGTATATTGTCTAGTTTGTATTCCCTTAGCAAATGTATTCGCTACGATCAGCGGGAAACACGTCGTGACTTCACAATAAACCTTCACTGAATCGCCCCCAATTTTAATCTTACCCCAAGACACAGCTTCATCCGGCCGGGCCCCAGCATCACTTCCGTCAAATTCCTGGGCTGTGTTGATGTACACAGCAGAGTCCGCACCATTGCGCATTAAGCAGGCACTGTAGTTGGCATTGATTAGCTTATCTTATCAGTATAGTCACGTGATGTCCAAGATGACTTACTTGGCGATGTGGTGCTTCACGATGCCGCCACCAAGAATGATCATCCCAGCTCTCTTGGCGCGAACAGCCATGGTGTTAATTTTGCGGATATCTTCGACAATATCAATCTTGAGCTGGAGAGGGAAGCCTTGAAGGTGTGAAAGTACAACATATCGCCCAAACTCCCATCCGTCAACGCGGGACAGAAGACGGGGATGTTGTTTTTCCACGCCCAGTAGTAGACTGACTTCTTATTATTGATCTCCTTGCCAAGCCTATGGATGATCTTGCTTGGAGTCAATTCACTTCTTCTTCAGTGCCCTTGTTAGCTTCTTGCTCCTCCAGCATCTTGTCGAAGATAGGCACAATCCAGTCTTCGAAGGCGCAGTAATTGGTATTGGGAACGATCAAATTCCCGATACGGTTCATTCCCTTCTGGCGGAGAGAAGCGCCATCATGAGAGAAAGACCCCATGTAGGTGTCTCCGAGGCACTTGATGAAGTCTTCCTCGATACCTCCGGCGGTAGTGACGATGGCGCTGATGTGCTTGTGCTCAACCAGATAGCGGAGGACACCACGGAGGCCAGATGAAATAAGGTTGGAAGTGTAGCCCATGAAGATAGTAGTCTTGTCGCCAGTCTCCGGGTCACGCCATTCTCTCTACATACAATTAGTTGCCGAAGCTAGCATGATTATGTTATTGTATCATAGACTGAACTCACCATCCCATTGATAATTCGAACGGCCTCGCTAATAGCAGAAGCTTGAAATCCCATGTTAGTCATGCCCTTGAGAAGGTCTTCGGCTGTGATGGGACCCTTGATCTTGTTGAAATCAAGTTCTTCAACCTTCTGAGCATCTGCAGGCATCTCATCGGATTTGACAAGAACGGCGGCGGCGGCACCGTTAGGCCGCTCATCTTTGAGGTTTCTTGACATGATTTTGAGTTGTTGGTTGTTGTAAATGAAGCTGTGGTATGACGCTGAGATAATCAAGGATAATTAACAGTGGCTTGGATATAGTTAAAGTGCAGGGAGTTTTCATATACTAAATATGAGTTAGATATTACTGTAAGTGGGACAATTTTATCAATAATCAAGGTGAAATGGTATCACGAGTGTTTCTCAACTACGTACACAAATTTGACACTAGATAGACTTTATGATATTCTTTCGTCGTAAGTAATAGGGTTAGAAAACTTTGTAATGTTTTACAACCCTTATAATGCGATATTCATTTTGGGAGACGCTAGAGTAACATATTGATTATGACCCAGGCGAATGTAGTTGTACTTGCTTAGGATTGGCTTGTATAATGCCGGATATAGCAGGGGTTGACGTGTAGTTAGTGGATGAGAGGGAAATTCCAAAATTCAACATCCTTGTCAGCCATGAACTAGAGGCAAGAGTAGACTAGAGATGATCTAGAGTCGAAGCTATACCACTAGATCCTGGAAAAGGTACCTGTTGTTTGTATGGATACAGAGGTATAGGACCTGAATTTTAGAGCATAGAGACAATGAGTACTCAAAAGCATCTATACACTTGCGAGTAATGTTAACTAAGTACAGATTGAATTGACATCATGTTCATAGTGTGCATTTAGTACTATGATCTCAGTTCTTTGATGGATTCATTATACGTAGGGAAGCAGAGGGAGAATGAAACTAATATCGAAAAGTCTCAATCCTTCCATCGTTCTATACTTACCGTATACACCGCCGTCCAATCCATCTGTGTCAGCGGCATGTACGAAGCAAATGGAAGCTGAGGTAAGAACGGCGCTTTGGCTTCGACAGGTGGTTAGCTCCACAATCACCATCACTGCCTCATTTGTCCGTCTTAATTTGGGGAAGGTTTAAAATTTAGCGTCACTTCAATTGTAGTTCTCCTTCTTCTGTTTCATGCAGGCTCTAGTTATTTCTTCCTTTTACCACACCACTAGATGAGGGTCACATTATCATGACCTTCCACTCCAACATCTCCCGATTCTCATATCCTAATTATCGCTCGCTTGTTGACCTTGATTGCTTTTATTTGATCCTTGCCAGCGACAATAATTTTTTTCTCGCCTTGTCGCGAGTGCTTTCTAGCATTTTTCACCATCCGCAACACCTCACCTCCCTCACTCGCCGACGCCTCCCTCGTGGCCACTTGCGCCGACGAACCCATCAACTAATTTAGATCTATCGCCTTGCTGGGTTGTCTATCCACAAGTCTTGATCACCATTCAAATCGCGACCCCCTTCACCTCATGCAACCTCAACCTCAACCCATTACCTAGCCGCGTTTATTTGCAGTCAGCCTTTTGTGCAATTTGACAAACCCCGCTAGTAGTGAATATCATACATGACATCTCTCTTCTCGGATCTTACTCTAAGCATCTATTGGACGCATCGCACCGATTCGACTGTTACTGGGTGGGACTTTGAGTCAGCCTACGCATTCGATAGGAAATTGCTGAGAGGCAAGCTCTTCCTGCACCAAATCACTCTCGAGACCGCTTGATTGTATCTCATTGAAGCCGCCATTTGTCAGCTCCGATTCTAAAATGTTTGTACTTTTACATACTTACTCTTTTCTTTTGCCTTGTTTCATCTCAGTTTTCTATGCTCGCCGCCGTCGTCGTCAAATTCTTCATGTATTGCGGCATGTCCCAACACACTCGCGGAGATGATCCGCTCCTTGTAGCCACAACAAGTGTTGTTTATTTACCAACTAGATGTTAGGTATCTTCGAGTTGCGCCATCAAAATTCGCGAACCACCACAACCCATCATGAATTTCCTGCCCCCGCTCGTCACTAAGCTATTCCATATCCGCATGTCGTTATCCATGTGCCCCCATTGCCATTCATGGCTATCAACCAGCACACCACTTTAAAAATCAGTACGCGCTCGTAAAATACGAATCACCGCTCCCTCGCAGGAGAACTTTTTTTGATATAATTGCTAGGTTCTGAAACCCAGAGGAATCTCTACATGGAAGCGACCGCCACTGCACTACGCCCTGGGTTTTCTTGGTTGGACAGACGGAACTCGCTTCGCGTCTTTGTTCATTAGTTAAGCATTGTAACCTTGACCTGCGCAGTGCAGGCTGAAGCTCAGTATCATGTTGTACCTAACTAGTCTTTGATCTTTGTTATTATCTCGCTTTCGAGGCAGGATGCTAACGTTGCGACTATACCGCATTACACTACGGCTTGAGATTCGTAAACCATATCAGTCATCTTTATACTTTTTTAACTCAATACTTGTTTACTTATCCCGCATTCGGACCCTTGGCGCATATGCTGACATAATCTGCCCCAATCACCAGGTCTCGTTTCAACAGCCGATTTGACGGCGGAGAGCAGCGTTCCCGATCGCGATCTACAGACCGTTTTGATCGTGATCGCATATCTCAATATCCCAACGAAGATCGTCGCAGACCGTCAATAGTGGATCAACGACCTAACGGCCCCTCGTTTCCTATGCGCCAGGACTTAGTCAGAGACGCTCCTCGTGGACCGAAAGCTCTGCAACCATCCGACACTCTCCCTAGCGCACCGCGTGGTGGCTACAGTAGCGAATTCCTGCGAGGACGTGGCCGCACTCGCGGTGGCGGTCGGATCTGGGGAGACGAACCCCGCGAGAGAGGCCGTGATCGGGATATGGAATTTCGTTCCGATAGAAGCAATTATCGGGGGGAGGAGAGGAGCCGAGAACGGGAACGACCGCTAGACCGCGACCGGGACTGGAGAGACAACCATGAGCGAGACTTCCGTCTCAACCGACGCTCGCCGAATCGATCCTATGAGCAACCGTTGAGTGTCAACAGCGAACGTGCGAGAGGCTCTCGAGACGGTGGACCGCCTTCAGCCGGATCGGCAACATCCGAGTCTGGATTTGTTCAGCCCCCATATCCACAACGAGGAGGATTTGGTACGCGTGGAAGAGGTCGTGGGAGAGGATTGGAGTGACCGTGGACGCGGAAGACATTATTCTGATGATCATCGATTCAATCGTAGCCGATCCCAGGAGGGTCGGTGGCCGAATGTTCGTGATCGGGAGCGTGAGGATCGGTTCTTGCAGGACTTTAGAGATCGCGGCGAAGATCGTGAGTTCCGTGATCGGGAGCTTAGTCGCCCGGGTAGATTCGATCGCGCCATTGTTAGCCATGACAACTCACCTGGAAACTCAAAGGACAATCTTCCAGACACCCCGTTGACGCCAGGGGCTGGTCTACCTAGCTTCGTCCCTCGAAACAACCGGACCTCGGATGGACTTAGATCGTCTCTTCCTCATCCCCCTCGCAACCTTCCGGAGCGCCCTGGTTCCGCCGGCCATGGCAGCATCTCTGAGATCTCTCATGGGGGCAGCCCAACTATCCCGATCGGGCCGAAACGCCATGGTAATACTTGGACGAACCCGAATACGCCGGCTAAGAAGGTTCTTGATTCGCCTGGTGCCAAACTGCCGCCCCGTCCCTACCCTGGCTCCTACCCACCTAACACTGGAGATGACCGTCGACCCCGAAGCAGCGATGCTAAATCGAGTGGACTTCATGATTTTGGAGGACCCTCCAGTGTAAATGCCATTCCCGTCACTGCTCGCGAGAGCAAGATACTTAGCGGAGACAAGGAGTCTAGTGTATCGCCTTCCAGCTCTATTGCTCCTCAGTCCCGACTATTGAACACCACGACCTTGCACGTCACGCCCTCTGGGCCATTGAACAGTACTGAAGCAATGCCGACCAGTGCCGAAGAGCCCTCTCGTATCATCAAGGTCCCCATCGCCAAATTCACCCTACCCCCCACGGAACCTCCGCCACCGCCTCCGATCTTTGAAACCGAGGCTGGGTCGATTGAAGATGAAGAAGAGGACCCGGATATTGGTTCCTACGTTACTGACGAGATAACCAAAGCTGAGTTGAGCTTGCGCACCCTGCTGAACCAGAGCTACCCATTTGAAGTCATGCGTTTGTTCGCGTATCTTACACATGAGGCACTCACCGAGATCGTTACGTACGAGCCGGATTTGCCCTACCTTGACTTGCATCTTCCCGATGGATATTCCTCCGCTCCGGCCCCTGTCAATACCGAGGCCTCGCTTCTCGACCAGGACTCTCAGCCTCCCGAATCGACTAGTAATGACCTTGTTCCCAAGGATGGTGATCCTGACATCCCTATGAATGATGACCAAGCCATTGACAATAACTGTGATTATTCTGCCATAGCTGATCCCAAGGATATCCATGGGAATGACCAGGAGACTGTCTCTAGTGAGAGGCCCAAATCGCGCGCGCTGTCTTCGACTGCTCTCGGCCCGTCATTTAAGAAACCTCGCCTGGAGGAAGACCCCAAGAAGTCTATCGAAACAGACTCAGTCAGCGATGAACAGGCCACAGACACGGGTGTTTCCGAGTCAGAGGATGTCATTATGGCCACTGAAAGTGTCGAGCCTTCTCCGGTGATGACTTCTGTTCTTATAGCCCCGCCTCCACTTGTTCCGACTCAGTTGCCCTCTAGACCCACGACGTCTGCCTCGGCTACTGCCATTAGACTCAGCATCGGCGCTGATAAGCTGACGCCACCTGCTGAACCTGCGGAGAATTATGGGGAGGAGACTATTGATGATATGGACCTCGATGATGGACCTCCGTGGTCTGCTCTGTCGGTGCGGTCGAAACTCGGCATCACCACTCCTCCCAGAGAGAGTCTTCCGGAAATTGATTGCGAAGAATGGTGGAAGGCCTCGTCAGAGTACGAGGTACCTGATTTGCTCGAAACTGTAGGGACTTTTATCACGGACGAGCTCAACCAACAGGCCTGGATGATTGCACAACGTATGGATACGGCGCAGGACACTTTTAGAGCCAACCTCACTCAGTACTTCGATTTCGTCAACGGCCCTGATCCTTCTGCGGTCAAGAGCCGAGTCAAGTTCTCGGTCAATGGGAGCATAGATGACGATTCTGGCTCTAACTCGTCTCGCAAACCGGAAGGTAGAGGCCGCCGTTTTGCGTCCGAGCGTGACATACAACGGGTCCTTGAAGCCTCGAAAAAGGAGGAGGACTTGAGAAAGGAGCGGGCTGAACAACTCAAGAAGGACCAATGCCGCAACGCCGAGAAGGAGGCAGTAGTCCCCAACATGATTTGGGGAGCTGAAAAGCGCGAGAACCTCCGTTTCATTGATAATACGGGCTTCATTCCAGTGCGCGACACTGTGAACGTTTGGCAGTGTCTCCCCCGATTGTGAACTTCACCGAAGAAGAAGAACAAGCCTTTGTTGCAGCCTATCTTGATAAGCCCAAGCAGTGGGGCCCGATTGCTGATGCTGTGGACAAACGCGACTTCCGTGCTTGTATCCAGTACTACTATCTCATGAAGCGTGATCTTGAGTTGAAATCTAAGCTCAAAAAGCAAGCTAGGCGCCGGAAGAGACCGTCGAAAAAAGCCAAAGCTGCACCGCCTCCCGAAGAAACGGAAGCTGATGAAAACCACGAATCTAACGAGAATGGTGAGCGTCGTCGTCCACGTCGTGCTGCTGCCCCGACGTTTGGCGAACAGAACAAGCAGGCGGCGGAGGAGAAGGCTCGTGCTGAAAGCGTAGCGCCGTCTGAGAAGCCCGATGGTCGCCGCAAGCGCAAGACGCAAAAGGAACGCGAACAGAAGATTGACAAGGAAAAAGAGCGTGAGGCCAAGACTGCACCTAAAATGGTCAAGAATGGAACTTCAACGCCTCAACCTCTCGATAGTGATGTTGCCGATACGCTCTCGGTGCCGTCTACCCCTGCTCCGGAGACCAAGGTGTCTAAGTCCAAGGGTCGGTCGCGTGCTTCTTCCCATGCCACTGATCACTTGTCTGTCCCAGCTACTCCTAGCGGGCTTGCGGAGTCACGGCTTCACTCGGTGTACACGCCGATCCCGCTTCCCAATATCCCGCCGCCTCCTGTTCCTCCCCCGTCTACGGCCCCACATCATCACTCTATCTCGACGTCTACGATCCCCGCACCAACCATCTCTGGCCGTGCGATGCAGCCGTCGCCAAAGCCTTCGGCCTCAGTTGGGGGGATTGGCGCCTCCTCGACTCCCGCTGGTACGCCCAGTGCCACTCCTGCCCCGCAAACCGCCGCCGAACGCCGTCCCCCCTCCACTACTAATTCGTATTGGAGTGTGCCGGAGCTCGAAGCGTTCCGCGGTCTCTTGGCTTCCTTTGGTACAGATTGGGGAGCGATTGCCAGTTACATGCAAACCAAGTCGGCCACGATGGTGAAGAACTCGTTTGCACGTGACAAGGTCAAGCCCGGGAAGGAGGATTTTGAACAGATTGCTGCCGCTGCCGATGACAAGAAACGACGTGGCGAGAAGATGCCAGACCCTCCTTTGATCACGATTCCCACACGCCGTGGTGGCAAGGGTGCCCACGCCATCAACTCTGCAGCCGCATCAGCCACTTCTAGTCCGTCGATTGGTGCGGCACCATCAGCCATTGCGGCCACGCCCAAGCTGCAGCACCTGGACACTCCGATGGCGGACGCCTCTCCTCTGAACTCGCCGGTTAAGGATCCCTCAGTGTTTGGTCTCGGTCACCGTACTCCGGCTCCGATTGTGCCTGCGGGTCTGCCTCCTAGCCACATGGTTCCTTCGGCGCACGGTTCTCCTGTCGTGTCTGTGGGCGGCACTCCGGGGCATCAGCGCAACCACTCGCACTCTACGATTGCCGACGCAGACTCTGCCAAGCCCACACCCATCCTGGGGCATCTGGTAACTGTTAGCGGTACAGGCAGTGGCGCAATGACCATGTCTCCGCATAGACAGTCGCGTGTGCCGCCTCCCATGCCGTCTAGTGCCACGTCGAGTGGACCCTTGTCAGGTACCGGGGCAGAAATATTTTCGCAGGAGCAGGAAGTGGTCATTGGCATAGTGCAGTCTGGCATGCAAGGAGCCGTGCCAGGCGGTGTAGCGTTGGGCCAGGGCTCTTTGGCTGGGCGGAACAGTAAAATTGGCAGTGGCCATGGCGGGCACATGCAGACTGCCGAGATGGAGATGAGCGGGCGGTTTGTGGAGGGCAGCCGCATGAGCATGAAGCTTGAGCCGGATGGCATGCCGGCTCCCGGGACCCGGCATGACCCTTATCGAGCTACAGGGGCGGCTGGCGGGTCGCGCGTTGGCGGCATGGGCGGGGTGTCTCAGGCCCGCAGCGGCAGTCCGCAGCTCCAGCACCAACAAAGACTTCAGCAACCGCCCATGGGCTCTGGGCCACTGTCCAGCCAGATGCAGGCCCAGACCCAGCAGCACCAACAACCACCGCCGCCACTCCAGGTGGGCCCGCCCCACTCTGTGCGCGGCCAGCCAAGCCATCACAAGTCGCATTCTGGCATCGTGGGACACGGCCATCTCCATGCGCCGTCGCCGTCACCCACGGCTGCGTCTGCAGCCGCTGCCGCTGGTGTGCCTGGCGCTGGCTTTACTCACTCTCTCTCAGGACACGCCCATGCGGGAGGCCATAGCCATGGGCATGGTCACCCCCCATGGAGTATCCCAGCATCTTCACGGGTTGCCCATGGCATCTGTTGTGGGTCCGCCGCAAGGCTCTGTAGTTGGAGGGAGTTCTCTTCGCGCGGCCGATCCCTCGCCGGCCCTCTCGCGCTCTTCTCTCTTGGATCCAGTCGCTCGGTCTGTTGTCGTTCCATCTGGCATCACCGCCAATTCATCTTCACCTGCAGCCTCGGCCTCTGTTGTTGGCTCCGTCGCTAGTCCAGTCGGTGCCGCCGCTTCATCGCAACAACAACAGCAACCACAGCTCCGGAATCTGCTCCACAACCCGACGTCTGCGTCATCCGCCTACACTGCCAGCTCCATACCGCCATCATCCGCTCGACCCTCTGTTTCCACATCAGCGTTTGCCGCCATGGCCACTCATCGTCGCGACAGCCACGCAGCTAGTCCGCCTAAGCCGGTTTCTGCTGCTTCAGTAGCGCCGCTACCGGCTGCCAAGAAGACGTCGAACCTCATGTCACTGCTCAACGATGATGCCCCTGCATCACCGCCCAAGCCCGCGCCTGTGACAGCTACTGCTGCTGTCTCGGCGCGACCGCAGTCGCATAGCCCTGCGCCTTCCACCGTTGCCAGCCGTAACAGCATGGCTCCGCCCGGCGCTACTGGAGCTGGTCCTCTGCATATTCACCGCGAGGAACCGACCGGCTACTACGCTTCGCAGCCTCCGGCTCCGGGTGGTGGTCTCTCTGGTCTCAAGGGGGCTCCTGGCGCTCCTTCTTACGTGTCTCCATCAACGACGTCGCGCCAGCCCGAAGCCGGCGGCCCTCAGTCTGATCGCGATTACTACACATCGGGTGTTTCGTATGGCTCTAGTTCCGGAACCCCTCACATGACTGGGCATTCGCAGCAGCACCCGGGGGCAGATGTACCACAGTAGCCACGGGCCTTCCTTATCGCAATCTCACCCTGCGCACGGCCACCCTGCACATCCTCAGTCTCCGTATCCACCAGCTCCCTACGGCCCCATCTATGGCTCTGGTGTCACGCCGCCTACTCACAGCTACAATCACCCGCAGTCATCGGGACCATCGTCTTCTGCTTCTGGGCCGTATGGGAACCAGCCTGCATACCAATCCATGTACCCCACTGGCCAGTCCTCGGCGCCCTCGGCACACGGCTCCCCGCCATCACAGTACGCAATGCATCGGCCCCACGACCCCATGGGTCAACAATCTGCGCCTCCTAGAGATCACCGGGACCCTAGAGACCACCGTGATCACCGTGACCGCCGGGGAGAGAGACCCCCGCGACATTTGGCCTGCCAAGCCGCCCAGTACCCCCGCGTACCAGTCGGCGGGGCCCCCGTCCATCCCCACTGGGGCCTCAGGTGCCCAGAGGCCCACGGGCACCCCCCGGAAACCAATGGCCCCAGGTTCTGCCGTCCAAGAGGTCATCTGGCGGGAACTGGGAGCGCTCTGGAGGCTGGCCGGAGTCCGATGTCCCTCCTGGAGGTTCGTCTTCAGGCTCCACGGGCCCTGGATATCGTGAGACATACCGCGGGTACCCTGGGGCTGTTTCTGGATCCGGGTATCCGGCACATACGTATGGACGGGAGAGGGAAGCCTCTGGGACGCGAGGCTATTCTGTTTACGGAGAGAGGGGTGCGGGGCCGGGGGCTCCCCCGACGCCGTACGAGAGGGGGTATGAGAGGGATCCGATTGCCATGAGACAGCAGGAAATGGTACAGCAGCAACAGCAACAACAAAGAATGTATGAAAGAGGACGGGGAGGGTATCCGGCGCAGTGAGTAATGAGGGTTGCTTTTGGGGCGACAAGTGTTTTTTTGTACTGTATTTTTCTTAGAGGGTTAGTGATTGGCGATGGATTGGAACTATGAGGAACTCTTGTTTAGGTTGAGATATCAGTAGTTAATCAATAATCTATGTTGTAATGAGCAAAATCTAGTTTTGACATTTGTTGTCTTGGAAATAAGTAGGATTTGAAATAGGCAACAGATACTACGGCAAAAAAATAATATCACAATGTATGTCTAACAAATGGAATTCCTGTCACAAGCCGTTGGTCAGATTGGTGTGACATTGAAGTAGGCTATGTTGACTGGGGCTAATGGACCGCATGTGGCAAGCCCGTTATCTGATCTAAATAGTGTCGTTCAATCAAGATTGAATATCCGACGAGTTCAACATTGGATCCGATCCCTAACAGGCAATTCTAAATTCTTCAATCAAAGTGGGAATCAGCAATGCAGATCCATCACGCAACCGGATTCGACAGATCTCTAATATTATCCATGTCCCACGATCGTCTTTATCATTATGTCAGTGAACCTCGATACCTTTGTGCTTTACAGTTGTATCCTGGAGAACAATCCAGAAAACATGCTACAGCCTCCAGAATTCATGCCTCGGCATGCATTAATTCCTCAGGGCATCCATCCTCAGATTTTAACTGCTGAAGCCAGGATGCCACGTGCCTGGGATTATAATGACATGTCAGAGGATCACCCGCCACCTCTTGTATACTTTATCACAATGGACTACATGAACAACAGTGTGCGCCAAAACTTGAACTTGATGTCAGAAATTACAATGTCTGACATGATACACTCAAATGTAAGAAAGTAAATTGTATTCATGGTTTTCTATGGGCGGGAAGCAGCCAGCTATCCTTTAGCGTGGGTGGAGTGGGGCCGCTAAGACTACTGGGCTGCCGCGTTGGTAATAGTGACGAATTTGTCTTTGACGATTACAAGACCATCCCGGAAACACGCATAGTATCTTCCCGCCTCCCTCATCACCTCTATGCAGCGTTCCTTGACCCGTCGCGCACCGTTTCTCCATTCTTCTCTTATATGTCTTAGCCCTGTCCAGTTCTACAAAACTGCGGCGACGGATGCGGTCCTCTGGGGTCGCTATCTAGTAGCCTACTTAACATACCGTTGATAGCAAGATACATGCGTTCCGAGTCGATATGGTTGTACCACTCGTCAGAGGAAAACTAGTACATCTAGGTTCAAGCAGAGAAAGGAACCAAGAAAAGGCCAGTAAATATCTAAAGAAATGTCAAGGTGTCACCGTCCTTAGTGTTATCTTTATGACAGAGCGTAGTCGTGTAGTGGTGAAGCATACCTGTGACACATGTGACTGCAGTCCAGGCGAGTATGTTGTAAGTTGAGTATCTGTCCTTTACGGACTCCAGGTGTTGGGGTGACAGATGGCTGCGTAGGTAGGCGAAAGTAAGAGCAGAAGACTCATCACTCAGAGATATTTCGTGTTTTCAGAATTGTCCAATCTGTGTCTCGGTATATTTGAGGGTTATTGATTGGCACGGCTTCCCAAAAGCAAGAAAATGCGCTTGTTGTAGTAACGAGACATTAAAGCTATAATTGATCATGTATCTGTCAGACATCATGGTAATCTGTCACGTGTACATATAGCTTCAAAGAATATAATGTTTAATCAATATCTCAACATGCTACAGAGTCTCTGCGACCCTCTTTTCTACTCTCCACCCCACCTTCTTAATCTTCAGAATTAGTCAAGTGTTCTTCCTCCTACCACGTGTAAATTCGGGTACACTTGGCCCGTATGTAGCCGAGCTTAGCCACCCGGAACTGGATTAGAGATCTTGACGTGCGATCAGATTCTTGACGTGCGATCAGATAAATGCAAAGAATATGCGCTGCCATCAGTACAAGCGAGATAAAAATCCCGTGCAAGGAGAACTTGATGAGCTTGTTCTCGGGGCCTATCGTCAAATATAGAAGAAGACTGACGATGGACCAGGCTAAAAAAAAATATTAAAATACTTCTAGTCGGGAATGACGTCTTTTGTTATGGCTTCTCTCTCAATTGTGGTGTGTCTTTTGTACACTTCAGAGACAATGACTCTTGTGACTTAGATGAATATGAGGATCAGGTATAGAAGATGGAAAACTTTGATGATAAATAAACAATTAATGCAATATATACGAAAGAAGTATAGACACGGAAAGAAAAAGATCAACCATCGGTCTATTCAATATACCGAAGAGGAAACGAAAAAATAAACAACCTGTGAAAATAACAATCTCTAGATACAGAAACTACTTGAAGATTCAAAAGTTCCCATTCTAGAAAATATACCTTCATATCCGGAGACATCAAATAACACCGAATTTCCTAGAATGGGAGGTTATCTCTCCAACACAAAACTTAATGCAGTATTGCGACATACGATACCAATATAGGAAGTACTGTTATGTCATGGAATGACGGCTCTTATAAAGCGACAGGATATCATGAAGTTGGGATCGGATTCGTGAAGGCAGCTACACCAATCCTCAATTTAGATAATCTATGGCTAAGTAAGAGGAGGCCAGTGACTTGAGTACACTCAGTGGGTCTAGGCAAGAGCTGTCTACTTGAGGTTGATTAGTAAGTAAATAAGGCATGACTATGACTGACTTATTTAAGAAGACAGTATACTAGTTACCCATAAGTGTGAACTATGATTGTAGATGACCGTGGGCATATTATTTTTTTTTAAAAAAACAAGTATTATATTCTTTCGTCATCTAACTAAAATTACCACCACATTATCCCGGGAGCTTTGACTGTCGAGGACCGTCCCCTATCTACCGATAAGCGACCTGCAGCGTTAACCTCATGGACGGCTCTCAAACATGCGGTGGCAGATCACTGGGATCCACCTTTGTTGCGATTATGAAGTTGTTGGAGATATTAAATTGAGGGATTGGGAGCAATATACCGGTTAGACTGATTAATATTATCATATATGTAGAAATATAAGATGAATCTAACTAGTGATGGATCTAGATCTATGGCCTCATTCCTCCATTTGTCCCAGAGTAGGTTTGGAATCCAGCCACAATGAGCCACACTCTGATAGAAAATATCCCGCGAAGGCCTCTAGTGGCGCTAAGATAATATAGCAGCGAAAACATATTCCGAAAGGCTTTGAGTGTGATAGGCTTGTAGCGGTGACGTCTTTATTATCTGTTGTTTCACGATTTCCTAATTTAGGAGGGGATTCTTATAGTATCACAGCATGGAACGTGTCCATAAACTTTTGATCTATTTATTTGTTTTCTATCAAGAATAGACAAATTCGATAATCAAGATCAATCTTTCAATTCATGTATCAAATATCATACGATGTGACTATTCATACATCTCTCTCATCTCTCTCATCTCCTTACAGCCCATCAAACTATCCATCTCCAACGCCAAATCCCATCCTACATCACCCTCCCAATCCCTACTTCACTTCTGCACCACGAATTACCACCCACTAGTCACCCAGACTACCTCGTCCAAAATGCCCATTCTTCCCCTCCCCCCCTCCACTGCTGCCCAAATCACCGCGTCTTCGCTACTAACCACCGTCAATGATGCCATCTTGGGCCTAACCGCTAACGCCCTAGACGCCGGGGCGTCTAAAGTGGAGATCGAGGTTGTCTATGCAAGAGGGAGTTGTACCGTGGAGGATGATGGGGAGGGGATTGCCGAGGTGGAGTTTGGGGGTCAAGGTGGATTAGCGAGACGCAATTGTAAGCTGTAGGATGTTTTATTACGGTTGCATTGGCTAACAGCAATGACAGATACGTCGAAGTATGAAAGGACTGGGCTTTTAGGGTTCAAAGGGATATTCTTAAGTTGCTTGGGAGACTTGTCATTGATGATGGTTGCCGCGAAGAAAGAAGGTGAAAGACAATGTTTAGTGATTGTGCATAACGGTAAAGTCCTGGCAAGAGAAACACCATCCGAATCAACTCATCTCCGGTATTCATCTGGGACCAAAGTCAATGTCCATGACCTATTCGGCACTATTCCCGTTCGCATCCACCAACGAACTACAGAAACCTCGGAGTCTTTGATAACTTCCCTTCTCTGGACACTCGCTGCCTATCTCATCTCGTGGCCCGCTGCCGTCACTATATCCATTTCTGAACGCCAAAACTTTTCCGACCTGGATAAGTCCCAGGTCTATACTATGAGGACTACTAGAGAAGAGAAGCTCGCATTACGAACTCCTCAATTTCTCAAGCAAGCGCCGTTTTCGGTCCCGGGTGGGATGCAATGGGAAGAAGTTTCGGCAAAGGCCGGCAAGTTCATAGTTAAGGGTGTATCTCGAAAACCCCATCAGTCTCCCAAAAACCCAATTTGTCAGTTGGGGCATCGTTCCCGCATCGAAAGAGACGACACCAGCCATCTTCGCCGAAGTCAACAAGATATTCAGTCGTTCCGATTTCGCGTCAACAGCTGAGATCGATAGAGATGTTGAAGGGTCGACTGCGGGGCCAAGAAGAGATCAGAGAAATAAAGCGAAGGCAATTGAAAAGTGGCCAATGTTTTATTTCCAGATTGTCACGCCAGAGTCGTTGGGAAGACCGGAGGATGTCATGCAGAGGCCGGGGGTAGAAGAAACGATATTAGGGGTTATCAAGGCGATTTGTGAAGAGTTTTTAAGGAAGATGGGATACTCGGTGGTTAAACAAACGGATTTTTTTATGATGAATAGAATGCCGACTATCCCATCGAGGCCTAGTCCATCTGTGTCTGGCTCGGCTCAGGGCTCTACGCCATCTAAAGGACCTAGTCGGCCGTCACCCTTTGACTCGTGGAGACAAATCAAGGCAGGGACTGCCAGCAAACCGAAGATTGACCCAATGAAATCCCCGAAGATGTTATTGGTGAATAAGTCGGGAAGTTGACGGCGACGCCGCCGTTTGAAGTAGCGAGGCCGGCAGTTGTGAAGACGAGTGAGGATGTCAAGGGTCGAGCAAAGGACTCGGAAAAAGAGAAGATGGGAGAGATTATTGATAAATGGAAGAATCCGGTATTTGAGCAGAGGAAGGCGTTGATTCCTCGGTTAAAAGATGTCCAGTCGCTCTCTGCTTCGGAACGTCTGATTAGCCGAGGAGAGACAGCGAAGGATGGCGAGGTCGTATTTGACGTTGGGGGCGTGGGGAAGAAGACGGTGTTATCAAGGGAGTCTTTGAAGACAGCGAAGATTATCAATCAAGTTGATAGCAAGTTTATTTTGATTGAAATTGACGATGGACTTTTGGTGTTGATCGACCAACATGCAGCCGACGAGCGAGTTAGGTTGGAGGCATTAATGGAAGAATACTTCAATGCTTATGGCCGGGCAGTCACAGAACCCGTTGAGACCCTGTTAGTCTTCGAAGTCCCTGAAGGCGAATTAAACCTATTTACAAAATACCAAAGCTTCCTGGCCGACTGGGGAATCACCTACGACGTGATCAACTCTTTAATCCACATCAACGCCCTCCCCGCCGCCATCCACGCCCGTTGCACAATAACTCCATCTCTCCTGATAACTCTTCTCCGTTCAACCATTCACAGACTCGCTGACACCTCGTATCTCCCAGTGACTCCCCAGATCCCCAGCACTGGCCGCAAATGGGTCACGAGGTTTAAAGGTTGCCCGGACGGTATAGTTGATTTGTTGAATTCACGGGCTTGTCGGAGCGCAGTCATGTTCAATGATGTCTTGGGGGACGAAAAGGTTGAGGAGGTGGTTAGGGCGGTTGCGGGGTGTGTATTTGGATTTCAGTGTGCGCATGGGAGGCCATCGATGATTCCAGTTGTTAGGGTAGGCGCAGGAGGTTTTTGGGGGCGATGGGGAGTATGGAGAGGGGTTAGGAAGGAAGAAGTGGAAGATGTATCTAAACAGTGAAGAATCATGATTATTTAATTCTAATATTGATTTATTACACTCTCAAATTATTTATTCATTATTTACTTTTCCAATAATTATCCAAACACCACCGAGATCCCCAATGCTTTCCCCACATTCCTCCACTCTTCACCCCCACCGTCACTCCCCTCATCCCCCCGTTTCCATACCCCCTCCACAATCTGCCACGCATCCCCAATATTCACCATTCCCTGTCTCCTATCTACAGCTGCAAAGACACCACGAGCAACTGCCCTATCCTCGGCACCAACTGCGTCACAAGCCGCCAAGAATAACGGCCAAAGTAACGCGGAGAGCGGCCCAGTGTTCGAAACCGTCCGGGAACAGTGAAGTAGGGTGGCAGTTACGTGATGTTGGGTAGTGGGGTGCATTCGCGGGAGCGATCGGAGAGTCCGATGGAGGAAGAGGAGGGCGGCGTGCCGGTAGGCTAGAGCGTTGTGGAGGATAGATAGTGTTGGTGATGGCGATGACGTCGACGGGGACGACAAGGATAAAGCAGACGGTGGTATGTCCGGGGGTAAGAAAGGAGACCATGTCATCAAGGCATTCTCAATGGCGGTTGTCCCGGCAGTGAACTGCGCGGAGAGAATGGGGTTGGCCGAGGGCGATGACGATAGGGTGGATTTGAGGGCGTGGAGAGAGGTTAGGCGGTGGAGAAGGGGCCAGAGCGTTGTGAAGAGGCCGAGGAGGGAGTCAATTGGGGATGTCGAGGAGGGGGAAGGGAAAGGAGAGGGGGAGGAGGCGACGGCGCTGGCAGAGTGAGTGATGTGGGTGGTTGGGGAGAGGGGGGCACGGCCGAGAGAGAGCGGAGATGACGTCGTAGAAGCAGAAGGCCTGGAGGGAGTAGGGGTTAGTCAAGAGGTCTAATTATTTTTTTTTAGAGGCTCACTCGTTCGAGGAATTGGTCGGTAGGCGATGGTGGGTAGATTGGGGAGATGTCGTGTTGGCGGGACGTCATGACCGTGAGGGCACCTCGTAGATGGTCATCGACGATACTTGATCTTCCTTTTTGCACGAGCTATGGTGTGTTAGTAAGCCCTCGTTCATTCATCTTCTTCAACTTCAAATACTCACAACTTCATAATAAACCAACAACATAATCGCCGCCATCATCTCATCCTTTACCTTCCCGCCTCCCTCCCCCTTTGCAATCTCCCTAGCTAAACCCGAAATTACCTTCCGATGAAAGCTCTCCGCCCTCTCACTGATCGCCACGCCCCGATGCTCCAGGTGGGCGCTCGCTAAAGCATAGACAGCATTAGTGACAACGAGACTAGAATGGCATAGAGGCAACACGAGTTGTTGGAAAGGGTTCCCGGCATCCTCTTTGAAGACGAGAAGGTGGGAAAGCGTGTTGCAGAAGTGATCGATGAGAGCTCGGCGGTTGCGCAGGTCGGAGAATTCAAAGTAGTTGGGGATTGTAAAAGTAGGGATCGACGGGAATGATGAGGTCATGGTCGTGATGTCGGTGCATGGCGGTACTGGGGCAACGGAAGATAGAGACAACTCGGGATCGACATTAGCGACCGCCCAAGCATCATCCAAGCTCCCACTACTCCCGGTACTACTCGAGTCCATTGAGCCATCGTCAGCATTCTCGCAAGTAAACGGCAAATCAAAGTCTAATCCCAATCCCGACACGATGCCTCCCGTGATCCCTGCCTCTATTAGCAACCGGACAAACAGGTCGCTGTCCGCAGCAGATGTCAACGGCATATCCTTAAATCCAAAACTATCAACGCCATTCTGCAAAATAACCTCACCATCAACAGGTGACTTCAAGTCAACAGACCCCTCTAGAACCCCGGAGTCTTCAGACCCCAAAATGACGGGGAATCCAATGACCCGGGGCCAATGACGGCACCCGGGCGAGACGATGGTATCTCTAGCGGCGGGGGCGGGGGTTCCGAGGCCGGTTGGAGTAGCGATGTGGTGATTATTGGAGACCTCGGAGATATTGGGAATGTTTGGGAACCGGGGGAGGATGGTGGGGAGATGGCGGAGGTAGAGTCACGGCAGGGTTTACGTTGGCGGGGTTTGACGGGTTTGTAGATGCAGGGTTGGCTTTTTTCGATGCAGCGGGAGCATGAAGGGCGGACTTCGTTGCATTTCTTTTCTGTTAGGGAGACACAATGGTTAGATGATGTCATAATATATATTGACGACGATGATAGTGAATATGTACCTTGTCTTTACTAAACAACTGTTAACACACAATGCTTCATGATACTAGGAAATGAAAGTTAGAAATCACTTACCAATAAACGCAACCTGATTTCAACCAACCACAGGCACAGGATGTTAGCACATACATATAATGAACGTCTTCAAAAGCAACTACGTCTGCAAAACTTGTATGTCCTTTCCTATCCCGGATGCTTTATCCAAGTCAAAACAGGATATGCGTACACTCCTTCCCAAGATACACTTACCAGTACGAGACCGTCTCTTAGGAACCTTGGGTGGGGCCACTCAGTATACAACAACATGATAGGAAGATTTTGATAGATGGGTAGACAAATAGGCTGATTATGTGCGCTATAAATAGCGTGTGCTGTAGTCCATGGGGTTTATATCTTCTCACTGATAGAGTATGTAAAAAAAAAAAAAAAAAGTCCGGGGTGGAGGGATAAAAGAACGCTATGCTAAGACTAGACGTCTGTCTTGTGCTGTGATCCAGTACAAATACGAAAAGGAAAGGAAGAGAGGAAATAATTAAAGACAATATTAAAATAAGAATCAATCAATCTAAAAGATAAAGTAAAAATATAGAGAGAAAAAAGAATAAATACGTCCGGAAGTATATCAAAGGAATGTCAATAATTGGCCAAACGATGTCCTGTGATCCGAATCCTAGTCGCTCGTAACGCAATTCACCCGGAAAAAGTGCCGGGCTTGCTGTATCTTGTGATGCAACTTCTTGGTTCGTTGGTTCTGGGGTTATGCGGGGTTTCGTAACTGTTATTCCGAAGAGTATAAAACCTCGTAAAATTTACCGGCTGTCGGGTCGGGAATAGCGGCGGACAGACAGACTGGCACCAGATGCGGGATATAGTGGGAGGGGCGATGTGATGGGGAGTGGGGAAGAAGGTGAGGACTGTGGGGGACAAAGTATTATGTATCGTGAAGGGATTAATGCGGGGAGGTGATTTCAGAAAAGAGAGTGAATATAAACGAGAGATAGAGGGTTAGTTTGATGACGATAGACTGGGACTATCTTTTTTTGTGTAGAAATTGTAATCAGACGAGAAACGAGAGCCTCATCTTCTCAGGACTGGTGGCCAATTCGACAAAACGGACTGGGTTCCGAATTGTCAGTTCTGTATTGGGTGCTGTACTGTAAGCCAGACTTTTCTCTGTATTATGGGGACTGTACTTGGGATCTGACAATCCAAAGAACAAAAGAAAAGTCAAGAAGCACGCCCAAAGGCCCTTGGGGACTCGGGGCCTACGGGTTTAAGTATACACAACATTCACTGGAGGGCCATCGGGGTGGCTATTAGGGAAGCTATGGAAGCGTTGTGAGCAATCAGTTGTTTATCTCAGGAATCCACAAATTATGCCTGCAGGTAGATTAGTGTGGGATGGGCGTTTATGTAGTTATCAGTTCATGAGGGCTTAGGCGTTGATAGGGCCAAGAGGGATATGTGATCTAGGCATTGGCAGATGGGGTGGGTCCGGTGGCTCTGGGACCAAGTATCACGAAAGATGGTCAGGGTATTTCGATACATACACAGACAAATAAATAGATTGAAAAAAAAAAGATATATTATTGCCAATTTCACCTTCCCTCCTCAACCTGTCCTCGTAACGACGACCCTCTGGAGCTTCAACTAGGCTTCACTCTCTCTTCATCCTCATTATCATGTCTCGCTCTCCCTTTCTTCCCTCCCTCTCCATCCTTCTTAAAATCTCTTAATCTCCAATAATTAGCCCACCCAGGCAAAACTTTTCCCATTCCAAATGTCATGATACCAACCCCGTCTAATCCCTCAATACAATCCTCTCCCGCCAATCCCCGATCAGGATTCCCCGCCGCCATGTCAATAGCCATCACATCCTATTCCCCATCGTTGCTACCTCAAAGTCTGACGCCCTAGCTTATGAGCGTTATCGCTTTGCTAAATGGAGGAGCGGTTGCTGCCAAATTGACTGCTGCTGGAGCTTGGGGAGGTAAGTGGGATCCCGGTCACTTCCCCGGATTTTACTAGAAGCTGAATCCTCGTCGCCGTTTAGACGGAAGACCTTCCTTTGCGGTGGTTTTAATTGGTAAGTGCCTTTCCTGGGATTATCAGAATAATCATATGTTGTGGTAAGTGACTTCCCGGATATAACAATAACCTATTCCCCAAGTTATCAACAAAATAATCACTACCATGTCTATACACATCACCGTATGCAGTTTTGATCCTCACGTAATTCCCTAATTCCCATCTAAGGGGTCCTCCACCTATTATTATTTCCCTATCACCATTCTTTACATCCCCATCCTTCTCTAATTCCCCATTAAGCCTCTTTGTTTCGACAAAAGAATCCTCAATTTCCCTCCACAATCACACTCAAAGGCACCAGAAACCCACCTCTCCAAACAAAAACTCCGCCTAAACATCACATTAAATCCCCCCCCCCCTCCCCCTCCCTTTCCCTCTCTCCAATCAAAGCTCCTGAATCATCCCCAAGTAACATTGGGAGTCAATGGGGCGCTCGACAATATATACGACATCTGCAGCCAAGGTAGTTGGAGATAGGAGGGGTTGTGGGTTGGTTTGGTTTCGGGGAATTCGGCGGTTTAAACTTGAAGGAAGTAACGAGGAAGGTTTTCCAATTTGTGATCCATGATGGAATTATTCTAGAGGGGTGTCAAGAAGGGTCGCTTTTGTTTTTGCAGAGTTCTGAAGGGGTGGCTAGTGACCCTGTGGGTAACCCTTCAATTAACCTTGACTTGATAACCCTACATCATGAAGAAGACCCTATAAACTACTATTGTTTACACCTTTTTCTCACATTATCATTCTTTCACCCACTAGCACATCTCAGATCCTCTCCCTAACCCATTCCATCATACAACCACAAACCCCTCTCACCATAATCCACTATTATCCCCAGATCTCTTTCCTCAGTCAGCTTCTCTGTTTCCATCGCCACTGTAACACTAGCTTCTTCACCCAGTAGCCAAATCCTACCTCAAGAACCCCCCTGGAGTTGCGCACAGGCAATGGGGGAAGTGGAGAATCAAGAGAGTTGAAGCGCGCCAATGAGAGGGCGGAATTTGTTGGGTTGGGGATAGTGGGGTTAGATTGGGGTTAGGCTTGTGATACTTGAGGGGATCAAAGTTTGGCGATGATGATGGTAATTGTGGGAGATGACGGTGGTGATTCAAAGGCCAAGGTGGTGAGTAATGACCTTGGTCAGATGTAAGTGAGTTGTTCAAATTGTCTTTTAAATGAACCATTTGTCTGACATCCCCAGGTCACGATATCTCTCCCTAACCTACCACTCCAACCACCACCATCCAAGCCTTATCTTCATTGTACTCTCATCTCGCCTCAAAATCATCCAAACCTCCCCACGGAACTCCCCACCACGTGTCCCTATCAAGCCCATCCATCTCTCTCCCCTTGACCCCGTCACGTCCCGCCTCTGACACCATCCCTCCAACACCTCTTACCTGCATATCACCCCTCATCATAATTCTGCACTAAAATGCCTTAAAGAACAAAGCCGAAGAGACAAATAGACAAGAAAATCTCACGGTCACCCACCAAGTGGCCTGATAGGTGGGAGAATCCAGAGTACATGGAGAATACCCGGAGGGTGTAAATGGGTGGCTGGTTCGTTGGTCGGTCGGTCGGTCGGTCGGTCGGTTAGGAAGTTTGGAGTAAGTTATAAGGATTTGGGGGTCCATTGGCATTTAGGTGTCAGACAGTGGTAATTTATGGGAACGACGTCTTATACGGGAAGACGGCATGTTGAACACAATGTAATTGTGTTCTTCACAAGTTGATATCGAACAACCCTAATGATATGCCATCATCGCCAGTCTGTAGGGTTTGATAAAGCCATCCAGATTCTGCCCGACTACGCCCAGCCCCACATGGCCACCATCCACGACATATCCTGAATTTATTTCCCTCCTTCGTATCTAGTCGGTTCCACGAACTATTGATTGATTGTTAGACCTGGAAATTGATTGGGAAAGTAAAAGTAGACGGCAGTGCAGCTGAGAGGTGACTAGGTAATCAAGACCATGGACAGTAATGCTCGGAAGAATTCCGAAAAGCAGATACGTAACGGAAGTTTCCTGAGAGTTGAAATTCCTGTGACAAAATAACCGAGGACGCTTAGCTGTGAGTAGATAGTAGCATGATATCCCTCGATTCTGTAATATTTCATCGCTACAATGAAAATACTGTCAGTGAAAATAGCAAACACACTTATACAACTCAATAGATCATACCTCTTTAATCGCCTATTCAATTCAAGCTTGTAAATCCGTCGCGCCCCGGGCAACCAAAAGCGGTTCTGTTGGTTGATTGCATCACCAGGAATCAAAGTACCTGTGGCGTGGTTCCGTTTGAAAGTAACAAGATATTTTATGGAAATACAAGAAACTTTTGCAAAGTATTATTACTTTTGAATTTCGATTGCTTTTATCTACTTGATTCGACTTTAATCTTGAATTTCTTCACGATATCTCGTTGGGAAAGACTCGCGTTTTTCACAGAGCCGTAGATCCTTTTCGGCGACTTATATCGAGGGCTGAATATTATTTGCTTATTGCCGAATTGACGGCTATTCACCCACGACGTCACTTTGCCTAAAAGCGTCCATTTCGCCTTTATCCTTGAGATATAACAACCAAAATCGGCAAAATTTCCGATCTTTCATATATCAATTTGCAATTTACAATTCCAGCATCCTGCTCTTTTCCTCCTACGACATCCCTCGTATCTACCCTTTCTGGCCCAGAGCCGAAAAAAGCGGGACACAATGCGTAACCATCATATAATCGTCGTTTTCGCCACAATTGCCCTGCTATCCCCACAGTCCTTACCGCTGAAATACATCACCGCGATGCTGTCCATCGGCTTCCGAAACTCCCACTGATGACGGCAACAGCCGCCCCGACGTCTCCGTACGTCGCAGTCTTCCTGCGGGATACGATCACGACGGCGGTCTGTCAGGCGGGATACAGTATTTGTGGGGAGAGTAGTGGCGAGGGCTGTTGCCCAGAGGGCTATGGGTGTGCAAAGGATTCGTGTACCGTGACAACGAGGGGGGCAACGACGTGTCACGGGACGGTGGGGGCGTATGCTTGTCCGGCGTCACTGGGTGGTGAGTAGATGGAGACATGCCTATGATGTTTGAGTTCACGATGCTAATGAAGACGGTGTGCGATGTGTAGGAGGCTGTTGTATGATTGGAGAAATTTGCGCTGGCTTGGTAAATTGCCAAACACCCTCAACAACAATCCCCACAGTCTCCAAGGCCCCCTCAACCCCCACAACAATAACAACAATGACGGCGTCAACCGCATTATCGACCGACACTCCAGAATTCTCTCACTCCAACCTCTCGACCGGCGCAATCATTGGCATCTCCATCGGCTCCGTTGCCGCCATCGTCATCTCCGTTCTCATCTTCTTGACCCTCCGCTCCACCAAAACCTGGACCCGCACCCTTGCCCAACAATCCCTTGCCAAAAAGTCCAAAGAATCCACCGCCAATTACGTCGCCGTTTCTCGCAACGGGCCCGGCGACCTCACGGGTTCCCAGATCGCCGCTATTGGTCATAGAATGGATCGCCCGGGTCATCCCGCCGGCCAGGGGCACCGTGCGCACAATAGTGAGAGTGGCCGCCCGTTGATGGGGCATCAAAGAAACGAGTCGGATGATGTGGGTCATGAGGTGTGGAGTCCTGGGGCAGGCGTATATTATGGAGGGATGCCCGATATGACGGGAGCCCATATGCCGCAAAGGGCCTCGGGGGGATGGTTCGGCATGTCAAATCATGAGCGGAATTACAGTGGGGCAACGCTAGGCGACGGCATAGTTCACGAGATGCCACTAGTTCACGACCGCGGCTCCCTCGACATCGCTCGCTCCGAATATGACCCGACGACCGAATTTGTCTATGGGAGTCTCCGGCACCCCCAGAGGCCGGGTGAGATTCGGGAGACGCTTGTGATGCCACCGCAGGCTAGCGATGCAATGGTGTCACCAGAGATGAGGAATGGAGAGTCGGGAGTGTTTAGGGAAAGCATGATTTCCCCGGATTTGCGGGAGGCAATGGGGTCGCCGGAGCTGGAGTCGCCGGAGCTGGGGTCAGGATATATTTCGCCGATTGTGAGAGAGAGGTTGGTATCTCCAGAGCCGCTTGATGATGACAGAGATAATGGCCGGGTCCAGTAAAGTTGTTGTATTAATATACTTGGTTAATTGATTTCATGTTGCACGAAATATCTGAACCGTAATGTAGACCCCAAACAAACTGATCAAACAAGAATAAACTCGTCCAATATCAACCAATTTTACATTTTCAAAACCAAACGCCAGAACCAGGACTCCACAAGGAAGAAAAAAAAAGAAAGGTAACACGAGAATACAGACACAATACTGCACCACACCGGCCAGACTAATATCGGCTATTCGGGTTCGTTCCCGGAAAGTTGTTCCCTCTTCAAAATCCTGAAACGACCACGGACTCTTTTTCTTTGCCTTCACCGGATTCATCCCCGGAAAGTTATTCCCATCCTCCTCCTCCCTCTCTGCCGACCCCCTTGAGGAAACCCACCGTTTCTTCATTACCGGATTCGCCACTTCGTTCTCATTATCACTCGTGGCACACGAGCTCCCCTCGCTTGATGGGTACCGTTCGCTCCATGGGCGCGGGTTGGTCCCGGGGAAATTGTTTGCGGGAGCCAGCGGCGAGAGTCCGGAGAAGTTGTTGTTTCCATCGTGGCGGGACGAGGGGCGGGGGTTGGTTCTGGGGAATTCGTTGGGTGCGCAGCCATGGGAGTCGTAGATAGGGCGGGGATTAGTGCCGGCGAAGTTGTTATTGGATTCAGCGGGGTCGCGGGAGTCGTGGTGGATGATGTGGGAGAGGTGGGAGAGGTGGAGGGTTTTGTGGAGGAGAGCGTCGAGCTTTTGACCTCTGTGGTGGGGACAGGATGGGTTAACGGTAGGTTCTTTAATGGAGGGTATAGGAACGGCTGTGATGGTGTCGTTTTGGTGATAAGATTTGGGGAAAATCATGATAACAATGGATAAAGATGGGGTATTTTTGGTCATAGAGATATTTGGGGATCGGAATTAAGACGAAGATAGTGCCAGTGGCGACCTTTTTAAATCATAGGATGGAAAGAGATACTTACAACATGGTTATAACGAAGACTGAGGTCAGAGACTTGAAGTGATGGACAGGGAAGACAGTGTGAAAAAGGAAATGCCGCTGGACCGTAGAATGTCTTTGATTGGTTGTGAGCTGTCCCGAATTGCAGTTGAATATGGTAGAGAGTAGACTGAAGATGGTTATCGACTAATCGATGAGTCGTCAAGGGTCGTACAGGGTATGTGGTGACTGTAGATATACGTGATATACAATGCGGTAGATATCAAGCTGAGGATGATGATCAAAATGAATACTAGTAAACATAATCGATGTTAATCTAAACAACAGAAAAAAATAGCAAATAACTGCTCCCAGAATAAACTCCTGAAATTTACCATCTCTTACCAGCCAGTGGCACCCATCCTGTTTATATCCATCATCATGGCCTATACTCGACTTCACCCACCCTCCATCTCTGCGAACACCGCGACATTCCCATGTCTCATCCATCCCCAAAGCCACTTACCCGCCTGTTTCTTCCCCTCCTATCATCTCACTCCCGGCCAACGGTACGCCCGTGTAGTCTCCGGGGCACTGTCCTCGCCCTCGCCATCCCCATGCTGAGATGTCCTATAAACAATTACTATATGTATAGTTGCTGCAAGCTAAAACTAGCCAACCAGCCACTATGAGCTCCCTCTCTGCTCTTAAATTCTCTTTGATAGGCGGGTCGTTATATCCGGAGTCGTGTTAGTGTTAGTGTTAGTGTTAGAGAGAGAGAGAGAGAGAGAGAGAGAGAGTGTGTGTGTGTGTGTATGTGACACGGGTGAAAACGTTTAAATTAATGAAATAAAGGCGATAAATTGGGTAAATGTATCAGATTTTAGGACATCTAAGGATGTGCATTGCTCGATTGGGAAAGTAGTTGAGTCTCCGAATGCCTGTCTGCCGAGTGAAGTCCGAAATATTGGTGAGGGTGCTGTTTTGGGAAAGTACAATTGGAGTGGAAGATGACAAGAATACATTTTTGTACATATTTTCTATTTGTTGTAATGATGGAAATGTATCTTTTTTTTTTTTTTTTAAAAAAAGAATATCTTTGATCAAAAGAAATAGGCTCAGAACGAATTTGACCAACTATGATTTGCTAAAGCATCAATGCATCGCAAGAGTCATCGATTCTTGATCTCCCGCATAAATCAACGCATGAATATAGCTTCACCCTTCGATTACTGAACAAATCAATCCTTTCCATCCATCTCGTCGCTTTCAGTCACTCTTCTATCAATTCTAGATCGCTCCATCAATCAATCACCTTCTGTGGGCCTTTACCCATCATCGTTACTAAACATGAGCTTCTAGCCCGAACCTCTTCGCTTTCCGAGAAAACACCATTAGCGCAATCACAGCAAAATTCTGGAGACATTGCGGAAAATCCAGAACAATCGCAAAGGTGATGGATATTTTGGATTAACATTGGTATTCCAAAGCTCATGTTTCTGCAATATTTTGAATTTATAGACAGTCTGCAGCCTGCTTTTCCAGCACAGTGATGACCATCGTCAGATTAACGGAGTCGGCCAATTATCTCCTGCGTATACAAGCATCATACTTCGATCAACCTTCACGATACCCATCCCTACCCATAGTCAATCCTTCCCGCCAGCTAAGCCAATCATCCGCCAATAACCAATATCATCCTCATCCCTCCTCTATTCCCTCTTTCTAAATAAGCTTTACACTTCCCTCCCATCATCTCTTGGCTGGTCATCACTACCTGGCAATAAACACCTTGGCATTTGCTTTCTCTCCCTATCAACCCTCATAATAAACAATCATCTAGGCAATCCCTTCTTACCCTTTCCGCGTGCTTGAAAATTATCAGCATCACGATAGCCATTTGGTGCCTAAATTCTTGAAGGATCGAGCTTCAACTGACTGTGCATTGTGCCTGGCAGCAATGGGGTTGGGAATGAATGTGAGACGTTTTGAAGAGTTTTTTTTCCTTTTTTGAAGACCGGAACGGTCGAGGCGTTGATCTATCAGGGGCTTTCAGATTGATAGCCTCGGTTATGTCTTGGACTACTTCCTTGGTTATCTTCTATCTAGGAACGAAAGCTTGGAATCCACTTATTGGAAATATAAGACGGCTTAGCGGGCGACAAATATGTGTATTTCAATACATCACGGCTTGCCAAACACTTGGCAATCGACTGCCTTGGTCCTCTAAGTCTCATCATGCACAACACGAAACTATACTCACCCCATATTACCTGACATGTCGAGATAGACAGCGGTTCCCATTAATCGCATCCTGTCGATGGTAACTCTTGGTTCGATCGGTCCGTAATGGCACGGATCGTCAATTTATTATGCAGGGAATAACGTGGCTGATGATGAGTAGGTCCTGCTGGGGATTTTTTTCTTTTTTTCTTATCTTATTTTGCTATCGGAAGTTGTGGTTTGAAGTCAGGTGCTGGGTAGTGACTATGAGAGACATGGTAACTACTTCAACTCATCGATCGTGAAGGACGTTGAAGAATAAATGGTCACATGACTTCGATGAAAATTCGGCATCTAGCAGCGTCGAGTGAGTGGCAACATGCTGTCAGGGTTTCCTCAACTTGTCTCCTCTTGCCCTTTATCTATGTCCTTATTACTCCTCTATTGAGTGGTCTATTAATATTATACTTGCCTCTCACATTTGCTCTCAACTTCAACAACTCATCTACGTCTGCAGACACTGGAGTACAAACTCACCTCATGGCATTTATTCGCTGTTCCTGGGTATAAAAAGGGAATACCCAATATACCCCTGTCAAGCAATGGATCTTTTCACGATCAATCCTGCTAATCCTGTTTGTTTGTGGTCGGATAAAAATGGAAGTGACAGGGTGCATGATGATGTTGAGGGTTGATTCTATATTAGGGTTGTTATTGTACCGAGATGTAGTAGACTTACTAATTAAGTAATATCTAGTGATAATATCATTAATAACTTCTTTCTACCAATCATTAAGACTTTCAGATATCAGAAAAATGATCCATGTCTGAATTCTGTTTTGAATCATTGCACTATGCCATTCACCTGACCTGGTTTCAGCCAATGTTTGAACTTCCACCGTACCATTGATCCATCACCAACCCATCTCCACAACCTCTTATTTCCACAACAAACAATGAGTTCTTCATCTCGCCATCTCGTCACGTCTGCTGTTCCATTTTTAGTTTTGCATACCGTTTACCCCGCGATCAGATAAGCAGGTCTCTCAACTTCTGGTTAACGATACCACTTTAGCACGTCACATCTGCAGGAGACATCAGGCTTTCGGGTTCCGATGTATCACGATGGGAATAGGTAGGTGAGAGTATATATGGGAATGTCTACTAGAGATTTATCAGAGATGATATGGCTTTGGAGGTTACAATGGGATCTTTATGTGGTCACAATGTGGATGTATTAAGTGTAAGAGGTATAATGCAGGTCGGCATTATCCATATACTAATCATCAGCGCGTCAGCCAGTCAAATACCACTATAGTTTATATCGAACATAACCCATGAGCCGTTTTCTATGACCCTACATCACCACTCTCGATCCTATCGTCTTCTCTCGGTCTATCCCGTACCCTGGCAATCAAAGCACTCATATTTTCACATGTGCGCAGCCAAAATACCATAAGTCGTACACAGAATATCATGAGCTGAATAAGCATATTGCTCGCTTTTTCGGATCCAGACACATTTATTGGAGCAACTACATGTAATGGACCTGTGGTATGTAATGTTGTCTCATTGTCTGGGATTGATCCTGGAATGGCACCCGAGGTTGAGGCCGGATACGAAACATGGCACTATCATCATTATGAACAAGTCTAAGAGTTCATATACGTGAATGTAGTGTTAATATGCAATTCAAATAGCATGGAATCTAGCGCGGTAGTATCTCAGCTTGTGTTACCTTGTCACTCAATCGCCGATCACCCGAGTCACCATCATCACCATAAGCACTGGTTTTCCTTCATGATAACTTTCTGTAGTCTAGACTCATGCTCTCTTTACTTCGTGAGTCTTGGCATTCTTTACATAGTGGTGACAACCGCCTTCACAATAAGTCCTTGGCCCACCAAAGTACCACTACTTCACCCGACATACTCCAATGCCCATTTCCACTTGTGCACCCACAAATATGACTGGATTCACTAATCAACGGAGAAAGACTAAGAATTCTTGGCAATCAATCCACTTTTCCCCTGCGGAGATACAAAAATTTATTGACACTAAAGCAAATCTTAGTCGTGATTGTCTTGTATTTGACATCTAATCTCCCTCATTCTATATCTATATAAATCTACCTCTCTGCCCCCAAGTCTATCTCATTCTATCTCCTCCCTCTACTTTCATCACTAACTAGCTACCTAACTAACTATGAAATTCACTGCTCTCGCCGTTATCTCTGCCCTCACCACCGCTACTTTCCCTAGCTGACTCGGCCCTCGCAACTGCCACGCTAATAATTACGCCCGCGACATCACCGGCACCCACCTCGGTCTCCTCCTCGTCACCTCCCGCCAATCAGACTGCTCCTCCTACCAAAAGATCATCGTGACTCCGTCCGCCGTGTATGTATCCTGCCGTTCTGCGCATTGTTTCGCTTCCGAGTACATACTAACTCGCGCGCTACGATAGTACCGCGACTGTCATCGTCATGGGTGGAGATCTTTCACGGGGAGCGTTTGCTATGAAGAAGCGGGGTAATGTTGCTGGGAAAGCGCATACAACACTGACTTATGCGACGCACTGTACGAATTATGGGGAGTATCTGTCGGCGTGTAGTTGTAGAATTATAGCGTGGACTTCAACGGCATCGACGCTGATGCCGACGGTTATGACGACAACAATGGAGGCTAATTATTGTGATGATTTATAGAAGATGGCCTTAGTGAATGGTCGAGATTAGAGTATTAAGAGGTACGATTGGTGGAGTTTAGCATGTGTTTATATGGATCCTACCCCTTCCAGTGATCATAGCATGAAATATTATATTCATTTAAATTTACATTGAACGGACTCAGTAGACGTACAGGATACATGAACTATAAAGCGGAAATGGGAGAGGCAATAATTAATAATACTTTTTGTTAGTGACTATTCGCTAAATTTTATTTTTGCCATTTCCATGTAAACCCATCTTTATGTTCGCCATCATGCTACCAAAACTCCTAAATAAATTAAAGCCATGTAAATAAATGCTTAAAAAAAAGCCAAAACCAATGGTCATTCCATGAGGTATTTTGCTGTATTATTGATCAAGAAATACCGCCATCTACAAAAGGCAGACATCAGACCTAATCAGGATTCGAACCTGAGCTTACGGAATCAGAATCCGATGGCCTAACCAACTAGATCATTAAGCCGTATTCTGATCTGGTGGGCGGACTCCAGAACTACCTGAATTCTTTCCGTACTTTGCATCCTACCCAACATAGGCTTTATGTAAATGAAGTCGTCGACTACCCACGCATTATCTCATAATTTGTGCCAACATTTCCATGGATTGGATAGGGAACTCGTGGAAGTAGCGAAAGATAACTATTTGGACAATGTGGATGAAGAAGACAAGGACGAATATAGTTCCTGATGGTAACTGATTGATGAGCCGAGGGAGAAAGAGATGAGTAAGGAGGATGTAAAGACAACACAAAAGAATCATGAAGTAGAATTCAGCGACATGGGATCTAATAGGCTTAGGTTTGGCGGGGGTATAAGTATAAGGGGCGCGGCAGTGACGAGGGCAGTTGATGATCGTCATGGGATGTTGGTGGTAGATGATGTGCTGCAGCGAGTACATTGTGGATGAAGAATGTATAGATACGAATGTTCATAGAAATAAAATACATTTATCCGTCACTATGCTTTAGGATTCTGTTCATTTCTTCTTATAATTCTCTTTTCATCCAGTTGATTTGACTCGCCATCTAAATATGCAAACACAGTCAACCCCGGGTTTGGCTCAGATGGCGCGTTATGTATAGAACGTGGTGGAAGATACAGAGTGCGCAGAGAATTTGCTTCCATTTGTATCCAATTAAAAAGTCGACTAGGATCACAAACCGCATCGCCAACCCAACTATGATCTCTGCTTTCCAACATAGAATGCAATTGCAACGATCGTCAGTACCATTGTGTTACACACATTTGCAAACCCTGTACAAATGGCCCCACCCCAACTTAAATCGGAAAATTGGTAAGAATAATGTTCCGATAAGATAGCGATAAGCTTGATAAGGCCGCTGCTGCTTTTTCCACTAGATTTGGGCTGTCGCAATTGGCATTTGTGCAATTGTGTGTCGGCCAGGAGGTTTCTTTTGCATCTTCATGATAACTTTTAGTGAATCTTGCTGCGAACCTAGTTTTGCTTCCAAAAAACCATTTATTTTCTTCCTGAATTTAGAATCGGTATTTTCTTCTTTTATTTTGCATTTTGGGATTGGCTTTGGTTTTGTGATATCCAGAATATTGACTCTATGGGTTTGAAGAAGGTTGCGGCGATGGAGAAGTTGGAGGCGGACTAGTAAGAAATTATTATTATCGGGCTTCCGGACAATGCATATTGACTAACCTCACCAGTGCAACTCTTCAGTGGAAGATTCGTCGTGATCCCAAGTACGTTCTAATCTACCATCAAATTACCTGACATCACAAACACCTCGGCTAACATCTGCTCTCACAGGTCCTACAAGGAAGATTTTCTTAAGCAATGGGAACAGTATGAGTCTCAGCGTGAGCTATTTCTCTTCTCTCCTACCACCGCTACTTCTGAAAATATTCAGTCCTTTCATGATATCATCGATCTGATCACCCACGTCGCCGACTGTTACCCCGAAGACACCGCCAATTTTGCTGATGATTTAAATAACATCCTCCACCAACACCACAAGATCCTCCACCCCGAGCTCCGCGAAAAGGCTGTCGGTAGTCTTGTTTTGCTCCGTCGTAAGGACCTGATTGACTCTTCGTCCCTCCTAACGATCCTGTTCCCCATCCTTATCGAGTCTCCCTCCAAGGCTCTGCGTGCTTTCTTGTTTAACAAGATTATCAGCGAGTTAAAAAACTCCAACTCCAAGTCTACCAACCACCCGCTGAACCGGACAGTGCAGACCGTCATGTACAACATGATCATGGCCGACCGGTCGTCGCCCAAGGGCCTGTGGGCCGTCAAGATCACTAGAGAACTCTGGAAGAGACAGATTTGGACTGACGCCAAGCCCGTCGATATTATGAAGGAGGCCTGCCTTTCTACCAACGAAAAGGTCATTGTCGGCGCTGTGCGCTTCTTCCTTGGTGGCGACCAAGAACGTGAGGCCATGGAGGACGATGACTCGGATGCTGAGGCTGTTGATTTGAAGAAGCTGCAGCACATCATGGGTATCAACAAGAAGTCCAAAAGAATCACAAGAAGTATGACAAGGCTCTTTCTCATGTTCGCAGACAAGAGGACAAGAAGAACAAGCCCCATCCGCTCAACTTCTCAGCTCTCCACCTCCTTCATGACCCCCAGGGCTTCGCTGAGAAGTTGTTTGACAAGCATCTCCAGAGCTCTAAGGCGAAATTGTCGCTTGATAGCAAACTTCTTGTCCTTCAGCTTGTTACCCGTCTTGTCGGTCTGCACGAGCTCACCATTATTTCTCTTTACTCTTGGTTCATCAAGTACCTTACGCCTCGCCAACAGCAAGTCACGTCGTTCCTTGCGTCGCTGGCTCAGGGTATCCATCAGTTTGTTCCCCCGGATTCCATCGAACCTCTCGTACAGAGAATCGCTAACGAGTTTGTCTCGGAGGCTTCAGCCGCCGAGGTTGCCGCTGCTGGTCTGAACGCTATCCGTGAAATCTGCGTGCGTCAACCGTTGGCCATGAGTGATACTCTTCTTCAAGATCTCGTCCAGTATCGTAGGTCAAAGGATAAGGGTGTCATGATGGCGGCGAAGGGTCTATTGTCACTTTTCCGTGAGGTCGACGCCCATCTTTTGGAGAAGAAGGATCGTGGTAAGAATGCTACCATGGGTATTCGGAGCGGCAAGATCAAGAAACGCAAGTTTGGTGAGCAGGAGCTGGGTGGCATCGAGGGTTTGGAACTCCTTGAGCAATGGAAAAAGGAAGAGAGAGCGCACAAGGAAGCCGAAAAGGCCACTAAGGGAATTACGATTGACGATTCTGAGGATGAAAATAACGATGACAGCTACAACTTCGAAGACTGGGAAGTCGAGTCTAACAACTCTGACAGCTCTGATGGCTGGATCAATGTCGACCACTCCGACGACGAAGATAACGAGCCCGTCGCTAAGAAGGCCAAGACTTCGGATGATGTCAAAGAGAAGGACACTGAAGAGTCCACTGAGCCTAAGCCGTTGTCCAAACTGGCGATCACGACTATTCTTACCCCCGCTGATCTCGCTAAGCTGCAGGAGCTCCGTCTCCAGGCCAAGTTAGACCAAGCGCTTAACGGTCCTCAAGTCGCCGCCGCAAAGCGCCGCGAGGCTGCCGAGCGTCACCGCGACGAGGGTCTTACTGCCGAACAAATCGAGGCGCCGGCCAAGCTCCGCAAATCCACCAAGGAGGAGAGAGCAGCTCTGGCGGCAGAGGGGAAACCGAGTCGCGAGGAGCACAAATCAACCAAGGCGATTCGGAAGTCGAAGAAAGATGCCTCAGGTAAGAGTACGACGAACAAGGAGAAGGCGAGGAAGAAAAATTTTTTGATGACGTTGGGTAAGGCGAAGTCAAAGCAGAAGAGGAGTTTGATTGAGACAAAAAAGGTGTTGACGGGGCATATAGCGAGGAGCAAGAGAGGTGGTAGACGGGCGAATGGTACTTAGATGGACTAGTGAGGAGAGAATTACAGGATGTGGAGATGGGAAAAGGGGTATTGGCGTTTATTTTGTTGGTTTACCTTTGGGATTATTATTGTTTGAAATTTTTACGTTTTTACTGCCAAAACCTCGGTTGATACTGTGAACTTGTTACATTTGCTATTGTACAGTTTACTTTCCAGATTAGCCGTGATAATCCATAGCGTAGAATCCTGGGTTTGTACAGGAGAGCTATTCGAGAACACGCGCCATCACTGCCATGTAGCAGCCATCATCATTCTTTCAAGATGAAAAACGTACCCTTAAATTATCTCATTCCCCGATTTATCCTGTGAGCAACAACTTAACGCTATCTACGCTTTAGCTTTTTTTCGGGATGTTCTACTGGGCTGCGTCAATAACTCTCAAGGCCATGGCAGATTCTAGCTTTATGCTTATATCAACAGGTGGTATTTTACCAGAATAGTTAATGAGCGAGACTAGAAATTTCATGGCTTCGGCTGTAGAGGTTCGAATCTTGTAGATGTTGTTCTTTTCTCTTTTGTCTGTTTGGTGAAAGAATGAAATTGTGCAACTTTTGGACACTGAGAGTTACCAGGTGATATGTTCAAGGAGTATTTTATTTTTTGAAATGCATGATACGAAGCGGGTTGTTACACCTCTCATAAACCCTTGCACCATCTGGGGAAGATCTACAACCCAGACAATGAGCTTGTGCTATGGTAGTACGAAGGCCCCTCCAAATTAAGCTTCAAGTAAACATGTCTAAAACTTAATTGAATTTTACTATAATGTCACACTACTTGTAGATTACAAAGAATCACTTGGCCACATAATATCACTGTAGTTTCTGATTCATATTCACAAATACTTTCTAAACTGTTCTGTACATATCTGTACTAAACACTTTGAATTGTGGTCTTCACAAAAATTATTAGGCATATCAGATCAAAAGATATGAGGCATTCACGATAGAGAATCTAGGTATATTGCAATTATTTGGAGATAACAGGCCTCATAGCTATTGCATCTGCCAAATCGGACAAGCCACTATTGCATCAAAATTATAGTTACTATCATAAGTCAATTCAAATGACACCAGTGCCTGTGTTTAGCTCACTACAAGTTACATTTGGCAGTTGTATAGGAAATAATTTCAGATGATGAAAAAGCTTAAAAATACAATGAGAACCCCGAGAAACTCAGTAAAATTTGAATGAGGACAAGCCCTGATGATAATAACTAATTTCATTCATTTCTTTGTGGAGGACTTGCTGCTTGGTGCCCACGAACTGAGTGTCGTTGATACCATGCAAGTCTGCCTTGATATTGTGGTCTCCAATAAAAGAAAGAACTGTATGTGAAGACGGCCGTGAGATGTAACATCAATGGAACTGTTGGTGTATTGTGAGATTTCGCGACTGACAAGGGATGAAACAGTTCTATCCAAGAGAATTACTTACTGAGTCAGCGATACCGATCAATGCTACCACCCACAATCATCAGTCATTTTCCCTCAGAATCTCAAAAACATAATGCAACATGTACTAGCTATTAACATGATATCACACCCGCCTGTAATTTTAGCAGTTGCTAGGGGATTTCGATGGCCAGAATTACTGGCTAAAACTACAGATATATGCTAGAGAATTCCATAGTTGATAGCATCAAAGCTATCACCAGAGATTATGGACGACTGGGATAATACCAGACTTACTACGAGTAGTATAAACTTCACTTGCAACTTTAAGGGTGTTAAAGCGGAGATAATTGCGGGAGAAAAATTCCGGCATGGTAGAGTATTGAACCTGCCGTTGTGGTGCTCACCTTACTCTGCGTTAACTTAGTGCGTTGTGCAGTGTTATTACGACTTACTTGCATGTAGCTGCCGTTTCTTGGGCTTGCTAAACGAGGCTGACTGCTGCCATAATCATTCTGTAACTGTGCTTTGGGCAATGTAAGATCCTCTCCAATACATTTGCTTCTCTATGAAAAGGGACTTGGTACGCTTTCCTTTAACACTGGAATATTCGTTCTTAGATTAAAATCTTGGAACTCTCACCTCATCTAAATCCTTCACTACTACATCCATCGGTACTCTACGTATTATACATACAGTTCGCTTTCTCATTATTATAAGTCATCACGATATCTCCAACCTTGGACTATATGCCTAACAACTCTAGATACTTCGCAATCTTTCGAGCTTAATTTATGATACTAACTTCGAGGATGCGTTAGAGTAAACCGACTATAAACTCGCGTTAACATAATTTATCATATATGTCTATCGCTCACCTCGCCCTTGTATAAGTCTATTTGCAATCCATTCATCAATTCGCTCGAACTGTGCAGTACCTTTTCGATACCACGAGATCGGTTTAACGTAATGCCATCCACTTTCTTTTGTTAAGCGCCTACTTTTCGCTAATCATGTGCGTGTCTAGTCAGGGTCTGTCTTCCACCATGACCTCAACTCCCTTGGCATTGTACTAGCAATTCGTTGAAATGTTGACCGTACAGATCGTCGCTCTGGTTGCTGCATACGTCACTTTAGGACTGACCTTCTTAGAGAATCTGATAACCATCTTTACTGCGTTCCTAGCCCCCGCCCCTAGCTGACCACCTGGTAGGCTTTTAGTCAGTGCCCTGCATCGTCTGTAAGATCAGCTAATACATGATGTCAATCTATGTCATCATCAGCTACTACGTGCCCGACGACTTTTGCTCCAAGTATTCAATCCTACACATCATGTTAAGTGTCATCCGTTTATTTGCGCTTTTGTTGGTGCTCGTACGTCGATATACGTCATTCTAGATAATGTACTGGCAGAAGTTCGCCTCTCGGATCCGACAAGTGTGGGGATTGACTTCTCCGGCCGTGAGGGAGAGAATTGGTTGGGCTGTGGGTGTGAACATGTTGTGGGCCAGCCCTGTCAAGGCTTGTACTGGGCTAGTTAAGGTTTGCAGGTGAACTAAATGGTGCATTTTCGACTTCGTGGTCTGATTGTGTGGTGTTTTGGGGTCTCTGTAGGAGATAGATAAGGGATTTTGATGGCGGGGAGGTTGTGAGCGTGATTAAGGCAGATTACAGCAAGCTTATTTGGATTATGGGGCGGGTGTTGTTCTCTCTTCAACTAAAACAAGAATTGTCTTTATCAAGAAAATAAAATCAGTACCTTTGTACTTGGAATTTAAGAAAGGAACATTATAATTCTGATGTCACACAAATCCCCGGGAAACATGGATTCCCAGCTTTAGCTACTGACAGGGCCCATCTCTATCTCGAGCTTTAAACAACTCAACTACATATCAATATAACGTCCTTGATAAATTCCACCTTTCATCGATGCATGCTCTCCTACCAACCCCAACTCTATCACAACCGCCGATCAATCTATCGTCATCTAAATCCACCAATCAACAACGAAACCGCCAACATCATGTCCTCCAAGTCATGATCCATCGCCACTTTGGATGTCCAAGAAATGCTTTTTGATGGGCGGTAACCAAAGACGAGCAAAAGTATCCAGACACCAATGCGATTTCTGTGATACCTTCCCTTTCCCCCATATACCGAAGGATCCCTTGTGACATGATGTAGACGATGACATCTCATCATTGGACTGACTGGATATATTCTTAACGTTATCAAAAAGACGGTAATTCTGGTTGAGATTTTCAAGACATACATAATGGAGGTGTTGGGATTGATCTAACGCGTACATATGGTGAATAGAATTGTCTCAGTAGCGTGCAGAGGGGTATAGAAGTTAGTGAGATATGCAAGTGTATTGGTGGAATTGGCCATTCACGGGTTCATCGGATAGATGAATGATCACGATGGTGGTGATAGATGGGGGGCAGTGGGAATCAACGGCCTTATCTGGAAATTCACGGCTCGGTAGATAATTAAGAACATCAAAGGAAGTATCGAGAGATGGTATGTACTACTAGTAATTGGACAGTCGACAGCCCCAGGTACGTACGCAGCTCCCGTTGATCTCCTCTTCGATCTTCGGAATCATTTGATGATAGCAAATGTCCCTTTCATCGCCCCCGAACTCCAAGATGGCCCACGGCGCTGTACTTGCAGCGTTACAATCCATGGTCTGGGAGGTCTTGGTGTCTAGATGACATGACATGACATGACATGACATGACATGACATGGCATGGCATGGCATGGCATGACGTCGATGGCAAGGGAGTTCAATGGACAGGCGGGTTGCACGGAAAGAAGCATGGAAGAGTCGAGGGCATATTCAGAAGAATATAAATAGAAGGTGGTTTCCTATTACTCAGGAGTTACTTTGTGGTAAGAATCAAACTTAAGAATCACACTTAACAATCACACTTAACAATCACACTTAACAATATTCTTTTCTATTTCATCTTTATTCAAAATGGCTAACTTCGAGGCTCAAGGACAGTTCAAAACCAAGGAGACCCGTACTTATATGGATCCTAGTAGGTATCACGACACTCTGAACACATGTATTCATCCGCTAATATAACCAATCCAGAATACTTCCTCCCCAAGGATCGTCTCGAGCAAGATCGCCTGAGTAACAACACGAGATAATTCCAATTATCACGACATTATCACTAACACCAGCTGCCAGGCTTCCAACACCAATGCCTCCTTGTCACCTTTGGCCACAACCTCGGCTACGCCCATCCTAACACCCACGACATCCCCGGAACCCGCGTCCTTGACATCAGCGCTGGGACCGGAATCTGGGCCATCGATTACGCCCAAAGACATCCAAACCACTTGGTGACCGGCATGAACTTCTCGGGTATCCAGCCTACTGAGTATATATATCCGAATAGAATCGAATTATAGAATGAGACTAACAAATCTAGCTTCCCTGCGAACATCATGTGGAAGATGGCCGATGTCGATAAGCCATGGGGTCACCTGCAGCCATTCGAGTACATTCATGGGAGTTTCCTGAACGGGTTGATTCCCAACTGGGAGAAGTTCCTGATGGATATCTACAAGTATGTCTCTAATTGTTCAATCTCACGATCCAGTCCCTAACATCTAGCAGGAATCTCGCGCCCAACGGCTGGTTCGAAATCCAAAATATCGACATGCACGTCAAATCGCCTGACGCCACCTTATCCCCCAACCACCCCATGGCCTACGCCTTCCAGCTCCTTATCAACGGAGCCGCCGCCCTTGGCCGCCCCTTCATCGAGACACCGGACATCAAACCCATGTTGGAGAAGATTGGCTTCAAGAATATCAAGGTCCAGGAGTTTATGTGGCCGTTTAACGAGTGGCCTAAGGATCCCCACCATAAGGAATTGGGGAGGCTCTGCAGGATGAATATGGGTGGAGGGATGAGTGGGTTGATGATGGACACGGTGGTCAAAGGAATGGGATTGAAGAAGGAGAAGGTGGAGGAGGTTGTGAAAGAGGCGCAGAAGATGGTGAAGGAGGACTTTAGTCAGCACGGGTATTTCCCTATGTAAGTATTAGTGTCGAAGAAGCTGTGATGAAGGGAGCTAACCAATGATTCTTAGTGTTGTGGTTACCGCTCAGAAGGGCGAGTAAGGGCCCATGATTTTATAACTCGACAATTGATGATAGCAAGCTATGGGTTGATATAGCCATGAAATGATTATATAAAATAGTTCAACACTTACATAATCATTCTTTTCACATACTCTGATACTTCGTGTAATATAATATCTCTATACTGTGTCACAATATCCTCAAATATAACCAATTCCGGAACCTTTATCAGACCTCGAATTGGCATCCTCGTCTCGTCTACTGAACCCCAACCTACGATTTCCCCACTGCCACCCTGCGGTTCCAGATCTACCAACGCTCTACTAATCCTCCATAATCCGCAGTACCACCCTGAAACACCAATCCCCATGCCCCAACCACTACCTGCCAATCCCGACGATTCACTACTTCCCAAACATCAATATAGCCTCAATTAATCAACAAATATACCAACTAACTCATCGATCCATTCTCTCTTCGCAAGTCCCGCCGTCAATATCATACTTGTATCCTTGTGGCTTCCCGGGACCTCGATTGATATCTAGCAAATACAATTCCCTGGTCACGCGCTTGGATAGATGACGGACTCATGGACGTCGCGCAATGTCTTGATTGGTCCGGGAGGGCAGGCGATGTCGTTATCATCCCATTGTAAACAAGAAACAGAGCAGACTAGATGTATAGTGGTAGGTAGAGAATTAGACAAGGTAGTTCTTAGGTTAGTAGTTAGTAAGCAAAGAGATACTGTTAGATATCAGCGAATGAAAGCCATAATTTTTCAGGCATTCCCATCATGAGTCATGGTCAATAAATGGTTGATGATGATAAAAGTTGGAATATTTATAGTTTTAATATTGAATTCTTTTGTTTGATTTGCCCCACAAAAACCCACGGATTGGATTTATATTTGGAAAGGGAATAATTTCAGAAAAGCAGGTGTCATCGCGACTTCCTCTCTTATGGACTTACAACCATCCGCCTCATGAAAAAAAAGCAATCCTCCAACATTATTTCAGCTTCGCATGGAAAGAACAGAAAGTAGTCAAAAATTTTCAATTAAGGTTCCAAGAATTTGACATTCTCCTCATTACCCCACCCGACACAAACGTCAGCTTCATCGTCTATCACCTCCACTACCCATCGTCTCATCTCCGTTTAAAACATCAATTTTGGCACTGTCACCTCCAATTAAACCCGTCGGGCGCCATTACTACTAATTACCAGATTAGTACACCACTACCAATTCACTGGGGGTCGCTGTGACACCGACTTCGCGAACCTTGCCAAGCTGCTTTTTGCTTCTGCTCGGGAATTTGAAGCACAAGCAGACCTTTGGTCAATTATTTTCTTTATTTTCTTCTTCTTGCTAGTATAGTTATTCGCTTTCTTTGTCATCGTCTGACGTCATTCGCATCATTCAGTTCACGAAACCCAGAATCAAATCTCCATCGAACCTTATTACGCTTCAATATTTCGTGCTACCGCATCCATACAGATTCATCGCCACTTTTTCAACAGAGAGATCCCAAGAACCAATCATCCGTGTCGCCATTCGCTCTTACTTACTCTCGGCCTCACTCCCGAAAATGGCTACAACCGCCACATACATGCAAACACACGGTCCGTCATTCCGCCCATCCGTCCCCGCCCAACCCAAGCCAACACGCCTCAAGCCAACCCTGCCGTTTCTTGCTTGTGCCGTTCTCCATAGCTAACAAATCCCAGTCATGCCTGACCCGCCTCCCCAGCGTGAGCGCTCCGGAAGCCGCCGCCGCCCGTTCTCTACATGGGTTCGCCGGTTGACCAACTTCAACAGAAGCCTCTCACTATCTTCCTCGTTAAATACCTCCCATACCGTTGCCGCCAACACTTCGAATCACAATTCAGACACAGGCATTCACCGGCTTGCCCATCGGCAGACTACGGTTCCACATGACCGACAGACCCACCTACGAAACCACAGCCGCAATCGCGTCGATTCGCATCCCGTGCACTCGACCACTCAGAAACCTGCCACCCACAACGCGATACTGGCCGAATTAACATCGCCCTCGAGCCGTAGCGTCCGCCCGAAACTTACATACCACCTTAAAACAAAGAAGCCGCACATTTCCAAGAATAACAACCCTTACCCGCAATCAGCCCGGCTTACCGAACTCATGCGTCACCATTCGAGAAATAGGCGCACCCGCCCGCATAGTAACAGTCTCCCATCATTCTTCTCGCAATCACCAACGACGCATCGGAGTACCGCCTCGCTTGAATCATTTATCGAAATCGACACTAGCAACGGTGGACTCGTTGCCCCCGGTGGTGCCTCAATGTTCAGTGGGGGAATGACATTGAATAGAGCGTCTGATGACGCTAGCATTGCGGCAATACGGTCATCTGATGGCGACGGCGATACCATTGGAGGAGATGCTGTGAGTGTCACTGCTAGCATCGTTACTAACAGCTCGGAGACCAGTCAGCTACCGACAATTGGGGGCGCCCGCTCTATTGCAGCAACAGTATTGACAGATTATGAGGGAGCGCGTTCTATTGCTGGAACGGCGGGAACGGCGGGGACGGTGGGGACCGTCATAACAGGACCTTTACGTGGCGATAGTGTATTTTCATCACCGGCGCCAAGTGTACGGTCTCTAGCGACGACGCTTACCACAGTCCAATCAACGCTAGCAACACATATCCTAGAGAACCACGAGCACCAAAATTTAACGGGAAGCCACACAACAATAACGTTTCACCAGCCCTTCCCGACGACCGCAACGACACCTGGGGCCCCCGGGACCCCTTCCCCAATCCCGGCGCATTTGCATCCGATGACGTACTATATGGCAACGGCAAATAATCTATTGACAGATAATGCGTCAATTTTAACGCTTGCCAGCAGTTCGAAACGGCGCAGGCGTCGCTCTTTTGACACGGATGCATCGATTCGAGCAATGGCGCCGAGTTCCCTCTGGGGTGGAAGCCGTGAGTCGCTCCCATTGAGTATCCTCAGCGCCAACATGGAAGCCGCGATCGTGACGGCGACAACACCGGGGATCGTGCAAGTATCTACTCCTCGTTAGACCGTGAACGTGAACGTTCCGGGCTCCCACCGGGTCTCAGCAGAGCGGAGACCGCGAGCATTAGAAGTATCCGAAGTGGGTTATTTGGCCATGGGCGGGGCGAGAGTGTTGGGGGTTAGGTGGACTAGTAGGGCCGATGGAGGGGGAAAGGGAAGAGGAGAGTGAGGGGGACGACATTATAGGAGTTGATGATGCGGGGGAAGGGAGCAGTGAAGGTAGTGGAAGGGCAAGTATTGATAAGAAGGGGAAAGGGAAGAAGATTGTCAAGAAGGGGAAGGGGAAAGAGGTTGTTTATAACTAGGGAGTGGAAGGAAGAAGACGACATCTTACGAGCAATGATGGAGTTTAGGAGTTTATGGTTTCTTTATTTTTGGGGGTTGAATTTGTACTTCTTATGGTGCGGTGAAGATCCTTTACGTGTAGCTAGCAGTCAATTCACACGTTTCCAGCCACTACTTAATCACCTTAGAATCCACAAAATCATCATGAAAAATCTATCAATCAATTAATCATCGCTATAAACTTCAAACCGAACAAACCAATAAGGACAAAAACAAAACCACCAATGCCTTAAAGCACGATAGATCCAAATTCCAACCAAATAAACAATACAACAAAAGACATTAACAAAATCAAAATTAAAAACAATAGAACAATAAACAAAGTCCAACGCCGCCTGTAAATAACACGAAATGACCCATCCAATCCGAAAATCGTTAAGAACAATACCAATACTAATACCAATACCAATAATTGAATCCCATCTTCATAACAAAACAAACAAACTCGTAAGAGCATTTATCGTTGCTTCTCGAGTTCCGCTTCCCAACTACTCACTGCACTCCCCATCATCAATCTCACACCAATCTGTCAAATCCACTCTCCTCGTCCCCATCACCCCGTGCGGATCTAATCCTAACTTCTCTCGCACATCTATCTGAATGCGCGTAAAGTACAACCGCAGCGATGCCAAACCCTTCATAAAGCCCATATCCGGCTCATTGGGGTGTTGCGGCGGGCATGGTTTGTCCGAATTGTCCATAGATGTCACCGAATTGGCAAAGTCGGCAATCTTGAAGTCGATATCACGAGGGTTGCGGCGGTGGCGACGAGGACCAGAGTCTTCGGCATCAGTGGCATCGGTCATTGAGTCTTCAAAAATAGTGCCTTCGCCATCGGTGCTTTCGGTGCCAGAGGGGACCGATTGGTCACCGTCGTAGAACATCAAAAGACTTGAGGCGTAGAACCGGTATCCCTTGATACGTCTCACGATCTTCTCTAAACGATCGATTTTCTGCAGGATTGTTGGGATATGGCGCAAGACGCTCTGGTAGTCAACACCATCATACAAGAAGCGCATCAAGGCATGTTGGAACTCCTGGCCAGCCTTGAGATTACGGCCGTAGTACTTGTCCTGGAAGACATAGTCTTTCCGACCGACATCCCAAACCTGGAGACCACAGACACGCACGCCGAGTTCACGGGAAGTGGTCTTGGCACATTTTCCCTTCTGGGAAATTTGCTTCTTGGCGGTAGCTTCCACTCCATACTGCCGGGTGCCCATCTTGAGATCCATGATGCAAGGACGCTTCATACCCGCAGTAAGATCCTCCAACAGGAGGAAGTACTGGATACGCGAATCATCGTGAACCTGCGCTTCCTTCGGGTTGATAGGTCGAGGGATCTTGCCAGTTTCAGCCAGAGCCTCAGCTTCCGCTGGAGTGATGTGGCTCAAGGCCGGCTGAAAAGCAACCGACTGTTCAATATCATTTGGCCCCGTTGCTTTGTTCCTTTCACCAACCCCTTGCTCTTCTCAGACCCAGAGGCAGGTTTGTTGTACTCAACATCATCCGCCTCCTCAAAGTACTGAAGATCGCCCCGCGGTTCGCTAACTGTGATGGGCTTCCGTCGCAGACCACTTCCCGAGTACCGACGCTTCCGCTTAGGCAGAGACGGTTTATCGTCGAGGTGGTCCATCATGCGATCTGGTTCCGGAGCACTGGTGCCGGTAATATCCTTAACCTCTGGTGCTTCCGGGTCCATCAAATCATGAGACGGCGACAGCTCCATAGGCTCCGCAACCATCATAGGGCTGGGGATAGGCTGAGGTTCTGGCATGGAGAATCCAGTCATGTCTGACGCACTCGCAGGAAGCAAGTCCAGCATAGTTATTGACGAGTCGGTCCAACGCTTGGCAACCTTTGGCCGAGGAACTGCTTTTTGGTGAGGCTTCCGGTGCTTCTGAACAGGCACAGGCTGCTTCAAGAAAGCATCATTGAAAACCTCATTACGGAGACGCTTGTTGATTAGAGTGGCACCCCAGCTATTAGGTCTTTCGTTAAGCTGAAGCCGAGGTCTATCTCTATCAACAGCTGACTTAGGAGACTGAGGTGCCGAAGCAGTAGTAACAACCTCTCCAAGAGGAGACGGGGGGGCCAGAGATGTAGTAGCCGCAGCAGCCGAAGCGCTCCTAGATCTCATCATCTCACGGATAAGCGGAGACGATGGGGGGGGCTGCAAGAAGCTCCGAGGAATAATGTGGCGGTTGTCGTCAAAGGTAACAGTAGGAACTGGCTGGGGTCCATCAGCAAGAGATTGGCTGATAACTCTCTCTGGGGGGGCCATGGAAGAACTTTCGTTGGCCTGGGTACCCTGAAGAGCCTTCTTTAAATCGTCATCCCGCTTGTAAACAGACTTTCTACGTTGTTTGTGGAAAGTCACGTTCAAGACACCAATATATCTATAGTTTGTATTAGTGAAAAGATACCATGGTAGCAGAATCTTGGGTGGCAGCTTACCTAGGAAGAAATGGTAGTAGATCGCGGTGATATCTCTCAACCTCCTCATAAAACTCATTCTCGCGATTGTTGAGCTGCTTGCAAACGGCTCTCTTCGAGAACCTCCACAGCGTAGTATGTCCGCCAACCTGATGTCTGTACGGAATGAGCTCAATAGCCTGGCACGGGGTCGGCTCATCCGCAGGCAAGGGAACCTGAGCGGGACCCTCTGTAAATAGTGCCTCAGTGATCTGGACTGGCGTAGCTGAGCTTGGGGGTGGTCTAGCAATGACCTCCTTTGTAGGGATAGGAATGGGATCATCACGAGAAATAACTTCAGGCTGCTGGGGTTCGTGGAAAGATTCGTGCTTTCTGCGGTACTCTTCGCCTTTGACCTCGGACTTCGCAGGAACATTCTCACTCTCTGCTGCCTTATCATCCGCTTTGACCAACCATTCGTTGTAGTTCTCGTCCTCAGAGCCTCCAGGAGTCGGTTGGTCGTCAATGGAGCACCGGCTAGGAAGATCCTCCTCAGCAACCGCACTCTCCACCTGATGATGGGGCACGAACACAGCTGAAGAGATTTTCTCCTCTCCAGACTCCTCATCATCATCCGGCGATCCAGTATCAGTGCTTAAATCCGAAGTACGACGCTCATCACAGTCACCGGCGATGGGAGTGTTGACAGCGGACCCAACCATGCTAAACGGAGACAGAATCGACACATCCTCATCGCCAGTAGTCTCGGCGCGTTGTTTCGGAGTCCGCGGCTCAAAATCGAGAACCTTTTTCACTGGTGAAACCGCTCGGTTGACCTTGACTGAAGACTGGCGCATCCCAGCCGGAAAATCAGAGATATTCTTGGGAGTCTTGGAGAGGGTATCAGAATTAACATGCATCTTATTTCCGTTATCTGGTGGTGACGCCGCAATCGACTCAAGACGTTGGGACTCCCGTTCTCTCTCCCGTTCCTTTTCCCGATCTCTGGTACTCCGGCTTCTCTCTCCCTTCTTCTCGGGGATCGGAAGACCCTCACGGAACACCCGCATGTGATGACTGGCTTTGCGACTGCGAGATCCGCTATCAGAGCCACCCATGCCAGACATAGAGTCAGTAATATACTTCTCTACATGTCCGTCACGCCCAGAACCATCCTCATTGCCAATAGACCATATCTTCTCTGGCCATTTTCCAGATCCTCGTGCTTGGTCGCCAGCACGTCTCTTCGATTGTTGGTCTGACTCAGTCCAGTCCTGAGCCCTAGATACAGAAGACTCGTGATCTGGCCGTTGCGAAGACAATCTATGATGAGTAGAGGTTGAGGTAGGATTCGAGTACTGTTCCTCACTAGCAACAGACCCGTGGTCCATGGATACTCTAGATCCAGAGGCAACACTACTGTCTCTGGAAGGGTATTTGTTGTTAATAGAAGACCCGCATGAATATGAAGATTCGTCAATGTATGATCTAGGATTCCTATACATATCAAAGGACTCCAAATCGGAATCGTACATGGGCGGGTCAGTATCAGTCCGGAAAAGGCCAGGCTTAGTGACTATCGCAGTCGCAGAAGCAGACATGGCAGATATTCTTTCTTGCTGAGTAAACGTATTGTTGGAATCAATGGGAGTAACTTTAGGTGAAGGTCGGGGCGTCACAGAGCCGTCATCAACCAGATCCAAGAGAACATTATGTGCAGAAATAGGAGAAGGTAGTTGGGCAGTTTTGGGCTGCCGTACTTGCGACGTCTCAGTTGAGGGAAGCGGTTGTGACGGAGGAGCAAAAGCGCTCGCGGTGGGCTGTGGCGTCACAGACGAGTCCCGCCGCGGAACAGATACTGAAGACCCCGTTGTAGCGGTGTTGGTGGAGTTATATGGGAATTGGAATGAAGACCAAAACTCGGGTTCTACAGGGACTATATTATAGTCCTGAGCCCCTGATCTTATGGGTGTCTGGTAATCTTCCGATACGACAGAACCTGATGGAGCAGGATTACTGTATAAGATAGCAGATACAAAGGGCAGGGTCGTAAGATCAGAATCGATAGGATCAGATTGTGTCGTGTTCGTAGGTTGACGAGATGCTGTGGAAGTCGTAGTATCGATCGCTGTATTGTTTGAATGAGGAGGTGTAGATGGCAAAGTAGATGTCTGCTGGGAAGATGAAGGTGTAGTAGGGGTTGTGGGAATGGCAGCACTGGCGGATTTCTGAGAGATGGTAGTAGTACCGCGAGCAGTAGTATGTGAAGTAGCAGTGCGAGCCGAAGCAAAAGCCTGGGAAAGCAAGGAAGGTCCAGATTGCCGCAGCATGGCCCTAGCCGGAGAACTGTCGTTTTTATTGACGGCACCAGCAGTGATGGGTGAGCCGCTAGAAGAAGCAAAGTCAGGTCTAGAGGCACTTATAGTATTGGGGGTGGCCGTAGTGGCAGGAGCAAATGTGCATGTAGGCGTGGACGTAGATACAGGCACAGATATATCGATAAAGGAATGAGTGTCTCTGGACTCCTGCGATAATTTATTATCCTCTGCTTTCTGCTGGGATAGATCTATATCGATACGAGTGGAAGCTGTAGTATTTGTAGGGGATGTGCAACGTTGGTCGACAAAGCAGAAGTCTCAGTAGAGACAGCAGTACTATTCGACAAAGCGGTATCAGCACTAGATGACGATGTTGTCTTGTTATCGCCACTAGAAATCCCAGAATGAGTCGTTGTGGGAGCCTGACTCGAAGATGGCTGGTGCGTCTGGCCCACAAGAGATTGATGTAGACTTAAGGACACTAATGATAGACAGGCAGAAGAGGACGTTGATGACGGTAGCGATAGTCTTTCTGACGAGCTCGAAAATAATTGGCGCGCTGACACAGTTGGTTGGGCAGATAATCCAATGGTTGTAATGGCGGCAGTAGGAATGATTCCACCAGCCAAGGAAGAGGAATTAGAGGTGACTGATATCAGGGCTGGGGTGACCACGGGGCGCAACGAGGCGGTCGACGGTGATTGTGAAAGAGTGGCTTTGACCAAAGTGGGAGTGCCAACAAACGATATAGCCGAGGGAGTGTGGGTAGCAGCAACAGTATAGCCAGTGCCAGTAGTGGTGGTTGAAGACCGCGTCTGCGTAGTGGCCGAAGAGGAGGATTGGCTTGGAAAAATAGTGCCTATAGATGTTTGACTCGGCGACGGCTTTAGAGTAGTGACAGCTGGTTGTCCGGCGGCGGTCGTCGTCGTCGTCGAGGTTGTGGTCGAGATAGTGGTTGCGAGGACAGGGTCAGAAGTGCTGGTGTCAGAAATGGATGTGCCAGACGCAAAGGTTGTTGTGGATTGAGCAGAAAGACCAGGGCGAGAAATCATAGCTTTGGAGGAAACGTGGGTCGAAGGGGAGTTGCGTTCCACTGGTGACTGGGGTGTCTGGTGCTGAGTCTGCACCTGTAGGGGGGCCTCGTGCGGCGGCAAAAGACTATGAGTTTGGGAGTAGGCTTCTTGGCGTGAGCTCTGTGGGTTGCTGACTGTTCTACTATCGGGCAGCCCGCTCTGGGACTGGAGTTCCCCAGACATGTCTTAACTGTGCTGTGTTGATTTTTTCCAGACAGCCAACTAGACAAAGCAAATATAAGAACGTGAACCAAAGAATGGACAGTATGGCACTACAAGAATGAAGGTGGTAACAGCGGCAGGCGAGGAAGCGCAGTTGCTATTTCTGGCAAATTCCTGATAAAGTTCCTGGCTGGCTCCTCTTCAATATTGGATGTAGAGATAGAAGGGGTGATATCAGGTGCTATACGCCTATACGCAAAACAACTGACGGGTGCAGACTGCAGATTACAGTGCGCGCAGACGGAAGAGAAGTGGGCCCAATGTACTGATAGCAGACAGCTCGAGATATATCGCAGCTGAAAGTGGTGATAAAGTGGAGAGGGAATATAAAAAGCCCGGGCCTCCTGCTCGTTCGTGACTCGGCGTGGTACAAAGACGTCACTATCACTGGCTGGTGGATGAAATGAGCCGGGGGCCTTCTTGTTGGTCTAGGTGAGGTTGCCGAAAGTCTAGGGCGCGATATCATGGGACACCCGTGCTTTGTAAAGATCGCTAGGGGCGTGTGTATTTTTGGCGACCAGTACTGACGAGCGGACTAATATTTGGCCAAAAGAGTGCGGTGGGCTTTCTCGAAGGACCTGATTTGAAGGAAATTAGACTTGTTAATCTACCGAGACTACAAGTTTGCCAGGCTACAACTACAGCGAGGTGCTTGTTATTACCACGATGCAGGGAAGCCAGCAGTGAAAATGAGAGCGATGGAGAATAGCAGCGAGCTTCACAGTCTGGTGGACAGCTCAGAAACTCAGCACAAGATCGACATGTGACGGCTTGTACCCGAGACCAAAGCTACAGCGGGGATATGGGATTCTAAAAAATTGAGCAAAAGATAATAGTGGAGATAGGTGGGCGCTCTCGTGGAATAAACGCGTGTAATACGGGTGAAGAGGGGTGGAATATACAAACTTTTCCAAATGTTGCTTTCGACCAATTCCGTCTTTGCAGAAATAGCTCAAACCATGCGATGCAACAGTCTTTAATGTGACACTTTGATGTATGAGGGCCAAAGGATGGCTTCGTCGAGAGTATGATAAGCAAATAATTGAAGCGATTTGGTGATGACAATGCTGATAGTGAGGGTTATTTAAAGGAACACAGGAAGCGTAGTGTCTCTGGCGATGCTCAGACGCTAGTTTGGCGAAGGAGAAAACATGGGGCAGAGCGACGAGGCTGTGACTTAAGATCTTGATTCTCAAGAGAGCAGGAGCCGATTAGGGTGATTACGGCAGTAGTATATTCCTGATTTAAGATGTGATGATACCGGATAGGGCAATAGCGGGATTGGTGGCTTCTACAGCGAAAGGTCTGACACTCTTACTTGGGCAATCAAGACGACGTTGGAGGGAAGGGCAGTACTTTTGGACTTTAGATGAGACCGTTTTTTTCAAATATCAACCGATAAAGAAAAGAGTGGTGTATCACCGTTTCTTCGATGTTAAGATACTGAAGATTTCAAGTACCGAAGGGTATGTGTAGCTGTTTAGTCAGTTCTTCGCGCAATAGTGCGACAAGCAAGAACAAGGAAAGACAACTAGTAGTGATAGGCACTTGTAAGAACGAGCCGAAGATTTGTATTTCTTCAAATGGGCTCTCTACTAGTAGCTGATGACCGCCAACAACAAGCCTCGGGGATGTTTATTTCCCAAATAGTAAATGTTTCCTTTTCTTGGGGACAGATAGACAAACTGCAATCACGAGACGTATTCCGATGTTGCGTTTTTCTCCTGGATGTCTTTTCCTTGGGAGCGAAACAGACAGTAACCAGATAAGATAAGCAAAAAGGCAAAGAAAGGGAGTATATCAGGATGCACCAAAAACAATCTGACGACTTGATAACAGCTAAAGACAAATTGGGTATTTGCTGTAATCTGTAGACGTATAATTGGCCCGTTTGGGAGAACAGACAAATCAGGCGAGAAGCAGACGAAGACTGGCGATAGGAAGTCGACCTGTAGAAAGGTTAGACCAAGTAGCCTGTGACATCAGCAGTAGAAAAATAAGAATTCAGAAAAATTACACAAAGCTCACAGTTTTCATGAGCTTAGATAAAGAAAAAGAAAAAATACATAAAAGGAATCAAAGTTAAAAATTTTTGGTTAAGGAAAAATTAGTTTTGAGCTTGGAAAACATGTGCAAAGAAGAGAGAAAGAGTGGGATCAATCCAACCAATCGGCAGCCAGGTCTGCTTTGGATGGCTCCTTCCTTCTAGGTAGGTCCGCGGATAGCTCACTAGGATCTGTGAAAATGACAATGGTACGCACATCCAATAATTATATAAAAAGACTGATATCTATATGTATCTAATGATTTCAAATCAGGCAAAATTAATTTTCAGTATTCAAAGTTCTCTCCTCCAATATTCTAGATATTCTCTAGTGTTTCCCTGGAACGACAACTTCTTATGTTGCCATTTACAACATTGTGCTCTGTCTCCTATTTCATCACATCAGTCGCTTGCATTATGAGTCGTGGTATCTCCATCTCCGCTATCAAAAATGTAGCTGCGACAGATATTTTCCGCTTCTCGCATATCGGATCCCTTGTTTGGGCCTGGACGTTCCTGATTTGGTGCTTCCAGGCGGCTGCACACCACCTTGGGTTGACCCCAATAGACCGACCTGTCTCCATATCATATCTTTCTTGTATTGATATGTACGCAGGTCACTAAACACATTTTCAATCTGGCCACCCGATCCATCATGAACCTATGATATATCAATCAAATCTCATTAAAAACCCTCTCTATCTCTCCAATCTTCACCACATTTTCAAACCTACTCAGTACTACCACCCCACTCCCTCGGGTGTCCCTATTACCCTCCTCAGCGCCCCCATCCTCCTCTCAATGCCCTAAACTCCCCCAGTGACATTGACGGCCCAGGGTCCCCTGACATGGTAGTATCAAAAGCATCTTCGACTCTACCAAGAACATGTGGACCCGCGGGGCATAGATTGGCCAATCAGTGGTTGACAATAGCGCAAGCTGTCTCCACTGTTTTTCCGGCAGTGGTGAAAGCAATGTATATAGGCGTCGAGCAGGGCAAGAGGTTGGCTGAGAGCCGGGCGGAGGAAGGAGAGGATAATTGTGGAAAGACTTTAAGGAGAAGCGTGATGATATTGAGTCACTCCGTAATTTTTAATTGAATTTTGTGCGAACTTTTGAATACAGGCGTAGATATTACCCCATATTGTTATTGAGTGTGGTCAACTATACGATTGATGTTTGAAGTAGATTTTTCTTTAGTTTTTTTTGAGACTCCTTGTCCAATTGACGGCTTACTACTTCTAATCAATCAAATGTCAGATATCCAGCGTGGAGCCTAAAAACACTCTCCAGTCCTTGACTTATCCCAAGCCAGCACACTAAACGTTAGCCCTCTCTAGCGGTCCTTTGGCTATCTTCTACCCTGTAACTAGTCGCTGTCTTGTACTACAGCTGTATTACTATCGCCAACCACCAACTAGTCATATCCACAATAATCACGATCCAAACTCAAACCCACACAAGACTTTTGTTGTCTTCCTTCGCCTCGCCGTCCAATGTTAAACATCATCATTATTTTGAAATTTCAAGCAGCCAGTGCCCGTTGACAGTTCGGCCATCTGCATCGGAAGATTCCCTCTTGTCTCGACATCTACAATCCGAAACCCTTTACTGCCCCTTCACAATAACATTCCAGAGGCTAGAAACAACATAGCGTCCATCCCTACATTTCTGCCTATGACGGGCCAAATATTGGGTTTGAATATAGAGTTAGGCCAGTCCCAAGAAGGATCATAAGTCTGAAGGTGGGCGGTAGGTGTGAGTGAGTTCTGGAGTTCTTAGTTGTTAGGGGCATGGAGGAGAATACAGTTAATAATTAATTAGTCATGAAGACATGTATTTAGATGGATGATGACTAAATCATATTTACCAGTTCTCTGCATTCAATAGAAGCCAAACGACTTGCCTATGAAAGTGAAATGTCATGTCGACTTGTCTATTACAATTCTTTTTTCTCTTCATAAATATGGTAATTATATTGAACGATCAATACTAGGGTTAAAAACAATACCACAACCCTCGCATATCATAATACCACTACTACTACCTAGTATCTCTAACCCCTTCTCCAACTCCAACCTAGAATCAATTGTTTAAAAAAACAACATCAAAGCACCACTTTCAAAATTTACACTAATCACAACCACCATCTGACCATCTTTCGATACCCCCCCCTACACTCGTCTTGGCACACAGCAACCCACCGTACCCGCCTCGTCTTGTCCAACCATATGCGTTCTGTAGCCAGCCCACCAATTACCTAACCAGCCGCATGTGACCTCCGAGATTCCTTGGAGAGTCGGGAACCGGGAGTTGCAGTGAAATTAGATATTTTGCAGACTTGGGTTGGATTTTGTTTCTATCGTTGGCGAACACCCCCAATGTCATAGGATCCACTATTATAACAGCCATGTAAACAAGACGTAGGTAGATTGGTTAGATGTGGGGACACTTGGCAATCGGTTACTGCTGAGGGTTGACGACATGTAGCTGTGCCGACTGTGAGATTCCCCAGAACGGATTTCGAAGACGTCCCGGCCAGTCATCTATGAAAGTGGTTTGTAGAAATCCAAGGGGGATTGTATGCGGAATCTAAGGGCTTTGAAACGAGTCTAGATTCCGAGACATGTTGCAAGATTAGCAGAATCATCATAGACATTTAGAAATATTTGCATTATATTGCATACGCATCTTACGCAGGCCGATATCCCTCCTCTGTATGGGTTGATCGATCGGATCGAGATCTTGGATTAGGATGGGGTATTGGTGGTTGGATTTTTGTATGTCCATTAGCATATGATCCGCAGATACACACAATAATCGTCGAGCATGCAGTCAATATCCCCTATATACTATTCATATATCATCATTGCACCCACAACTATCACAACCATATATTAACATTAGTATATACCACTCAGACCAACCACCATCTCAATACTCCCCACGTGCCAAAAGACCAACTCAAAGCCCCGGAAACCTGCATCCGTCTGTCTTACTCTGCCGTCCATCCATAGTCCATATATCGTTATCTCCCTCGTTAGCTTCTCTGCCACTCCTACCCCATACTCGGTACCGTCTCTCCGCTCCAAATTAGTCACTTCCTGGAAGACCTATTTGCTGTCGAATCCTGGGAATATCATCCAAACATGTTACCATATAGTAGCAGTGATATATCACCCAACCCTAACGAACACTAGATATGGGTGATACTTCAACGATGTTACTAACTAGTGAAGCATAGAGAGTGTATCCTCAATGTCTATATTCCAATGTTATGATAATGTATACTTAGTCCCACAAAATGCCAATGCCAATGATCAATCCAAAAGATCAACATCACACAAACCCTCACCCCCTTGCCGCCGCCAACTCTGCCTGCTTCCTAATCTCCTCCTCAACCCCCAACGGCATCCTCAAAAACTCATCCAAATTATCCATGACAAACCCCAAGTCATCATCATCCACTTCTCCACCAAATTCCATCTCTGTATCCCCCATAAATCTTCTACCCTCCAGAGTATTCTTGGTCTCCGTGCCGTCCTCCTCCGGCTCCGACTTGGCAACTTCACCAACAGCCTCTTTGAAGGCCTCCGGATACCCCTCTCTATCACCCTCTAACCCGACGACGTCACCTTGTGGAACCAAGAATGCCAACGCCATCGCATCAATGGGTTGACTCCCCTGTGTCCTCTGACTCTCCGTCGGCAACAACCTCTCCCACCCCCCGCTACTCTTTCTCCTCTTCCTCATCGCACTCAAATGCCTCTTCGCCAACTTTGTCCCACAGTCCTCCAAGCCACCCATAAACTCTACCTCTATATTTGCAAAATCTCCCCCCTCCAATGGCGGTGATGGACATTTCGGCCTTTCCCTCCCCGTCGCTACCGTAACAATCCCCGTACTCCCCAATGTCGCTGCCCACTGCACCCTCTTCCTCAGCCCCCTCCGCGCACCCTGTCCCAACACTCCCCTCCTCAGCTTCAAAACCTCACCCGTCACCCCCTTCCCTGCCGGTGATGTCCTTGCAATACTCTTACCACGCCCCGCACTTGGCGACATAAAGCTCGCGAAACTGCGCACGACAAACTCGTCACTGCCGCTATTGGATGAATCTTTAACTTTCCCGTTGCTCTCTGGAAGTAAATTGAGAATTTGGTTATGTTTTGCGGACAATGTTGCCGAATTAAGAAAATGTGAATGGGGTGACCGGGTGCGCGACGGCGTTGTTGTGGTACGATGGGGAACAGGTAAGTCTTCCGCGGATTATTATGGGGCTGTCGCGTTGGGGTATCTGTAGATCCTACTGACGAGTCAACTGCCAGCGTCGGATTTAACAGATCGGGTAAATTCATATCTAAATCGTCCTCCTTCCCAATTGCAGAATAATTGTCGTTTGGTGTTGTCACCGCCCACGGATTTCTCGTCAAATCGCCCGGCGTCAATTGGTCAATCGGTAGTTGCGACGGTCCGGGAATCCTCGGTATCTTATTACCGCAAAAGTTCTCTTTATCGTAGTCATCGTCGGCGCTTCCGTTGCTAAAATGAACTTGTGACGGCTCCGCCATCCACGGGCTAGGTGCCGCCTGCGAGGCATCATGGGCCCTGGTATCTGTGGCAGATATTCTGGTCCGAGCCATGGTGGTTGGTGTCTCAGGGGCCACAGTCCGGGGGGTAAGGGCTGAATATGTGGCGTAGGGGTCATCTGGTGTGGGGGCAGACATGAGATTAGCGATTTCGGCGATTGAGCGGCGGAGACGGATCCGGCTGCGATTAGCAGAGCGAGAAAGTTGTACGCGTTCGCGGATCTGCTGAACGGAGTTGCGTTGGGGAGACTCGGGGAGGTCCCAGAGGTCAGTCGAGTTATTGTAATGGAGGGCTCTCTTCTGATGGGCTGAGTTGGGTGATAAGCCGACCACATTCGGAGATGCAGGCTGGAGAACCTCGGACAGCACGGTAGTCTGCGGAGGTGGAGTCCGGGGCCGAGTCGGTATTTCCGGGGCTCTTGTGGATCTGGGCTGCTGGATCTTCTTGATTTTCGGAAGTGGAGCAAATCCAGGAATAGAAATTAATGGCGGCGGTGGGACAATTGCCTTCGGTGCTCTGCGGGTTTTACAGTTTGTAAAGGCTCCAAGATTGAAGCAGTAGACTTGGGATTCTCAGTGAAGCTAAAATCTGATATATCATCCTCAGACAATGAAGAGTTCGACGAAGACGATGGACAATCTGGCTCATGTTCTGGTTGAACCGACACGACAGGAAGTCGTGACAATCGAGATAATCTGTGAGATTTATGCCGAGAAATGGTATCCAGACCCGGGCTGCGCTGGATATAATCCGCGTCCGATGCACTGTCGTTATTTTCCTCGCTATCCTCTTCTTCTGATGCAATCTTTTCGCCGACTAAAACAGCAGGATCCTCAATATCGGATTCCAAATCTGACATTTCCGAATCTGAAGTTGTTGTGAACATCCTCAAAAGCTTCGCAGCATCGTCTTCTTTCTCTGCTTCTGATTCCACATCAATTTCAGAATCAGTATCCGGTTCAATATACGAAGTGTGCGTCTGGCTTCGTCTAGGGAATCTCCGATTCGATTGCAAATTCTTTCTCACGGTTGCAGGACTTGAAGGAGCAAGTTCAACCTCATTGTTAAGTGTCAAAGAAAGATCAATAGACGCCGCACTAGACAAAGAACTCGAAGACCCGGGACGCGAGATAACACTATTGGAGTGAAAGGCCGGTGACACATGTGTGACGTGGGAAGTACGCTGGCCGGTCTTTGTGGTTGTTTTGCCCTCTTGCTTAGTCTTATTGTCTGACTCGTCTGACTCGGGTTGTTCATTGTCGGCATCGTTTTCTTCGCCAGGAAGGATAGTGTTTTCGATCATGGAATACGTAGAATACAAGCCACCATCACTATCACCACCAAGAATCGTATCCTCAATCATACCATCTTCCTGCTCGTGATTCTCAGCATTCTCTTCTAGAATTGTATCGTCGACTAAAACATCGTCGTCCTTGACATCTGCGTTCTCTTCCACAGACTCTTGCCCCATAATAGCCACCGCCAGCGATCTCGAGGCCATCACAACACCGACCCCCTCACTAGTAATTCTCGCCCGCTTATTAAGATGTGCAGGCAAAGGCGAGTAACGAGGACTGGATCTTATCGCCATATCACTTGTCCATGCCCGCCTTGGCGTCCCATCTGTTTGTTTGCTAACTGCTATAGGCATATCATACTGTGGGAAAGTCAAACTCGAAGCCTGCGCCCGAGCCGCCCATAAACTAGGAAGAGTAGTGGTAATTTCAGGAACTGTATGCTTCTTAACTGGGGAGTCGATGAGGAGGTCGCTGGGATGCACGCTCTGGTTTTCATAGGCACCTCGTGCGCGCTGTGATGGATCGATATCAGGAGTCCCCAGCTCCGAAGATAACCGTTTACGCTTCAACGGGTTGCCATGTAAGTTTATAGCAAAGCTCATGGCAGGTTCAGCTAAAGGAGAGCTAATGATAGCATCACTCCCTTGGTAAAAACTATCTGTTACCTGCGTATCTTGCGGTTGAGCGTTTTGGTAGATAGCGGGAGTCATAGGAATAATCTTGGTAGACCCTTCGGATTGTAGAGACGGGATATGTTCAAGAATTACATCGCTAAAGTGATCGTGAAGGGGAGGCAAGGTGATGTCCTCCTCATTGGGCACGACTGTTAGCTCTGTAATGATTTCTGTGGCCATGAGTTCTTCAGCAGGTATCGCCACCTCATTAGGCAATGAATCTTTGATGAGGGACAGCAAATGTGATACTGGTGATGGTCGGTCAGGCGTAGTAGAAGACAGGACTTGAGTCTTATCAACAGCCTTTACTGGTGTTCTGAGAACAACCTCCTGGGCAGCCTGTTGCTGCGCTTCATCGTCAACGGGTTGATAAAGTTTAACTTGCTGCAACAAAACCGCCTGGGAATCCTGCACATAGTTCTGGTCCATCTCAACCATTGGAAAGTCCCCATCATGAACAAATTCTGAACTATTCCAATCACTCTTGGGTGATACATGCCACACCTGAGGCAATGAGACAATCTTACACTCCTGAGTTATTGGCTCGGTTTCCAAAACATCAGCAACATCGGGCATATTGAATGATTGATCCACTGCAAGTTCGGCCAAATCTGGGAGATCGTAGGTCATGTTCTGTGGCTCCTCGACAATTGGTGTAATGACTACCTCTTCAGCAGATGGTGAGATTTTGATTTGAGTAAGTAACGTGCTGACTGGTTCTTGGGAAGCTGTATCCGATTGGGCTTCGGGAGCAGTCGGTGGCCCCACGGCGAGAGAATGGACGTTTGGAGTTGGAGCCCTGTGCGATTCTGTAACAGGATTATTTTCTCTTATTGACTTTTCTATCGGAGATAGATTATCGTCAGGTTCTTGGGCAAGAGACGTGACCTCTGCATCCCGAGACTCCTGAGGTGTCTTAATAGAGGGCTCGTAATGTTTATCTTCAAATTCTTGAGTGGGAGACTCTTGAATTTGAGGGTGGATCTGCTCAAATTCAATAGTAGACATGAGAACATTAGTTTTTATATGCGCTTCAGCAGCCTGTGATATGATGTTAGTAGTGAATATGTTTGGCGTGTGTGATGTATTGAACTTACCCTCATAAATGTAGAAGCCCTGTTCCCATAAACCTTGCTCATATCAATCACTTCCACTAATTGGTTTGCAATAGCAGCTTCCAACTGAGTATTCATGATTGTGGCGTCCTCCCCATCACCAGTTTCATCAGCTTCAACAATATCTTCCTCAGTGAGTTTGTGAGTAAAAGTATCCTCCACTGAAGCAGGTACCAGATCTCCCTGAGAATGTTTGAAATCCCCATCAATGACATCTTCTGAAACAATTGGCTCGCGGATAATTTCGTAGGGAATCGGCAGAGTGACCGAAGCAACTTCCTGCTGCCTGGCTTTCAAAAACGAATCTGAAGTCCCTCCTAGAGATGGGGATTCTGGCGTGACTGTGAACAAATCTTCGGCTGAGCGCTCGTTATTGGTAAGCTCCATAGATTGTACATCAATGGTTGAATCTCCCCGAATGACAATATCCATGGAGACTTGTGTTTCCACCTTGGCTAGAATATCTTCATTACCAATATCCATCATATCATTATCAGAGTCTTCCCTATTCTCCTCGATCTCTTTCGGTGACAATGCCTGAGAAAAATCCGGCAACGAGGGCTCCAGGCCTTCCTCTGCCATATCCACACCCCGATTTAGTAAAGAAGATGGCAAGGTGTCTACAAACGATCTCTCCATATGAATTGATATCTCTTCTTCCAGTTGATTAGAGGGACTCTTGGCATCCTCCACGACCTCTGGTTCAGGATTGTAGACCATAGTATCGTCACCAGCTTCCTCGTCAGTGGAGGGGTCAGTGGAGAGGCGGACAATGCGCTTCCTTGGTGACCTTTCGTCTTCTGACAATGGGATTGAAGTTCCAGGATCTGATATGGCAGGGGAAGGTTTTCGAGTTGGTACATTGTTGCCTTCGATGATCATCGACATGAGAGGATCAACCGATATGATCGGCTCATCTGTATGCGACCTCCGTTGAAAAAGACAGGCATCTTGTTGAATCTCTACCTCCTTCACCACCACATTATCAGACTGTACCCGCCGTTTTCGTACCGGCGACCTTCCCCTCTCATTTAAAGCTGCCTCCAAAGCATGCCTCAACAACCTCACCGGACTCCCCATCCCCCTATCCTTTCCCTGTCCCTTTAACAGTTTTCTCCTTGCCGCCGTAGCCTGCGACAGCTCATCATCACTCCCATCCACTTGATTTGTCGCCGGCACTTCCGTCCTTATCATCGGGGACTTAAATCTCCCACTCCGGACCGCCGGTGACCTCGAAACCCCCCTACTCCTTGGCAAGTCCTTCTCCGGCGACGCCAATTCATCCTCGGAGCCATCGGCCTCCACCGGGATCCGTTTCGACGGAGTCATTAACATTCGACGGATCGTTCGAGGCGTTTGGAACTGAGCTTGACTTCCATATCCCTGTGATGATCCTGCGATCCGCTCCCTCAACGGCGTGGCACCTTGTGTCTCATCATCTAATTCATCATGATCATCGTATCCTTTTGACGGCATGAACGGCACTCCCTGTTTCTTCTCTGAGCGCCCTCTCGGTGTCTTCGCACTCGGCGCCCTGGCTGGGTTCGGCACTGTCGGTTGTCTGCCCGCAGGTGTTTTCGTGGTCTCGGCTGCGGGGCCAAAGTACTTGTTATATACAGTCCGTGACCTGTCTATATCAATGCTAAGGATTGTACAGAATATCTCAGGGACTTCGTCGTTGTTAATGGCGGATTCGACACTTGCTAGGCGGAGCCTTCGGCTCCCGGATGCTGGTTTTCGGGAGTGGGCGCGGGGTTGTGAGGGGTTTGGTTGGGTGGTTGGTATTGTGCTTTGGGGCCGTTGTTGGGAGCGACTTCGGGAAGTGTATGGTCGAGGCATTGTGAGTGATGAATGTAGTACACTCGGATATCATTAAACGATGTAGATTAGAGCGAGGGTTTTCGCTCGCTGGAGACTACAATGGGATGCGGGAGGCCATCAACTGGGAGATGGCGGATCGATTGTCTAAGGTTTGTGGTCATGAGCTCATCGGTTCGTATGTTGCGCAAGCTTGGAATTAGGATAATAGAGATAATGACATGCGACAATAGACAGCAATAACAATGGCTTGATGCCGGGATGATCGTCAAGTAATTTTGAGGTACGAAAGTGATTTTTGAACATAAAATCCAGGGTCACCGGGGTCTAGGAAGTAATTACCAGAATCTGCTCCTTATCTTTATAATAACTTTCTGTGTGGTTATATTCAACCAATGATCACGAACATTTAATTGTGTTGACATCAAACATGATATATCATGAGATAATTAGTGCTACACTACAACGACAACATATTATCACCACATCACCATCATCAATTCTATTGCCTAGAAACTCCATGTCAACAATCCCCACCTATCGCGTATAGTGGTAGTATTTTTATTGATAATCAGAGCTTTCATGCTGCTTTTGAGCCCATCAGCTTCCTGGCTCTGGAAGCCTGTCTGAACTATTAGAAGGAATCTGGCGCGTCAAGAAACGCGTTGACAGGTGGTATTATTGCGTAAAGTGGTTTTGTACCCAAAGGCCAAGGATACGGGGACTTGGATGTGGCGCATTAATATATTTGTGGCGTCAAGTTATCATGTGGAAAACGTCCTGTAAGAATCGAGTTAGGGTTTAGTGCTGCGACTCAGAAGTCGGAGGTACTACCGATCAAAGTGCCATTCAATACAAGTTATTCATGACATCTTGATATAATCTCACCAAACCAAGCCAAGGATTCCCGACGCATCTCTAATCTAGCTGGGATTGGACCTCCTCATGCTACTCAAAGGGAGTTAGTGATATCCTTCACTTAGATGTCCGTTGCAAGATTATGTGGGGTAAGTCCTAGGCTCAAGTAGACCTTATCAATCGGTAGCGAAATCTGGGGTTAGGGATATCGGGAAATATGATTAATGGATTAATGTCATTGATTTTGGAGTGGGAAGGGTCAATGGGGAATAGATCTTGGGAGAGGTGGTGATTCATTGTTGGTAGGCTATGTTACAGCTCACAGAGGCGATCAATGGCATGACTTCGACGACTGATATTATGTCTTCAAGTATTGAGGGAGCGCTCATCTATGTTCGCTCACCTTGACGTTGTATGAAATATGCTGATGTTGTAGTCATTGCGTCACGTGGCTTATCTAGTCAGTTTACCCCAAAACACAATCTTAATACGGAGTTCATCTGGGCTTCTTTCGGTCAACGACGGCAACTAAAACCCGACGAACCATGACCACGTGTTTACGAATTATCACCAGTCAGACAACACAAACTCCGAAATTCACTTGAATATCTAATATTTCCTTCACACTATATTATGCCACTTACATCACTTCGCTTGTCAAGCCCCAATTACCACCCCACCACATAGACAATCCAGACTCATCGGCAACTAAAGTCTATGTTAATCAATCACATGATCTCTCAGCCATCATAGAATTATCCAAGGCCTCTCGCTTCACATTTTAGGCGAGAAAATAGTCAAAAAGAACCGGAAAACTGTCGACACAAAGGACGATGACCATCAGGGAATGCTAGGGAGGTCGCCCACCCACCACCATCCATGCTCTCCAGCTGCGTGCGTCATATCCCAATAGCGACTTTCCCAAAATCACCGCCCACAAAAACGGGCTTTAATCGGCGTCGCCCCATAGACCTAAATATTCGTGACGGTATCGGGGAATCTGGTTGGTGGGTATTTAGTATTATTGAGGATGGGTGAGCAAAGAGAGGGGAAGGCGATGTATATAAGGGAGACTATTGATTGTTCGATTGACTAACGATATTTTCTTGTTCTTTCATTTTTATTGTTCTTTCCAGTTGATATTGATACTGTTAATTTGTGTCATTAATTCTTCATACTAATCCTACTACTACTACTACTACTACACACACACAATGGCCCCTATTCTGAACAGAACACCCATTGCTGCCATCTCGTTTCAGGACGACAATGGTGACCATGTGCGTGTCTACTATCAAGATATGGATGGCTACATTCGTCAGACTTTCTATGACACTGGCAAAGGCTGGAAGGAGAGAAGAGACAATATTGTCGGCAAGGCAAAACTGAACACGGGTATTGCCGCCATTACGTGGAACAATGGAAAAGAGGTATTTTGCAGCAATACCACAAATCATTTTTTCCGCCTGAAGCTAACAAATCATTGCCAGATTCGCGTTTATTACATTGGCCCTGAGAACACCGTCGTTGAAGTAAGTTCCAACTCATCAATATCCCTCTCTCCATCTTTCAACTAACCCCACCCAGCGCGGCACCTCTGGCAACGGCACCTGGTACTATGGCTCCCTCACCAAAGCCAACCACGAAGCCGCCCCCTATTCTAAAATCGCCGCCGTCGGCTACCACGCCCAAGACCCCGCCATCGTCCGTATTTTCTACCAAGACCGCGCCAACAAGATCATTGAGCTTGTGCAACGCGGCAACGACTTTGCCCCGTGGGTTAAGCACGATCAGTTACCGGCGGCATCGCCGGGTCCGGGTTGGCGGTGACGCCAGTGAAGGGGTTGGATGCGACGAGTGTGAACTTTTATTATCAGCAGGAGAATTTGGCCCCGTCGCAATTGTTGTTGGATGAGGAGTCGCAGGTTAGCAACGGTGAGTTAATTATTTGGTGGCACGGACGGTGTTGGTGATATCATCAGCGAATTCGTGGTGGGGTAATTTTTATGTAGGGTCCCTATTTACTAACTGAGGGTTTTCTTCAATATAGGTGAACTCAAGATCAAGGGTTCTTACTCTCTGATCGCCAACTTCGCCGCCGTCGCTTGGAATAGCAAAGAGACCCGCGTCGTTGCCGTCTCTGACGAGAACAAGCTTACTCTCACGAGCATTCATGAGGGTGAAGTCCACGGTACTGAGCCCCTCTACCCTGTAGTCATCCCCGGCTCTGACGTCGCCGTTGTCCGCATGCGGTCGGCCCAGACTCACCAGCGCATTTTTTTCCAGAGATACGGCAGCATTATCACCGAATTAGGCTCGGACGACAATGGTGAGACGTGGAAGGTGCTTGAAGCGGGTATCCCCGTGGATGCCTCGTCGACGTTTGCTTCGCATGGCGAGCAGATGAGTGAGTGGTTAGGGGTTGATTAAAAGTTAGCGGAGACCACAGTACAAGCACCTGTTTCATAGTCCTTTGTATTATATTAAATTTTTGTTTTATTACTTTATCTGGTTATAAATGTTTATTGAGGTGAAGGTGGTCTTCAGGAACGAAAAGCCACGAATTAACGATTATCTAACAGTTTCACCAACCACGACCAATTCTATGGACAAAAAAGATTCGACAAGACGTAATGAAAGCATCAAAAACACCGTATATCCTAAACAATTATATAAATTACTCCTTAGAGCACTAACCCAACGACACCGGCACCGGCGACTAGGACGGAGCCCATGGTCACACGGAGTCCATTAGCAGCACCGGGGACTCCTGATGACGATGACGAGCTCGCGCTAGAAGAGGAAGTCGACGACGACTTAGTGCTAGAAACTCTAGTGCTGACAGTGACGTTGCCGCTAGAGACAGCCGAGGTAACGGACCCGGCGCCCGAAGTAACAGTGGAGGTGGTGGCAATGGTGCTGTTACCAATGGCAGTGGCACTAAGGACGGGGGTTAGGGTGGGAACCGAAGTGACTTGGGTGGTAACTGAGGCGACTTGGTCAGTAATGGAGGAGAGAATATCATCACGGCCTAGAGATCTGAGTTAGTATATACATATCGGCGAAACACACCGCATTCGCATCAGCCTAAAGGTTCCAGTACCGCTACTAGATGGTACTCCGGCTTCAATAGGATTCCAAGTCAGGGACATCACCACGGGCGCATCTCCAGTGTACATGGGGCACCCGGGGACGTTTCTTTTAGGCGGGGCACGGCCGCCGCCGCAGTCGAGGAACTTGCAGACTTCGAGAGTACCGGGGACAAAATGACGGTAGGGAAGGCTTCATTGTTGAGGGTAGCGGTGGAGGTGAAGGGGGAACAACCTTGGAGATTGGTGCGGGCAAAGGCCGAGGAGAGGAGGGTAGAGGCAACGATAAGGGGAGTAGAGAAGCGCATTTTAGGTAATATGATTATGTAAAGATATGTGAGGAAGTGTAGATATTAAGATTAAGTGGTGATAGGAATCAACGAGTGAATGTATTGAGAAAAAAGAAAGACTGCAGTGGATGAGGAGGGAAATGAAGAAGGGAAGTAGGTAAGATGGCAAAGGGGAGGTTCGGGGGTTCATATAGACGGAGACATTTGTGGCTTAAATGGCCGCATTATTTTATTACAAAGTATATTTATGCAAATCAGGGCGTCGGAAGTATTTGTCTAGCCTCAGCGTTTGTTAGCAGATGAGTGGAAATTAGTCTGAGACCGGGTTGGAGTACAGAAGGTGATCGAACATCTTGAGAGGGCCGGGACCCCAGTGCAGAGGGAGATAGACTAGAAAAATTAGTTATTTAAGGCTGTCTTCTACACGGTGTATATTGATACTGTAGTAAGATGTGATATACATTCAAGTCCCTTTCCCTTGCATTGTGCCCGTCCAACAAACACCAATTCTAGAACTAGGCTGCTTCGTGTTATTGATCCTTCCGTATACCTGACATGATCTTTCCCGCTAAATCTCACCCTCTTCTTGCCTCCCTCATTTTTGTCTGTCCCCATCGTCTAATGCCCCTGTGGTGCCCAATCGACCGACCCGGGCAAACACCGTGGCGCTCTTTAAACGGATCACTGAGTCGCCTATTAACTTGCTGGTCAAAACTCGGCAATTCTGATGTCGTGGGACCTCTTACGACATCGAGGGCTTGTTACGTCGTTCAGGGTAATTTCCCAATCCATGTGGTGCGCTTGTTATTTTGGGCGAATGCGTGGATTGGGGAGGGATGAGCGAGTTAGGCAAGAGAGTGTATTTTGTTTTAGGCCCTTTGTAGTGTGGTTGGCGTTGGAGATGTCAGATGCATGATACATATATGGTTGATAGTGAGTTACACAGTGTTTCTTAGACGTGGGACTTTGACTGATCGTGGCTATGGTCAGGGCGGGTTCGTCGAGGGGGCTTGGAGAAAGTGTGGCAATACGACCCCTGGATCTGCACATTGTTCCAAAGGGAAATAGTGGGTTGCAGACGAGGTAAAACTAGTTGAGGCGATGCAGTTAATTTCTAAAAATAAATTGTGTAAGTGTATTATTCAGGAGAATGATGTAGATTTGTTTATTTTATGTTTTCTATAGGGTAAAGCTGTGGCTGTGTCAATTAATGACGATAGTTGGTTACTTGTAGGGTTGCAATCGTGTAAAGAGATATGGCAATGAACAACTAACAAAACATTATTAACTTCCTTTCTTCATACCAACAAACACAAGCCAAACAAATTAAAATTTCATTATACATAATAAAAAACACGTTATTCACTCATATAACATCATCACAAGTCATCGCAAAAGATACACCCTGACACTATCCAGATATCTCCCGTTATAACATCGACGCTTTCCCAACAACCATCTAGACAATCCCGCCCCACTATTCAAACACTGCCCGCCACTTCTGATACCATTTCTTTGGTGGTGGCGGTGGCCTCTCATCCGCAACAATCTCTGCCAACCCGCTCGCCAAATCGACATCCCTCGGTGCCCACGCCCACGGATTCTTCCGCCCAAGCGTTGCCAGATGTACTACATACAGCGCAATAAAGATGAAGACCCCGGAATACGACGTGATGAACGTGCCGGTTTTCCAGTGGCCTTTGAGGAAGACGGCAAAGCCATTGATAAGGAGGAGGATGGAGAAACCGATGCAGCTGATGGTTGCGGCGTACGGCTGAAATTTGGAACGGAAGGGGAGGTCGGTGATGTTTTGCGCGGAGACGGCTTTGCGGAAGCGGAAGTAGATGATGCAGCAGAAAATCCAGCTAATGAAGCTGCCAGTGTTAATGATATTGACGAACCAGTTGAAGACGACTGCGCCTTCTTCCGCAACATTCAAATATGCTAACAAGCTCCACGCCGAGCTGACAACCACGGCGTAGTATGGGACTCCGGACTTCGAACACCGTATGAAGACCTTGGGCGCATTTCCCGTAACAGCCAGCGAATACAACCCCTCGACGCCATGTACAAATAGGAATTCCCAGCAGACCAAGCAGATAGCAAGACTACTACATTAATAACATGATCAAGTCCGCGAATGCCCGCTGCTTTAATCCCCAAAGACCACGGACTCGCGCCGGCTGTAGTCGTTCCCGTTAGCAGCCCTGGGTTCATCGCCGAGACAATGATGCCGATGCCGAGGGCCCCGAGGACATAGAAGCCAACGAGCCGGTAGAAGTAGCGGATGGTGGCTTTGGGGACGTTATAGCGGGGGGACTCCATTTCGCCGGCGGTGGCAACGAGGAGTTCGGGGGCGAAGGCGAAGGCATAGACGGAGAAGCAAAGAGTGGAGACAAAGCCGACAAAGCGCCCGGTGGCCCCGGGGACCAAGTAGGACCGGAATGGGGCGTCGTTGTTCCAGTTGGAGAACCAAAGGGGTCCTTTGTCAGTCCGCCGCCGAAGAAGAGGATTACGGTGACCATGAGGAGGCCGATGATGCCGATGACTTTGACGGAGGCAAACCAGAATTCGAATTCGCCGTACCATTTGACGGGGCCACAGTTGAGCGCGATGATGACGGCGCCGATAATCGTAAGCCACACGGCAATGTGCAGCGGGGGCTCCCAGTAGTCGATGACAATATATGCGGCAGTGATCTCGGCGGCCACCGTAATACTGAAGACGTACCAATATACCCATCCGAGGGTAAACCCAAGACTCGGGGAGACGAACCGCGTGGCATAGTAACTTATTGAACACCCTGGCACCGGCAAATATGCAGACATTTCACCCGTGGCTGTGGCAATTCCGTACATAAGGAGGGCTAACGTAGTGTATCCAATCAACAAGGAGGCGGGCCCTCCCATGTAGAGGCCTTGGCCAGCGCCGACGAAGAGACCAGTGCCGATGGTACCGCCGAGGGCGATCATTTGAGCGTGGCGGGACCGGAGGCCGCGTTTGGTGGAGTAGATGGCATTGTCGGTGCTGGTTTGGAGAGAAGGGGCGGTTGATGTGGGGTGTTTTTCGTCCATGGTGAACAGAGGGTTTAGGTGGGGGCTTAGTGTGCGTCTTTGTTCGGATGGTAAATGAGAGGTCGATATACACGAAGTTTGAAAGATAAGAAATGATATATGGAGATTAACTCAGTGACTTCGTATATTTAAACGCTATCAAATACTTTAAAAATAGAAAGCGTCTAAGGATCACTGAGGGAATAGATGAATGTCGTGACTTCTAAAGGAAATAAGACACGACATCATAGATTCCCTCTCCAGACTATTTCAACGACTATTTGAATTCCTACCGATTCCATTGTCGTCACTCACTCCGCTTCGATAAAATCTACCGGGAAGGGCTAAATAATAATTGTCACATCAGAATATGTAGATTCTCGCCCTCCCTCCAAGCGTGACCCAGGGACAAAGCGGAGAGATAGGATGGAGGCCCTGGATGGACGGCAATAAATCGGCCGAAGGGTTGAGAATGAGTCTATAGAAGTCTAATGAGTAGGTTTGTGGTGATGTGACGTGTGGATGGTAGGAGATTAGCGAGGGGTTGGGATAGAGATTGGAGATACGGGTTATCTTGTTGGTGTTTCTAGATTGAGTAAGTTTAGATGGGATAGAGATGGCCTCAATTATTAATATTCAGTCTCCAATATTGCTCTCGTGTTCGTCTTTGTGAGTTCAGAGTACCTGGTTAGTGATTGGAGAAAGGGTTCCGGGCCATGTACCTGATACTTCACCTGAGTCCAACATCTCGAAGACCTCCGCCATCGTCGTCTCGATCGATCGCCTACAACATCACAGCTATCTATCAAGATAGCAATCTCAATCTCCAGCCCTATCATGTCAGATAACCCCAAACAGGAAAAAAAGAACAAATACAAAATCAAGATACATCTGTCTTCTCCAATGTTCGAAATCTACAGTCTACGATATATATCTCGTCCCGGCAACGCCTTCTACTGACTTCCTAATATGTTGCCATCGCCACCCCAATGGCAAGTGTGTCCGAAACCCCATCACAACTCCTGCCGTAACTTGATAGGCACTTCCTTGACCCCACGACCACTCTTATCCCCAAATAAAAATCCCGACGACCGGCAATACCCAGACGTAGACCTTATCACGATGGATTGTAGCGTTGCGTTGGATTTTGCTTACTCTGGGATTATTCCTTCAGCACGTCTTCCTCCGCTTAACAAACTCCGTCTTTAGGCCCTATCGCTATCAACTATCAACCGTATTCGGGTTGGTTTTTACAACGGAATTTCCTAGCACATTTCGAGGAATTTTATTGTCTAAAGAAGGAAGTGCTTGGGAACTGACGTGCTTGGGGTCGGATTCCCGACGTGGTATAGGGGAAACAGCGTCAGATGCCGACTGTCGAAGTTGGAGGGTCGAGGTTGGAGGGCAGGTGTCCGCGACGGGAGGATTCGAGGGGCAGAGGTCTAGTTTGAAGGATTTTTTTTTTAGGTATAAGTAGGTTTGTGCAGATGGGGTTATTACTCTTTTGAAGTCGAGGGTTGTTTCCGCGATGATGAGGAAGGTAGTGATAATTGATATCAGGGGTATCGAGATATTGGGGAGGTGAGATAATGAGAAATAATGAAGGTGAAGACAAGATAGAGGATAGACTGAGTTAATGCATATTACCATATCAAGGAGATACCTTCAAAATTATAATACTGTATAAATAATAAGCTGATGGAATCCGACATGACGGCCAACTTTACGAGTACATATCGTCACTCTCGCCCAACGACAAGATGTGATTTCTGAATTGCCTCACCACTCCAATCACAAGAAATCCTCCAACCACCACACTCTCTATCCTAATCCTACCAGTCACCATGGCCAACCGCGGCGCCTCCTGGGACCCCCAAGTCCTCACCATCTCCGACCTCAAACTTCAAGCCACACGCCGCCTCCCAAAAATGTACCGCGACTACTACAACGAAGGCGCCATGGACCTCACGACTCTCGCGGACAATGAAGCAGCGTATAACCGCTACAAAATCATTCCGCGGGTCCTCGTCAATGTCTCGAAGCCCGATATGTCGACGGAGATATTCGGGGTGAAGGTAAGTGCGCCGTTTGGGTTTTCGCCGAGTGCGATGCATAAGTTGGCGCATCCGGAAGGGGAGGTAGCGACAAGTAGGGCGGCGGCGAGGATGGGGGTTCCGATGGTGCTTTCGAGTTATTCAACTGTGGGGTGTGAAGATGTTGCAAAGCAGGGTTTGGGGAACCCGTATGCTATGCAGATGTGTATTGTGAGAAATAGAGACATCATCTTGCAGATTTTAAAGAGAGCAGAGGGTGAGTATTCAGAGCTATAGAAGACTTGTAACGTGTAATACTAACAACGGGAACAGCCTCCGGATACAAGGCAGTATTCCTTTCCGTAGATACCCCACTTCTCGGCCGTCGTTTGAACGAGTTTCGCAATGGTTTCAAGCTCCCCACTGGCATTGAATGGCCTAACCTTCTCTCTAACGGCGACGCCGAAACCCGCGGCGGTGACCTCCCCGACGAAGCCAAAGGGAATGATTTTGGTAAGCAACTGAAGATCATGTCTCTAAACCCCAATAGCTAACACAGTTAACTCTAGATCCCACCCTCACCTGGGAATCCGTTATCCCGTGGCTCCGCCATCACACCAAAATGCAAATCTGGCTCAAAGGCATCTGCTCCCCCTCCGATGTCGCCAAAGCCATCTCCTACAACCTCTCCGGCGTCCTCATCTCCAACCACGGCGGCCGCCAACTCGATGGGGTCCCTGCCACCCTCGATTCCCTCCGTGTCTGCGCTCCCGTCGCCAAAGGCAAGATCCATATTGCAGTCGACGGCGGCATCCGCCGCGGCACGGACATATTCAAAGCGTTGGCATTGGGGGCGGAGTTTGTGTTTTTGGGGAGGATTGCGGTATGGGGTTAGCGTACAAGGGACAGGAAGGGGTGGAATTGGGGGTGAGGATTTTGATGGAGGAGTTGAAGGTGACGATGAGTTTGGCAGGGTGTAGGACGGTGAAGGATATCACGAGGGAACATTTGGCATTTTTGGATAATTGTGGGGTGTTGTCGAAGTTGTAAATAGCGGAGTCGATGTTTACAGTGATTAATTGTTTAATTATTTAATAAATATTCATTAATATCAAAAATGATTCATAAACACTCTGGTGGATACATGTGCTTGAAAGGTCAAGTCTCCCCGACTTACACTCAATCGGAAATTCACACGGTCCCGCCATGCCTTCTTTATCGGCGTCTATCCCGCCTTGATAACACTTGACACTTGACATCTCCAAACCCACTATTATCCGACATCACGTCCCTCTTTCAACATCAAGCTCAGAATCTCGTAAAGAACCGAACATCTCGTTTGCAACGTTATCGTCATCTATATATAGTCTGCCCCGCCCCGATAGTACCCCCGTAATCATCTTGAGTGATGCTGACATGCCTCCGGAGGTCAGATAACAATTGTATAGCCTCCATTTTTGAAGTTATCTACAATTACCTCAATCTTGATACAGATTATCTTTCTTCTAACTTATGGAAACTGTCCCCGGCGTGGCAGGTGAACGCGAATGTGTGTAAGGGATCCTTCCCGGGTAGATGGAGCCGGGGTTTGAAGGCAGGTGTCCGAGAAAGGAAGTCCTGTGAGAGTGATATCATGATTAGATATCGCTAGTATCATCAAGTGGCTGTTGGACTCACACAGTATGTGACAGACACAAAATATATCAACCTCAAGTACCAACCCCCGAAATCTCAAATTCAATATCACATCATATCACATCACCACTCTCAGCACAACCAACTACACCAATCTGCAACCACCACCATGCCCACCACCGTCAAATCCCCCAATCTCACCGGCATCCTCGTTGCCCTTCCCACCCCTTTTACCCCCGACCAATCTGCCCTTTCCCCCGACCTTCTCACCACCCACATCCACCGCCTCCGGCTCTCCAAAATCCACGGCCTCGTCCCTGGTGGCTCCACCGGCGAATTCACTGCTCTTACCCTCCCTGAACGCCTCGCCCTCATCACCACCTGCCGCTTCGCCGCCCCCGAGCTTCCACTGATCCCGAATATTGGCTCTCTGACGACCGCAGAGACGATTACGCTGGCGAAACATTCAGCAGAGGAGGGTGCCGTAGCCGTGATGATTGTCCCGCCATATTATGACGCAGTTAACTATGAGCAATTGAAGACGATGCTCAAGGACGTACATGAGGCTTGCGGGTTACCGATCATGTATTACAACATCCCGTCTGCCAGCGGCGTTGTCCTAACCCCCAAGCAACTTGCTGGCCTCTCAGAAGCCGGCGTCACCCACTTAAAGGACACCTCCGGCAACGGCCCCGCCCTTGCCGAGATGCTCCAGCCCCCCTTCACCGACACCATGACCTGCTTTAATGGGTGGGACACCCTAACATTCGCCGGTCTTGCCGCCGGGGCCAAGGGGTCCGTGTGGGGTGCGACCAATGTGATTCCGGAGCTCACTATGGAGTTGTGGACAGCGTTGGCAGAGGAGAAGGATCTTGATAAGGCGAGGGGGATCTGGGCCAAGGTTTACCCAGTTTGTAAGTTTTTGGAGGAACACAATTATGCAGCAGCAGTGAAGACAGGAATGGAATTAAGGGGGTGGGGAACGGGAGGGGTGCGGAGGCCGTTTCATTTGTTGGAGGGGGAGGTAAGGGAGGAGTTTAAGAAGATTTTGACTGACATTGGGGTTCTGTGAGGGTTGAAAAGTGTAGATGAAATTTAAGTGTAAATTTGTACTGATTAAAATATTATTTGATGGTATAATATAGTGATGAGACATAATGACTATTACGAGCTTAAATTACTATTGCCGTGTTGTTTTAGTGGATTATAGACAATGAGTGACCAAGATTCAAGCGAACCTTTCCACTACGACTGGTATTGGGGTTATGAGACTACCACAGGTCAGGTTATATTCTAGAGCTACCTTTAGCTGCGACCAACTGAAGATACAATTGCAAAAAAAGAGCAAACTATACGAATGCACTGTAAGTTGAGCGCATCTCAACGGCATTCATAGGGATAACAAAATATCATGCGGGTTCTCGTCTCATGCTACACCGTCATCACTAAATAAATTACATAAATCGTCTATTCATTTTACAATATCATACAAACACCCTCATTACAGTGTATTCCCAAATTGACGTGAATTGCCTTGATCTGGCTATACGCCTGCAACCCCGCCTCACCCAACTCCCTCCCAATCCCACTCTGCTTTACACCACCAAACGGCACTCTTGGATCACAATCCTGCGTGCTGTTAATCCACACCATACCCGTCTCAATCTCACTTGCCATCTTGTGACCCCTAACGATATTCTTAGTAAATACGGCAGCCCCCAGTCCGTAGCAGCTGTTGTTGGCAATCTTGATGGCTTCCTCTTCGGTGTCAAAGGGGACAATGACGACAACAGGGCCGAAGATCTCTTCTTGGAAAATAGACATTTCGGGCTTCACATCGGCGAAAACGGTCGGCTCGACAAACCAACCCTTGGTAAGATCCTTCGGTACCCCACCGCCACAGACAACGTTGGCCCCAGACTTCTTGCCGGCCATAATATATTCAAGGACTCTCTCCTTCTGTGTCTTAGAAACTTGCGGCCCTTGGTAGGTCTTCTCGTCCCATTGAGAACCGAGGACACTGGTGCTTTTGACTCTCGCGACGAACTTCTCGATAAACTCTTTGTAGACAGGTCTCTGGACAAGCAATCTCGAGGTCGCGGTGCAGATTTGCCCTTGGTTGGACATAATACCCATGTGCGACCACTTGATAGTCTGCTCCATATCGGCATCGTCAAAGACAATCAGGGGACTCTTCCCACCCGTCTCCAGCGTAATGTTCTTGAGAGTCTTGGAGGCTGAGGCCATGATGTGCTTGGCGGTTGCAGTGCTTCCGGTAAATGCAATCTTGTCGACAAGCGGGTGCTCAGCAAGAGCAGCCCCGGCTTCCTTACCAAGTCCGTTAACAAAGTTAACGACACCAGCAGGGAACCCAACATCCTTGACCAGCTTCCCTAGGTACAAAATTGACAACGGCGTCTGCTCTGCCGCCTTCAAAACAACCGTGTTACCACATGCCAACGCCGGCCCTAACTTCCAACTCGCCATCGATAACGGGTAGTTCCACGGGATGATCTGCCCCACCACACCAATCGGTTGACGCAAAGTGTACGCCAATTTGTTAGGCAGCGCTAGAGTCTGCCCGTGAAGCTTGTCGCACCACCCAGCGTAGTACCGGAGGACCCCGACGGCTTCGGTAAGGTCGGTCGCAAGGGCATCGGCGTAGGTCTTGCCGTTGTCCCAGGCTTCGATGGTAGCGAAGATCTCGGCGTTGGCTTCGATGGCGTCGGCGAGTTTAGCTATCAGGATTCCGTAGTCGGAAGACGCCATGGTCTTCCATTCGGAGGTTTTGAGGGCGGCGTGGGCAGCCTTGACAGCTTTGTCGATGTCATCAGCGGATGCCGAAGACACAGAGGTAATCACTTCCTCAGTGCTAGTATCCTTATTAGCATACCACTAATCACGTGATTTAAACATATAATTCTACTTACCAAGGGTCAACAGTTTTGAGTGTCGCATTGCCTGCAGCGGCGACAAACTCATTGTTGATGAAAAGCCCCGTAGGCTGTGTCCACGACTTTCCATTCGGCGCAGTAAGGGAGACTTGAAGAGCCATTGTGCGAGTGTATTTCGGAAGCGTGACGAAGAACCTAGAGAGCAAGCAGCTCATGAACGCTCAAATCAATATATGCCGATTTTGTTTGGGAATGCGCAATGGCAGGCAAAACGGACTGTTATTCTAATCAAATGTGAATTGGTGCACGGTTGCAGATACTCGAGTTTCGTGTAGATTTATAGATGGAGGGGTTGATAGTGGAGAGCTATGGTGGGGCAGCTGATAGAGATGGATAAGATAGTTTAGTGACAACACGTGCTGAAGGAAGTGCTGCAAAATAAGCAACAATATGGACAAAAGCGGCTGCAATGAGTTGCAAGATGAAGGTATTAATGGAGATGAAGACGAAGAGAAGAACCAGTGAGATCGCGGAAAGTTACTTCTATTTATTTCCGGGGCGCCTTCTATCTTATTCCTAGGATTTATTACTTCATAATCACAGCAACTATCCCCATCATCACGCTTCATCTCTACACAGTCGCCATAAAAACAGGGTTCTAACTGTTGGAGATAACGACAGCGTTCTCCCTCGGCCACATCAAACGCTTTATATTGTAGATAATGACCGGTATCAGCTAGTTTCATCTACCATTTAATCCTCTTGTTATGTAATGTCTTCAATTCAGGATTCCAATTGCTATCACATTATCCCCCACCCGTTGAAACCCTCCCACCACCACCATCCGGCTGTCTGCCCGGTGCAAGATGATTGACCATCCACAGCAATTTTCCTTCAATCATCCATACCATGCTACCTTCCACCTACTTACTTACAAACCCAAGGCCTGAGCTTCCTTCTTAACGAGTAACTTAATCTCCTCCTGCAACGAATGACCTGAGGGCTTCCACCCCAGTACCTTGGCGGCCCGCCCAGGCACACTCCGCGCATTTGTCCCGTACAACACAGCCCCATGAGTAAACAACGCATTTGCCGTCACCGCATCCACTGATTCAGTCTTGGCCTCTGTGATGTACCCCTGGATCTTGGCCTCGTCGGCAACCAGTTGGGAGATCTGCCCAAACGTCTAGAAAGAGAGGTGGTTCATATTAGTTAAATCGCGCTTTCTTAGATTGGCTTGATAAGCGTTATCTTTAAAAGTGGGGCAGTTTGTCTATTATCAGGCCAGAATAGGAAAGGGATGTCAGAAGGGCCAGTTTCAATGAAACGGCAAGCATTTCTTGATATCAAATTCAAAAATCGACAGTGATAATAGTAATGTCGTCATATTCGGTCTCCCGAATAGAAAAGCCACTGTTTCGTTCGAACTATGAGTCTCCACTAACGCTATCGCACTTACCAAGTCACCAAACCCAGTCAAATATAACCCTTGACTTCCCCATGTTCCTTCCTCCACAGCCCCCGGCCACCGCCGCCGCCGCCTTCTTTGCCAACCCCACAATAATCCCCCCCACATCCGCCACATGGCTACTTCCCCAAATGCTCTTTCCCTCACCAACAAACACTGCTTTTTTCAACTCAAGCGTCTTCTTCACCAAATCCGGAATCTGGATACTCCGCCGGTTCCCGGGTCCCCGGCCGGCCCCATATATTATTGGGGAAAGATCAAGGCGGTCTTCACGGTGCCCGACTCCCCGGCGGCAAGCACGTAGTTGTCGACGGCGCGGACTGGATGGCTAGTTATCAGCGAACGGAGGTTAGCAGCATCGGGGGAATCTTCGTAGACCCTAGAGGACTCGGAACCGTAGACGAATTCCTTGTCAGTGAACTCGCCGACGGCAAGAACGCTTGCCCCAGAAATCTGAATCCAGAAGACTGAAAATTTGTGGGAATTTTGTTATAGTGGTTAGCATTGTTTTCGTGTCAGCGGCAGGCTTCTTGTTAGGTAATTTCTGGGGTTGGTTTCCCAGGGTCAAACGTCATGTAATGGGGTCATTGGCAGGCGGGGGCCGACCGGATACGTACCCGGTTTGCTAGGGGTCCGGAGGGGGGAACCGGCGTGGAGGGCTTTGACGCTGGGGAGGTGGCTAGTGGCAGCGAGGTCTATGCACGAGACGTAAGTAATTTTCCTAATTGGGAATGCGGGGAATTGGGATCTTTTGAGCATGTGGGGAGGACGAGGGTGGGGCGTACGGAGAATGATATCAGAGGATTGACTGGCAGAGGTAAGGATGGCCGAGTCGTCGAGGGTGCCAATGACGGTTTTGACTCCAGAGTAGACACTAGTAATGACGGAGGACTTGGTGGAGTCACGGACAAGGGCAGTAATTTCTACTTTCGGCAGAGCAGAGACTAACTGGTGGAGTACTTCTCCGCCGATGTATCCGGTGGCACCCGTGCTGTTAGGGTTAGGGTTATCAGGAACTACATCTGACATATCAAAACAGAGCGGTGAACTAACATGAAGATCTTGAGCGACATGGTTTGTGGTTTAGTGTGATAACGAGACAAGGCAACGATCAAAAGGTTAAAACAATTAACAATAGTCTCAAAATTAATTGTAGAACATGGTTCACATTTGCCGATGATGGCCATTTTGGAGTTCACCTTACGGCTTTATGTAGACGGAAGGAGGTGTGGGCGGTGACGGCGACGCTTTCCTCTGAAATCACGACATTGGGGAAGGTACCATGATGTTTACCAATTAAGGCGCCATCACATTATGGGAGTTGATATGATGTGATACTTGGACTCAACTTAGTTGGCTCTTCGGGGCATATAATTATGTAGATGCATAATGTCGGTTGCTATGTCTTCATAATTGAATCCCTTTCGGTGTTCTCCTGAATTTATCTTTGTCTGCATCTCCAGAAATGATAATTCACAGAACAAGGGTTACCAACAATAATCTTTGTTCCAGGATTCGCTTCTTTTAGTGTTAATCCCTCTATATAAGTCTGGAACCATATAGCGCGGAAACCTTCCCATCCTCGTTGAAACCTTCACGATGCATCTCAAAACACTCGCTATCTCATCAACCACCATCAGAACCATAAGATCTCCACCAATCTCACGACCTCATATCCACATCGTGAACATTACCGTCATATGAAGCACACCTGTTGATATCGACGATCACATTGGAGATGATTTTCATCTACCCCGCTTAATATCAGGACATACGGCACATTGGCCGAAAGACACAGCCGCCACAAGGCGCTTTTGACACTAGGGATTTCGGAGGGGTATCTAGAGATCTTCGGTGGTTTTGAGAAACACATGAGCCGAGAATACGCTATCTTGGGGGACCTGGGGCAAGAAGATTGGCGCCTAATCATGTAATATACATCACGTTAACGCGGGTGTTTCTCTTTGTTGATTTTCAACGGAAGCATTTACTTTAATGATATTTTGACATTTTTATATGATATTTGAATATATCTAGACAGGTTAGGGTTATCCTTTTGTATTACAAAGCCTATCCTGTTCATTCTCTGTCACGGCAAGACTTGCTTATTACCACTTTCACAACTTCAAGTCTCGCCGAGTTTTGCCGAGTTTCGCCAGCTTCCACCCACATCATTTACCCTCACCACGCCAACCCCACTCTCCCTCTCCCTTTCTACCGCGTATCGTTTATCTCACTTACATGCCCCTAATGGGCTCTCCCCGCCCCCAAGCAAACCCCAAAGCCCGCTCTCGCACCTTCACAGGCTGCCGCACCTGCCGCAACCGCCACCTAAAATGCGATGAGCGCAAACCCACTTGCTCGTCCTGCCAACGGCTCAACCTGCCATGTGAAGGCTATAAGCCGAGTCTTTTGTGGGTTCTCGACCAGTTGTGTTCAGAGGAGCAGAAGCAGGCACACCGGGGGGGTTCGTATCGGTATCCGTTGTTTAGTGAAGAGCAGAGGGATCTGATGAGCGGGGAAATGGTAAAGAGTTTAGGGAGGCGGAGTGCTGAGGGGATTTCTGAAGAGCTGGATTCTGAGGAAGGCATTGTGATGTCATTGAAACAAGATGCTAGGTTTGAAGGGCCGTTTGGGGTGTTTAGGATCAAGAAAGACAAAGGGCGCGATAGTGGAAAGGCAAAGGATAGGACAGTTGATGCAGTTGTTTCTGTGGAAACTATTGATGCAGAAGGTAATCTTGATACAACGGGAATCAGCGACTCAATATCAACTTCCTCATCTATATTGGCAACTTCCCTTTCTTCCTTGACGTCAACATCGATCCAAGATCATCCTATCGACCCACTATTATCCTCGTCGACGTCATGCAATACTCAATCTTCAGCTCGACAGCAATATCGGAGTTTCCCAGATACTAGCAATAGGTTTTTAGGCACATCTAACTTTTCTACGTGGGGTTCTCTTCCACACGATCACGGCGACTCCATATTGCCCGAAGCAAGGACAGACGCTGCAAATAACTGGTTCCGGACGAACGAAGTTGAGACGTCATTTTTGGCAGCGCTTGAAGGAATTGATGAGTCGTGGTTGGCTAGTGGTGGTGAATTGCATTCTGGCTTAACGCCAGTAGCCTCGGAGTCAGGGTTTGAATTCCTAGGAGACACCATGGGGCCGAGGGTTATACAGGCTGTGGAGTCGGAGAGGCCGGTTTCGGTCGATACGTCGGTGACGCTGTCATCAGAGAGTGTGGAGTCTGACCAGGGATTCGTTTCTGAGGTCCACAAAGAGACTCCAGTACTGGAAAACTTCCTGGCAACAAGGAACACATCAACGATCATGAATATCCCTCTGTCACCAAGTTCCTCAGCAACCGTCTCATTACCTCCCCATGCTGCCTCCCTTATCCGCTACTACCATGACCATGTCGATCAGCCGTCTCTTTCCTCTCTTGGCTCCCGAGTCTCCCCGTGGCAAGTCATGCTCTTGCCGTGTTCCCTCGAGACATTTGCCGAGTTGTCACTTTGGAGTTCCACAACGCATGTGAGGCGGAGTATATTGTCTACGCTGTTAGGCCGTAGTGCGTTCCATTTACATAAGACGTGCCAAAATGATCCGGGGAGCTCGCAGTTTTGGCTGGAGGTTGGGAGCAGACATCAGCGGGAGGCACAGACGCAGTTGAAGTTGGCGTTGAAAAATGAGTTTGCCGAGATTACACCATTAAAATATAACGAGATACTTCTTGCGGTGTTGGCCACTGCTATGGGATCAGTAAGTTGACTGGGTATCAGAACATACGAAGTCAGAAGCACTAATGTTCATTCACTAGGTTTACTATTACGGCCCTAAAACCCTTAATCTGTTTCTCCTTGACGCAGAACGAGTCATCCGCCTCCGCGGTCTCGCCCTCCCAAAGTCCTTCAAACTCCGCCTCCTCCACCATATGTACACCCACCTCCGCATAATGGTCGAAAGCGTTACGCTCCCTCCGACTATCACCCTCCCCTCTCCCGGAAACCACACTCAAGAACTTACCCCCGGCAGCCTGCGCAAATTCAGCATCTCGGAAAAGTCTCTTTGCGCTGATCTCGACTTACGCCGAGAGAAGCCTACTGAAATTGGCTATAATGACATCCACCTTGATGTCTCGGGGCTCTGGCCAGCTACACTGTACCCTGATATATACGGGATCCCCGAGTCTCTCATGACTCTTCTATCCCAAACCATCAGTCTTGCAAACGAAAAATCCCGCCTCGAGGCTATTGCTCTTACGGACATGGCCGTGTCGTCCCGTCTGAGCCAGCACATTAAACAACTCGAGCAAAACATATGGTCATGGTCCCTCGTCCCCGCCGAAATCACGGCAACCCCGCGATCCCTAGCGACCTCATAGCCTGCAAAGTCAAACTTGTGCAACTCCCGACCACCCAAATCATGGTCCGCGCCATGCACCAAGCGCTCATAATCTACTTCTACCGCCGCATTTACAATATGTCCGCCATGGTCGTGCAAGACGCCGTAAAACGCACCCTCCAATACGTCACAAAGTGCCTCGATGCATCGGTCGACGAGCAGGATTTCGCGACGAGTTTGTGCTGGGCGTGCTTTGTGGTGGGGTGTGAGGCGGCGAGCGAGGAGTTGAAGAGGGGTGGGCGGGGGTATTGGCGAGGTTGGATGATCGGGGGGTGTTCTTTGGGGAGAGGAGGCCAAGTGTTGTAGCGAAAGAGGTTTGGGAGGAAAGGGAGAGGACGGGAGATTTGACATATAGCTGGATGAGTGTTATAAGGAGAAAGGGGACGACGATTGGGGCGTGAAAGGGGACTGGGGTTCATAGGGTTCTGATGAGGTGAGCTAAGGATATGAGCTACGGGAAGGTGCAAGTAACTTCAATAAATGAATTGATTAATCAAGAAGACATTCTTCGATGAAGGGCTCCATGAAATGGCGCTCGGGCAGAGAATTGTGAGTTTCCTCGTGGTCTGGTTTCTGACGGGTTTGACGAACCGGTATAGAGTGTCGTTGGATCAGAGCTAAGGGCCGATCTTAGCTCTGATGGGGCGAGTTGGACACGGAATGTCAAGAAGATTCTATAAAACCCTCCAAATTCCCTTATTATGTGATCCTACCCAAAAGAAACTCCATTTTCATGTCATGATGCAGTACTTTCCTCTCATCTCGGTCTCAGATTGTTCCCAAATTCTCCAAAATAATCACCATTATCATCATTTAGTGAATCTTCATCCCTAACTATTGCCAAATTCCCTCGTCACCTCATCCTGCCTTATCTCTACGTCCGTACCACCCAGCTGAGTACGCCAGGACATCATGAATATTCTTTCATATGCGGGCCGCGTGTCAAAGGTGCTGTATCTTCTCTTCAGAGTATTCCTGAACTTCTGGCGGCCTGGGTACACAGGGCATAAAGTATCATTTCCTAGGGATGACCTATGCGTACTTTCAGTGGCCCCAATGGGCTCTGGCATTTGATAGGCTATTGCTACCGGAGACATCACGGCATAATGGACGGTGAGGCTGACTGAGAGCAAGGTGAGAGACCTTTTAGCACTGAGAGCTGAATAGCTTAGACACTAACCAATGAATATTGTGAGTAGTGACTTGTTAGTGATGAGGATATTACACCCTACGAGCGTCCCGCGTGGACGGGACAGCTGGACAGCCAATTCCATATGCTCAACGCATGCAAGGGATATTCAGAGATTATCACTAACCAAGAGCCCAAAGGGTTAAGTTCTAAATTGTTCCAGAAGGTACAGATCCCGATGGCACCTCATATCTCTCAACTCCGAAATCACCGTGCATCGTGAAATTCATTCTTTTGGGAAATCACCTCTTAGCTGTAACCATCTACGTAACGACCCATTGCCCGTGTTTGAAGGAAAAAGTACCGCAGACCCACCGACCTCCGATAGCTCCGGGCCATAGCCCCACACCCCTTGGTCTCCGTCTGACAAGATCTAGATGCACACGCATGTCAAATAATTCCTGGGGCCACCAGGAAACAAAAGTCGTCTCGAGTACTATCAATGCGAACTGCCATGACCGCAGAAAGAAGTTGGCAGGGTATGGCAGACCGATAATCCTGAGCGGTTGAGTGGACTGGAAGTGAACTGTTGTTCGGTCTGGACATATGGGCTGGGCTTACTATGTAGATGGTGCATTGCATACAGCCTATTGTAAAATTTAGTCGAGGGGTTGATATGGAGTAACATACCCTGAAGTTCAGAGATACCCAATGTGGAGATGACTTAGGTGATAGACAGTGTCTATTACTGTAGGGATCTCATCAACTCAATATAGAATTTATACAGTGCATAGATAAGAATTGATAACAATTACTCCCCGATTTAGTCCTCACCCCAGATTCACCGTCAGACAACTAGCTGGTCTGTTCGAGCTGAGATGACAGGTCAGATACCTAGTCGGCGTCCCGAATTTCACAATACCACAAACAAGTAAAAGCAAGGACCATAGGGCCACCCAAGGGTCTTCGGGGCTTTTCTTGGGAGGCAAGCATAACGTTGATGTCATATGGGAGACAACATTGTACTCGTTGAGCGCGGAACACTTGCTGCGTGTTTCACCAATCTAAATAAATTTGATAGTACCGAAGAGAACTAATAAAAGGATCGGGTTTGTGATGAGGGGTGACAGGTGTGAAGACATGAGGATCAGAAGTCAGCGGAAAAAGTAAATTTTATTCTGATCAGATAAAAAGCCTAATTAGATAAGAAAATCGAGTATGCACCAGAAGGGTGACTTATGAAAAGGTGAGTAGGATGTGCTTGGATCATTCCCTAAATCTAGAGGAAATATTCAAGCTGGACAACATGGTGGTAGATTCTGAGGGCGGATGGCAACTAGAGATCCTGACGACTTCATTAAGCGATGAATATCTTCCCTAAAAACACAACGGTCTTGAAGGCTCTATGGGTTGAGGGCACACCGATGGCTAGCTAAACTCCAAACGAAGAATCTAAGTGAACGCCCTGAAGAGATCCTTGTATATTCCATGAACTTGTACGCAAATCCTACTATTCCTATGTCATCATTCTACCAAGGTTCTTCTTACCATGAAAAGGCCCAAACGGCAAATTCCTAATCGACATTGATAGATTCTCAGCCTCACTGTAGACGCCTCAAGCCCGTCCGCACTCTCTAGTTGTCCGTGATCTCCACTAGCTGTACTTGACACTATTAGCCTAATATAAAATCTATCCGCAAGAGTACGGTCAGTCCTCCCATTATCCCAGGTGGTAAATCTCCAAATATGGAAAACAAAATGCCAATGTACAAGTTTGGATTGAGTCCGGTATTTCGTGCCCTGGTCTAGAGTTACTATTAAGTGTCAAAGACTGTCATATCTCACACGTGGAAAATCAGGTTTTCTTCAGCGAGACGTTGACGTTTTGGTTCGTTGATCGTCTCGTGATTATAGTGACTAGTTGTCATTTGTTGTATTCGGTTTTCGGGATTTCGCTTTTTCAAAGTGGCGAGGACGCGGTTGGAAATGTGTGCGTTGGTCAGCATGAAGGGGGTTGACATCTCGCCGTTCTGAATTCTTGAAGTCTCTACCGCACTTCCAACAAATACTCCGTATCCACCGTCGATGCGAGATCGCTCACTATCACACTTCTCATTCACCGAAATGCCACAAACTATTTCAAATACAAACAATCTGTCCGACAAACCTACCACTAATAAACCTCTTCCATCCAATTTGGGAAATCCCCACCCGCCACCATCATTAATATCCTAAACTCTCAGGACGGCTCGACGCGCCAAAAAAAAAAAAAAAAAGCTAATCCGCAAATATTACAAGGTAATCTACGATGTGAAATTGCACTGTCATCCAGCTGGCGACTCAAAGGAGCGTCTCGGGAAATAAAGAGCCTCGAGTCACAAATAAGGTCGTTGCAGGAGACTGGGACAGGGTGAGTTGTTGGCAATAGTGGAGGGATGGAGGAAGAAGGGATGTTGCGTTGAACGGGGATTGAGCTGGTTGGGTTAGGGAGGTCTAGATTGTGCCTGAGAATGGGATTGAGGATAGCTTGTTGTTAGTTATTGGTGGAATATTTCGTGTATTTTTGGTTCAAGTACCGGTATATAGACTTTCTATCCTCTCCTTCGAGTGATTTGCCAATCCCAGAAACCACCACAACCATAATTTTTCTCCAAGCCAGGCATCACTGCTATACATCTTTCCCCATCACCTCGTTTAATTCTCCATTCTACTCACTAATTCCCACATAATCTTTCACCACATAGACTCAATCACTCCAAAACCCCGCCGCGGTTGATCAGATTCAACCCATTGGGTCAGCTAGCGGCTTAAATAGGACAATGAAAGTAGCCCTCTTGAGCCACCGGATGGCCTGGATGAGGTTGCAGGTAGCTTGGTAGTGAAGTTGGTAATAGGATAGTGGGTTGGGGGAGATGAGGAGTGATGAAGATATTGGTATGTTGGTGATTGTTGATGAAAGGCTGAAAAGAACGGTGGCGGGTGTGCATATGCTATTGTGAAATTGTAGTGCTGAAGATTGAAAATTGTGATGGGGTCGTCGGGCGTAATTTCATGAGAAATGTAGGCGGTTGAATCAGTACATTAACTGTAACTTGACACCTTTTAAGCGAACCACTCGCCAAACAAAACTACCAACTGCCAAATATTTCCTTTTCCTCACCTACAATCCATGCTGAAATCTGAATTCCTCGCCACCCCCTCCTTCATGACCAAATTCATACGCAACCACCAATCCCGCTCATTGCGGCCGAAAGAATATACTTTCTTCTCTCATATGTGTGTGTGTGTGTAGTTGGCACCAACGGCTGCAGGCGACTTGTAAAGGGTTATCAGCGCGGGATGGGACGTGGGGTGCCGGCTAATTAGGAGGACTTTGACCGTTTTGTGTTTTGTGTGAGGGATGGGGGCGTAGTGGGTTGGAGATGGGTATCCCTTTGGGCCATCCCGCATCTCCGGTGTTTTGGAAGGTGATGAGGATGTGAGACAATGGGTGGCAGATTTTGTAGTGTTTCGAGGTCAAGGGGATAGATAATTATTCTAAAAGATTATGTACATACATGGCCGCGGGACACCAGATAAACATCACGGCCCAGATAACTTGCCAAGGAGCCCCATATCTCAATCGAGTAACTATTTTATCCAGCCGTGCATCTTTGGCCCATCCCTTGTCCTATTGGCCGACGGATCGTCGCAGTGTTCAGCAATACAAAAGGTGATAGGCCATGCGTTTGTGCGAGATTGTCTGGCAGATAAGATGGAGCAGGTTGGGTGTTACATTCGAGGGGTTTGTTTGGTGGATAGTTGGACGGGGTATCTAAGGGAGAGGGGTCTCGGGAGGACTAGAGGGGATTCAATTGTGAGGCTGGATGGGGATGGGAAAGCTATTCGGAAATATTATTGGATTTTATAATTTTTTTTTCATATTATTAGGGTAAAAGTAAACTCGATCATATTAGCTAACTAAGTCACATTCGCCACTCCAAAAAAAAAAACTCAGTACAATAGAACCTACAAAACAAAAGTCCACTGACTCAACACTAAACAAACTACTTAAAACACTAAACAAAGCCAAAACAGACTTTGAAGGCGGCATTGAGAAGCCAAATCAAAGGCAATTGCGTGTGCGTAGGCTGATTCTTAACAACAGAAGAAACAAAGGAAGTATCGGTAAAGATAGAGTCGTAACAAGAGAAAAGAAACAAACAAAACAAGGAAAGGCGTAACCAGATAGCAAAAAGACCAAAGCGATAATCGACAGATTTTGGAACAAGGCTCAGTCGAAAGACATACACTCATTATCGACAGATGACCCAGGCATCTCTCTACAGACTGCTCATCACACACCACTTAACACATGTGCTTCATCGTCATCGAATAACTTCTCTCCATCTCCAATATCCTCCGCAAATCCTCTCTATCCGCATCCCTCGCTGCCCGTGCTCTCTCCCTGCGCATCCTCTGGCTCACCTCCTCGCAAAATCTCGCCTGCTCAACCATCGCAATTCTCTGCAATATGCTCACAACCCACTCATCCAGCTTCCCAGTGCGCAACAAGTAGCTAATATCCGTAGTACCGGCAGCCTCGGCGGCTCTCTCAATGGCAATCTGCGCTTCAGTGTATTCGAGAGTCATTGGACTATCGAATATGGGTACAAGCACGGGGGGTCGTGGCACCGAAGGAAGCGACAAGCGCGCGACGATCGGGACGGGCGGAAGCGGGTTGGCACGGCCAACGTCGTCTTCGGGCTCGATAAATTCGTCGGATTCTTCGAAGATGCGGGCGGCAGGAATATACCGTGGAGTTGAAGTTGAAGCAAGGGCAGGAGTACGCGCGGGCGCTGGGGCGGCAACCATGGTGGATGTCAGAGCGGGAGCGGGAGCGGGAGTGGGATCGGAAGCGGCAGTTTGCTCAGCAGAGAGACCCATCTGAGAGGCTATGGAGTCCCAGCTGGAATCGAGTTCGCATTGCTGTTGCATGGAAGATTGGTAGACGGCAAACTCGTTGTCGAAGTGAGCGTTCATCTCATCCGGGAACTCCAAGTTCTCGACGGCTGGAGTAAGTCTTGCCTCCTCCTCAGCAGCCAACCATCTGTATCTATCCAGCTGCGTGCGCTGCGTAGGCAACAACCTTGTTCTCTCAGTCTCTGAGTGGATGTCCTGGATTACTTGGGTGTTGTGCTGCAGGTTGCCTTCGACTTGGGCATGGGTGATGGTGGACTGAATTTGTAGTTCAGAGAGGGCGGTAGTGGTGGCGGAGGTGGCGAGGGAGTATTCCTCGAGGCGACGGGTACGATCGATGGTCCGGTTAAGAGTAGGACGGTTTGAGCCGACGAGGGCGCGGCGGACGACCTCGGGGGGAGACCGGCGGAAGGGTTGGCCCATGGTAGACGAAGGTGGAGAGATGTTCTGATGGGCGTTAGATGATGGACACTTGTGGGAAAAAGAAGCTTTGGTAGTGTGAAGTATAAACAAGTGCAACCAAACTGGGATAAGATGGTGATGGATTACCTAGGGCTGAATCAAGATCCAGGAAACAGAAACGCAAAAACAGGCCTAAATTATACTCCGTAACACAAATTCACAAAGTGCAACCGGCTGAACTTGTAAAGTAATCAAGATATTAAAGAATGAGGTCAGATGTCTCTAGTGAATCACTGACAACAAGAAAGGAACCTGGAGTTGGGATCTGGGTGAATCATCTCGTTATATATTATTCCCAGTTCTTCTCTTCAGCCTACTCCGCAACGACTTCTGTTGGTCTTCGTCTCTTGCATTGATTTATCGCTGGATAGGACAGATCCAGCCAAGCAGCGAGGCGATGAGTGGATGAATGCCACCCTCTCTTTTCACTTGCACGTAGCGGAGCACATGGGTCAATACCTGCGCGTCGATCATTTTATGTGTTGATTAATTCGGATATTTAATTGCGATGATGATAAATTGTATGTATTTAAATTAGATTAATTAATCGAAGGTCCCGAGGATGAGGTACGCTATATCAAGAACAAGAGACAGTTGAGCCGGTGGCGTTTTGCTCTGACAAGACATTGTGATGAGTAAAATTAGGGATTTATTGTCAATGGTAGAAATATATTGTTATCGTGGTTGAGAAGATGAAGTTAACTTGATTATGTCAAAGTCAAGTTTAATTGTTTATTTTATTACATTAAAGTCTATAGTGAATCGATAGCATTAATGTCGAATAACCTTCAATATTCAACCCTACAGATAACCTCACCACATTTAAACTCAATCTAAGTGCATGAAAATATCACCTCTTCCTCCCTTCTATTTAGATCTACCACCACCATACTCTACCTCTCAACTCTTCCCAATACCCTCAAAATTATCTTTGAGAACAATTTTATTTCCCTCCGTTTCTATTCCTAACACTACATAATTCAAATCTCACCCAACACTGACCCTATCCACGCCAAACAACCACCCATTTGTGAAAATAAACACCTAATCCAGTATCTCTTGTTTGAGCAATCCCTCGCCCAAATCTAGACTCTTCTTCCACATCCTATTAACCTACCAAAACCTGCCAACCCTTTCCTACATATCGAATGTCCTTTACAGCATTAATTTTCAAGCCGGCTTACAAAATGAACCCTAACCAGAAAAAGAATGACATTTTGTCCGATATTGGACGGGATACCTGTACGCCTCATATTACCATAATGTGGTGACCTGCAGAGTTGCGGCAGCTGTGATAGTGGGCGATGGCTGATGAGATGTTATGGGGCCGATGGAGCAGGCTGGCTGTTGCCTGGCAGGACAGTAGTGCGGTAGGCGGGCGACTCGGGATAGGTGGGGTAAAGGACACGGGATATGTAGTTTGTGATGGTGATGTGGAGATACTGGTTGGTCAAGTTGTTGAGACATGTATTTGGGTCGTATCTACTTGAAACGTTTGATATTTCCTTCTGATATGCATATCTCCAATATGCTATCAAATACCCTACGTGATTGTTTATCCTCTCAACGGGAAATGTCTACAACATTGGGAAAAGAACTCGATAAATCGGCCTCATTGACCACTGACGTGTCCCAAGGAACCCTTATGACCAGTCACTTGCTGTCGTCTCATGTGTAAAAGGGCACCGTCCCCGTTACCGTATATGAACGTGCTGTGCACCCTGCTGGTGGAGGCTGACCATCCAGCCCGACACCATCTAATTTATGATTCAATTAACCATGAACCGCCGTCACGACGCTATTATTCTGTGGAGAAAGTCAAGTCTATTGTCGAGACATCGCTCGACAGACAAGACAGCCCTGGGCGTCCGTCGGCTGACAATGGCTCAGAAGCACATGGTACCGACGAATGCGCTGGTACGTACATGGCAAAATTGTGATGGGGGTGGTCTTTTGTCCTGGGGTGTCTTGGAGGTAAACGGGATCTTCAGAGGGAAAAGAAGACGCCCGTCTGGCGATGACGAACTGTTGTTTAGTTGGGAAATCTAAGTGGGGTAAGGTGATGAATATGCAGACAAACGAACATCGATATTTCAACGTTGTTAACGGCGGTGATTATTGGTATCTTGGCCCATAACACATAATCCTCGTGATTCGTAAATGACCGAGGATGCAGAAGGATGCCCCATAGACTGTTGAAAGATTCGAGGCTTTCACTTCAGATTATCTTATACACACACAAGACTTCTTAACGGCTGAATCTGGAACCTCCATGTTCAATTCAAAGCCATAACCAGCACGAGATAGCCATCGCTACCACGCCCCAGAATGACCTGTCACCAAATGCCAAACATATTGTATGTCAAATGACCGTCACTCTGCCGTCCAACGCAGCACCCGAAGCCTGTATGCATCCCCAAGAATGGACAATCCGCTAGTCAGACTAAGCGACAGATAATCCATTTAATAGCGGTGATAGCTAGCAGCTACTAAGACTCATGTATGCGGCCAAATGCGTTTGTCAACTTGTGACTACTGCAGTGTAACGGGCTCGCTATGTACTTGCGAGGCGGCCAAGGCGAGTCAGTGAAGGACTATGGCCGGCTGGATAGTGGGTGGGTGTCTCTGTGATGATGCCGTCAGTGGCATTTTGGCTTTTCGGCTTTTGAATAGCGCCGGCGGGTGTCTGCAGATTGCCACGTCGGAGGTGGATCGATGCGATACCCCGCTTTACAGAGACTGTAAGATACAACCTGATTTCATTGTACAGTGTCCAACCAAGTTGGAGTCAACCGTGAGTATTTTCACGAACTCGATATCGATAAACTTCGCTGTGGTTCTCGCTACTGTTTGCCATGTATCTAGATAAAAGAAATCGCAAATACACTTGAATTGTACCTCGATTTCGCAGCTGAATGATACTACGGCTTAACCGTTAACCTCCATTATGAATACGGTAAGAAAAGTCTCACTCAAAAGATCATACTCGAAAGATTCCGAGACCCTCCGGCGTCTCCCAATATCTGGTCCGTACGAGATTCAATTATTTCCTTTTGCAGGCCTGGACACACCTCTCCAGACCAGACCAGCGTATCCCGACCTCGTAAATAAAGGGCCTCGGAATCTCAGGGAATGCCATGTTTGTCTACCGGGAAAATGGATAATTGGAAGCCTGGAACAATAGGGAGATCATGGAGATGGTTCAGCCCAATGGCCGACGCTAGATTCCAGATGGAGGGGAGCCAAATTAGTGGGTTTTTGTTAGTGTTGGATGGTTATTTGGGGTCAGGTGATGGCCTTGAAGAGTAGTGAGGAAAGACGGGAATTTGGGTAAGATCGTGGGGCAGGGCAGGGCGGGAAGACATGAGTTTGGAGAAAAGTTTCTTCTTTGTAAAAGTTGGGATCTCCGGTTTGGAGTCTTTAGGACCAGGGAGGTAACGGCATAATATTGATTCGAATATTGAGATATGATGTCAAGCCCGTCATCATTTTAAACACTATCTGAATCATGCCCTTTCCTCATAGTTCCATTAACTCCACCATAAGCCCCAACACCGCCCACAACTACCGCACAAAGCACCCAATGCCACCCAACGTAACACCGACTGCTACCAAAAGTCCATCGCAGAGTTATAGGCGTTGCACATCTGCCGTATCCAAATACACCACCCTGACACCCTGTACCCCGAGCTTGTTATCCAGCAGTAGTAACAAGCTAACAACAGCCTGATAAGTCAACTTTTACAGGGAGGATTGTCATTGGTGAAGAGGTGGTGCCTCGACTAGCTAAGCATCAAGGGATGATAGCAACCTGGCATTTAGCTGATTGGGAGCGACTGGACGCCAATGATAGCTCATGTTTTGATGTGTCAATGGACAAATTGCCAAAAGAGGAACTTTAAGATATTCTTCCGTTACTGTGTTTCGTAACAAACCCCACATGGATTCTTTGCGATATTTGATTGCTTTCTTTTGCTTCATGCCTTATTATTTTCTTTCCTCTCTTCCATCAAATCCCTCTTCAATTTGGATCAACAGATGACATGTGATTCCTATAGGACATGTGATTCCTATAGGACGTCAAACACCAATATGACGCATCACCACCCTTTAACTTTCCCGAGGCAAAAGGGAATACAATGCCCGTCGTGCTGGCGCCCTAGGATCATCGATGGGCAATGTACAGGATCGGTCAGGGGTCAAAAGCAATGGCCATCCTGCCAACCCCTAGCTGTGAAAGTCAGTATCCTCTTTTGTTAATATATCAGGAGTTGCATAGATGGGGGAGACCTACTAGGTGACGATGGGTTGCGGTGGCTTTTTTTCTGGGGTATTTGCTGGTCTTGTCAATGATGTTTTTACGTATGGAAACTGGGGAGGTAGTGGCAAAGCTAGGGATTGTCTTTGGAAGCGAGAGACCCCAGAAGGTAGTCGAAGACGGTGAATAAGGGCTCTAGAAGTCGGAGAAATTATGTCGAGTGGGTCGTTGACGGCTCAGCTGAGTGATAGGTTAGGGGCTTTTGACTAGCGTAAGCGCCATAAAATAGTGTGAAGGTCATTGGCGACAATTGAGTATCTTTCTTATATCTTCTTATTGGATCGCGAGAACAGACACGTCGGTTTCTTTGTCTTGAGCAATGGTTGTTGGACTTAACGGAAACCCCTTGATATTCATGTCCCAAAATACTGACAAAAGATAAGAAACTTGAGACCAAGGAACCAAACCTCAGGCCAGATTATTTGACGCCCTATCACGGGACAGATCCTGACAGTGATATCACCTTCCTCAATATTGATATCCTACAATTGTCCCACGATAAACCCACTCTATTCGCGCCATCAAACCCAAAAAAATACTTAAGATTTCCCCCAAAACCACGACTTCTTGACCATAAGAGATCCATCATCCCTTCAACTATCGGATATTGCAAGAAGGGGATCTGGCAAACAACGTCTCAACCACAAATATTAGACTTCCTAAAAGAACCTTTAGGAATATATCCTCTTAGTTTCTTCGGCTGATAGTCTTCTTAGTAGCTAAGGCACGTTTGAGAACATTGTTAATCATAATGCATTCGCACTCAGTTGACCTTTAGACTCATGAACAGCATTTCCCCGTCGAGGATTTGAATTTAGAGGGTACAGAGTTTGCTTGATCAATTGACCGTTCCGGGGGTGGAGTGGCTGGATGGTTGACTGCTTCATTGATTGGAGACATGTACTAGTAAAGGTTAACGAGTTGGATCAGTGATGTGAGGGGTTGCGCAGGATATGGTGGTGTCATTTATTGAAGTGAAGGCATGCGTAGACTTAAGGTGTCATCCTAGAGATACCATTTCCATGAATGGGATGGTGTACACAATGTTGGTTTTTGCATTCCGGGCAGTATCTAATAAGCCTTAGACGGAGTTGTTTTTCTGATGTAATTTCTATCGGGTAGCAGATAGAGATATGTAAACTATGGATTTGATGAATTCAACATGATAACTATGATCTTTATTATTATAAGAACCTATATCAAGTCCTCATAAAAATATTCAGGCAACTGCCGATTACAACAATGTATAGGCCGTATGTCTTACCCTGTAAGACATAATCTTATTAGCAGCCAGTCAGAATAAACAAAAAAAAAGCCCATTCACCTTATCATGATCTGACACTTCTCCTCCCATTGGCCACCATTCTCCAAATATTCGCTCCCGTGGAACTGGAACTTCCCCACTAACCTATTTTACAATTTTCAGCCATATGGTTCTTGAGACCAAACCTTGGACAACTGACCACTAGCTACTCTATCTCCATTTTACCAGACAAAGGCACAAGGGCCCCATCATCCCTATCAATATTACCATGAACTGCCTCCATCCATTTACAGCATTTCTTCTATATTTAGAAGAGCTAAGACGACTCAGAAGTAGAGTGGAAAAGGGAAGGATAACTCCACTGGAGAATATGGCTAAGTGGTCTAGTGGGTTGCTTATCCCTTGGGATGTAACAATGACCAACGCTGCTGAAGATTGAGAATATACCCATTGATCGTCCTGGGGCGCTATCGGGATATATCGTTTAGGTGGATGTTGATAGCCAGTCCTAATATAAATTTGTCAGTGATTATTCGGCAGTAGACTTTTTTTGAGTCCAGAGTGTCAGGTTGTGTTGCGGCGAATCGCTTTGATTTCGAGGTCAATCAGTATTATGGGGCCGCCATCAAGGTCAATATTAGTTTTTAGGCTTCACATGACTTATTGCTATGTTGATTATTACCCACCAAGAAATATCATGACATAAATATCTACAATTATTCTGTATCCACCCGAGACCTCTCTACTATTCCTAACTCCCCAGATCCATCACCAGTCCAGACATGGCGAAACTGCAGAGTCATCCCGATTGAGGGTCACTACGGGCTGTGTAAATCACATTCACCACCCGGGGTCGCCAACAAGGAGTAACCCAGTCGCTATCTCGCAGGGCACAATCGAAATATTCAGGACCCGGATGTCATCGCTGGGGCCAGAATATTACTACGGTGGAGCTGATAAGACGGCAGTGGTTGCGTGCAAAGGAGCAATGGGTGGCATTGTGGCAGTGGCCAGTATCCTCTGTGAAGATTTTGGAATGATGTCACGAAGATGGTGAGAGGGTTTTGACTATAGATAACGGTGATATTGTCAAGTATGCTCGACCCCAACTGGCAACCGCGAAACCTCGGGACCGTGAACGAACACCAAAACGCTAATAACCACTACATTTCTTGGCAAATAGCCAAATCCACTTTCTTTTCGTTGCTTTTGTTTTATAAAGATCGACTCTTGTTGACACTCTTGAGCAAACAAGAATTTCATTTCATTAACAGACAAATCGGTGAATCCTCTCCTCTAAATGAAACTCATGGGCGGCGCTGCTCGGACGCTCTAAGGGCACTTTTGAGAATATTTTGATTGCTTGAATAGGATGTTTAGTTGATGAGTGAGTAGAATTACCAAGTTTCTGAGTATCGTGGATATTGTATGTAGGCGGAGATTTCGTGGAGGGTGACTGTCGTGAGAGCGGGATTGGGATGCATCAACAGAGGGACGGATTTAGGGTATCTCGTGCAAATATCTGAGAAAATTTCGTGGAAACAAAAGCAAATATCCAAATATTGTCATCTCGACGCAAGTGGAGACTGTCCACTCTCATTATCTTCTCGCGATCCCGAAGGCTTCACAGAAATTCGTTCAGATCGCTTATTCTCTCCGGTAGATCTCCCTCCGTCAGTTTTCCCCAGAACCTGCCTCCATTAGACAGACAATATGATACCGAACCAGTATAATGCTTGTGCAACATATAGTGCCCAGATAAGTCATCAGTTCGCAGCTATGGATATCGTTGTTTAAAGCCAGACGGTACCTACATGAAACTTTAATTCCATTGTTCTTGTTACAGAGATATTCCCGGTTCACTAGACATTTTTCTTTTATAGTTTGGGGCGACGGGGCACTGGCTCCATAATTCATCATACGTTGTTTCATGAATTGGAATTGGGTAAATTGGGAAGAAGGGGCTTGGTAACATTGGGGGCGAGGGCGTCGAGGGTGTTCCCTGGATTACTTATTTTGCGAAATCGGCAGATGCAGACACAGCGTTAGAAGTGGAGTATAGAGTATTGTATCCGCCTACAAATCACCGGTGAATTGTCCCGGTTGGTCCCGGGGAAGGGAGGGGCATATTTCTTTTGTCGTATATCCTCAAACATAGGAATACTCCAAGCTATCAACGGAGTATCGGGACCCTTTTAAATTTCAATGTAGATCCTGGAACCACAAAAGCTCCTAAATTCTAGTAGCGAAGAGGAACGTATCGAGAGGTAGGGATCCACCAAGCTACAAACACATGGTCATCATCGCAATACGAAGCAAGCAACTCTGGTTCACTCAATCATGGACCATGGGTTCATCACCAAACGCCAGACGAATGACGGACTGGTTAAATTGATGGCGGAATCATTTGTCTAGCGGGAAAAAGCTGGGATGGAGGGTTAGGTATTCAGATCGGGAGTTCTGGGTTCCGTAGTGGATTATCGTGGAAGGTTTGGTTGGTTTGAATTCATGCCGGCACAAGGTTTATATATGCGCAGAAATGCATATGTGGTACATGAGACTCGGGATCAGAACCATGGGAATATCTAGTCGATGAATTTAATCTCATCTTTGGTCCTGTATACATCTTTCTCTCATAGAACAAACTCAAATCATGCCTCCCATTCTCCCAAACTGCAATAGATCACCCAGATTCATCCCCGGCTTTTGACTTACCGTAGAGCAGATGTCGTCTCCTCATAATCTCCTGACTGTCCACAGATTACAAAGTCACTATATCCTCACTATCGAGACTCCTGAACACTTCTCCATTGAATCATTGTCGCATCCAAGGATCGGGACCAAGATTAGTGGTTTCTTCCTATGGTGAATGGATAGATCAACTTCATAATGATCGCCGTGTCTTTACTTACAATAAATTTCATTCATAAAAATATTTTCTGATAGGAAATCCCCATCCAGTCACAAGTTAAACCCTCTAGATAATTATTTTCCTATTTCGGGGAACCAGAAACACCCCATGATCCCAAAGGTCCTTCGTTTATACCTATACCCAACTCATCATCAACATCATCAACATTATCAACAAATTGTCAGGCCCTCACTCCACCATCATTTCCCCATATCACTATTCCTTTCACAACGTTACCCTCCGCTCTCTTCCTCCTCCCACAAGACCCTGCCCATACTCTATTGCTAATCGGCCGAGTTTCACGATGCCGGCGTCTTGGCTCTCAGCTGCCAGGGACTCGTCCATATCGTCAGTGCCCTCAGGCGCCGTCTGGTACATTGCATTTCCCAAATGCAACAAGGACTGTATTTGCGGTTTCGGTAGTGGGTATATTGACTCCAGGATGGAAAACTAAGGGTTCTAGGCGTATTTATTACTGAGCATTGAGTAAGTCACCGATTGATGGGGTAGATGTGAAATGATAGATTGTGTAGAACTTAAGTATAAGGTTGAAAAATTATGCTGTTTTAAGATAAAGCGGTGAGGATAGTAGTAATCAGCTAGTTGATAGGAAATTTATGGGATTTTGTGAAAATATTAGCCCTGAGATAAATGATATTTTGATAATAATGACATAATCACAGGTCTGCATAAAGCGAATATGGGTTGTATTAACCCTACCACTTATAACATCTTCATTCAAGAAAGTATTTCGGATCGCAATTTTCCTAATAGCTTTTGGATACTCTTAATACATATCTATTCAGGTTAATCTAGAGCTATTCATTAGAATATCTTGCTCATCAACACCATTATTTATCAGTACTAGAAACAATCTGAACCTGAATACTCCGCATAATTCATAGATTCGCTATAAATATCCGCAATCATCCACCATCACACCTGCTCATCCCACACCAGATCAGGAAATCAATCCCCAAGTAACACAACGAAAATCTTACCCGAATCTAAATACTGATCTTCATTATTACGAAGCTACAGCGATATATCCATCACTCAAAAACCACCAGGCTCTCGCCAGCCATGCGTGCTAAACGGGTTATCCAGGAGACTGAAGATGGAGGGAAGCCAAATGCTCGTGCGTAGCGAGGGCCAAAGCAAGGTATAGAGGTTTGATAGTAACGAGTATTGATAGTAAAGTTGGGTGGCTTGATGTACTGCTACACAAAAAATAGAAAAAGGGAAATCTCGGATGGGAAGTGCGTGGGGAGCGACATACATGATACTAAGATTGGATTTTAGAGCTGAGCAAATGACCCTGTGAATCTAGGAATGAACAAGCCACGATGAGTATGGTGAAATGCGATGAGGTTTATGGCTTGGTGAGACGATGATATTGCGATGGAGAGTCGGAAGTTGAGTTGCTCCGATGGCCAAGAGGGCTATCGGGGAACTCCCACGGGTTAATCTTCAAGTGGCAAATCAGTCCAATTTCAGTATTAATTTTGACTCTAAGCCGTGGCTGATTGATTTGTCGAGAGACCCTTTCCATTATCTAATTGAGTTGATCGTCTTTAAGCTAACCCTGCTCCATATGTCCAAGTGCCAAACATCACGAAGATAGCCCACCTAACAGGCCACATTGTGACTGGTTTTTAAAAATAGTGAAAAATCCAAGAGTGCTATATCAACCAGCAATACGATATCTCACTCTATCCACACGGATATCGGAATGTCGGATAGAGTTTATGGTTAATCAAACAGCTACTTATTCCATAGTAACCAATTCAAGTCCGCGACCAAGAACCATTTGAGACCCGACAGAAACCCCTTAGATTTTCCCATGTCAAACCTATAACGGCCGGACCAACAACTGACAAAGCCTATTACGCAATGAACGAAAAAAATCTTAGAAATAGCAAGATAAGGCAAAGAGCAGAAAGCTGTGATATGGCTGTGTCATCTATGTTCCATGTCAAGAGGGTCCTGTTGGCAGGTTGGTTCATGTGTATCCCGAGGGGATGTCTGATATGCACACTCACCTGCAGGAAGTGACTTGGTTTGACTGGAGCGGATTGCAATGGGTGAGATGCTGTGGTGATAAGGGTAATTGGGGATCTTCGGGTCAGTTGTCTGACGTGAAGTGACTAACTAAGTGAGCAAGTGTACTCTGGAGGAGAGAATTGCTTCATCGGAACATTACTTGTTTGAGTTTTCGTCTTGAAACGGGTTGGTAGTATCGTGTACTCGACGGCCTTATCGGCCTGGCTCTTATTGGCAGGAACATTCCCTCTATTATCCAGCCTTCACAGACAACATGGTGATCCCACCTTTCATCTCTGGCCAACCTCTTAGACACATTCGTCACCCACTTCACCATCAACTAAACCACCCAACACCCGAAAAATTGGAATATCTCACCGCCGACCCACTATCCTTCCTCGCCTCTGTTTGCCAACTCTCCCATATGACCTCACCACCAGTCCACACTAAGCCAGTTTCCCTCAGCCTACCCGTCCCTCTCGACGTCCCTCGCGCACTGCAAAGTAGGCAATGAGACCTATGCATGACTAGTTGCAGTAGCTCGTAGCCACAAATCAGTAAGCGGACCATTATGACGCGACTTTGTGTACTTTCTGTGTAACACACCACTGCAGTTGTGCCATGGGGGAGAGGGAGGATAGATGGCTTGGGGGATGCGGGAGCGGCGAACGGGATCTCGAGGGACAGTCATACAGGTATATACATGTACCTGTATGACTATCAAATATGGCTGTAGATAACGATACTGGTATCTTGTGGGACGCTAGACTAGTAGGTTTACAAAGGTACCGGCTGAGACAGCGAAATTTCGACTGTATGGTATCGCAAGATCAGTCTAGACTTTGACGGGGACATCTGTGTTACTTTCTGGTATCTTGACATCCTCGACCCGATCCAGGATCCCATCCATGTCTATTCAACCAGACAACATTACAAAATTGTCTGACACAACAGATCACTTTAGGACCCCTTCTAATCCTCACCATTATCGTGATGATCAAAGTCATCTGTTAACTGATCATGTCTCATTGATATTAATACTGATAAACATTACCTTTTGGGATATACAAACAGAACCATCACCATAAAATGGATTTTCCAACACTACTTCACCTTACCCTATCACCACACCTTTGCTTAACCCCGTCTTCGCGTCCGAAAGTCGCTGTAGCTGAGCGAACGAGCAGATCTTGGGAGTAAAAAGACTTATAGGCTAGACGATCACTACTGAATAGATGTACGTCACTTGCTTTCCGAATTCCTCGATAATCATCTTTCTTCTACCTCTGTTCACTTCTAACCTATTCTTCGTCAAACCACGCCTCGTCCACATTTTCAATAACATTCGTCAACACATTACGAATCTGCTCCCGATACCTAATCACTAGCACCTGATTTGGCGTCAGCGACGCAAGAAATTCCTCCGAGATATCTAAATCTGTCTCTTCTAGCCTCTCTAGCTCATTAGATGCCTGGTTCATAATGGAACCCATGGTCTGGAGGAGAATGGGCTTGAGCTCAGGAGGCCCTTGGCCAGTCAGTGCTATCTGGATGATGGCTTTGGTCCCATTGATGCGGCCTTCTTCGGTAGATGGCACATGGATGCCCATCTTTGCGGCGACTTCGGGGAGACGCATTTGGGCAGCGATGAGCGCCAAGATGAGCGCATCTTCGACATACGAGAAGCCACTGAGAACATTTGTACGTTCTTCAGGTTTTACAAGGAGCCTTGGGAGGACTAGTTTGGACCTCGGATCATGAACAGGATACAAAGACAAGAGATAATCCTTAGGTTTCTCGCTCATACTCCGGACTTTCGGCCGCAAATGAACGTAATCATTGTGAAAATCCTCCCGCTCGGGTTCCATGTATCCATACGTTAACAACAACTGAGAATTCGTTTTGCTGCCATAGTTGTTGTATATCTGGGAACCCTGCTTGTGCTCCCTCGAGATGGATAGCGTCACATGGTTGCTACGCAGACATGGCGTCCAGACTGTAGGCGACATCAAATCATGGTTCCCAATATCGTACAACGGCAGCAGTATAGAAAACTCATCTGGAGCCACACTCTTGCCGTTCATCTCTTCGCCCAGCCAGCGGTAGGTCGGGACTACTAGAGAAGGGGTAAAGCTGCGAGACGTGAAGATTGCATACGCCCATTGGTACAGCGGAAAGGTGAATGCCGCATAGTCCGTGGGAGAGTAAGCTCCGAGGAGGGTTTGAGCTGCTTGAAATTCGTCGGTCAAGTTGACGCGAATTTCAGCGATCGAGGGGCCAAGATTGGTGCCGTCAAATAATTCAATGTCGTCTTCGGGCCACAAAGGCGGCAGGGAAATCTGACCGGGCTGTGGAAGCGCTGCGATATACGGATGCCAGAACGACGCAGGACCGGCCAGATACTGCTGGACCAAAAGGTATCTCGCAAGAACGTGAGCGGGGATTTCTTTAACAAAGGCTTTTGGGAACGGAACATTGAACGAAATGTTAGCTGTGGATGCCGTAGGCGGGGCTTGAATGTGTACGGGCTCTGGAAGCCGGGTGGAACAGGGTTGAGGGCATTCAGGAAGGAGAAGGAGATGCTCATAGGACTTGTGACGATATGGACGTCGGCGGGGATGTCATCTTTGGCAAAAATGAGGCACCGCATCTGGGGTCATTGGCGATTGCGATGGAGGGGTTGAGGCTGGCTCCGTTGGATACGGCCCATGATAAAAGGTTGTCGTACACTACGGATGATGTCATTATTCGATGTTTTGGTCCTTAGTTCGGTAGGTCTTGCGCAGACTAATTTGAAAAGATGATATAGAGAATGATGAAAACCCCGAATGGATATGAATAGACAGGTCGATAAAAGATTGTATCACGTAATATCCTGCTATGAACTCTGTTGTGTTGTGATTCAACTGGATGTTGAGATATCTCATGTGGAGCTGCAATCTTTGCAAACCCTGACCCTAGTGGTAGCTCAAGCTGAAGGAACCCTAATTAACCCTCCAATGTATTGACGCGAGTTTCTGCATTTATGATCATAGACATAAGTTCTTTTCATTAAATCAGCTAAAAAGCTATCACATGGTATTATCACGAGAAAACCTCATTTACAAAAAGCCAGTACTGCGGTCTACCACCATTAGTGTAATGACAATGATCTACAAATATTTCCGACTCAGACCCTACTCACCATTGGCCGGCAGTCTCCATCCGCAATAGCCCTCCCCGAAATCCACATTCCCATGGTTAAGTACAGAAACGTTTTTCATCTGATGGCTCTTACATGTATCCAATATCACAACCGGATTACAGATGAAAAGATACCAAGATTCTCGCCTTCATTGGCAACGTCAAAGCCAAGACATGTTTGGTGACTGTGTAACCACGCCATTATGTTCCAAGACATCAGCCCGATGGCGACGGAAGCTTCCGGAAGTTATGTCATCACTAACAGCTATCCTATATCAAGAGATATCATGACATAGACCCAAGAAATATCACTGCAACGATAGTGTCTCGCTTTCATATAAGAAGGCAGTGGTCATCCCATATATCAATTCGAGCCTTAGGAGCTTCTCAGGCACATCCAATCCCTCAAAATAAAGTCTCTCATCTGGATCAGCATCTTTCTAACTCCCCTCACATGGGCCTATGCCATCCTCCCTGACTCCCCCTCCATTCAAACCCGCCAATTCCTCAACGACACATCCCCCTTCAACCTCTCTCAACCCAACATCATCGATAGTATCTGGCAATATGCCGGCTGCTTCTAAGACCTTATCAACGACTAATGCATCCTCTCTGCTAACAAGATATCGTCTTCCTTCACGAATATCTCTTTCTGCGCAACTTTCTGCTCCACCGCCTCCTACAACACGAGACCTTACAACTGCCTCGGCCTCAAATACGGCGAAGAATGCTACTGCAGCTGGAATATCCCCGCTAACCTATTGACCCTGAAAGCGAATGCGACGTAAAGTGTCCTGAGGACTCTAGTATGCTTTGCAGGAGTAGCCAGAAACTCGGTGTTTAAGGACATCCAGCGGAATAAGGAACTGTCGCAGCCAAGTCATATACCAACGGCTGAGGGTTTCATGTTGGCGGGGTGTGTCGTGGAAGGGAAAGATTGGAGGATTCTGGATGAGAATTTGTGAGCGGTGGATAACGTGACGGTGGAGGGTTGTACAAGGTTTTGTGACGGGTATAGGTATATGGGGGTAGAATCTGGCCAAGAGTGCTATTATGGGAATACGCAGAATGAATTGGCGATGAGTGGGAAGATCTTGGAATGTGATGCTCCTTGTGAAGGGAATGTCTTGGAGTACTGTGGAGGAGACGTTAGCCTTGACATGTACTTTTCAAATACCGGGAACTCTTCTATTGGGAACCAGAAAACCATTGCAACTACTGCAACCACTTGCGGAGACTCGATTACCGTCTCAAGTCAGTTGGCGATTGATTAGTTGATTTGGACATTGGGTGTGGGGATCGAATGAGACTTCTACAGATAGTGTAGGATTGAGAACACAAATAAGGACAGGGATGGGCATTGGGGCGTGAGGAACTGTGGGACCAACCAGATCTACTGTTCCAACTGGTACTGGTGGTATAACGATGACTAGGTCTATGAGTATTCCTATGGGAACGGGAGGAACTGGAGTTTTATTTTTATTGGCTGGAAATATGACTTCATATTATGGGAATAATACTGCGATGCTGACCGGGACGGGGTCTTCAAATGTAACACAAACTTCCAGTAAGTGATTATACCCGGGTGATTTGTACCACTGACTAACTAAGATTTAGATAACTTCAACATGACCACAACTACCGACATTCCCGTCTTCAACACCACATACGCCCCAATAACCGACACCATCACAACTCCTGATATCAATCTCCCCACTTCAACCTCCCCCCCATACGCAACTTCGGCCTCCGAAACCTTCCCTTGGGGTTCTCCCACCCCAATCAACGGCTATTGGCACGTCGGTTGTTACTAAGACACCTTCACTAGCTACACGCTTCCCTCCTCCTTGCCAATAACTCCACGACCCCTAAATTCTGCATTAACATTGCGAACCCCCTCTATAGTAACGCGCTGCACCCGATAACGAAGATTCCATATTTGTATTTGGAGTATCATCATGAATGTTATGGGGGGCAAAATGAGATTTTAAGGGATGAGCGGTCACGATGTTGGTGGGACAAGGGATTGCAGGGATTATTTTTATGGGAATGTCACGCAGGGGAGTGGGTGATGTTTGATTCTCCAAACGTATGCAGGAAGGAGTTCAGGTCCAATATAAACTGAAGTTTTTGCTGGATGCTCTTGTCAGGATCGAGCTTGAAGCATATAAATGATGATCCTAGGCCTTATAATCTCCTTAAGACAAATCACACTAGGGCGACCTAGCTGTTTTTCTGATTTAGAGCAGCACGCAAGAAGCTTAAAGCAATGATGTGACGATGTCATCCACTTGTAGAAAATGGCATAACTCTTCGATAAAATATAGAGCGTCATGATAAATAAGGAATTACTCCATTAGTTCCAACTAGACAGCATCTCTCTGACCATTGAAGAGCACCTTGAGGGTTGATCTCTATGAACAAATAGAGGTGATGTTGTGTGGTAAAGAATCTGATACAGTGCTACTTGATTCATTCGCCAGTAACTAATAGTGAGGCTGTGTAGTCCAGTCATATACAACCTCAATGTGTATTCGGTTTTTAAAGATACCGCTAGCGAGATCAAACGAACATATGATAATAATAATATATATATATATATTGACCGGATTCGTACTCTACAATTGGTGTTTTCATTGGAAGTGATAATTATTAGCGGCCTGATACTGTGTAGAAGATACTAATCTTGTGTGAGCGCGACAACTTTTTCACGACAATACTGTGTCACCATGCATCACAGTTATGAAGATAATTTTCGAGACATGCTCTAGAGAGAAATCATTATACGCGAGAGAATAAACGTAAATATTTATGGAATGAATATTCTATATACTGTCTTCTGAAATGGAATAGAAACAGCAGAACAGGGTTAATAATGAGACTGTTAAATCTACATCAAGAAAGTAAACACTGCCATGATTTATCATGAGACAAATAGGGATTCCGAGAACACAATGATCAAACACGAAGTCTTTTTCAATGCCTGATAACACACCCAACTCAAACCCTGTGGAGTCAGCCATATATACCAATAACCTAGATTATAAAGTGCCAAGCTAACATATTTTCTTCGAGATATCTAGTTTTGAATATGTGGTCTGATTTTTGGTCTCAGAAACCCACCCCAATATGTTCGGACATATTAATGTGTACTAGTTCGTACGTATCATAATAACAGATACTAGCCCTTTAAGACCCGCAGAGTTTGCAAACCGAAAAACATGTTATCATTAGAGAAAGACAACTCCTCAAATCTATTCCCTATTCCAACATGAGAGACCGTTTATGATCACTCCAACTTAGCTAGCTGGTAAATGAATGTCCTGTAATGCCTATTGTGCCCACACTTAATGCTTCAAAACTAGAGCAGTCTAGATAAAGATATAAGCAGCTAGCAAGCATTAGGGAGTGTGATATCGATTGGGCGTTTTGCCATCCTGAACCTCCCCAAAAATAAAGACTTTGATTCCACAAATTGCAGCAGACGAGGGTTTCGTAAATTTGACCAACGGGAATGTAGCCCAATCCCATGATATCGGACCTTCAAAACTAACCTAAGACTGTGAGAGAGCTATCCTTCTGGTAAGTTTGTTGCCAGACTGCATCTTCGGATTACTAAGGAAGAAGAGACTTGACACCAGTTGGTCTTGATTGATTATATGGCAATATTTGACATCCTAACCCACAGATTGGCTTAGCCTTTGTAATACTCACCGATAGGCATTTACGCGATCTTTATAAACGCTCAAACTATGTGGGGTATAGACTTGTAAAAGTCGCGTCATGGTATCTGCCGCTTGTTCATTCCCTCTATCGAGTCTATATTGGACTGAAAAGTCATGTAACAAGGCCTCAGTGTTGCGATCCGCAAAGAATGAAGCGAGTTTTACTGTAGAGTCCATAAATTTTGTTTATATTTGAAACTATTGATGGGTGAAAGTTAAAGTAGGACTTCAGAGATGTAACGTTATCTTTGGGGACACATGAACGTATCCCACCTGATAATAGTTTTGAAAGCTCAAAAATGACACTAAGTTCTGTCTAAGAGAATACGGTGTCCATGTTCAAGAGGTAAGTGCTAGTTATTTGAGATCCATGCGGGGTTGTAGCCCTAGTCTGAGGCAGCAGTGCGGAATTCATATATAGATATCCTATACTTAGGAAGATGATTGGTGAAAGCCATGGCCTAATCTTTTGGTCAATAGGCTGCTGGGCTAGCCTACTTTCTTTAGAAACTATGTGCTCAAGCCCGGCCAGGATATAACTGACGGAGGTTCCATGATCGAGTAGTGAGAATGCACTGCCCAAATTCACGGGACAAGATGATTTTCCTCGATTTATATTGTAGACTGCCATCATCCTGTGAGCTGCAGAGTTTTCAGTTTCTTGCGACTAGTCAGACATGATTCGAAACGGGGTCATTAGTTTAACAGCCAGTGTTTCCATGAGTTTAAGACAGGAAATCATTTTCTCGTCAAGCTAAGAGTTGAAAGCAAGTTCATAATTATGTCCTTGACTCTCGCTATATATCTCAAATATTTGCATTCATAGAAGCGTTGTCAATATTGTACATTGGCTTAATATATTCTATAAACTCTCCGAAACAAACTTCTTTTCACTAGAGATACTGCATAGTTAACTCAAGACTGGAATCCAATAAGGCCAGATTTGAAAAATGTAGACCTCTTCTGTCTTTGAGTCGCTTTTAACTGACAAGATATGTGCCATTCCATACTTCAAAGTCAACTCTATGTGATGAATAAGACTAGGCAGACAGAGGAACAGCACTATTAATATGACTAGATATACTATTAATAAATCGTGAATTAAATCATCTGTGAAGCCCCTAGTATCAAATGACGAGTGATAAAGCTAAGAAATGTCTCGAAGTGAGCTGACCTTGGAGTTTAAGTCACTAGAGGTAGATGCCTGTAAATTGGGGCTGAATACTTTTGGGATATCACTGGATCATCCCTACATGAATGCTTCCATCCCAACTTAGCCGGTGCCAGGACATTCAACATAAAGTTCCATATTGGTGACATAGACTTTGAAAGTCGATAAAACTAGCTTTTGAAAGGCCCAACCCTGTGCATTTCACAACGGTTGAAAGATCCAAGATCTTAGAGAAGACTTATATGGCGGTCATAAGGGTCACTTGTGCATGCTTCTCGAGGATAGAGTGGTCGAGCCACATAGTAACCTGGTACATGGTCGCCGACATCTGGTTCGTAGGCTATGATCAAAGTCAGAGCGGAGTCCGCATAAAGCTGACTCATAGCAATAATATGACCACTCTTGTTCATGTTGCCATCTTAGATGATGCATAATCGATTAATTCACAAAAATTGATATCCAAAGTCTTTGGCCAGTTCTATGGCATCGAGAAACATGAGCTGAAGCTTCATGTCGTGAGAGATTCTTCCGAGAGGAATACAGCACAGTATATTTTGAATATGACGTTTCTTGAGCTGAGCAATTGGCTCGGCAGTGTGCTCCCAAACATATCTTAGAGCAACATACGACTAGAAGCTGTTTGTGGGTGGACAAACGATCTGATAATGATGTGTGTCAATGACACAAAATCCTAGCGAATGAGACTTTTCTTCGTTATAGTGCAGATGTTAGTATAGATCACCACAATGATCTCTTGCTGGCTACATGTCCCAAAACTCACATTTCTGAATTGGGTATTGATCAGATCTTGCCGACATGAAATTCTTGATGTCTCATTGGTATTTTCGTCCGGTACGCCACATGAATGTCTGACGGTGTGAAATGGTCATCAAAATACTCGAAGTCCATATTTATAAAAATGATGCACTATTTCTGAAGGTCTTTAGACATCAACAATATCCAGAGGGGTATTTCAATCGATTCTGATCCTGTACTATAGATGGTCGACAATAGGTCATCACTGTATGCCGCTCAGTCCACTGCATGATAACAAGCATATTTGAGTACCTCAACTTCAGAGTCACTTGGAATACGTGCATACTCCAGCCTTCTTCTAAGCTTAGAACAAAGAGTGCAGCTTTTCCTTGACCGAAAGACATACCAAAGTCTACCCCAGTGAAAGACATCATGCCGAAGCCATAGTATAAAAACAGTGTTTACAGGTAATAAATGACAATCAGTACAAAGATCAGATAATTCAGGTCCAGACTTGGAAGAAGCCGACCCTTTGCCTTAGTGGGTGAGACTTTCAAAAATTGCCGCGATCATGGGGATGGTTTCTTCAACGGTGTGCCATTGGAGGATGTATTTTGTCCCACAATGCCACTTGATGATTAAGGCCTGCTCAAGCGTGTTTATCTTTCGAGCTTGTAGCTATGATGTGTTGGATCTAGTTTAGATTTTTTTTTCTTTGGTGAAGCATTCTCTAAGACTGTTTTCATGCCATCATCGGATGTAGGTTCATTTTCATCGTGCGATTTGACTAGGACTTCAGAAAGGCGTTCTGATGCAGTCTTACGAACCATGATTTCCATCAAAACATGAACTGTATAAAATATGAGCTAATTCATAACGAGAATTGAATAATGTGCATTCAAGAATACGTTGGATCACTGACTGGTTGAGTAATCATTTGGCTACTGGCCCTAGTAGATATTGAGTCTGAGGATTCCGTGAAGTTTGGTCGAGCGACTTGGGGAATGTTTGTCTCGGTCCTCTAGTGGAAATGAAAAATGGAAAGGTCACAGAATATCGATGATACCTTTTGCAATAGCTTATAATGAGGGGATAAATGTTGATGGACATAAGACTTGCACAGTTTCCTAGTATATTGAAATATTAGAAGAATAGGCACAACTTACTAGTGATGGATTCAACCTAACCTATATAAATGCATATTATATATTTTCATATGCATGTACTGCGTTGCTAAGTTGATAGATACATGCGTCATGCATGCGGTTTATTGATATGATCTACACAAAAGCTTATTACATTGCTATCTACATAGAAATGCACCCTCATTCCGTAATTACACTATTTCTCGGAAGACATCAGAGCCTGATTCTATAGGAGGGGACACCTGGACATGATAACTACTTTAAGCTGATCCCAAAGCGCAACACGCTATTATATCTAGCACTCTGGGAGCTTTTTAGTATATGAGAGACTGAATGCATCTGTGAAATTCTAATATTACTATATTAAAAGAACTGGATCAAAATCCAGTCGATAGTCCTATCGAAAGTCGTCTTGGCCCGCCACAATGAGATACTACCTGCAACGCAATAAGTCTCCGAAGGTAACATATACCCCTGTCGAGATTTGGTCCCTCCCTGTATTAGTTGGGCGTCGTTTGAAAGTGGGCCCGCAAAGTGTGGCTTATCGAGGTTTCTTCAACCCTAACATCCGAAAAAGGTAATTTTAACTGTCGATAGATTATAGTTCAATCAACCTTGCCTAAATGTTATCAATCATGACTGTAGCCGAATCCAAAATGGTATGCCGGTGCAGAATGAGTCTATGACAACCTTCATAATGAGTCAATTATCGCATTTGATGATATCATCATCAACCAAAGTCAACATCGATACCGATGAGAACATGGGAATGAAGGCAAACCCTTACCCGTTAACTCTGTATGCTTCTTCCTTATGATAGGGATATCCCGGACTTAAGTGGCGACTTATGACATTGATGGCCGTTGACGTTAGATAGGTAACCATGGACCAAGCGTTCAGTAACCCCAATTCCAAAGTTCCATCATAGACTCATGATGATCGCCCATCACTCACAAACTCAAGTATCCATCCCACTTAAGCTTAATTGACATCGCAAGCTCAACCCCTCTAATCTTCGCCGCTACCTGCAAAGCATCATTACCGCTCCGCCACACTCACCACCACCTAAAAAAAACTCTTCTTAAGCAAGAAACCAACACATTGTGGCGTTGCTAGATAACCCATTTCGATTGACCGGTCTCGATAACCCTGGCCTCGCTTCACGACTCCTTGCCGCAGTCGAAAATACCACCCACCAAGTATTCGCCCTCTCAGTCGTTCTGCGTGGAAAATGAGAGAAAAACATATGTATTTCCTAAAGAACTAGCGGTGGACTTTTTCTATTTTGACTGAAAGCCCTTTTAGGTTATGGTACATATGGCCTGGGGTCGGTGAGGCCATGGACGCTAGTAATCGGTGTGGTGCTCTAGGCGTCAATTAAAGATAGTAGGGTTCCTGGCTTATGCTGTGATGTCTTGCGGTGAATGTTTTGTGCGGAGAGACAACAGAGTGTTTCTGGGATAAGGTTCTGAGAGTCATGTTTGGCGGGAGAGTTTGGTTTGGATGGTCTGGGTGACCTGGTGGATTTGCATGCAGTCATGGGGTGAGACAAGGGACGAACACACAGACTGGAGATACTAGACAACGCAGAAGAGAATCGAGCCTGTTGAAGGGGGCTTGGTGGTGATTGGGCTGTTGGATTGGTGAGATTGTGCGGGAGTTTGTGTATGGTGAAAGGGAGTTTTATCATAGCGGTAGATATGGTTGGGTTTTGGTGATGGTGAAACTAAGCGAGAGGATTTATTGTTTAATTTTTTCTTGCACTTTGGATTTTCAAATATGATGATGTGTTGTCTTTGTTTATGAGTTGGGTTCTCGGGAGCTGAAAACAAGTCAAAGTTGGCATCAACGCGGGCTCTAGGGCTTCGTGAATCGTGAAGATGGTAACGGGTTCGGGACTACCCAACATAACAATAAAGCTAAGGCAGAGCCTCTTGAGCTAAACATTTGTTTTTCTCAAGCTAAACACTACAGTGCATTTCCAATAATTGCTATGATTCTACAAATCTGCCAGCCTTCTAGAAACACTACAGTCAGTGTGGCTATTATAAAGCCGGAGTGGAATGACTAGTTGGTGGAGCATGTCAACATGCGGTACAGCAGAGGCCTCTGGATATCGTGACGGGGATTATGCTTACGCTGACGAGAGAGGGAAGGACACATGTTCCTCCTCTTTAACTACAAAACGAGATGAAGTGGCGTCTTTAGAGGGTTCGTAGTGTGTGATTGTGCAAAATTATAGGCACCCTTTGAGACGGGGGAGTCGATCTGATTTGCTTTAAGAGGTTTTCTTCGTAGTGATAGAGGTGAACAAAGGCACATTGAAGGCACACATGCTGGATGAAATTGGAGTACTTTCGTTAGAGGCATGCAGATACTGGGGGGAAGAGGCAGGTCAGAGTGGTGGAGGAAAGGATTGGAGAATGGGAGAGGGCGCCACCTCTTCTTAGAAGTTAGCGGGAACGCCACAAGGTGGGGGTTTAAAGTAGCTTGTTTACTGTGTTGTGAGGGATCTGTGTTCCCCGCCGTGCATGTGTCACACGCCGGTGGTCTTTCCAGGACCTAGATAATCAGGTAGTCAAAAGTGGCTGTACTGGGCCAGGGTGTCTAACAGTGGAAACACGGCTAATGCACAATGTCGTGACGCTTGCGCCGAGAATGGGAAACCATTTATAAAGACCCATGATATCCCACATTTTTAAGCGCTGGTCTTCTCTGCTACCATCATCAACACATATAAGTTCTGGTTTCAAACCCATTCTTACTCTATCATCTTCTACTTTTATTCACATAATCAACTACTATAACAATAATCACCACCATTACATTCGCAATGGTCACCGTCCACCCCGCCGCCCGCGTCGTTTCGTACGCCTTCGGTCCCTCTGTCCGCTGCGCCGGCCATATGTGGTTCTCTCTCACCTTTGAGCACTCCAACCTCCTCAACCCTGCTGGCCTCCTTGAGACTTTTCCTCGCCACATTTCCGGTCCCATTGTTGTCGGCCAGGAATGCCCGCGCTGCAAGTATCGCGAAAGTACCTACATCAAGACCTCCACCATTAGCCGCGGCCTTTTACAGACCAAAATCATGATCCAGTCGCGCGATCAGGGAAGAGATGTACCTGACTGGGGATACGAGATCCCGAGGATCATGGCCAAAGAGGTTGCCGCTTATAAATCGTGGGAAAGAGAGCAGGCGTACAACAAGCAAAAGGCTGAAAACGAAGCTCTCATCCGCGCTCAGCAGATGCGCGAGGAAGCCTCAGCTCCCGCTACTGCTAGCTATGCTAACCGGATGTATGTCCAGCCCACATTCTCCCCTACCTATGCTCCGGTATATCCTCCGGCCTACTCGCAACCCATCTACACTCAACCCTTCACCCAGCCTACCTACAACAATCCCTATGCTGCTGGCCACACGGCCTGGGATGTCCCGGGGACCTACGTGATTCCCGCAAACCCATCACCAACACCCTCCTATGGCTCCTACCAAGTGCCGTTAGCGACGAGATCCCCCAGACACTCTCCCCAGACCGCCTATATGTCCTCCCCTTCTCATCTCCACCCCGACTCCCCCTTCAGCTCCCCCGCCTACAATTACATGTCTGCGACTCCGTCAACCCCGCTCCTCCGCACCTCGTCCCGGCGCTCTCGCCGCCAGTCATCGGTGAGCAAGTCATCGAGGCCGTCGCTGCAGGTGCCGAGGGGGTATTCCCCGATGGTGTTTACGGATAATGCTGGCGAGCCGGCGGATATCCCGGTGGTCGAGATGCTTCCTAAGAAGCCGAGAACGTATTCGCAGACTGGGGGTGGCGAGAGGTTCCGGATGGAGATGGGTGGGAGCAAACCGGCGAATTACCATGCGCCGTATGCGGAGAGTTGTGTGGATGAGGGGGAGGAGGAGTACCCTTCATTGTTTGAAGGATTTTGAGGATGATTTCTTTTGTTTGTGATTTTTTTTCATAATTCCTTTTGTCTTTGGGATTATTTGGGTTTGCATTGCATGCTTTGGCATTTTTCATGGTATCATTAGGTTGTTCTTTAGAAACAAATAACTTTGTTTTGTTTTGTTTTGTTTTTAGATTAGTCGAGATCACCTCTGTCTTCAATTTACACTTTGAATTACAATTTTACTTTACTAAAAGGCCGTGACACTTCGTGATGTACATATGTGTCAGAGGCATAGCTTACCCCAGTAACTCCAGAAAAATGCACTTAATTTGTGAGACATTCTTATCACCTGCATGTGCCCACTATCGTGATCCCTGACCTATAACTGTAGTTTGTAATCACCAAGACATTATCATGACTTCATTGGTAGCGAGAAACCGAGGGCAATGCAATGGAATTAGTGAATTTTCCTACCGTACAGTCAGTAGCACTGTCATCACCAGATTCTAGACCAGGCCCAAAACGAGAAATTCAGTCTTTTCCTTGTAGAACTTGAAACTAAATATGCAGTGCACTTACGCGCAAGCAACGCGCTATTCCTCGCCAAGTCTGAATTACTATTCTACTCTTGCATTCACAGTTTCACTCATCTAGACCCCTAAATCTAACGCCTAATTCACTTTTTCCTGCATGAAAAGATTCACCACGTCTCCTCGCTTCTCCTCTGAAAACTCACTGACTAGGCTGCAAAGCTCCTAACATCCACCTCAGTCCCCTCCATCAATCTCAGATAATTCTTCTACCTATCGCCACACCCAATTTCAGGCCTATCTTTCATGCATGTGTCCTGCAGCCAGTCATTTAATATCCTCTTCTTATTGGTCGCTCGTTAATCCCCGGTAATCTTAGACTACAGACGGTGATCCTTGGCGGGTAATCGGCATATGCAGGTTTCCTCAGGGTCTGCAGTTCGTCGAGGGCTGAGATGCATATTCCGAAGGGCAGGGTGTTGAGGGCGTCGGGGAGCGCGAGATGGATGGCTAAGTGAAGAGGACAAAGATGCTGAGAAAATAATGAGGTCGGGTGATGATGATTTGAAATAGAAAGTTGCCTTGGAACAGTAGATGACGTCATGATGAAATTGGGAATGGGATTTAGGGGTAGACTACGAGTCGGACATCACATGTTGAGATGTCTTGCATCATTGCAAGAATACCAAGTTGGCACCTCGATGACTTCTTCAATTTGCTTTATATAAGGCTTATCGCCAACTTCGAACACCCTTTAAGCACAGTTCAGCTCACCAAGAAAGAGTCAGATGGGCTCTATGACTAAACCTTCTCAAAACTAGCTACGCAAACACGCCCTCATCGACTTCTAATATCTTGTCTCCATCATCATCTAGGGACATCAAAGACTCCAAACCACCACGGACCTGGCGATTCACAACAGAGTGGCTATGTATTCATGTGACGCTGCACGTAAAGTCGGTACTTTCAGACAGTGATTTATGACTTGTAAAGGAGGGTGGGTTTTGGCTAGTTGATGAGTGGGTGGGAGCCCGGGAGATATGCACACCATCAATACAAGGTTGATTCAGCACATTGTAATACAGAGTTGCATTTGCAGTAGAAAAGGGAAAAATGAATTTCCACCTGACGTCATTTTGGGAATGAAGGGAGAAAATTGACTCTTGGCCTTGTGAGCCTTATCGTTAAGCAACGCCTGACAAAGCCGCGGAACCCTTTTCAAGGAAATCTGACTCAGAAATAATGCCTTACTGTTTTAGAATACATTCAATACACTTCGGTACATGACGATCCAGTGTGACTATCGTCACATCTCCCACCAAAGACATACTATTTGCATCGGAATGGCGTTCCGGGCGAATCAGCGTGCTGAGCCGGACTTGGTTCACGGCAAGCTGCAGGCACTGATGTTAGCGGCACCGCCGTAAGATCCCACGAAATTGGCATCATAAATTACAAGGCCTTGGAAACATTAATTATAGCGAAAATTTGTCATGGAAATGCAGATAACGTAAATTTCCCTTCTAGACACTTACCGGCCATGGCCATGTCGTCTCTTAATATGAGTCTATGACGCAAGGTAGGAAATAAATAGTCCTCAAAACAAATTCATTACCAATGTTATCGCGCGTGAAGGAAAGGGAATATGAAGCTGAGAACGGCGTGTTAGGGCCTCGGGCAGGACGATCAAAGGATGTCAGAGGGGTGTGTATTCAAGGGATGTTGGACTCGTAATGGTTATAAACACAGGGCTTGTAAAACTACGTATATCACTGTTACCTGCAAGGCCGGATAAAACGTTGATGGGTCAGTTCATAGGTTGTTACACAGTTAAATGCAGTGATGATCTTATTGAGCAGCAAGGGGCGGATTGGAAGTTTGGTGGTGGCGCATTTGCCTTGGACCTTTGGGCAAGAGTTGGAAGTTGTCTAGATTATTATATAAAGAGGGTTATTGTCGTAATATCTCCGGAGTCTAATTTAATTCTTCCTTCTTCACTACCATTAATACAAACATCAGCATCATCTTCACGATACTTCAAGCTTTGTTTCATCTATTTCCATCTTACAAACATCAATCTCTACAAATACAACTTCATTCTCTTCAATTTCAACCATCTTGCCACAAAACCTCGGTACTTCCATCCTCTGTCCTTTGTCCCACAATCACCTTCTGTACCTAGATATCTACAAGCAAATCGCACCAATGCGTGAACTCAAAAAGTATACCCTCACCATGCCCGCCTCCTGCAGCAATGCCAACGAAGCCCATCACATCTACCACCACCTCCGTATCACCCTCTCCCACCGCCCCTCCTCCTGCGCCTAGAACTTCCGTGAAGCCTGGCCATCGCCCAACTGAGCGGCCATCACTAGCGGTGTCTTGTTCGCCAAGTACTATGATCAAAATTATTACCCCTACGGCAGCGACCTTGTTCTGTTTTAGGTGTTCTCGAGGACGCTGAAGATTGACATTTTGAATAAAAATTTTATTCACTTTAATAGGTCACTGAGGAAGATGTGGAAGGGGATTTCGACACTTTTGAGTACTATGGGGCATTCGAGAGGAAGAAATCGGCCCGGAAGGGTGTCGGGGGTGGTGGGAGCCGGTGGATTATACAGGGAGATTGGCACGGTTGGAGAGGGAGTATGCGAAGGCCATAGCGCAGAAGAGAGTTAAGTGGGCGGATGAGTTTTATTGGGTGGTTTACTATGGGTTTTCTTTTGTCGGGCTGGGGATTTTTGCATTTTAATGATTTCTTCTGGGAGTTAAGAAGTTAGCTTTAGGTTGCATAGCATTATCATTTCAATTACATAAACAATTTTGAATTTTGATAGCACAAGATGGTGGACACATTCATATTAGGCACATCTGTCATGAGCATTTCTATGACTGTATTGTCTATACATATAAATGCGACATATCACAGACACATTATTATTGATGTCACACATAGTTACCTATAAGGTTGATCAATACTAAGGTCCATACGCCGTGACAAGTAGAAAACCCTAAATTCAACCCTGTAAATTAAGCCAAATCAGGAAATTTTCTTTCTTGTTTGAGCAAGCGCTTTTGCTCTAAACCAGGAAAGAACCCAAGGGATGATTGGATGTGGTGCATTCAAATTTTTGCGGAGCCACCGATCAAAGATGATAATGTTTAGAATTTGTGAAGACAAAGACAACAATACCTGGGGATCGTGATGTAGAGATGAGACTAAGTATCTTTGTCATGGCAAATTATATTTTGAAATATTCGCAGTACACATGTACAATATTTCATTGACTACATGACCATTCATTGCAGTGTCTGTCTCTTTCCCAAAACCACCACATGCCTCTCACCGAAACCCAATCTTCACCAGCGCTTAAGCGAATATTCATTCCCAATCCATTGGCTCCCATGTAATTGCCCCGCCATCGCTGATCACCATTACCCTCGCTAAACTTCTCTCGCCTATCGTACAAAGCTCTGCAGGCTTCCGCGTCTCGGCGCTAACATGGCTCGTCTGTCATACACTGAGATAGAATTGGGGGGTTTCTGCTTTGTCTTGATTTCATGCTGTGTATGAAATGGAATGATTAGCTGTTGGCGGTTGTTTATTTTGGGATGGGGATGGGTAGTTCGGAATAGATTATAGGCAATAGTCATATAAAGAGATGGTTGACTTGATGTAATGTCCAACTGCTGTTTGTTCTTTTCTTTCTCCATATTTGGATTTATTTTTGTTGTTTACTTTAGTTGAAGGATTGTAAGATTGCATTTTCTGGCTTTGTTCCATTCTAATTATTTTATTCTTTGTGTTGTGGGTTTTCTTTGTTTGCCTACTTCGCCTCTTAGTGAAGCGACCTTTTAGTATCACCACTTCTTTGATGGTTGATACTATTCTTCTTCCCTTAAATTTCATTACCAGGACGGGCATCGAATAAACAGACTGGTTTCTGTTGTCGTTTCTCGATCTTGCTCATCTTCGTTGCATCATTTCCATTTGTTTCTTTTTCTTTTCTGCATTTTAATCTGAATTTTAACTGCTGCATCTTGTATTTTTGACATTTTATCACGTTCTTTGCATTTTCATCACATCATTGCATCGTTTTTGCATCCTCATTGCTGCTTGTAAATCGATTAGTCTAAAATCTACTACTATGATATAATCAAACGAAACATAACCAAAAAGCATATTGATATCCCATTGACGAGGTTTCTTTTCGGGACATTCCTTTTATTTCCATTCTTTTTCATTTTTTTCAATTCTTGTACTACCAAGTTCTCCTTCCGATCCAATACGATGGTCTTCAGGCGTCCAATGAACGGCGATGGGGGTTTCCCCGCAGTGCCCTCGATTCTCAAAACTCAAACTCTCGATATCTCAAAATTGCGCGAAGTTCCCAGGAACCCGCTTCGCTATGTTACATCGTCGAATAAGCCTTATCTTGGCCTCCGGGCTCGCCTGTCGCAGGTGTGGTTGAATAGGTGGACGGTGCTGATTTTGTTGATCTTGCTCAAGACGCTGCTGACTCTAGGATCGCTAAAAGATAATATTGGGGATGCGAAGGAGAAGGCGTTGTCGGCTTGTACCAAGGTGGAGGATATTGGGAGTTCCATGGCCTCGATGCCGCATTATCTTTCGATGGGTGTCAATGAATTGTCGGCGAATGGCATTGAAAAGGCTGTCTCCGGTATGGTTTCAGCCATGCAACTGTCTCTGACTATTGTCCAAAACCTGATCTTGTTCATCATTGGCATGATGACAAACACCTACGTCTGCTTGGTCACGTCTCTTATCCACTCCGGTATCGATGCTGCCACCAACGTGACCCAGGAAGTCACCGACGCCATGAACAAGATTGTCGACAACGTCGCCGACTCCCTGACCTCGGACGCCACAACTTTGCAGAATACCATCAACCAGTTCGCCGCACAGATAGAGAGCGATGTCTTCGGCAAGTTGCTGCCAGAAATTCCGACTATTAACTTTACCAGCGACATCTCCAAGCTTCAGAACATCAACATCAACAGCACATCGTTCCTTACCAGCTTCAACAAGCTCAATGATAACATCCCGACGTTCTCCGAAGTGCAAAACGCCACCGAGGAAGCCGTGTCCACTCCCTTCGACCTCCTCAAAAGCCTCATTTCCCAAAAATACGAAAACTACAAATTTGACAGCTCGGCTTTTCCCGTCGCAGCTAAGCAGAAACTCACCTTCTGCTCCAGCAACGACAATCTCAACAGCTTCTTCAATGGCCTCTACGAAATCACCCGCGATGCCCGCATCGCCTTCATCGTCATCCTCGCTATCCTCGCCATTGCAGCCTGTATTCCCATGACCTGGGCAGAGATCCGTCGGTGGCGCCGCGACTTGGACAACGCAAAACTTGTCGGGGCGTCCCAATTCGACCCGATGGATGTGGTATACATTGCGTCGAGGCCGCACTCAGCAATCTGGGGCATTAAGCTTGCTTCTAGATTCAGCGAGAAGAACCAGGTAATGATGCGGTGGGCGTGGGCATATATGACGACGATGCCAGCGTTGTTTGTGCTGTCGTTGGCGATTGCGGGGATGGTTAGTGTGCTATGCCAGTTAGCGATTTTGCATGTTTTGCAGAAGCAGGTACCGGAATTGTCGAACCAGATTGGCGACTTTGCCGGTGATGTTGTGACAACATTGGGGAATTCGAGTGCCGAGTGGTCTCAGAGTGCGAACAGGGTCATCATCAACTTCAACCAGGAAGTCAATAATGATATGCTCGGTTGGGTCACCAACGGGACTACGGCGATCAACAACACTCTCAACACATTCACCAATACCATGGAGTCTGCCCTCAATTTTGCCTTCAACGGAACGATCCTCCGCGAACCGATTGCCGACGTTATCTTCTGCCTGATTGGCCTCAAGGCCGCTACAGTTCAAAAGGGCCTCACGTGGCTCCATGACCAAGCCAACGTTTCCTTCCCTATGTTTCTCAACGACGTATTCTCCGTCGGGGCCAACGAGTCGCTGTCCAAGGACTCAGACCTTACATCTTTCTTGGCGAGCCCTTCGTCCGTTACCACTGACGAGATCACCGAAGCCGTTACCAAAGTCCTCACTAAACTCAAGTCTGCCATCGTCACCGAGGCTCTCATCTCCCTGGGTATCTTCTTGTGCTACGTCGTCATTGTCCTCATTGGGCTTCTGCGGGCCACTATCGGCATGCTCGCCACTCCGAAAACCCGCGGCGAAGGCGGTGGCTCTTTCAAGTTCGCTGATGACCCGCCCACTTACACTCCCACCGACATGTACAGTCCGAGCTCCGGCCCCACCATATTTGGGGGCGCCAACGACAGAAATAGTATCCCAATGGACAATTTGTACGCAGGCGGCCAAGCTTTCTCCACCAACGAAAAGGTATCAATGGTGCGCGGAGGCAACGGCGGCGTCGTGACAAATGGGCATAACCGGAGTAGTTCTTACGGCGAAGTTGCGTCCACCCGGTCTTAAGAGACGGACTTTGTAGGTAATGGGCTGACGGGGCAGGTACCTAGGGCTGTTAATGATGTGCGGAATGGCATGGTAGTGGGGAGGGATGAGCGGAGACAGATCCAGAAGTTTCAGATTGTGCCCGGGGGTCACAGACAGGAAGGGAGGGTGTCGGCGATGCCGAGAATGATGGGGGTTCGGGGAGGGGCGTTGTTAATGTTTTTGATGATGGAATGGAGTTTACGAGTTTGATACAGAATCCGAGGTATGAGGTGGATGTGTCTACAGATGAGGCGACGTGGGGGTTTGGGAGAGGCGGGGATGACTAAGTGGAGGGTTAATTTTGCTTTGTTTTTGGTTGTACGATGGGGTGAAGGGTTTCTTGGTGGCTTGTGCTTTTGACGTTTCCTTCGTTTTACTTTCTTGGTTTTATTTTCCGAGCGACTAGACGGTGGCTATTATTGGGATTTCCTGAATTAATTTCTTTGCATTTTTATACACATTTATCACGATCTCATAAAAATACTACATTTATTTTCTCTTAATTAAAAATAAAATATTGTGCTTCAATCTAAATTCTTCGTTTAAGACACTTCTCTATGGTCCTCCAAATAAGCTTTCCCAAAAACTAGGATTTCCTATCTCGAGACAATAGCTGATCACCAACACGACCTCAAATAATGCCAATCTTTAAACACCTTAGTCTGATAAGTCGTGATCTCCCCCACGAATACGGCAAGCCCATATCGATATCTGGGGCATTCAGCCCGACAAAGGTAGTGAAATAGTCCTAGAGGAAGGAAATTTCGGGGACCTGTCAGTAGCATTGATTATTGGATGTAACTGTGAGATCAGAGTTTGAAGGATAGTAATCTAGTTGAGTAGCGATCGAGCTTGGATTTGGTGTAAACAAGTACCACCTGCATGACATGTATAGCCACAAATGCTTCTGTAAAAATCTCCGATAGACACCTAATGACATGATCCTCCCTTTGAAACCCATACAAGGGGTATGAAGCTATAGGGACCTACCCACTGAGCCTGCAAAGGATTATCTGACATGCATAATAGAGTTACATTTAATATGCAATAAATTCTATCATGCTTTGCGTTTATACACAATCGACAGTGTCTAGAGAAAGCCGTAACGGGTATGGGACATGCCACACGATGCAGCCGTCATGCACGAGGCGCTTATAGCGAGATTTGAGTGGGTTTGAGGGCTTGGTTTGCCGAGACGTGGGAAGGTACAACTGTAGTAAGTAAAGAGATGAGCGTTTATAAGTGGGGAAGGAGAGAAGAGCCAGGGGGAGTTCAGGAATGAGTAGTCCGAATGATTGGTTACCTCAGTGTTTATTTTGGGAAGGGGACTGGGAGGCGGCCGGCTATATGAAGAAGGGTAGTCCTCTGGCAGTTGTCGAGTTAGATGCTTCCTATTAATCTTTTATTTTTCAATTTTCTTTGTTTTATTTGTTCTTTCTGTATTTTTACATTGACAGTCATTAGTCTTTTCCCTAAAAAACGCTAATTTCTCGAATTACTCCCACAATCGGTACCAGACTCGACTTCCTTTTTCCGGCTTATTTAATCAAGTCTTCTGGAAATCCCATCCCTCTCTCATCGAGGCCTCACTTCCCAAAATACATATAAATACACTCACCCAAAATGGCCACCTACACCACGCCGCACCCCGGACAATCCTCGGGCCCCTAACAACAACCTTCACCCCCGCCGACCACTGCTTCACCCCATTCGTCGCGTGCCCCTCCTGCACCTTCGGCTTCATGCTGCAGTCATGCGCCTCCTCACATACTATTGACGACTCGGCATCCTGTTGGCCGCCGACGTCGTCGGGCCTGCCGACTTCGGAGCCGCCGTTGAATGGCTGGGGGTTTTACTCCCCGGGAATTCATTGTCCGGTGGGGCATACGGCGGCGTGTAGTGCGACAGCGGGTGGCCTGAGTGGATGGGATATGCAGTTTCAAATGACGGAGAGTGAGACGGCAGTTGGGTGTTGTATATCGTGAGTATTTCTGGATTTTATTTGTTAATTATTGTTTTGAAACTAACGTCGTGATTCTCACTATCAGGGGCTTCACCTGTGGTGCCCGTGGTGCCCAATCCTGCATCTCAACAGCATCTGCGCAAACCATCACAGCCATTAAATGCCACGATCTCGCCGAAAACTATACAAACATTATCACCGCCTCCAACGCCATCGCCGTCTACGCCCCCATGATCCAAATCAACTGGCGGCCTCAAGACCTAGCTGATGCCTCCGCAACACTCACGGGCTCCGAAACAATCATCAATCCCATCGCTGAAACTTCCATCAGCGGTTCCTCCGGGCAATCATCACAGACGTCTGGCAGTAGCTCATCAGCATCTTCCAACACATCAAGTGGTTCCGGGTCCTCAGGGATATCAACAGGAGCGGCTGTTGGGATTGCGGTGGCAGTGACAGCTGTTGTCCTCAGTGGGGCCGCAGCGGCGTTCTTGTTATGGAGACGGGGAAGGAGGGCAGCGGCCAAGGCTATTGGGAAAGCGCCACAAGACGGGAGTTTGGCGAGTACCAACCAGCACCATCAGAGGGGATGGATTTTCCGATGCCGCCCGAAGTTCATTGGGACGCCGTTGCCATCAGAATTACCAACAGAGTATCATGATGAGAGGGCGAGAATTGAGAGGGGATGTGCATATGATGATGTAATTTATAATACCACTATGTTTTGATTTTATTGAATTAAAGATGTGCTTTTTGATCAATTAAACTCGATTGGGTCTTGAGATGTTATTATCAGAGATTGGGTTAGCTAGGGTATGTGCCTTATCAATAAGGCAAACAGTGAGTATCATAAGATTTTTATGAGAAACTGTCATTCATCAATACTCACCAATTGTGCCAATTTGTATTAAAATGTTGCTCAAACTACACAGAATAATCTACCACTTACTATCCCAGCCCCCATCATGCCCCTCATGCATTCGCTACTCTTCCACTAAACCCTCTCCAGCCTCATCACCACCTACTTCACCAACCATTCCCTCTTCCTCTCCAGATCTACCCCTCTCCCCTCTCCCAGCGCCTCGAAGACGCAACCCTCGAAGCCCTCTCAACATCCTTGTCCTCCGCTCGTCTCCTAACCAACCCCACCACAACCCCCTTCTCCCCCACCGTCTGCAGTTCCCTGATCGTGAAAATAGCCACCGCAAATACCTCGCCCGACCCATTAAGTTCCTCTGCAGCAACCCTCCCATCGGCAGCTCCGACAGCCGCCCGAGAAATAGCAGATACCAAGCCGTGGGATGATAATGAGAGCAATGAGGAGGTCGTACATAGGACGTTGGATGACGGAGTGAGGAAATTACCTATCGAGTTAAGGGAACCTATCAATTTAAGGAGGACGAGGGCAGTTGATCTAAGAGCGAGGGTTGCGAGGGCGAGGGAAATGGCGGGGGAGTATAGAGATACTGGGATGAAGGATATTTCGGAGAAGAATATGGATGAGTCGGAAAAGGAAGAGAGACGGAAGATGTTCAAAGAGAGATTTGAACCAGGGACGAGAGCATTACCGAACTCATTGTCGGGGTTGTCAGCATTAGCGAATGACCGGATCGAAGAGGCAATGACTCGGGGCGCCTTTAAGGATATCAAACGTGGGACCGGGGTCCAACGAGACAACCGCTCTGACAACCCCTTCATCAATACAGTAAGTTCATCATCATACACTATAAACACCATCATCCATTTAACACCCCCTAGACTGAATACCTCATGAACAATATGATCAAATATCAAAATCTTGTCCCTCCTTGGATCGAAAAACAACAAGAAGTTGTCGCCACTGCCACCGCCTTCCGCGTCCGCCTGCGCTCCTCCTGGTACACTCACCTCCTCTCACTGATTAAAAAACACGCTGGAAGCTCTCTAGGTGCCCGCTTGGAACTCGCGAGGCTGAATGCACAGGCAGAGGCTGTTAGTAATCCGAGGATGGGGGGGATGGAGTTGTCGAGTTTGTCAACGGTGATAATGGGTGATATGGTTATGAGGGCGGGGGATGTCCCGAGGAGTGAGATTGGCAGCCAGAGTGACGAGGTGAAGTTGGTAGTGCCAATGAGGGATTCAAAGTGGCTTGAGAGTCAAGGGAATTTCTGAAGATTTATATCGAAAATTTGAATTCGGGGTTGCGGAGCTATAACCTGATGGCCCCGGACTTGGCAAAAAAGGCATACTTTGATAAAGACAGGGAGATTCGAAGGTGCTATGCGGACGTAGCCCCGGAAATGAAAAAGGCTCTTCAGAAAGAAAAGACTCGAGTTGAGTCAATGCCAGTATCGCAAAGCAGCAGTCTCTTTAGCTTCAGGTCGATAAGCTCTACGCCAATCCGGGAAGTTGCCAAAGGCAAGACCGTCAGCTTCGGACAAATGTGGCGAGACATCTTCGGAAAAAGTAACAAATAATTCAAAATAATACTAATCACGAACATCATTCTATACACAAATCAACATAAAAATCAGTGAATCAATTCAAAACTATATAAACATCAAAGAAAGTCGACAAAAGAAAAACAATTAAAACAACGTTAAAGAACGAAATTCCCAAATTCCCACTCACTCTAAAACCCCGCGGTCTGTCCCGCTGCCATATTAACCATTCAAGCCTAATCTATATCCCGCTGAGAGAGCCCCTGCTGGACGTTCAGCGCGTACTGAGCAGGGGTCTGTGGAAGGGATTGTTGGGGTGCAGGCACGGGGCGCCTTGAGGGTATTGGGCATGGGGAGCAACTGACTTTTTGTATTGGGCAGGGGTGTTGAGGAGTCATCGGCTGTTGGTATTAGATGAGTTAGTACTGGATAGGTTGGCCGAGGGAGACCGCAGGTTCCTGATGGGCGGTGACGGGGGTGGATTTCGGAGCTTCGCTGTAGGGTGGGTGCTGGTAGACGGGAGTCTGCTGTTGTTGCTGAGGAGGCTGCTAGTTCGGAACCCGCTGCTTCTCAGAAATACCGCCAGTCTTACCAACGCCCTCGACCTTCTTCTCCTTAGAAGACTTTGAGCTATCGCGGTTCCGCAGATACGCTCTCATAAGTCAATATAGCGAGACAGCTAAGAAGATGTTAAATAGAACGTACGCCCGGACCAACCCAAAGTTCTTCCATCTCTGATGCTAATAAATATCACTAGGCACCAAGTACTGATTTGCGTATGTCACCGAGCAGTACCGACACTCACTCGTAGCCTCAGGGTTCTGGAGACTACCAGAGCCTTCGTGGAATACGCCGCTATATGTTCACCACACGTCTGTCCAGATGGCGGGTCAAACCGAGCAACTTCGTCCTTGGAACAATTGACGTGGCGGCCGTTTATCATCGTGGTGACAATACCGTCAATCCAGTAGGTGAAAGGAGAGACATGCCACATGAACTTCCAGAACCCGGGGAAGAAAACTAGGTTTTTCAGGACACCACAGAAGCAGATCATCATAATGACAAGCGACGTGACGATTGACGAAGCAGATTCGTCAGCTTCGACACCGAAAATGGTCATCTGAGCGAACAATGAAGCGTAGATCATGGGCTGGATGTAGTAGATAAGGGCAGGACCTTGGCTCTGGGACGACTAGATGTCAACGACGAGATAATAGAAAAGTTCCGAAGGTCAGGATTCTAGTCATGATCTGGTACGGAATTTCCACAATGACCTGGGAGATCATGAAGACTTTCCAAGAATACGCTTTCGACGGCCATTCGTGGACTTCATACAGGGCTCTCTGGGTGACGAACTGAGGGTAGATTTGCTGCACAATGGTCGAAAAGATGGTAATAATCATGAACACAGTGAGAATGACGTTCTGCATACCGGCCAACAACACATTCACCTTCCAGTACGAGAACCCAATAAAGAGGCCAAAAGTTGTAAAATTTGGCAGAAATGTAGTTGAGGGGACGCCAATACTGCTGGAACACACAGATAGTGCAAACTTTGAGTTGGGCAAAGAACAGCATGGCGAACTCCTCATGAGCTCTGGATTTGTCTTCACCAGCAATGAGCTCGTTGCCCTTTTCTTGGTAGATACGTTCGACTCCAGTTTGAACATCTTGGGCTTCTGTGCTGGAGTTCCAGACTTCGTTTCATTCGGTGCCCTTATTGCTGGTTCCGTTGTCGACGATCTCGAGTATAAACTCGGCGGGATTCTCGTTGTCAGTACATTTACGGGCACCATTGGTCTCAAAATAGTTCAGCATGGTCCGCGAGTTGAGTCCGATGTCACCAAAATAGACAATCTTGCCACTCTTAGCCAAAAACAACAAGCGATCAAACTGCTGGAACAGGATAACTGAAGGCTGATGAACCGTACAAAGAATTCCCTGATTAGAATTTTCCAGTTTCTTCAAGAAAAAGTAAATGGCCCACGACTGGGGATCCAGGCTAGAGGTCGGCTCGTCAAGAAAGAGGAGTTTGGGCTTGGCGGCAAGCTCGACACCGATGGTGAGGAGCTTGCGCTGTTCGACGTTGAGACCTTCACCAGGGACGACGACGGTATCGGCAAAGTCTTCCATGCCTAACATGCCGATAAATTCTTCGACGTAGTCGTATTTTTCTTTCTGGCTAACGTCAGGAGATTGACAGAGGTTGGCAGAGAATTTCTTCGATTCTCTGCCGGTCGCAGTATCCAAGTGGATATCTAATAGTTAGTGATTTTGTGAATGAATAAGATGCTTCAGTTTATAACTTATCCTGTTGCTGAACATAGCCAGTCTTGCGTTAGAAATTGGCATCCAAAGGCTTGCCGTTGACAATCATATCTCCCATAACAATACCAATTTCCTTTCTCTAAGCCAGGACATCAAGCAGAGTCGTCTTACCAGCACCAGACACATCAAAAGCAGTCAAACTACCCGACTTAACCCACCCATCAATATGATCCAAGAGCCCTCTCTCCTCACTGTTCTTCAAAATGATATCATAAGAGACATCACTCTAGGTGAATATATCCTTTTGAGTCTCAATATCCCCAGTAGCTTCGTCACTAGAACCACCAGGCCGTTTATTTGTCGTAGTTCCGTCAATAGATGCACCCTTGATGTTCTATTCGCTGTCTCCAGTGCGCTTCGTACCGTTCTCGATATGGCCAAGAACTCTTCCGCGTTGGAAAACCAGAACCCCGGCGGCGGAGGCAATGTGGGAGTTGAGCTCGGCAGCCAGGAAGTATAGGAACATAAAGAACAGAAAGGAAATGATGATACCAAAGTTGTGCCACGCATGGCTCCACGAGTAGCGATGGTTGGTCCAGATGAAGTTATTGCTAGTGACGTAGTATCTTCCTAGCTTGGCTCCAATAATATTACAAATCCAAGAATCTCGAATGTTGGGCGAATAGGATAGGATGACCTTGGAGCAGGTGTAGTTATAGCCATGGAATTCGTTGGCGATAAGCATTTTGAAACCATAGTAGATGGGGTTGATTTAACGGATCCAAGAAAACCATAGATGCATAGCCGGTTGCACGATGAAGAAACTAGTGTAGATAACCAAAGCCAGAATCAAAATACCAGCAAGAGCCATAGCCTGAGAGACAGTCTTGGTGACGGCAGCCATCGTATGGAAGATAGCACTCATCACGAACTTCATTATGTAGGTGACCAAGAATAATATGAAGAACTGCCTGGGCTAACGGTGCAGATATTCCACGAAGTACAGGAGGATGTTGAAAATTAGGTATTGAGTGAACTTAATCGGAAGATCGGACATGATACCCGCAAAGGCTTCGGTGAACTGATGGCAAAACGCATAGGAATAATGCTTCTCAACAATATGAGACTGGTCGTACAACTTGGTGATCTCATTGATAGCAGACAGGACAGTGAGAAGAATTGTTTGGAGGATGGCGGACCCACGAGCAAAGAAACTAGCAGAGGCGCGAGGCGTGTTGTAGAAGATAGAATAAAAATCAGAGACATGATAATTTGCATAGCTATCTCCATGATGGTGGAAGTCCGGTAGTTCCAAATCCGCTGATAAGCACCTTTGGTGAAAAGCTTGACTTATATTCCGATCAAGATGAGCTAAGGTGACCCCGGACAAACATACTTCATCTACTACCGAATCTTCAGACTCCTGAATCTGCTCCCAGTACCTCACAAAGTCATCGGAGGTCCTCGGAATTTGATTTTCTATCCCTTGCGCGCCGTATGCTCACCAAGGTTCACAACGGAGGTCAGGAAGTCACCGACGGTCTAGCAAGGAAGGCAGTACCAGCCCATTTTCTCAAAGTAGCTTTTGGCTTTGTTAGAGTAGCCATAGAAAATTTCGCGGCCTTCATAGAGCATGACGGCTTTGTCGAGAAAGTCGTAGATAGCTTAGGAGGCTTAGTAAATAGCGACGAGATGAATGGATTTAGCGAAGTCGGTGGCGAAGTGAAGGGATTAGACAAATTTGAGGGCAGTAGCAGAGTCGAAGCCACAGGTACTATAGTTGAAGGGAAATTGAAGTGTTAGTCAATGATCTCTATTCGGTAATGACGACAGCGATTACGTGTGTAAGTTCCGAATTGAGATACGGGAGTAGGCTCTACTTTGGTGCGACAGCCACTGTCAGCATCCCTGAGTTCTCGTCCGACCATAAGCAATTTGACGACGGCTCATCATCGACATCACATCAATCCGCCATCTGGGTAGCAAAAGAAAGACTTACCTGTTACCCCAAGCATTGAGAGACGAACTAGCAAGCATTATTTCAGCAATACTAACACGCTTAGGCTCACCACCGGACACACCCCTAACGAAGTCGTTGCCAACCTATGTGTTGTAGGTGTCCAAGAGACCATACACAGCTATAACGACCTAAGCGATTATGGTGTAGTACTGGAAGTGAGATAGACCGTGAGGGCGCTTCGTCAGGGTTCTTATCGCCGCCACAAACTCCAGAGCCTCACCGACCGTCAAATGATGAAAGTGCTTATCAGCTTCCTGATTATAGATGGCCTCACCCTTGAACTCCATCATCTGCTCCTGTGGAATACCATTGAAGTGAACCAGGTTGTTGCTGTCCTGCTGCAACTCATGTATCTCATTGGTGATGGTCCTTAGGAGGGTCAAACAACCGTAACTGTGACGGCCGAAAACAACCAGCATCTCCCAGGCCTCAGCAACCCGTGAAAGTTGCTGACAATCTGCTTAGGCTTCGACCACGCCCTCTTAATCATTGCGGGGATATATATAAATGGGGCCATCGGGTAAGCTCCAACAGCGGGCTAGGTTAAAATTGCGGTGTCGGTGCCGGAGACTGACAGGCTCCGGAAGGCGATGCTTACCCAACGAGAAATCAGTCCCTCTTTTTTTGTCGACTGTACAAATCCCTCCATCAACTTGTTGAGCTTGAACTCAGACTTCGACAGATCGAGCCCGGGATCACCTTGAGCATCAACCTAGTTCTCATCAAATTCCTCATCATCACTGTCGTCGCGCCGGAGCATGGCGGTGGCGACAATCTGGAGGTCTCAGCGAGCCAATGCGTCATACTCCCTTCCATAGTTGTCGACATAGCAGGAGCTCTGGTGACAGCGGAAGGAGGGGTGGGGGAGTGTCTTCTTCAAGATTGACATGTTAAACGAGCTCGATTTCGGAGGCGAGGTGGCCACCGATGTTACCATGAGAGTTGGTAGCGTTGTTAGTAGGCTTTTAACTCTTGGTGCCTGGAAGATGGGGGCTGTCCTGAGGCAGTTTTTGGTTGTTAGATATGATTGTGGCAACGTCTAATACGATATTCCGACCACATAAAAGATTAAGGATATGTTATGGATGGAGAAGGTTGCCTATCACAATGGGAAGGGAAGGTTGAGGGGATCTACCCTTTATACACGACGGGTCATCTCGCCGCGCAAGAGTTTTCTCTTGATCATTAGAACAGTTCTTTCGATTCGTTCAGCTCAATCCATTGACATTCTCCCAGACGCTTTCGGACTTTCCAAGTTCATCCATCTATAAATACGGAGTTGGTCCTCTTGGCGCAAGCCGATGCCCTCATAGCATGTGGAGGTCACTCCAGCGCCCGATGTCCGCTGTCATGCTATATTTTGGTTCTGAAAGACGGCAAATCACCCACTTCATAAATCATATCAATATCCCAGTCGTCTGTGATGTAATGTATAGTCTAGACTTCTGTTCCGGCTTGATGAGAAGTGGGTTGTATGAAGAATATGGGATTTGTGGAGACTTTCAGTTGTAACTAGCCTAAAAGCGGAACCGGGGTAGCAGGAACATTCCGTCCCAGCAGATGGGTCGGTATAGTTTTTGTATAGAGTCCATAACATGCCAGCCAATGAGTAAGTAAAGCCGACTTATTGGTAGGTATGAAGTTGAAAGTTCCTCTGAATTATTTTCTACTATATTTACATCTAATAATATATTTTCCGGAATTCGTCAACCACTAGTCGATATCTCGGTACTAACTTCAAACTCTCTACCTGAGTTCAATATCGACTTGGAGCTTAAGATTTGAAGCTAGCACTTCTTGGAATGCCACTAGTACCCCTTCAGTAGCTTACCCCAAAGTTGTCTCCTGCCATACTACTATTAGTTCAACTCTTCTCCCATCACAGACACCCAGCCTCTAACACAAATCAGTCACGTTCTGGAATCAGCAGAATCGTGGATTATCTACTATTCCGTCATATCAAACTTTGACATCACTGTGCATTGATACGCACTCATCTTTTCATGATCGTCAACCTCGATATCATCCTGTTAAAACATTAAAGACTCTATGAGATAACTCCTCCAGACTTTCACATCTAGTAGACTTGATGCAATTTTGGATATACCAAGGTTCAAAGCCTTTATCATGCCAAAAGATAAAACCCAATCAGGTAATTGATTGAGTTGACACAGATTTTCGTGCCAGGAAGACCTCTAATTCATTTGCGGAATTTCCCTTTCAGGAGCTCAGATGTTGAATCTAAAATTGGTTGCCTTAGCCTTTAGCTTACTATCAGCATTCACTATCATAAATCCGTGATTAGCAACGAAATCACTAGTAAACTTGAAGAATATATCGTAGATTGGATATTATTTAATGTAATTTCACCAAAATTCAAGCTTGAAAATTCACTGCTAATCTATATCTAAAACCTCAATCACCTATGCCGTCCATTCTCGTCTCCCCTTCGTACTCAATATCCGCATCTTCCGGTTCATATTCCACTGTTCCCGTCGTTGACGCAGCTGGAGTTGGCATTGCCTCGACTTGCATATCCATTTCATCCGGCGAGTCCTCATCCTCATTGGTGAAGTCGATATCATTCTCCTCGTCCGATGTCGATGAGTCAAACTTCTCCCGCAAACCTAGATCTTCCTCATATTCACACTGGGCGTCTTTGACTTGCATGTTCCAGCGTCTGGCGAAGACTTCGGCTTCCTCGATCATCCGGGTCAATAAGAGGAGCTTGGCTTGTTCCCTATTGGGATTTGGTTAGATCGCTAGTTTCTAGGTCGCATCCCCATCGTTCCTACTAACCTCTGGCGGAGTCGACACTTGGCGTGCTTTCGCTGGTACAGGTGGAGCTCTTTCAATATCATGCTGACTGCTTTGTTGCTGTTCGCTTCCATCTTCTTGCACAGCATCAACCAATCCGGCTCCGTCCTGGATTTCTCCGGCGGCGACAGATACGGAGCAGTCTGCGCAGTCTCGGCGTCAACGTCAGACATTCTGGAGTCACTGATTGATGTCTTGTCGAGCAAAGGCAAAAGGATCGTCCTGCTGGAGGAACTCTCTTGGGTGTCAAAAGACAAGCTTTGGGATTCATAGGTTGAGAGTAACGATTTGGGGGCATGGCGACTTGGTTGGGATGGGAGGTTTATATTGATGGCATGAAGCATTATGCAGGCATTAATGGACACAGATGCGATGGAGAGATAGGTGAGGGCTGTGGGTTGGGTAATTAAAGAAGGGAAATGGAATGGAGTGAAGATTAGGCTCAGAGGCTTCCTGATGGGTCCGTTGGGTTGAAATAGGAGGGGCGTATCCATTGTGTTGACACTGGTGCATATAAATGCTTAGAATTCACATCTTTCCATTGTTGTCATCACCAAATCCCCAACACCAAACGGCAACCTTTGAAGCCAACGACCACCATCATCAATTCCCATTCCTCTCTGCTGCCCGATCCATCTGCCACTCGGTCTATCGTCATGCTAAATGTCTAGCCTATCCTATCCCGCTACGTGTCTTGCGTTGCATTTGCAGCAGAATCCTATGGATTGTTTTGAATTACGAATGCTACGTCGTGAGTGTTTTGGGGAGAGATAAGCGAGGAGGCGGTAGGGCTGCGTGCGGTGACGTTGAGAAGCATAAGGGTTATATGATGGATGATGAGAAGAGATGTAGGGTTGGTGGTGGTACAGAGGGGGGAGTTGGGCTGGGAAGATGGGTTCGAGAGTATATGGTGATGGGATTAGGTAGAGGTGGTGAGGTTAGTGGTGGATTGGCGGTGGGTTGAAAGAAGATGGGTGTGGAAGGGTGAGTGTGACAGGGTAGATGAACGGTGGAGATCTCGGTGATGAGGTTATATGATTCGATGAGTCTGTTAGATTTGATCAAGATCACATTCTTGAATGTTGGTCACAGGTAAGTAATATGGTCTACTTGTGATAGATGAGTGTCACTCATCGATAAATCCGGCCGTCACTGTCACGTCAGATCAAAACCAAATATGTCAAGTGACAATAAGCCCACCAACTTAACATACTAATTACTATAAAGTCTCGATATTCTCACTAACCGTCCTCGGCACTCGGTAATCATCGATCACCAATGTACCTATCCTACTTAGCGACGTCTCAACCACAAGAACCGTCACACTGTCCGACCAAAGTACATACAAGCCAAGTCAAGTCAAGCCTAGTCAAGTAAGCTTAGAAGCGGCTCTCACCGCTTAAGTCATTGCCCTATACGTCCATTCCACATTAGCAACCCTGATTCATGCCCGATGGCCTCGCTTCGTCGCCATCCCGATGACGTTCGCATACTTAGCGAGGATCTTTGGTGGGGACAGAGACTTTAGGTGATCATGTGGATGGTATCATATCGCTTTCTTATATTGAGGGAACTTGGGAAAGGTGTAGATGATTATATAATCGATATCTTGATAGACTTTTAGTATATTTAGATATGGGGGTCTTGGTTGATGGTGGGTGTCAAGTCAAGAAACAGCCATCAAGCCAAAGATAGTTTCAGAAAAATTCACTTAGTGACGTAAACCCGCATTGAAAAACACTGTCGTATTTTTCCAGTGACAAACACAGGTATAATTTACAATTATCACAGTTAACCCAATCAACTGTTTATTGAATCCTTTTATCCATTTTGCACAGACGCTAATCCACCTCGCCTTAACCACATACGTAACGACACCACGAAACCCCATCGAGCCTCCTCCTCAGCAAACAAGAGCCCCCAATCAATTGCTCCTTCACTCATTACCCTCTCTCTTCTCCCAATCTGGCACCATCTCACGATCTACCACTCAATACTCGCCGGCTCATAGCATAATCCCATCACCACTTCCCACCTATTGACCAAAAAGCCTAGCATCCCCATCCTCCTCGCTACCACGTCGCTCGCTTCTTCATTAAGAAGGTTATTTGCCGATCGTTGTATCGAGTAATGATTTCAAATAGGGAACCCAGGATGCCAGCGTTAATATAGTACAATTGGGTCCGATGGAGTAATAGCGCCTCGATTAGTAGAAGGAAATTGACCGATTATTCAGCTGGGTAGTTATGAGAACTCTGGACTGTTATGAAACAACAAAAGAGGTGGGGAAGATCCAGGGACGGAGAATTAAATGCATTTCTTAGAATATGGAGATTTCTTTTTGTGGAGTATTGGTCATAGGAAGATCAATTAGCCAGAAGCGGGAGAGTTTGGAGAAGGCAGTCGGGCAGCTATGGTGCCGGAGGAATGTAGGATTGAAGAACAATATGGATATCCGGACTTTACTCTATCGCGATACTGGGAATTAGGCTCGTGGCTAGCGGACGGTGAACCGTTGGCCTGTTTGTAATTATGGAATTAAATTTGACAATTGTGGATAACCACAAGGCAAAGGCCCATTACATTTGTACAGTCTCTTTGCGACTTATGATCTCTTCGCACTGGGAATATCTATCGCCAGATTGTTTATCTGGAATAAACCTGGTAGATTCCTGTAGTCTCACGGTCAGAGAAGGGCTCCAAGGATGGTCGGAGGTGAGCGACGAATGTGAAACGTCGGATCGTGAGGTTATTCAGAATGACATAACGCTCTGTCATTAGACGGGATAGTGAGATTGGAGGCTGATGGAGAAAAATAATTCAAGACGATCATCGGACGAGATGATATGAGATTTCGACATACCAGCCAATGAGCGGTGGTATGATTCAGCTAGTAGGTTTCAGGAAGATTCAGAGGAGGGATGAAATGCAAAACCTTATGATTAAATGCTTAGTCAACAATATGTAAATATATAGCTGTGAATTACTGATAGTAGTTGCACAATATTACAATTGTCCTTCATATTAATGATCCACGTCACCACCTATCCATTCCACAATATCGGCATAAAAATAAACCCACTGGCAGTCTAATGCAACTCCATACCACACGCTTGGGAACCCGATATCTGAGCGCCCGGCTGCCTTCAGGCGTCAAAAGGCGCCCGTTAGTGTCATTTGCTTCACTCTAGCCTATGGTCTTGACGATGCATCGAGCGTAAAGCTGTTGCTTGGACGTTCTGGGACAGATTTTTCGTCTCTATAGTTTGCTAGCGGATTTTAGTGCGTGCAAGCACTCAGGTTGGCGTCAAAACAATAAAGCTAGTTGGTCAATGGAGTATTCTGGGCTCTGGAAGCCGAGATTTAGAGTGGTTGGATCCTTGCAAAGAGTGTTGCTTAGACTGTAGTGATGATATTCAGGGTCTTAAGACGCTATGCTGAGTCTACTTAGTTGTCGCATAGTGTCTTTCAACCCCGACACCGAGCTCATATAATTTGAGCTATAATATACTTGATACACGCTCACTATAGCACCTCTAAAATCTGCTAATATTATCAATAAACACTCATCCGGCCTCACCACTATCTAGCATCATTCCCATCCCCTTACCCTTCAAATGGGATCCTCCCAGCTGCCACCAACTCTCATCTTCCCATTAAATCTCTCCTCATTATCCTACCCACGATCACGATGAAGTCTACGAACCTGTCAATCATCGTTCTCCTGAGAACAGACCGGAAACCCTGTCACCCGAGCAGCTAAGCCGAATGCCAAAGCCCACTAATGTGGTCGCTGGGCCATAATCGCCAGTTGAGGTTTGGTTAGGGACACAGACGGTTCGGATTATCGGGACTTTTGATTAGACGAGGGGTAATACAATTGTGGACATTGGCATGAAGGGAACTAGTTGTCGACAAGGTGTCCGCTAGTTCTGTACTTATACTAAGATTAGTTTAATAGCTTTAGCTTCCCGGGAGGAACGAGCTATAGGCTCATGAGGATTTCTAGACACGTTCGACACATGATGCAATACAGGAAATGTTTGCTTTTGTCTCGGTGACTATCTTGGTGTGTGATGCTTTGGAATGGAGTAGATACTTCTAGCGTCAGAAAATTTAACGTTCCTAACTTCATTGTGGGTTTTACTGTTTCGGATTCTGCACAAGGCTTAAGTGGTAAATTACGATGATACCAACCAAAAATCCCTTCGTTATAAACTATCAGGATGTTCCGTGGAGCTTCAGGTCATTCGTAGTAGTTCTTGTAGCAAACGCATGTGGATATATTAGACCACACTGTATAAATCATATGTAGTTTATGAACATCCTTGAACGGTATCATGAGAATCACGGACCGGCTCCTCATGCACAAAACCACAACATATCTGCAATAACCAGGCATCTTAAACCCCTCGCGTAGCCCCGTTTCCCCAATCCTCAGAACCTCATCTCCGGCCTCTTGTCTCCTCCCGCACGCACCCCTCACCGCACCGCCCATCAACAAATCTCCAGCCCAGTCCATCCCCCCACAGACCCGTGCCCGGCTCCATTCGCACTCATTGTATGTATAGGTGAGTCGTCGGTATTCCGTGTCACGGCCCTAGGGAGTATAGAGCGCAAACAAACATCAGTGCTCATGTAAGCGTCTGGACTATCGTAGTGAACACGGTGGAATGTGCGACACAAACTATGCATAAAAATCCCGCCGAAGGGAAGTAAGGCGACGGATGGGCAAGCGGGCAGACGGGATCCGGTAGGCATACGGGATTTGGATGGAGAGATGGTTTAGGGATCAGTGATTAGTTATAGATAGGCAGAAATGTTGCGAGATAGGTTCCTAGGGCGATTTTGGAGGTTGGAGATGCGATGAAATAGGCCGATGAATCTGTGCGGAGGAATTACGTGCATATGGAGTCCATTTTGGATGAGACGGTGTGAATGGTATTTAGTCGGCAGATTAAAGATAATCAAAGATAGGATGTCTGATGTTCGAGATATTGTCTGTTGTGAACCATCAACTATTACGAACTGTGAACAACCTCAAATTCTCATGGATATGCATATCTCATATCTCATATCTCATATCTCAGATGTATTCCCATAACAACTTTGGTACAAACAGGCATAACTCTCTTCTATATACGCTGCCATCTCGCTTCAACAAAACCCTGACATCCATCTATATCAGGCCTTCTATCACCACCGTTCCCTCCATCTAGAACATTGCCAAATCACACAGACCAGACCAACCCTCACAGACCCCGAAGTCACACTTCCCTTATCCAACCACCAGTCCTAAATCAAAACAAACGCCACTTCTCGAAGCCCTACTCCCAATTGTCAATTCCTCCCTCGTCTCCGATCATCTTCACAACATAAATTTCTGCTGCACAACACAACAGTCTGAGCATCCATCCACGGTTCCCATCCCATATTGCTACGGGGTTCCGGTCACACGATATTCCGGTTGGCCACGTCCAAGGCAGCAGCAGCGAGTCTCCAGTACTTACGATTGACTAGATAATTTGCACGGAAATTACCAGAGTATCCCTCCGCTTGTGGTTACAGTAGACGAGAAACCCATATTTGGTTCGGGGAAAAGTCCGTGGACGGGCAATAACGATTATCTGGTTCGGAGAGTCAAGAGTGGGGCCGACAAGACGTGGCGAGGAAATAGGGACCGGTTAGGAATGTCGTAAAACGGGAAAGCGACTATCTGCATCTTTGTCAGCGGTGTGGCGGTTTGAGAGTGTGCAACAAGTTGCATTTTAGGGAATCAGATAGGACTCATGTTCCAAGTTTCCCATAATTGCATAACCACAGGATGGGATTTTCGTAGGCAGCGCCGGAACTTTCCCGAGCGGCTGACTGCAATCTCACTGCAAAAGCAGTTATGGTGCACGACGATCTAGATCTCCAGAAATTGGTGAACCCTGGTTCAACGGTGAGAGTTTGTCATATACACATCCGGGCTGAGGCTGTACAAACTGACGATCATGCTCTCTCAGTCGTTTTTACAAAACAGAGTCTCTTATTCACATCCAAATCCAATGTAGACGAGGTAGATACATACTATAGCCTACGCTTTTAATTCCTGAGATTGTATAGAAATAGCATAGCTAGGCTGAGCTATAGCTATGATGGTAGGGGATGTCGTCAAGCGTTAGGGGATGAACTCAAAGTAGCTGGGGCTGACTATGCGGGCGTGATGTTAGTGTGAGAGCATGCATATTAACGATATGAAATCTCACATGGGTACTCTGTCTCTTGTGCATGAACGATTCATGTTTAGTCGATTATATAGAAAGATGATTTATAATGGCGATCTGTGGAGATACCCAGTAATAGTGTCAGCTCTTGTCTAATTTTGGCGTTTCGTGGAGGTCCATATTAGATGACGAAACAGGAATGTCTATGATATCGTAGCTACCATAACATCACCATCGCCATGATATTTATTCAAGACAAAGAAGCATGCCCTACATGGCTAATATAGGAAACAGAAACTACCAAGGCAATGTTCAATCCCCAGGATGTGTCTCCATAAAAGAATAAACCATTTATCACCACATCACATATATGCGACCCACAGCGACTTCGTTCCTTGCTATTACACCACCCAAACATTGCCCTCTTTACGTTTAGAGCAAACCATAGATCAATGATCTCCCTTCTTCACAATGTCAACTTCATTTCCTGTTCGTCCACGCCACAGCGGGTAGTCCCTCGACCCTCCGGCTAGACCCGACCAATTCATTCATACTAAATTACCCAACAAACTAGTCTCCACCAATGACACGCTTGTCATGACGGCTAGCCAAAGTAATCACTTCCACCCTTAGCTAAACATCACCTCAATTAATATCCACAAATCCCATCCCCAATCCCATCACTCAGCCTTACTCATCAATATTCCAAATCACATACTATCCACCCGGTTAGTCCCCGGCTTCTTTTCCCGGACTCGCACTAAGCGATCTCGCCTCCATATCCCACTTAGCAACCGCAACTTTAACCTCCACCAACAGCCCAACGTTCCCCTTCTCCACACCAAAATTTTCTCGGCAATCATTCCACCGTGTATCCCCATTACAAACAAACTCACAACTTATCCCCTCTCTCCCCCATCAGACCCTCGAGTCCAGAATAGACATCTCACCCCCAGCTGTATCGTCGTTTGCCAAAAAAAGGTCTCGATATTGTCGCACATCCTCAATTCTCTCCATACTCCTCAGTCAAAAGGACTCAGGAGAGACCATTTTACGCAGAGAATTTACTATTAAAACGGACCAATAAATGAGTATATGTCCCACCTGAATCCAAGATCGTCAACGATCGTCGCGCGAATAACCACAGTGGCAAATACGGCACAAAGTGGAAGGAATCTGCTAGCGGCTCAAATAATGTGACAATAGCAACCTCCTTCAATTGTAATATACAGATTGTAGTCAGTACAGGTTCAGCGGATATGTTTTTTACTTTGATCCGGATTAGATCATTGTGCGTTGTTTATAGCATTCTTGGGGATACTGAGACGTGGAGACTGGGTGTCTGTCAGAGTCATTGTAGGCTTGGAAGTAACGGTAGGTTTCTTGGACGTTACATTTGAGGATCCGGACGCAGGTGATATTTCTAGATAAGGGAAGATGGCCGGATTGAAAGTGGGTTCGCTATTGTGATTGAATTTGAGGGTTTCAAAGTGGAGTGTCACATGTCAAGCGTTTGATATAAAGAGATTTGTAGTTTTCTGAAAACCTGTACATTGTCAACCTGAGGACAGACATCCCAAGTTCCTCGAGTTCGTCCAAGGCCATTGGAACAAAACTGATTTCAATAAACTTTGTCAACCGAAACTCGAATATTTAGGTCTTTAAGGATTCACCCTAACCCTTCGAAGTCCGCATCAATATTCATTTTTACAATTCGTCATCCTACATATTGGTCATTGGTCATAGACTCCGCCTCCGCTGTGGCTTAAGGGCTGAATGTGACAATTGGGCAGTCTTTGTGACAAGTCCTAATTAGGTTTCCCATTGAGTGGAATTAGTATGTAGGAATGGAGAAAAGAAACTGTCTCCTTTTTCTTGATGATCCAACAGGACGTTTTTTGTTAAAATCATGCAGAAATTGGCAGTTGATTCTTCAGAACAAAAACTTGAATTATGACACTACTATGGTGTAAGGTTTGCACGAGAATCTAACTCATAACCCTTAATCCTAAAGCTCCAACTTAAGTCATCCATCGTGTCGGCCACCATCTGTCAAATGTCAAGTTCAAGCGCTAGCAGAATCCACAGCCCTTTGTATTACTAGTGCCAGGTTCAGGAACAGATTCATTAACGATATTCTTGTAAAAAAAGGTACAAAGAAAGCGCTTTAGCTGTAGATGTATGGGAGTAGTATGGTGGTGTCGTGTCATTAAGAATTGCCGTCACCTGTTGGTGATAATGCCACTGATTGGAGGGCCTAGTGAACAGTTGGTCGGTAGTTGCATGAAGAATCAGGAAGATGGGAGGGATATATATTCTCCTTTAAGCGGTCTATATTTACGCGATAGTGTAGAGAGCGAGACGACTACTAGGGACGTGTGTTTGTGAGTGATCATTGGGGCGACAAACTCGATACTTACACCTAGATCTTAGACAATTCCGAGAAAACCGCAAATTCTCTCGACTGTACCTCTTCTGTAAAACAAGTACTGGGCTGAATAAGTCTCCCCATTGTGTCTCGGAAAGCAAGATACTAGAGCCTTAGTTGTTCCCGCCTAGCGGGCGACACAGGCTTGCTTTGTGGTTTTTTTAACGTGGCAGTGATGAAAATATCTGCTGGGTGATGGAATAATTGGCAAGATGGGTTTCTTGGTAGCAAGCCAGGTCGTTGAAACGGAACTAAATGGGAGGGGAATGAGCCAATATGAGATCATATTGTGAATTTGGCATTCTGATTTGTCTATAGTACATCATCGTTTTTTCCCTCCTTTTCTGCCACTTTGAACTAGAGTACAAATGTGATTTACGTCCTAAACAAACACCCATGTTTTTTTAACAAACAGAACCTGGTCTGAGCAGTCCTTGTTACTATGGGGCGCTTTGGAGACATCGGAAAAGTTAATCGAACAAGAGATGACTGGTATCGCTGTCTAATTGCTGAGTGGCTTGTGTGCGAAGCTTGCTCCAGTTCGTGTACAGCAACGGGAGGGTTCTAGTGATCCGAGTCAACGGACAGCCATAGCTAATCCATACATCGGAAGGGGCTTCTCAGAACACAGTACGAGGTATTAGCTCGATAAATTCAATGTAGCTTCATGAACGTGACAACATCGTGCATGAGACTCCAAGGACTTCACAGGAGTCCATCGTCTCTGACGTGTTTGTGACCATGTTTTAAAGCCCCCCTTCATCCTCCAACTAACTTCATCAAACCCTGCATTGGCAATCTGTCAACGCTGCAAGGCCCTCGCCATAATCCGTCTACTCCCGTACTCCCAACCACTACTATCTCCCCAAAGGAATATATGACGATAATCTATGCATATGCACCTGCATGCACCTGCAGCTGCAAGACCATCTAACCATATATCTAACCGACATGCCCCCCAAGCTGCAACCGCCAGCTCCCAGCTACCTGCCCGCCCCAAGCCCGCCATCTTTTGATTTCCCCGCCTGATTTGCTGTGTGTTTGCTGAGGCCCGTGGTCCTTCCCCTGCATTGCTGCCCTGAGATCGAGATGAACGGTCACTGAACAGTAGCTGTGGCTTGAAAAATGGCAATGACTCTCAGGTAGTCTTCAGAGGGTCTTTCTCTTGTACCTGGCATGAGATCTCCCGGCAAAGCATACTGTGCATGCAAGTATTAGCTGTAACTTTACTGTTCCCTAGTTATCACAATAGTGCCGTCTTGAGTTATACTCCACATGTTAATTTACGGGATGTGATCGTATCGTGTCTGGAATTGCTTCCCTATCACAGGAGATTTGACACATAAGCGCACAGATAGTAGAGGGAACTAGTGATGGAAAGATCTCTATCGCTGATTTTGCGACGAGATTTTTTTTTCCGTTCTATTTTTCTGTTCTTGTTCGGTCTTCTTGCAACAGTTGTGAGGGAGGTCCTTGCGGTCAAGGACAAAACGGAGGTTAAGGGAATAACACAATTTGGGTATACACCAGGATGTGTGCATATGACTGTCTTGGGTGTGAAAAGTTGTGATGAAATTTGAGTTGCTAGATAAGTCGCCAAATAACAATTGAAAGAATGGGCAATTTAAAGAATATATGAGATATTGATCATGGAAAAATAGAGTCCAAGTAGACTCTGAAAGTATTGAACGATAAACTTCGAATTCTCTGAGGTACTATAACTTTGATAAATTGCATTATAACATGTGAGTGTCAGGGTTATGTTACCCTAAAGTTGCTATGTCTTAATTACACGGTTTTCACAATTCTATATACTTTTGATTTCATGCTCATACACTTGTTATTATTGTTTGATCAAAAAAAAACAATATATAAGCCAGACGATATTATCCATTTTATTCCAAGGACTTCCAATCTACTTCGGCTGTATGTCAAATTCCAGCGACCTCTTAGCAAAATAATCCTAAAATCATGGCAAAATACCACGTGTCTGGCCATTCAATTAATGACCAAGCAAGGAGACCTCTAGCGTAACCTTTATGTTAGGAATAAACCAAAATAACTTGGGCTCACATCCAAAATCCGGATCGCTTATGTCAACCGTTCGTCCATAGGAACGGCCGAATAAATCGTTGAATTCACATATTTTGGTGATCTTATCGCTTGCTCCCCAATACAAGAAACCACACAATGCCATAAATAGTTAATATCCCACCATTACGGCTTGAAAATCAAACCACCACCCTCTACCCAAATTCTGTATCTAGCCTGTTTTGACATTGCCAAATCGTCTCGGCGCTATGCTTCTGTGTCTGTCTAAGAATTGTCCGTCCTCCTATACGTGCCACTCACCACCCCCATCTGATCGACAGGGACAAGAAGGGATGAGAAAGCAGTAGGGTCTACAGTGGCTATCTGTGTGAAATTCCTCCGTCTGACGTCGGAACTCCTTTGACGGCTGCGAGATCCGGTGCATGAAGTCGCGTGTGTGCACAGCCCAAACGGAAGACATTATTTATGCGTTGAGGGGTGGGTGGGAGATTGGGGAAATGATTTCTAAGTGGATGAGAGAAGAACGTGGAGTTACATAAACGAGGAGACTTGAGATCCGGCAGCGTGGGTGGCAGAGATCAAAATAGAAGCGAGAGGTGATGTTGTCAATGTATCGAGGTTTGGGGATGATGAGACAGAGTCACAAATACTGGCACGAGACAGATGGAGTTGCAAAACATTTATGAATTGTGTTGGTTGTGCGCGGTCAGAGTCGGAAGGTGGGAACGAGCTAGACGGGTATGTATGGGAGTGGATACTTTGGTTGATGACGAGAGATGCGAGAGAAGGATTGAGAAAAAATTAATGATTTCTATCCTTGTCATCTATTCGTCAGCTTGAGTTATACTCAAGAAATTTCCTTTGTAAAAGATATAATGGGAACCTGTTAGTTCTTGTTACCAGTATTAGCCACACCATTATGCAAACAATGGATTTATTCCACCATGCACATCACTATGATGTTTTAATTCTCGAGTCTGATGTACAACTTTAAACATGCCTGTCACAAAAACAACCTATCTCCATGAATGACCCATAGCTTCAACCGCTAGACGCTTCATGCTTCTTTAATGGCCTCTTGCCATGCTGTACCAAGACTATCTTGAGATTAAGAAATATGGTCCGTCAGACCAACAAACTGTTAAAATCACACTTTGAAGTCGTCTTCATCCTGCTGTATCATGTCTGCTTGTGTCCACATTTCTCAAGGGAGAGGACACTGTGCATCCTGGCTCCTGACCCCTCAGACAACCCTTGCTGGGTTACGTCCATTACTTCTGCTCCCCAACTCTCTCTCATCCCATCCTGCCCCAAGTTTATGGCCAGTTTGGTCGCGACGGTGGTGATGCGACATAAGTAGGCACGAGTGAGAAGAGTCGTGAAGTTAGTCTTAGAAGATCATGGAAAAATTGGTGGATTGATGGATACGATAGACAGGACAAGCCTCAGCGGTACCCAGAAATTCGTTTCCACTGGTCTCGCTTGAAACTCAATGAGGTCTTGTCAACTATTGTTCAAATGCGAGTTGGATCATGGGGCTGATTCGAGTAATGGTAATGGTTAGTCTGTAGTTTTCATAGGGTAATTTCTCTATAATTGATGTAGGTGTTGTTGTTTCTGGTAGTTTTTTTAATGAATGTTGCATGGAAAGACACGATGATGATGACTCGCTCATGTGACATACTTTTCTAATCTTCTTTTTCTGTATGTTCTATACAAGTAGAACTCCTTCCCTTCTAAAAGGAAGTGCATTACAAGCAACTTGGTTCTTGTTGTTATTTCTAGTTATAATCTCTGAGCAAGAAAAGAGAAAGAAGGAACATATGCACACTTGCAGTTAAGCACACACCTCGTCGACAGCTCGAGACACCCCTATCTTCACCCCCCAAAACCACTGCCCCGGTTGGCGCCCATCTCCTTAACAATACCTCGACTCCCATCGTCTTCTGTCCCAGACCTTCTACACTTTATGTTACTCTGAAGGCAAAACATCTCTACCAGCATTTCATTTTTCCTTCTTGTTTTTGATATTCGTTTGCCATTTCATAATTTCTACATTTCTTTCCATCATCATATACTATCTCAATCTCAAATTCCTGCCGTGGGATGATAATAGATTTTGTACACCGGCTTAGTCTTTCATTCCTCGGAGTATTCTACTCACTTAAATATACAACAACGACGCCCACAGCAACTTAATACCGGATTATATTACATCAAATTCTTCACTCTCACGAGTTTTAACGACCACGATATAAGACGAGTCTACCGAATATATATATAGCGGCTCTCTTAATATCAGCTAACCACTTTAGCTGCTTGTGAATTTGATACAGAATTGTTATCTTACTAAACACCTGTATCATTTTCATTCGTTTGAGTCCTGCGACCTGTCAACGCCATTACAGCCGCAGTCTGCATCAGAGACTAGCCCCAGGAGGGACCACCATCCCGACACCCTTAACCCAGTCAGTGATTGTAGACTCACAGCGGCCTAGGCTCATGGTTGCGCTGAGGAGATAGAGCGCACACAGCTTCGAGCCTCGAGCTACGCTGCCTGAATTCTGTTCACTACCGTAGAGGCTATCAACCACAATGGATCCCCCACCAACGACCACACGGTTGAGTGCGCAAGTGGCCCCGTTGAATATTGCGAAGACCAGTAGTAATTATATTGGTGTATCACAACAGCAGTACGAGACGCGAGATTACGAGCAAGAACAGCACTCACCAAGTGGCCAGAGACAATTGTGGAGTCTATCACATCAGAATTCGCAAGTCCATGACCACATGGAACAAAATTTTTCACAACCAATTCACAACCAAGCATCATTACAGCCGGGAGATGCGTACGCTTGCTCGCCTTCAGCGTCTTTAGACATATTTTCACAGTCTCAGATGACGCCACCAGCAATGCCAAACACTGGTGGTGATGGGTTTGAGTCCACAGATCAACACCAACAACTACAAGATTACAACAATCTTCATGATGTTCAAGAGAAGGAGGAGGGAGAGGAGGAGGAGGAAGATGAGGACCAGCAGAAACAAGAGCAAGCGCCCGTTTCCCACAACTTTCTGCGTGCTATGTTCCAGTTTACGCCGGACCTATCTTCAAACGAGACCAGCGTAACGCTGCCACTAGCCGAGGGTGATGTCATCATGGTCCACTCTATTCACACCAATGGATGGGCCGATGGTGCCCTGCTCTCGACGGGTGCTCGCGGGTGGTTGCCTACCAACTACTGTGAGCGGTACGAACCGGAAGAAATGCAAAGTTTACTTTCGGCACTGCTGCGGAGTACGTCTGTGAATGACGAGGAGATATTTGGTAACCAGGAGTTCATGAAGGACTTGATAGCCGGTGTGAGGTTTTTATTGGTACGTAGTTTGTCCCTAATGGAGACTTCATGCAAGGATCACATAGTTGAAATGAAAACGGGTAGTTGCATATGCAAACAGCAGTTGTTCCGGGGTGGAACTGTCTCTACATATCTCTCAAAACGGAGAAGCTAACTATTATTTTCTCTGGTTCTAGGAACGCACTGATTGCTTAACACGAGAGTCTCCAACCATTAAGCGCAATGAATACATGCGTCGTGGCCGAAAGTCTCTGCTTTCAGAGCTCTCGGCCCTCGTTAAGACGACCAAGAAGCTCACTGAGTGCCAGCAAGGCACCCTTGAGCCTGCTCAGAACATCAACGACATCATTGATGAAATGATTCTGAAGGCTTACAAGATCGTGCTCAAGGGTGTCCGCTTCCTCGACCTCTACATTGAGGACCGTCGCCGTAGATTACCTCCTTCCTTGTCTCCAGTTCCCGTGGTCATTGAGAATGACGAAGGTTCCGTCATTTCCTCATCCACCTTACACATCCAATCCCACGGCTCCAGCCACGTCCTGCCCACGCCCCCCGCGCACTCTTCAGCCTTTGACCCCGCCACACGCACGCCCTCCCCTGGTGGCTTGGGTCTTGCAGTGGCTGCGGGCTCCCGCGACGGCGGCCTTTCCCCCTCGTCTCGTCGCCAATCACTTGCGTCCTTTAGCTCTCAAACAACTGTTCAGCAAACGCTTGTGTCACTTCCTGGAAACCGGCGGCTGTCTAACATGTACTCGCCCGGCTCGGTAGCTAGCGCTGGTGGTAGAAGCTCTAAGGCGGTCAGCAGCAATCGATTGTCGTTTGCAGGCTCGACGCGCGTACATAGATTAACTACGGGGATCTCTCACCGCATGTTGATGACAGGACCTTCTATTTTGTCTGTACCGCATCATTTGGTTTCTGAGAAGCTGAACAAAAGTCACGATACTTTTCTGTCGCATCTGGGGTCGTTTATTGGGCGACTTCAGTTCCAGTTGCAGTCGCGTCCTGAGCTTGTGTTGAGTATTAAGCAGAGTGCTACTTCGGGCGGTGGGCTCTTAGCTATCGTGGACGTGGTTTGCTGTCAGACAACGGTGAGCGCGGATATCTTGACGGCCGCGAGAGAGTCTATGTTTGAGCGCATTCAGGAGCTTGTTTTTGCTGGTCACGATATTGTTAAGAACTACGCCCATGAGAAGGCTGACATTGTTATGCCGCAACAAAATGAAGTGCTGATCGCGGCCGCCACTGGCTGTGTCAAGGCCGCTGGTGACTGTGTAGCAAAGACCAAATGGGTTATTGAAAGAATTGGTGACTTTGAGTTTGAACTTGAGGAGTGGTCTCTTGGAATTGACCTTTCGGTTCTCGATGTTGCTAAGGAGGATGCTACTCCTCCGGTCTCTGAGGCTGCTGATGCCGGCAGTGTTGTTTCTTCTTCTATCACAAACTCGCCCACGAGCGAGATATCTACCTCTAAGCATTTGGCCAACCTCAGCATTGCTGCTTCTCTTGAGAAGCCTCTTCCTTTGGTTCCTGAGGTCGAGGTGTCTACCCCTCTCACCACCGAGGACTTCCTCGGCATCCAGGACGTTGAGCACAGCCCTATCTATTCCATCTCATACTCTCGTCCAACTTCTAGACAGGCCACCGCCACTCCGAGCCAAGAGACCGTCCACGAATCTAACTCAGTTCACTCTCCTCGCTCTATCCGCGAGGCCAAGTCCCCCAAGTCGGTTAAGTCCACCCGCATTTCCCTTCCTCCCCTTCCTAAGATCTCTACTGCTGCTGTCGCCGATGTCGCCCAAGAAGAGGCCGCGTCCGCCGTTACCACCGAGTTCCAGACTTCGCCGACGTTCGAGTCGTTAACTGCTTCGAGCGCTGACAGCAACACTACCTACCTGAGCAGGGACTCCGAGGCTTCTATGATCTCCCAGACCTCGACTCGGGCTACCACTCCCGATGGTCCCCGCAACAAGTTGTCCATTTCCGGCTTGAGCACCAACAGTTCTTCGCAGGCTGAGGGTGAAGCCGATGAGCTTGGGAACAAACTTCTGGCTCAAACCTATGCTCACCAGCTCATGTTCAACAAGGAGGGGCAGGTGACCGGTGGTACGATTCCTGCTCTGGTCGAGAGACTCACTACTCACGAGTCTACTCCTGATGCCATGTTCGTCTCCACCTTCTACCTTACCTTCCGTCTCTTCTGCAGCCCCGTCCGCTTCGCCCAGGCTCTTGTCGACCGCTTTGACTATATTGCTGGCGCCGCGCACATGGCTGGTCCTGTCAGACTTCGCGTCTACAATGCTTTCAAGGGCTGGATGGAGAGCCACTGGCGCGATCAGACCGATCGAGATGCTCTCGATATCATTGTTCCCTTTGCGGACACTCAGCTTTCGGCTGTTCTGCCGTCGGCGGGTCGTCGTCTTGTGGAGCTTGCCCAACGGGTGTCCAACGATGGTTCGCTTGTTCCTAGACTTGTTTCGTCTATGGGCAAGACTAACACTGTTATTGCTGCTTACATTCCCCCGGATACTCCCCTTCCAGCTGTCAATGTGAGCCGGAGCATTCTCGGGTCGCTGAACAACTGGAAGGCTGGTGGCACTTCGCCTAGCATTCTGGACTTTGACCCTCTGGAGTTTGCTCGTCAGCTCACGGTGAAGCAGATGACTATCTTCAGCTCCATCATGCCTGAAGAGCTCCTCGGCTCCCAATGGATGAAGAACCAGGGTGTCGATGCTCCAAACGTCAAGGCCATGTCCACCCTCTCCACCGATCTTTCCAATTTCGTTGCCGAGAACATCTTGGGCTACACCGAAGTCAAGAAGCGCGCCGCCGCTATCAAACAGTGGATCAAGGTCGCCTATCAGCTCTATGAGCTCAACAATTACGACGGCCTCATGGCCGTCATCTGCCGCCTCAATAGCTCGACTATCACCCGTCTCCGCCGTACATGGGATATCATCTCCCCCAAGCGTCGCGACATGCTTAAGCACCTCCAGGCCATTGTCGAGCCCCAGCACAACCACAAGGCCCTCCGATCCAAGCTTCACGACCACGTGCCGCCCTGTTTGCCGTTCTTGGGCATGTACTTGACTGATTTGACTTTTGTCGACATCGGTAACCAGGCCACCAAGCAATTGCACGCCAACAACCCCGCTAGCGGCCTCGACGACTCGTCTATCCCGTTGTCTCCCCAGGTTGACGGCGACAATGGCATTACTATCATCAACTTTGACAAGCACATGCGCACTGCCAAGATCATTGGTGAACTCCAGCGCTTCCAGATCCCGTACCGTCTTACCGAAGTCCCCGAGATCCAAGAATGGATCACGGCGAACTTGACGCGTGTGCACGGAAACGACCAGGGAAATGTTCAGATTACGTACTACAGACAGAGTCTGATGTTGGAGCCGAGAGAGGTTGGGGCGGCGATCCAGAGACAGGCGACGGTTGATCAGCCGCCGCCGACTCCGGGGTTGACGCCGAGGTCAGATTATTTCCCGTGGCGGAATAGAGACCGGCAAGGTAGTGTTGTGCCAACGGCGAACTAAGGAGTTGATTGGTGATGATAGGTCATGATTGTTTTATTACTTCTGCTTTTTCCTGTTTTTATTTTATGCTCATGAAGATATGGGCACGGATATCATCATATCACAACCCCAAAGGGAGAACATAAATGTCCCCTTGGAAGTCTTGGAAGTTTGCCAGTGACTTAAATTTGGCTATTTACGCCCAATTTTGAGATCTTATAGCGAGATTTTGACTTTTTTCCTTTTTCCATTTCCTTTATTTAGTCTTCTAGGCCCTAGTGGCATACTTTGATACCCACCCTTTTGGCCTTGCTGCTCTGCCGTATTTATTCATTCTACATATATCTATATGCTTGCTAACGCACAGACTTGTAATTTTTGACACAAGGCGAGATTTATTTTTACTGTTTTTCTGATTGCTGATTTTATTTGTTCGTTTATTTGAGATGGGGTTCGGGTTGGGTTGAGGATGTGGGAATCCGTGTACTATTTGGCGTTGAATATACGAGTTTGAATATGAAATATATCTCTACTTTAAGATAATAGGTCTGTACCCGTGATCATCATGTACATGATGCGAAAACTGACGTTGATAACGGGTACTTATCACGGCTTATCTTGCCATGTTACCTTTGCCATGAGCTTATCGCCATCGCTGTAACATGATTTCATGTCAGAAATTGAAATTGGAAATAACCCGAGAAGAGAAAGTAACGATACTTGGTCATCTACGAAGGATACCAAATTTTTGAGTTGGAGATCTTGAGGATCTGATTATGTGACGAACTACCAAATACGGAACTGCCTGTCGCCTGTCTCCTGTTGATATACATTTTGGAGATCTGGGGAACCAGTTACGTAATCGCAAAGTTCACAATGATTTGAAATCTGGGGAACCACTAGTCGTGTGATGTCTCCAGTATCTCCAGGGATCCCCACCAATCCAATAAAACACAACTCAAACTCCAAGACGTCTCTGTCGGCCCGCCTTGGTGTGAACAGTTAACGTCCCCCGCGTACTGCAGGAAAACACATGACGAGGAGATTTCGGTAAACGTACCAAGTAACCCATCTGGACCTTCCAGAACGCCTAGCTGGGCGGATCGGTCGCTGTGTTTGGAGGACTAGGCTGGAGGATTTACTACCCACAACCTCTATTCTGTTGCGAAACGTTACATAAAAAGTGTGTCAATGGACTATGAAGTAATAGACATTCGACTCTACATTGTGGACAATCGATGGAACTTTGGGGTAGGTAAGTAAGGAGCAGTTTGGCGAGTTTACAGGACGGGGAAATGTACTCGTGATGGGGAGGATCTTTCTGGTTTGGTGGTAATGATTATTGGGGATGTCGGATTGGAATGAGTGAGATGGCGGGAGTATGCATGGTACGGCCCAGTGTGACGGACGTTGACTGTACTTATCAGTGGCATTCATTTTGCTGATAACGCGTTATCAGGCCAAATATTGTGGGTTGCTTATGCTGTATAAGACGGATGAACTAGTGAGGTGGTGGTGTGTGATGCTGTGTGATCACTTACAATTCTGAGGGTTTATGATCCTTTTGATGGTGGTGCGACATGAATACGTTGATTTAGGGCGAACAATGAATGAGTATGAGAGAGGGAATAGTCTCGTTGTGGGTTACAGCTGAACTTGAGAGACACAGATAATGGAGAGCTTTCCCGGGTTTGATACCAACATGGTTTTTGATATCAGCAAGTCTTATCGCTCTTTTCCTTGAGAAAATAGAATCCCGCTTCTATTGACGGCCATGCATAGTCCTTTTCCATCTATCGTAATTTCATTGTATTTAATAGACAAAGACGTCCGCCTAAAACAACAAAACAAGCAATTCAGATGGTTTTTTTCCTTAAAATGTACAATTACGTTTTCCAATATTACTCAAGTATATATATATTTACATAACATCTAACTTATTGTCTCCGCCGTCGTCACAACCGGTGATGCTATAGTCGCAAACTGAGATGACCCCACTATCAATTAAGAAATCAATGCGTGGAGTTGACTAGCAAGCTAGTTAAAATGTACAGTAAAAGCTTGGAAGACAAGCTGTCAGTGGACGGTTATCGAAGTTGTCAAGGCTTAACAGGCCTGGTAATGTTTGGTTGGTCTTATTGGGGGACTCAGATAACGGGAACTGTAGGTATTGACAATCGAGTATCCATGAATCGGAATAGTTATAGTGAAAAAAATAGAGTAACGTGGGTGGGCTTTGGGCAAAGCGATATGTATCCAACAACCCAATAGATATAGACTTTTCAATTTAGGAAATATGAAAAATATCGCGACTTATTTTAGAGACTTGAACAGCATCTTCATATCGCGGGTCTACAGTTGCATGAGTGGTTTGTTACTTAACCTCACAAGATTTAAATATCCTACTAGGTCTCCGCATAGCCTTGAGCACTTGTTACATGGCCCCTCATCTTAGATCCACGATAACGTTCCCTTGCGAGATTCATGGTTGGTTGCTCTCCTTATCTCTGCCCCAATTTCAAACCCGATTGGCTAATCTACTAGCCAACTTGCTATTACCAAGAAAAGGTATTCCCGACTACCTAAATAATTAAGCAAAAAATTATCCGCGAAATCAAAATGTCTTCGTCATATCCCAAGGCCTGTTCGTTGCTATTCTCTAACCAATAAGTATGGGTGATATCACAGCATCTGTGTGCTAGTTCTTTCCTCCATCTTGCCCGCCCCCTACTGCGCTTATCGCTAGTCTGCTCTAATAGGTTGTGTGGCGGATTCACATATGGCCTATGGATAAATTAATGGCTGGTCATATTCCTACCACTGTTATTTCCTCACTAACATGCAAACCTAAGCAAGCCACTGGCAGTTGGATATGCACCTAATGATGTAGTCTAGTCCCAAGCAATGTACTACACAAATATGACGGGCTTTCAAGCTGTTTAGAAGGTATCTAAGTCTCAAAATAAGTCATTCTTCCCCGTTGGAACCCCCGTAGGATGTCGTGGACGGACAGTGACATGCTGGGAGGTGGGATTGACAGGCCTTGTCGAGGGGAATGGTAGCAATTATCTCACTACGGTCACCGTACTTGATGCTCCTACATAAGCTATTGTTCGTATGGTTGAAAGTAACATGAGAAAAGTTACTGGCAGTGGCAACCAAATACCTCGGAGGAGGAAATGAGAGACCGGGAGAGGGTGGTCGCTGGGGATCTTGGCTTTCTTCCCTTGCACTTGATCGAGATTCGTATTTAGAGTTGGGGATGGCCACCCTTGAGATGTCGTATAATTTTCTTCTTCCTTTAGGTTAATTCTTTAGACTACGGTTTCTGTTTCTTTACTTGGCGTTTCTAGCTGAGTGTGTCTGTGTGTGTAAGTCGGTCTTCAGATCTAGTGCTAATTAAATTCCATGTCACTCCATTTCACTTCACGATACTCTAGTCAATATCAACATCTCTCTTCATTTCATCTCGATATCAAGTGGGAAAATATGTTTGATTCTCCTCCATCTATCCTTCAATGTCCCACTTCCCTCTCTGCTCGCCCTTCGCATAACACATTTCCCATTCCCTTCACCAATCCCTTTCTCATGCATTTTTGTCTCTCATCGGCCCATTCCCACAGCTCCATTCTTCATCTCCCACGCTATAGCACTCTCTCACTATATTCCCTCCACTGTCCCCCCATCCATTTGCCATGTGTCTGCCAATCGTCAATCACTTTTGATTTCCAACCATCAAAGGAAATAAAATAATCCGCTTGGTCCGTTATTGGTACTGCGCACTCCAACTGCCGACTCGACTCCATACATTTAGCAGTCTCGAGTTCATTGTTAATCTGTCGAGTCCCATCTCCAAAAAGAGACAACGGGAAAATATATAACAAGGGAAATCGAGGAAAAATAGCCAAGGCCTTTCACAGCACAGTTGTTAGAGTCTCAGATTGATTTGCTGTTGCCCTTCTCAGCACAGTCCCGTCTCCATTCTCGTACCCAACAAAGCTTCCCATCAGCATGTCAGACGTCTCTGCAGCGACCGCCAAGTCTGACAAGACCAATGGCGAGGGTCTCTAATAACGCGGGTCGGCTACGCTTATGGAATTGCTAAATATAAAATCCCGAGAGTAGTCTGTCATTTTCCGCTGTATAGAGTCTCGAGTCTCGTAATCGCAGGAAGGAGGGCAATGATTTCCTCTTTTAAGATGATCGCTAGTGTGGTGGTTTCTAGCTTAGCCTGTTTCCTTCGGTATCCGAGGAGATATCGAAAGCTGAGAAATGGTACGAGACATCAGAATGAAGATGACGGAGTTGGGAGTGAAACATGCTTGTTTTCTGTGTATATCTCGATTATCGAGAAATTAGCACAGTGATATATCTATTTTCTGTCATTTCCTTTCTCTTACATCCAATCGGTTCTTTTTCTCGCTGTCTCGCATCATTCTACCCAAGCCGGGCGTCTCCATCTCTGTCAAACCAAACCAGCCCCGATTTGTCCTAACTCTAAGTTCAAGAACCTTCCTAACACCCACAGCTCTAGCATTTAAATAACTTGACTTCCAGCACTCTGAAATTTCACATTGGCCCCATCTTGGCCTAATATAACAATCTTCCACTTCACCTCGAAGTGACATCACACTCGGCACGCATAACCCCTCATATCTCCCCAAAATGGCCGACGAGAAGGCCCCCGTGGCCGCTTTCCCGCCGGTTTACATTGACAAAAGGTTCATCTTTCTGCCACACGACTGGCAATACAAACGCTTCAAGTTCCTCGGCAGCGAACTATGGTACGCCTCGCCAAAGGTCCAACTGTTCATGGTGGCTATGGTGTGCTTCATGTGTCCCGGTATGTTCAATGCGCTGTCCGGTATGGGCGGCGGTGGCCAGGTTGACACGAAGCCATCGAGCGATGCAAATACTGCGTTGTATTCAACGTTTGCTATCGTTGCGTTCTTTGCTGGGACGATTGCGAATGTTGTTGGTGTTAGGTTAACGCTATCACTGGGTGGTATTGGGTATGCTGTCTATGTCGCTGCTTTCCTTTGCTACAATCACACTCATAACTATGGATTTATTGTGTTCTCGGGTGCCTTCCTTGGTGTCTGCGCTGGTCTTTTGTGGACAGCGCAGGGTGCTATTATGATGTCTTATCCTTCCGAGGACAGTAAGGGTCGTTACATCTCGTGGTTCTGGGCCATCTTCAACATGGGTGCCGTCATTGGTGCTTTGGTAAGTTTCAAAGTCTATGTCATGAGTCAACAACTACTAACTCATTTATTAGATACCCCTAGGCCAGAACATCCACAATGAAGCCGGTCCCGTCACTGACGGCACCTACGCCGGTTTCCTCGCCCTCACCATCTTTGGCGCTCTCCTTGGCCTCTGTCTTTGCAACGCCAAAAACGTCATCCGCGAAGATGGCTCCAAAGTCATCCTCATGAAGAACCCCACCTGGAAATCCGAATTCATCGGACTCTACGAAACAATCATCAATGATCCCTACGTCATCTTCCTCTTCCCTATGTTTATGGCTTCCAATGTTTTCTACACCTACCAGCTCAACGATATGAACGCCCTCAACTTCAACACGCGCACCCGAGCCCTCAACAACCTGCTCTACTGGCTCGCCCAAATTATTGGGGCTATGATCTACGGGTACTGCCTGGACTACGGCAGCATTGGCCGTGCTATGCGCGCTAAGATTGCCTGGACTATCCTGTTCGTCCTCACATTCGTTATCTGGGGTGGCGGTTGGGCCTGGCAGAAGAATCAGCCGGGCCGTGCTGTGGTCTCGTCGAAGGATTACGTGCCGTTGCGTATTGACTGGACAGACAGTGGGTATATTGGGTCTATGTTCCTGTTCTTCTTCTATGGGTTGTTCGACGCCCTTTGGCAGACGAGTGTGTATTGGTTCATGGGGTCGTTGTCGAACTCGGCGAGAAAGGCGGCTAACTTGGCGGGTATCTACAAGTCGCTGCAATCAGCGTTTGCTGCTATCTGGTGGTCTCTAGACTCGCATGAGATTTCGTTTGAGGCTATGTTTGGCGCTACTGTAAGTTTAAATCAAGCCTCGTATAACGTCAGTAACTGGATAATTACTAACATCATCGATAGTGGGGTATTTTAGCCGGCGGTCTTCTTATCGCTGCTCCTATCATCTTCATTAGAATCAAGGACACTGTCTCCATTGAGGAGGATCTCAAGTTCAGTGACGAGGTTATTGAGGATGTCGCTCCCACTACTCCCAAGACTACGGTCTAGGTGGTAGTAGTTGACATGTACTGTAATGGTTGTGGTGTGTATAATGAGGGAGAGGGAAAGCAAAACCTGTGTGAATGATGTTTATATATATCGGTTTGTCGGGGCTGAACATAGTGTTTCCTACTAGTTTGATATCCAATATAATTGTTTGTAATTATTGTCTTCAATGATGATGTGACATCACGTGATAGACATACTGAATCCAGAGACACATGGGAACAGGGTCACAACCCTATCTAATTTTAGTAAAATTAAAAGTTAAATCTAGCAACGCCTCGTTTCGATCGAGGGACCTCCGGGTTATGAGCCCGGCGCGCTTCCACTGCGCCACGTTGCTGTAGGTGTTTGTTATGACCAAGTCCCATAAATTGAACCAAGAGGAGATATGCACCTGTTCATATGATGAACGTAATCATCACGTCAAGCACGCATTATGTGTGCATTCAAAAGTAATTAGGGATTATACAAAATATAAATAATCGTTTATATGAATTAGGAAACTCCTCATTATAATCCGATTCGCTGGATGAATATGGTGGTACTCACGGCTCGATGCTCGAGTTGAGGTTGTATTTAGGGTTCGACAAAAAATTAAACTGACGATGATGATAATAATCTTCGGTCTTTTTGCCATGAAAAAAATAACGTCAACTTCATCGAACCGTAACCAAACAAAAATAAAAATAAACATCGCACAAATTAAATACGAGTCGTCTCTCACCTCCCTTCGCAATACTATCTCCGACCTGATCTATCTAAAAATAATATCCCCTTAATCTCTAACGCTCTAAAATTACATTAACCTGCGCGAGCCCTAATTCGTACCATTAGGGGTTATATTCCATCCGGTGAGAACAGTGCTCGAGTTCATCCGACTTTTAATAATCAGACCGCTGGTGTCTTAGGTGCGGCTCTTATCTCCTCGCCCATCTCGCGGAGGATTTTCAATCTATGGTAGGGATTTGCCGGAGTTTCTTCCGTAAGTTGCCTAAAGGGGATATCTTCGTGCGAGCTGGAGGAAAAAGCGGGCGAATATACCGGAAAAAGAGCCGTGAAGGAGGTTGATAGTTGTACGAGCGGAGCGTGTTTGGAGGTTCTGGAAGGTGATTAGAGATAGCTGTATGTTTGTGAAACGTGCTGACTTTTTACAAAATTGTTGACTGGAATTGTGGATGGTTGAGGACAGACGGTAGGCGTGTGATAGGCGGACCGTTGCGATCCGAATATCGTACATTATATATGCAGTGATTTGTAACTAGATGCAGAATTATTTGGCACTTGATGGAAGTGTTAAGAGGAAGCGGTAGGTGAGGTCGTTATACTGGAAGGAGGATTAACAATAGAGAATATAGAAATTGTATATATATCGGAAGCATCCGAGTTTTTTGAGCTTTTCTCATAACCTTGATTCTCATATCTCATCGTCACTCATTCTTATTATTTAGTAATTTGACCATGGACGCTAAAGAAGGCGTCCGCCAGTTTTTGGGTACGCATGGAAATGCACAGGCTCACCGTTCGTCCATAATATTTGACCACATGTCGATCATCGGAGCTGGCCACGGAGTAAGTTCATGGTAATCACGGACTTGAACTATAACCCTTGATAAACCCTGAAGTTAACATCAACATCCCTCTATAGATCCAAGAGGCCCTGAATCTTCTTACTCCGTTCAAGAACCTCGTCAAATTTGTTCTTCCTGGCAACTACAAAACTCATACCAGAACCATCCTCCATGACTTTAGTGGTAGCGTTGAGAGGGGCGAAATGCTTCTCGTGATTGGTCGTCCGGGAAGTGGGTGTACTTCGTTCTTGAAGGCCTTGAGTGGCTACGAAGAGGAATATCATGCCATTACTGGTAATATTACATTTGGGGGCGTCCTTCTTCAAGCAAAGATATTGATCCTGTTCGAACAACCTTTGTTGGTATGTCAAATAAAAAGAAATCCTACGAGACCCTCTGACTTCAACTTACACACCATCTCCACTACAGGCGAAGAAGACCTCCACCTCCCCACCCTAACAGTCCAAGAAACCCTCCGCTTCGCTCTCACCAGCTCATACCCCCCAACCGCCACCCCTGATCAAATCACATCCGCTACCAATTCGCTCGCTACGCTCATCGGCCTCTCCCACACCCTCTCCACTCGCGTCGGCTCTGCCGCCATCCGCGGCATCTCTGGTGGTGAACGCCGTCGTGTCTCGCTGGCCGAAGCTCTCGCTACAGTTCCAGACATCCTCGCTCTTGATAATCCAACCAATGGGCTTGATTCTTCGACGGCTAGGGAGTTCATTGGGACAGCGAGGGAGTTTACACTGCAGACAGGATGTTCGACCATCATGGCGTTGTATCAGGAGTGATGATATGGTAGCCATGTTCGATAAAGTTGTAGTGATTAACGAAGGCCGTATGGTTTATTGGGGAAGCCTCAAAATTCCAAGGCCTACTTTGAGGGTATGGGATATCGGTGCCCGGAACGGACTACGCTGAGTGACTTCCTTACTAGCATGTCCGCAGATGTTCGTTTGCGTCATTTCCGCGAAGGATCTGGAATCAATGTCCCCTGGACTTCTCACGACCTTGAGAAAACCTTCCGTGGTAGCACTCACTTCACTGCTCTCCAGAATGCCATTGTCACTAGTCAAGCAGCCGATCCAGTTCCCAGGAAATCCCGCCCAAAATTTTCCTTACCCGTCTGGAGGCAGATGATCCTCTGTACGCAGCGTGAATACCGCGTCATGATGACCAACTATCAGCCTTTGATTTCTGAAGCTATCTTCATGATCTGCCAAGGCTTGTTCCTCGGAAGTGTCTTGTGGCAACAACATCGCACCAGTGATAAAATGTACATGACAGTCGCCGCCTGCTTCTTCACCGTTATCTCCCCCTTCCTCCAATCTATGTACGAATTTGCCAAAGCCTTCGCCATCCGCCCCTTCTCATCAAACACCGCAAGCTCTGTCTTTACCGGCCAATGTGCCATTCCATGGCCCTAGTTGCCGCTGATATTGTCTGGAAAGCCTTTATCATTTCGTTCATGACGCCGCAGTACTTTATGTCTGGATTCCAAAAAGATGCCGGCGTCTTCTGGACTTGGTGGTTTATCCTTTATATCTTCCACCTCGCCATGTCCGTCATGTACCGGGCGATTTCCTCGTTCTGTTCCTCCTCCGTGACTGCTGGCCTCCCCGTTTCTCTTTTATTCATGGTCCAGCTTATCTACGTTGGGCTCTACTTGCCACCTCCGGAACTCCAAGTCTGGCTCAGCTGGTTCCGCTGGATCAACGCTCCCTACTACGCCTTTGAGGCTGTTGTTGTCAACGAACTGCGCGGAACCACGATCCCCTGCGCCCCATCCGACATCATTCCTCAGGGCCTCGGGTTCTCTGTCACTAACCAAGTCTGTGCCGTTCGTGGCTCGTCACCCGGAGTTCTATCTGTTTCCGCCGACGAGTACCTCGCCATCCAATACGAATTCTACGGTAACCACCTTTGGCGGAATATCGGTATCATCATTGCTTTTTTCATTGCTTGCATCATCCTTTGTAACATCGGCATGGAAATTTACAGGTTGCCCGCAGGAAAATTTGCCACCGTCAACTTCAGCAAACTCCCCGCTGTCCGTTCTGCACTTTCTTCTGATCCTGAAGCCGGCTCCAAGTTTGATATTGATATCCTTTCTGTTGATGAAACAGGCGAGGAGACTGAGATCTCGCACAATGGACGCATGCTTTCTTGGACTGATCTTACCCTTGACGTCAAGGCTAAGGGTGGCCCGAAGCGGTTGCTGCAGGGTCTTTCGGGGTTTGTCGAACCCGGACATCTTACCGCGTTGATGGGTGTATCGGGTGCCGGAAAGACTACTTTGTTGAACACTCTGGCTGGGCGTATGGAGTATGGAACGATTGGTGGTGAGATCTACCTGGACGGTTACCCGCTCCCCAAATCTTTCCGTAGACTTATGGGGTACGTCCAGCAACAAGATATCCACCTGGGCACACAGACTGTCCGCGAAGCTCTTCAGCTTACTGCTCAACTCCGGAGACCTGTCGAAGTGTCTCTCGAGGAAAAGAATGCGTACGTCGAGTCTGTCATCGCCATGCTCGAAATGCAGAACATTGCCGATGCTTTGATTGGATCCCCCGGCTCTGGTTTAACTCTCGAACAACGTAAGCGTGTTTCCATCGGCGTCGAGCTTGCCTCTCACCCCGACGTCCTCTTTCTCGATGAACCTACCTCTGGTCTTGATGGCCAGTCCGCCCTCAACATTATCCGGTTGCTCCGCCGCCTTGCCCATTCCAACCAGACCATCCTTTGCACCATTCACCAGCCGGCTGCCGAGGTTATTGAGCACTTTGATGACTTGGTTATATTAGTTCGTGGTGGCGAGGTTGCATACGATGGCCCGTTGGGTCCTAACTGTGAGACTGTGTTGAGATATCTTGAAAGGAACTCGGGAGTCAAGTGTGAAGCTGGAGCGAATCCCGCGGAATACTTCCTTGATATTATTGGTGCTGGCGCGCGTACTGAAAATAAAGTTGACTGGGGTGCCTCTTGGAAGATCAGCCGGGAATATGCTTTTCGCATGAACTACCGGAAAACTAACTCCATCGGAAAGGATAGCGAGAAGAATATGCCGTTGGGCGAGTTTCGGATGCAGGTTCCTCAAGGAAATTACGCTTTGTCGATAGTTCAACAATTACCGATTCTCCTGAAGCGTGCAATCTTGGTGTACTGGAGAGATCCCGAGTTCTTCATGAGCCAGCTGTTAATGAATGGGTTCATGGGTTTAGTGACTGGTCTGTCGTTCCTCAATACTCCACTGACCAATACCGGAGCCAACTCTCTTCTGTCCGCCGGTTTCGTCGCCATTATCGTCGGTCCCTCTCTCGGCCTTCAGACCCAAGGCAGATACGCTACTTTCCAAGACATTTTCTTCCTCCGTGAAAGGGCCTCAAAGTCATACCACTGGCTGACGTTTGTCCTCTCGACTGTCCTCATACATATCCCCATGAGTTTGTTCACATCACTCATCTTCTGGCTGTTGTGGTACTTCCCGACTGGGTACCGCATGGACCCGTACCACGCTGGATACTCGCTGCTCATGTGGGAAGCCTTCTGTATCTTTCTGCACACTCTCCCGCAGATGGTCATGGCATTAATGCCGTCAACCGAGGCGGCCTTCATGTCAAACGGTATCTTTTTCTACTTTGTCAACATCTTCTGCGGGACGATCATCCCTAAATTGTCAGCGCCTCACGGTTGGAGATGGGCTTTTAATGTGTCGCCGCTTTGGTATTTGAGTGAGGGTATCACAACCAATGCACTTTTTGGACTCAAGCTTCATTGCAAAAAGAGCGAGTTGTTCAGCTTTGTGGTTCCGGAGGGTCAGACTTGCTCTGGGTTTGCTGGGAGTTGGTTGGATACGGCATCTGGGTTCTTTGTCAACCCTAATGCTACGGGATCTTGTGAGTATTGTCGTTTTAGCACCGGAGAGCAATTTGTAAGTTCCAATCAGACTGATAATACCATTTTGAGTACAAATGTCACTAACCTTGGATGAACAGTATAGCACTTATGGCTACACCATGGATCACCGCTGGCGAAACTTTGGGGTTTTCGTGGCGTTTTGTGTGTTGAATATTCTGATTATTATTAGTGCAACTTATCTTCTCAAAATTCGTCACTGGAAGAAATAGATTTCGTGACCTAAGAACACAGGCACCAGACGGCCTAAGGCTAATAGAAGTAGCAGAGCAGCAGGAGTAGGTTGCATCAATGAACAAGTTTATGTCATTTATATTTCCAACATCGTATAGAGTATTGTTCAGAGCAAGTGTGATTATCAACTCAGATATAGATAAATTTATCCCTTCTCCTAATATTTCAAGTATGAGGCCAGAACACCAGTGACGTCATATTATTATCTTTGTATGGTCCTACCTTCCTTCACGACTTCTGGCTGCCTTAGCAACTTTACATATCCGGCAGATTTCTACATCTGGACAATGAATGTACGGCAGTAAAATCCAAGTGGGTCTTAACATTGGCGCCTGCTGCTTAATCTTTCATTCATTCGAAAATAAGCAATCACTAAACCTCGCACCAACGTGTCCTTCCGTGCATAAGGAGCTCCTGTCAAAAATGACAGGCGCCAAAGGCGGCAATAACAACAAGCCCCGCTGACTAATGCTGAAATGATGAGGTCTGTTAGATAAGGGTACTTAGAGTGCCATATACTTTAGTACGGCACTCAATGTACCTAGTTAACATGCGGCCAGGGTTTCGCGGATTCGGCCTCAGTCAGGATTTTACTTCCGGAATTGAGATATAAGGCCAAGAATGGCGATAATGAATTTGTTTTCAATTCCGGCACGGCGATTAGCTCTTACTCCGGAGGCATTTCATGATATTTAATTACCGGATCTCGCTCCGGCAGAATCGACACCTCGATCGGGCGAATCGAGATCCACTCAACTGTTGTTTATGATCAACACCTACTTACAAGCACCACTCTCATCATTTTCCCCCTTTTTGCTTATTTGTTTTTCCTCTTTCTAACTTGGACATCTTATCGTGGATTTAACCTTTGCTAAGCGCTGTCACAAGGCTTCTCAGGCAATGTTCAGCAGCTTCCAAGCCTCTATGGCTAGTGGTAGCGGTCAAGCCGGGGCGTCTGAGGGCCCTGGTAAAGAAGCTGTAAGACCTAAGAGACACCAGATTCGCAAAGCTTGTGATAATTGCCGGCAGGCTAGAGTAAAATGCGATGAGATCCGACCGTGTCGACGTTGCAAAGAGAGTGGAAAGAAGTGTGGGAATGAGACTCACAACGAGTTCAAGGAGTTATCGCCGGCGTTAAGGTGAGTGAGTGAGAGTTAGGGTTTGATGACACGGACGTTACATGATGTGCTAACATGCATCGACAGGGAAATCGAAAAGCTGCGAAGACATGTTAAGGACTTGGAATCTCGGTTGGCTACTGCGGAAGCAACGTCTCTGTCAGCTCCTGGTATTGGAACCAGCGACTACAGAACTGAAATTCCCGATACTCCTCTCAAGATTTGGCGTGGTGTCACGATTAACAATCTCAAATACGGTCAACTCTCTCTCGAGTTCTTCATCCACCGACTATGTGAACGTTTCGACGATGAGAGTCCGTTCCTACCGGTTCCCCTAGAGCCCTTCCTGCCGCTGGCTACCCAGTCCGAATATGTTGACATGGCTGTCCGACAACCTACCAGAGACCAGCAAGAAGCCTTCCTCGAAAGCTTCTGGCAAGGAGTCCATGTTCTCTTTCCGGTAATCGATGAACTCGCCTTTCGCTCCCGGTTTACCAGTTTGTGGGACCCCGGGGCATCCGTCCGGAAACCCGACAAGCTTGTTGACGTCGTGCTTGCCGTCTGCATGCAACATAGAGTATCTAACCTTATGCACGCTCATACAGATGCAGACTCTGGAGCTTACTTCTTTGCTCGTTGGAAGGAAGCTTATGCTCGCCATGATGTTGACCTCGACCAAGTACAATCTGCTATCATCGCTACTATCTTCCTGGTGCCTGAGTGGCGCATGGACGAAGCTATGCACGTTATTGGGTTGGCGATCCGAACTGCCCATATGCTTGGTCTCCATTCGGGTGCCTTCTCGGCCGGTAACACTCGCCTCAACGAACTCGGTCGGCGCACTTGGTTTGTCCTAGCCACCCTTGAAAACGAATTGGCTCTCCGGGTTGACCGAATGCCGCTTATTCCGATGAAACACCTGCCCCGCCTTACCGATCAAGCCGGAACCCTCGAATATCACCATGTACAATCAGGAACTACCCTCCACTGGCTCGACTTTCTCAACATCCGCGCAGAATTACTGGTCCTTGTCCAGACCATCCATACCCAATTTACCTCCCGTTGCGTCTCAGTTGACCCGTCACTAGCCCCCGATCCCTCGAGCAAAATGTCGAACGCGAAGAAGTAGCCGAGTTTGTCCTAGGAGCTGTCAGTGCCTTGAAGGCGTGGAGTTCTAGTGTGCCGGCGGGGCTCCACCTTACTCGGGTTGACCGGACCGCAGGTAGTTTTTCGGTCACGAGGAGTCCGCCGGAGTTGAATTTGCAGCCATTGTGGGTCACCAGACAGCAGATTACATTAGAAATACTATTCCATACATCATGTTTGAGAATCTTGAGGCCCTTTGTTGGGTCGAATGCTACATCTTTAGCAAGTGCGCCGAATGCGGAGTCGGCGGCAACGGCGGCAGTCAATCATGCGGTTATCTCGGTATCTTTAGTGGCTCATGGAAAAATTCACGATATTTTAAGGGGATGGAGATACTTTTGTAATATGTTGGCGGAGTCTGTTTGGTGTTGCGGGGCGTTTGCGATAGGACATCCGGTGGCGGCTCCGGCAACTTTTGCGCGGAAGACTCTCAGAGTTGCTGTTGCCATTGACATTGAAGGAGTTAGGGAACAAGATATACAAAGTGGATATGTCGGTATGGGACCTCAGAGGAAGGTGAGCAGCAAGAGAGTCATCGGGGTAGTTGACTGGCTGGAGCTGCGGATTGCGAGGGTTGTAGGTGGCTTCGAATTAGAGGAGAAGGTTAAGAAGGGTCTTGAGATTCAAAAGGCCATGAGGGCAGCTGGGAATCTTACAGAGAGAACAGATGAGAGTCAGTTATATCTGGGGTTGCATGAGATTATGCAGACTTGGATGAATGATGGAATTAACATGATGTTCCGGGGATTCGACGTGATTCCGGGGACCGTGGATAATGTCTCAATGATGAACTCTTAGGGGTCGGATAGGCGATCGGTTTCAAAGAGGAAAGTGCCTCTAGATGGTTTTCTAGATACCAAATGACTTTTGTGATGTAATTTTTGGATAGCCTCAGTTAATTCATTTTGTTTATTTTCTTAGTTCAAATTTATCTTTCCGGTCTTCGGGGATAACATTGTATCTATCTCATCGGATAAGATTATCACATATTAATTTATCCCATCTGTCAATATCTCTCTCATCCATGAGGATCCACCACACTAAAATCGCCAGTATCACGCTATCTGGGGCAACTATGCTCCGGGTTTTCAAAGCGGCTCGCGCGTTATAGAGAATGGGTGCGTGAATATAATTCCAAAGAGTTGATAGGTCCGGGTCTAAAAGTTAATACCACGAACATTCCCGGTCCTATCAAGATGAGTTTGATGAGGGAAGAGAGTTAATGAGAAGGAGAGGGCGTAATCGCGAAGAAAGCGAGCGAGGATCTTTTATTGTCAAAGGGGACGATTATGGGAGACACGATAGGTAGGCGAGTTGTCAGGCGATACCCGGGCGGCTTCCGATCTAATATCATGATGTTGAGATAGATGTGAGAACGTCCATGATATCTGAACAACTTTATGAAATCTTTTTAACTTTATCTCGATCTGATAATATAACCTTTCGTCCACTAAAACCCCCGAATACATACCCCTCTCATCCGTCCCTCTTCCCCACCCCGCCCACCTCCCCTCTCTTGTCGCCCTGACCCCTTTCCCCAATCTCACGATCCCCACTTAGTTGACCGTCAAGGCCATCCCTCCCTTACATAACATATCACATTTCATTGCACCGCGCCATACAACATCATTTCTATTGCAATCTCTGCATCGCCATGTGCCACCAAATATAGAATAGCCAAAGAGAAAATAGAGACAACATGCGGTTCAAAACAGCAGCTGGGTTTGACAACGGACGTTTTGAGGGCTTGGGTTTTTGTGGCAATGGGTGGGATGTGAGCAGGGCTGCAAATGGGTTAGTAATGTGCTGTTGCTGTTAGTTGGGAGGGGATAGGAAATTTATAATCTTTTTCATGAGGGCTAAGCTTTAGTACTAGGGCCTAGAGATAATTTATCTATGGCTTTTAGGTTTAAGGTTGGTTCGAGATATAACTGAATAGAGTAGGTTAGTTTGGATGCTCTTAGCTTTGAGGCTCTTGGCCTTGTTTATTTTGGCGTTCTCTAGGAATGAGAAGATCTAGGAGGAAACTGTAGCGGTGAGAGGTGTCAAGTCGTAGGATCTTTCAAATTCTGAGCTCAATGGCGGCCCTCGTCGGTGGGTTAATCAATATAATCTCAAAGTCTAAGGTAATAACCCTCTTTGATAACAGTATTATACAGCAGTGATGACTTCCATATGCTATTACAAGTCGGTATGTTGTGTTGTATACGTAGATCTCTCATACATTGTTTGTCAATAATTATATTCACTCACTCTCTTTACTGCCAAACACAGAACTCCGGCGGGCTACCATCATCATAGCATCTCGCAACTTCCGCTTACTTTTATTCTCTACAAAGCTTCCACGCTCTGTATACAAAACGCCCTCACCACATGTCAGCCACTACACGCTTGGATGCCAATCTGGTACATGCGTTTCTAGAGTTCCATTGCCTTGTTTACCAAGCAAATATCGGTCTCTAGTAGAGGGGGCCGAAATGAGGCTCCAGAGGGCGAGATGGTAGGGAACAGTGGTTATTAAGAAAAGAGGTTTGTAGTGTATTTCAGGCTGTTTACTAAACGGTGGGATATATGATGTATTAAGGTGGCAGGCGATGACGAAAACTGTGAGTTAGTGAGTAGGTGCTTCGGGTGTGAGGTAAGTTAGTACTCTAAGTTCACTGTTTGTTGTTTGGTTGACAACTAGCCTTTCTTCTACTTGAAATACTAATATAATATTGGATACTCGCTCCTAATGCTTATAGAAAACAAAAGTATGTTTGAACTTTATGAACTTAAATTTTCTTCCGATCCGCACCCCCATCACATCCAGATTTGGGCCAAACCTACATTATAGGAAGCTTATTGGAGAAATAAGCTTGTATTGCTTCCCCAGCATCAATGCTTGGAGCGAGTGGGATTGCCTTGAGCCAACTATGAATATAAAAGAGGAAACAAAGACGAGAATTACATGGCGGATGACAATGTCTATTCACCAGATGTTGACTAATAAGAACTTGAATATTTCCCAGAATGTCTGAAATTTGAAGGAAGAGAGAATGTCATAAGACTCTCTTCAGTCGGGGATGGAGAGCGAATTTCCAGATTATTATACCCGCGATGAATTCATCTAACAGGCTCTTAGATCAGCCATCGATGCCTTGGATATACCAGAGGATTATCTGCCTGGCGTTTGATTGACGATACTCCGTTCATGACAATCGTCCAAAAATCTCAAATATTACCCGATGGCGAACCCAGAAGTCTCCCATTCTATACACCCCTCAACCATGACAGTTACTTAAATAGACTAATAATAAAATCTTTTATGTGTCAAACTGCCACTTTGTTCCTGACATCTGTACCACTTCCCTATCTTTACATGGCCATATACCGCGTCTGCGAATCTCAAAGCACTCTCGATCTCAAGGGCTGGCAGTCTGCCATATAAATGGTTGAGTCTAACGTCAAGAAGAACACCAATGTCTTACAGAATATGCAGACCCCTGATGAAATGTCTTCCTCAATCCTTTACAATGCAGTATCTCAGGACCTTTAGCCTAAGTTCTGTCCTTGCGGCGTTCGTCTAGCGTGTCGAGTACGAGACATGCTATTGGCAATATCGGGATATATGGCGCACAGGGAGGAAATCTGGCGCTAAGGGTTATCAGACAAGGTCGCAGGAGATTCTTTGGAAAAGACAATGGTGAGAATGGGAGACTATTGATCAAAGGGAGCGGGATGGAGGCACATTGCGACGTGATGAGACTTGTCTGCTTGTGAGGTACATCCTTTTGGAGATATTGTTGAATGTGTTCTATGTGTGTTGATTAGTATTCTCGTGTAGGATGGTTGGCTCAGTTTTTATGAGTTCGTGATGGCCTCCATGTGTCTCATAGGAGAGCCGTTAATCCCCACGTTGATTCCATGATATCACAGTCGTTATTTTTTTCTGGTGTAACCACCTTCGGAAACTTCAATTCAATTGCCCTGCACACGGGTTTGAGAATCCTCCGACCTCCCAACACCCAGTAAGCCCCCCTTCTCCCACCTCCAAAAACCCCGCAAACCCTCTGTTCTTTGCCCTCTGTTCACTCAATCTGGATCCCCTTTGCCCCTAGCGTCGTATTCGAACCGGGGTCTATTGAGTTGCTTCGGCCAATCAAAGAAAGAAAATGCTTTTTACAAAAATGGACAGACGCACAAGAACGTAACCAGGATATCGTTATGACGAGGGTATTAACGAGGGTCATAATATATTATATGGTGGTATATAAAAACACCTTTATAAAAATGACCGGACGTTCTGGGGACAAGAGGAGGAAACACAGGGGCAATTCCGGTAGACAAAGTGGGATAGGAAGAGTGTTTGCCGTGCACTCTTGCTAGAAGCAGTGTGGAAACAAAATCTGATAAGGCGGCAGCACAAACTAACGGGATTGGATAATAATCACTTTATAGGGCTAGGAAGTACACTGAGTCTTCTCTTAAAGACCTCCTTATTACTCTTATTCCTCCATTTCCCCAAGATGTCTCCAGTCTCCCTCAAATTCTTTGGTTCTCCGGATGAAGCATTTGCGCACATGCAGCACGGCATCTTACTAGAAATGGGTTCCTCATGCCTGGTAGTCATGGTCCTAGAGACCCCTGAGCTCCTTGAATGCAAATAGCTCATTATCTAAACCTTCAGTATACTTCAATGCCATTCTGTTCACAGCTTGTTTGTCACACTTGCAAGGTAACAGAGATATTATCTGCCGAAAAAAAGTTTAGACAACCAAGTCGTCACTTGCAGCTTCTGGAGTCATTTGGAATTCCGGGCTTTCCATTGAGCCTCAATGTCCTGTCCACTCCATCCTCTTAGGTTCAGAGTGGTGGGTTATAGCTCCCATATTTCTCTCCGAACGCTCTGATCAACCAATGGGTGCGAAGTCTTGACATGTTACTTCTGATCATATCTCTTCCTCCAGACCCCTCATGTCCCACCCCCCCGCCGGGCAGAATATGCACACCGATTGTTTTCTTCGGCCACTAGAGACAGATTACTAGCGTAAATTCACATATTCAAATCATTTTCCCTACTAATCACCTGTTCTTGGCTCACTTATACCTTGTGGCTCTCGATGAGAGCGTATAGTTTTGACGCTATGGTGCCATACAACGGATCTTCCTAGGCGCTAGCCAATAACCGGTTCGTCTAGTCTGTTGGGCGAGAGGTGTCTTGATGATCCAGTCTATAGCGAATGAGTAATGAGTAGAAGTATATTAAGAACTCCGTAGCCACGTCCGAGACTCTTGTTTAATCCATTTTTCTCTCCAGGCGCTCCTGCTCACCTTTCACTCCTTGCAATACGGTACAATCATCATTGTATATACACTTCACTGTGCTATATTATTTCTACTTGGTTCCATTTAAACCCTAATATATAATATTTTTCTCTATCATAAGTCTTTCTCCTCCTGGCCCTCGCCGACCTAGTCCTTGCTGACACCTATTCCCAAGTCATCACCTACCTTTCCAAGACCAACGAGACCTTTGTGTTCAAGAGTGACGGGCACAACTCCAACACCGGATTTTCGTCAGTTAATGGTGCCCAGATGGTTAATATGGAGAAGTTTAATGAGGTCACTCTGGATAAGAAGGCTCTGATTATTCATTTTGATGCTGGGCAGAAGGTCACGTTGTTGAGGAGTTGGATGGCGCTGGTTACACCGTTGTTAGTAGCCATATTAGTGATGTCGGCGTTAGTAGCCTTATGCTGGTATTAAGTAACATCTCTAGGCAAAGACTTTCTGATCAAGCTCCATAATACTAACAGTACTTGCAGGTGGTCTCTCCTTCCTCTCGACCCGGTACAGCTAGGCCTTCAGCAACATCGTCGAATACGAGCTTGTTCTTATGAATGGCACCATCACTACCACCTCCCCACCAAGAACCCTGACCTCTTCAAGGCTCTCCGCGGCGGCAACAACTTCGCCAGAATTACCACCTACATCATCAAAGCTCACCCTATGGGCGACATCTAGGGCGGCAACTAGTTCTTCGCGGATAGTGAGGAGACCGAGACTAAGCTTCTAGTCTCTGTCCGGAACTTCACCGAGTATTACCCCAACCTCAAAGCCGCCATCATCCTCACGCGCACCAAAACCATTGAAATTGTCAACATATGGGCTATGTTCCTCTTCTACAACGGGATTAATCCTCCCGTTGGCGTCTTTGACAACTTCACTGCCATTGGCCCCACCATAGACACCACCAGAACCCGCTCCTATCGTGATCTCCTCAATGCCAACAATTGGGGTTCCACTCACAGCCTCGCCTTCACCACCGGGTACCAGCCCATCCCTGAGCTCATTGTCCAGTACACCAAAGAGGCTGGGGGTGATCTTCTGGGTCTTAGCGAGGAAACTGACTGTTTTTTTATCGATATCAACTTTGGTAACCTACTGCCCGCTCAGTCTCCTACCATGTACCAGGCCATGGTCGATACCATCAACGGTATCCACAATGTCGCTATCACTTTCGAGGACGCCGGGAAATTCCCCGTTGTCCACAACTTTCTATTTATGAATGACGGTTTTGAAACTCAGGATATCTTTGATCGCTATCCCGCAGCCTCTAAGCAACTTGCTCAGGATATTGCCGCTGCCTACGACCCCACCGGTGTCCTCAAGATCTGTACCGATGGTTTCAAGCCCTAAGTTCCTTCTAATCCAGGGTTATCATCATTCGTGTAAGTGGTGATGACTAAGCGCGGATTTGACGATCTTCATCCCACGACGATACTTATAATTCTGTTTGCATTCTCTTTTATACTTTGTTTTTATGCTTTTGGGAAAAGGATATGATTTTGTATAAATGGATTAATAGTAATACTCTCTTCATTCAACTTGACTGAGATCTTGCCAGTGTGAGTATGTGAAGAATGCTTATTTGGTTGTGATGATATTGGAATGTGGCAGTGCACATAAACAAGGCCACTACCTAATTTCCCTAAGAATGCAACAGTCAATAAGTGGGAAAAGACATATGGAGGGACATAAATCGTAGTAGCTTGCTTTTCGGTTCTAGAAAGCTAACAATCGTAGGAAAATCGCAGTATCACATTGGTATTCGAAATATACACATGTTTGCAATCACCAAATTCATAACACCCATCATCAACCTAACTCTAGCAAACTGAGACTCCAATTTGTCTAGTCAAGCTAAAAATTCGATAGTTTGGTGAGCGCAAAGACTAAAAGTGATGTCATCTGAAACATCAGACCAGAGTTCCCAGCTGAACCTACAGGGAAAAACAGATCACGGCTGAAGAATGGAAGAGGATTACAAAAAGAATTTTACCAAAAGTGGTAAATGCAGGAACAAATTTTAGCGGTTGGAATACATGCAGCACGCGGCTCAAATCATAGTTCAGTTTGCATCGTTGGAGTTGAGGAATGGAACGAAACAGTTTTAGAGGCACATAAGCAAGATCCGAGATGTATAGATTACATATTTAACAAAACTAAACGACAAGCAAAACACATTAGAAACATTCAACACATTACAAGAGATTATACAACGAGATATGGAAAGAAACAGGAAAAACCCTAAACAAGTCACTCTCACTGAGCCATCGCGCATTGCATGAACAAGACATGATATTCCTTAAATCCAACATTTTAGACATAAGGAAATGTATGGGACACGGCCAACTTTGTCACGAAGCGAAGACCAGAAAAATCAGAAAATAGCAAAATGATAAAACAAAAGAGTGTGTTCTTAATATAAAAAGAGCAAAATAGAATCGAAGTTTGAGTATAGATAACAAAAGCAGACTGTCACAAAAAATCAACAAAACGGCCTCGGCTGTATATATAATGGGACAGATATGGGAGCGCAGATGCAAGACACAGGAAGAGAAACTTCATGAACGGGAACCAAGTTACTTGCGAAGAGATGCGTAAAACAAAAACACGAAGCGATATATTCAACGAATAAAAACAAAAAAATCTGGTATCGAAATAGTGCCATGGAACAACACGTCTCCTCAACAAGGGAAAGTTTCCTCCTCATAATCCCTACATCTCTTCCACTTAACTTTTCATCCGTCATAAGAAAAATGAAATTTCAACCATCCCCATTGCTAGAGATGATCCGTTTAACCAGAAAAGCCCAGAGAGACGGTAAGCTGGCCAGTGTAGTAACCAGTGCAGCCAACACCATCGTCATTCTCCATCCCAGAGATGTATGCCTGGTAGGCGGTACCGGAGCTGGTGATAGAAGAACACAAAGTGCCATCGGGTTTCTTGATGGACATACCAGGGAACTCAAGGTTGTAGCTCTGAGCAACCAGGACGGAAACATCAGAGCCAGAGTTTCCTGAGTTAGAAGTAGAACCATAGTCATACTCAGCCCAGACACCGGCATACTGGCCGTAGGAAGTCTTGGAAACGGATGAGCCAGCAGAGCATGACATACCACCCTGAGTGTTGGTGTCAAAAGCGAAGCACTTGGTCTCGTCACCAGAGATGGTGAAAGACAGAGCAGAGTACCAGAAACCATCGACACCACCATCGGGGCCGATCTTGTTCCAATGGACGCAAGAGTAGTCATCACCAGTGGTGGAAACCTTCATGGTGTAGTCATACAGGGAGGTAGTCGAGCACTCGACCTCCATGATGTTGCAACCCCAGTCATCAGAGGTACCGGTGTTACCGGCATAGGAGATTTGGGCAGCGGTGGCACGCTTGAGCTTGGAAGAGGTAGAGCAAAACTCCAGGGCAGTGCCAGTAGCAGTGCTGGAAACTGACGACGAAGTCTTTGTGGTCGACGAAGATGAAGTCTTCGAAGTGGAAGTGGCAGCCGAAGACGAAGTCTTCGGGGTGGAAGTGGCAGCCGAAGAGGTAACGGCAACAGCAGAAGTAGTGGCCTTGGTGGAGGAAGACAACGAGGTTGTAGTAACAGCAGCGGCGGCAACCGAAGCAGTGGTAGTCGGGGGAGGAGAAGCGGTGGTGATAGTGGTGGTAGCGGTGGAGACAGCTGAGGGCTTTCCAGCAATGTAAAACTCCTGAACCTCAACGACAACGTCACGCTCGACAATAGACTCAGGGGATGCAGAGCGGCCCTCATGGAACTGAGCGTGAGCCTTGGCGTGACCGGCGGCGACAACAGGTGAGGGGTGAGCAGCAACACCGGCGGCGAAGGCACCGGCGAGGACGGCGAAGGAAGTGGTAATCTGCATTTTTGAAAAACTTAGAATTCCTTTAAAGAAAGTGTGCTGAATCGAAGAAACTGGCGATGAATCATGAAGGTTGAAGTTGTCTAGCAAAACGAAGGAATGACAGGCGAGAAAAAGAGGGACTCGCGGGATGTATTCTGCGACTTAAAATGCAAGAAAGCAAAAAAAAAAACAGGAAAACTGGTTCAATGTTCCACCAAGAGTAAGACAGTTGGAAAGAAAAGAAGGAGAAAGGTGAAATCAGAAATACTGGAGAGAGTGTGGGCACAGAACCTATGTTATAGGAGGAGCTAAATGAGTGAATACTCTAAGAAAACTTAGAAAAGTAGGAACACGACGTAGAACTTGCTGCGAGCGGCGTGCATCATCAACAAGGGGACGTGCGTTCTTTTTGAGAAGGGATGGACGTGGCCGGGAGTGGGGGGGTGGACGGAAAAGGCGTGTGCGCTTCTTGCTGAAATTGAAGTGATAGAGAAGAGTTCGACTACTAACGAACAGACCGCGACAGATATCCAAAGGAAATAGGATACAACGGCATAGACCAAATGAGGCAGGTTTCTCAAAAAAAGTGTGGGTTTCGAAAGGAAAAGACGGTGGTAACGAGACTAACTGATGATGATAATACTCAACCTAACAGAGAATTTACTCTGATAAAAAGAATGACTAGTGGACGAATTTCACCAAAGAATAAAACGTGTTAAGGAATGAAAAGAACGATCAGGGATCTGAGCCTATTCTGCACACTTTGACATGGGTCAATTTGATGGAAGGAGAAGGGAGGACAGACCAAGGCCAGGGCGATGATCTAGGGGTTTTATATGCGACAGTCGACATAGCCAAGTTCAAGAATTGCCACACAAATTGCTATCAATCTGCCTAGATGAATGTCTAGACCCTATTTTGTTATCAAAAACTTGGTACACCGCAAAGCATTCGGCGCCTTCTCCGGGCTTCTAGCGGCATGACAGAAAGTCTACTTCACTCAATTAAGCAATTCGATCTCTCCGTTCAGTAACTTACACATGAGAGCAGACCGGATCCGCTCACCGTCTAGTCATCCCACTTACCCAGCTCGTCATTTAGCGCAGCCGCAGTGACTAACTACTTTTGACCGGGTATCTTATCCTCCGCTTTGAGGCCGCTAGTCGTTTATGATTTACTAAGTCGCAAGCGCCACGTTCCTCACCCCCTGGAGGTAATGGGCACTAACAGCAATACCAAATCGATTACCCCGCTAGTCGCTTTAGTACTAATTCGAGAGAACAAGGAAAATAATGTCTAAGACTTAGCGTCCCTTTGTCAAAATTACTAGTCAAATGCAGGTCTACTGATGCTACTACAGGGTCACAGCAAAATTGCCTCTAAGCCCCTAGTACCTGAATATCATGTCCTAAAGTACCTGACTGGAGATATACTCGCTAAGCACCAAAGTAAAGTCTGGCCCCAAAAGCTGAGTGCCGCAGCTGGCTCTGTCAGAACTCCAACGCCGCATTCAGATGCCAGTAGTCATCCAGAGACAATGAAAGTCTGGGTCCCAGCGCTTGTTCTGTCCGGATTCTAGGAATGCAATGGAGAAAACCGATCGTTTAATTGTTTTATACTTTCCCTATATCGACCACGCACGACAAAATGAGAGAAAAACGCGGGTTTTCCCATCGTAGCCATTTCACAAGTTTATTGGCTGTCTCATGAACAGTTCGTGTTGTCTAATCATGCCCTGAAAAGGCAGTTTCTGTCAGTTTTTGTATGCTACAAGTATTACAACAAATGGACAGCTACTCCCAATCACCAATTGTTCTTTCCATTATCAGCAAGTTAGTTTCTCTCAAAAGAGCAAGAGCGACATGTGCACACAAACTCGACCCCTGGCGCTAAGTTAGAACTAGAAGGCTCTGCACGTTAACCAATCATAACGCGTGATCGTCACCTCCTTAGAGATCTGAATCATTGCCGTTCTCCCATTGCTTAATTTTGAAGATTTTATTGGCGGATGAGAGCGCAGAGACAGCCACCGGGTTAGCTAACATTGGAATGTTAGTCGCAACAACTTTGGGCGACAAATTAATGGTTGACGTGGATTGGCGTCTTTGTCCCCAACAAAGAATTCGTGACATTGAATTCGTCGGTATAGTTCACAGGTGACGACAGTATTCGAGAAAACTTCAATTTCATCAGACACAAGGGTTCATAAAGCTGATTGACACCATTGACAACTCACCCCCAAATGAAAACGAGGTTAGCACCTATAAACTTTTGATTGGCCGCAATCGACTTGTAAAGACCGTTGGTCATTATTGATGATGATCGCCAATCCGTTTGTCAAAAATCTGGAGAACCATCAAGCTATCACCCACCGCTTGTTTTCGATCCACCAGAAATCGGAACTATGGTTGATGCACTTTTGGTATCTAATAAGGCTCTCACATGTCACGATGCAAGTCAGAAATATGACACTGCGTATTTTGCTTCGCCATACTACATGCACACACGTTTCCTTCCTGTTTCTACATATGTAAGGCGCGTTCCTGCATAAGTACCACTCCATACTTCTCAACCTCGTTCCGTCTTTTGCAGAATCCAAAGTTTGTTGCCGTTACCACGTAATTATGTTGGTTTCGTGCAGCATCCTACCACCGTCATCGAACCGCATATTCCCAGAGAAACAATCCACAACAGCGTGCAGTCTGCGATCAAGCCCAGATCTCATGACTCGAACAAGCCTATTCTCCTCCCAATTTCCCTTTTCGATCTCTTCTCTTTGTTTGTATCCTCACCATTCGCTTCGTACTACTAAATTGCCTTCCAATGCAAATGCCCCATGGTCCCACATTTGTCATCATCCCATATTTCCCCGCTCAATCTTAATCTCATCTTCTTAATCTAACAGTCGCTGTCTGTGATCATACATTAAGAGCCTCGCTTCGCGATTTCCCATACCACCAATTATTCCCATCACGGACTTCTTCCACCGAAACAATCTGACAAGTGCAATACTTTTGAGTTAGGGAGGCGGTGGGTGATATTCCCTGATTGCATTTTTTTCAATTTAAGCTGATGGATTCAATCATTTGTACACCAGGCAGACACAAACCTCACACCCGGCCCTCCACTAGTAATGAGAATTTACATAATTTCACTAGACCTATACCTCGGTAGCAAACTCCAGCGACCCGGAAGCCCTAGGATGCTAAAGCACCACGCTAGAACAAAGACCCGCCGGTTTGTTCCTGACACTAACTAAGCCCCAACTACCCCGCTGGTGACATTGAGTGATTAACATTATGAAGCTATCGACGAGGTCTCTCCCGATCGGGTTTCCAGAAGCCTCAGATTTACTAGCGGCTCCTCACTTCGCCATAGAAACATCAGGCCCTTCTCACAGCTCCCTCCTTCCTCATCCATCGCTGCCCAGGCCTTGGTACGGTCTGCCAAGCAGCCAGCAGCAATCTCGCTCTCTCTCTAGTCAGCCAAAGACCAAGAGCTCATGGCCATTTGGTGGACATGAACATAACATACCTACCATCTTACTCATCGCATCGTCGCCATGTTAATTAAAACCAGGGCCACAGGTTTCTCTCCTGAGCATAGCCTCCCGAGATACGAAGTATCCCGGTGCTCGTAGTGTTTGCTCACGGGACATAACCCCCAATAAACAATTACCTACCCAACCGTTCGATCCAGGTTGTGCTCACATTGCCACTGAACACTTGCCTGGGATATCTCAATCCATGTCCTGTCCCATCCACCACCCACGCGCTGGTAGAAATTATTCCAGAGCAACCCTTTTATGCTCTACATTTCTGTTGCAACAAATAGAATTAGCCATCTATGTTTGTGATTGGCTAGGTATCGTTGTTTACCGTCTCGGATTTTTGCAGTTACTCTTGTAGTGGTGGACCTCGTAGCTACCTGTGTGGCCTGCGAATAATTGCCGACGTGTTTGTGGCGCTGCAGGTGCCCGGTCCAAGTTAAGCAATAGTGAATGAGTGGGTGGGGACAGTGGCGGGGACGTTTCCCGTAGTGGGGACGGGGATAAGTGCAGATTCCCTTAGATGTAAATATTTTTATTTATTATTCCGAATATCTGCCCATATCATCCTGTGGGGACTTAGGAGAAAGTGTATCAAGGTGGGCTACGGACTATTAAAACTTGAAACAACTTGAATTTGTGAGGACTCTGTTGGTCATGCCGCGAACGCAAAAGAACGGAGGATCTAGATCGTGGGTTATGGGTTGTTCCGTAGAATTCTTGGAATCATGTCTTGAATTTTGAACTCGAAGTGGTTCATTGTTTGGAGCCACGAGACATGTCTACAGCTTAAATCAATAAATTTTTCATGGACACATTCTTCACGACTAGAAGTTCATCTTTCAGACCATGAGTCTTTTTAGTGGTTCTTGACCACACATGAGATGGAGCTAGTTCCGTTCCGTAGTGTCAAGTCCCGAAAGCCTCCGGTTCCTCCGGTGAATATCAAGCCCATTAAGAAAATAGCATCATCCTCGCAATTCCAAAGACCTTACAGTCACGATGCCAAATCCCCTTTGCCTCCTCCCTCTAACACCGTCGTTCAACTAACCTCCCGAGCTTTCTAACATCTCCCGTCGCCCATTTTATTACCAATCTATAACCACTTGACTACCTCCTTAGTCTCACATCACCACTAAAAAGTCCCCAAATCATCCTTTGTCATTCCATCAGTCCGCAAATTCTCATGGCTTAGCTGCCGTTTCTCCCCGAGAAAGGAAACTAAACTCCTAAACTGTCCCATCAACCAACCACGCCACCAGCTTCGTCACTGCCAAGAATTCACACCCTCAAAAAAAAAGCAATTCACCAACAAAACTATGCTGTGGAGTCTAGTGTGCTGTGATTCACTCTCTGGGCTCTTAACACTCGGTCATATTGTCTGCAGACATGCAGCCTATTTACTTGGTTACATATGAATGTTCCTGCTTACGGAGGTATCTTTTGTGTAGTGAGTTGAATTTTGAAATCTTTTTGTTTTGTCAGCCAACTTTTTCAGAAAAGAGGATCGACTTCCGCCTCCGCTGGTTGAGAATTCTTCATGGATAGGATGGGGAATAAGCAAAGTAAATAGTCAGTGATCTTAGCGGAGGAGGGAAGTGGATGTTCTTAGAGAACAGAACAGTCTGAAACATGAAAATATTGAGATCATAAGAAATCTAATGTAAATAAGTCTGGGATGAGTGGTAACTCATTCGGAATTTTGGAGTATTATTTAGTAGGATTACACAGTAGATAGATGAGTAACCCTGTTAATATATACTGACTAAACACATGCGCATTTTCATTCTCGGATGCGATGCCCATTTCTGTGACTAGATTTTCAGCTTCACATCTTCATGACAATCGATTGATATCCTCTGTTTGGCATAATCCCTTTGAACATACTCTATCCCTCATTGTTGGATGCGATTTATCCTTCTTGAAAACGTCCCTATGGCTTACTACCAGCCACCAAGACAACCTGGCAAACTCCTAGTAAATCATTGGCCACAATCTGTGCCTGTGTATTCCTCCTACGAAGGTCTCCTTGCAGCTGGATGTTCCCTGCTGAACCCAGCCATGCAGATTTATGATAATGGTGGGTAGCATGTGTCTCAGCATCAAGAGCACCGCAGAAAAATCTTGTGATATCCGGACTAACAATTATCAAATTGTGTGGACATTCTGCGAGAGACGCCTTTCTTGATGATCTACAGACTTGCCAAATACCAGGGAGCTCATTTAAACATTTCAAGGGAATCCCATATTTCCTACTTCTCGCTATCCAACCTCGCTTACACCCTCTCATATGTTAACCCACAAGACAAGCTTCAGGTCGGGTTACGTATCTCTCATTATTCGTCGCATATTATTGGCCCAAAAAATCCTCACTAAAATACCCCTCGCATATTCTCAAACTCGAATGTCCTTACATGAGCTGCACGACGTTAGCAAAATACTCATCTCATCGTCGGCCGCCATGGCCACTCTCTACGCTAGAGGCTTCGGCGGTGTCTTGGTGACTATAGATGAGCTTATAGGTGAAATGGCTGCTAATTAGAGAGCTTTGCTCTGCGTAACTACACTATTGGGGTATGTTATAGGTTTGAATATATTAAGGGTGATGGAGGGTTGGTTGACTGAGTTGGATGTGCAAGTTGTAGCTAGGGATATTGAATAGGTGTAGTTGTAAGGTTTGGCATAATCAGGAGTAATATCGAAATATATTGACGATAATTACCATTAAGGGAGTAGCGGGAGGTGTCGTGTCGTACACGGAGATAAAACAGGGTTAGGGTCATATTCACTAACAACAAACACGGCAGTAACTATCTAAAGGTAATATATGAAAACCTAGAGGTAATTGAATTTGATGAAAAAAAGAGAAGACGAAGCGATTCCTATCAAACTCCCGAACCACCGAGACCGAGACCAAACCGCCTTGTAGTTTCTTCCTAGTGTCCTTGCTAGAATTCAAGATGACTACTCAATGTGACGTATGTAGGAAGGGTCAAGGAAAGATCATCATTATTGTGACCATCAGATCAATTACTCTAGACATAGTTGATTATGTGCCTAGAATTTCATATCTACTTGTCAACCATGATAGACTTTCATTAAATAATGTGTTCTAAAGTGTCGCTAGGTTAGCATTGTGTTGCAACCATAATCAACTGCAAGTGACAAATAAACTGAGATATTGATATACCAGAGAAACAGAGTAATAATAGAAATTGGATATATTTTGGTCATTGGTATTGCTTCCAATCTTCGTTCAATGTGCCGGGTATTGTTATACAGTATTTTTATGTATATACAGAAGCTTGTCAGCTATCAATGAAACAACAATATCACATCTTATAGACTCCGCATGTAAATAACTGCTTTTGAGTTTTGAAAAAGAGATACCAAACTAAAGCTCCCATACCATACTAGTCTAGATACCACACAATAAAATAGTGTATTAGATACAAGATAACGGCTGTTATGTGCATCCTAGTTAGAGAAAAATATGCGAGTGAAGATATAAAAGAAGACAATTATAAATAAGTTTTGTGAATTTGTGATATCTTAATTTTCAAATTTTTCATCAAAAATGTATATAAAAATGAACATGAGCCTACAGGTGAACTGTAAAGGCCCAGGAGCACGGCGAAAGATGTCCACATGACTTAAGAGTACATCCTCTCCAGGTAGCCTTTTGACTTATTCATAATGAAGATGGGCACTTGAATAGTCTTTTACACAATCGAACCTGTTGGTATATCGATTATGGTTGCCATTCCGCTTCAACCATCCCAATACTGTTAGTCACATCGTTCGTAACACAAGGGATACTGTCAAATCCCAGTACTCTTACTCCAAAGTAAACAAACTTGAAATCCCCAGGAACTCCCCAGCACTTTTCTTCTGCTGGCGTCCTTTTCTCACAAGTAAAGCTATAGAAACTGGACGTTTACGGTGATTTTTCTTTGGTAAGATGATATGATAACAGGTGACAATTTGAGAGGAAGAGTGACATATTCGTTCTAGGCTGCGGGGGTGACAGATGGGTAGAGGCCTAGGATGAGGACTGCTGGATATAGGAGAGTGGAGACAGTAAATTTTTATATTCTAGATGTGTTAGACTTTTCGTGAACTTCATTTTCCTGTTTTTTTCCTTATCATTGGGGTCATGATTTGGCCTCTGATCAAAGGTGATCTCTCAGTTCCACCTTTAATATCATTACATTCGTTTACATCACGTCCTTCGCTTATTCCAAATTGTATTTACTTGTTTTAATACGTTAATTCGACATCCAATTTCTAATATTCATATTCGCGTGATCATCCAAGATATACGATAACCGTCATCAATACTGAGTCGGCGGCTGCTGAGTCTGCCTCCTTCCCCTCCTTCCCCTCCTTCCCCTATTGCCGTGTCTCCCGTCTCTTGCTCTCCATCCTCAGAGGTGACACTAACCCTCACATCTTGTCTCTCTGAGAGAATCTCTAATGCGCCTCCGGCTGTCATCAATCCTTTAGTATCTGCGAAAATGACTTCGATCGAAGCCATTGGATTTCCCAAAGCCTATACCCAGATCCCGGAGCCCACTTTCTCCCGCAAATGGACCGTGGTTAAGAACTGTACGAGCTTCATCTTTATTAATGCCACCACTGTCGTATTTATCTTCTCTATCATTGGAATTAGCTTTGGGGATCAGTTTGATGGGTACTGAGGCTCCTCTATGACCAGCTTCATCCTCGGTATCGTCGTCTCAGTACTCTCAGGTGTCCTCCTAGTTTCCGATGCTTTGTGTCTTATGATACAGGGGTAAAAGGGGGCTATCTCTCCTGGTAGTTATGTTGCGCTTCACTTGATTGTCTGGATCATCTCCGGAGTTAGCGCTAGCCTCATGACTAAAGTTTAGGTATTCAATGAAGTTGACTACTATAAATATGTCGGTCCCGAGTACGATGTTACCGACGTCATGTCCCTCACAATTGAGGATCTCGCCAAGACGCGGTGCAGCTACTGCTGCATCTGGCTCTTCCGCGGTATCATCGCCCTCATATAGCTTATGTCCGTCTTGAATTTCATCTGGTTTATCTGTTTCTGTATTGAGACTAACAGACTCCGCAGATACCGCCGGACCAACTGGACCATCGCCCAGCCCATGTCTCAACCGGCGGTTGTCTATGCCCCAATCACCTCGCAGGTCGGCGGCATGCCGACATATGCCTTGGTGCTGATGTAACAGGGGCTGAGACGGATGTAAATTGCGCAAAATGTCATGATTGTTGTGAGTCCCCCGAACTCAGGCGGTCTTTTGTGGTAAGAGTGTCATATAGTAATGTCTTGCTAATGTGTACAATGTAGAAAAATATAGTATTTGTTTTATCCCTTGTTATATATCGTTTCTCTGTATCTGACAAATGTGATACCGGCCTCCGTGATAACGTCGCTTTTCAACGTTATTGGCTCGAATGTTGAGACTTGCATGACTCTATGACATAAATCACCGTTTTCAACTTCCATTCGATCCAAGACATTTTTCATGTTCTCTTTCTTAGGATTGAATAACTCCATCTTTTGGCCACTTTGACCTCCCTAATACGATGTTACATTCATGCATCATGCCCTCTCGTCCCAAGGGGACATAATCCAATCCTATTCTCTGCATCACAGGGGCACCAACTCTATAGGGCACGACCACACCATCCCATATGGACTGAGTGTGAGTCTCCGTCGAAAGTCAAGTCAGGGCGTCTGTAGGGGATCATGCAACTAGCGACCCGGGCGAACCTTTAATTGGGCGAATGGTCTTGAGGAAAACGAGAGACATGAGGGGACTCTTGGGAATATGAGAGTTTGAGGGGGGGTAATAGATAGGTAGAAGGCGGCTAAGACAATTCGGCAGTAAAGAGATCGGGAAAGAAAGTCAATGGGGAATTAATATGAAGAGAGAGGTACAGATTGGTGAATCAGCTGTGATGAGATCACATAGGATAAATCAAGAGAGAGTAGGCAGCTTTGGTGCGAATTGGGCAATGACGGCTGTCGGCTCTATTTAATAGAACGCCGGCTTATGAGGGTCCCAAAAGGAACCCAAGATTTAGATCTATCGACCAAAGGTGGCACTGTCAATCTAAGTTTCTCAATAAAATAAATCTAGTGAGGCTTGGAACAAATCGGCAGTTCCCAGTATTCCCGAGCTCTTGAGTAAAGTAGCACAAGTCAGGCTCGATGCATCCTTGAGAGTCCTGCAAATAGAATTTATAATAGTGATGCCTGGTGGGCAATGACTTCATGGGCAAAGTCTCTTGTTCCTCTTCGTGTTGGGGTGAGGGTCCTGGGGTCCCCAGAAAAGGAATGTGACATAATGGGAAAAGTGGGAGGATGAGCCACGGATACACGGCAAGAGGTAAACATTGGTTTTTGGTTTGACACACAAACACTTGAGGTTTATCTTGTGGTCGATATCATGCCGACTCCAGCCCAAGCCACCCCGTCACTGCTCAATTCTGATGCTGTTCCATATAGATTCTCTGCACCCTCTGACAGGATCAACAGACGAGTGTTACAGAAGTGGCGGCGGGGTTTTGACTCGCGATGCCATGGGACGACATTGAGAGGAAATGCCGAGTCCAATACTTGTTCTCAGCTGGTTCTTCTCGTGTATATTAATATCGAACATCATTAGTAACTTCCCAATGTTCCATTTTCTTTTCTCTACATCGCGATTCACCGTGTGAACTTGACCAAACAACCTTCTTTACTATATCTGGATATACCCAACCATCAGCTTAGGCCTGACTACTACTACTCTTTGTTTCTTCTTCAGCTTCTCTACCATTCTTCTAAACCCCACATTTACTCTCTGAGCCTCATTTCCTTCTGGTTCCTTTCCAATCCCATCACGAACTTGTCCTCCATCTTTTCTCCAAGTTCCTCAATTGACCCCGGACCTCCCTTCCCAATCCCACGGCCCGGAAATTTCACTAAGGAACTGTCCTTGTTCTCGCGGTGGTAAAAAAACATATTCTCGTATTGCCCATAATCACTCTCGAAGCTGACTGGAATCAAGCACAGACTACGCTGAATCGGTGACCTTATTTTAAGTATACAATTTGACGATTCCTTGATTTCACGAACTTGGAAGAAGCTGTACTTTATTCCTCTTAACTTATTTCTTACGATTACGAAAAAAAAATCATACAAAGGACTAGATAGAAACTTCATGTTTCTAACCGATTTTCTTTGATTGTTTTTTTCTTTTATTTTCTTGTCCTTCTTTCTTTTCGATCTTCTGACGAACTGAAGATCATTAATGTTTAGATCGCCGTCTTCACTGTCTATAATTCCTTCTTTTTAGTATCTTTGTATCATTCTTACCTTCGTTTCTTTGGTCTTGAATCTCACTACAACGAATCTTCGGATCCCCAAAACATTACATACTATTTTAAGTAACCTACTTAAGTAATCTACACTAGACAGCCTAGAACATTACGCAATATCTTAGACATCTACACTTTCTTTACCCACCACATCTAAAACCTCATTACCTTTAAAATGCGCTCTTTTGCTCTTTTCTCCGCCTTTGCGTCCCTAACTGTGGCCAAACTTGAGCTGGTGGTAAGTGCTGTCCCATTCTATATATACATAGCAGAAGATTATCCCGCGTCATCACCCAAAGTACATCTTCTGCGCTAGCTCATGCCTCAAGTTGCCTAAAATCCATCTTGAGATATTATGAAGTGGCTGGAGATGGTATTGACGCTCATATATTCATGACTTGCCCACCTTCTTGATGTTCGTGACGTATAGGAACTGGATGTTGTGTAATATGCAGTGCATCCGGGTTCTGCGGCAGGTACTTGGACTTATTGGTACTGTCGAAACAAATAGTCAGAGAAAACCTGCTCGCAACGTCTTCTCTCTATTTATATTATATTCTTGATATTCACACAAATCTAACATAATGCTAATGTCATTTTTGTACTAGGGTATCGCAATTGCTGGTCCTGACTTTGGTTGTGATATCGATGTAAATTGAAATCTTCCTACATATATTCAAATTTATCATGCTAACCAAATCCACAGGGTACCTGCCAAACCTCTCAAGTTGTAGTCCCCATCCAATCTATCAGCGGTGTGGACGGTGCCGGCCAAATGAACCACTTCGTCAAGGACGACGGCATCAACATGTTTCGCCTCCCCGTCTCCTGGCACTTCCTTACCAACAACAAGGGCGGCAGCTCCCTCGACGACTCCGCCTTCTCCAAGTACAAAACCCTCATGAAGGCCTGCCTGGACACCGGCGCCTACTGCCAAATCGACCTTCACAACTTCGCCCGCTACGACAACGGCATCATCGGCCAGGGCGGTCCTTCCAATGATGAATTCGCCGCTCTCTGGACCAACATTGCCGCCCCCTGGAAGGACAACGACAAGGTTATCTTCGGTCTCATGAATGAGCCCCATGACCTTGACATCAACGCCTGGGCCGACACTTGCCAAGACACCGTTACCGCTCTCCGTAACTCTGGCGCCAAGAGCCAAATGATCCTCCTCCCTGGCAACAACTTCACCTCCGCCGCCACAATGATCGAGAACGGTTCTGCGGACGCGCTCTTCAAGATTAAGAATCCTGATGGCTCTAACGATAACCTCCTCCTCGACGTCCACAAGTACCTTGACATCAATAACTCAGGCACCCACACCGAATGTGTCATGAACAATGTAGATGCTTTCGACAAACTCGCCGATTACCTTCGTAAGGCCGGCCGCCAGGCTATGATCTCAGAGACCGGCGCATCCTCTAATGATGATTGTATAAAGGCTTTCTGCGAGCAAAATGAGGCTATTGCGAAAAATGCTGATGTCTACGTTGGTCTTACTGCCTGGGCTGCTGGTGCTTTCAAGCAGGATTACATTTTGACCATGACACCCACATTTTCGAATGGTAAGTGGTCCGACAACCAGCTCTTCTCCCAGTGCATCGTTGACGTCTGGAAGAACGGTCCCGATATCTCTCCCTCCAAGTCTACGTCAGCTACTTCATCCGCTGCCTCGTCTGCCGCTACCTCATCCTCTACTTCATCGTCTTCGAACTCTGACAACTCGACCTCGTCTTCCGCTACTAAGACTAGCGGCGGCTCTGCGTCGAGCGGTGTTTCGTCCGGGACTGCTGTGAGGAGCGATAATGTTGCTTCGGGGACTGGGGCGTTTGCTATGTCGACGGGCCCTGTGTTAGCGGGTGCGCCGATGCTGTCGTTTGCCCGAGTGGCAGCGGCGGTTGTGGCAGTTATTATTATTATGGTGATTTAAGCGATTTAGAAAGAATTTTGGTGTTTAAGCATTGTTATTTTTTTAGTATCTAGTTGTATACATTAATATTTATATAGAGAGTGCCTTCAGTAGAAAGCTAGATATACTGAGAAGTAAAATAATTCATAAATTTTCATGATTAAGAATCTTCAATTTCAAGGATGGGAACGTACGTGATACCCTGAATCTATGATATCAACATGAAGCAAACCGGTCTTGAGTACTGTCTCCATGCTGTCTCGAAGCTCCCATGCACTGACTTGTCCCACATTGCCACTATTTTCTCATCTGACACAAAACCACTTCAAGGTATAAACATTAAGACAACATACAGCCCATCTTGACTTCTAAACTTTATTCAGACATTTCTCGTCACTGGTAGAACATTGAAGTATTTTCATAAAGAATATATTGAAATTATGAAGTAGGAAATCAAGATACAATGCAGACGTTACTAGACAAAAACCCATTTACCAACCCGAGACTAATAGAATTATGAACATCAGCCTTTGATCCACCCGTCACTATTTAAGCCAAAGTCTTCTTGTAGACCTCCTTAAGGGGAGCAAACGAGATGGTAGGCGAGTAGTACTTGGGGTCGGTAGCACCGAAGTCATAGACAGTGTAGAAGTTCTCAAGGAATCTAGTGCCGAACAAGAAGAAGTAGTCTGAGCTACCCGAGTCATCGAACGGAGGCCAGCAGGCATCGGCCTGGTTAGCGAAACCAGGAAGCGCAAGCTGGTCACCAGTAATGGTGACATTCTGGCCACTGGCGTACTCAAAGGTGACGGACCAGTCATCGGTAAACTCGGAGCACTTAGGGATGTAGTGGCCATTAATAATAGCGGTCCAGTTCATGCCGATGGACTCGTAGAGGGGAGCGAGAACGTTGGTAGGGACAGAGGCCGATGAAGCACCGGTGTCAAAGACGGTGTATGAGCCAATAGGAAGTTCAATGCGGGGACCAGAGGACGCAGCAACGGTAGAAGATGACAGGGTGTTTAGGGCCTTATGAGAGCCGGTAATACCAATAGTGTCGACGCGCCACAACTCGTAGTCACCGGAGGCACCAGACTTCTGGGTGGGAATCTCGGCGATGAAAGCCTCGGCGTATTCTTCCTCGCGGGAGTCCCCGATAGTGACAAGACCGGCTTCAGTGGTGTCATCATTAGAAGTATTCAAGTAGACAATACCGAAGCGAGGAAGATCAAGCTTGCCCTCCTGCATCATAGTTTCGACAATAGTTGTAGTGTTCCCATCAGCAATAGTGCTGTAAGCCAAACCAAAGAACCCATCTGCAGGCATCTGGGCCCAAGTGGTCTGGTTAGCTGCAAGGAACGACTGACTCCATAATTCATTCCCAACGGACATTTGGTCAATATAGACGGGCCCGGCAGTCTTGCCACCTAGGTAGACCATCTCGGCGTCGTTGCCGGTGGCCTGGGAGGTAGAGGAAGCAGTGTTGTCATAGCCAACGAAGGGGCGCTTGGAGGCAGTGTAATTGGGGCAGTCTTTGGCACAGGTGCTATCATAAACCCAGGCAGTGGAAGACCCGGTGTCAAACATTAGGGAGAAGGTCTTGGCGGGGTGCCGATGTTGATATCAACGGTGGACTGAAACGTGTGAGTGGCTGAGTCTAATAGTGAAATGTCAGGAAGGAATACTCACGTAACCATTGCTACGGGTGACAGGGAGGTCGAAGACGGCGGCAGTGGAGCTCTTGATGAGAACAGTAGCGACGAGAACTTGGGCAAGAGAAGACATTTTGGTGGATATATCAAAATTTATAAGTTAAAAGAGTAAAGATGTAAGTGATATATAGCAAAAGAATCGTAAAGTTAAAGGGTCTAGTAAAGAATGAATGTCTTGATTAAAGAGTGTCTGAAAGAATGTAGTAAGCGAATGCTAAACAGCTATGGTGCCGTGAAGAAGAAAATGTTCCAACTAATCCTAATGACGAGGCTATCACCATCTTTATATACCAGAAACCACTAGTAGTAAGTTGTTTGCCTGTCGAGTATCAGATCAAATCACTCTTTCCAAAGCTTCCAAGTATAGACCAGTGTATTGGACACGAGATCCTGCGCCCTTGTTGTCTCCGCATTCTAGATGCCTTCCGGGGACCAGCAGATAGTTCCGAGCTTTATTGGACCAAATTTGGTGATCAGTGAGCTATGGCATTTAAGATTTTGTGGTACAGTAACTAAAGGGAGATTAGAGCCTATACTTTGACTAACATTAAGCCCGCTCATAGCCTGATATATCACAAATTAACCTTACCATTCCCACCGTCATGCTAAGACAGGGCTCCATTTTCTCCTGCATACAATATCTTCCACATCGTATTTACAGGGTCAGAACCACCGCTGATTACATCGGTTCTGGAGAAGCCGAAGAATCCGCTCTCAGCATTGGCTCTTACCAGAACAGACGATGATCACCACATCATCTACACATGAATCCAGTATCCTTTGTCCCAAAATAAGCAGGGATCGTTTTCGATCTCCCCCTCACAACTTAAATTCTACATCGCCTGCAGCCTGAGATGAAACTGCTGCGGTTGGCTGTGAGGTTTGAGTAGGAGGTTGAAACTAGGCTATGGCATGGGTAGTGGCTCTGTTCAAGTACCGACAGCAGCCATTTTATGGATGGATATGACTAAGCTAACACTTAGAGCCTGATGTTAGTACATTTATTTATGCATTTTCATTTTCATCACTTCTCCCACATCATTCGCTCATAATGAACTCGACCGTGGGTTCTAAGTGGAGAACTGACCTGTCTGCAAACCCCTGATGCCACCGCCAAAAAGAACATACCGCGAGTAAACGCTTTGACGTGGCGAGAAGCTGGTCAACGGAGAAGGTAGTAGCCAGATTTTGTCTTCTTTTGAGAAAATACGATGAATACAGATTATATGCTCCTATATTATCATCAAATCACACTGACGTTGTGATATTCACGAAATACGGCTTCTTATAAAGCCTCACCCTAACACTTCCGATCTCAAGACTTGATACAGTTATCTCTAGACTCTCTGAGTCTAGTTTTAAGCTATTTGGTACCGGACTCAGTTGACTTACGAAGACCGCTAAAATTTTTTAAATTTCTCATCTGAGTGGTAATGGTACGTATAAGTTGTAGTTATGTTTTACTAATTATTTTTTACTTTAAATTACGTGTATAAGTACATAGGATTAAAACTTAGGGTCATATAAAAGGGTTTACATAAAGTTGGATCGACTTCGGGGCCACTATCAACATCAAGTCAGCTATTACCACTTCTTTATAGACAATATTAGAACACAATGATAACATAGCATTTATATCTACCTTCATACTCAAATGTGACCATACTTACTATCAGTCAGTCACCCAAATTACAACACTCTATCTGACAATCATATCCTAATATTGAATTTACCTCATCTCACCACCACCCACCCCAATGGCGCAACATACAAATTTCTCTATCCACCTATCACCATCCTCCTAAAGCCTCCATCACCCCTCCGTCTATATGCGCCTGTAGCAAATACATATTTAATATCACCAGTAAAAAAAACCCGCAACCACACTCCGGCCGCCGCTCACCATGCTCCTCATCCAGCATGAATATGACGGGATGCCTAACAACCCCGGAGCGGAAATGTGCGATAACGCAACGGGGTGGTAGTGGCTTTGTGACATAAAAAGGGTCCGATATCCTGATTTTTGGAAGATGCATTAACATCACGATAAATACGGATACGATCACTTCTTATCTCTCATATACATCCCATATTTCCATTCTTGGCTCCCACCTTCTGTTTATATCCTTTGTTACAATGTCATCCCCATCAGCTTGGTCGTCAATCAAGCGGTTTTCCTTATTCCAGTCTAAGAGTGAAAAGGGCAACCGGATTCAGAAAGATACTGGAGTACTAGTAACTCCATCAGACTCCGGTAACGACTCCGGAGCTGACTCAGTCCGCCCATCTAAGATCCAGCGACTCCAAAAGCAAGACCTAGGAGAAATTATCGTTCCAAGTGTTCAGACCATTGCCTTGCTCAGAGCAGCCAAGACACCATATGAAATCGTCACAGACTACGAGGTTCCCCAGGTCGAAGGGGAGGATGATGTATTAGTGAAGACTAGGGTTATTGGGTTAAATCCCATTGACTGGAAGGCACCGTAAGTATCGAATTGTCTTGTCATCTGCATGCTATGTGACTTGACATATTAACGTTGACATTGTAGAGATTTCAATTTTGCCATTCCCACCTTGCCGTATATATCCGGCCGCGAGTCCACTGGGACTGTCGTGTCCACCAAATCGACTACCTCTCGTTTTAAACCTCACGACCGAGTACGCTTTCACAGTTAACGCACAAACAGTATCCAACTTCCTACTAACGACCGCTAGGTCCTCGTTATCTCCACTGACTACCGCGACCTCCGTAAAGCCACCTACCAACAATATGTCATCGCCCCCACCTACAACCTCGTCAATATCCCGTCCACCCTCCCCTTCACATCTGCTGCAACCCTCGGCGTCGCCTTTGCCGCATCTGCCCTTGCGCTCTCCGTCTGTCTCGGTGTTGATTTCTCAACGGTTCAATCCGGGCCAAACCTTCGGAGTCTCCTTAAGTCAGTACCTGAAGAGAAGATTCCTGCTGATGTCCGCACAGAAGCTTTAGAGGGGATCCCGGAGTCGGATATTGCAAAGGCTGGTGACTACCTAGTCGTTTGGGGAGCATCGGCAACTAGTGCACATGTAACTATCCAGCTGGCACAATTAGCAGGGCTTCAGGTGATTGGTGTGCTGGATATGGGGAAACACGGAGTCCGCGTTACAAACCACAAGACCTTGAAGCCGGTTCTGTGGGTTGATGGGTATGATGTTGATCGTGCTATTTCTATCATTGAAAAGAATACAAAGGGAAAAGCATACTTTGCTTTGGATACTATTGGGAAAACTACGACCGAAGCGGCGGGCCGGGCTATCAGCGGACAGAGCGATGTGTTGACACCACCGGGAACACCGGCCAAAGATATGGTGAAGGCTCAGAGACAGAGTAGTCATGTTGTGGGTCTTTCTGGAGTCCCAAAGGGAGAAGCAAGGGGTGTCAAGTATCACAGTGTGCCGATTAAGTTGTTCCATGAGGTACCAGAAATCGGGTATGCTCTTACGGAATGGCTCGAAAAATTGTTGGAAGCTAATGATCTCGAGGCCGTCGATGTTCTCGGGGTCGAGAAGGGGTTTGACGGGTTGAACGGAGGTTTGGATAAGATGCGACGCGGTGAAATCAGTGGAGGCAAGCTAGTACTCGAAGTGTAATAGTCATACGTCGAAGGACAAACAGAACAAAAATACATAATTATTTACAAAACAGAATAACAAAGCTAACTCCTAGATATCATCACTTCATAAATCAATAAATCAAACCCTTTTCCCCTACTGCTCTCTCGCCAAAGCCTCTCTCCGACTGACGCTGTTCTTGTCATGATACGGCGCCTCGCCTACGGAGCACACGCGGTCGCCGCATCTGTTCTCTTCGTAGTCGTAGGTGGCCGAGTGAAGAGTGCACCGGTTGTCCCAAATAGCAAGGTCGTTCTTCTTCCACTTATAGCGAACCTGAAGGTCATGGTTCAGAGTGACCAGGTTGAACAAGTACGGCAAAAGGATGTCGGATTCGTCCTTGCTGATACCGTTAATACGTTTAGTGAAACCACGGTTTACGAACAGCGACTTCCACCCAGTGACGGCTGTAGACAATTGTTAGCAACTCTATCAGCGAAACAACGCTCAGAATCAAATTCAACTTACGATTCGTCCTCACAATCGGGTGTACCGCCGACAAGGCATCCCCCTTATTCAAAGGACTCCCCCTCTCCCCCTCCCTCACCAGATTTCCCAACCTCCTCGCCTCATCATGAAAAAAGCTCGCATCATGCGTCGCTGTCAACCCCTCTAACAACTCCCTAATTGGCGGACTAATCCTCTCATACACCTCATACGCCGATGCCCATAGGGTATCCCCACCCGTCTCGGGCAGCGTGTGAATCTTCAGCATAGCGTAATCGGAGGGTGCGGGCTCAAAGGTGATATCGGAGTGCCAGGCAGCAGATGCGAAACGGGATACGTCGGAGAGTTGGTGGGTAAGGCCACCGCCTTTCTTTTGCTTTTCGGAGGAGATTACGGAGATTTGGTCGCCAAGTTCGGATCCTTCTTCGGTGAGAGGGTGGATGTGGAGGGTGGAGGAAGATGGCTGAGGTGTGTTAGTGAAGGTTCATGACTTAAGTTGATGTTGGAATTACTTACGGAGCCAGCAAGAGTGGTAATACGGAGCATCAGGGACTTCATCTCCTCAGGGGTGATATCTTGGTTTTTGAGGAAGACGACCCTCTCCGGGACACTAAAGACAATTTTCATGTTAGTTTCATGACTTTACAACTATGGGGAAGAAGTGACTCTATGCCATGAGGTTATCAGTCTGTCAGAAAAGAACTCCATATTCTTAAAAGCGCATAAGGAAAGTACATACCAGTAATAGCCAAGTCACGAATAACATCATCACTAGCCTTGAGAAGGTCACGGACTTGCAGCCCAGTGAACTCGGTGCCAATAACGGGAGTAATATCGGCACGCTGGAAGCTATCTAGGGCCCCGGAGTACTTTAAGGACCATTGATACTGGGGCGGAGCCAGGGTTGCCGCCGACAATGTTGGCACTGGTATCAACCACGGCGGGCATATTGGGCGAGTGACGCGGGAGATCGTGATGTTCGATATTAAGTTGTTTTGTAAAAATGGAATAAAGCTGCTAAACTTGATTGTTAATGTAAAGTTGTGTAAAGAACTATAAATTGAAAATGTTGTGATACTAACCTATTATTAGATAAAAGTCCCCATCAACCCATTATATACCAAATCCCTATCAGTGAATATGCGACCTCATTTCCTCCCAATCTTCGTTAGTTCGGACAAAACCCCATCACGCAACTCTTCTCTCCTCACACCGTAACCACCCGAATGATTCGATTCTCTCTGTCCCCAAAATTCTCCTCATACCTGATACCACCATTAACACCAACACCACCCCCCGTGGAGAAATTATCGGAAAATGATCCGCAGTTTATGTGCTGTCTCTCTCAGTTATCTCGCAGTGACCAGGATACCCTAGTAGGGCCTTCCCTTTTGAGACAGATTTGTGAATGGTGTCAGAATATGGCAGGATGGTGAGAACGTGTTGGGAGTATAACTGTAAAGTGGGGCAAAGGTGACCTAACAAAAGATAGGATGGAGTTGACAGTCTTCTAGAGCTGGGACTAGAAAGTGTGTTAGGGAGTGATAGAAGGAAGAGTGTTAGCCGGTGGCAACATTGGAGATCCACGTGGGGAACAATGTTAGGATGGGCAGTCGGCGGGGAAATACTCGGAAGATGGACCGGAGGGAAGGAGTTTGGGGTTTGGGATGGAGAGATGGCTCATCAAAAACCCATGTATTTATCGAATGGTGCAATTTGGGAATACTATTGAGCTACGCGGGATGAGATGACGAGGAAAAAAGATATCCTAAAAATCCATGTTCGGGGTAGATGTCATGATGGTTCGCCTGGGGTAGTTACATCTCACATGAGACACCACAACACACATACACCCACTATAAGACCAAATGATCAGCCAAACCTAATTCCCTGATCCTCTCCTACTACCACAACAACTCCAAATCATTCCATAGGCCCGATATCCAAAATGCCCAAAGACATCGAAGCCACCTCTGGCTTTCCAGGTTCCTCGAGCTCCTCCAAAAAGGCCTCATCTGACATCTCTACCACACACATTTCCCAAGTAGTCGTCGGTCGCACCGAGCTTGCCTCCGTCCTCAAACCTGACCCCGACTACGAAGCCATCCACCGCTACGACCCCGACGCAACATGGACTCCCGCCGAAGAAGTCGCGCTCGTCTATAAAACAGACATTCGGTTGCTCCTTTGGATTTGCGTCATGTTCTTTGGGTTGCAGTTAGATCGAGGGAACTTGTCAAATGCATTGGCTGACGGCTTTTTGAAAGATTTGGGGTTGTCGTCGGATGATTATAATAACGGGACGACGATCCAGTTGTTATGTTTCTTGGCGGCAGAGTTCCCGGTGCAGATTCTTACCAAGAGATGTGGCTTCCGCTATGTGCTACCGAGTATGATGTTTGCCTGGGGAACTGTCTCGTGGGCTCAGGCTTGGATCACGAACAGAACCGGGTTCTACATCACTCGTGCTTTTATTGGTCTTTGCGAGGGTGGTTTCATTCCCGGTACTATTCTATTTGCTACGTATTTCTACACTAGCAAAGAGCTATCTACGAGACTTGCTGCTTTTGGTCTACTCTGAACATTGCCCGCGTAATCTCCGCTCTTCTTGCCGCCGGTATCTTAAAGATGCGGGGCATCCACGGAAAGCCCGGCTGGTTTTGGCTCTTCTTGATTGAAGGTCTCCTTACAGTTATCATCGCTATCGTCGTAAGTTTACACATAATATCCTCTACACTCTTTACACCACTCACTAACCACCCGCCAGTCCTTCCTTTACCTCCCCGGATCCCCCGTTAACACCAAAAACGTCCTCTGGCGCAACTCCTGGTACAACGAACGTGAAGAAGTCATCATGGTCAATCGTATCCTCCGCGACGACCCCGCCAAAGGCCTCACGCACATCCGCGAGCCCATCACCCTCAAAGATATCAAGGAAACTCTCTCTGACTCATCTCTCTGGGGCCTCTTCTTCATCGGACTTGTCGCCTACATTCCAGCGACTCCCGTGCAGTCGTACCTGACTTTGACTCTCAGACGCCTCGGGTTCTCAACTTTTGACTCGAATATGTTGACGATTCCATCAGCTGTGTTACAGATCATCACTATGTTAGCACTGAGCTGGAGTTCTAATCGGAGTAACGAGCGGACATTCCATTGCCTGTTTGGTGAATTCTGGGTTCTTCCTTTGCTTATCGCTATGTTAACTCTCCCCGACGGTGGCCGCGATTGGAGCCGGTTCTCCCTGGTGACGTTGATATCCGGCTATCCCTACTTCCATCCCATTGTCTCAGCATGGATCTCGGAGAATTGCTTCGACGTCAAAAAGCGTGCTATTGCCGCTGCTACCTATAACGTTATTGTTCAGATTGGCTCGCTTATTGGCAGTCAGATCTACAGAACGTATGATGCGCCGTACTACAAACAGGGAAATTCTATTTTGGCTGCCATCTGCGCTCTGAGTATCGTCTCATTTATTTCCCAGAGACAGTGGCTGGATTACCTTAATAAACAAAAGGATAAGAAGTGGAATGCTCTATCCGCTGAGGAGAAGGTCGAATATCAGAACGATGTCAAGGCCAGACAAGCAGACGGAAACAAGAGACTTGATTTCTGGTTTACTTTGTAAATAGTCGTAAAATGAAGGCAGTGGTGTAATACGGAGATGTTTCTGTAAATAATATTCATAGTATTGTTGTATTAATTCTCTAATTCAGCTGTGTTATTGATGAATCCTAAAGACTTGGTGTATGTGGTGTGTGTATGTGTGTAAAACGGCGAACCTTAAATGCCTTCTCTTGTTCAAAATGTTCAAGTTTACGTGGATTTCGTTGCAAATGTTGCCATTTATGCATATTATCACAGTACCAATGACCCCATTTCTTTCAGATACCCCTTCATATATAAACCCCACCCCTGCCGAGCAGATTCCTCCAATCTTTTCCTATATCTCCGGGATATGTGCCCGCCCTCCGAGTATTGTTCCTTCTTTAGAAGCTCCTTGATTCTAGTGATCTCATTCACTCACTCTCAACTCATCTCACCATGAGTTCACCCTCATCATTCTCTCAGTCCCTTCCACCCTCCTTAGTCAACCCTGCCCCCATGACCTCACCTCTCCTAAAAAACGCAAAGTCGGCTCTAAAGCATGCGATACCTGCAAAATCCGCAAAGTCCGCTGCTCCGGAACACCTCCTTGCGACCGCTGCACTACTATAAACCTCACTTGCACCTTCAATCGCCAACAAGGCACCCGGGGTCCCCGGAGTCTTCGGCCCAAGACTCTCCAGCAAATACATTCCGTTCAGCAACCACCCGGGCCCTCCTCCGACGGAGACATGCCGCCATCTACTCAGTTCCCCAGTCAACCGATCTTTGAAACTCCGAGTCCTGGGACTCAACCATCTGATTTCCCGACAGCCCTCCGGACACCAACAGAGGCTTTGGTTCTCCGTCTTTGCATTTACCGTCTACGGCTCTTCCCCGTATGGCCCATTGTCGCCGTTGAATCCGTGATTGCCTCATTACAGATCGACCCCACTAACCTCCACACTTATGCCCTCGCCAACGCCATCGGGGCCGCAACAATAGCCCAGCTCAAGTTATCCCGGGGCACCTCCCCCGAGATCACCGATGCCGTAACGGCCGAAGACATGGCTGCGGAATGTCAGAGGGCCCGCGCTCGGTTCGATAAGTTCGATCGATTAGCGCTGAATCCCCGGCAAGAGATATCTCGGATATCTCATTGGATAGACTTCGTACTTCATTCTTTTTACATGTTTATCATGAGAATTTGAAGCCAGGGGGAACAAACTCGTTGCTCCTTTTGCGTGAGGCGATCACACTGGCTCAGCTAATGGGTCTTGATAGGGCGGGAAGTTATCTTCACTTAAACCAAGCCGATCAACGCATGCGCCGGCGGATACTCTGGCATCTGTTTGTGACAGAACGGGGAGTTGCTTTACTTCACAAATTGCCCGTTGTCCTCACCAATCCTAGATGCTTTCCTCCACTTAACACTTCTCCGGACACCTCCGCATCCTGCGGTCATGCCGGCCCCGTAGCTTCTATCCCAATCACCCCCGGAACCGAAGAGCCAGATTCAGCCTATGTCCTCCCGGCCTTCCGTCAACTAGTCAATCTCTTTTGGATCTTCGACCAATCCGGAGCACTAGAGATCTTACAAAGCTTGGAAAACGACGATGGTACCAACTCTATCCCATTACGCAAAGATGCCACCAAGGCTTTACAAGATTTACAACAACGGCTCCGGGCAGCTCCGATGAACTCTGAGATCGTTGGAAACGATGTTCAACGCGCTGATTTGTTCGTGACGCGTCAATGGATGCAAATTTTGTTGTGGCGTGCCCTCCTTGCCCGTTCTCGTCAGCCCGACGCCGTCTCGTCATCGCCAACATCATCTTCTTTGTCATCGTCTTCAACGTCCTCAGTCGCCTCAGCTCTCTCTGTTGCAACAGTAGGGCCTCCACTTGGTCCAATTCAAATTGCCAGGGAGTTCCTAGACCTCATTTCCTCCGTTCCTCCCTCCGCTCTTGACGCCCATGGCCCCAGTTTAGAATACAAAGTCTACGAGATTTCCCAAGCCGTCGCCGATGCACTAGCCTCCCGGAACCCCGTGACCAACGTTGCTCGCCAACTATTCGCCGACCGATCCCCTGTCGACGTTCTTATAAGCCTTCAAAGGTTGCTGGCATCATGCCGTGGAGGAAACAGTGATCTATTGGAAATGCTGAGAGCACGAATGGGTAGGATCCAACAAGTGTTTATAACAGAGTCGAGTAGTGGGTTTCTTGCATCGGTCTCTAGCATGTCTATGCCCCCGCCCAATAGCCTCAACATCGAGTCTTCCGATGGCATCGAGAACTCAATGGGCTTAGGAATCTCCGGATTCCTGGGGCAGAATGTAGGATCTCTGGTCAACTCCATGAGCTGGCAAGAGTCAGTGGCAGCGGCAATTACTTTGGAGAATGTCGACCTTGACCCGTTACTCTAAGGGATTGTTGAGGGTACGAATTCTTAATATTATCAGCTATTGAAGATGTTACAGATACAGTTGAGGGAGAATCATGGGGATCATCACGAGGGCGATGTGGACGACGGGACTCGGAGGAGGCAGATGTAGTTAGTTATGGATACCCCAAACCATGGAGTAGTTGCCCAAAACTACTCCCAAAAGTCACTAAATAGAGTAATTACCATCATTTTCAAACGTACTTCCCAATACAATAACCCCACTAAATGAACGCCCCATCTCCAACCAATCATATTCCTCTAATTCGTGTCGTCATTCATTCTCATGAAATTTAATTATGCCATCGTTCTCCAGATTCCACCATTCGCCCCCTGTCCATTAGATCCCTCAATGGCACTTCACGATGTCCTCGTTTCACTTACCTCCCGGTCTTGTCTCCATTTTCCCCGTCCCGGGCACTTTCATCTCCAATGACGCTACGGATTAGTGTCTGTCGTCATTTGCACTCTAGATTATACAAGCGATTGCGTCTTCCGAGAATTTCTCCGCAATCTTATCCGAGAATGGCACCATTTATCCGCCAGGTATTTCTCCGCGGCGTATTAGAAACTGAGAGCCGGATACATTAACCAGTCATCTATTCCCATATTATGCAAGGCTCATAACATATTTTTCGCTATCCTCGTTCACATTCATTTAGTACTCGATCCTGCTGTCTAAGCCGGAGAAACTACTAACCCTAGTCGCATATAACCTTGGTGATATTCATTGTTCTTCACCACTAACTACTATTAATATTATGGCCTGGGAAGAACCCCGCAAAACTGGCATGGAGTACCGCCGCCTCGGCAATTCCGGCCTCCACGTCTCCGCCCTCGGCCTCGGCGGCTGGCTCACCTTTGGTGGTCAAAATGAGAATGGTACCCCTCATCCATCTCCCCTACCTCCCCCTCTCAGCTATTAACACACCCCCAGAAACCACATTCGCCTGCATGAAAGCCGCCTACTCCGCCGGCATCACCTTCTTCGACACCGCCGAATCTTACTCCGCCGGCTCCTCCGAACGTATCATGGGCGCCGCCATCAAGAAATTCGCCTGGCCTCGTTCCGACCTCGTGATCTCCACCAAACTGAACTGGGGTGCGCACAACGGGACGGTCCTCGTGAATAACCACGGGCTCTCCCGTAAGCATATTCTTGAGGGTTTAAGAGCGTCTTTGGATCGGCTGGAGTTAGAATACGTTGACATTGTCTACGCGCATCGCCCCGACCGCTTGACGCCGATGGAGGAGACAGTTAGGGCGTTCAACCACGTCATCGAGGTCAAAGGGTGGGCTCTCTACTGGGGAACATCCGAGTGGAGCGCCGACGAGATCGCTGAAGCTTGTGGAATCGCTAAGGAACTCGGGCTTATTGCGCCTATTGTCGAGCAACCTTTTTCAACTTACTCCATAGACAAAAAGTTGAGAGTGAATTTCAACGTCTGTATTCGCGGTTCGGCTTGGGCCTGACGACGTTTAGCCCATTGAAGTTTGGGTTGTTGAGTGGCAAGTATAATGATGCAGTTGATGCGCCACCACCGGGGAGTCGGTTTGCAAAGGGGATGATAAGTTTGTCAACTACATGCGGGGCAATATTGGAAGTGAAGACTGGAAGAAGGATATTGAGAAGTGCCGCAAATTGAAGGTGAGTTCACAGCTATCATCAAGAAAAGTAATATATGTACTTTAGCTAATATAAGTATCACAGCCCATCGCCGACAAACTCGCCATCCCGCAATCCCGCCTTGCTCTTGCATGGTGCCTCAAGAACCCCACGTCTCTTCCGTCATCACCGGTGCCTCCAGTCCTGAACAAGTCACCGAGAACGTCAAGGCCCTCGAAGCCGTCAAGCTGTTGACCCCCAAGATCCTTGAAGAAATTGACGAGATTTTTGGCAAGTTTGGCTTGGATCCTGCTCGTCAGGACTAATGAGCTAAAAATATGAGAAATTAATCAATGTCAAAAATAAAAATAGTTATAATTAATGAAAGCACCGAGAAATCGGAAATTTAATGCATGATTTTTGCATCTTGCTCAAGATAGAGATAGAGCAAAAGAACAAGAAACATGCAACACCAGGTATTCCCACGTGGTCACCCACCGTAGTACTAATCCGGCGCTCTGTGGCTTGACTATGGGGGAGCAGACGGGACCCCGTATTTTCCACAGGCTATGATCGCATGTGGAAAAACTCCGGTTCATTAAGGCCTAAGTATGCAAGGCCTTAATGTCACGATACATACCCTAGTACCAGCTTATCAACACACAATATCTAAGAAAGCACATTTAAGAACAACCGAATGATATCAATACGATATTTAATTCTTTGAAAACACATCTCTAAACTCCAAATACAATCTAATCCAATAAAAACTCCAAATACAGTCACTAGGCCATAGCCATAGCTGACACCCAAGCAATAAAGATACCTCAAACTCCCCAAAAGAAGAACCAATATAACACAGAACAATCAAGCAACCAGCCTAACTCAAACTCCAAGCCAAAGGAAAAACGAATAACCACCACAACTAAACCCACCAATCCAGGTCTGAACCCTCTAGTTGACCGACGTATAAGCCACCTTCATCGAAGGCTCAACAACACTCTACTTCCGCTTTTTCTTCTGTTCATTCCCAACTAATTTGCCGCGTCCTCTCCGTAGCTTCATCACGAGTGACCTTTGCAGCAGTTTCACAAGCTCTGCACTCACCCTCCTTCATCTTTGTCAGCTGGTTGTCCTGCGCAATGATCTCCCAACCACGAATATACTGCAAATATCTTCTGTGGAGACATTGCTCCGCTTGCTAGTCGTCGAGGATGATGTCGCACGATCCAAATACTCCATCAAACCCTGGTGGCTCATGTTACGGCCACGGGAGCTGCCACTGACAACACAAGATCCGGGAGTAGTTAGTCTCGACAGTGTCTAGCCCTGGGCCGGAAGCACTGACGGACGCTTGGGGTTCCACGCAGAGATTTTTGTCCATCAGGATGCTCGCTAGTCTTGGAAAAACGCGGCCGACTGGAAACAGAAGCGCGGGGCTGATGTCCACTGCCATAAATATTCGCAGGCATAGGACGAGCCTTGAATTCGCGGACCTTTCTCTCTTCCTCCTCTTGTCGGCGCACTTTCTCTTCTTGCTCTTGCTTCCTCCGGCGAGAAATCGCTTCACCGGGGAGCTCAAAATTTGGGATAGTAGGCCGCTTTGTAGACTTGGCACGGCGAAGAGTGGGAGTCGAAGGTATTGAACCACGCACAAGTGTCTTCTGGACAGGAGACCGGCCAGCCTGCTCCTGCTCACGCTGCTTCTGGGCAGCTAAACGGGCCTCGCGTTGTTCCTTGATACGCCGACTGACCTCAACACCACGAAGCTCAAACCCTTCAACCTGAGTTGGGAGTTTGGCCGTTTTAACAATAGGCTTGGGAGGCAAAAGGCTCGTAGGCCGAATGACCGCACTATGGCGCCGTTGGACCTTCTCATCATCCACCCCGATTAATGACTGTCTAGTTTTGCGAACAGAGAAAGATGACGAGTGACGAAGCTCCTGTTGAGCGGTGGCGGCAATAGATTTGAGGGGCTTGAAAATGGTTTTGTACTTCTCGTTCAATCCCTCCTTGGTACTAACTAACTTCTGCATTTTGGGCTTACCCTCCAGAGTCGCTTTAACCGAAATGGTGGGGCGGTCCTGCGAGGGCGTAATGACATGGTAGAACTGAGTGCTCATAACCTCAATTTCATCGTCCAGCTTGTCCAAAGCCTCGACAGAGTCTTCGATCCGGGACTCCGCAGCAGAACTGCTTAAAGCAGGGCTGTGAAGAGAAGACAACATATTATCGGGCGTGGATTGCCTGTACTGAATATCGTGGGGTTTGAGAACTGGAGAAGGAACCCCTTCGGTGTAGGAAGGAGGTTGATCGTCATGCTCAACCGAGATAGAGAAAACCTGAGCGTAATTGTATGGGGCAAAATGTTCACTGTCCAAACGATGAATGAGCTCGGGATATTTCCGAATCACGTCGTGTTTAGTAAGCCGAGAGGCTAGGATAGTAATGATATTAGCAAATGAGTTGCAGGCAGTCTCTTTGTCCTGGGCATCGTTTTGAATCACATCTTTCAACTCGTTCACCCCGCACATAGTCCCTCCCCGTCCGGTATTGACCAAGTTAATACCATAAACGAGATAGTAAAGTTGGTGGTCTTGATTGTCCTGGAGGATGAAGGTATCTTCGCAGGCGATATCGTTGATCAAGTGGTTCTTATCGTGTACAGGCACCAGCAAAACAGCTTGGTACTGACCTGTTTCGTGACGGCGAAGTTCGTGGTAAGGGTCCACACTAGGTGTGGGAAGCTCCTCAGGGTTGTAGATAGTGCGCAGATGGTGGTCTAGAAACGATGTTAGTAAAGTACGCTATAGCTAGTAGATCATATGATATACTCACTGTGACTAAGCAAAAGACTCGGAGAAGCAGGGCGTGCAATTTCGTAGCTTTGGACAGAGTCCAAATCGGAAGAGGTATTGGAAAATATTCGCTTCTGAGTCGGAGTGGTATTTTCAATAGTTGAAGAGTTGAAAGCGGGAAGTTTAAAGGTACTAGAGCAATGTCTATGCTGAAGAGTGTTTCCTTTTTTTGACCGATAGCCAAATTACGGATGCCTTTAACAATACTTTCGTCGAGGTCGTCGTTATGGAACTCGGAGTTGTTGTTATTGGTAAAACGTTCGTCGTAAGAGCAGAAACTTGAAGGACTGCCACAACGGCTAGAGTTTGTAGAACTTTCACTATCGTCAAGTTCGATCAGCACCGAATAACGATAGGGTCTCGTTCAAAAGAAATTGAAGGATCCATGTTTTTTTTTCTGAGAAAAGATGCAGGCAATGCTGTTTCTAAGTATTTCGAGTCTTCAGCACAAATCAAGGTGTACAAGCACCCGCTGTTACTGTCGCGATCTGAACAATTCTTCGGGGTGCACAATTTCGCTCCGTTTATTTTTGCTGCGCTTCCGACATCAAAAGAACGCGACGACAGGCCCTCCTTCGATGTTAATCCCTCCAAACATCCAGGGTAGTACCCGACTGTCACAAGCCAGCTATAATCTAATTTCACAATAAAATAGCTTCCTTTAAAAGGTAATAATAGACCTAGTCGTAAAGCTTTATACCTCCGAGCCCTGGATCTAATGGCGATTGGCGGAGTGGGAAGTGTGGGAATGGGTTCAACAAGGTGTGGTTTAATGAGTGTGTCTGGGCAAGTCGATGTCCGATGGTCTAATGATTTCAAAGAAGCAGATTGCACAATTAGGGCAGAAGGACTCTAGTTGGGTGATCTTATGCGCAATAATTGCAACAATAAGTTCCGAGCAGCTACCGGGCGAATTGAACAGAGACAAGACTGTAGCGTTGAGTATGGATTTAGAAATAGCCGACAGTGTGCTGATTCAATTCAACAAAATGTTCACATCGGATCGGAAGAGCCGGTTATATTGGTCTGCGTCAATGGCGTGCAGAATGCGGAGAAAGTCGTACTGTTAAGCAGTCATACAGAGAAAAATAAATGACAGTAATTAAGGCTCGGCCTTTGTTGGTCGTAAAAAGTATCAGACGTAATAAAACAGAAGAATTAGATAAATCGTTAGGCTCGTTGACAAGATGGGTTGCTGTGCGGAGTAAAAGAAAATACATGAAAGAAGTTGAAAATAAAGGCAGAGAAATTCCCTTTGTTTTTTTTTATTTTTACAGACAAGATCGAAAGTTAAACCTTGCAAAAACTTGTGTGGAAAATGTGGAACAACAATGATGTGTCGTGAAATCAGATAGGAAGGCACGGGGCTACTACCCGCCGATGAGACTCCCGGGTTCAATTATTCAAATTAATGGAATGTATCAGCAGATTCAAGTAAAAGTCTCACGAGAAGTCCACAGTGGCTGTTCGCATCACAGGAAATTATAGTCTGCGTGAATCAGATATGATTAGAGCCTGAGACTAGAGGTGCGCAGAGCAGGATTTCTCACAATATAATGAAAATGAAGATGTGGAGTGATTAAAAGCACACAACTTGTATATTCATTATAATAGTTTATTTCATATCATGACCGAGCATCTTACCCAAAGAACACATGACACTTTCATTGTGGCCGAGTCTTCAATGTTTTTATTCTTGTGACAAGTTGTTGACTTTCGCTTGTTTCGGGTAACTTGTTTTTTGAGTTGAGCCAACAACATATGCAAGTAGGCCACCCATTCCTGATATGCAACTCAAGTAAAACATATATTTTGCCTCAGATATTCACATACCCAATATCAAGCGCAAAAATGATGCATATAAAAATCAAGATAAGATAGCTTTACCAAGATCTGATGTTTTTACTTTATAAATACATGGCTATTCACAGAAACATTTCAGAATTTGTTTGTTCCTGTCACTATACATGTCATTAAGTACCCTGGAATAATATACTATTGATATAAGTCGACTTGGTGGTCATAACTCTGGAAGCTGATAGGTCTAGAGATGATGATCTGTACCAAAGTTTGAATTCATCACATAACCAGGGTTGGTAATATTAGGTTCATGACATGTGATCCAGGAGACTATCACCAGTTGTTCACGTCTCAACAGCAGTAGTGGAAATGATATTGAGTTTACATTTATTAATAATAGAGAATTGTACAAATTTTGCGATGCAATTGTACCCATTCAACGCCAGCAAAAACAACCAACACATACCCATCTACAAGTTGATACCCATATTGTTCATCAACTGCTGTCTAACGCCTCCTACCCGCTGCGCCACCTGACCCTCCGTAGCTTGAGCCCCGGAAGTCTCCGCAATCTGTGAATCCTCACCCTCCAATCGCCTTCTTAACACCTCAAACTCCGCACCCCGCTTGTCCATCGACTGGCCAACAACCCAGCCTGGAACCCTCCACTTAACCAGAGCCATCGGCATGATATCCTTCCAAGCGTATCCGATGATCCATCCAACGGCGGCGCTGATTAAAGATCCCGGTATTTGCATCATAGCAAGCTGAATGGCAATAACGTAGCGATAAGTCTTGTCGGATAGAGTGATGCCAGTCGGTGAGTCCTGGGGGGCTCCGGGCCTTCCAGAGGTGATCCGGTACTGGTACACGAGCGGAACAAAATTGTGATACTGGGCCAGGACGGCAAATATAACAGCGGTAGGACCGGCAGGAAGGTAGTTGAAATGGCCTCCCGTGAGGGGACGCAGAATCAAGGCGATGATAAAAGGCGGAATGACGGCGGTAAACATTGACGTAGCAATTACAAATGACTATCTCGATATTAGGATACACGGTATTATTTGGTAGTGAATAGATTACAACTTACAGCATACTTGCGAGATCCCCATATTCTCTCGACAATACGCATGTTGTAAAGGGCCATACAGGCAAACAGAACTTCCGTAGAGTTTGTGCAGGCCAGTTGATACGTCAAAATCCGCCAAAACTGGTTATAACGCCACAGGTGCGGATCAATCAAAATGTACAAGTAGTGCTTCGCATCGAACATGCTAGCAGCAATGGACGAGATCACTAGACTGGCGACCATAAACTTGGTCACGCCTACGTTGGTGAACGACATTGTTGGTGATGAAGATCCTGTTTAACTTAACAATCAACAGTAGTGAAATGTGGTGAAATAAAGGATCTAGCTCCGACCTAAACCTAACAAAGTAGGTGAATCAAATCAATTGGGTCGATTATATATGGAAAGGAGTGGAATTTTTAATGAAATGTGAGATTAATGTGATTCATGAGCCCATTTCTGGGTATATTCAAGATTCAATGAATGGTGATGTTGATGATGGCTTCATCAAGCGGCTGCTGTGGATTAACGTTACCAAATTGGGCTTAGCTGTCAAAACCAGTCATAACCCGTGACTTCATAAGACCCTAATTAATATAGGCACTATATTCAGATTCCCACCAAAACCGGCTCATTACAAGGCTGTGACAATTCTCACCCTTGTTCTCTAATTGTTTAACAGAGTGTCTAGGCGTCGCGTGTTTAGGAATCTTCATATGATTAACGCTTTGAAGCAGTTAACTTCCTAGCATGTCATCGTATCCATCTTGTCGCGATCTCGCCACTTTTCTGATTATATCTGTCCACTAGTCCAGTTGCATTTTGGAGCATATATATATATATATTTTAAGCGAGCTAACACCGTCATTGTCTTCCATTACTTCCCGCTTTTCTAAATCCGAGGTCCTTATTCGTTGAATTTTTCCTGACCACCGTCATAAAAGTCCAGCTTTCCCGCTTCCTGGACTCCTGTCACATTCGTCCTTTCTTAGCACAAACATCATACTTCCGATTATCGATCGAACGTCGCATATATATATATATATATATATATCTTCAAAATGTCTGATCCTTACATCACAGATTTCAGTCGCTGGGTTCGCAGCTCACCGCCTGTGGAATGGGCCATCACCAAGATTCACGAACTGCTCATCGGAGCTCTGCGCCAAGGTCCCATCCCTCAGCACGTTGCTATCGTCATGGATGGTAACCGCCGTTACGCCCGTACCCACCGCATGGAGACTGTCGAAGGTCACCACCACGGGTTCGAGGCGCTGGCTACGGTATGTCGCACTCGAACTATTGCGATACGGCGGATACATATTGACTATTCGTTTCCACTAGACTCTTGAAATACTGTATAAGATCGGCGTCAAGGTAGTTAGTGTTTATGCTTTTAGCATTGAGAACTTCAACAGCCCCAAGTATGAAGTTGATGGCCTCATGCAGCTGGCCAAGGTTAAACTTGAGCAACTTGGTCGTCATGGCGATATTCTCGACCGTTATGGTGCCAAGGTTCAGGTTCTTGGCCCCCGCAATCTCCTGCGCCCCGACGTCCTGGAAGTTGTCGAGCGGACCGTCGAAATGACTAAGAACAACAAAATGGCCGTCCTCAACATCTGCTTCCCCTACACCTCCCGTGAGGAGATTACCACTGCTGTTCGCTCCACTGTTCAGGAGTACCTGAGTCCTGCACAGAAGAACACCATGTTTTCTCCCTCGCGCATCACTCAGAAGGTTCTTTCCAAACACCTCGACTCACGAGATGTCCTCCCGACAATCCGCGATAATAGCCCCGACCCCGCTTCGCATTCAGACTTTGATGATGCAACTACGCTTCCTCCTTCGACACTTCCTTCGATTAACGGCCGCCAGAGCCGTCTGCCAAACCCCGAATCAATCACCGAGGATACTATCAATAGCCACACCTACACTGGCGACAACCCGCCGCTTGATATCTTCATCCGTACTAGTGGTGTTGAGAGATTGAGTGACTTCATGTTGTGGCAGTGCCACCAGGATACCTACATGGCTTTTCTGTCTTGTTACTGGCCGGAATTCGATATGAGCCATCTGTTGCCGGTCATTCTGGAGTGGCAGTGGAAGCAGAAGCAAAAGGCTCGTGACGAACGGCCGATGAAGCGCAGCCGGTCTGCCTCGGGTCGCATCGCCTCTTAAGTGTGACATTCATATCCAGATCTATGTGATACCCGAGGTTGAGTACCTCGTTGTTTTTGATTTACACTTTGGCGTCAATGGTTGGTAGAATCTCACGAGAAGATTCAGCTTGGGTTTAGGAAATATTACATTATATAGCGATTTTAATCAGCACAGTTATCGATATTCTTGAAAATAAAATTTAACATGACAAACTTCATGAATTCCCATCAGTAACTGCTCCACTACTACGTCACTGATGATGTCGTTCATGCAGATGAATGTTCCGAATTGTATGCATGTTCGCATCATAGTACAGGGCTATCCGTGGACAGGTCGATAAACTATGCAAGTCCAGATAAGATAAGTAGACGCCACATCAATGTGAAGCTTTGATTGGTTAAAAAGTCATCAAACTCCCAGCCACAAATCCCTTTTAGGAATAGCGCAGCTTCAGTCTAGAAAAGCTGCTAAAGAAAAATGAAACACGCCCAGCGCAAGACTAAAGTAGGTGCTATTAACTAGGTCCTCCAGAGAGTAGTGCCGGCGTGGGCGTGATTTCCCAGCCAACACTGCTTCTATTCAGTTTCTTGGACCTTGTTCAATTTCTGCTTTAACAAATGACCACCTCTACGTCAACTTTGATTTTTCTTGGGCTGATTTAATGCTTTATCACTCTGGATTCTAAGTCTCCATCTTTATGTCAACAGTCTGTTGGATTCAATAATAGTGGCGCATTTAGTTAACCTTGAATTGACTTCCTGTTTACCACACCCACTCTGCTACTATTCGCACCATATATTCTAGCCTATTTCATCTAATCAGTCCACCCTGACATCTTCCAGTCCTATGACTATTCTCAACCGTCAAGACTGAACCTTTTATATCCAATCTCAATATATACTATATAATCATACATACGCCGACCAGTCTCTTTTCATTTACAATGAAAAGTGCGAAAGCCAGCACTGTGACACTCGAACCCGCCGCTGGCTTGGCGGCATCCACCAACCAGAACCGCCGGTCACAGCCCGTTCGCCAAACGCGGATGAATCCTCATCGTTCTCACCGTGGGGCCAACGGTGCCGATGGGGAAGGCAGACCGTCAGACCAGCCCATTGACATATTTCCCGCCGTCACTCATTTCGCCGATGCTCTTACGGCCCTCCCCAAAGAGCTGGTGCGCCATTTCACTTTGCTCAGGAAGTCGATGCCAAAATCCATGCGCCCGAAGAAGAACTCTTTCAGTTGACCGACGCGTGTATAAATGCTGCTATGCCAGAGAGTCGGGCGCTCCCCAGCGGGGTGCCTAAATCTACACAGGAAGTCGCCTTTGGCGCTGAAGCTGCCCAGAATGTCGAACCCCGTCCGATTCCGAACACATTGGGCGGTACGCCCCACGATCCTCTATACCTTGAAAAAATTTGCACCGAAAGCAATATAGAACGTCGTCAAATTTACAGAAACACATCTCGGAAGATTCAAGAGATGCTGGGTGCGCTTGAAGAAAAGAACCATGTCATCACTACTGCCAATGAAACTCTCCAGAAGCATCTTGCGCGCATGGACAATGTCTGGCCGCACCTAGAGAATGAGTTCAGCGAGGAGACGAAGTGGGGAAGCGTGAATCATTGGGCCTACCCCGACAATAGAGTCAAGGATGGTCGGCGCCGTGATCACGTCTCTGCTGCGGCCCTTGCCGCTGCTGAAGAAGCTGCCGCGCGTAGCGACGCTCGCAAGCAAGCAGTTGCAGCTAAAAAGGAAAAGAAGCAACAGCAACAACATGAGTATGAATTGGAAGAAGCAAAGAAGAAGTCACGGAGAGGAGACAATTCTACAAATAGTAATGGTACTATTGGACTTGCCATTAACAACAGCTCGACGACAAATTGTATCAACACTACTAAGCGCCGGAAGACCGAAAAGGGCGCTGCGGCTGCGGCAAGTGCAGCGGAGAAAGCAGCAGCTGCTACTAATGGCAAGACTCCCAAGGTGTCCGCCAGCCCCGCCACCAGCACAATTGACACGACCCGGAAGAGGAAATCAACTGCTGCGAACGGCGCCCAAACAAAGAAGAGGTACGCCAACTGAAATTTCCACGTTTCATACGAACAAACCCATTAACAATTACATTTTCGCAGTCGGAATGGTGTTGTTGCTTCAACAACAACCTCGCCAGTTCTTAGCGGAGTTCCGGACGCGAAGTCTGGAACCCCCCGCAACTCTCCGCAAGCTATATCGACTCCTGGGTCCCGGCGCAACATGGTAGACAAAACTCTATATCTCAAAATGACACGATCAAGTCTCGGCGCACATCAGTATCATCTAATAAGACCAATGGTACTCCAGTGACCCCGGAGCTTGGTTCTATACCCCCTGTTAGCCTACCTCCCCATTCGATCTCCGAATACCCCAACTCTTGTGATGCCAATGGCACTCCGAAGCCCGAAATCAAGCATGAGGTAGACGGGACCGAGATTCCGGGGACGACGGAAATTGTTACTTCACCTCGGAAATGCGATGCTGCGCTTGCGCGGACTGACGAGAGTGACCGGAGTACGACAACGACGCCGGTATTGCCGTCGTCGATGCCGATGGCGATGACCAAAAGTGGCAGAGTTAGTAAACCTTCAACGCCAGCGTTGGCCACCTTCCAAGAGGCGTCTGTTAGGCTGCGGACATCTCGGAGTAGCGACGGGGCTAAGGATACCAAGAGAAAGAAGGGGTCGACACCGCTACAGCAGACGGTTGTTGAGGAGGAAGTTGCGGTCGCAGAGGAAGGCGAAGATACAAATGAGCCGACGTATTGCTATTGCAATGGGGTCAGTTATGGAGCGATGGTTGCCTGTGATGCTAATGATTGTGCGCGAGAATGGTTCCATCTTGAGTGTGTGGGCTTGAAAGTGGCTCCCAAGACAACAGGTAAGTGTTTGGCTATGATGTTTGAGTTGATAAAATTATGTTGCTAACATAATGAGGTTTTAGTTAAGTGGTATTGCAACGACTGCAAGGAAAAGATGAAATCCGGGCACAAGAAGTCACGGTAGACTTTTCTTCGGATGACATACATACTCTTGTGAGTCTTACATGTTTTGGCGCCATATTCTTGCTTTATGCATCTCTTGGCTTTGTACTGTATCGGACCAGGCGGTATTTTGATTTTTCACATTCGCTGTAAGCTATCCCTCCAGAAGAGAAGTCTGTAATTGGGCGTTGGTGGACCACCTTTGTATTTCTTGTGGATGATGGTCGTGGTAATTTTCGTTAATGATACCTTTGAGATTTTTGTGTATCTTTGTTGGGAATTGTGCGCGGTTGGTGCGGCTCGTTAAAATATAATGTTTTGTTTGGATCAAGAGTTTGATGTGCTGTTCGTGAGCATCGATATATTGAACGGTCATGTGATCATTGTAATTTAGGGTTAGTGTGTTAATTTTCATTATCGCCTAATTATCAATTACTCGGATTCATTGAATCTCGTTGAACACGACATTGAATCAAGAGCAATGTGCTTACAAAGATCCCTCTAGACACCAATTAGGAGATAAAACTAAGGCAAACCTCGCAGACTCGCATTGCGGGGAAAAATTAGGGTAACAAAGGTTACGATGCTCGCCGACCCCATGCCCTCCCTTCCTCCTGAGAAAACAACCCAACCACCACACCCAATAACCTCCTTTCCAAGATCGTGAGATCCCAAGCATCAATAAATTATTTTCGGCCCAACCTATACTCTTTGACAGTGCCCCCTCGTTTCCCAAACGTAATTGAGAAAATGCTGTCTGGTCATGTGCAGATTATTGGAGGTGATGTGATTTCCGTTTGTCATGAATTGGTTCTCCAACTAAGAGGCCTTAGGGGTTGATGTATAGCTCCTTGGACGGCTTTTTGTTGTCGTTGTGGTTGTCAAGCAAATATATGTCTTTGTGGTTCCTGGGGATCTGTCAGACAATCTTGATTTATTCAGAGAATTTCGGTATTTGCGCCACGTGATGATGCGACTTTGGCTACGGGAGGCTTTTGAGGATTGCGAGGCGAGGGTCGTCTTGGGGGTTGGACTATCCAGGAGTGTACTGGGGACTGTCTAGAGACTAATATATTGGTTTGCTTAAGTGGTGACCGGCTCGTTTCCGAGAAGGCTGCCGTCACGCATCCAGCCATACATGCAGCGGGAGCAAGGGGCCTCATTGGATAATTACATAATTTGTGATGGTGGGTATGATGCTCGGATGCAATTACGCTATTCATTATAGATATGAGAAAGGTCACCGCTTGGAAGGTCGTACTAGGTGGGTTGATTTTTTTATGAAATTTGTGAATGTGGTGGAACGTCATGACATATAGAAATTTGAATGTTGATGACAGAAACATGCAGATGTGTGATAACAGTAGTTGACCTCGGAAATGACGATTCTCACGACATCAAGGGTTATTATTAGGGTCATAACGTATGCGGAAGACGAGAAAATATTAAGTAATAAAAACTCAGGGAAATGTTTTTGTCTCCAAATTTACCTCTAACTTTATGACCTGCCCATAGAGTCTTGGATTCTATTGTTTATGGATAAAACCCTTTATTTCTTAATCTAACAAGCTATAAAAGCCATTTAGCTATAATTTAATTCCCGTGCAAAAAAAAAAACATTATTTTAGAGAAGGGAACTCCAAGCGCTAGTCACAAAATTAAGCCTTGTACATCACATGACGCCCCAAGTGAATTTCCTTTAGGTAATGGCTTGCGCAACAAAGCTAAGAAGTTGGGTGATGTCAGGCTAGAGCACTTTTTCCATGCGAACGGCAGCCCGAGAGAAAGATTCGCGGATACGAGGATGGCTTCTCTAGAGAGATGCTCTCTTACTACCGACAAATCACTGAGTTTTCGCTGGTCACTTTGCTAATTTGCTTCACGACTGCGCACATGATCAAATGATTGGATGACTCCTTGGTGGTAATTGGCTAATATTTGGGCGTTGAGCTAAAGTATCTCATATCGAATATTATTGGAATACTTTCATGTCCACTTCAAGTTTCTCGTCACAAGCTTAATTTCGACCACAATTATTCTCCAGTGTGAAAAAAAGAGAATTTTCTAAAATATCCCTAAAATGGATTTGGTGGTGGCAACTTTTATTTTTTCAGAGACAAGAACCCAATGCACCGGATGCGGAGTTTATTGCTTCTAGCACGAATTTCTAATTAGGAAATCACAAAATCAAACCGTCGAATAAAATGCACATTGACAAACTCCGCCCAAGATTTAGCATCCCCGATGACATAGACAGCTTAGGAGAGAAGACAGAAAGCTAATTCTGACACCGAATATGGTTATACAGGCGAGAAGATCCGGCGTTATGAAAGCATGCAGGAGGGCAGACGACCAAGAGCTTGATCTGAACAGGTAGCAAAGTTCATGTGACAATGGTCAGTAATTTTTATTACTTAATGAATTGAGAGGTAGCGTAGTGTGATGACCAGTGGGTAATCTGAGGGCTGCTGGATGTAATGCAAGGGTTGTGGAAATATTGATTGTATGCGGATTATGGGGAGGAGCAACGGGGGCCTGAAGGGAATGGTGGGGAAATGTGGCTAATTGGGTTGTGGGAGAGGTTATTGGGGTATTTGGATGACTTCGATGCCGTTGATGAAATGTCCGAAGATGAGAATGGCTCGGATGACGATCAGGGAGCCGTGTGCAAGGAGAGCTGCTATGATGACGGTGACGAGGGTGGTGGTCTGGAATGAGTTGTGAGCTGGGGAGTACAACGCTGCTCAGGACTGGTGCAGAAAGATAGGGTGGGTGTGTTGCAACTGGGACTTGTCAATGGGAATCGAACGATGACGATGGAGGGTGGAAGGGCAGATGAGGGATATGTTTAGTGGCGGAATGGAAAGAGGTAGAACTGATAGATCGACTTGTTGATTATCCTTATGCTACAGTAGAGATAAGAGAAATCGGCTCTTTTGATGTGATTCTTTATCTGATGGTTTTGCGGTAGTTGACGAGAAGTGATGATGGGAAGTCCGAGGGTCGAGGTCAGTGTTAGACGTTGAGGTTCGGCATTTATAAGTGTCAGGATTTAAGGATTAGTTGATATTAAATGCATCAATTTATAGACACAATTACTTGATTCGGATGTTTTATGTCTCCTTCCCTAACCCAAAAAAGATGCCGTCAGTGACGACGAGTTGCTGTATGACGGACAGAAAGGAGAGCAAAAAGGCCACACCAAGTGACAGGAACATGTCAGGTAGTAAATGCAAGACCTGATGGATATCAAACGACAGAAAATTCAGAGAATATACTGCCGAATCTCGATCATTCTCGGACGCAATATTCTCAGTTTCACCCACCGATCCAAGTATGGCCAGCATCGGCCATCCATGGCAAGTAGCGGCGTCAACGTAGTTTCCTTTGTCCCTTGTTCGCTGCCAACTCACACCCTATTCTGGGAGGGGCCGGTCCCGCAGCTGCCTTCCACAAGCGACCATTTCTGATCCAGTCAAAGCCGCCAACGCTCATTGGCTGGTGACTCCCAGACGCCGCCGTACCCAAGGTAAAGAGCAGCGGTGCCGGCCTCTCCATGGGACTAACATCAATGACATGATGACAAAAGCCTAAGAAAATGACTATGAGGATCGTTAAATGCGCTGGAGGATCCATGGAAACTTACGTTAGCATATTTATTAACCAGTTAAAATCGAGAAATAGCACCGATTTGGCAATTCTAATTGCTTAGAGGCATTCTGGTGTCGTTCTACAGTGTTTTCGGAAGAAAGTGGGAGCGGGTTTTCCACGAAAATAACGAGGAACAGCGAGCTACGAGGAAGGGACTTGAGCGTCCTTGCCGTAGTCGTGAGTACTATTATTTAATCAGTCATGCTTTGGGACAGAAACAACTAGCTAGTGTATCGGCTGGAGGAGAAAAAAGCTGCCAGATTATTTTTGACATAAATATTGGCAAGAGGTCCCTTTGCTGCTAGTACCAATATTCTCTTGATCTTTTCTTTTTGTTTGATCTCCAATTTCTTTTGATAATTCATCTCTCAAGAATCGACTTTAACTTTATTTAATTTTAATGTAAGCATAATAAATTAGGGGTTCATTCCTGTGCTGATCTGTTGTGTTTTTTTTGTGCTGTGCTGTTGATGAGTCTTGTTATGCGTCGTCTTTGTGTGCGGTGAAGTGCCCCGAATTTGATACAATCACTACCCTCACCAACCAACTATAGTGGTGCCACCATCTTGATTCTTCTGCTTCCGTCTATCTAACTTAATTTTCCGCCATCACATTCCCCCGCTTTTGCATCTACACGCCCACGATTCTACGGATACCGACACTCCATTTTGTCTTCTGCTCCTCGCACGCCACCCACCTGGATTTCCATTTGCTTCGCTTCTGCTCGCTGGCTAGGCTGGGCTGGTCACCACATCCCCACATCACATTACCTCAAGCCCCCCGACTACTAAACCTGGCTTTCTCGTTACCTAAAATCTACCACATTTGACTAATAAGAATTCGCTAGGCCCATAGCACCGTTGCCATTGCTGCAACAAGTTCTCCAAACCACAAACACAGCAACACACTATACATATCTTGTGTGATCCCGTCCCGATTACTGACTTCTTGCTTTTTTCCATTTGATTTCAACTTTTCAAAATTTCCTCTTATACATTCTTAGAGTTCCAGTCTTGATATCAATTCGATCTTCCGACTGTTTGCTCTTTTGTTCGTCTTTTGATTACACACAGACGATAAGCTCTTTGTTCAACCACCCCCCCGCCTTCACACCACATCCCGTGTTTGACGCATCTTTCCGCTCCGACTGTCTCGTCGTGTCGCTTTGAAAACCACATCACTCAAATTTTTGTACGCATCGATATGGCCAACCCCCTTCGGAACTCCCCGCCTAGTGTTTCTCGTTTTCCCTTTGATGTCCCTAGCTATGCCATCTCGCAAGGCGTCACTCATGCTAGTGTGAGTGATGCCGGTCAGGTGCAGGATACCGTGATGGAGGGTTGCAGCATCACAAACGGCTCTTATTCCCGTGACAATGGTCGTGGGTCCTTCTCCTCCGTCCGTGAGGATGAATTTGGTGATCAGACTTTTACCCACTCCAAGACTTCGGCCTTCTCTTACGCCATTGAGAACGCCATCTTCGACTCCCCTGTTCCTTCCACCAGCAGTTCTCCGGCCCCCACTCGCAGCGCTTTCTGTCCGGTCCCTCCCATGTCTCCCACTCGCAGAGTATACATTCACCAGACTAGCATCGATGATGCCGTGATTCCCTCTCCGACCTCCTCGAAACCCTTCGCCCCAGCCATGTCCCAGACTCTGGTTGACACCCGCCGTGACCTTCACGCTCCTCACGCCTGGGCGCCTGTTGACACCTTCATTGGTTGGAACAAGAACGAGCAACACAAACTTAAGGGAAAATACGCTAGCCGCAGCTTCTCCGACCTACAGCTGCTGAACGTTATGTGGGCCAACAATGCTGAGATGCCCCCTGCCACGGAAGCTACTGCTAAACTTGGTGCTGGCAAGTCTCGTCTTGAGATGCTTCCTGTTGAATTGCTTGGTACGTCCGGATCTATGATAGCCCTCATAAATATCGTATGCTAACAACTACATAGGCACTATTGTTGACCTGCTCTATCTGGAGACCCCCACCAATGGCCTTACCAAGCGCAATGCCGATCTCATTGCTTTGCTGCGCACTTCGCACACTCTCCACGTTCAGACCCTTCACACTCTTTACCGCAAGATCACCATTCCCCACTCCAAGATCTTCCGCAAGTTCCTCACTGCCATCCAGAAAGACCCTTACCTGGGCGTTATTATCCAGCGCCTCGACTTCAACCACTTCAACCCCAACATGTTGTTTTCCACTGGTGGGGAGCGATCCCAGGCTCAGAACTTGACCAAGCAGACTCTCCTCGAGTGCCTTAAGCTGACTCCCAACCTACGCGAGTTCTTGGCCCAGGAGCACATTGTCGAGGATCTGAGCGCCGATGTCATCCATAAGCTCTTTTATGGCCTCGAGAAGATCCAAGCTGTCGATTTCGCGGGCTGCTCTAGCCGCATCTTCAAGGGTGTATGGGATAATCTTGTGGCTCAGCCTGAGCTGTGGAAGAATGCCACAGCCATCCGGCGTCTCTCTTTCCACAAGTGCATGATTCTACCTGCTGCTGTGTATGAGACTGTGTTTCCCACCCTCCAGCATATTACTCACCTTGATGTCAGTGGGTGTCGTGTCACTGACACTGCCCTCAAGTCTCTCCCCACACTGCCCGCCTTACTCACTTGAATATTTCCAAGTGTAGCTCGCTCACTGCTGAAGCTGTTTTGGAGTTTATTGCGACTCACCCTAGCGTCCGTGAGACTTTGGTTGTTCTGAACGTTGCCACCGATGCCACTAGCCACCAGATGTTCGACGAAGATCAGGTCTCTCGTCTTCTCGTAACCCTGCCTCCTACTCTGATGTCTCTGAACCTTAAGGGGTCTCAAATGAGCCCTTTCCACCTGGAGCAACTTCGTCCTATTGTTTGCCGCATTGAGGAGCTCGGTATTGGCCGTGGCCTCAACATGTCCGAGGTTGGGACTCTTCTGTGCCCTGAGAGACCGCGTGATGAGGATGAGATTGAAGGCCTCCCTACTGGCCACACACTACGTTACCTAGATGTGTCCGACATGTTCCTCACTACCGATCTTGACTACCTCTTTGACACGTACTGCCAGATCCTTGACGAGCCTTCTGAGCCTCTTCAGGTCCTTGAAATCTCCGAGAACGTCGCCAAGCGAATGCGTGCCTCTCAAAAGGCAGTCGCTTCCCATGGTTGGAGCATCACCGATGAGGGTGCGCGCTACTGGTTGGTTCGCAAGAACGAGTGCCAGACTAAGAACCAGCGTCACCAGGAAGCGTATCGTTGGTGGAAGATGGGAGCTACGTACTGGGGTACTCGCAAGATTCCGGTTGCGGACTGCGAGGTTGGCGGCATGTATGGTTCATTCATGTTTGCGCGCAAGATCTAAGGATTCTCTGTTGATTGATAAGATAACAAACATGGTTTCTTATTTGATGGGATGTGAGTGGTCAGATCTGCAGGATTGGTTGCATATTTGCTCCTGATTCTCGGTGCTTTTCACTGTCACTCTATCTCTTTGCCTTTTACGGCTTCGTTTTACGACATTTTTCTCCTCTCATTGGTCCATTCAACTATGGACTTTTATCTTGTTTTCTCAAAACTGCATCTCCGAATGCACCAACATGCCATTTCACGGCATGTTATTTTTCATGGCATTTGAGAGATGTTATCATCATTCTTACACTGCACTGCACTTCTCTTCTGAAGTCAGTTGCTTCGCCCTCGGTAAATCTTTGTTTTTCTTTTTCTTTATTTGTTACGACTGGTTTGCGATTACCTGTTATCACTTTTGTCTTCGTCTTTGATTTTCCTGCTCTGTCGCATTTTTGCTCCATTACTCCTCGAATCTTTCTTCTGCATTGTGATATTTGCACAGTCGGTCTGCCTGTGATGCAGTTTCCATGAATTTTCATTGTTTTTTTCTGCATTTGCTTCTCTACGGAGAGTTCTGTTCTTGAGTTCTTGTTTCTTGTTTTTGCTGTTTATCATATTGGAATCTGATATCTAAAAGGGAGTATTTGTTTTGTAAGTTGGGGTTCATAGGAATTTATCCGCAAAGGCGTTCAATTTTTATTGTTTTTCTTCGTCATTTCTTTTATTAAGAGTATAATCAGTTTGAGATACCGGCATTGAGCAATAAAACGGGGCAAATGAGAGGGACGCAACCAGATACCAACCACATGTTAGGGTAATGAGATATAGCAGCATTGTCATTTCCTATTTATAAATTCTATTTCCGTAATATTTTATCTTTGTTTCCATTTGTGAATTGTGCTGGTCATCATATTCAGGTGTTGCGACGAATCATGATAAAGACTGGTAGGTCTAGATTTGGCCTAGAATGAGGTCTTCCATAGAGATCTCCAAGCCAGGACTGATCACTAGATAGCTGGTCATCTCCGAAGAACGTCTTGGAAACGTTTTCTACGGCTTACATTTGACTCCTAGCTTTCCTAATAGGTTTTATGGGTGATTTATTCTTGATCACCTCAACCTTTCTTTTTTTTTTTGACTTGTGGGTTCAACCTCGAACTGATCATCATGAGTAAAGTTAACTTGCTCTTCTTCCATCAACCCTTGGCAACCATCCATTCGCGGACTCTATTGGATGGCTTCGTATGATTTTAATAATTAAACCGTAACAACTCCTTTCTTTGCTCCATAGTTTCGAAGACGACACTAATAGCATTGTCTGCCTCTATAGGTAGCTTGTTCTTTTCTCGGGTAACCTCCATTTCCGAAGACAATCTCTTCCTATGCCTCGTCTCATATTCCGCCATCGACTTCATAACTTTCTTAATAGGTGCGACCGACCCGATAGAATGCACAAAGATATTTATATAGACTCCCAGTATTATCGATAACCGTCCAACTGTCAAAATACATACGCTACACGGCGCCCTCGATATAAATATCTTAAATCAAGACTCACCCGGGATATCCAGCGACTTCTCCAATGCTACTAAGTTAGCCAACTTGATATACAGAATACTCTCCGCAGCTACGGGAATCATCGGGTTCTTTTGGAGAGCAGTAGGGCGATTATGTATGCTGATATCTTGACTTCGATGTGGGCAGCCTGCCAGTTCTCAGCTAGTGATGGGTCTTTGGCGTCGCCGTCGAATGGGCAGACGGCTTTAATTCCGGGGCGTTGAAGATTCTTTTGACGGCGATTAGCCATATGGGCTCAGTTAACAGTTGTTTATCAACAGTCGATGGTAATGGTTCTAGACCAGATATCGCAAATTTCATCAGTGAGGATGTCATGAAGGGGATATTTGTGAGGTGATCAGGGAAGACAGAGATTGATCCGATGTACTAGGGAACACTCATGACTTTATTGGGGAAGATTGTAGCGTAAAAAGGGAAGCGGTGAGTTGTTGTTGAGTGGGTGAAGGTGACAGTTGGCTGTAAGGTGGTTTCAGTGAATGTGAGGAGAGAGCCGGTGGGTGTATGTGTAGGGTGGAAGGCGGTATATTGGTCGGGTATGAATTCGATTGGGGTTTCAATAAAGATGGGAGCCGAGGATTGAGGAATGGGGTATACTAGTTTGGGAGAGTTGGAAAGGATAGAGTAAATTAGCTCAGTGGAATCAAGTGGGATGGGGACTGAGACAGATAAAGGAGAAGATGGGACCGGTGATGAATGGAGCGGTTGCAGGACCGGACAAATGGATGATGATGGTAAAGGTGGATCCCGACCCATGTGAATTTCAAACTCGGGACCACTCAGCATCGGTAGCTAGGCATCATGGAACATCCCTTCGTTATCCCTTTCAACGGACTCTCATATGCCCCCGACCAAAGCGTTCCAAACGTCGTCATTACCAGCATCATTTCGAATGACCTCCTCAGCTTCCCATCATCCTTCATCATAGTCCAAATCTCTCGTAGCAACATCGATGTCTCCGATTGAATAGTTTGAATACGGATCACACTCGAGTACGACAGTATCACTTGACGGAGAAGCCGCGAAATATTTCGATTGGTGCTCGGTGGGAAGGTTTGACAGTGGCGATGAGGGCTTGGAGTTGTAGAAGAATTGAGGGTTTCATTGTGTCTATTTAGAGGGGGTTAGCGATGGGTTGTGGAGGTTGGACGATTGAGATGTACTGTTGAATATCGGAAGGAGATAAACATATCGGGGACACTAAGCATACATTCTGAATTTTTGTATGATCATGTAAACTCATACATTGGTTGGCGACAATGTTTGCTAGGCGTGAGCTAATAGGTACTAACAATATAGAGTTTATAAGAGTTTGAGAATAGAGACTAACTGTATATACTCACACGGGGCACTATCATCTGAATTTGCCGTAAATACTAGAAATATCACCACGATCAAGACTTACACAAGTAATGTTAATGTGGCATGTATGGGTTATGTCATTAGGATTATATTGATGACGTATATACAAGTATCAATCACATCACGCATTCATCTTATTCTTGTCTCATCATCACAATCATCGGACACAGCGCAATGAATTGAAGAAGATATTCACAGATAGTATTCTTTTCCATATCCGTGTCGCGCCGGGCAAGATCCATTAAGTAACAAGCACCCCGAACTCCTGCAGACTAAGGTCTAGTTCCCCAGCCAGCTCCGTAATGCTCAATCAAATCATGTTCCAAGATATCTTGTGAATTTTTTTTTGCGTTTTCCAGAAAGGAACGAAGTAATTTTCTTTTAAAATTTTTTACCAGACAGATTTTCATCTTGATGAGAAATTTTACTCTTCCTCCTCCTCGGCCTCTAGGGTGGTCTGTGCAATGCGGTCCAAATCACGCTGGCCGGCCTCGGTGATGCGACGGCCACCCTTCTCCTCATCCTGCTCAAGGACACCAATCTTCTCGAGAGCCTGGAAGATCTTGCGGTCTACGGAGCCGGAGGCGTCAACGTGCTTGGAGGGACGGACACCGCGGTTCTTGGCAGTACCGTGGACCTTGCGGAGACGGCCGACACCGACGGTCTTGCGGACGTATACGTGCCGGGCGACAGCAGCGGCGCGGACGTAGAACCAATCGATATTCTGGGGGAGTTCACGGGAAATACCGGTCTTCACGGTGTCAACCCAACCTGAAGGAGTTAGTAACTTGTTCATATGAGGAAACATGATATTAGTCTCAACTTACCAGGGATGGGCAGCTTGCCCTGACGCTTCAAGAAGGCAGAGTAAGCGCCAATGAACTTTTGCGCCTGTTCGCATTCAAGACCCGCTATTAGCAATAATTCCGTCATCAGAGATCTTTCGATCCCCTCACACTTGCTCCACGAGTCCCATATGTATATCGAGATCTGTAAACCCCATCGGCCAAGAATTTACAGGTCGGCAATGCTTATCGGCGTCGAGTAATTGTAACGAATAGGTTGTCAAGTATTTGTGTTGAGGCTTGCAGAATCAATGAGGTCAACCAAGTTGGATTGATGGTCATCTTCCGTTTTTCAGGTAAAATTCCATGGTCTTCTTGATGAGCGCGCTCCACGTTGTCATTTTCAGAACACTGTGGACCGCTTGCCAACTTTCTCACACTGCCGAGTAGTACGTCGATAATCGTTACCTCGATTTTAGGTCACAGTATCTTTCAAATCATCGAGTCTATTGTCGTCATAGTTGATGTCATTGCTGAAAAGTGCTGCCGGCCTGTAAACTCTCCAGTCGACTAGGAGACGGTGAGGGATGTAAAGAACACATTATGAAAATCGTTATAAACCTACATCAACGTCGCGAACGGAAACACCACCGGGCATTTTGACTGATTTTTTCTTTGGTAAGAGGACTAAAGAAGGGGTTGACAAAGTAGTCTTCTGAACAAGTTGGGAGCTAATTTCAAATTATCGGTAATATTGCGCGAGGGCTACCACAGGAGGATCTATTTCGAAATTCATTTTTGTGCGTATGGAGGATTTTAATGTGACTAGGGCTAGCCGCTCCACTATAGTGTGACTATGGGTATTTGTCGGTAAAATCATTGACTTCAATTGACAGGGATGACCCACCTCCGCGGAAGCAAGGATGCTATCTTAAATTCAAAACAATTATATGACAAAATGACAAACCAAGATATAATATACCCTCAACGTCAACTTTCACAATCTACACTTTTAACCATCCTCGGCATCCATTCCGTCGTGTCTTCTTCCTCTACCAGCTCTCTGAGTCTTACCACTCTTCTTGGTACTCTTTGACTCCTGGATCGACTTCATCTCCATCTTCGCATGTCTCTGAGCCTCCTCCACTCTGGTTGTGAACACCATAACCTCATCCTCCTGAGTAGGGTACTCAGTAAGCTTCATACCCAACGTCCCCTCAATGCGAGTGTAGATTTCAATATCGTACTGGGTGACAATAGTGATGGCAACACCAGCCTTACCCGCACGAGCGGTACGACCGACTCTGTGAACGTAGGTTTTGCTATCTTGAGGCAAATCGTAGTTGAGGACAAGATCAACACTAGGGATATCAAGACCACGGGCGGCAACATCGGTGGCAACAAGGATTTCACGAGACCCGGACTTGAACTTGTTCAGGGCACCGAGACGGGCAGTTTGTGACAGTTGGCCAAACAGCGGAATGGCACCGAAGCCGAGAGTGCGCAATAAGATAGAGATTCTCTGAGCTTCGTACTGTGTCCGGGTGAAGACGATAGTGGTCTGGCCGGCAAATTCGGTAATCAGGTAGATAAGGAAGGTGTCCTTTTTTGAGTGGGGAACAAAGACGTAGTTCTGCTTAAGAGTCTTGACAGTCTGGTTGGCAGTGATGGAAACACGAACGGGATCGCGAAGCGAAGCGCGCTGTAACGATTCGATCTTGGAAGACATAGTGGCCGAAAACAGGTAGGTGTTACGCTCTCTAGGCAAGAACTTCAAGATCTTGTCCAGAATCGGACCAAAATCCATATCAAGCAGACGATCAGCCTCATCCATAACCAAGTACTTTAGCGATCTCAAAGAGAACCCTTGGTCTTTTCTAAATGATCCAGAATACGACCCGGCGTCGCTACAATAACATGTGGCTTCTTCATCAGCGAAATCTGTTGTGTCGTCATATCCAACCCACCAATAATAACTGCACACCTCAACGCAATCTGCGCACCCAACGCATCGAAAACCTGCCCAATCTGTGTAGCCAACTCACGCGTCGGCGCCAAAATCAAAGCAAAGTACGGTGACGGCTTATCTAATAGCCCCTGGAGAATCGGAAGGGAAAAAGCGGCGGTCTTTCCACTACCAGTCTCGGCAAGACCGATGATGTCGCGGCCAGACACGGCAGCGGGGATCGATTGGCACTGGATAGGTGTAGGGTTCTTGTAGCCAAGGTTGTCACAAGCTTCGCAGAGGACTTCGCAGACACCAAGGTCTCTAAAGGTCTTGTAGGAGTTGTCTTCCTTGTCGTGCTCCTTCTCATCATCATCGTCATTCTCCTTGTATCCTTCAGATTCTCCCTTATTCTCTTCTTCTTTAGATTCTGACTCCGGCTTGGGCTCAACCTTCTTCACAACCTTGGCCTTCTTCTCAATGGGTTTCGTCTTCTTCTCAGACTTAACCGCCGCAGGCCTAGCCATGATCTTCTCGGCATTCTTAGCGAGAATCGCCTTGACCTTCTTGGGGTCGACGCCTTTAGCTAACAAAAGCTTCTCAGCCTTTGCGAGTCTCTTCTTCGCTTGCACATCGTCAACGGCGTCAGCCGCCAACTTGCGCTTCAAGTTCGGCGCCATGTCGAGATTCGATCGGGGATAACAGTCGCTTAGAGTTATCGAAGCTACCGTTGCTGTCGCAATCGTGAAGTTTTGAAAAATAATTGACGGTGGGGCCGTTATGGACGGTAGAAATTTCTCACTGCCAAAATTACATAATAACCCTAATTAGTTATACTACCCTACTATGTTACGCATGAAATCAATGTTATGGTTAGCAGACGAAACTACTATAAATTTTATTTAAGGTTTGATGTCATCTTTAAATAAAAATTTGATATAAGATAGAAAATATCCTACTTCGATCACCAAATCACCCAGTAGCAAATATCCAATGAACCCCCGACCATTGAGCTTTTAGTGCACCTCAAGTCTGTAGAATATAGCAATACAGAGTTGAGTAGCGCTCTCTATTATCTCAAAAATAGTCTGGAGGCCTAATGTTTTCAAACTTTCCCTTCTATCTAGCTAAATCATAGTTTCGCAGCATAACTGTAACTAGCCTGGTACAGATTTATACGTGAAGCGTTGTAGTAGGGTAGAGATCTATCCTGTACATAACTTTAAATCCCATGTCGCAATAATATCATTAAATCCGAGCCCAAGTATCATCCACTAGCAACACTAAATGATTTTAAATTTATATTTTCCAACTTTGGCTCATACAAATCACGCCATTCACATTCAAGAGTTTCAAGCTGAGAAGATGTTTTTCCAATTTTTTTATTGTGTAGTGCATATTAGCCATGTAACAAAAAGTCACAGAGTTCTCAACAAAAGTCCTACCTAAAATCATCAAATCAAATGCAAATCAACTATTGTGCCGGGTATCCTTCATGACATCATCTATATATCGTAACATTCCAGATTTTAGTAGTAGAGAATATACTACCAGGCCATTTAAGCCCATTTAGCGATGAGCGCCATAATACCGCTACCAAAGAAGATACACAAAAGAGCAAAAAGCTTAGTTATGAAGCTAGAGCGATTCATGTCCTTGTTGAACATGAACTCGTGAGCGAAGAGTTCAACGATACCAGTGTAGATGAGGATACCAGCGGAGATAGCATCGAAGATACCGTTGACGAGAGTTTGGGTGTTACCGTTGTTGGGACGGGAGCCAAGACCAGCAGCGATACCAATGGGAGTAGAAACGGCATACAAGAGCGCAAGAAAGTAAGGCCACCAACCGCGACCCTCGGGCCAGTCAGTGATGGCGAGACGAGAACCAACGCCAAGACCTTCCATCAACTGGTGGAAGATGAGGACAATGGTAAGAACGACGACCTCGTCAGTGGTAGAGAGAACCAAACCGATAAAGATACTGTGGAAGATGACACCGAACTCGAGAATCAGGATACCAACAATCTGACCAGCAAAGAGAGTACTGGAGTCAATGGCATGCGACTGCGAGTGGGGGCCGTGGCCATGAGAGTGGGGAAGGAAGCTGACATCAGGTTGGCTCTTGTTGGCGGTAGTGGCCTCCTTGATGCTATCGACAGAGGCAACCACACTGTCAACAGAGTGTTCACCAGAGGTCTCAAGATCGTTGGAAGTCTCGACCTTGGCGTCGTGGGTGTGCGTCGTGGTAGCAGCGCCACCGGAGATGCGACGGACAAGAGAATCGCTGAAGTGGCTAGCGACCATCTCTAGGAGGAACATAAACATGAGGGTCATGAGAGCGATGGCGTGGGCCCAATCGTACTCGCCAAGTTGATCAGCTAGGCACTCGCTGCCAAGAGCCTCGACGGCAGGCGATAGAAGGTGCATGAAGGCGGTGGCAATGATGACACCGGTACCGATGAATTTGAAGACGAAGAAGAAGCTCTTGAGCGAGTAGCGACTGCGAAGCTTGCCGAGGAAGATTGGCAGAAGAGCACCGAAGAGAGAGGCAGCTAAGATGATGAAAATGGCGGCAATTCTCAGACCTTTGCGATTGAGGTTGACGTCGGTCGAGCAGTTTTCAACCTCGCTGCGAACAGCGACAGTGGAAGCGGATGTATCCATGAACAAACTTGGTTGGTGTATTCAATGGTGGAAGAAGGTAGTAACAATAAGAATGGAGAGAAAGGAGTAAATACAGGAAACGATCAACGGGGGGCAGAGGAACCTCTTAAATACTTCTTATAGAGTTAGAGAAGTTACCATAATCGGTCTAGACTGAGACTAGCGGCGTACAATAAGATGACCCGGTTGAGCGGCGGCGTCCGATAAATTACTGATGAGAACTAAATCTATCTAGTATACCACGCCGTACCGAGGTTGAGATGTGACTGGACGATAGTAAGAACGCGTGGTGTGCAGGTAGAAGCTAACGAAAAAAAATGATGTAAAATGATAATTGTGGAAACGTGAGGGGTGGAGGGCGTGTCGCTTCGGGGTGTGTGAATACAGACACGCGGAAATGCAAGTGCTGGAAGTAATGCAGCCTACTTCTCGAAATAGATGATAATGAGTTCAAGTCACACGGGTTTTTGTCACTGGTAGTGCCTTAAAAGAGTAAAAAGACTAAAAAATAAGAAAAAAGAGTAAAATGAATGCAATTGATGGTGAAGGTCGTATCGTTGTGATCGTGGCAGGTCAACAGAGAGGCATGGTATAGGAAAGAGGAGGAATGGGTTGCGAGATGTTACAAGAGCATAGAGATAGTGTTTACAAGAGCGTGACTTTAGAATATGTGGAGGTCCGAGTTATTGAAAGTAAACTTGATGCAATTGATTGCAACAACACCTTCGACGTGTGGTGATGGAGATACAATAGAAAAGAAGGTTCAATCCGCAGTGTTGACTTGACGGGGAAAACGCAATGGTGGATGAGAACCTTGATGGACAACTGCGATTCTGTTGTTGAAAACTAAAGCTGTAAACCGGGATTGCATTGATAAAATATGCTAGACTTTATTGACGATTTCCTTTTTTGCTCCCAAGATTACAGCGATGAGATTTTCCCGGGCTCTGATAGGTGAAACTTGAGATTTCTTTCCCAAATTGTATTTAGTTCAGGGTATAATCAGAATCCAATCCTCGGGTCTTCCCTTGCCAGACTTTTCGTCATAGCCAAATCTTCAAAATTTGACTATAATGCTTCAAATAAATCAAAATTAGATAGACAACCATTCAATCAATCGCCATTTATGCCCAGAATAACTCAAGATCCAGTCTGTGTGCTGTCTACATACCACCATGACCAACACAATTACACCCAAAATCGTAAGTTTAACTCAGAAACAACGGGAACAGGGAGTGGGTCACTTAAAGCGTCTCTAACGCATGCACAAGAACCCTGATGGACAATTATCGTTTCTCGGGAAAATCCACTCTTGAGCAACATTAAGACTCAAGCGAGGTAGGAGCAGATCTGGAAAATCTCTTGATTGATACTAGCCAAGACAATAGGTCCATTAAAATGATCCGGAATGGAAGCTTTCGAAAATGAAGCCTCTGATTCCACCAAAACATGCCTCCTAAGAGATCCCCAAGCTGCCAAAATAGATCAAGTAATGCCGAGAGTCTTCAAGCCAACATCTTGCCAACATTCTTTGATTATCCTGTTATCATATTAGAGGACTTGATCTGCAGGCCGATAACAAGATATGTGTTGGTAGGCTGGCTTTGGTCATCTGGTATTCCTTCTCACTTTATCCCAAATTGTCGAGCAAACACGAGGACAATGTACAACCATGACATCCATTAGCTCGCACCCCGCACTCTTACTCCATCATCACGAACGTAATTCTCCTCAGACCATCACTCAGCAGAGGATCAAGATGCCACAGGAGATGTCCCGGGCGGGCGAATCGCAACAAATGAGGGTTTTTCGAGTCGACCCATATTGTCGATATTATATATTTTGCATGACAAAAGTACCCTCCGGATATGGCTGACGATAATGATTTATGTACCTTGATGGCCCGTAGTTGTCATCAAGTAATACCATGAGTGAATCACGAACTAAAAGAGGGTTTGGCCGGTCCCTCACTAGAAACGATGGCGTTTTTGCAAAGTATGCCAGCCAGCGCTAAAAGAATCCTTGTTGATAAACCAGGTTGTTGTCCATCAAGGTTCTCAAAGATACTGAGATCTGTGGACAGCTGGCATTACATTGTGATCACTTATTGCCAGTTGTAATTGGGTGTAAAATGTGAGTCGCATTAATAAATCAATGATGAGTTAACTAATTAAATTACCACTATACACAGTAACCAAAATGTCATGAATCACTTTGATATTCATTTCAAGTATTATGTTCTTCAAATTCCTTATTCAATAACTCACTGCTAACCAGCGTTTTAATAGCCCATAAAAACTATCCGCTCCTTCTTGTCCATGCTCCACCCAATCGGCTGCCTACACTGATGACTGTCCAGACTCTGTAACAAGATAACGTTACAATATGTTGTATATGGCCGCTTGGCGTACTGCGCCCGCCCTTGGTCTGTATAAATAATCAGTCGTGGCAAACTGGTGTTACGAATCATTTGTCGTGGGCTTCGGATGTACAGGTATTGCACGACTGTGTCTCGTAGACATGCCGATAGTTTAAACAATTCCTTGGTGCTTGTTAATATTCTGAATCAATTCAAAATCCAAGTTTGACACAATAGACATCTAATCTCCGGATATAAGAGTCGTCATCAAACAAAGTCCCTGAGACCCGGTCTTCTACCATCTAGCCTCCTTGCTAGTCAACAAGCCCGGGACTCTGCAGACCACTCTAGAACTTACTAGCTCACTACCTTTCAGGTCACTCAAAATCGTCATCAGGCCTCTTTCTGACCAACCTCGTCACTTTATCTGTCTTGTAACTTCCCAACCCACCTGTCCAACCTCTCTCACCCCTCATCGACTTCGGATGGTCACCGAGATAGTTGCAGCATGCCCGAGTGTGAAACAAGTATACATGGAAATTGGCCTATGTAACACATTCCTTTTATCATTATTTGGTTAGAAATATAACTGAGTAAACTTTACCTCAAAGCTGGTCCCTGACACGTTGCATATTGTGAGCCCACTAATACCTATCAAGGTGTTTACGGGCTTCAGGGCGTGGATGTCAAGAGTTATCCCTGGAATCAATCATGAATACAATCAAACAAAGGAATGGACCAACTCAAGAAGCGTGAACGGAATCAAAAAAATAATAAAAGCTTCAATCTATGTTTATCTCGATATTCCACAACTATGCAATTATTGTTCACAAGTTGATGACATCCCAGTTACCCAAATATTTTATCATCACGACATGAATTCATGACCTAGTTTATGAAGTCAATGTTACACACTGACTGGCCACAGAACAGTACTATCATATGGATCCTTGATTATGCAAAGAACCAGAATAAATACCAGCAAAATGAAACCATAAAACACAAGTTTATTTTCATCTATCGTACAAATTCCACACCACGCCTCATACTACGCTCCCCTACCTACGACGAATATTGTACCTCCAACCCCACAGTCCGGAACGGTTGATCACGTTTCCGCAAATTGATCCCAAACCCCAGGCTGAAAAGCAACGCCTTCACCCGTCCTTCCCACAGCAAGCCAATCTTCATATTCTGGTCAAGACGTGCCTTGATCACGGCACCATATTCATCGTTGTCATTGGCTGGGGACTCCAGCTTGCTAATTTCACTATTGGCAGTTTCAGCAATGGCTCTCGGTGGTGACGTAGGTACAGCTGAGGATGTGGTGAGGGGCTTGGCGATCGGCTTGGGGGTTTTAGGGGATGACTGGGTGGGTGGTGACAAAGGTTCGGGGGCCTGGGTCTTCTTGGAGGCTTCGTCAAGTTTCCAGTTCATCTTGGATTCGAAGCTGCGTTCGAATTCGCTATCAATCTTGGTGGGAGTAACCACCTTAGGAGAGGGAGTCACAAGGTTTGCCGTAGAGGCTTTGGTCTTCCGGGTCTTCTTCTCAGTGGTAGATGCGGGAGGTCGCGCTTCCTGCTTCTGGACTGGGGCAAGTTGTGCCAAATTCTTGGCCTTAGGCGGTATTATATTGCTCTTATCTCCTTGCAAGACCTTGCCCATGATATCCTTACCATGGAATCTTCTACGCCACACCTCAATACCAACTAGCCAGTCACTCTCATAGCTGTAGACATTGAAGTCCAGCCGCGTCCCTAAGCTGCAGAACTTCCCCGCCATCACAGCGTAGCTGGCACTGATGCTCCCCATCAAGGGGTTCAGAGTAAGAGTCGCCGTCAAGGGGTCCCGACGTGCTCTGGTAGCGTGGCAAATCGTGCTCCTAATGATATACCACCACTCTTGTTGAGCGTCCCGTAGTAGATTTCCGCTCCGGTAGAAAACCTCCCGTATATCCTATCTTTCTCTTTATCCCTCTCGCCATCGACAACGGCCTTCTTGACCTTAGGCTTCGGTTTCCCAATAAACCCCGGTCGTCTCTCTTTCTCATCATTCGCATGGAAATTGTAGATACCACGCAACCCCAACAACCCCCCATCCGACGACGCCAACCCTTCAATTGCGTAACGTCCAACATCATATTGCGCCAATGCCAAAATCGTCCCATTGTTCCGCAAAAGCTTCGACGACACAGCCGAAAGCTGCACCTGCAAAGCCGGCGACAACTTCTTAACCACCAACGCCTCCAACATCGACTGCGGCAAATACAACCGGCCGTAAATCAGCGATGGCCGCGGATCTTCGGGTCGCATGGAGGGATCAGTGTTCAGGGAAGACAACGGTCGGTACGATTGCATGCGCGTGGGCAATGAGACGGTCTCCGATTGGGGTGTGAAGTATTTTTTTAATGGAACGGATGAGTAGACATATGATAATGACCCGTCAACTACCCCAACAGTACTGAGTTTGTATGACGTCGCAAATCGGGATGTCGCAAGGGAGGACAGGGTCATGTGAAGACCTTGCGGCGTGGAGAAGCGGAGAAGTCCTGTGGAGAAAGACATGGTGGTCAGCAGGGGGGGGGGAAGGGGCAGAGTGTCGAGTAGACATACCATCGGCGGAGACGTCTAGAGACGAGTAGGAGTTGTCGCGGTTCCAGCCCGTGGCGTCATAAAAAGCCTTTTGGACGGCCTCCATGAAGTCCCGCATTTTCAACGTAGAGCGTTAATTGGTAGGCCGTGTACCGGAAGTCAGATAAGTAGCTGGCACAGCCAGTCAAGTATATTGTGAAGTATTAGGATAGAAACATAGATAAACAAAACGTCGAAGAGATTAATGGTCGTTGTCGGCGCAAATGCTACCAATTCAATGCCATAAGTTGTCGCAAATGCAAATCCAGCTTCAAGCTTCATAGTAGACCAACCCTGTAATTCGGGACGGTTAATAATCGGCGAATTAACAAGGGTTAAAGAACTGAGTTGGTCCCACATATGATTAACATAGACAGAAGCAGAGTCTTCGATACACAATAATAGCAAAAACAAAATCAATTATTATTCAAGTATTAGGCCAAACCACATCAAAGCACTCGGAGTATGTATTATTAGCTATTTAGCTATTACTAACTGAACCCCAAGTTCAAACTATCACCTACTCTGCTCAATTTTCTTTCAGACGAGCTAGTAGTACCCAGTAATCATCCACCTCAGAGAGCTGTTGTTGCACAATGCCTCACCCACAATATTCATCAAAGTCTTGGTCTTCCTCTCAATCACCTCCCGAGTTAAGAACGACTTCAAAATAGCTGCTATATCCGTAATAGTGAGTCTAATTAATGTTAACATGTGATGAATTACGTGTACAACCTTAATGTTAACCAATTTACCGAATGGAAATGTTCACACCCTTCGAGGCCTTCCGAATCACCTGGACATAGCATGTCCCCAGCATCGCCAATGGAGTCATTTGATCCAAATTAATAGCCAAGTACCCAGGCTACGTCTTCATGAAGCGCTTCAACCGCAAACAATCGTTGTACTGTGCCTTCAGTCCAAAGTCCAAACGATAGGTCGTCAAATTCTCAGCCTTGCAATACTCCGACTGGCCATCCTGAAAGTGCTTGATGATGTAAAGATGATCACTAGCACCCTTCAGAGTATACAGTCCAGCAACCTTTGGTTCCTCAACGTCTTCTGAAGTGAAAGGCTCGGCGACTAGAAGCTTGGTGTGATCGTCGAGATCACGGGGGTGCAGCCATCTACCTGAGCCATTCTCATTTGAGGTCTCAGGGGTTTCAATGACTTCAATATATCTAGGGACTTGGTTGGGGCCAGGCTCCAGCTTGCAGTAACCGTCATGGCGGTGATTTCCGGGGACATTCTCATGAATGCAGACCTGGGAGGAACGACGGTAGTGGATCCAATCTTGGTGAAACTCGGCCGTTGGAAAGGGAGAAATAGTAAGGTGATCCCAGGCTGATGCAACAGCAGGATTCTCGGCGGTTGTGTTGGGGGTGATGATCGTGGCCGGGAAGAATGAAGTGATTGTTGGGGTCTGGAGGGAAATCTAGTCAGTTGTTAAACATTACATGGTGGTTGGTGCGAGTATTGTCATACCAGGATAGTGGCCATGGGCAAGGCAGTTGACAAAGCACTAAGAAGAGACATAGTCAAAAGGCGTAAAGAAACCATCGTGAAGTTCCAGTTCAGCTCTTTATGAAGAATTAGGTATGAGCAAGAGAACGCAAGATCAAGAACGACAAACCGTCAACCAGATACTTTTATATTTTTAATATTTCATAGTGAGTCTAACTTGTCGCATATTCTAGATTTTACTATTTCGTCTTATTTACAGATGAATCAGGTAATTCCATCATCTAAATTTTCAACATCAACCCAATGTAAACAAACCACCCAGATAACCACCCACCCCACATTAACCACAACACCACTCCCAAATTTTGACGATACTTCTCAAACCTCCTCATAAAACTGGAAACTACTTAAATACTTCAGTTTCATTAAACGAAGCACATCCGCATGTCCGCCCGCCTCATTTCCCCTCCTCATATATCTGCCCCCGGCTCCTGGAGCTCGCAGCTCCCTCTACCCAGTCCGCCTCCCGACATCCCGACAAACAACAACGAACCCTACGGCTATCAACCGCGGATAAATCCTGACGACCCACATGCTAGAAGAATCCATTATGCGTGTCCGCCGATGAGCATCGGGAGGGCCATTGCTCGCTAGGTAGGCTACCGACAGGACAATAAACCTGCAAGTACCAACATGCGTCCACAGTCCGTCACACAAGATCACATAATGTCTTTAGTTCTTTCCTCTATCCATCCTTACTACCAGGTATCCTCAATACTTCCTGACAAGCACCGCCTCTTGTCTATTTACTGCATATTGTTAGTCACTTCCCCATCCCATTGCAAATCCGCCTGCTTATCGTAATAATCGTAAATAACAGGGGTAATGTACCTCACTAGCCCTTCATAAACCGCTCATCACCGGTTATTCGGCGCCCATTTACCCTTCTCGTGCCTGATCTATACGTTCGCGGACCCCATGCCACATTAAACAAGATATTTCTTCCCTGTAGCCTAGTGATTACAGGTCTTTGAGACAGTCTATTCTCGTCAGATCATTAGATTACCACCATAACTTCATATAACCCCTTCGTTCCCCTCTTTTTTTGTTTGTCTAGATCCCCTCACTAACACCCTCACCCGCCTCAACATGGAATGTTCCATAACACGACTCTACAACCGCGACTACCGAACTCAACAAGATCTCTAAAACAATACTACAATAACATATATCTACATGTCACTCGGCGTCTATTTGCGTCATTTTACAGAATTTATTCACGCCAAGGACACTGAGAACCAAGATCAACGATTCCTAATTCAGGTCGGCGGTACTATCATACCTCCTTCTAGATTGTTTTATTATTTTTTTTCTTTTTGACGTCACACGGCACGAAATTCGAGCGGATGATCAGCGTTGTCGGTTGTTCCACCATAAAGATAGGCAACATGGAACATCACAAAAACTAGTTTTTCACATATTACATCAACAGATAAGGTGGATATGAATTTCTTTTATTCGAACAAAAGACAAAAACATAAAACGCCTGTCCCAGCCAATATTTGCCATAGATGACTGTAGATTGATCCTTCCTCCACTGCTTTTCCAGTTTATATAACCATTCTTTATATCCTCATTATATTAACGATCTCCCTCGTTTTCACCATTTAGACCTCCTGCAGCATCAGACCCTGGTACTCAGGCTCGGTGGCAGTTTCAGGGTCAGTCCAGTTGACAGGCTTGTGGATCCGCAGAATAGACAGAAAATAATCCTCGAGGGGCAGGAGGTTGAGGAGGATACCGTTGGCGTTCCAGGCGATACCGCATACCATACCACCGGCAACAGCGTCGAGAACGAAGTGGTTGGCAGTAGAGACGATGGCAGTCAAGATGAGAGCAGGGTAAGAAAGGCCGATGATGGCGATAGCCATGCGTTTCCAGGAAGAAGAGCGAAGGCCCTGAATGGGGAAGGTAGCGATGGTGAGACCGATCAGCAAGGAATAGCCAAAGTGCAGCGAAGGCATAGCAGCTGAATTCCAGGTTAGTATATATGTTTTGCGAGACACGGAACTTTATGGCGAAAATTATAACTTACCATATTGATTGCAGAACTTGTTGGTAGTCCAGACACTGCTCTCGCCAATATTGCTATGGACAGTGTCGACGAAACCAAAGCTCTTGACCTCAATAGCATCCTCGCCAGTGTAGGTAGGATCGCTCAGTAGGCGAGGAGGCATGCAAGGCCACAGAGTGAAAACGACAAAAGCCATCAGGTTGCAAAGGGCCATGGCACGACGGCGAGCCTCGTAAAGACCAGGACCAGCCAAGGACAAGATATCTGTGGAGGAACCCTCAGAAAGAGAGCGGCGCTTGCAGGTAGTGGTGAAATAGTACAGCATGACAAGGAACAGAATGGTACCGGGGATGTGGATGAACGAATATATACGGTTGATCCAATGAAGAAGATCGGGGCGGGCCAGGAACCAATCCTGAATAGGGCGCTCAATGAAGATTCCGAGAGCTTGCTCGAGGTGGATAATTGGAGGGCGTGCTTGCGGGCGATGTTAACAGTGCCCTCAACGAGGGTCACGGCGGTGAAGGCACGACCCAGTTGGTAAACCTGGATTGCAGATTAATGTTAGTAGCTACACCTCAAAAGAGCTTATGCTGACTGGCAACTTACCCAGTAGATCAGAGCCCAGTACCAGGCCTCAACAAGGAAGGGGAACTTCCGGAGAATACGACTGAGCAGGCGCTCCTCATAGATGGCAGTGTTAGGAGTGGTAAAGGTCTTGTTAAAGAAAGGTAGGCGGACTTGGCGACGGCGATAAGGCGACTGATCCACGCCACCGAGCACGCGAGTGGAGGAGCTGCCAGAAGAGAAAGACCGAACACTATCTCCAGACGGAGACTTGGTGGAATTCCGGTTCGGTACGGACGCATCATATTCAACACTGTCGGAACGCTTGTGGTGAGATCGGACATTGGATGTCCATCCGCGGGCATATGGGATACTATTAGGAAGAGTGTTGCGGTTGAAGTAGGCACCTCCGAATAGGAGGGTAACCACAATCAACGGCTCAGCGACGGCACCGATACCCATTATGGCGGTTGTTGTGTAAATGCGAAAGAATAAGGTAAATGGAAGATCTGATTTTGTAACGAAAGATACAACCAGACACAAGCCTCAAATTATGATGTTGCGGCGAAATCAAGTACGTTCAGTGCGCAAGACTTTAGTTGGCATATATAAGATGTAAGTCTAAAGATTACTCGTAATGTCTTTAGATAAATAACGAGTCAGATACTGATTCTTAACAGATCAAATGTTGAGAAACAATGATGATGCACGCGACAACGGTTCGCACAATGTGTATAGCAATATACTAGATGTAGAGGTATAGCAGTCGTTGGGACTGATGCCACGCGGGCACTTATAACTATTACAGGAGTTGCAGACGGATGGTACAAGGACAACCCCACTAACAAGAGAAGAATTGATACAGATGGGAGAGGCGGACCTTGATGATGATAAAAGATGAATCTAGGAGATTGTTTCGCCACAAGCCAAGAATGAAATAAGCAGCCAGCGAAAGGCAGAAGGGAAAGCAGGCAGAACAAGAGCGGACAAGGCGTATTCTAATAAGCGGAGGTCCAAGATTAAGGAAGAAGAGAAGGGGAGCAGGATTAGTTGGGATTTATGGCGGTCGACTGATAAAAAGCAAGATTTAAAAATATTACAAAAAAATAAAACAGCGACTTACTCAACGGAGAGAGGGACAATCTCAGTGGGAAGGGAAGGCACACTTCAGGGGTCCCCTGAGACTTTTACAGGAGGAGCCGGGCTTTTGAAAAGATCGGATAGATGGGGACGTTCAGGACCCCGAATGGAGGTATTCAATATTATAATTGATGACCTCATCGTGGGTTTGAGCAAAGATGAATCACAGAGTTACCAATCGACAATGTTCAGACTACAAAAGTTCGGAAACGGCGGAATACATAGGCAATCGTGATGACAGATTGTTAGCAGCGCTATGAATATGCTTAGATCAAGTCTTTCCAGCTTCAGACACACAAGTGTCCGCGTCGGCAAGAACTCCCCGCAAACACCGCTCTGGCTGACACTATCAAAGGGATCTAATTGCCATTTCACAATCTACTGTCGTCCATTCTTACTGGATTCGTCGAAATCCGGCCGGCTGGTCAGCCAATCAGGGTATTTTTTCCCAGCGAATACCCAGGGAAAAATCAAGTCCAAATCTGGGGTTTGGGCAGGAAGTTATTTTAGCACTGGCAAGTAGTTACGTAGAGCATTGTGGCTTTGTTTTGATGAGTCTTTGAGGCTTCCTTAAATGAGCATCATGTTGTGATGCAGGACATGTCTGGTGCCTGAATAAGCCTGACACGACTTCAAGACGTTTTGGTAGAGTGTTAGGGAGCTAAAGGGCGATCAGGCTGACGTTAAGATCTTGATTTAGAATATGTTTGCTTGTATCCCCTTGATATGCCGAAGCATCACTGGTATCGGGATATATTGAGTCTGTGCTAAGGGGAAACTGAGAGGTTCCCACGATAGTTTTTATAGTGGGTTTAGTGTTTGCTTAAGCGACTTTGCTGGAACTAGTGCGCGGTGGGGGAGGCTGCGGTCCAGTGGTTCGTGACTTGAGCCATTCATGGCGCCCGCAGCAAGGTTGAAACGGATAAAGCATTATGGAGGGTGGCATTGGTTCATAAGATGAATGCGAGTGAACTGTATCGAGAATTAGCATGTGGCCGCAATCCTGATGCACCCGCAACCCACTGGCGTCGAGATTAATTTTCTTGGTACTAATTGATTAAGTAATCGGAGTATTGGTCTCTATTTTAAAAAAAAAAATAATTACATAATTTAGTAGTTCTTGGGCCGAAACACAGACCCCATATCGATCTCATCCGCAGCTTCCCTCGACACCAAGTTACCAAAATGATCAGCTCAGTGTAGTCGCCAACGCAACCAAATCCGAATCTCACAAAATAAATACAGAAAAAATAATAACCCAAATTAAATACAACTGATAAACTAGGATCCTGCCTCTGTGCCCACCCACATAGTGAAGATCCCATCGCCAATTCTCCCCAACCGAGTGCGATTTTTTGTTCTTTTGTTCTAACTCTCGCTCGCACTCTGTTCTAAACCTTTTCAGCAGTCAAGCACATGCCGAGGTTTCTGGTGCATTTCCACCACTCGCATCCTCTTTAGCAAATATTTGTGCGATTTTGGCCCTAACTTCACCACTGATTATACCAAAAATCGACGGTCGGCCTTGGCCAAAGTCCGCTGTCAAAACCCGATAATTCTCACTTGTCTCTAAGGCATCTTGGCACCCTCTTTATCGTCGAAAATGCATTATGCCTTTCATTTCGGGCAGCCAAGATGAAATTACAATGCGCCGGAGTCGGACGGTTTCTAATTCCGTGGGCCCTTTTCCCTCCGAATCCGGTGTAAAACCGCCGCGCCGTCTTAGCTTGATAACATCGTCCAATCCCGTTTATCCATCGTGCCGATCTCGAAAGGTGCTCTCGGAACCCAGTCCGATTTTCCCCTGAGCTGGCGTCTTTACAAGCCAGTAGATCATGTGGCTCGGTTGAACAAACTGTCCGTTCTATCCGGCTGAGAAACCTTAATATTTTTGTCCTAGGCTGGTGATGCTTTGCGACGGGCAGGTTAACTTAGGAGTCCGCAAAACAAGCCTGACACATGACAGCTCTGTATCCTGCAGCATGCAACTTCAGAGCCCAATCTAGAGCCCGAAGGAAAGATCCTCCCCGCTAAGTCTATTTTATTGAGTTAGCTAGTCTAGTCCAGTCCATTCCTATGGATATGGAGACCAGTTGTACAAGTGGCGACCCCTTTGCCTGCCTTCTCATGGCCATTAACAGCCATTGTGATATAGTTTGTACAGATACTGCTACAGAATTTGATGATCCCCTGTCTCCCACTATCCCGAAGCCCACCAAGACTAAAAGTATCCGAGGTGGCCCCCAAGAATTGTTGGTACGACTGTTGGCATGGAGGTTTATGTTTCTGCCTTGTCTCAATAGTTCCACCCAATTCACAACATCTCTACCCTCCTACCCAATGTTCAGAGCGTAAGCAATGGTCAATCTGTACTGTTGGTTTGAACTTATTCGTTTGTTAGCGCCCGCCAGTCCTTCGTTTAAATGTACGAGACGGAACCTTCATTTTAATCATGGATGAAAGCTTCCGCCTTGTTTAATTCAGGTCTTTTAAATCATAAAATTTACTTTAAACTGTACTAAACTGAGCCGAGCTGTGAACGATGCTCTACGAGGCTGACCCGAACACAAACGATAATCTTATATTGTCTCCTCCTCACCTTGAAATTCTCTCGTACAAAGATGATTTAAATGGGATTTCAAATCCTTAGAGTTCCAACCCAAGGTCTATGCTTGAAGTTACTGTTATCACTCTAACCCTACTAATGTCATGATCCAAATAACATGTAATAACAAACAAATCTAGCATTCAGATCATCACTCAAATTCTGCAAACTTCGCAAACACGTTCCCATGTCAAAAACTTATCCCATCCCATATAACCCTACTTGGCATATATCACCATCTGTAACCCATCGCACCTCATCTTATCCCACAACGCCACCGCCACACTACTACAATCCCTACCAGTACGCGTGGCCCACAGACATTCACCACTCACCCGCAATCTCTCATCCCCTCTGGCCGACATAAGCATTGAATCCAGAATTCCTGATACCAAACTTTTATGCATATTCCCCAGATAAGTGGTTATCGATAATTGGATAGTGGAATAATGTACCCAGAACGTCTGGCAATAATTGGAGATATTTACACTGCTTTCTTAGATGTGTGTCGTAACACTCTGACAAATAACTTGGAGATTGGTTGGGTGAGTCGTGGCAAAGGATTGCAGGATGGATAGGGGCTTGATATCTGATCGTGGCGCTGGCTTGTGGATGTTTCATACGGTATATGGGCTGGGGATATGATATTGAAGAAACAAATTCACGGGTGGCAACCTGGAGCAAATACCAATTAGAAATACAGGTAACATTATAGAACATTCCGTGCTTTAATATAAACCTGAAGAATTTCAAGTTACCCTCTAGCGTACGAAATTTTACGAGTTTAATAAGAACGGCTACTCAATTAGTCCCTGGACAGCTGATGGCTCCTGGTCCATCACCCCATTTGCATCCGGGCCTCGAGAAGTCCAACAGAATCTCAACTTGAGTTGACAGTGACTAAGGTATCGATAGAAAGCGTATTTTTATCCGACCATTCACTGGACGGATATCCCAAAAAGGTAAATATATCGAGGTCGCACATCAACATTGTGGACGCTTTATTGGTTACCTACTATTTCGGAAGCTCTGGAATGAGATTAATGAATAAACAAAGGCGTAATAGATTGTAATGTTATGAGGGAGGAGCGTTGACTACATAGCCCAGCTCGAGAGCATGCACAGTGTCGAGTCTCACAGCATATAGACGATTGCAGTTTTCATGTCACCTTGTGATATAAGGACATCGAGACACCAATTAATTAATGACTGATATAACCTCTGATACTACCAGTTAAATACTCATACTAATTTGCAAGACAAGTGGGCTGGCGACCTCAATAGGGCATGATATCATCACTGCGTTGACCCATTCGCTGATCAATAGGGAACGTCGCTTTGATACTAGAGTGCAGTATGTTGAAGTAAGCTTAAAATAGAAACTTCGTTCCTAGAGAGTCATATCCGAAGCCCGCATCTAGGCATCAAGATAAATGCCATGGCTGTAGACTGGCAACCCCATATATTGAGAATGGCTTGATGACCTGCTATGCTGGGATGAATATCAGACCACAAATCGATAACTAGAAACATGGGAGATGGTCGATCACTTCATATATCGAACTGGTCTCTGCATATACAAGCACTTCCATCACCTCATATATATTCAGAAACCCCATAACCAGCAAGACACAATAGAATGCATATATCATCCAAGGAAACAATACCCAAACAGCCATATTAATGATCATTTTGAAAGAACCAGGCTTCCAGATAATACGTCATTACCGTAGTATAGCGAAAGATGATGCCTCGAGGTTTCTGATACATAAGGGCATTGCTATTTCTGTCTTGATGCGCCCTGTTTTGTTAAGGTTATTAGCATATGGAATGAAGCAAAAGGGAAGTATGTTGCATATATCCACTCAATCTTCTGAGGATGAACTCAAAAGTGTACATCATCTAACAGCCGAGTTTCTATTATTTGATGACATCCCTCGACCTGTGTAACTCGTGTTACCGACGTGGATATGATCTCAGTATGAGATAAATTAAGGTAGTATTCTATATTATTAAACCCCGCCCGGTTAGCTCAATCGGTAGAGCGTGAGACTCTTAATCTCAAGGTTGCGGGTTCGACCCCCGCATTGGGCTCAATTCCTATGCACCCATCCAGCGGGTAATTTGAATCTTGTTGTACAGCGTCAGCTTTTTTGTTTCACCTCCAGTTAAAAAACTTGATTTCACATTTCTTTTCTTCTGTCTCTTATCCTTTACAACCCGTAACATCATTTAATTATTGTTTGTACGACTCTCGTATTTCTGTATCCGTAAAATACAAGAACTACTGTCATGTCACCCACCATAGCTTCCCGGAATGGATGGGGCTGAGTTCCAAAGGAAAATACCAGTAAGTCGCGCCTTCCGTAGCATTTGATTATGTAGGACACTCTTGGAAGCATCATAACAACGCCGATACTGAAATTCCCCAAAATCCATTTTCTTCTCCACAACATTATCGAAGTCGTTATTGTCGCTATTGTCAACATAATTCCATCAAGTTCCTCTTGTTCTCTCTACCTTTACACATTTGTTAGTTATACATCTGATAATCTACGTTTTTAAGTTTAACCCAAATCACTGTCTCCCATTATGTACTAGAAGTCCATGATTATCGCGGCTTTGTCCACCACTGCGATGGCTACCAACCATGCCGTTTCCCTTGGGGTGAAGAAGCAGCCTGTTCCCGACTGGGGAACATGGCCTTTCCATCACGGCCCTCCGCCTGGGTCCTTCATCCTCGAGTGCACCCAGCCCAACACTATCGCTCTCACTTTTGACGATGGACCTTGGACGTACACTGAAGACCTTCTGGATATCCTTCACGAATTCAATATAACTGCCACTTTCTTTATCAACGGCCGCAACATGGGCAATCCTCTCAACAGAAACAGAGAGCACATGAACATGGTCTTTCGCGCCCACGAAGAAGGTCACCAGATTTCCAGTCACAGTTGGTCACACATTGATCTCAGCAAGCAGTCGGAAGCTCGCCGCACCTGGGAGATGAATCAGCTCGACATCTCCATTCGCGACATCATCGATGTTGCCCCGACTTACATGCGGCCGCCGTTTGGAAGCTGTGATCACGCGTGCATGCTGACCATGCGACGGCTCGGCTACCGCGTTATGCACTGGAGTCTTGACACGATGGACTACGCTGCGAATAACGATGAGGACGTCATGTTCTCATATAGCAGATTCAAAAATGCACTTGAGAAGCGTGCGAAGCGCAAGAACGCTAAGGGAGGGCTAATTGTTCTGGCTCATGATACTCACGAGTCGACGGTGAAGCAGTTGATGCTTTTGATGGGAGATTACATCAAAGAGCACAAGATTCGGGCGGTTACTGTGGGGGAGTGCTTGGGAGAATCGAAAGAACTGTGGTACAAGAAGTAGAGAAACGAGAGAAGAGAGAAAACAAGCAACGGAGAGGGTAGTTCGAGGGTATGTGGAGATGGATGGTTGGGCTCATGTATGAGCAGGGGATTACCAATGGAGGATCAGCGAAACTGCTGAAAGCTGGGGTGATGGGGTATATTATATTAAAGAGGTGACATAATTAATATACATTATACAGACTAACTCAATATGAAATCATAATGTAAAATTGATGTGCCAATTCAGGAAATTTTGGCGTATCGGGGCCGGGACCCGCGTACTGGACGAGGAAGCGGATAGCTAATCAGATGTCGCAATCATGGAATTAAGGTGGCTAACAAGCTACGAGAAGGGCGCAATAGGCTTTTGTGGTTTCTTTTTCGGTAGAATTTACTTGGGTTAATAGGCACCGAATACGGCTGAGAATTACTTGTTGAATGTGACTACGGGTCAGGATATATTGATATACATGTACGTAGAGGTCCAAAAGTGCAGTTTTTGGAGAGGTGGGTGGGATATATCGTCACCGATGGAGCGGGATGAGCCAATGTTTGTTCGTACGGTAGTGGTGATTGTGGGTGAGAAAGGGAATGAAAGGAGTGGTAATTGAGGAAGGGAGGAGTGGATGAAGATGGAGATGGAGATGGAGATGACGATGAGACTGATTAGCAGTTTCGATGAAGATGGTGAATAGTGAGTGAGGTTGGGGTTGAGTGTTGTCAATGTATAGGGTCTGGAGATGGATATACAGGGGGAGATGATGGTGATTCTTGGCTATGAGATGGGTTTATCGAAACGACGTTTGACAGATGCATTGATACAGCGCAAACAAGGCTTCGACAAAAATTATCTTTTCACCATTTGCTTCGACCACCGAGGTTGTGTCCGCACTAGAACCATCGCTTAACAAACTAGAAGCACGGAACGAGACATTCTATGCTTCGATGATTTCCTCCATGTTTTTAATCACCCTGCGAAAAAGAACTTGGCGGGGGCTCTGGCGGATTTTAATTGTTTTTAGTGTCAATTAGTAACAATATTACAGTGTAATTGGGATGATGATGCTTGTTGGCCCTAATGGGATATCCACACAGTTTGCGGATTTCAGTATAGTATGGGGTGACATGTGGTAGAATATGGAGTCATTGTATCAATTGGTGTGGTGAGGGCTTCGTTCAAACATATCAAAATAGAGGATGAAGGTAGAGATGCAGAGGAAAAATATCATTTGAATGTTTGGGGCATTTCTTTGAGTTTTGGGAGATGCTGTTGACGCTGTATATATGCCCCTTAGTTCAATTGCAAAAAGAACAGAATCATGAGGCTGAGAATCACCATAATTCTCTGTACACCAACCAACTGTCCCTAGTACAACTACCAGCTCGGCCAAACCCTCTCACCTCGACCGTGAACTTACCCGACGCCGTCCTTTATCCAGCCCGCGTCAGCTGCACTATTCGATCAGCATCAGCACCTATCTGTTGCTGCTGTCGTTTCGAAATACACACCCAGTCCCAAAATCCACAAACTCCATATCATCCCTAGGTTACCAAAGCTATCAAATAACTTTCTTGTGCTGCAATTCCGCCAAATGTGTCACATTGTATAACTCGTGCACCCAACACTGTCTTCCATTTCCACTCCCCATGTCCATCAAAAGTCATGACTGACATCATTACACTACGCGTTTTTCTTTCTATCTTTGGAGAAAACCGGTATCGTGTATGTAGGGGCATATAGACGGGATTTGGTGATGAGCAGACGGCAGCGGCGGGAAATGTGCTCGGGAGGCCCACTGGGAGAAGATGCCGATCACAAGCGAAGGATATGTCCAATTCAGTGATAATTTGACTACGGAAACGGTTTTTGAGCTACAAAGGGAGTTTTTACTGATATTAAAAGGAGTTTGTTCGGTAAGCTGAGTATGGGTGTTTCATTTTCTCCTGGCATCTATTTGGGAAAAATCAAAATCAAAATCTCCGTGAATCTTCATTTTCCCATCCACCCGCTCGACCCGGGACTCAAATTATGATGACACCATGATACATACTCCATCCCCATCGTGACTTACAATACCCAGTTAACCCTAACATATATATACTCCCTCATATCCACTAATACGAGCTAATGCACTGGCACATCTCCATCCCACCATCCATTACCCAGAATCACTTACTCCCGTCAGTCCGGCCCCATCCCTAATCTCCTTTCCTATCTATCACAGTTAAATCATCAACATCCCGGAAGATTACACAGCCTCTCAATAATCTCCCGTAACGGCCCATATGCGGCCGACCGCGCTGCGCGACGACGGCTTGGTGACCCTTTGCGCATAGAGTCATGTGGGATTGGTGGTGGTATTTTGATGGTGATCGGGCGGTTGGATGTGGCTGTGCTGGGGGAAACGGGGATAGAGTACGGGGATTTTCTTGGGAGTTTTGTTTAGGTGTGGACGTGCGTAGTAGTGAGTGTGAGTGTGAATAGGTTTAGTTTAGGTTATTGGAAGAAAGTAGGGTCTATTGATCAATATGGGATGTAAATATCGGGGTTGCGAATTCACGATAGTGGAGGTTGCATGTTCTTTAATTACCTATTTAGGAGGTTCAGTCTCATATCACTGTACACTATCAGAGCTGCTGTGATACTTGATGTAATGGATATAATAACCACTAATTTGATAGAATAGACATAATGAATTAAACACAAAATAATTACCCAAACGCCAATGTTTCCAAAGCGCGATACTAATACAGACTGTAGCCATCGCATCCTCATTCCGCATTTCGCAAGGTTCAATTATCCGCACTGGATAACCTCACAGTGTAACTGAGAGATAGCGCCGCTGACGTAAAACTGAGCAACAGACAGATGGAGTGTGATTCACCGTCGTAATCTATAGTAGACGAGTGACCACGAGAAGCAGTCACGGTTGTAATGGATCTGAAGCCAGTTACTTCTGCGGCGGCTGATACCGATCTTACGCATCACTATGTGCTTATATGACTGATGACGCCAAAAGCCTACTTTCCACCTCTTCCATCTCCGCCATGTCCATACTACCGCGGTTCTCTAAAGATTGAACTCTGGTCTCTAGATTCTCGAATCTCGGCTCCTGCATGTTCATGTTGACTCCTCGCTCAATGATCTCTAGACGCTTCTCCATAGTATCCAAACGGCTCTCTAACCTAACAAAACCTTGGTTGAGGTCGTGTGTGATGCGATCCAATTTGTTGGTGAACGACCGAATCGACTGGGCGAGGGGGGTGTTCTCATGGCCGGGAGGAACTGCCGGGATTCTGGCCTCGTGGTTGTGACGTGGTTCTTGAATTGCAAACCTCCACTGGTTGCCAAGCTGAACCTCGCAAACCGCCTTCGCACGCCATGGGCAATCGATTTTCCGGGTTGAAGGAGTCCGTTTCTTGGCTGTACTGTTATACTTGACGCCACCACGATCACAGACTAGATCGTAGCGTGTTGGCCGACCATCACGGTAGTTTGAAGCTCTCAATTTGACGACACCATAGCCTTGATCCTTGGCTATTCTCTGGACGGAAGACAGGAGATCCTCAAAGGTGCGGTAGATTCCTTCCGGGGGTGGCAACAAAGCTGGTGAAGCGGTGGCTGCGGGCATAACGGCCTGCTCCGCCATCGATACTACCTGAGACGGAGCAGATTGTGTTGGGAGAACGGCAGGTTCGGTAGGTTGTTGGGGTTGACCCGCAGGCGGAGCCTGCGGTTGCGCGTAAAGGCGCGTGTCAAAGAAGACGTTCCCTGGGGTAGATATGGTGGCGGTTGGAGGGGGTGTTGTAGGGTAGGTTTAAGTGGCTTTCGCCAGAGAAGAACCGATGGGAATAAAAACGGAACTTGGTGCAAAAATAAAGATTGAACTGTGAGCTAGACGTTGTGCTAGTCAAGGACGTAGAAATGTGGGATGAAGCTTGACGTATGCTCAATGGTTTGTAGCTTGTAGAAGCTTCGCGATTGGTCTTAATGTGCGGAATTGAAGTTACAGCCTAGCAGCTTTTTTTGGGAGGAATATGTCAGCTGGAGGTGCTCGGAATAAATGGCGAAACGGGAGCTATCTAACCAAATGCGGAGTTGTTAACTTAGATTGTAAAGATATGTGACAGAGGGCCAGGCCAAAAAGATAGAGCAAGGCAACAAAATAAGATATTAGACGAGGGAACATGGAATAGCGAGCATTGGACATCCGGGAACAAGTCGATACTTGTAGTATGTCGTCCCAATCCAATGAACACTAATAATAACGGAACACTAAGAACACTGCCGATCTGTTTGGTGATGGCTGGTTGGCAGTGAGGGCGTGTACTTTTGTGTTTTCGCACTGGGACAATGCATCAACGAGAAGATCTTTGCATGGTTAAAAATCGCGCTTGAACTTTTGAAGAAGGCAGATAAGTGGGTCTACGAACAGCTCTAATGATACAGGGTCACGTGAATAGATATTCTGCTATAGAGCTTTCACGCTTTCCTATTGGTCAAAATTCAACAAACCCACTTAAAAGTGTGCTCATCAGTCGAAGCATGGTGCAATACAACACAACACCAGGCAGGCGGAGTTGCAGCCGGAAACATGACTAGGGTATCTGATGAGACGGCTTGGGCAGTTATGATGTAAGGATACATTGACGCCGAGTTGTATACGCAGTGAGACTTGACTCCGTTTCGATTGCAAGGTCAATAATATCAATTATTAGCGCTGTCTATCGTGACTTGGACTTTGCCAATCGCGTATTCTTTATTCCCCATCACTATCATCTCATCTTGACCCGACGAAGAGCTCCTGGCTAGCGTACATGTTATCAAGCCAGAATTCCAGCTTGTACCGTCATTTCGTCTATCCCTCCACCTGGATTCTGGAGACACTGGTTCCGCGTCGCGTTACATCATAATCTAGCTCAAAGACTGCAGCTTCAGTTACCGTGTTTCCATTCGACTTGATATCACGCTAGCTCATAAAGATTCCACCATCCCGCTCTGACTGGAGTTCTTTGAACATTGACCATTGAACATTGTCATCTCTTGCCACATAGCTTCATCCTGATTCAAGATTGGGCCTGTAAGCAGTAGACATGTCAAGCAAGGCCAACGCACGCGCTGCTGCCAATGCTGCCGCGCAGTGGGATGAGAAACGACTACAGGATGGATTGAACCACCTGCAGCTCCTGCATACCAAGGCATGTTGCATTCCGACCCGCATTCTGAACGAAAGCATAAATGAAGAGATGCTTCTTAAGTTGATTGGGGTTGAGTCAGTTAATCGGGAAATGGTCTTAATTCAGACATATCAGGCAATAACTAACCCGTGTATTCGGTCATGATAGTTGGTGTATCTTCGGTCTGGACTCTCTGATGTCGTTTCAACTGTTGCTGTCCCGGGGACATCAGGTAAGGAACGCCCCGTTGTTGTAGTATGGACTGCTGGGCTTCCCTCATCACGTTATCATAGGACCAGCTAACGTGGTTGTCAACAAAGTTCAAGAAGCCTTAGACAATATCAAAACCACCGTAACGTCGGTGGACAACCAAGTCAAGGAGCTCAGAACACTCATGATCAGCGAGCAGACAAAGACTGTCTTTGAACATGCTGTCTCTAGTCAATCCAAGCTTCCCATGGGCATCAAGCCGTGGAATCCCATGGACCATCCTGGTTACTATCTCTAGACATTAGAACAGTCATAGATGACGATTTGTGAGTTTGGAATGATGAAGGCGTGTAGTTTCTTTTTCTCTTTCTTTTTTCTTTGTCTGGTTATCTATTTTTTTATAATGAGGAGTATGGAGTTCGGGAAATTTCCAGGAATACCATTAATACAGTAATTGTTCTCATGTTCACTCTATGTATACCAAAGATATCTCGGATTGAGAATCACAGCTACGCAGGTGAGACAGGGGTCATATTAATTCACTGAACTCGATGAATAGGATGAACATCATGTGGCGTATAATGTGGCGCTAGCCCGGGAACACGTGACCCATATTTTCACATTCGCACACAAAATTTCTGTCAAACTATTCCCAATCAAGCCACGGTCCCTGCTCATTGGCCTACGAAAAAGCGGGTTAGTGCTGTCCGAATTTCTCTACGTAAATTTCTACAATTCTTCGGATTTCCTCTCCTGATAATTCTTGGTGAACCAGCTCGACGTATCGACTACCGACCGCCAAAATGCCTTCCCATAGAGTCACTTACCGCCGCCGCAACCCGTGAGTTCGCCTAGAACTATCATCAACATTACGATCGAGATGCTCGCCATTACTTTTCGCCGCCGATTGCCCACTGCTGTCACCATCCACAAATCTTCTATGCGATCATGGAATTTTGTCTGCGAATGAGAAATCTCAATACACAATTGCGACTTCTGATACTATGACAACATTAAACTATCCTTGCTTGGAATACTTCGAGACTTGGATGGATAGATGGAGGGGTAGGCACTTGGTCGTCAAAATGCAATCTCGATCGATGTGATGTCCAGTCATTTCACTTAGAAAACTGCTGACAAATCACTCTTAGCTACAACACCACCTCGAACCTCACGCGCATCGTGAAGACTCCTGGTGGCAAGTCTCGGGTTCTGCACATCAAGAAGCGCGGCACTAACCCCAAGTGCGGTGACTGCGGTAACGCCCTGGCCGGTGTAAGTTTTACTCCGTTATGGACCCGAGCATCGGCATTTTGACAAGATGTCTTCGGATATCTTTAAAAGGATAGTGGGGGCTCAGTATTCAACTACAGACTCACCATATCTTGAATGCCAGTCAAATTGATCTCACCATGGATTATTTTCCACGATGGTGGCTTGGATGACGTATCTCTTTGGCTTTTAATTAAGCCTAGTTTCATGCTGTGACCGAACACTTGTCGAGCTTGTGGTCATTAACTTGGGCTATTACTGGGTTCTTTATTGAACATCCCCACTAACCTCCTAATTCAGGTCCCCGCTCTGCGCCCCCGCGAGTACGCCCAAATCTCCAAGCCCAACAAGAATGTTTCACGTGCTTACGGTGGTTCGAGATGTGGTAACTGCGTTCGCGACCGCGTTGTTCGTGCTTTCCTGATCGAGGAGCAGAAAATCGTTAAGAAGGTCCTCAAGGAGCAGGCTGAGGGTGCCAAGAAGAAGTAAACAATTAAAAATCAAGAATCGAGAGAAATCAAAAATTCCATTTCTGTTACGCCTCTGGGTTGTTTCTTTTTCATTAAAAGACTTTTCTTCTTTTTATATTTTATTACAGTTCTTCGCTTCGCTGTCTTCTATAGTCTGTGGGGAGGTTGTCAGTGGAAGTGGTGTTATTTTGGGTTTCTCATTAAAATGAGTCACGAGAATTGGCGATTGTGTGAAGGATGGAGACATAAAATAACGCATACAAAAACAGAGAAAATCAATCAACGGACTGTTCCTGAATCTCTGAAGGTGTCGTTTGTCAGGGGAATGTGATGCCCGGAGGCCGTTTTGGAAAAAGTGGTAGTTCGGATGTTGATGTCTTCCGAGAGATGATCTGGATTTGTGTTGGGGTTTTTGGTGTCTATTCGTTGTCTTGGTTTTGTCCCCTGGTAGACGTTTGATGCTTTCGTTTATCTGATAATTTGTGCGTGAGCTTGGCTTGTTTGGACTCTTGGCTATGGCTCTTTGGAGGATATCATTCAAAATATAAGGACTTAAAGAATGACTTTTGATTCATGGTCTTTGGTCAACTACGTCGTTTTATGTACTTAGCGAAACAAACTCAATCTCATACTAGATATTCACATCCTATTCATATATGTAACTTCCCCACTTCTCCAACTTTCGAGGCTCCACTTAACGGAGGCGACAACCAATGAGGATGCCCTGATATAAGTATTATCACAGTGTCACAGTGTGGAGCGCACATGTCCATTGAGATGCATCGGATGCTCTCTCCCTCGATCCAACCCAAGATTGCATAACCTGAGTTCCAATATATTGCAGAATTTAGACAACAATTAATACCACACCAAGTCGCATCACAAAAATTGATATCAGAACTATGTCATTTCTTCTCCGCCAGCACCTTCCGGTATTGCTCCGCTTACCAATCCTCCAGTCGTGCCGCACTTCACCTGACCGGCCTCTGATAGGAACTTTTTTGGCCATTAGGCACTCTCATGACGGGAATATTTCAGACCACTATGCTTCAGAGATGGGTTCATTAGATGTCTTGGCAGACCTCCCGGTACCGAAGAGCTCGGTGTCTATTTGTACGCCGAGGGATTCAAGATGCATTCGGGGAGGTCATTGAGAATGGGGATGCAGTGATGTTGGTTAATGATCAAGTTTTCCATTGGAAGCCGTGGGATCATGAAAAGTTTGGGGGGATTAAGAAGGTATTTAATGCGAAGGGGCAATTAGATTTCCCGAAGGAGGTCTTTCGGGTTTTAGAGAAGCTGGAGGAGAAGCCCGGTATGTACTCCTTGCCTTAATTAAGGAGTTGGTTCTTATCTATACTTTTGGAATGCGAAGGTGAAAGGATCAAGTTGAGAACTTATGCTGATTCGGTAGTTAGACATGATCATTATTGGATGTGGGCCGAGTGTTGCTCATATGACGAAGGAGATGAGACAGATGTTTACGGACTGGAAGATTCGGGTAGATATAATTGATACGCGGAATGCAGCGGCGCAATATAATTTGTTAGCTACGGAGAGAGGCGCAGGGACTATTGCGGCGGCGCTGTTGCCAATGGGATGGAAAGACGGAGTGGGGGTCCCGGATGCTTAGGATCTGCAGCCGGCGCTAGTGAAGACTGGAAGCGGTTTACAAACCCTTCCAATGGAACTGTAATATTATCAGGATCAGGTATAGAACGATGCTTTGTATATATATAGTAAATTATAGAAGACCTTTTGGAAATCAAGAATATATGTGGTGAATTTACTTCTTATCTTTGGCCGTACTTGATTATTATGCGCATTAATACTAGTGAGAATGACGTTTTCAAGGAAGTAGATCAAGATCCCTGTTGTGGAAACTTTATCCACCAAGCTTCCAGCTTCAGCCAGTGTAATCTCCTCAATTCTTGCTTCTTTATCACAAGTGAAGACTAGATTGATCACCAATTTACCACCATGAATTCCATATTTTTGCTCCCTTTTCCATCCTCAAACAACTTCTAGCTATCCTCTTTCCACAATAATTAAGCTACCTCACAATAGACTGAATATCCCGATCTCTCCAACCTTGCTCTGACCGATCCCGAAATCTTCAGAGAGAACACACGGGAGTTCTACCATATTTTGTGAAGTTCTGGAGTTACTACGGCACTTATGTTATCACCATCCTCCACCGGATATCACTACCGACTTCTGAAAACCCTGTCCTGCTCGCCTTCCTTATCCACGGCCTTGGTGGCTCTGCTGCCCAATATGCTGACTTAATCGAGTTCCTCAGACCCCACTTCAACCTCGTAGCTGTCGACTTACCTGGCTGCGGCTGCTCTCAGCTTGCAGACACTAATTATACTGCCTATTCTTACTTGGCTATGGCCTATTTCCTCACTGATATAGTCCAGGAGCACTATCGAAAAATGAATCTTAAAGAGTCCTTTTGATCGGCCACAGCATGGGCGCTTCCCTCGTCGCTTGTCTCGCTAACGGTGGCATCACCCCAAGTTCGAAGGAAAAATCTACGGATGTATCAGGATCTGCCTCGCTGACGGTACCCTCGTAGACGACGACAAAACAACTAAGACGCTTACTATATCTCCCTGAATGGGCTATCAAGATCATGAAACGATATGACTGCATGGGCGGCATTGATTCTGCCAGCATCTGCTGGATAAGTGGTCGAGATTCTCTGCGGAACTGCGCGAGAAGCAACTTATGTACAGCACATAAAGTTGCATACTGACTTGAAAGCGCATGGCATTCGGCTTACTTGCGTTGAGATATAACAAAGAGGGAAAACCATTGGGTGGGTTCAACGGGGTCCAGACGTGGCGGGGCGTCCAGGTGCCTAGGATGTTAATTGGTGGGGAGGCGGATAATGTTACAAAGGTTCAAGCAATTCACAATCTTGCGGTGGAGGATCAGGATTGGATAAAGACGGCAGTTATTGATGGGCCGGCGAATCATACTATTTTTTACGATAAGAAGTTTGTTGGGGAGGTGACGAAGAGTATAATCGAGTTTGCCCAGAGGGCGCTGGACATAGATATCATCGAGGTTCCGAGATAACCAGTCGAGCCGAGATTCTTCGCCTCTTCGATGGCACAGCTTATAGAATCGGGGTTAATACAGTCACTACAGCGCGAAATATTCGAGTGGAGGTAATGACAGATATAGGGATTATAAAACGGTTGCGATATATTGGGATTAATCAACTACAAACTACCATCTATGATATCAAATCTTCCCCTGATCCTCCCCATTACGTGCATAAATATTCATCTCAAACTACAACTCACTATGCTCTAACGAAGGAACCCAAGGCTTTATCACATCAATGACGGCCTGGGCCGCCTTCTCCATGACGTTGCCCTGAGTCGAGAGACCCCCAAACTTCTTACGAAGGTCCCTGGTCACCGATTCGACGTCGACACTCAGGTATTCCCGCAGGAATTTACCAATATCAGTGTTCTCGACATTACTTCTCAAGGGCCAGGCAACGCGGGATCCAGAGCTATAAATGTTGACATCAACGGCAGTGTGCCCGTGCGAAGACCACCCGACATGGGCACGCAGAGAGATGATCGCGGCAAAGGTGTTAATGGAAAGCTCGGGGGCATCCGCAAGGGCATCCAGCTCCTCAAGCTTGACATTGTTAACACCAAGACCACCATAGACAAGAGTCTCATTGATCCAACTCTTGAGATCCGCACGGGAAATCGAGACACCTGAGGCGACGTAGGACTGAAGTTGCTTAGACAACCGCTCACAGGACGTGTTGGCCTGCGCAAGGGCTTGAGGGTACCAGTTGTAGACGGGAAGATGGCCAGGCTCCTGGATAGCGGTGGCAAGACCACCAGTCTCGTGATCACTAGTGGAAACTAAAACACCCTCGGTGTTGCTCTGCTGGAGGAACTCAAGGACAGTCTTAAAGGCTTTATCGTACTCAAGCACCTCATGGACTTGGGCAGCGGGGTCGTTGATGTGGCCGGCGTGGTCGATGCGACTGCCTTCGATCATAAGGAAGAAACCCTTGTCGCTCTTGGCGGTCGCCTTCTCGAGGGCACGGAGGGCAGTGACGGCCATCTCGCTCAAAGAGGGGTAAACATCATTTTCGTTGCGACGGTCGAGCTCAAAGGGGATATCGCGCTCGGCGAAAAGACCCAGTATAGGCAGTGAGACGTTCTCACCACGTTTTAAGTAGTCAAACGACTTGCGGTCGTTGGCATAAGTCCAGCCAAGTTCCTTCTGGGCACGCTCGGCAACGTTAACATCGTCAGCGCGGCAACCGCCGTCGGCAGACCCGGGCAGGAAATGGCAACGACCACCACCTAGCATCAGGTCAACGCTACGGCCCATGGGTCCGAAACCAACTTCCTGGACGGCGATCTCGTCCATTTCGGCGCGAGTCAGCACGTGGCTGGCGAAGCAAGCGGGGGTGGCATCGGTAATATCAGTGGTGACAACGAGACCAGTGGTGTATCCGGCGCGCTTGGCAGCCTCAAGGACGGTACCACAGGGCGAGTGGTCGGGCAGGACAGAAATGGCACCGTTGTAACTCTTTTTGCCACAAGAAAACGCAGTGGCACCAGCAGCAGAGTCGGTGACGAGCGAGTTGGAAGAGCGCGTGCGCGAAGTACCCCAGAAGTGGCGGTCCAAAGTCAGAGTGTTATCGATGGGCAGGTTCTCAATGTGCTGGCGGAAATTACGGGTAAGAGAAAGCGAGGCAGGTCCCATGCCATCAGAGACCATAAAGATGAGGTTGCGCTTTTCGTTGGCGGGGTTGGTGATGTGGGAGTGTTGAGTCCACACTGCAGTAATGATGACGGCGGCGGTCGCCAAAAGGGCCCAGGAGAAGATGGTCAAATCGCGGAAGCGTCCAAAGGGACGGCGAGTTTTGGAAGATGAGCCAGCATCCTCGTTGGCCGCATCGGCGCGGATGGAGGGGAGGAGGAGGGATGACTCGTTGGCCTATAGCAATGGTGATATGGTTAGTTTTTAGTGGTGGTGCTGATTCCCATTTGTCACGTTTGAGGGCTCAGAGACTTTGATGCATTATTGCATTATAGGTGGGAGCTGCGAGGAAAAAGGTAGAGTGGGGACTGACCATTGCTAAATTGCGATTAAACCGCTAGCAGGCTAAAACAAGTTTAGGATATGATATATTATGGGATTATAGCCGATCGTTGTGGGGCTTTGTCAATATACTTCAAGGAAATACTCAACAACCGCCTTGAAATGGAAGAAAAAGAAAGTGAAATCGCAAAGCCCGAGAGTTCTACCAACTCGCTCATTTGCACGCAATCTGCGTCACATGTAGCTCAGCATGGAGGCTGACCAAGAGTCTTTATCAGCTAATCAGAGGGAGCACGCGTGAGTTGCAGGGGAACCCTATCCTACTGACATTTGATTCCTTATATCGCCTCATTTGGAAAGTACATAACAGCCACAATTGGATGTGGCGTCACATACGTCAAGGCAGAACTGGTGATAACCTTCCTTTTAGTTCACAAAGCAACTTCTTCCACTGGACACTCCAAAGTTGGGACAGCTCTAGCTTTCAATCAATCTCACCTGTGGTCAAGTTTGATGTCAGTCACATATTTGAATTTCTTGAACTTAATCCTACTGGGATCACTAAAATGATTCAATAATCCTGGTGGTGGATATGACTATGGTAAGAATTTTTATCGTTTTGATACCAATACAATAGTCTTCATCTTTATGAGATATATGGTGACGACTACATTTATTCAACGACAACTCCATCTAACGACGATCCCCACCAATCCCTAAATGCCCAGGCTTCCAATCGTAGTTCCAACTTCATTCCAACGACATTGTGTGCCATCCAATCCGTCATCCTACGTCATATTTACTGAATCCAGCTTATACGAGGACTCTAAGGCATAATCGTCTTGGAATATCTTGACTATAAAGATCCAAGTGACTCTTCGTCTTCACCTTGAATTAAGTGTACTGTTCATCTACACTCTAATCCTTCTATTTCAACGACAATTATATCTTTTTGTTGATTCATTCACGCTTTAGCTGCTTCCGTTAAGCGACATCCTTCATCATTTTCAACATTCCTCCTTCTCTACAGTACACGAAGTTACCTTTTCCTTGCATAATACCTGACAACGTTTTTGTCTGATATCAGTGCTTTAGTCACATCTTCTATGGCACGCTTAATTGAGAAAATATGAACAAAAATCACCTGTTTTTAATATGAAATCCAACAAAGTAATGTTCTGTATATTCATGAATCCTTATGCTGACTTTGAACGACATATCCGAATTTACAATGAAGCAAACGTACCAAGCCGAGTGTTTAACGGCCATTAACTCGGCCCCGCACTGTAAATAGTCCGGGAGTCAGTTCCGAAGTCCACAACATTAATCATATAATTAGATGCGGACGGTGGACCTCCCCAGTTGTCACTTCGGTGTTTTTTCTTTTAGAGGAAGTCTCCGTTTATTTTATTAAAATAAAAATGAACACCCATAGAACCCAGGAGCCGTTTTTCTCTTTTTTCTTTTTTTTTTTTGAATTTCACTTTCTCGTCTAAATGCATATTTACACCTCGGTGGTGACCTTGGCCTTGGCATTGGTGACCTTCACACCCAATTGCTTGGCCTTGGAGATGATCTCAACACGCTTGCGGGAAGAGACGTTGTGAGCGATTCTGCAATTGATATGTTAGTGGATATGTTCTTAGTGGATCATGCGACGAGAGAGCGGATAAAATTGGCGAGATTTGACTTAGCGTCAGGTTTGGGATACGGATATTGACCATATCATCCTCCTCGATACCAAGAAAAATTGACTGGGATCCCATATTCCAACTCTTTACTGTTCAATGAAACATACTCAGCGGCATGGGTGCGGTTGTGCATGAGCAAGAGCTCGACATCGCGGACATTGCTGACGAGGAAAGTCTTGTGGCCGGAGGGGTCAGGAAACGGGTCTTCTTGTTGGAACCGTAACCGATCTATATTGAAGAAATTCATGTTAATGATTTAATTCATAGTTGACTGGTATCTGAAGCGTGTGTAAATCGAGATTCGTTCTCTCAACTACCCTATGCTCTCAAACCCCTTAAGTAGACTCCAAACGTACCTTGGGCATGCGGATGGTACCACGGAACCGTCTGCGGACACGGCCATCAATACCCTTGGGCTTTCTCCACGAAGAGTCCACACGCTTGAACCGGTCACTCTGGTGACGGTTGAAGGTAGCCCGGTCTATATGATAACAGTCAGTCCAACTGTGTCATTTTGTGACGAATGGTGATTGACAAGAATTTCAAATGCAAAAATTTCGAGGTCGATAATTTATATCACGGTGATGGCGGAGCTGAAAATTCGATTCGCACGAGTGAGTGTATGGCGGATCGTAATTGTGTGTAGTTATTGGGCATAATAACAGGTTGATGTGTTGTATATATCATATCATTGGTACGGTAGTAAATCATGGGAGGTCCCAAACTCGAGATAATTTTTTTGGCCGTGGTTTGATGGTGGGGGAATGTGATGATGCTGAACATACGCTTCTTGACGATGGGAACATGAGACTTGGCGGAAACCATCTTGACAACTGGATGTTAGGTCAACTGACGGAAAAATGGAAAAGAAAAACAAAAAGATCAAGATCAATTCGCTTTTGAGAAGTGCGCAAGTACCTTGAATATGCCTCTCGATTGGGTGTTGAGTATACTGGACTAGGCTTTGAGAAGTGCACCAGACTGAATCTCTGAATTTGGTGATGCAGACGGAATTCTGACGGATGGCTTCAGGGCTTGAATCACGTGCACAAAAATTTTCGTGCGCTAAGCCAACGCTACACAAAAATTACCGGTGAGCTAGCTAATAAGCGGGACTTAGAATTTGCTTCACCGGGTTATCTGGCTGCACTAAAATGGACCCATACTAAGCCAGGTTCATACTCGCGAAATCCGTGTTACAAAACATTGAGTATAAAAGTAGAGCACTCAATTCATGGTTGTGACATTAATGCATAGCACTAGCATTTCAAAAGATCCTCTGAATTAGTTAATTAAAGTTTATTATAATCAAGAACATGAACAGTCTATTGGCTGATAAATAACAAAATCCCAAATAAATAACTAGAGAATGATTTTGAGAACCCATACAAAAGAAAGCGCCATAACCTAACCCCCAACATGTAAATAATTAACTTTTACTGCGTTTGGCACTGAGCGCCACCAGCGTGCTCCTCATCATCTTCATAATCATCGTGGAATCTAGGGTCTTGGGAGTTGGCACCCATCTCGTCAATATCAACATCATCCTCGTAGTCGACCTCATCAACATCTTTGGCCTCAATTCCCGGAGCCGGCGATGGCAGAAGCTTCTTAAGGGCCTCGAACGAAGCATCATCCTTGATCCAGTCGTTCTTAGGAAAAGTAATCTCAACAGTCAGATAGAGATCACCGAAGAGGTCACCACGCTTGGGAGGCATACCCTCGCCGCTAACACGCAGGACTTCACCAGGTTTGAGGATCTGACCACGCTTGCGGGTGATGGAGATACCGCGGCCGTCCAGGTGAGTGAGGACAACACGGGAGAAACCAATAAGAGCCTCAGCCAGTGTAATCTTGAGATCAGCGGCAAGGTCGTTACCGATGCGCTTGAATGCATCGTTGTCGTTCTCCTTCAAGACGAATACCAGATTGCCAGGCAGCGAGTCTGGCAGTTGATCGGCCTCACCCTCTAGGACGATGCGGTCACCCTGAGAGGAACCACGGGGGATATACAATTCTAGGAGCTTCTTCTCTTCAACAGTGCGGGCACCTTTGCATTTCTTACAGCGATCTTTTTCCTTGAAGTAGTTGCCGGAGCCGTTGCAGTGGTCACAACTGACGATCTCGCGACGGACCATGCCAGGGCCAACCTGCTTGTAGGCCATAACATGGCCTTGACCATCACACTTCTCACACTTGGTGGGGTTGATCTTGTCCTTGCCACCAGTCCCCTTGCAGGTACCGCAGTTCACCTTCTTGTTGGCGGCGAACTTGACGGTCTTGCCTTTGTACAAATCTTCCAGATCCACCTCGTAAACCTGCTCTTCATCAGCACCCTTGCAGGGCCCCGAGGAACCGCCACCACTACCACCGGGCATACCGCCCATACTATCGCCCATGCTGAAGCCAAACATCTGGGAAATAATATCGTCAAAATTGGGGCCGCCGGCATGGTTGTGACTGTGTGAAGAGTCGAAGGCGGTCATGCCGTGCACATCATACATCTCGCGCTTTTGGTCATTGGAAAGAATTTCGTAGGCCTGGGCGACAACCTTGAACATAGCCTCGCCCTCCTCGCGGTTTTCCTCGGAGACCTTGTCGGGATGGTACTTCAAGGCGGCCTGAATGTAGTGATGGTCAGTATTCGTGATTATGCAGCGGGCTTTGCTACCGAAGTACGCAGAGCTTAAGGAGCAAATGATCTCACTTTGCGGTAGGCCTTCTTAATCTCGGCGGCCGTGGCATTCTTCTCGATTTCGAGGATCTCTGCACGTTGATGATGTTAGTTGCCATTTATGGGAAGCATAACAGAAAACTCTGCGCATCGTTCGTAGAGCTGTCGCACAAAGTCGAACCAGCGAAAAACTAACTGTAAAGATCCTGCTCGTCTTCGGCGCTCATGATGACGGTATGTGGAGTCGCGGTCGTGTCGCTGCGGCTGCGTGTCAGTGATGACGGAGAAGTAAATCAGCCCGTGACTTATGGGCATGATATAGGTAAACGCAGATTTTTGGTGGGAGTGGGGTATCACCGGGTAAAGCTGCTAGAAAACAACCCCAATTATATAAAATTGGACGAAAATGGAACGACTGTAAATAAAACAAAATCATAAGATATTTTAATAATAGTGGATGAGTGGATGCGATGCCGTTATGTATTCAAGCTTATTTGTTTTCGCCAGTTTCCGCAGGCGCATTCTCTGTTGAAGCAGTCATTATTGGTTGGTTGAACGCAGGAATCTGCGCTGACAAACCTGCAGGTTAATGGATGGACTTTGACGGATACTCCGGAGACCCCAGTGTTTTCTGTACAGCTTCTAGAAGGAAAAACTCGGATAATTCTAAACAATTTAATGAAACTAACGTCATGTAAAATGATAAGTTTAGTTACTGTCTCACTTATCACCTGGGATTTTCTATGAATCCTCATGTTATGGTACTCTTGCGCATTGAAACGCTGTTTATGATGTCAATCTACAAAGAGCTAAATTGCTTGCGTTTGGGGAATGTGGCGTTTATCTTATCGCAGCATTTAAATGTAGTAAAAACGCCACCTTTAAGATATGGCGACACCCAGAAAATGCTATGCGGCTCAATGCCGATCCTTATATCTATGGGCTTGAATTTACTAAACTTAGACTATATGTTATAGAATAAATTTAATACATCGCAATGTTGGTTCTTGGTCACAGAAGAATAGCTCTTTCGGCTTCTACAAGGGGCTTGAGCCGACCAGTCTTTTCTATCATATATCACAATGGACTGAGACATCATTCATCATGCGGTCATGAGCACCCGGCCGCTGAGAAGGCCGCCGGTGTGAAGGAGGCCAAGAAACCGGCTGTTGGGGGTCTCAACAGACTGAAGAAAATGAGACCAACTAGCCAGAACGATTTCAAGCTTCCATCCTACCCTACAAGAACAAGATTTGCGCCATCACCAACTGGTTACCTTCATCTGGGATCGCTGAGAACTGCGCTGTATAACTACTTGATAGCTCGCGGTACTGGTGGACAGTTCATCATCCGCGTTGAAGATACCGATCAAGTATGTGAATTTGGTGAATTAGACGTGATGATAAATTCATCCTAACAAATATCGTAGACCAGAATTGTCCCAGATGCTGAACAAAAGCTCTTCGAAGACTTGAAATGGGCCGAACTTGATTGGGATGAAGGTACGTTGTAATGCCGAGCCTACGTAGACCAGTCACTGACTATAAACAGGCCCGGATATCGGTGGTCCTTATGGACCGTACAAGCAGTCCGAACGCCTTGAACATTACCACAAATATGCCAACGAGCTCTTGGAAAAGGGCCAAGCCTACCGCTGTTTCTGTAACCAGCAAGACCTTGAGAAACACAAGGAGTTTGCTATTGCTAACAACAGTCGGACTGACTACCCGAAGACTTGCCGGTCTATCCCTCGGGAGGAGTCTGAGCAGAGAGCCGCTAATGGCGAGTCTCACGTTGTGAGATTCAAGTCCGAGGAGGTTATGACAACCATGGACATCGTCTACGGCTCATACACTAGAAATGAGCCGGAGGAGGATTTCATTCTCATCAAGACGGACAAATACCCCACATACCATTTCGCCAATGTTGTCGATGACTTCATGATGAAGATTACCCACGTCGTTCGTGGTGCTGTACGTACTTTTCCGGACTTACATCATTGATTAATTGTTGACATAACATGACTCAGGAATGGCTGGTTTCTACCCCAAACACGTCTCCCTTTACAAGGCCTTTGGATGGACGCCTCCTCAGTTCGCTCATGTCGGCCTCCTCACCAATAACAAAGGCTTGAAGCTCAGCAAACGCAACGCGGATATCAACATCGCTAGTTACAGGGAAAAGGGTATCATAGCCTCCGCACTCAACAACTGGGTTGCTCTCTTGGGCTGGAGTCTGGGACGCGAATACAAGGATGAGGTCATGTACAGTTTGAAGGAACTTGTTGAGAAGGTAAGAAATAGCTGGCATAATGTTATATTTCACAACGTACTAACGGCTCAAGTAGTTCTCCCTTAAGTTCACCAAGGGCAACAGCAAAGTCAACCTTGATAAGCTCTACACCTTTGACTTCCGCCATTTCAAAAATCTATTCAACGCTGAAAAGCCTGACAACGCTAAGATCAACGAGATTCTCGATCGCATCTACATTGCCGCCATGCAGTGGTTTGAGGAGCACCCCGACCCCACCCGTAGCCGCCTTCTCCCCGCCATGCAGAGCCCCGAAACCGCCAGACCCTATCTGTACCACCTTTACCAAGAGAACACAACAAAGTTCTTCTCCAATCGGAATCTCTTGATTCAGCATCCGTATCTGTTGTTTGAGATTTCCCCGAATATTTACCAGAAGTTTCTGAAGGATCACTCCAAGTCTCTTGAGTCGAATGCCAAAGATGAATCAGTTATTATCAAACTGAGAGACAGACTATCTCATATCACAGCCAACAATTGGAATCATGATAAGCTTTCGAGCACCTTGATGTCGTTTGTCTCATCGTTACAAGAGACTCCAGAAACCCGGGATAGTGCAGTCGTCATCCATGTCCACTCGTGTGCCCGATTTGCATTGGCGGGTGGTCACACCATTAGCTGCAAGCCGACGGGATTGGTTATGAATATTATTGGGAGAGATGAGACATTGAAGCGGTTTAATCAAGCGGTGATGGCGTATGAGGTTCATCGGGCCGGTAGTGGCTTGTCTGTGTAATAGTATTCCTCATGTATTATAGTGTATAATAACAACTCCTTTTCTACCTTGATGCATTATTCAGGGATAATAACTTGGTTCATGTTTCTACGGAATAAAGTGTATCATATCAAGTCGCTTATTAAGGCCAAATCACTTGGCTCATGGGTCGTAAGCCGATACAAAAGACCTGATGCTCTTGTCTGAGATGGTCCGGTATACATTACCTAATATTAAGCTTCCGACTGCAAATAATTCCTTCACACCACAACCCAAAATCTCAACCTGTTCCTGATCACCATATTGTGATTCAGGGCAAAGATGTATGAAACATTCCGAAGTCTATCATGGTATGATATTAGCCATATCTTTCAGAAACATAATGAGCTTATGCTAACATCCAATACCCAACGACCGAAATTCCCAACCCGGGCCAACCAACCATCATTGCTTTCTAGAAAAGCACAAAGCAACGGGTATGAGCACTACGGGGTTCTTATCTCTAGAAACACGGTGAAACGTTTCGGAACTGCCAGTTGAGAAAAAAGTCATGACATTCATAAGTCAAGTCACGCCAGGAACACAAATGTTTAGTTTCAAAAGATAAAAAGCGATAAATTTTACAACGAGCCATGGCCACCACCAACGAAAAAAAAACTATAAACAAAAGCCACAGAAAACCACACCATAATGAGACGATAGTCCCAACAGGAGCTCGCCGCTTGAAACAGCCCCAGACATACTTAAACTCTACCCATCAGAAAAGCCAATTCATCCCGCCAAGCTGATAACTAGAACATCGCGAGTGCCATAGAGCGACAGCTCTAAAGTGCGTGATACAGTGAAGAAAAGAACCGAAGATACACCCAAAGAGCAAGTAATAGGAGACAACAAGTTTTGAAAATAGAAAGATAAAATGAAGTGTATCAAATAAACAGAAACTAGAACAAGACACCAAGGAAAAAAACAATGGAACACACACAGGTGAGAAATCAGTCCATTCAAAAAGCACCACCGAGGACGGCCTCTTGCACATGAAGACATAGCAAAAAGGGAAGAAAGCTTATTTATTGTGCTACCTTCCCCGGTAGTGCTGTGCAAGCCAATGGTCATCCCGGCTTCTATGAGATGTTTCTCTGGTCATGACGTCGTAGAAATGGAGCAAGAGTAAACTTGGTGGAAGAGAAAGAAAAGAAGGGTATCACAGAGAACGTAGCAACCAAAACGAAAGAAAAGGCGATCAGCAAAAGACAAGACTCGAGATTCCCGGTTGCAACGTCAACGTATACAACAGTTAATAGCAAGTCTCAATAGTCCCGCGATCAACCCGAGTCTCCGGTGCCTACTACACCTCCTGAATCCACATCTCCAGCTTGCCGGTATCCTGGCGATTCCGGCGCGCATCAGACTTGGCATTCATGATGGCCAGATCCAGGTCGTCTTGATCACCCATAGTAATCATGTCGCCGTTAGGATCGCCATCCTCCCGGATCTTCATCTTAAACCGCCGTCTGATGACAAACTTGTCACGAATCTTATCCTCGACATCGGGAAACTCGGCAGCAACTCCAATAAGCACATAGCGCGATTCATCTTGGTAGTGAACTTTGACGCGGACGTTCCGGATGTCCGGTCTGCGCGAGGCACCGCGGGACGACCCGGTCATCCTACGCTGCTGGGAATTCATCATCTCAAAGTCCCGCTCATCAATCGAGCCACTGTCGTAATCCGAGCCGTCATCCTCCAAATACTGTGGGATGTTCCTCCGTGGTGCTATTCTCTGCGATCCTGCATTCGACGACGGTCCCTGGCTTACCGCACTATTGTACAGATTATACACATCATCATAATCCCCCCCATCATCCATCGGCCTCGGCGCGGCACTCCGCGGCCCCGAAATAGCACTCTGAGGGTTCGACGCCCTCGACATGCTGCGCGACGGTGGCCCTCGTCTGCTGTCGGCGGGCGACTGGGTCTTTTCATAGCGCGATTGCTGCGATTGGCCGATGCTGAGTTTGGGGAGCATGGGTCGCGGGCCATTGCGGACGGACATAGCACGGGAGGTGCCGGCGGGGCGATCATTTTCAGGGGGAGGGGTGGGCGGGAAGGTGTTGGATTGAAAGGGGGCTCCGCCGGGGGGAGCTCGGGGGGCAGATTGAGCTTGGGAGACGAGGTCGCGTTTGACAAGATTGGTAGCGGCGAAGGAGATGTTATCGGCGGGGCGGTCATCTTTGGGAGCGGTTTTGCCGGCCTGGTGAGTTTGTTAGTGGGTAGGTTCAGATAGAGAGCAAGTGAGTGAAAGTGAGGTACTTACGTTTTTGATCTCGGAACCGGCAAAACCGGTGAAAGCGTTTTGTCTGTCGGAGGCAGCGACGAGACGGGCCTTGCCAAGGTAATCTTTGGTCTTCAAGTTGCGGACCTTGGCATCGTTTGGCCGATAGATGACACCAACAGGGATAGAGAAGACAGTGTAGCCCTCAGCTTGCTCGCGGATAGCATCGTCGATGACGTTGTGATCCTCAACGACCTTCTCTTTGACGGCGTAGTTCAGATCCTGCATACCGGCGTCCAGTTGCTGCAGGTAGATGTAGCAGAGACCGCGGTTGAAGAGAACTTCGCAAGAATAAAGCTTGAACATGAGGCCAAGTTGAGCGTAGTCGATAAGGGTGTTACCACGGAGGTAGAGGAGGGTATCGTTAAAGTTGGCGAGAGCTTCTTCAAAGTCACCGAGTAGGAAGTTGGAGACACCTTGTTGGAAGTAGGCGACAGCCAGATATTGATCCAGACGGATAGCCTTTTGGTAGCATTGGACCTGGAGAGAGGGTGTGTTAATCGATGCGAAGATCATGAGTTTTAAAGGGAGTGACTTACGGCCTTCTGGTGTTCACCAAGTGTGGCGTAGATAACGCCCATGTTGAAGAGAATCTTGCTGGTATCCGAGATATTCTCAAAGACCCTCAAGGCCTCATCGAATTCGTTGTTCTCATAGTGGTTCAAGGCCTCCACCCAGTTTTCGATTTCCTATAAGGAATTGCTGTTAGTATCGGTATTCTAATTCTTAGTGAAAATATTGCCGTAACTAACTTGTTTCAAAGACATGGTGAAGGTTGTGATGTGCAGACGTCGTTGACACCAGGCCAATCAGACGATTAATTAAATAGAAAGTAAATCGGCAACGTTGTTGAAGGCAGTGAAGCTGAGTTATGAATGTACGGGGCCAAAGACTTCAAGTCCAAGGGAGCCGTCGGCAGATATTAAGAAACAGTAGTTATGGCCGTGAAGAACGTAGATCGTATGCAAGATTCTTTTTTGTACAATAGGTTCTTTCTGGTAAGAACACAGTTAGACCGTATGTATGGGGAAGCGACACCGCGAGATTATGGTGGGCTGCGTCGGCGGCAAGACATATATTAAGCTCGTTGATGGCAGCAGGCGTACAGTTGATAGCGATATACAAGTAGAAACACGTTGTGAGCGTACAAGAGTTGGAGTAGAGGCGGTAACTGCAGAAGAGAGAGCAGGTACAAGAAAATTAAGTTGAGAAGATAAAGAATGGTAGATAGAAGGAGGAATGATCGATGAGGACGATGATAGAGATGGTCGTTTTTAGTGGAGAGTATCGTTTATTCGGAGGGAATATAAGTGAAAATAAGTAATAAGACAGTGATGTAAAATACAGCCAGTGTATCTGATGTAAGTAGTCAGACCGTAGTCAGCAGGGAGTAACAAGAAAGCAATATTAAAAAAACCTTAGTCTCGTGTTTCGCGTGGTCGTTGAAGAAGAAAACGGGCTGGGACAAAAAGTGACTGCAAAGAAAAAGAAAGTGGGCGATGGTCTGGAATTATAGCCACTTGGGTCCCCAAGAGAATTGGCAAGACGTTTGAAACCCCAGGAACATTGGAGGTGCGGAGAGCAAAGTCGCAGCCACGGCCACCAAGCCAAATAACTAAGTAGCAGGCGAGCGAGGACACTTGACGAAGGGGTCTGGGCTGAGCCTCTGCTTTGTCTGGCGGGTGTAGAGGGAGGAGTTGCAGGAGAGCTTCCAGTGGGATATGGGCACAAATCAAGACAAAAGTTTGAAGTTTTACGGGGAATAAAAATACCATGCATTTTATTTTTATTTTTTTTTCTGATGGCAAAGAATTTACAGTGGTTAGGCCAGCAGGTGACGGTGATCTATGGGTGTGTGTGTGTCAGAGTCGTGAGAAGGTTGTCTAGGGCCTGTTCTCAGCCCAGACGAAGAATGGCATGTCAAGGAGAATGAGCAAGAAAGAAGTTGTCCTTTTCGCCAGATGTCTACTACCAACAACCCACCATGAAGCCATAGTCAGATTTTCTATAACCTAAAATCATAGGCACATATTAAATAAGACTTTCTTACTTTCTGCTAAAAAGAATGAGTAAGAAACGGCCATCCCTAAGCGCCTCGAGACACTGTCTGGTTGGCTCAAGAGGACCTCACCAACAAGACCCTGCTATTGCCTTCGACAGCTTCCATAGCGAACATCACGGCACGGTCCCAGACAGTACGACTCGATTGGCGCAAGATCAAGTAAGTGGGCGAACGAGACGACGCTGAGTTGAGACTCCAGGGCCCAAGGGGTGGGTTTAAGAGGGGCCGGGGTAGTCCTTTGTGAGGATAGCCAGTCAAGGTAGCGTTTGAGACTGAGGGGAGGGTTGATGACGGCAGAGGGGGTGTTGATTTGTGGGCTGGATTGTGATTGTATAAAGATGAGTAGGTAAGACTCGAGGGTGAGGGCGCTTCTGGGAATTTTAAGGTTTGTTAGTGGTTGTTGATGGATAAGTTGAGATTAACAGTTAATATGGTTTTGTTATGGGTCGATAAAACGTATGTTGCCAGGTCTATTTCATCTCTTTTTATCTAGTAGCAGTATTAATCTTCTTGTAAAAATCCGACTCAACCTACGGTATATTAAGACTGACGAGATCTTGGCAAAGACAGCTTGATACTATTTCATGCTTCAAAATACCCATAAACTTCGTCCATTTGCCTAAATGACCAAACAGAAAAATCTCCCTTACGCAAACATCCGATCCCAACGACATTTCGTCCATTAGCATCTAGCCTTAAACCCCCACATGCCACGGCCAAGTCCATCTCGACTATTTTTTATTTCCAAGACGAAGAACAGAAATGTTTTCTCTCAAGGTTCACCGACTGCACGCGACCCTCAGTCCTGTGCTTGCTCGTTTACTTGTGAAATTGTACAGGCTAAAGAGTACGAAGCTAAGTTAGTGTCTGAGAACGGATGGAAGGGTTTCAACGGGGAGCACAGGGCAGAAACACAATTGGCCATTGCTTTGGACGTTGGCTGCTGACTGGGTTTGGAAGAAGAGAGGCTTTGGAGGTGGAGAGCGAGTTTGGATAGGATAATAAACTGGAGGATTTAAGTTCGATAGTATGATGTCAAAGAATCTTGACAGACAAGAGGGCTTGAGATTGTGCAGAATATTGGGTGGTAGAATAACAGTCACATGATTATTTAATTTAGTCATAGAGTTGTACAGTTCCCATTATACGATATTGTCAGACTAGCGAATTCGCCATCTATTGTTCTCTTAGTTGTGAAGATATCCGATTTGACAGCTTCCACTAGCTCCATTAATGTTCCACAAAGTCACGAATCCCTCAAGAGCCATTCACTAGTGCCATGAGTTCCTTTGAGCAACAGATCGCCCTCCATTAACACGTACAGAATAATCTCTATTCCTACTGGTTGGATGGCTGGTTTTATTCTATCATTATTTTTTTGTTGGCTGGCTACCGACAGACTAGCCTTGCATATCATCAGAACTGGGCATAAGATTGCATTTCAGGGTTGCTTGGTACCTACTTATTCGTGATACCATAAGCGGCATCGGCATTCCGTGAACACAACATATGAATATGAAGCCACATAATTTTTTGGTTTTTTCCTCACGTAATTTATTTTGTCAATCTTCAAATCTTGACATGTACCTAAACAATGAATACGAACAATTTTTAAGAGACTCATGGATTAGTCTTCGACGCACTGCCTTCGTCTAGTTTACCGTGACTTTGACCTGAAGTTTAGCATTTGGTTTAAAACAAGGCCGTTGCCTACAATGGGCCAAGACGAGAGAATAGTTTCTGGCTGGTCAGGTTTGTGCTGTAACTCTAGTGACCAGGAGTTGTCTCGGATTTCTCTTTGCTGGAAGAGTAGAGACTTGTTTTTTTCTCAACTCTCTTTTGATCGAGGACTATAGATTTGTCTAGACTTTTGGGTTGGTTTTCTTTTGATTGAGTGTGGTTTTTTTATGACTTGAGGTCTCATGGTGGTCGTTTGTCTCAATAGTGAAGGGCTTAGATTAGTAAGTGCTGAGGTTCGAGATATATGTGAATTAGAGAATGGAAATCCCACCTTGACAGTACATGACGTCGGGTCTTGAACTCTGCTTCTTCCTGGTAGATCTGATCAAATCCTCATTTAAGTGACAATACATATTTCATAACCACTCCCCATAATAACGGCCAACCAACTACAACCCTTCCATCCCCACCAATAGAAAACTCTTGAAATTGCCAACCTTGTGAAATTTCAGTTTCAATTATGAGATCATCTCTACTTAATAAATTCACAGCAAAACAACACATTTATTTGCCTTCCCATTTGAAGAAAAGGCTTTTTCGGGCGAGATCAATTCCCTTCTACAATTAATCAATCGCTATAATGGGTTCCAATAGCCAATCCACCACTCTGCATTCAAGATCCCTGGCCGGCTGGATTTTTCTATCAATGACAGGTCGTCTTTAAGCGCCGAGTGACATGCTGACGTTTCCATGAGCAAAGGAAAAGGGTAGTACTCCTTTTGTATTCTCTGTTCAAGAGTCTCTTTTGGGTGGGATATAAGAGCAGATGGCTGTTTTATGGGGTGAGATATTGAGTTGGTTGGTCACATGGTGAGATTATGGTTGGGTGCCAAGGGGGAGTGATGGAGGTGCGGTGACTGAGTTGCGGTGAGATGGAGTTATTTCTTAATGGGGAATCGCCAAGTCCTTATTTGTGTAGGTCCCCGGTCTATCTGGGGACAAGAGGCATGTGGGTCTAGCGAGGATTTTGTCAGCGTGCATATGTATGTCCTAGTATATTCTCTACGACATCTTCTCAAAGGAAGCCACTGCCCGACAAGACTATCTTCAACCGAAATCCCCATTTCTATTCATAGACCCAACCGTCCATTTTCTGTTTCTCACCGGCTAGTCATGACGTGATCAGCAACTTTACGATGCTATGGTGCGTAATGGCCTGGGGTTGTAGTAGTGATATGGGGCCTTGGCAAGAGGGGGAAGGTGATATTCACGGGCGAGAGATCCGAGAGGAAATATGGATATCTGGTGAGGGATCCGGAGGTGCTTCTAGATCGGGTGGACTGGTTCCAAGGTGCGTTTCTTAGTCGTCAGGTTGGGGATTTACCACAAGGTTGCGCTGCAACGAGGAAAACTTAGTGGATGCATGATACATGAGGGTTACTTACATGAAAATGGGGCATGTTGGAGATTATCATGTCGGTCAATTTGTGACAGAACGCAGGTGGTTGCTAGAGGCCAGTGTATATTTAGAGCAGGGATATGCTGTAGATAATGATCTTCGTCATAGACTTAGTATAGCGCTAGTATAGCACCCATCAGTCACTACCGCGATAGTAAGTTAAGTGTAGTTAGGACCAACATGTTGAATACTATTTCAAAGTTACCACTGAATGTCTTGGTCCCGAGAGAACCCAACATATTTCATATCCCTATATTCCTCTTACTAAGACCCCCAGTTATCTACAACATCTCGACAACTATTACCACCAAACACCCAGCTTTATCTTCCCAATAAATCCATCTGCAGCCAAGCTCCAGCTCGCTCCAAACTAACTATTTTAAGCTACATATTTCCAAGCATCACGCCGTTCACCCCATGTGGTTCTCATTATTTGTGATCTCTCATGAAGGAACATCGAGGCGACCAAAAGACAGTGCATCTGCAAAATTCTCCCGGCACCAAAAAGAGATGACTGGCGATTCTCAGTCCAATTCCTATTTGCTAGAGAATAATGTGTTATTTGGTAATTTGGAGATTTAAGGGGCAAGGAATGAGTTACGAGGGCGGGAAATGGTCTGTTGAATGTGCTTTTTTTCTTTCTGATATGGTCTGCTAAGGACTTCAAGGCTGGTGATTCGGGGAGAGCTTCATACGGGAGTGGATGCGGAAGAATTAGAGTGGAGGGATTGGGTAGGATTGTGACTGGATAGGATACGGGTGAGATTTCAGTGAGAGTTGGTATCTGGGAATAGAATCGTTGGTAAAGAGGATGGTGATATTGAGGTCTGTGGCATGTCACCATGTGATTGTGGGGAGATTATTGTATATTTAGATCTTGAGATGCTATTTTGGACGTTTTGTAGTATTTGATGTGATGGTGTGAAAATTTGAGGGAAATAACTGTTGTTATGTACTGGCTGAATATCGGTAAAAATTTTGGATAAGTCTTATGCTGCTCAAGTGTCATTTTGATATATTTCTTGATTTTCATGACTTGTCCTAAATACTCAAGATGTTTATCAATCTTAAGCCAACCAACTTACACGTAATAGTAGGGTTACATCCGAAAAATAGGGTTTTGATATCCGTCACCATCTCCGTGCCTCACACCCTCATCACCCATAAGCGCCCCAAAGTCTAAATCTCACCACTTACCAACATTTTTTCGCGTCCACGACCCCAAATACCGACCATTTCCATCTTCAAATGGTCACATCTCGCCCATTTTGGCCTCAAGGCCTCACGAGACTCGAAACGACCAGTTTAGGTATAACAAAAATCCTAGCCGCTATCATGAGTATGTAGCCGTTTGAGGGACTGATATTGAACTGAGAGGTAATAGCAAGATGTGATACCAATGGTCGAGGGATCGCGAGGCAGGGTTTGGTGGTGATGACTGTAGAGGGAAAGATCGACATGGCTAACTTTAATGAACTCAAGACGACTAAAGGGTTGCCTCCCGCCTGTTGAGGAATATTGATATTGCTTCTTTTCTCTGGCACGCTATCGACGATGGCATGATTTTCTGGAGCCAAGAAAGCCTGCTCCGTATTCGGGTTCCAGTTAGACCTGAGAAAAGCCTGCGGAGATCACTCGACTTTTAGTTTCTCAGAGCCTCAATATCTGGAGTTGGAAATTCCCTGTGTCTCAAGATTGTCCCTGAAGCGCAAAACCATCCCGTGTATGGACAAGCTGCGCGGAAACTAGGGCCTTGACAACCTTAAAAATCTGAAGCTAGGCGAGTTGAATAGGTTATGGACCTGAGTATCTGAGAATTATACTTTTCTTTTTGTTCCAATTTTTCTCATGAGGGGGACTAAGCAAGCATTAAGGACGAGGTGAAACTCGCTTCGTGTTATGAAGGTTGGATGTTTGACAATGAGGTTTTGGTGGTGAGGACACGCCATTGGGAGGGTGGGTGCAAAGGGTTCTTGGAGGTGTTCTAGAATGGGGATTTGTTGCAGTGGTATTCATTATAGATGGTGCTAACGATCTTTTGTAGATTTCATGACTTTACATGGAGAAGATTGATCACTAAATATCCGACTTGGCAGACTGAAAAAGTCCAGATTTTATTTCTGACCTCGCGAAAGCCCGATTCTATCTCGAGTCCGACGACCCGCCTTTGCATAACTATTCTCCAACCGGAGATTCTCGTCCTGTCCAAAGCCCGCTCTGATCATACTCGGCAATATAAAGTCTAACTACATCTCTTCCCTTTCTGCTGACCGTCCCTGACTACCAACCGTCAGATCGTCATGGGGAAAATTATGCAAGGTAACTTAACAGCTATTACTTATTGGAATGTATTAGCCATACGTACCAATGTACAAATGAAGCAAACGAACGATGCGATACTTCTTAGCTAAATACAGATCACGTCTAGCTGTAAGCTGTCGGCACTTTATTCTAGAAGGAGTAAGTGGTGATAGTAGATACAAATGTCTAGACTATTAGTTTATCACGAAGAACGGTTCTGGGAATGGTATACAGTTATTAGGTTTCTTGAGAACAAAATCATCTGCTGTGGAACTTGCAGCATGAGGTGAAATGCGAACGGGAGCTGGCGGCCGGGGGAACGAGAGAAGATGTGGAAAGTGATGGCAATGGGTGAAGGTGTTGGTGGGAAGAAAATATTTGTTTCGTTTCAAGTGGAACTATCCCTTGCGGGCATTTCTCGAGTTAATTATATGAAAAAAAAAAAGATTAAAGTATGATATAGTTCATGACAATGCTCATATGGCATCGTCACCATAGTATCATCCAAGACCTTGAACAAATCCTCCGTGATACACTCTGCCAAACCATACTCTCCAATTCCAAAATGACATCAATAATCCTGTCCAAAAACATCTTTTGCTTGACATCTCCCAACTCACAAACATCCCAAACCTCCTCCCCACAGACCTCACCCTCTCGTCATTACACTCTCCTCCCAATTTCTTAGCTAGTAAAAAAAACATCATCGTCACAGTGCTTTGACAGCGGTAACTCCCCATCCGGATACCTTCACGATCCCCAATATTGCCAAATCCACCCTAGATCCTGCGATCAGACCATCCCGTCAACCAAAGGTATGAACATCACCGAGTCAATAAATCGCCAAGCAAAAAAATCTTGTGCCCATATCGTATTATCGGGATATTCCACCTCACTATCGGACTTTTAGTGATCATGATATTGAAGTCCCACGCATAAATAGAAGGACGATGAAGCTTCGTGGTTACCGACGTCACTAAACACTGCCTGTCCGTTTCACCGTCTCCCCGAGACGATTGATGGGTGATCATATTGTTTGCTCTTCCTTCAACTACATAAAACCATCCCTAACCCACCGATCTCCGCGCCGAAAACTTCATGAGGACACACAGAGCTGACTACGTAACCGTCTTAAGATTCCAAGAACTCGACAGATCGAGGTCAGTGAGAAGGAGATGTACTCTAGCAGGATGTCCAGGGCTTGTCATTGTTTGTCTCGGAGGGCACGGAGTTTATTGCTATTTTTTGTCTTTTAGGAAGATGGCCGTGGCTTGGTAAGAGGGAGAGTCGGTGAGATATGCAATGTCAATGGACGGAGGTGGTGGATGTGTAAAGAGAGTGGGTGATTAGATGATAGGCCTTCGAGAAAGGAAGGAGAGGTAGCAGGAGGATATGAAACGGAAATTGGGTGATTGTGGGTTAATTTGCTAACGAGATGTCACAAAAGTATCATTTTGCATGGCAACAATATGCAATTACTTGATGATCTTGATATAGATATATCGTCGTATCCCACTTTTTACATCAAATGCTCTTCCCTCGAAATAATCATCAAAGAACCTATTAGAAACAACCTTCCCCGGATACCCCAAGCGCCCTCACGCCACTTTGAAGACCAAGTGGCACCACTGCTAGATGTCAATAGAAAAATTGGCACTATTTCCCTGCCACTAATAGCACATCATAGCTTATTCTGGAACAGGAACACAGAACACGTGAGACTCAGGAACCGGTTAGTTTGGCACTAGAGATAGAGTCCTGCGTGAGATTGGCGATAGTCAATATGCATCTCAAAGAGAGATCATGAAAGACCAGAATGAAGATAATATCGTTTAAAGTTGAATATATAACAGACCATGGATTTCTTGGTTAAACGTAGTAGAACCGATACAGAATGCAAGTCTTAGAACTAAAGAACTAAAGCATGATAGCAAAAAAAAATTCTGTCTATATATAATATGCATTATATTCATCATTATACACTCACCCACCCTAGATAGTTTCTCCTCTACACCATCCCCTTCTTCACCTCGTCCTTCCGCTCCTCCCACAAAGTCTTTCCCGTACAAGAGCACACCATCTTATCATTATCCCACATCCCCGCACTCCTTGCGATAACCCCTACAACCGTGTTCTCATCATTAACCAATCCCTCCGCCTCCCCCCTCTTCGTCAACACCATTGCCCTCCCAATCAATTCCCAAACAACCATCTCCCTATCCACATAAACAGCCCCCCTCCCCTTCCCATCCACCTCCAAAGTCCCCAAGAACCCTCGACCTTCTTCACCCTGACTAGCCACCGCGGACCCCCAAACGGGCCCAGTGGACTTTGCACCATTGGCAAGGTTACCGTATTCGCGAATTGAGGCGCGGTAGGTTCCGGGGGCCACACCGTTGAGCGTGAGGTCGATGACAAGGATAGTGGGGGAGGCTTGGATCATACGGGCGAGGCCGCGGACTTCGCGTTGGTGTCCAGTGACGGGGACGGGAGTGGGGTTCATGGAGGTTGTCTCAAAGGTTTCGAGGATACAGACAGCGGCACCTAGAGTGAGTTAACAACTATAAAAAGTGTATTAGAGCAACAAGAGGCTTCCATGTATGAATAATCCGGAAACTCATAGTGCCGCGCAGGAACTTACTGTCAGAAGCACCAGACCCTCTCAGGATTGCATCTCTCCCGGAAGCTTGAATGGCGACAACAATGGCACTGGGGGCAGCTACAAGGAATAGTCGACCCGTTAGTATTATGCCGATGGCGTCAAAATATCTTTTTATCCAATCGCTTACCAGTACCTTCAACCGCAACTGTTTGATCCTTTAAGCTAGCTTCGACTTTGGTGATGCCTCCAAGTGCGTGGATAGACTCTGAAACGCTTTTGACGCAGGCTTCACATTCCATTGGGACCGCGAAAAGGGTCTGGATGATAGGTTAGCGTTTGGATATCACAAACTGTTTGGGGATCGTAGGTACCTTGATCGACTGAGTAACGGCCATATTATGTAATGAAGTTTAAGTGATGGACAAGGATGGTCTCTGGGTATAATAGGATAGAACGGCTACTGAAGCTGTTGATGATAAGAAAGGGCGTTTTAAATCGCTGAATGTAAAAAGTCACGATAGTATCTCAATGATGTTATATAGGGCGTTCCGCATGAACCTCCGGTAGGATTCGAGATGATTTGACGCCTATATTTCAATATCCAAACAACAGCTCAGAAGCGGGGAATTCGGCCAATTCGGGTCTAAGAGAAATCAGCCCAGTAATAACAATGAATAGCAAATACGCTGAGAAGAACAACTCAGTCTTTATATATTTACTTTAAAGCTCCAATCTACGTTTTCACTGCTACATCAACCACCGTCCACAATATCCACAACTACATCAGTTCTTTTCCTTTTGCTTTGAAATCCGGTTACTACTTCCCTGACTAACCAAGAAAGCCCATTGTGTCTCCTACCATTTCTCCTAAACGTCACACCATACTACCAAGGGTTACTCAAGGGTCTGATCTACCAGAACTGTGGCATTTTGCGCTTCAGCCACAAAGCAAGGCGCTAATTTTTTTTTGTTTGACGGATAGCGAAAAGTGGCACTTGAGGTTACATACGGGATCATTGACGTCGTTTAATGGACAATTGCGCATATTAAGTTGGTGCGATTAGCGGTTTTGATTGGCTAACTTATCTCTTTTTTGAATTTTCAATTTTGAATCTTGTACTTTGCAACTTGTATTTGCTTAGTGAAATTGTTGTCGCCATTTGTGGAGTGTTAATTGATACCTACCGAACCTACCATCGACCGAGTTCATCTCACCGTCACTATGTCGCAGGTTCTTGGTCCCGTAAGTTCCTATGCACCCTTAAACACCCTAACTGGTCATCACCCCTAACAAACCTTTCCCCTATAGACAAACCTTGCCTACTCCCGTGTCTGGCACCACGTTTCCGCATCCGCTCTCCACCCCATGCTCTCCACTCACCCCGGCGAAGTCCCCGCCTCCCTTGGCCGTCTCGCCTCCCGCATCGCAACGCTTCTCATGGGCAAGAACAAACCCATCTACGACCCCTCAACTGACTGCGGCGACTATGTTGTCGTCACTAACTGCGCGGCCCTGTATACCACTGGACGGAAAAAATGGCAGAAGACGTACTATCGGCATAACACGCGGCCGGGTTCACTGAAGCAGGTGACGATGGATGTGTTGATGGAGAAGCATGGTGGTGCAGAAGTGCTGCGGAAGGCGGTTAGTGGTATGTTGCCGAAGAATAGGTTGAGGGATAAGCGGTTGGCGAGGTTGAAGGCGTTTGAGGCGGATGTTCATCCGTATGAGAAGAATATTATTCGATTTGGGGATAAGAAGGTGGGCGAGACTGGGTGGGAAGATTGTGTAAAGGCCATTCGAGAGGCAGATAAGAAGAGATTATGAGGAGGTGGTCCAGCTGAGGGGAGGTTGTGATGGAGAGGATAGGGGACAGGACGCGGTAAAAGTGGCCAAGGCAAAGAAGGCTCGTAATGGGTGGTTCTTCTGCATGTATTTATCATCTGTACAGTATTATAATTTCAATTTATGATGTTTATAATGAGTAATTTTCAATTCTATAGGGATAATGTACATGGACATGTCTTGACTACAGCGTACTTTCAACATTATGCATCATCACATGATCCTAATTTGATTACATGATATTCATAACACATTAACAGCAGTTACTTATCCACTAATTTCAAAAGATCATCATATCAACCAACAATTTTCTGTATTCTACCAAGCCAGCTATTTCTATCTTTGAACCCGAAACGCCTAGGAAATCTTTATCTCTCGACTCTGGATTCAATACATTAAAATCAACAAAGCAAATTAACCAAAAAAAAAAACACCGTCTTGTGTCATAAAGCCCAAAGAAACCACCGATGAAGACTCCTCATCACGAGAAAATCCTCACTACATATAACTCTTCGGAAGTCATCAACTGGTCCCAACAATAGCAATAGACCCTAAACCGTCTACTCGCGAACAGGCAGAGCCTTGGTGCGGACAACCTCGACCTTGATGAGACCGTTGGGGCCTGATTGGGGAGCGTAGACCTCAGCATCCTTACCGGTGTTCTTGAGGCCCTTGTGCCACGAGAGGTCTAGAGGATTTGTGTTAACTTTACATGTCGTGGATCACTGGGTGTGTGATGATGAGGCTCTAACTTACCGACTTCGAAGTAGTGCTTATTTGGGAGAGCGTAGTTGATTGTGTCGACTTCAGGGATGGCCTCTAGGACAGCCTCGGCCATCTTGTACATAGTGGCTTGAACCGACGCCGAGTCATCCTCAGCGAAGATCTTCATCGTGATGTTCCGGGCATCGTCGAACGCTTTATCAAACTTTGGGACCGCCTCCTCGACCTCTTTAAAGCCAGCGAACTTCCAAGTCCATGTAGCATCGATATCTGTTGACAGAATCCGGTCAAAGGTATCTGGAAGCGTTCGGTACTCATCGGTGACAAATCCGTGAAAGGCTGACCCAGTGCTCTTCAGAACAAGAAGGCCCTGTATTCCACTGACGATGGTGATGCCGTCCCGGGCAATGCGAGCCTCGACAACACGCACCTCGCTACCATCCCGGTAGAAAGAGTGAGGATGCTCCTTCCCGTCAATGACCATCCGCGACCACCGATGCGTTGTAATCTTGACATTTGCAACATGAATATGCTTGTACTGCATCAGGAAATGAGAACCAAGGGTAGATGCAAAGAGCTCAGGAGGGGTCACGGGATGCTCTTTGGCCTTAATAAAGATGGTGTTCTTGATAGAGTCGGTGGCAACGACGACCGAGTTGTCGGCGGCGGTGTAGGAGGTCTCGATATCACCTTCGAGGAGACAACAGACGGTGGTCTCAGTGACGGTGTGGATTTTGGTTTCAGGGTCCTTGCGGACTTTGTAGAGGCGGACGTTGTCCTTTCCGTATCGGGCGGAGGCGACGGCAGGCATTGTGATGGATGGAATGTAGGTCTTATAAAAATATTTGTTTAAAAGATGATTAGGCTATTACAAGCAGTCCGAAACTCTCAATAACAATGGATGATAGAAGTGTACTGATGGGAAACAAAACGATAACAAGTCCAATTCAAAAGCCGGATTTCAATTCTCTTTATACTTTAAATCCCAACTTCATCCCGCTACGTCACAGGAATATCCCATCTCCCCAATTCAGCACCTTCCTCCAAAAACCACGCGGAATTCGCAGACTTTCGGCCGGGGTTTATAGACCTTTCCCCAGACATTGACCCTTCCATGAAGCTAATACTACCCCTCAATAGGTTTCCTGGGTGATTTATTTGCCTCGGACACTATAAGCTAGTGGTCGGCTTATGAATCTAATTCTTTATCTGTAAGCCCAGTAGCCCCATCTACTAACTGGTAACACCTTCTCTACTTTTCCGTGACAAAAACCTTTTGATAAAGCTCCATTTACAACCTCTGAACCTCATCACTTCCCAGTAACCTCCCCATCAAAAATCATTCGATTATCCACAAAAAAACACTCCAACCCAGCACCCAATCTGTCATTTTATCTGCATTTATACCCCTCAGTATACACCATAAGACCCCCTCTAGATAACAGTAACCCTCGACAACATGCATTCGCATCAGGCATTCCCTGTTCTCATTGTCCAGAATTCGCAGTTCCCCGGTTTCTTTCATAAGGCGTCTGGGGTAAGTAGGCGGAGACCGCCGAAAGCTCACAGGATGGAATTTAGGGGTTATTCTGATAAATGACTAGAGTTTGTTAATATTGCGCACTTCATGAATCAATTGAGCTAATGAGTGAATTGGTTAGACGTAAACTTCATCGTCTTATTAATCTATGGTTGTAACCAAGTTTATGCTGTGGTTCATTATTGCTTTATGCTTGCCTTAGATCTCGAGGTCATAACAAGACTATTTCCATTTTATCTCTATTCAATAATTACACAAACTTCGTCATCCTTTTACGGACTCGAGCATCGAATACTGAACGCTAAAAACATTGAATGTAATATATAATATAGGTAGTTATGAGGATCATATACAAGTGATTGCAACTCCATCCCTAACCATCGCCCATACCAGATATCGAAATACACGCTGCCAATTTTGACTCTATGCCAACGCCCATTCCAAGTAACAAGAATCCCAACGCCTCACATAATAACCAATTCGTCAATTGAAAACCCAGTATTGCAACCAGCAACAGCTCCATAAACACGCTTTTCATCTAATATGATTCGTCGTCTAGGTTTAAAAAGCCTTCTAGAAATCAGGGAACAAATCACCATGCTCGTCAAATCCAATACCACCATATCCTTCCTGCTCCTCAGGATAGCGATCAAACAGACTGGCGTCACCAGCACCGGCTTTGACAGGAGGCACATATGGAGCATCAATGTCCTTCCTAGCGAGTCGGTCCCATGTTACCTCCGCAAACCACTTGTGACCCTTGACATCCTGCGAACCACCGTACAAATTGCCCAGGCGTTTCGTGAGATCGGCCGTAATCAGACGTTCTAAGAGATCCCGCGCGTCACCATTAACGTAAGACGGGTAAGAAACTTGACCGCGAAGAATGTTTTCGTAGATCTTCATCGGACTCCCACCATCCCAAAAGGGCGTATAACCGCAAAGCATTTCATAGATCAAGATGCCTAGCGACCACCAATCTACCGACTTGTTGTAGCCCTTGTTTGAAACAACCTCCGGAGCCAGGTAATCCGGGGTTCCACATAATGTCCAAGTCATATCCGGCACGCGTTTGGCAAAACCGAAATCTGTTATCTTCAGATGGCCATGTCTGTCCAGAAGCAAGTTTTCAGGCTTCAAATCACGATAGATGATGTCACGAGAGTGCAGGTATTCTAACGCCAGCACAACCTCGGCAGCGTAGAACTTGGCTACGGGGTTGGGAAGCGCTATAGATTAGGGTTAGCATAGATGTTTTCTATTCTTCGTGCATGTGTCTACATGACCATAATGCATCATGATTAGACCAAAAGTATAGACCTACCCCGGATTTTCTCAGCAATGAGAAGAGTTCACCACCCTCGACAAAGTCCATGACCATGTAGAGATTCTTACTGTCTTGGAAGGTACCCCACAACGTGATAAGAAACGGGTGCTTGACTTCACTCAACATCTTCCGCTCGTCGTTCGTATGTTCCACCTGCTTCATGCGCACCACTTGCGCCTTTTTCAGAACCTTGATAGCATAGAATCTGGTATTGTGTTTCGACTGAACCAGGTGAACACGCCCAAAACTACCTGTACCCAAAGTACGCTGGATCTCGAAGTCACCAAGAGTGTATTTCCCCTTAGTGATACGCGCCTCAACTACTGGTTGTGACAGGGCTTGAGGTTGAGGGTGGTGTTGAGCAGCATGGCTGGCATTCATGCTTTGGTGCTGTGGCGCTGAGGGTACAGGTGGTAAAGGAGCTGTCGGTTGCTGGTACGGATTTTGCGGCTGGTAATGCTGCTGCTGCTGTTGGGCTGGCATGGCATTTGACTGAATTATTAGAGTATCATCACCTCCGTGCTGGTGTTGCTGCTGCGCTTGCTGGTAATATTCCTGTTTAACAGCGTCATGCGGCGGGTTGATCAAGTTGTTGATGCTTATCAGATGGGCCTCTGTGGTCCCTCCGGGTGATTGCATGCTACCAGGAATGTTGATGGGTTGCGCCATGCTGATGTCTTGGGCGGGAATATTCGACGTTGAGTTCGGGATATGGGACGCTGCGATTGGGGTCGAGGTAGCCGAGACCAGAGGGATATCTTGTCTCTCCGAATTATCCAATTGGGAGCTCAGGCCGGAGGCGCTTCTGTCTAAAGAACGGGTGTAGGAACTTGCACTAGGAGCCGTAGCCGTGATAGTCGAGGTTGCAGTAGTAGTCACAGACGAAGCGATGATGCCGTCATGAGTCGGCACAGGACGGGGGGATGCCGGAGGTGATCTTTGTGTAGGAACAGGGCACTGAGGAGTGGAGGGATGGCCGTTTGCAGAAGTCGATTGGTTTAGGTTGGCAGAAGGGTTGGTGGCGTCATAAGTCGGGGATGCGGCAGTACCAGCAGGATGAGGGTAGGTTGAGTTAGAGTTGGTGGTAGGTTGGTTGCCAAGTTGCGACGAGAAGACAGACGTGGCGGAGTGTTGTCTACCTCCTGAAGCTGCAGCGCCGTACTGATACTGGTGGTCTACAGCGGCGGAGGGTGCAGCTTGGCCTGGGTTGATAGTGCTGTTTGCAGTAGTGGAGTCAATACTAGTAATTATGGTTCCAGGCATAGTGGCAGCTACAGGACTGGCAGGCTGGTTGTTAACGCCTAAATGAGTGTCCCGGGCCCGCTTCTTTTTGAAAATGCCACCAAGAGAAGGCATTAGTGGCAACTTGAACGGGAGAAGAGGCGGAATTGTGGCTTTCTGAAAGAGGGATCCGGCAGGAGACAGAGAATCCGGCCAAGCACAAGGTACTAAGCACGGGGAGGAACAAGCAGAGACAGGCGCTAGGCTAAGATCGAGCTTGCTAATATCGCGCTACAGGTGACAAGCAACAGAGGGTTGTGACTGGAATGCTAAGGATGGAAAGGCTAATTTGGCTGAGGTAGCGTTGAAAAGGCGCTGGTTCCACGTCGAGGTGTGTTTTATTACCGTTGGTAGAACAGACAAACAAAGCTAGTGGCACACAAAGAACCGAGGCTAGATCTTGGGCTCAAAAAGGATAGAAGCAAAAGAGTAGTGCTTGTAGGAACTATGGCGTTCATGCGAGACTCTAAACCAATCAAAGCCGTCGAGCGTTTTTCTTATCGTCAAGGATATTGCGGGAATGATGTTCAGTCGAAACAGACCCACAACAATTGTATGTTGTCTAGAGTGGCTCTGGGAAATCTTGCGTTAGTACAGAGGGACCGACCTGCAGTATGATGCGGACTGGCTGCGATGGTTTCAAAGGGCTTTAGAGCGGAGGCGTTGTTCATGAAAAACAGACAGTCTATTTTTTGGGCGCCTCTAGAGCTTCTGACGAAAGGGTGGGCATGGGGTTGTGCTTCTTGAGCTTGAGTTGTGCCGTGGGTTGACTAGACTTTGGACGGGCTAAGAGGATAAGCCCGATAGATCAACGCACAGAAAGACACTTGTACGGGGAAAGCGGAAAAAACAGGGGCCAGGATGACGAGGGAGTGCGTACAAAGATGTGGCGTTCCTAAGGAAGAAACACGAGGGATGAACAAAGAGGTTAAGATATAGCGTGGCGTATGAAATATCAAGATGCAAAGTTCTAGCATGAATCGAACCTCCGAGAAGTGAGAACATACAAGAATCGTAGGGGTTTTGAGAAATCGAAAAGAGAAAACGGGCCTTGGGAAATTGAAAGTGCAGTAATGACTCTAAACTGTCTCGGGAAACTGCACCGTAGGAGCCAATGGGGATGATGACCTGGAGTGTAATGTGCTGAGATGACCAAAAAAAGTCAACGATATCGACGGTGAACCGCGCTGAGAATGATGCTTGAATCTAGCGCTAACCGAAGAACAAAACTGGAAAGAAATAAAAAGTTCCGGCTTCAGAGAAGAAGATGGTTCCACTCGACAACTAGTAATTCAAAATGATAAACTCTTCACGATGGGAACAGAGCATAACATGAATGTTAATTGAATAAGAAAAAGCCGCACAGTTTGGAATAAGCGGACCAACAAGCCCTCAGGGCTCAGGTCGGGTCAATAAGAAAAGCCAAGAACAAGATCCACGATGGGGTAACTTGCAGATGCAGATGCAAGTGCAGGCATTGACAAGACTTGGTAACATGCAGTGCAGCCATATCTGGGAACATAAACAGGGAATGTGATTGAATCAGAGGCTGGACAAGGAATCACATACTGCGATTATGATGCAAGCAATAAGTAGTCAATACTTGGGTATGATGATGATGGCCGACGTGGTAGAAATGATATCATAAGGTGATGTGTCTGAAAACAGCATCCAAGGGAGAAATTTTCACAAGGCTGAAGAAAGTTTCTCCAATTCCACCATGTTTCTGATGTTGTGACGCTCAATGCATTTTGGCAAGAACTTGTAAGTGCGAATCATTGATGCTGCAACTACTGGTTTCGATAGTCGATTAATTCTGGTAATAGCCACATCAAAAGCCTAATTCGCAGCTTCTCTGTAATAAGACCTAGCCGCCAGCTCGTTCTTGCTGCCAATAATATTAGTGACAGGCCGCTGTCAAGCCGCCCCAGCGAATGATCGCTCAATGACTAAGTGTATTTCCACGCTTGTGGCCAGTACCTACCCTACTTAGAGATAGATCAGGGAAGTATGATGTACCGTGCAAAACTAATTTGTACCACTTTCCATAAATTGCATCTGCCGTCATCTACATCGATCGTTAACCTCAATTTTACCTCATCAGTAGACATCATGTTAATGCCCATTTGTGCTTTTCATAGACACTTAACGAAGATGGTCGAATTGATCTGGTCTGAGCAGTAATCCTCGGATCCTTTTACCAATGCATGATGCTGCAGGGGAAATCAACTTTTTCACCCTCGTGTCTTGGGCTTGACAGTTGCAATGCGGCTTCCCATACATAAGGCAGGTGCAAGGTGGTGAGTGAGGCAGTCGGTGAGAACGGGCTCATCAAGAGGATGGATAATACAGGCTTGATGGAGGCCATTATCCAATAGGAAGCGATCTTCTGCACCTGCAGAAAGCTTGGGCCGGATGGTGATTAGATCAGTGGATGGGGGTACTTCGGGGTAAGATGTAAATATGGAGGTGGGGTTGAAGTTGGGGCGGTGAGGAGAAGAACATGGCGCTGTCTTGGTTGTATGTTTTCAAAGGAAGGCCCAGGCTTTTTGGAGGGTTGAAGTGGAAACCCCGTTATATAAGTACCCATGGCGATTGTGGCCCCTTTAGAGTCATGATAATATACAGCTGGTGGGCCAATCACCACCTGATAAATCATTATGATTGCTCTAGTTTCTTCTTCAAGACCAAAGAGAAAAACAGATAGAAATGAAATATAGGGCACAGTTATGGTGGCAAGGGAGGGATTTATGAACTAACCTTGAATGCCAAGGCTGTATAGTGGATGCTGGATTACCGTGTAACATGAGAACATATATACAACACAGTGATGTTTTCCCAAATTTGATCAAACATGATATTCGAAGAAACAAGATTGTAAAATTGATGGTTGGCATCAGAATTTAAAGTTATATTCGATAGACTTCCATTATTGGTGGAGAATAATTGATTCCAGAGTCCAGGTCACGTTTATATCACAACATTTCAATCATACGGATGTGATAATTCTTCAATTATTATCAGAGCCATGGATACCTAAAATAACAACTTGGAACACTAGTGCAGCCATTTGTATACCACGTAAACTTAGATAGCATTATCACGACGATCCAACGCAACCCATAACTTTTAGTACTAGATGTTGCATCATCTCCACCTTGGCGGTTATAGCATCTGATTGGGTTGGATAATTAGCTGAAATCTGAATCCTGTAATATCTCAATGTTTCAGACTCCGGCGTAGGACCCTCTAGTCTATTCCGGCATTAGAGCTCACTCGTCAACCCTCAGGAGAGAAGCAAGCCATGCAACTGAGACCACAATTGCATTAAATATAATTCATGTTGATGATTAGATAATATCAAGCTAGTTATATTTCAAGTAAATGTTTATATAGAAAGAAATAGAAACTACTAGTTACCTAAACCAACTAAAAACACAGTAGGAACCAAAATCATACCACGCCACCTCAACCTTTAACTCATAATGCCAAACTCCGGCACCTGACCCTTAATCCTGGCACTCCGTCTAACCGCGGGCGCCGTCCTCTCGCTCCGTTTCGTAGGCGCCGGGGCCTTCTTCATCACCCTCACCTTCTCTACTTCCGTCTTCATCTTCAACGTCAAATCCTTAAATAAAATTCCCGATTTGTCCGCCGCCTCAGGCTCCACAGCCCCCGGATTTAGCTCTACCGTCTTTACAGCCGCAAAAGCGCACGCGCTACCCTTCTTCTTCTGCTTCGACATAACGTAAGCATAGGCAGCCTTCTTAGCTTCGGGACTGGACATGCCGGCTTGCTTGTTAATGTAGGCCTGCGTCATAGTCTGGAAAACAGGTATCAACAACTTGGGCACCTGTTTCTCCGCTAATTCAAACCGGTGGAGCTGGAGGTCATTGGGGTCTGTGGGTGGGTTTGATGTCTCGCAACTTCTTGACTGGTCACCATCACTGAAGGCAACGGTCGCAAGATCTTTATAACTATTATCAACATCCTCGCCCACGCCCATAATCTTCTGCGCTGCAATGTTGTCGGAGTCTTTGGAAGGAGATTGGCCGTTGTTCCTCCACTTGTTGATACCCTTGCACACCTTATCAGATTTCGGGAACCCCGGAGCAACACGGCAGATCTTGGAGATACTTTGACCAGACGCTACCGACCGACTCTTCTTCCTGATGCTGGCCCCGGTAACGGCACCGGAGTCAGCACCGCCAAGGATAGGCTTGAAATAATCAATATTTCTGCTCCTCCTAGCGGTTAAAGCCGACATTAGAGAGGTAGAGTGGACATCCGCCGACTCAATAACAGGATTGAGTGGAGTATCTAACTCATCATATATAGACACACTATGCGACCGAGCTTCGATTTCGTACCCAAACTCGACATCACAATGTTTTAACTCCTCCATTCCCTGAGTCATAAAATTAGTCTCCTCCTGCTTCTTCTTTTTGCACCCCATGCCACCCGCTTCGCTTCCTTCTTCTTTCTCTTCTTGGCTGCCCGCACTTCCATCTTCTTCATATGGCGCGCATACCGGTGTCTTTCAGGGTCGAATTCGGGGAGAGCAGGCCACGATGGAGCTCTCTTGGGAGTCGGATAGCAGACTTGGGTATGGACCGAGAGCTTAGGGACATAATCCTCGCTCTCGGGGTCCGGGGAGCCATGGCGAGAATAGGTGCGTATCTTGGCGACATGTTTGTTCTTCCAAAGATGGGCAATGCGGCGGTAGGCACAGCTGACGCGTCTTTTATATCTGGCGAGTTGGAACCCAGAAGAGCCCCAGTTGAGGCTCGTTGGCTCGATGCCACCGAACCAGTCGGAGCTCTGTTTGTACTTGTCATCGGTTTCAACTCTGCTGCGAAAATCAGTAAGGCCGAAAAGACGAAGGTAGAGAGACTCCTTGGGATCCCAATCCCATTCGCTAAAGATCTCGAACCACGGGGCAGAGAGGTACCCCATCTCGGGGCCATCCTTGGGCCAAAACCAGCCAACCTCTTCCATCTTGGGACCCCATTGGGGGCGGTATAAGCCGGCCTTGGCCCAGGTCTTGCGGGTATCGAGGCCCCGGGCAGCTTGGAAAACGACCTGAAGGGTTGCTTCATCGAAACCGCGGAGTTCCCGCAGACGCTGCAAACGAATTTCTTCCATAAAAGGCAAGCCTCATGATGAAGCCAAGGCCGGTGGATCAAAAATCAATATCCTTATCGGGTGAAGGCAAATGTCTAAGTGATTGGATAGGCCAAGGACGTGGAGCTGTGGAGATCTTGTGGCCAATATAACCACGAAGGACCCTGCAAAAGGGTTCTGGTAGCTCCCACCAGCAAACAGCTCCCTGAGTCATTTAATATGGCCCCGTTCCAGTGTTCCTCCCAAGTCCAATTAAACCGGGAAAGTCTGTCTTCGTGAACAGTATATCTCGAGTTATCCTCATCGCAATGGGCCTCTGGCTGCGGAATCACGAGCGGGACACCCCACTTGGGATTCCACACGCCCAAAATCTCCCATCTTGTCCTAATTAAATGCCGGATAATAACACAACGAATCGGGTGCCCCAATGTTTCATCACTTCCACCTAAATACGGCACCAAATACTCAGGGATTTGGCCCGCCGCCACGAGCTCGTTCAACCGCTCATTCTCGCGGACGGCTTCCTTGTAGTACATGTGGTACGGCATGTACTGGGCGTGGGGCCACGCTTCCTCGAGTTCTTCGCGGGTGATTGGGGCGAGGAAGGTAGCCATATTGCCGGGGCCGATGAAGGCGTTGCGTTGGGCGAGGAGGTCTTCATCGGGGGTGAGATGAGCACTGTCGAAAGGCCAGGACTTAGAAGGTAGGGTGGAGGTGTTGGAGGACATGGTGATGGTTTGAATCTAAATAGATCTGTGAAAGGTGAATGTAGTCTTGTCTGTATCGTAGTGAGTTCCTCATATAGATAGAGGGAACTACAATAATACTTATGATATGTGATGTTTTAAATGCTAAACTTGAACAAAAATAAATGACACAATGTAGACAAATGAATTTGAAAAGCAGAGCAGTCTGTATCAGACAGAACAACTTGAAATTGAAGTGAAGATTCAAATAGGAAATAAACAAAAGAAAATGTCTGATTCTGAAGAATAGAAGCTCTTCATGTTCTTCTCGAAGTCGGACTCACCTCCATCTTTATCCTCGAAATTGATATTGTTCATTTTGCTTGAGTAAGCATACATCAAAGAATTGAATTAGACATCACAAGATGAAAACTGCTTTCTTTGTGGTTTAGATGGTATTAGTGACGATGATTCAAAGAGAATAGTCCTTGAAGGCACACTTACATCGAAAAAGCTTATCAAAGGTCAAATGGTGGAACAAAGAACAACGATGACCCTAAATGACGTGATACCCTTTATGAGAAGTCTTTTGTATGTTAAAAACAGTATGTTGGTTGATTCTTCAAAGGCTAGGTGCTACATTCTTCTTTATCTTCCTATGCAAACATCCAATCCTGTCCAGAAGCATAGGAAACAGTCCCGACTCTCTATACCACACTCTGGGTACTATCACAAGGGTTAAAAACCCTGGATACTCGCGATGATTCAGGATTAAATAGCCATGAGATTGACGTTGTAGGCAAAATATCCAGTATGTATCTTTGCTAACATGAAATAACACATCTAATCACTAATATCCATCTTACACCAACTCCACGAAGTAATTCTAACACAGATATCATTAAGTCATCGTATCACTCCTTAGATGACAAACCCGTGATATTAACCAAGCCTTCTCCAATTACTCTTCTAAAGCCCGCCCTCATTGCGCACCTTTTACTTAAAAACGGTGTGACTTCCGCGCCTGTTGCGCTCTCCATGCAGTAAACCCAACGTAGCCACCTCCAATAGCGCTAAAGAAGAGGATGACCTTGAATAGAAACCAAGTCCAGCTGCCGCCCTCAGCATCAACGTTTTTGGTGCTGCTCTTCTTGGAAGAACCCGAGTTCTTCTTGGACGAGCCGCCCTTGGAGTTCTTGGAGGTAGGCGACTTGTACAGGTTCTTCGCCTTGACAGAAATAATATCATGGTTGTCGCTAAGCTCACCAGTCTCAGCGGAAAACCCGAGGTAAGTGACTTGGGGCAGGGCCGGAGGATCCTCGACCTCAAAGCACTGCACCCACGAACCTTCCTTCTTGTATTGCAACTCAAGTCTCAAGTACTTGTCCTGGAAGTAGGTGAGGCGCAACTTGCTGGGAACATTGGCGTTGCGCAGACCACGAGCCGAGCAGCCGGCGAGCTCGTTGGCCTTACCATCGTTGCCCTTCTCATACGTTGTCTGGCCGTCACCGACCATGGCCATGACGTATGGGAAGACGGTGCCAGGACGATTGTTCTTGTAGGTGTCAAGGAAGATACCGATACCCTCGAATTTGTCCTGGGATCCAAAGACGGGACCCGTCTCGCCACGACCCTTGGTCAACCACATGGCCATGCCGTCACCATAGAGTTGGCCCTTGCCGCTAATCTTGAACTCGACCTCAATCTCCCAGTTAGTGGCCGTCAAAGGCACACGAGAAAACAACCAGCCAGTCTGCGAAGGGAGATCAGAGGCCAAACGGATGTATCTAAATGGTTGTTAGCAACATCATACCCAATATAAAACTGGCAAAAAGAAATGATCGACATACGAGTCCGTCCGGATGATAGTGTCACCGCCAAAGTCGTACCATCTGCTCTGCATATCAGAGTCCAGGTAAGGCTTTTCATTCCAAGTTAGTCATACCAAATCTCTGTTTGCGTCGTTGCGCCGGGGTATCGAGTCGTTTGTGTTCCGTTCCGAGTCATCGCTAGGGTGGGACCCATTCGGAGATGGGATGGTGATCAACGTCGGGGTCTTCGTACCTGGATGAGAGTGTGGGTGCGCAGCTATAAAGGTTCTTATGTTAACCATTGGAAATTATCACAAAAATCTAATCCATATAGATACTCACAGCAATACTGCGCACATCGGGCTCCTCACTACCAACAGCGGCGCGGCCAAGGCCGGCCATCCTCAGACCAACCAGGAGCGTGTTGATTATCCGCATAATATGTGTAGTTATCTATCAATTAAAGTAGGTATATGGGCTCCAGATGTCGGAACCAGCGATGCGTCGAGTATTAGTGAGTCGGAGAGATAGAAACTAGAATGCCAGAAGCCAGTTCTTCAATTAATTGTGTGGTGCTCCGAATGAGTCGTCGTTAGATGCAGCCAATACAGGTCGTGATTGTAGTTGAAGCTACAGTGGCGTCTAGATCCTGGTAGCAGCTGCAACGAGCTAGAGATGTAGAAGCACCCTGGCCAAGTGGGTTGCAAGACTAAGGTTTAAAGGCTGTAGCTAGACAACAAATAGTAAGTGCCGCTATGATAAAGAAGAGTATCGAGTCGCGTTTGAAATGGCCTAGTTGAAGATGGCGATTATATTACTAAGAAAGTCATAGATATTGTTTAAGCTTTAATTGCAAGGCTGATAGCATATATTAGCCTAGTTCTCAAAATCCCAGGAAAGAGCACCTAGAGCTTGCCAGTTCCTACCACTTTGTCCAGCACTTAGATCGATTACATTATTACACTAACAAATACCCTACACGTACCAGAGCATTGAACATCAACTAACGACAATTACTGTGCTTCAAATCATTAGCATGATTTATGGTTATGCATGTTGCTCCTCTAAGCCCATCAAAATCCATGTCTCTATGCCACCACAATGCATCTCCTATTACAGTAGGCTGAGCTGTCCTCTTTGTTCTCTCCTAAAGATTACCCGGCGTTATCCCAGCTCATATTTCGCTAGAAATTATGACGCCACATATATAAACGCCACATTGGACTTTTCCAATTAGTTAAGCTTATCCAATCGCCAGCCGGTGCCGCTCCGCCATCAATCCCGAGCCCTCTACCACACCCAAAATCTCATATCCTACTCCCAAACCCGCCCATCATGTCCGACGACTCCGCTTCCATCAAGCGCAATGTGATGCAGCAAGTTCAGACCGAAGCTCAGGTCCAAAATGTTCGTCTTCTCCTCGAGGTCCGTAACCCAAATTCCACCAATAATGTATGTCAACATTCCGGACTCCTCGTGTTAACAATTTTATAGAAGCTCCAGCAGTCCTGCTTCACCACCTGCGTTCCTACGCCCGGGTCGTCGCTGTCTTCCGGGAGCAAACTTGCTTGAAGGCTTGCATAGGCAAGTTCATGTCGTCTTGGAACGTTGTCCACGGGTCATACATTTCCCGGTTGAAGGAGGAGCAGGCCAAGGGGAACTAATCCATTAGTACTCAGCATATCATGATAGACGGAGAATTTAGTTGTTATGTTTTTGATAGACTTAGGATGAACATAATACTGTTTGATTACTCGGAGGTTGGCGGGGTTTTTGTATGATTAGGAGTTAGATGAGTCCAATGTTATATTATATCATTGATTCTTTACTATGCCGTCTTATCATATCATGTGATTCTTTATGCGTCTATACCCTCTGTTTCTTCGCCTCTTCCGCCGCCTTCTTTCTCGCCATATATCTCTCCCTCGCCGACAACACATCCGCCTCAGTCTTCCGCGACTTTATCATCGTTTCAATCTTCACCTTCTCCGCCTCCTCCTCCTCCCGTTCTCTCTTCTTCGATTCAGCCAACTGCTGAGCAAACATCTCCATCTGCTTTTCCCTTGACACCTTCCAATTCTGTGATGATCTGTCGTCCGTTCTCTGGAATTTCGGCGTCCGTTCTCTGAGCTTCTGGGAGTCGGCTCCAACGCCCTTGCGTGACGGCAGAATGTTCAACCCTCCTCTCAGCAATTGTCTCTTGTCGACAACATCGCCATCATCATTCACCGCAATCTTGCCACCTCGTTCATTGATCTCCTTCGCTCTATCCGCCGCGCTCTTCTCCTCCTCCACTCTCCTCTCTTCATCCTCCTGCCTTCTCTCCTCCTCTGTCATTTTCCCTCTCCTCGCCGACGCTTCCATAATCCTCTTGTGCTCCTCCTCCTTCTCATCCAGCAACTTCTTATAAAACCCCATCATTCCCGTTCCCTCCTCCCTCTTCTTCGCTTCTCCCTCCTCCACATCCTTCAATTCCTTATCCGCTTTCTTCTTCTCCTCCAACACCCTCTTATAACTCTCCGTCACAAAAACCTCCTTATCCGCAAACTCATCGCCCTCCGCTTCCCTCTCCCTATCCAAACGCACCTGCTCCGCCGCCATCTGATCCCGCTTCCTGACAGCCGCAGCCGCGACAATTCCCGTCATGTACCGCGGGCGCGCCTCGACTTCCATTACATCCACCTTCTTCGACATCGGCTTCAACGCATCGTAAACTGCATCATAATCATAGATATTCGCATCCTCCGAGGTCGCCGCCTCAATATGCTTCCTCGTCTCCAACGCACTTGATAAATTCCCCAGCATCGATACTTTCCTCGCCCCCTCTTTATGTTTCAATGACGGCGGCGGCGCGCCGGGAGCCACCATCTTCTTACTCTTCTTTACTCGCACCGGTTCATTATCGGGCACCGACGCATTCAAGAAATCATCGTCGAGCTCCGTGATAGACTGTACGTTAGAGGGTTCGCTTTGTTTTGTTGAGGGGTTTTTGGTGTGTATCTTGGATTTTAATTTCGCTGCGGTGGCGAAGACTGACGCGGGTTCGTCGTCGGAGTTATCAGCAGCGAAGAGGGCGTTCTTTTTCACAGAAGAGCCGGTAGGCTTTTAGGAGCGGCCTTATTGTTAAGGATGAAAGAGCCGCTTAATTTAAAGTCAGACATTCTGAGAATTAGTAAAGTGTAGTAGTTTGCAACAAGATAGGTAGTGATAATAGACGTTCAGATTGCGCCCAAAAATTAATTAGTGACATTGATCTAGTGTATATTTAGGGTTAGAGACCCAAAAATAAGGAAATTCCATTCGATCGTTCATTAAGAACAGCTCAAAAAAATAAAAGTCATAGTAATATAGGGAGGTAAAACAATACTGAAGACACAACGATATAATGATATATAAATAACAACATATGAAAGTAACAATCTAGGTCATCTTGCTGGTCTTCGGAGATCCAAACAACACCCAAAGCAGAAACGAAATCTTGAATCCATCAAAACCCAAATGCGCCTAAACTCGCCAACAAACCAACCGTCCAACCCAAGAACAAAGAAATGGAAAAATGAGACAAACCAGGTAATCGCTTAAAAACATTAATAAAAACAGGCCACAAAAGATTATTACGAGATAATTTAGAATGCCGAGCGCGTTCGGATGTCCGAAAGCTTACGCTCCACCTCGCGGACGGTCCGGTCAAGCTCCGCTGCAATCATCTGCTTCTTGTCGTTAGGGAGTAACGTGTAGCGTTCGCAGAGATCACCGTCGATGACGCCCTTGACGGGAACGTAGTAGCCGCGGTACATAAGATGGTCGCGACCGGCAAGAGGCGGATCTTCGGTGCGCATGTGAGACTCGAGGGATTGGAAGAAATCGACGTCTTCGCGGGAGATGAAGGGGATGAAGACACCAATGGTACCCATCAGACCACTCCATACCATGACGGGTTGGCCACCGACGACCAGGTTTGTTTTGGTGATGCTGGTGGGCGGGTCTTGGGTGTGGAAATGGACCATACAAGAGAGACGGGCAGAGGTGCCGTGAAGGTAATCACGAGTGTGAAGAAGGTGAGTTCCGGAGTCATCCTCGTCGGCTTCCTCACTGTCCTTGGTAGGAGCACGCACAATCCAGAGATTGCCGAACTTGTCACCACCAGCAACAGATTCGTAATCAACCATCTCAGAGCACGTGGTCCAACGGTTAATGGTGTCATCGGCAAAGGAATTAGCTTGTTGCTTCCAGTCTTGTAAACAACAAACGTCATTCCTTGCATAACGTCTCCGACAGTGATACGGAGGCCCTGAGAGTTGAGCGAAGTGATCAGGTGACCACCAAGATCAACCTGACATTTGCGCAACATCTGCTTCATACCAAGATCGTAGATCCGCAGGACCTTGCCAATACCAACCAGCAAACGACCCTGGAAAGGAATCATCGCAGTTGGAGGCCCCTCGACCTTGGTAGTGTGGATAAACTCAACCTCACGGCCCTCATTGAGGAAGCGGTAAACGTGAATATAACCCTCCGTAAAGCTACGAGGCTGAAGCTTCAGGTCCTTACCGGTACCGACAATCAAAAAGTGCTCGTTGTCTTGACTAATGAAAGAAACAATAGCAGCAGTGGTAGCAGCCTCATTGTTTGTGAGGTCGACAGTCTGCAAAACTCGGGGCTCATCCTCTTCGCTACCGAGAGGATCGATGACACTAATGCAAGATGCCCATCTGCCACGACCCTTGGGGTAACCAAATTCGGAAGCGGAGAGAATAGGAGTGTCCTGATCGGCAGCAGTAGCAGCAGATATTAGTTGCTGACGCAGATCTGGAGCGAGAGTGTTGTTCTCTGACTCGATTGTGTAAAACATCGGGTATTCGGGGTGCTTGGAAAGAACACGTGGCGTATACGTGAGAGAAGTAGACTTCTGGATGAGAGTCTCACCTAACTTCTCGATAGAGAGGATTCTGGGGAGTTCATGTTAGCTAGATGTCTAAGTGAAACCTCAAGTAAACAAAAATGATGTATAGTGTCTTTTCAGAAGGAACAATTAGTGAAGCACGTTGTGCTCAACAATTACCTCATTTCCCGAAGGCTGCGGATCCCTTTTCTCATCACCGACACGCAAAAACAAAATAATAAAACTAAATCGGGAAATTCTTACCTGAGAGATTGTCCTTGAATACCAACAACACCTTCATCGCACTGTTCACTACTGAAGTTCCAGGCCCACTCAAGATCGACGTAGTTAATGGGAGTCACCATGAAACTCTTGCTGGTCGGATTAGAGTATCCTAAGTAGGGGCGAGAGCTCAGAGCTAAGACACATAGGCGACTCTGGACCAAGATCTTGAACAGTTTGACGGCACGAGGACCAAGGAACTTGAGACGAGTATCGGTGAGGTTACCGCTTTCGTCAAGGACAGTCCGGATATAGACACCAGACTGGAGGCCAATGTGGAGATACGAGGTCATACCACCGGAGGACGAATCCTCCATATCCATGATGCACAAGGAGGTAGGAACGGCAGTCAAGGCCTGAAGCGACTTCTCCTCCAAAGTGTTCTCAGGGTCAAGACTGAGCACAGAAACAGTGAGATTATCGCAACCCACAGCCAGGAATGAACTTCTTCTGCGGCCCTCAGGCACGTCTCCAAGACTAAGCGACGTGACAGTTCCTAGCATAGGGGCTCTCTCATCATACTCGGCAAGCGAGCCATCGTTATCCATCTCGAAGTAAACGATTTCACCATTGCTTAGGGCAATAGCAACTTGAGCGTCATTAGTAGCAGCGGCAACGATGGAGCGGTGTTGAGGAGCCGGCCACTCGTTGACTTCCCCATTGAGGACGTGGCGGATACCCTTGGGATGGACCTGGATCAGACCATTTTCGCCAAGCAATTGAGCTGCAAGAGTGGGAACTGACGTCAGGAAACCAGAGTCGCTAACCTCCTCAACAGTTTCGCCAATACTAAGGACGAGAGTACCGTTGGCAAAAGACAAGATGATGTAGGAATCAAACTGGTCTGATCGGACAAGCTTCAGGGTCCAGACAGCGGAGGGAACACCAGGAAGATTGGAAGCAACAATCTCGTTGATGCCAAGAGCGTGCTTGATTGAGCGGAACGTACTCCGAGCACCGGTACCACAGGCAGCGTAGATCTGGGGGGCATCGTCGTCGGTGAGATTAGCGACCTTGCAATCCATCAAGGGGTTCATAGAGTCGACAGACTCAACGAAAGCCAAGTTCTCCAGGGGCCGGGGCTGAAGTACACAGCTTCGTACGACGCCTTGGGATCAGTGGGGAAGTCGTCGCTGGAGAATTCAATCTCCTCATCATCGTCACCAAGCTTCTCAAACTGGTAGAAAAGATGGTTGCCGGACTGTGCACATACAAAGAGGAAACCACTCTTCAGAATGTTCAAACTGGTAGCAAGGGGCACAGTATCGAAATACTTGATTTTCAGCCTTTTAACCTCGCCAGTAGGGTTACCCTCTTCGTCTTCTGCCATGTCGATGGTGACCTTGAACATGTCGCCATCTTCGGTCTGCAGAAGGAAGAAGAAGGCACCAGCATTACCCTTTAGTTTGTGCATAACGCCGCAGGCAATGCTGCGCTTCCGGGAAGGATCCTCGGTAGCGCCCTTTCTTCTGGGAATCGGCACCCGGAAGGCCTCCTGGTTAGAGTGGCGGTAGGTGATATTCTCTTCACCGCACACAAGGACACCACTGGGTCCGTCGTTTCCACCAGGAACTTGAAACAGGAGGAATGCAGAGGGGTCAACAGGGTCAGACCACTTACGAACGACGTGGTTGAGACCAAGATCCAACTCGTAATACACAAGCTGAGTCTCAAACTCGTCGGCAGCAGCCCCAGTCGGATCCTGGTCTGCCTCGGTGTAGTCAGTCTCAAGCGCAGCAAAGACGGGGTTGGCATACCCCACATCAAGGGCGACGAGAAAAAGAACATGGACACCAGGTTTATGCGCCTCAAGAGGCGAACTGATCGTGAGCTTTGCTTGCGCATCTCTGTTCAGCACGTACACAAGCTTGTTCTTTTCAACAGCAGAGATCAAACACGCACGACCTTTCGGGTCGCAGGCAAGATACTCTCCGGGGATGACACGGCGAATACCAGACTTTCCGAAAGTCTCAAGGTGAACGCGGTCAAACCGGTTGCGTTCGGAGTTATACTCAAGGATAGTAATGCGACCGGAGTCGGAGGCAACAATCAGGTAATCTTGAAGACATCCCGAGTTAGCACATCTTCATTTTCAGATGATGTTGGCTGAGCCCGTATCTAATGGCTCAATTGGCGACTACCGATGAAGGCCATCTTCAAAAGACTCAGCATGTGTTTGAAATGTGGTGCGTGGGGGAGTCGGAGGGGTATTTATCAGCCTAGCCTTATAGACAAGGCCGCGATCGAGTGCAAAGGATGGAAGTCACTAACCTTTGTTGCTTCCAGCAAGGCGGAAGGCCGCCAGACTACGAATGACACCGAAGATGTCGTGGGACAGAATGGGCTCTACCTTGCCCACAGCGGGATCGGGGCGCAAGAGTGTTAATCTCGAGCCGGATGCGGTCATAATAAATTGTTCTTTAGTACCGGAAAACTGACCAAGCACCGCCTGAGTAATGTGGGTAGGCAGCTGAATAGTCAGTGAGTACATGAACATATTAGAAGTGGTCGCCATGGCTGCTGCTTGTGGGAGCCTGATGGCTCACCTGTCGCGCTTCTGGGAGTCGAAACACAAGTGAAGCTTCATCCACAAACTGGAGAATTGGACGAGAAATGGAGATAGAGAACTCAAAAATAGAGTTTTGCTAGCTCTGGGTGTGGTGACGAGAAAAAGCTATGTGGTTCTTGAAAAAAAAACTAGCACCTTTGGTAGGTCCTAATTGGAGCTTCGCGTCCTTGAGTCCACTTTTGAGTCACGTGTACGGGTCATCGTCATTTTTAAACCCTAGAGTTTGACATGTTAGAATATCGTATATCACATTGATAAATCATATTATGTTAGCGAAGTTCAATACTGCTCGAATATCTATTTTGATGACCCAAATATGCCAGTAACCCAACAGAATGTGAGAATTTGTTAGATGAGGTCATTCGATCTATCTTTGCGCTCTAAAAGATAGAGCTAATCGTCAAGTATCAAGTATCAATAGAACCTCAATTGTCCTCGATTTGTCTGGTTCATCATGTATAGTCAGATGATATCAAGACATTACATATGTATTATATGGTAATTGTACCCAATGGAACAACTATATTGATTAAATGCAGCGAATTGAAAGCTTGTTTATATTAGAAAATATTGATGTATGCGGACTTCATAATTTCTCAATCTAATTAATACCTACAGTGCCTGAATATAGCCGGATACCGGATCGGGAGGGTGGAGATAAAACTTTCGTGTTAGTGATTCACGCCATTTCTCAATATTTCATTCAAAGAAGCTGCTAATATGATACATCCTGAGTCCAACTTTCGTGATCAGTATTCGAATTTCACACGAAGGGTGATGCACATCCGGGATATGCAACCCCGTGCATTTCGGAGTGGTCTGGCGCGGGCCCGAATTATCGGAAATTAACTGATTTTCATTATATACCATGTGGTATTCACCATGTAGTAGACTTCAATGAAATGTCACAAACTCGTGGAATCTTGAGGTGTAGTTTGCATCGTCGCAAGTCTGATATTCCCGTCGTAGCCCAGCCATGCATCTCGAAGAACGAGGAGCGGGTAGGATATCTAATCGACGCTGATTGGCTAAAGAAAAGCGGATCCTTTGAACTTCAATGGGGCGCCCCAAGGCTTTGACAGTCCTACAAACGAAGGGTAATGTATCACGTGAAAGTAGTACAAGCAATAGTTGGTGCATCCGTCATAGCTTCGGGTTAGTGAGCTCTGGTTGGTTGAGCTGAAGCAGTGGCGTGTGTGGTGAGATGTGCATTTAGATCAAGTTTGTCATTATCCGAATCAAGGACATGTAAATTTCATGTGATTTTTGACGACATTTGTAGATGCGGCGATATTTTATGGTGCTCTAAAAGTTAGTTTACAGATATTCAGCCTTTCATTCCTTTTTTCATCCTTAAGGTGGATTACCAGACGACCGGGAGTAGAGAGTGAAACGAGTGGGGAAATTCGGAAGACCTCAGCCAGCAATTCCAAGTGCAGGCGGGGACAGGAGTTTCTGCGGGATTGCTGCGGGCTGTGGTCTGTCCTAAAGGAGGGTATCATTTTCGAATTTGTGCTGCTGACACGAGCCGGCATATCCTCTCGGGGTGGTTGGTGAGTTGATGAAGTCGTAGAGCCTTGTCTGTTCGATTTAGCCTTGTTTAATCGGATTGTTGGATCTTCGGGTGGTCTCATTTTTACGATAGACTCAATGATAATTGATTAACATGATGATAATATCGATAACTCGATTCTAGTTATTCACATGGGGTATGATACGATGTGTTCGAAAGTGCGGGAATTTTTTTGTTGGGGATTCTTCTAGTGAGGCCCTTAGGCTAGGTTCAGATTTGAACGATGCACCCGCGGACCCTACGGAACAATCTGGAGTTAACATGCAGAAAAAAAGGCTACCCAAGACCAAGGAGGCTACAAAATGTGCTCTCGCAGCAATAGATCCGTGAATTTCGCGGATGATTATCCGCTTCAAATTGTGGCGTTCATCACAAAAAAAGCGCTACAGAATGAGGCCAAATATGTAGCAATCGAGTGAGTTAGTGACCATGATGCTGTCGGCAACCTGATGTCGGAAATCAAGGAGGGGTCATTAGCGTCGAAAGCGACACATATTGAGAGTTTTAAGTAGACGGATGAGGAGTGTTTTAGCGACTAGGACAAAAGTGGATCATATGGGCTAGTCAAAGGCAACTTGCACTAACAGGATCTCAGCATTTATGGTTGTAATGACAGTGTACCTGCCGTCGAGTCTGTTAGTGCAACTAGCGCAGGTCCAATTGTTTTAGCTGCTGTAGCTCATGTTAAGTATTATTGACTACTACCTTTAGAGGTGCTGTTCTTTCCTAATCTAGGATTTTGAGCTGGTGACGACTTACGAAGACATAGTGTTATCCAGATGAAAGCCGAAATTTCTATATGATGAAGAAGAAGAGAAGAAAAAGAACTATATAATATCTAACTAGATGACTACATATTGTTTATCTAAGGAGTCATGTTGATTATGCTTTTGGGGTGTTTACAGAGATGAATCCATATATTGCACATGTAAGCACACATGTGATACCATCATTTAATAAAACCCTATACATGTATGGTGTTTCTATGATAGATAACTGATAACTCATTGTCGCTTTATCTGAAAACCTAGATATAGAATCTAGATCAGTAGACACACGTGACTCCAGTTGATACCATTATTGGAAAAAGGCTTGTCCCCAAATAATTATTGGTGGCGTGGCCAAAGTGAAGGTGATGCTTACGGAGGAAGCACCTGTGATTGCCAGGATGCGGGCTGCAGGTGTTTTGGTGCTAGGAAGTGACTATGCCGATGCATTTGAGAGAAGATCCGAAAGGCGGCTTGAGGAGGTACGCAACATAATGATATCAAATCATGATGCTGTAAGTAGTTCCCGATGTGTCCGCAATTGATAAGATGCATTCTATTCTGAGCGAGTAGTTTCCCTGTCGAGCCGCAGGCCATTGTTGGGCTTAATAGTCCTGGGTGCTTGTCCGTCTTAGGTCTGGGGGGGAAGGGTCCCCCCTCCTCCGAACATGGACCTGCCCAAAATTCGAACCTGCCCTCTTGACTGAAGCCCTTCGCCCCCGTTTCCTTTTTCCTCCTCCCCGACCTTTGCTTCCCGCTTATTTCTTTCTTCCTCCTCTACACCCACGCCACTCATCTCGTTGCCAAAAGACTCAGCGCCTTGAAATCATCCACATTCATTCAAGATCGCGTTTTCAAATTTGCGTTTTCTTTTGCATCATCATTCTGACTGGCGTTATTCTCAGACCATATTTGTATTAATTCTTTTTTTTCTTTTTTCTCTGCATGCGACATTGAATCTATTTGACTCTTGTCTTGCCGCGTCTCCGCGATCACCAAGCACTTTTCACTCAGATTTTTCAATCCTCGATTGGCTTATTTTGTCATTGTCAGTATTCGCGACTTCATTCAGCTGATCTTCGCGACATCTTCCGACGAGACCATCATACATACAATTTCTAGATTACCCTATTAGGCATACAATAACTAAAGTTGCTTCAACTACCTGAGCACCCTTTGTTGCCGGTGCTTTTCGTGATCCTCGACGAGGCCACATTTCCTGCGATTGCAAAGGCAGCGTCTAGAATAGTCAATATACCCACTCGCCTTCGCACCCAGACTTTCTGTGTGAGGCTTCTGATCTTAACAGACCGACTAAGCTGTTTATAGACCCTCAAACTCACTATGGTATGACTCTATTTAACTTGGCACTACAATATACATCGTATCTATAGATACATGCTAACCATTTTTCTTGCGTAAAGGTTCTTTACAAGCGGAAACCAGTTCAAATCCCGCCTCCGTCTGGCGTTCGCGGACTGGTATGTCGTTCTTCTCACATCTTCTATTCTCAGGACCCATATACTAAAACTTCGGATAATAGTACAACATTAATCAGACTGGTGAAACATTCAACAATTACGACGAGTACAAGAACAGATTGGAGTTCTATAATCAACCCACGTTTATTTGCCAGATCACGGGCCAAAGTAAACTCACCTTCTTTGACGCTCTCGAGAGCGAAGTAAGCATTAAATCCTTATCCAATATCGGCGCTTTAGAGCAATATCTAACTTTATCTTCTCTCCATAGGAAGCTGGCGCTAAGGAGGTACAGCAGGCTTTCCCCGATGCCCTAAAGGGCCCTGTATTACGCAGAGTCCAGTTTCAAACCATCTCGAGAATCGACCACCTCGTCGACAATGTCTACGATGAATTTAAGGCGGAGTTTTTCCCTGGAGAACAAGTCATGGCTATGATCAGTGACAACGAAAAGGTTCAGGGAACCATTCGTGAGAAGATCAGCGTGGGGCCTAAACCAAAGGAAGACGGTACCATGAGTGAGCCTTTCCACCGCTACGTCATTACTTGTGACGACAAAGATGGCCAGGAAGCTGTCGTTGACGGCCCTGCTGTCTACCGCGATCGCAAGATCTTTACCAAAGCTGTTCTGCGCACCTTCATCAAGAACTCAGTTACCAGAGAAGCATGGAACGGCGCGCCTTGGATTGTCAAGTCCGAGTTTGCCGATTCTTTTGCTATTGACACCAAGATTCCGCAACACCTCAAGCACGACCACAAGCTTCTTGAGCGTAAACAGACTCAGGCTGCTAAGCGTATCACACACTTGTTGGATTCCAACGGCCTGGCCCCCGATGTCAGCATCATCCACGAAGCTACGCCTCGCCGTGTTGTTGCGCCCCCTACCCCTACTGTTCTGGACCACGAGCCTGCACGTTTACCTGATCTGAAGCCCAAGAGCCAGAAGGTTCGCCCACAGCTTGTTGCAAACCCGATGAACTTTAGTCTGCACCCTAGTTACGAGCCAACGTACGTTAGTATACCGCCCTCGCCTGGCTACATGTCGATTTCACTTCGCAACAACAATCCGCCCCTCTGCGCAAGCAACAGTCTCCTCCACTGCCCCCACCGCCCCCACCGCCGAAGTACCCCATTGATGATCTTGAAGTTGGTCCCCGCGCCGGGATTACACGCCCCAAGCTGAAGTTTATGTGCAACAATCCGCCTACTTCAGTGCCGGATTCCGAAAACTCGTCTGCCGCCCATATTCAGATGGACTCTATCGGCCCTCTTCTGGAAACGTGGGACACGTTAAATGTTTACTGCGAGATTTTTAAACTGGACTCTTTCACGTTCGATGATTATGTTGAGGCCCTCTGCATCACTTCCTTGAATGTCATGCCTCAGCTTGTCGAGGAGATTCACTGCAGCGTATTGAAAGTCCTCGTTGGTTCCGAGTCTGAGGGTGGCAGAGTGGAGTTCTTGCTTCCTGCAGAGGAAGAAGAAGAGGAGGAAGCTGCTGAAGAAGATGAGGAGGGTGACAGTGCTATGGGCTCGCCTAAGGAGAAGTCTGGGCGTGCCACGCGGAGCAGTATTGCCAAGATCGAAGCAGACCGTATTGCTGCAGAAGCTGCTGAAGAAGCCGCCAATCCCGAGGTAGTCAGTCGGATTGAAGAACTCCTCGAAGACTACGACTGGATTGATGCTCTGCGCAAGCGTCAATTCCAGGCCGGTGGGTGGCAGCGCATAATCGCAGGTCTGTTGCACGCTCTTTCTCGCAACGAACGCAAAAAGAAGGAGTGCGAGATGATTCTGGCTGAGCTCGTTCCGATCTCTGCCGAGGCTACCCAGGAGACTGTCCAAGAGCATTACGCTCTTCTCGATGTCAACAATAAAGTTCGCATAATTCAGATACTTTGCATGTTGACAACCGAGACAAAGGCTATCCGTGCGTATATGGACGACTGTAGCGAAACCATGACTCAGTATCGCAAGGACAAGATTGAGTGGCAAAGACAGCGCAAGCAGGCCATTGAGGATCTGAAGGCTCTCAATGACCAGCGGAAATCGTTGGCCCCGGAAAACACTCCTACAGATGCTCCCACCGAGAATGACGAATCTAAGTTGACTGATATCGAGAGCTCCCAGGTTGAGGAGGATTCTGATTCTGAGGCTGCTTCTCGTCGCCCGCGCCGGACTGGCAAAAAGGAGGAGAAACCTGAGAAAAAAGCTACTCCTGTTCCCAAGCCTCCTAAGCAGTCTAAACAGTGGGTCAAACTTCTCAAGGATATTCAGAAGAAGGAAGATATCATCAAAGAGTGCGAGAAGGAGATCGCCGTGATTGATAACGATCTTCGCGAGGCAGATTGTCCTCGCACTCGGGTCCTTGGTAAGGATCGATTCTGGAACAGATACTACTGGTTTGAGCGCAACGGTATGCCGTACGGTGGTCTTCCTGACAGTTCCACTGCGTCGGCTGCCTACGCGAACGGCTGTGTCTGGGTCCAAGGCCCCGATGAGCTAGAGCGCGAAGGCTACATAGACCTCCCGATCGAACTGCAGAACGAGTACAAGGCCAAATTCAACATGACTGTGCCCGAACGCAAGGATCGCGAGGAGGGATCGACCAGCGTATTCAACGCCTGTCAATGGGGTTACATTAGCGACCCCGCTGACTTGGACGAGCTCATCCGGTACCTTGATCCTCGTGGAGTGAACGAGCTCAAGCTTCGCAAAGAGTTGGTGGCCTACCATGACAAGATCGTAACGAACATGAAGAACCGCAAGTTGTACTTGGGGATCGTTGATAGGTCCGAAGATGAAATCAAGGCCGAGGGTGGCGAGGGCGGGGAGAAAAAGGAGGTGGAAGAACAAGATGTCAAGGATGAGTCTGACCATCCTTCTTCCTCTCCTGCTCCTGAAGACCGCCGTTCCAAACGCCGTTCCAAGCGTGCTTCGCAGACTCCTGCCCAGGTCGAAGCCGCCGTCACCAAGGAGAAGGAAGAGGAGGAAGAGCGTAAGCGCAACTTGCCTCCTAGATGCCTTGCTTGGGAAAACAGTGTTGCTCTGGAAGAGCTTGGGGATCTGCACTCTGAGCCGCCGCCTCCCCCTAGACGCAAGAACAACAAGAAGCGGGAGAGCATGGTGCTCACTGAGGTAGAGGAGCCTCCTCGGAAGACTCGCCGCCGGTAATCAGAGATGTAGTCCCAAGGGACTGTAAAAGGGGAGTAACTGTTGGTTTTCATTCCGTGATTTCGTTGGGATTTTGGGTTTTCTGTTTTCTTGCTTGGTTATTTTCTGTTCGTTTCTTAGTGTCTGTCTTTGTGCATTATCCATTTGGTCTGGGTTCAGTCTGTTCGGTATAGTCATAGCTAACATCTGGCGTCCTCCATTCATCTATTGGTGGGGGTCCGTTTGCTATTTCCCATCATATCATATTCATATTGTTTTTTTCGATTCATCATAATGTGTCGTTCTTTAGAGAAGACAGTGGCTTAAGTCGGTTTTTAGAGACATTCAATTTCAATTTATTGCAACCAAATATTGTAATTTCATGATGACTGGACTGTCTCACGTACTCATACAGAGGGCACTGAGTTACACAAAGCATAGCATCACAAAACGGCCTAGAACTTATTTTCGTTTTGTATATTTTTATTTATTATAAAACATTAAGGGAAAAGAAAAGAAACTCCAGATATTCGTATATCTCAATCATGTGATTTACACTAACATCAAGCCAAAGGCAAAAGCAAAGCAAGAAAACAATCAATACATGGTCTGCGTCAAACAAAATCAACATCATTGAAATAACCCATGAATAATATCGTCAAAAAAACAGGAACAGCAAAAGGGACGCCGCCAAGTACTCATCCCCGCCCCGGGTGTCACCAGCGACCATAACCGGCGAATCGGAAGTGACAAAATGGGGATTTCTAGGAATACAAAACGTTGGGGAAGAGATAATAGAGAGGGGTCGGGGAGAGACTTGGAGGTATCCAGGAAGAGCAAAACAGGCTGAAGATCATGGGGGAACTATAGAGTAAAACAGAGGACGCTGCTTTTGGGTGGAAAGACAAATATAGGAAAGAGTCGTACTTAGTCGTTTGGGTTCATGTGTGACGAAGGAAGAGAGAGGGATAGAGGAAAGAGAATGAGTGATATCCAGGCGGAGGCTAGTGAGCCCCACCGTCCGCGAATAGAGAATGTTGCAAAGTTAGATTATTGATATATGGGCGAGACGACAGTGAAATGTCCGCAGTATAAAGAATGGAATAAGTTCTCGAAAAGAGATACTCGTTAGAGAATGAACAGGTCAGATGACCCAATGTTTTGTATATATAAAGAAAGGACGGCCGCACGTCTAACAAGATGGCTACCAAATTGGCAGAAGCTTACGTACAAAGACGTGCTCTCAGCGGGAAGAATGTAGAAAATAGTTTTGATTTTTGGTGGGTTTTCTGCTGTTTTTATAGTGCAAAGGAGCGTGGTGCGGACGGCGGACTATAGAGAGATCAGAGAGTGACTAGACTATATAACCAGCAAAGATAAAACAAAGGTAGAGAGACATAAGACATCAAACAAAGTCGGAAAGCATCATAACCGTAAGAGGCATAGTGCGCAATATTGCGCGGCGTTGTAAAGAGGTAAATGTCAGCACAAGAATATATGGTAGACATCAAAGTCGATCACGTAATGGTCATCTAATGACAGATAGCCAAGGAAGGAGGGAAGGAAGCCCACTTGGCAAGAACGCCCAGCGCGCAAAAACAAGAGACGAGGTGGTGGTACAGAATGCCCAGGCCGGCAAGACATCGAAGACGTGATCTATCAAACAAAGCATACAAAACAAACAACTGGCAAGAGAAAGAAACCATTTATTAAAAGATCCTTTGTTCTCCAGTCATTCGGCGCTCTGAACGACCACGGCCATCGGGGCTGAGAACCCATTCGGGGATCGGCGGAGTCATGACGCGCTCGAGGGACTCGTCGCTCTCTTCGGAACTGCGGCCGACAGCACTATCGTCAATAGCTTCGTAGTCATCATCGGTTGTGCTCATGCTGCGGATGCTGCGAGCGCCGTAGCTTTCGCGCGTGGAAATGCACGGGCGCGTAGGCTGGAAATCATCGACGGAGCTCTGACGAGACAACGACGAGCGGACGGCAGGAACAGATCCGGAACGAATGCGCTTAAGGCTGCGGATGGAGACGCGAGAGGCCAGGACGCGGCCGGCATCGGGGGCAGCGAGCACGACGGTGCCGGGGGTGGCGAGGGGAGGGGGCCCGGGGGAATCTGAACGGAAGAGGGGGTGGATGTGGGATTCTGCGGGCTTCGCGGAGTTGGCGCGGACGTGGCCGTGGGTTATGCTGAGGGGTCTCTGCATGATGGTGGCGCCTTGGGTCCGGGAGCGGCGACGGCCACGGGGGGCGCAGTCGGGGTCAATGATGGGGGGGAGGTCAAGGGTACCGGGAGAGTCCGGGAAAGTGCTTATAATAGATGAAGCATCATTGCGGACAGGTATTGTAGGGCTTTGCGGGATTGTCTCGAGGAGGCGGGAAGGGATGTTCTTGTTCTTGATTTGCGGCGGGGGAGGAGCCATGGAGGTGTGGGGAGGAAGCGGAGGAGATGGAAGAAGCATCGATGGACCCAAGGGATTCAACGGACCCGGGAGACAACGGAAGGGTGAGTTCCCAGGTATCGAAGCCGAGATCACCGGAGGGGATGTATACGGTTGACGTAATGGACATACTGCTAGAGGCACAATTTCCCGGCGACAACATCAACGAGCCATGATGAAACCCCGAGCCTGTCACCGAAACCGACCTACCCGACCGCATAGAGCGCAACGACTCAACCGACACACGCTTCGGTATGCGGCTCGCGGGTCTCGGGGCCAGCGGAGCAGCCAGGACCGCTGGAGAGGCAATGGGGCTCTGAATAGTGGTGTTGGACGCCACAGTCGAGATCGACAGGGCAGCTGACGTCACGCGGCGGAGATCCTCTATGGTAGGAGCGGTGACAGAAAGGCCACGGGCTGACCGGATGGTTGAGGTAGGGCTCTTGGTCTTGGGGCTCCCCGAGGGCGAAAAGGTCTTCTCGTACTTGTCCATGGACGGAGCGACACTACCAGAGTAGGCAAGAGTGGAGACATCGGAAGAGGTAACGGAGGGAGACACGGCCGCGGGTAGCGTGGTGCTGTAGCGGATACTCTTGATGTTAGTCATGCTCGGGGCCGGGCGAAGCGACGACTGCTTAGCCTCGGGGTCTGAGGAACTGATTCCGATAGGGCGGCGACCGGCAACGTGAGCGACCAGAAATCCAAGGTGAGCCAGAAAGGCAATGAGAGTGATGGCGGCAACGGCGATCACAATAGAGAGAGGAGTAGTGTTGAGCACGGTGCTGGAAGTAGACAGCTGGCCAAGAAAGACAACGGACATAATGGAGAGGGCAGCCGAGGCGGTGCCGGCGACGCACACGGTGGCGAAGAGGGTAGTTTGCGCGACCTGGGGGAGGCTGCAGGGGGTGAGGTGGGTGGCGAGGAGGCCAGAGAGAATGGCGGCGGAAGTACCAGAGACGGCAGCATCGGCAATGGTGACGATGTGGAGAGTGGAGGTGGTTTGGGAGGCGAGGGCGGCAGATAGACCAGTGTTACCGATAGCGGCAGACAGGGCAATGGTGCCGAGGGCTTTGGGAAGGATTGTTGATATTGTCATGTTGATAATGTGTGTGATGTAACGAGAGGGGGGGTTCTTGTTTTGCTTTGGGGTTCTTTCTTTTTCGTGAATATCTGAAGCCAGTCAAAGACGGAGATAGAGGAAAGAATCACGGAATCAGCCTAGTAAGAGTTTGTAAAGAGTCTAAGTGTTCTTTGGAAGAGAGCGTAAGTTTCTGTAAAGAGTGTGGTGATACTATGTACGTGTGAAAGAGCGTGATTCGAGATTAGTTCCAAAGTGACCAGACTTTGAAGACGAAATATCCCAAGTTTGATAGAATCGTTAGACAAAAATAAAGAATAAAAAAAGTATAAAAATCAAGCAATAAAACGTCAGTCGTTGAAGCAGAAGTAAAAGATCGTAAGGAGAGATCGTGATACAAAGAAACGAAAGAATAAAACAAAAGTTGGTTGTTAATAGAATGGACAAGAGAGTGAAGTCCAGTAGATAGTTGATGATAATAAGTGACCGAGGATCGATATTAATATAAAGAGCGTGAGGTTTATTGTTTGTTTAGCCTAAGCGGAGACGACGATGACGACGGCTCTGCTAATAAAAAAAGAAACTAAAAATCAACAATAAAACAAAAGAGTGACTGAAGACTTTATTTTTTTAGTATTTCTCTTCTTGACTTGTCCGAGTCGTGACAAGAGAGATAGAGACTTGGGCAAAGGACAAAGCGGCCTGAGAGTCGAGAAAGGAAGAAGAGAAAGCAACTTGTCGAGAGATTCGAGCGGAGCTTGGTTGTTTTGATGCCGGAGACACAACAAGTGGGTAGACTGGCGATGCTTGTGTGTTAGTCGTTGTGCTGCCACGACTTGGTAGAGCCATTAGAGGTTGGCGCTGAGGAGGTTAAGCGGAGGGCTGGGCCGGGTGGGAGAAGTCTGGGTGGTAGAAGGTTGGTGGGTGATTTGGGGGCCCTGGTCTGTGGTTTGTGCGTGGGATAATTTATGTGGGATTTATGTATTTTATTAGGATGCCTGCACTTGCAGATGGCCATGTTCCTAATGGAGGCGGGCTGCAGGTCCAGGGAAGCAGCGTCGAGGATTAGAATCTAAAGTGTGGGTTGGAAGGAATAGGATATCAACATGAACAACTTGGACTTACCAGATCGAGAAACTTGTTTTGTTGAGTTCCTGTTTGGGACAGATATTATGGTCTCGAAAGTCCTTTGAATCTTGCGAGTTTCTGGCAGTGGAGAATCACGTTCAGCTAACCTATGATTGATTCTTCCACAAGGGTTGTCGTCTAATCTCTGTACCATATATACTGGGTATCGCGGGGTTGGTATTGTGTCCCAAGAACCTCAAAGAGCGAAGAGAGCGTGTGGTTGGGAACAATAGTGACTCGAGCAAGCAACAATAAACTCGATAGTAATAAGGCGTCGTTTTGAAGACACAAGATGCGTCTGTTTCGAGATATGCAAAATTGCTATGATCGTGAGGCCTTGTTCGTCAATGGCTGTGCAGCTGCAGATTGGGCACGCAAAAAGCTGGAGGTTGGAGTTACAGTGCAGGCGAAGTTAGTTTTGAGAGGTCGGGGATATGAAGTTTGTTGACTTTTGGCTCGAAAGAGAAAACGAAATGTTTACTTGTTGATATTGAAAACAACGAGAGACTCGAGAATTAGAAGTTATAGGTAAAGAAGTGAGTGTATGATATTGTCAATGCCAATAAAATAGACGGAAACCAACAGTGAAGCGGTCGTACTTGTTTGAGAAGCTGGCAAAGGCTAAAAATCAAAAAAAAAGGAAGGAAATGGAATCAAGATAGCTCACTACGAGTAGGATTAGCAAACTAATATCACAAACCCACGATAGTAATACGAATTTATAAACCCTTTCACAGACACAGTCCAAACAAGTAATTTCACCATCAATTCATCTCTATTCACTAGTCTCTCACATGCTCCAAGCTAATTCCATAAACAAGTCATTTAGCCTATCACTCATCTATATCAGTGCAAAGCCAGTCTATACAATTCATGCGTAACCCTCACTCCAATCTATGAAATGCCAAAATGTTTTCATCAAAAAACTTTTGAAAATCAAGAGATGGTTTAAGCTTGCGAGACATCAGCCCAAGCTTCCTTGTTTTTTGTTTTGTTTTCTTTCCCCGAGCCATTGGCGAATCACATTGTAGGATCCATGTGATTGGACGGCGAAGACATCAGTTTACAATGTTATCTTACCATCGTGAGACGAGAAGGAAGTCTGCCCTACGGCTCTAGGCGAAAAGAACGTGATGAGACGGGAGAGTCGTAGAAAGGTGGTAGCATCATATGCTAGATTTAGCTAAGGGTTTTCTCTCTCAAGTCTTCTAGCGTTGATGAAAGTTTCTAAGAAAGTCAGTCTACAAGAGGTAATTTTTTTGCTTTGACGATTTAGATCCGGTAGTCGAATTGTGATTTTTAGTTTTCACAGAGGACAATGCGGAAGGCTTCGTTAACTGGATAGGATTGCCTCATACACTTATACTTTGTAGGGTTTACAGGGTCTTGAGACAATGCTGACATGCAGAAACATGGGCAATATAGACTCGGCATGTAGAAACAGGCACTTGAGACTTGCATCATGAGCAACAAGACAAAGAGTTCGCAGATTTATTCAAAATTTCCTATTGCTTGGACCCCGAGGCCACGTTTGCCAGCACAGGTTTGCCGTGATGCTAAGTCCGAATCGTGACATAACTATCTCATTCGAGTCTTGGAATAACAAAATATGATCACCAGAGGTAGCGATGGAGGTCTCTTATCCCAGTCAATCTGACTTCACCTGACTGACATGCACTTCTTAAATTTATTCATACCTTCAGCATAACCAAATATTCGGACGTTTGTACAACTCATCTCCTAAATTATTACCAAATTCCATAAAAATACAATCAGAATCTATCTTTACACCTATCCATCCATCTAAACATCCATAAAATTTAAAAATCCCACAATCAATCGTGGCCCCAACCAGCTGAAAAATATTGCATGAACACACATATCGTTTATACCACTCTATTAAACCTCCTATTTTATATACAACCATACTAACTACCTACCCTATTCATGCATCAGCTCCCACATCCACACGCTAATGCAAGGAACGCGTTCCTAAAAAGGAACCCTCTCCACCAATAACTTCTTAAAGGGAACTTTCACCACGCTATTCACGAAAACAGATTGGATGGCACCCGCAATAATAAGTGGAGCGCCGAAGGATTGCCGTTGTATTGGAAATAATAAAAATGTTCTTTTAGTTTTCTTGGAAAAGGTTTTTTCTAAGATTAGGAATTTATTTTTGTAGAATTTTTAGGGCTAAGCTTTTTGAGAAGGTTGTTGTCTTTGAGCTTATTTAGGAAAGAAGCTTGGTGGGGTTTAGGTTTTGTGATTTGTGATGATCTTTGTTATTGGGGAAGATAACATAGTGGTGATGGTGATGGTTAGTGTCATGATTGTGGGTTCACAATGTATCAGTGAGGTGGAGTTGTGAATTGGGAGACAAGAGGGACGGTGTTTACTTGGTGATACTTGTTGGAAGTTGGCAATGATACGGCATCCTCCGGGCTGAGCGACATTTCGAAACATAGGGCTATTCTCTAGAAACCGGCATATGTTGTTTCCACGAACTATACAAATCAACCAGTTTTGTACATACTACTCGTCATTGTCCCGTGTCTTCATGTCTCAAAATATGCATTGTGACTACAGCCTCCTGAGACACAAGCTCTTTTGTTTCGCGGGTTTGTGATATCATCGGCGGGGCTCCTGGAGGTAAGACAGAGGGAATGGCTGTGCCATGCAGATAGGCCACAGAAGTCTGCAGATACCGGTGGGCTTTTTGTCTGGATTTCGTGACAGGAAATTTGGGGTTACTAGTCATGAGAAAATTGATAATTTACAGCGGTGATGTCAAGGTTGGATATTGGTCGGAGGCGTTCATGTTGTGTATGGTGTAGCCAACAGTTTGCAGTTTGCTATGGACGAGGGTGCTTGCATGATGGGTGTAGTGCGGGCTGGTATTTGACAGGTTATAGAAGATATCTAGAAATCTAGAACCTAGGTTGTATAGGAGAATGTATCTGGTGACTTTAGCCTCACTTAGTAACTTAACGGTGGGGATATCCCTTTCAAGGGCACACATTCTCAGCTGACGTCTGCTGTCTCTCGACCTTGTTAATCCTATTCGTATGAGTCCCAGAATACCATAACGATATCCCGTTTCCTCCTATTTACACCGCCCTGATGACTACCAAAAACCTCCTGAAGAACCGCCTGATCACATGTTTGAAAATCTGCACTTTGCCCTCCTGAAATCCCGGGATATCGACCTCGTGATACTTCGACTGATATTGCTTGTGGTTCTAGAAGTTGATTTTTTTTAGAGGGATGGAGGATGGGTTTGTGGGCAGTGTTAGCAATACGGGTATTTCATGATTCGCCTCATTGGGACTGAGGGAATTAGTGAGTGGTAATTGTGAGCTTGAAGATTTGTTTTGATGTACTACTGAGAGAAAGAGTAAAGGTGTGATTGAAATTGTCTACAGTTTAATTATACTATGAATATTATACTCACGAATTGGATAGCAGTTTATCATCACTCTCAATGATGCTGGACATAGAGTTAGCGCCAAACCCTTAAACACGATCTGTAGACTACATTTCAATATGACGGTTCATTTTATGAACCGACCAAGAATGCTTCTGATATTTCACTTGCATAGAACTCGTTGTCTTAAAACAACATCCATGTCTCACCCTATATATATATATATAAAAGTTAACTTCACTAGACCATATACTTCATAAAAGTGATATTATGGTGAACTATCAAAAGTGGGCAGCCGATCTACACATTCATTGTTTACATTTTGCACAAAAACACCCATTCACAACTCATCACAACTCATCATAAATCCCGCACAACAACCAAAATCCCGCATCCTCCATGCACAAATCCATCCACCTGAAGCCCAGCCCCATATAACCCCCTTCACCCAAAGAACCCCCCTAGCACAGAGCACCTAATATGCACGCACAGGGTAAAGCGAGATATCTCCTTGCACAACGCACCCACTCATCCCCACAGGCAACCAAGTCAAGAAGCTTCATCAGAACCTCTTCGAGGTGCCTCGCGGCCCCGCAACGGAGTTACATGGGTGGCCGTGCGGGGCGATTACGGATAGCCTTGTCGGGGGGTTCCTGAGTCTTGTTAGGTGGGTGGGACTATTGTGGTAATGGGCGAGGGCACGGTGGTGGTGAGAGATGAGATGAGATGGGATGAGATGGGGTTGTGAGGAGACTTGGTGGTTGGTGGCTGACTATAGAAGGCGCTGGAGGCTCGAGAACAAGAGGAGATTTGAAGGGCGGCTTGTGCGATGGTGTTGTTGTCGGTGAGATTTGGGCTCAGGTGGGTTCGTCTCAGAGGTTGGGAGATCAAGGTCTGTGGGAAGGTAGTGGTGATGGAGGTTCTTCAAATGTGTGATTCCGAGTGTTTTTTTTTCTTGACGGATTGGTTTGGGGCGTTGCTAAGGTGTTAATGGAGGCATTGGGTGGTGCAAAGGAATGCATGAATGTCATTGAGTGTGGTTCGTTGTGACGGAATAGGATGAAAAAAGGGAAGTCATGCAACGGGCTTCCTATGAAGGGTAACTATCTTATTGTGTTTCGAAACACATGAGCCGCCGTAGAAACGGCAAAAGGTGATGTTTTGAGGCGTGGAAAAAAAAAGGAAATTAGCAAGTAGTGATGTTATGCCTCCACTGGGAGATTTATATCAGCGAACTCCAGTTATCGTGACACTGATTTTACCAGCACGGAAACTGGATAAGAAAATAAAAATAAGATAAACACGATACCAGAAACCTTTCAACGCTAGATTCATGCGTCATATCCATCTTCTATATATAATTACAGCAACAAAACCACAATCTACCATCGTCACCACATCAACCCCCTCCACTAATCATAACTGTTCCCTCAAATAAACAATCCCACCACTCAGCCACCACTCCACCACCACCATTATCAAATTTCCCCTCAAAGTCCTCTCCACCCACCCAATCGCCCCTCCTCTCGCATTAACAACCCGTTGCCAGCTCCAAATGGATCCGTTGCCGCGGTGTCTATCGTGTACTTGCGAGCGATATATGCATGTGGGTAATTGACTTTCATTTCTTGTGCATATCGAGACACTGGGATCCGCAGATGCAAAAGGAAGCTGTACTTGCAGCGTGCCATTGGATTGGGTGGGTGGGACCGGGGCGGTTGGAATCTAGTGGCAGTTATAGTTGCGGAGCTTTGCTTAGAGAGATTTGGATGAGGGATGGAGATAAACAACGTTCTGGAAGATTGGCTGAAATGAGATTTTTAGTGGTGTGGTTGGTGATGAGTCTGTGGGCAAGTTGCGGTCAAGGTGTAACAAGGGTTTATTCACGTGACTCGTATGATATATGATAACTCGGGTATTTATTAAAGTTTATAATTTCGGCAACCATGACCCTAACAACATTTAGCAAAGGTGACATTATCAATGTAAAGCACAAACAAACTCATCTATCTCTTTTCTCTAATTTCTGAGCATGTCAATAAACTCACCCGTATCCTTCTTCACCCTCTCCGTAGACGCCTTGTACCCCTCCTCCTCCCTCAGTGCATCTGCATACTTGGCCAAACGAGGGTACGTTTCCTCCAATGACCCCTTCTCCCAATCCGCCAACTTTCCACACCTCGCCATAGCTGCAAACAATGGGAAACTCAACAAGATATCGGCCGCCGTAAGGGTGTTCCCGGTCATGTACTTGCCGCCCGAGGTCTCGAGAAAACCCTCGAGCAGGGTGAAGTGCTTCTTCATGTTAGGGATAATGTACGCTGCAACGACCTTGCGGGCGACGAGGCCGGAGATCGGCCGGATGGGGAAGGGGACGGAGGAGGACCCCATGCGGTCAAGGATGAGCGATATGACGACGTACGGCATCAGAGAACCCTCGGCATAATGCAGCAGGTACTGGTACCGTCTGAACGCCTCCGTCTCTCCAAATATGTCCGCTTCTTTCCCTCACCCCACTTCTTGGGGACCAGCGACTCAACGCCCTGCTTCTTGGCAAAGTGGTCAGTCAAGAACTGCACAATGTACCCAGATTCGGCGAGGACAATGGGTAGCTGGGCAGCGTCAGTTTCGGAGGTAAGTTCGATGAGGGGGGATTTCCCGAGGGGGTGGACTTTGGTGAGGGTAGTAGGCGCAAGGGAAGTGATGGGGTCGCGTTTGTAGACGGAGAGGGTGTAGGGCAAGCGGAGTTCCTCGAGGAGCCAGAGCATGCTCTGGGCGCGGGACTTCTCGAGCCTAGTGACTGGTTAGTTTGGATTGGCCGCTGGACGGAGTTATCTTGGATACGGTGGTGTAAGATCAGATGATAGGTGGGGGCAAAGTTGGGGGCTTGGTATGCCAAACTAGGGGTAGAAAGAGAAAAGTAGGTGGTGATAAGAACATCAAACAATCAAAACATACCAGTGAACCGTAATCTTAGGAAGCGACATCTTAACAGTTGATTTCGTGATAATACAACTAAACACAATAACTAATCAATTCCGAAACCCGAAACTGAGAGAGAAACCACTCTCTTATATCCTCATCACTCCCGCCAATACACACGCAAGCTACCTCGGCAACACCAAACATCCCGCACTGTGTGAGAGAACCATGCGACATAATATCACGTGATGCGGTGATAACGGCCACGAAATGAACTCCAATTTTGACTGTCGTTACACATACCTTTTCCTGAATAGGAAGTTGGGATTCGCGTATATTGAATTATTTAGAACGAAGATTGGACCCATGTGGAAGAGTGGGGAAGAGTGGTGGTCGGGTTTTTTGGAGATTAGAGATGAAGGAATTTATGGATGAATAAAGGTAGGTGGGTGGAAGCGAAAGGATGTGGAGGGGTGGGTTGGAGAGGTTTTGACTGACATCAGGGTTTTTTAGAGGACGCTAGTGGTGGATTCTTGAAGTCGAGAACTGAATTTAACATTTGGGAACCTAAATTTGAAGGAACCGAAGTCTCGGGTAACAGTTACCCTGGTTATGAGGGAGGTGAGGTTAGTTTTGTGTTACACGTGTGCTAACTTTGTCAGATGATCCCTCAGGGTTGTGGCCGAGGTATCGTGGGATTGAGGGCAACAGCGGCTAGATAGGAGACTGCGGAAATGTCGAGGGTTGGGAAATTAGGAAAGAGACTAGATTTTGGGATATCAAGTGTTTCCTAGGAATGGGGTGGCCATGTTATGCCGTGAAATTTCCTATTGTAGGTTTGTGGTGTAGATGGTTCAGAATCGGTGATAACCGTTGATCTTGTATTCTTTTGAATATATGTAAGATTGCTGCTTTTATATAGATCAAGACTGAAGGATAAGAGCCACTAGAACTCACTTGTCTTGAAGAGAGTCGTCAAAAAGATTGGCTTCAGTCACGAAAGTCCGTTACTTGTCACTATCTAATAATACTCGACTCGCCCGAATGCATATTGAGTAAGGATATTTCTGGTAAAACATCAGTTTTGAGTAACAATTTGAGTCAGTACAAGACTATCACTAAGGTTAACCAAAATCGAACTATATATTGCAATCAACAGGCTAAAATCTGTATTAATTTTATTTCCACCAAGTCCTCCACACACCCAATATCACGACAACCCAAAAGACCTGCCCCACTTATGACGTCCTTCTACCCTCATAATCCTACTCACCACAATCTCACAGCATCCTACTCTCCACGATATTTCCTGCTCAAACGGACAACTAACCTTTCCATGAACATAGTGAACCCCCCTACCTCAGAAACCACGATATATGAGCGGATTCTTTCATCACTATGTATCACAGCAACCCCATCTAGCTGGCATTATCACAAGATGAAGGACTAGGATACACTTAGAAGCTCAACTAAACGATCTCAAAAAACGATACAATACATATTTTCTACAGAGTCCAACCACTGATACATGATATAGACACAAGACGATACATACAAAACTCTCATACAAGATACCAAAAGAACCAAAAAAACAAATATTCAAACACAAGATACAATAAAACAGTGCAGTAAACCCGTAATAAGAGATTCCGATCCATACACCGTACATCATTCTAACCACCAACCCCACCCAACACAACCAACAAAGACGTAAGCCAAATATATGTAAAAATAAAAAGTGAAAGTAAATGGAAAACAGATTTGTGACAAGTGAGAGCGTATGTGCAGATATGTGCGAGTGTGTCCATCTACATGACAACTGTGTTGGCATTATGCCCAGAACCCCATTCATCTCCCTGCGCCTAAGAAACCCACACAAAGGACGAAATAAAACGTCTATTGTAAGGCTCTGGAGATGAAGAGGGGGTTATTTGGTGATGTGTGGGCAGGTGTTGGTCACATCCAAGCATACATTCCTCCATCTCTTCTCTTCTTCGGCCCCTCGCTAATCGAAATCAACACACCAAAACCACTAACCCACTATCCTAAACTCCATCATCCAAGAAAAACAGAGCCCAGTTCGTTCGTCATTCAGCCATAACCGATCCCAGAGAATTCAACGGTGCATGTTAAGCCCAGAGAACCATTAATCTCACTCACATCTCAAACAAGATTAACTCGGTCTTAGTAACGGTTCGAAGGTGGTCCCATATCACTCGGCCCCATAGGCCCCGGCCCCGGACCCATCCCCGGACCACCCATGTGTCCATGAGACGGACCGTGAGAAGGACCCCCGTGGTGCGGGCCAAGGTGTGAAGGGGCATACTCATCACCGGACATACCGGGACGGAGCTGTGGGGGAGGACCCGCGACAATGGTGGAGCCACCGCGGCCACCATCACCAAAGTGCTTCTTGCGGAGAGCGGCGAGACGCTTCTTCTTAGTGGTGGTGTTGATGTAGGTACCGATCACAAAGGCGACCAGGTTGAAGAAGGGAACCCACAAATTCTCGGGAAGGAACTGCTGGGCAAATGCCAGGCAGATGGGGGACGTGAGCCACGAAATCTTCATGACCTTCCAGAAGCCGACTTTGACGGTGGCACGAACGTGGTGGAAGGTCTTGGCACCAGCGATAAGGGCCATGGCGACAAGATACACACTATTCTGGATAGGCGCAATCTGCAAACGAATTAGGATTTTAAGTTGACTGATTGAGATAGAGAATTTCAACTTACGATAGTGTTGGAGATCAGAATTTGCCACACCTTGGACCGCAGGCTGACACTACCGCGGAACAAACGCTGGAGCAGCCACATCATGAAGTGACCAAGAGGAGCGCTGATAAGCGCACCGTAGACAGCCATCTTGGGAATGCGCGAAGTGAAGTAGTGACCATGCTTGTTGCGGTCCTTAGCCAACCACGAGGCAATGATCTCCTGAAGACCAGCCAGCGTACCGGCAGTAAACATTTTGGTGCGCAAAGGGTTGCTCTCCAACTGTTTGAAATAGCTCTACATCACGAAAAAATACACTGTTAGCATCGTATGAACACAACCAGATTATCGTGATCCATCGACTAACTCGGACGAACATACAGAAAGATAACCCTTGGAACCGGCATTGCGAGTACCACCGGTCAGGGCAGTACCGACTGCATCAGCAATCTTGTGCTTTCCCCGAGTACCGGGGAGAGGGCCCCCAATAGGGTGGACGGCATCAACGACCTTCTCCGTGAGTTTGGTGAGGGCGGTCTCTGTTTTTCAATAGCGACGGACATGGCGAATGTGACCGAAGCCAAAAATAGTGATATTAAGAGGGATGAAAGGTTTCCGCAAGACGGCAAGGACAAATTAGAGGTTGAATATTATTGATATGAATATGAACGCGTTGTGAATTCTGGAGTAGACTTTGTTGAAGACGCGCGCCTTTTTTGTGATGTTAGTAGAAGCTTCTTGGATAAGCTTTCAAAGGATGGTAGGTGATGGTATGGAATCGGTGTAACTGATCGAAGGATCGTCGGAAGTTGACACAAAAACGGATCGGAATATGCCGTAAGAGAAAGAATGATAGAGAGCACTGTGGTGGTAGAATCAACTGTGTGGATACAGTCGGAGACGGCGGTAGAGACACAAAACAGCGCAGCAAATAGCAGAGATCTGTGGTGCTTGGGTGGACGGACAGACGTGGAGCAAAATACGAGGCGAGCAGACAGCGGCCAATGGGTGTAGACAATGGACCGGGGATATCGACAAAAGCAGAGGCAAAAGAAGACAATGAAACAGAGATTTTGATGACAAGAATCCTGGGGGAAGAGTAGAATAGAGACAGACAAAGAGCACCCCAGAATAGACCGAATAGCAACTGAAGTGAAGGTGAAGGTTTGCGTGGAAAATCAGTCGAAGGTACGGGAAACAGGTTTGCGATTGCGACGGGGGGAGGACGAGGACTGAGCGAGCGAGACGACGGCCAAGATGCAGTGAAGTTGCGAGGGCGAGAAGCCAGGGCCAGCCACACTAGGAAAAAGAACAGGTGATCACTGACGGCCGAGACTAGTGACCGGACTCAGTGGGGATGGGCGCTGTAAGCTCGTGGTTCCAGGCTCTGTCTGGGTGCGTCGGCACAACCAAAAAAAAAAAGAAATGAAGATGAGAACGTGGGTGGACTCCAGGAACAAATGACGACGGTCCAGGGGTCGCGGATTCTCGCTAACTTTGTTTGGCGGTCGCGTTTTCAGAGGGTCCAGGCGCTGGTGAACCAAGAGGGGAGGCCCTTGTAAAGCCTGTAACAGTCCTAGACCAACCCACTGACATCTAAGATCTGGACTGACATCGTGAATTTGTCGCAGAGCATCCAGCTCTCTTGCTGTGGGTGATGCTTTCCTTCCGTTGACCTCGCATCTTCCTCTCACTAAAAACCGCTTGACACGAAAAGTAGCTGACTGTTATTCTGACTGAAGTTGAACAAGGAGAGAGGTGATCAGAGAACAACAGGAGGCTGGGGAGCCCGCACAGCTAAAGACTATTTCGATCAATCACAAGCCGCTGTTGAGAAAACAAATATAAGATAGTTTCTCGTCCTCAGTCTAGCAATTTCGCCGCTGTGATGATCCAGGTTGGCATCTTTGTCGTAGACCATGCCGATGTTATGTCTCCGTATAGATCCTGATCCGGGGCCTCATGTCACATTGACCAAAGTAATGCAGTAATATTGTGCTGCAGGTTGGGAAAAGAAGGCGATAGAAAATTGGCAAAATATGGCACGTCAATAGCTATAGCGGCCGTGGTGGCAGCAAGGCGACAATGGGCGAAGCTATTGCAGGTTCCTGCGGAGCTCTGGCGCGGACTGGGTCCAATACCACATCCACTTATGCAGCAAATCGTCACGATAGATGCAACTGCACACATCCATCAGGGCAGGCGGGACTTGCGGGTGGCGGAAGATTCGAGGGGCAGTGTGTTCTCTCTCTTGATGGTGTGTCTCTGTGTATGCTCTTGTGGTGCTTTGTTGGTGGGCTGGCTGCTCTGGCGACGAGGACACAAGGCGGATTCTGTTTCTCTGCACTTAAATGTCTGTTGTTGTGTTCGTGTGTTGTGCCTCGAATTCGGCACAAAGAAGCTCAATGCGTGGCTGGGGTGATAGCCGTCGGCCGGGCAATTGATTCATCCTTCTATTTAACCAGACGCTCTTGTCTGTCCTTCAGGTGGCTAGCGCAACCAATCCAGTGCTTTTGAAAGCTTATCTGAGCTCCATCCTTGAGATTAGAAGCTCTTAGGAGCTCTAGCTAGTCAAGGACTAAGCTCGGGAACAATTTGAAGATTGCTACAAGCTAGATAACATTGGAACGGAAACACTTGAAAAGAAAACAAAACAATGAGAATCCGAGAGATGTTGGATATGTTGATGTACCATCACCAGGTTTTGATAATAAAAATAAGGAAATTTGACACTTACCAAAATATATCACAGAAATAAACCTCAAAGGAGCTTCTGTATATACAAACTCACTAAGCAACCCGTCTCGGTAAATTTGAAGCAATCAACTGCTTTGTTTTGATCGCCAGGATGCGAAAGACGAAGACGACAAAAAAAAAGATGAACAACCAAACCAGCGAAAAGAAAGGTAAAAGGAAAAAAAAGAGGAAAAAGTCGAGGGTCGGGCCCAGTGAGGATAATGTATGTGTATCTACTAGGCAACTAGGGACATCACCCACTCGCTAGCTTTCCCCATTCGTTCTCTTGTCTCAGACTAGATGGGAGCTACGTCCGCTACTACCTCCCTTTACACGAAACCAACTACTGCATTCAGCACTCAGACTCCAGGAATAAGCAGGAACTATGTTCGCCGGGGACAAACTTTGCGGTTGAATGTAAACAAATCATTTACCAGAGAAGGGACCTGCAACAAACTGGGAAAAACAAGGATACTGCCAAAAAGAGCGTATAAATCTAGTCTTCAGCCCAGTTCATCATCGCTGCCCATGGCTTGACAATCAGAAAAATGGGACTACTCACATTGTTCCAACAACCTGACGAAAACACGGGAGATTATGCGGTTTAGAGCCAGAACAATGGGCGTACATAACTAGTACTCTCAGCGCTTCATGCCTCGGACACACAGCATATTGAGTCCATCACTATAATACATAATGTAATTCAATATACATACAACAGCCCAACAAAGGCCTCAACATAAAGAAGCACCAGAAATTTGCCATTAACTCGATCCCAAAGCTCACACCTGCATCTCATGCTACCATAACCATCACCACCAATAATCCTGTTACTGCAGCCTCTTCGATAACCTCATCCATTCCCCAGCCGACCCAGAGTTTCCTACATTCTACCATGCTCTCCACATCCCCACCCACGAACAAATCACACATAGAATGACCATCCATCTGTGAGTAATTAATGAGGTTTTGAAATAAAACCCATCACTCATATAAAATGTAGGACTATCATACTATTACCGATATGACGACAGACCCATTCAGTCCCATCCCATAAAAGCAAGGAAAGAATCAGACACACTCGCAATATGCTTCTTTCCATCTAAGTTAGTCATCCATCTGAAAGTGTGCGTGCGTCCCTTCTCTTTTTTTTTTTCGTTTTCTAGGGCTTGTGCCATACATTTACGTGCCGGGATAGAAAACAACAGACGCCTCTGCCTCCACAGAGTAAGTACTCACCAAATTACGGGCCTCCAGCCCTTCAGTGGATGATACTTCAGTCGAGGGTTCCATTCTGTGGCATTCCCACTTCGTTATAATCCATTCACAAACTATATAATCTAATTATTTCATCCTTCAATCCGAAATCATCATCCTTATCGCACTGACTCGCCACTGCCGACTCCGCATCGGTGCCTTACATCTACTAATCCCCATCCAAATTCGTCAGACCCTCCAAACTAAATCAACCCACCAATCGTCTATCCACCAAACATCCACCCACTAATTCCCCTCTCCTCCCCATCCCCATCCCACCTCCCCCCGGACCTACCTCCTCTAATACTCCCCCTGTCGCGCCTCCACACCGTACCGTACAGACGTGTCTCCGACCCCTGCAAAACAATTACACGAAGCTAGGGTCCTAACAGCTTCCATTGGTTAGAAAGGCTCGATTGTTTACCCTCGGTCGGCCACACGTTTGCCGTCTTGACGATACAGGAGATCGACTATTTGCCGGGCAAAGAGAAATCGTGGCAGGCTGTTCGTTTAGCCTGGCTTTGACTGATGCTTGGGTAGCTGGTTGTTCTCTTAGTGCCCTGTAGACAACACCATTGATATCTCGTCTCAGAATATTTCACATCACATTCGCGAGTTACAACTAACCAACATTTACCCCCAATTTACAGAAAACTAACCCAACACCACAGACCCAAGTCCATCTACTTTCTTATTTCCCTCCCCCAAACATGTCCATCTGAAACACCTACTTCTACTTCCCTCTGACCTCTCCCACCCATACTCTATCCCTCCACCAGCCATCCACGTCCCCCCTGCCACCTCGTGTATCGTACCCAACCAGCAACGCGCCTAGTCGTCCCTATTCGCCACAAGTCTAAGTTTAATTGACAAGGCTAGATACCCAGTAGCCATCGAAATGTGATTGATCAACCGTGGGAGATGTGGTTGACCGTGTTTCAAAGGGACATTGCGTTTGGTGGATTGGGAATCTATTGTAAAGTTGTCAAGAATGAAGATTCACGGGTGTCCACTATTTCGTGTATAATGTAAACAAGCGCCACATTACTCGGACTGTATGCCACCTATTGAGTCTAACATGTGGCGTCGTCATCTTGAGTTCGTGAAACCGCTATAAGATCACATCGTCACTAAGATTTCGAACATCATGTACAAGATATGTAAAGTGTACTTATACTATCTACTAGAAAACAACTTGTTCTGGCATCACCATTTGATTATGTCAACAACACTAGAAAATTAAAACTTATGACTTGATAAAAACAAAGTACAGTATAGTATGATGCTGCTTCATCTCCAGCAACGTTCTTCCTCTTTCACTGTCCATTTCTTTTTACACCAAAGCCCCCCATTCGCAAAATGCAATCAAAAGGAAAAGGCAGAAACAACAAAAACAAATATCAAGAACAAGAAAAGTCCCGAAACCAACCAACCCGGAAATCAAATGCCAAAAAAACAATGATAACAAAACCCAATGATGTGACTCTAGAAAACAAAACGCAATACAACGCAAGACTCCGTGAACCGAAAAAAAATGAGACGATCAATCAACAACATCCCATTCACATCACACTCTTATTACGAGCATGCATTTGGCGAGCCTCAGCCGCCCGGCGACGCATCGCCTCCTCCCTCTTGAAGATGACCTCGCACCACTTACTCCGCTTAGGGGTGTTGCCGTCATCGTCGTTACCACTGTTGGACCGCCCCACAATCTCCACAAGCGCACGCATCCATGCCTCCTTGTCTTGCGCCGTGTCCGCATAGAAGTCAATCACTTCGCCATTGTTGAACCGGATGCGGAAGCCTTCCTCCACAAACATGTAGCCCTCCTCATCCTCGGCAAACGCCGATCTTCTACGCCGACCATTCTCACCGGTGAATTCCTTCTCTGTCAAAGCTCTGCGGTCATCGATGAGACGCTTGGCATTAGCCAGGTTGATAGTAGCACGAGGCTGCCTGGTTGCCTCATGATATGCAGTAAGCTTAGTGCCCACCAACTTGAAGTAACGGCGGCGCCAGTAAGGGCAGTCGCCACCCTGTTGACTAAGATGTCCCTCAAAGCAGGTAGCCAGACGTTCCTCGGCAGCCTTCATTTCACGAATGCAAGAGTTCATGCTCTTAGGCATCTCTTCGTCTGAGCAGCCCTTGGGGCGGGGCACAAATAGTAGCTGAAGTTCCAACTTACCAACTTTGTAAGGAGCACGACGAACAACGCCAGTATTTCCACGCTTACTCTTCACACTGGAAGCAAAGCTAGCCTCTTCCTTGGCCCACTCGTTAAAGCAAGCAACCTCGGTAAGGTACGGGCGACCAAAGCAACGGGCCTCGTGGTCCTTCAGGCAGACGTACGAGCGAGCAAAACTACCATCGTCGGCCGCCAGAGGAGAAAGCATATCCCAGGCAGTAGGAGCTGTAGAGCGCTGCCGCTTAGCCTGAGCCTCCTGCTGCTCACGCATCACCCGCTCCTCCTCCTCGCGCATACGCTGCTCCATTTCCTTCCGCTTCTTCGGGGAAGCGAAGACACGGCTGAATGTGGAGGTCTTGGCCTTAGTCATGCGGGCAGGAGCAACACTAGGTGTAGCACGCTGAACGGGCTTATCAAGCTTGACATTAAGTGTCAACTGGAATTCGAGATCATTAGGAACGACAAGCTCGAACTCCTGACCAATGGGCGCGTTGCGAGCAAGTTCAAGCCAAGCGGTAGTGACGCAATGAACTCCATTGTCAAGCGTTAAGCTGAACCAGGAACGTTCGTCTAGGTGATGTAACGGTTAGTACATGTTGAATACAACTTGAAACATAAAGAAAACTTACTCTTGGGGATCGGGAGATCTAGATCCTTCACACCCATGACCTTGACGAACAGACGGCCACGCTCACCAGCCTCTTCCGTGGCAAGCTCAGTCTCCTCTTCCGTCAAAGGGTTGAGGGCAGTTTGAGTATTACTTCCCTGGCCGGACATCGAAGGAACAGAACCACTAGCTGAGTTGACAATGGCGCGGGTTCGAATGCTACGCTGGCGCTTGTTTCCATTCCAAGGCTCAACAACACCCCAGGACTGAGGACGATTGTCAGTTTTGACAGGAGAGTTGCCAGCAGAACGGGCCTTCCAAGCCTCAGAGTCATTGTTGTCTTTGTCGCTGGCAGTAACCAGTTTGGTGTTCTGACGCATCAGGTAACCACGCTTTTGTTGGGAAATTAAGTCAGCATAAGTCGAAGAGTGGAGGATAAAAGCATTTTGGTTGTCCGAAGCCGTAGTCAAGACAAATCTGCCCACACCAGAATCCCGGCAATATGCGATATCTATCCAAAGAGGAGAGTTCAAACTTGAAGATCTCCTGCGAGATTCACTTGATCGTTTGCAAGGTGGGTGATTGGACGAGTAACGATGGCTTATAGATACTCGGGAAATATTCTGGAGTTGGTCTACTTCACTGGAAGTAGTTCCGAGAGAATAACCCAAAATATTTTCATTGTAGAGGGTTTCAAAAGTTACCTTTTGGTTCTGAATGACACGATCAAAGTCCTTGTCCAGACTAAGACCCATATCGAGATCCAGGGTAAGACTCCGCTTCTTAAAGCTGGGGTGTCTCTCCATGTAATCACTAGAGCCGTTAGCGTCAGCACCGGCAAGATCCTGTTCAACGTCAAGCATCTTGTTGATACGTTCGCGAGTAGCATCCGAGATGCTAGGGACATCCGGCGGCGGGACCTCGCGGCTGACAATGCGTCTCTGTTCACGCATGGCAGCAATATCGGCGGGAGTAGCCGAAGGACGGGTCTTAAGACCGGCGGTCATAGACTTGATAGTAGCCTGACGTTCGGGGATTGCGGGGGCATCCAGAAGAGGAGCTTCGGGAGTCTGGTCATCATCAGATATGCTGCGATCATGGTCCTCCTGTTCAGTTATCTCGCCATCATAAAACATGGAATCCTCGTCCTCTTCACCCTCAACCGGGCGGTGGATGACGGAATCCGGCGAGCTGACTCGATCCTCCCCTTCCTCTTCATTGGTGAAATTGCTAGTTTCATACACACTGGGCTCGCCCCAGCCAGTACCATCGTACTCAGGCTTGGAGAGGGTCCGAGGAGGAGTCCGAGTACGCTGGACAGGGGCCTCAACAGAGGCGCGAGGCGGCAACCAAGTCTCTTGGGTAAGTTGGAGCTTAGAACTGTTGACAATGTTGGAGTTGGGATCTTGGCGTATACCAGGGCGGGGAAGCAGCGGCGCATTAAGAGCTAACTTCGGCATCGGCTGACTGACATCAATGGTCGTCTGGGTGGGGGTCAGAGGAGATGCAATAGCGCTGGCAGAGCTCTCGCGAGTAGCAAGACTCTTCTCGGAGTCCACATTGGATGAGAACTGGCTAGTGGTATCACACTCGGGCATAAAGTCACCATCCTCAGTCTCAGTAAACTCATCATCAGTGTACATATCGTAAACCCCGTTGTGGTGAATGACAACAGAGTTCTCGCCCTCAGTGTCCTCGTCATCAGTTACCATCTCGGCTAGATCGCGACGAATAATCACGCTGCCACCCTCTTCCTCATCGTCGTACAACATGGAAGATTCTTCAGTGGAGGGAATAGGGACATCAGCATCTGCGTCTGCAGGGAAATTATTAGCCATAGCAGAAGCAATAGAGTGAGAAGTCGTGGGGCGCAGAGGACTCGAGCTAAGAGGAGAAGAGAAGTTGTAATCAGATTCGCGATTACGAACCTTAGCCTTGTCAACACCACGCATGATCGACTCACGAGTCAGAGGAGGCAGATCGTAGTCAGATAAAACGCTAATATCGACATTCTCATTGGAATCGTTCTCAGAGTCGTATGCCTCCTCATAGCTAAAAGGATGGTGGCCATCAAGGTCATCCAGGTGGCTTTCCTGTCTGGTGTCGGCACGGCTCTCCAAACGGGACTCCACCCGGCTTTCCACGTGACTTTCTGTGCGACTCTCACTACGACTTTCGGATCTGCTGTCAGCACGACTCTCGGCGCGGCTCTCTACTCTACTCTCAGTGAAGTGGCTCTCGGTATAACTACGCTGGCCTTCAGTGTAATCACTATCATCGTGTTCATCATTCTCAAGGGAAATAGAATGTTCCAAAGGAGTAGGCTCGGCAGCAGGGTCCAAAGAGACGCGGTGAGAGGGGACTGTAGGAGGAGAGTCAGGCGTAGGAGTTAGAGACTCCCGAGCAGTGCCATAGCTCGACCGGGGAGGAGGCGGTGGAGCAAATGTATCGACAGGCTCAGGTGAAGGCTGTCTCTCGGCATCTGAGGTAATGGACAGAGGAGAACTGGTAGTCATGGAAAGCAAAGCACTGGCAGTAGCAGCAGCATCAACATGAACGGCAGATGTCTCCGGAGCAGGACGCTGGGCTTCTTGCTCGGGAGTCTCGATCTTATCACGACCTCCCGCGCGACGAAGGCGGCGTTCTCTTTGCTGCTCGGCAGCAGTCTTTCCATCGTCTGAAAGCATCATCAACTTCAGGCGCTCCTCAAGAGGCATCTTGCTGTGGCCAATGTTGCTAGTGTTATGTGCATCACTAGTGCGATGAGTCGGAGGCGAAGGAAGCCCACGCTGGGGGGTAATCTTCTCACCGGGGGCCAAAGTAGGAGATGGAGCAGAGGCACCATTAATACCTGTGGATGACTGTGTACGCTTCAGCTCACGGCCAGGCAAAGGAGGGAGTGGTCTGTGGTCGAGCTGGACAGACTCAGCTGTTCTCTGCTGGAGTTGACGGCCAGCGGCAGCGGCAGCAGCAAAGCTCTGGGCAGGGTTGTATTCGGCTCCATCTTTTCGAGGCGTCGGCGGGCTACGGTCTTCGCGATTCCAGCCATCGGCATCGGGGAGCACTACTGGGGTCTTGTCGGTATCCTCTAGTGAAGCATCAAAACTATCTTCTGGGTCATCATGGCGGTACATGGGATCATCGTACTCGTCGTCATAATCGTCGTCATCGGTGTAGCTCCCGGACTGGGAATCGGTCTCAATGACTGAAAGATCGGGTGTGGTCATTTCATATTCATTGACTTGAGGAGGGGCATTGTCGAAGGTGACACTCTTGGCGTGACGGTGAAGAGTGCGGTGAGGGTGCCCAGTATCCTCAAGAGTCCATTGGCCGGTGTCTTCATTAAAGCTGCTCTTGAACCGTGACGATGACAGCGACGATTTTATGGGTGAGCCTTGGTCGCGGCTCGGAGTGTGTGGAGTCATTCCGGGAAGGGGCGATCTGGCTTCGGGTGTGGAGACGCCCACTAGGGGCGAGCTGAGAATCGGGTCGACTTGGTTGCGGGGACTCTTAGAGGCCGGGTTCGCTTTGGATACCTGAGCAAGCGCCGACATTGAAGCAGCATTGCGAACATGCCCACGAGTACCGGGACCAGAAACGGTGCTCTGGGTTCGTTGGTGGTTGTTGTTTGGTCTGCGTTCAGGTGTTCTTAGTGCATTGGCAAGCTCAAAGTTGGCGCGAATGCCACTGCCGCCAAAAGCATTGCCCTGGACCTTAGCCAGCGGGCGCTCGATGTGATAAGATGTGTGAGCCGGATCGTACTCTTGCTTCTGCTCGAGAGCTAGAATCTCAGACTTCTTGACTCGAGACGCCTTCTGCAGGCGTTCCAAGGAGGCGCGACGCATGGGAGTCAGTGATGATTTGAGGGCGGCGTAGTTGATGGTATTCTCGGTGACGGAGTTGCGGCCCTGCCAGAACACGCGAGGAGATGCTGTTTTTTCAATAGGAGACGGTTGGAATGGTGATGAGTCGGTGTTTGCTGGCATCTAAAGACCAAAAAAAGAGGATATTATGTTAGCCCAAGCATCCACGATGTGGTAGTCAGAAGTTGACGTGAAATGTCAAACTGAGCCAGAGTCAGGACTGGCCAAAGTTGAAGCTTTGCTATCTAGGTAGCAGTTCAGATGTAGATTTGGAAATGCGTAGATTAACTGAGGGAGACAACCATCCCCCGAGCAGAAAAAGTAGCCGGGGTCACCCTAAGAGTAAGGACTATTCTATTCGTTGACCGGGACTACAGGTCAGGTATGTAAAGCACAAACATCCCCTCCAAGCAAGTTGACACAGAGCTCACTATGTGATTAGTGGATCGACCAGGCCAGCCAGTAATGATATTCAGGCCCTGTTTACAAGCCGTGAATTAAGCAACCGGGGCAGTCCGTCGTCCGTTTCAAGGGGAGTGAATGACAGTCTGTGGGATAGTAAAGCTCATCAACCCATGAGACTTTTGGCAGTGCCTAGCGTCAGCATGGAGCTCACCAGCTCTCATCTACAGTGTCACCGTCCAAGTAAACAAGTCAAGGGGTGTTTGATTAACACCGCCATTCCTAGGGATGGTAATTGAATACAGGGAGCAACAGCACGAGTACATACCTTTATAGATTGGTTCCAGCTAGGGGAATTCCGGCGTTTCTCACCAGGCGAGATTTCACTCAGGGCACGAACTGCCGTCAACCTTTGGGGGGTCGAGGGCGCTGTTTTATTGATGCGAAGAGGTTGTACCTGAATAATGCGATAGGACAGGAGTTTATGTTAGCGCCAAACTTGAATTAAAGGAGCATGAGCTTTCAAGTGCCGGGACTCTTGTTGTTATTGTTGTTATTTTGTTTTTGGGTGAGGGGCGACCGAGATTGAAGCAGATAAAGAGCTAGGGTATGTTTGTGTTGGTACAATCTGGTTGTACTTCTAGGACTTGCACCAAGCTGTGACTGATGCAGAAACGCTGCAAAAGACTTGAGGAGCGCCCAGTCAAGCACAAAGTACGGCTTAGCTATGTGATGCTATCGTATTGGTGCACAACATGCAGGTTTGGTGTCATTTGTTTCGCTTGTGAATTCAATTTAATAGTCAAGGGGTAGGCCGGAGGAGGGCTCAAGGACGGATAGGCCAACCAAAACAACCAAGCTATCTCACAAACCAAAAAGCCAATGCAGGGCTTGCAGGGTTTCACTTAGCACTGGAAACAAGGCCAATAATCCGCCCTTGGCAGAAATACCAGGACTCATGGGATAGTCAAACAAACCCTTAAACAGAGAGCCAACCCAAAAGAAAAGCAATATCTCAGGTTGGTTTTCTTGTTCAAGTATCGTAGCAACAGAGGAAAACAGACAGATCAAATATTGCAGATTTCAAAATAGGACTGACAAAGACTTACCGGCTGTGATGAAGACATCTTGTGCTAATGTCTACAGACACTTTTGGCAATGCGCAACAGCGTAACACAGATGTCGTTGGTATTTAGTCGCAAGATATCAATATGCTGAATCTTCACAGGTGCTGTAGTAGGATTCTCTCAGGTAATCGCAAGGCACGTAAATAATGGGTACGGGTAGTCTATAACATACCAATAGTGTTAGCTTTGAGGACCTATTATGGCGAAGGTTCTCAGTCCAGGATTTGAATCATGCATCTTGCGGGCCTCATGTTTGTTAAATTCCAGACGGCTGACTGGGAATGTTCCCTATATCCCTATATCTATAGGGCAACAACGATATCACTAAAGTCGGCAATTTTTTGATATGCGAACATGGCAGGTTGCTGACCGAAGAAAATGATCTCTTAAACTCAGAGTATCATTTCGCTGATGGATCCAAGTGCAGGTGTCATTCCACCCATATGCATAGCAGTGAAGAGAGTGGACAAGCAGGACCAAGTGACAAGGCGCAGAATGAGATTATGCCGGATAGGCGAGAATGGAAGATGGGGTAAATTAGATAGAGAGCGATGAGGGCATACCTCGATCGAAATTTGTTGATAGTCGTGGATATCGTTGATAGCGAAGTAAGTTATGTTGACAATAAACTTGTGAAGCAAATGTGGGATCGTGTGATAGAGAATATGAATGAGTCGTGATTCTCGAATAGAGAGGGGCGTAATGAACAGAATAAAAACAACGAAAAGAAGGTAATTGGTAGAAGAACGAGATCAAAGATGAGTACCGATGGCAGGATGATAGCCACAATCAAATGACGAAGTCAAGATAAAGTACAAAGGGGATTGAATAAATGAGCGTGAAAGGTATGCTCAGAAGAAGAATATAAAGATGTAATAAAATGCAGCACTAAGATCAAGAATGATATCTCAAATACAAATACCAAGGTTGGCGAAGGCAACAATTATGCTTAAAGAACATTGAGATTGCTAGTGCATTACGAATTAAAGAGACGAAGAGAAGAGAAATTAGAGAGATTTCACGATCTAGGGAGAAGAGTAGGTTATACGTGGTTTTCTTCCTTGTTTGGATTGTAGACTACCATCTCTATCGTAATTTCTGATCTTGTGACAATGTTTGATGTTTCCAAATACAAGAGGGCTTTTCTGCTCTTTCAAGTGGTGAGCAGTGAGGGGTACTGATTGTTTACTAATGATTTCCATTTTAGGAGATAGATCTTGTTATTCTTATTGGCTAGAAGCTTAGAGGTTCCTCAGAATCCCACAAGACTAAGGCGAGAACATAGCAAAATTATAACCTAATTAATGTATTGCATATAGCTGCTTCTTGTGGCAATCCCTTGGCGGTTGTGTGAAGTAGTTGCCGCTTGTGCACTTCTAACTAACTTGTCATGGACACATGCATCATTCAATCATATTCTGTACTCAACTTACACCAATGATGAACGGATAGCCAAGTCAGGACAATTGGCGTGGTACATATGCAGGGAAGGAGCGAAGGATTCGACATCTGTGAGCCATATAAAACAAAGGCCTTTAATTGGTCCGTTGCAAAGTGTGAAGTAAACAAATACTGCCATACCAAGCTCTTGCCTTGTGATACTGTTTTCTGTTGAGTATATTAGGAACATGGCAATATTAGAGATTTTTGGACATCACACTGATATAAATATTTGTTATCACCTACGCATGCATGAAGCACAATGTCTGTGGCCGACCCCAGAACTCAAATTTATAATTATGCAAGGACTGTCTGACCCCACAGTCACGAGTCTGAACATCAGTTCTTATAAAAACTTGAGGTCATCAACTTGAAGCTAGGCCTTGCACATCTCCCGCTTCTATCGTTAATCCTAGAACGTTTCGGCTGCAATGCTTCGGTTCATCAGATCAAGGGCGAACATTATGCGAAGATCAGAAACCGTTGCGGCAGCAACAGCTCAGACGTAGAATGTGAATCACCCTAGTAGGTTAAAAAGAGGCAAGTAATGAGTTGTGATTGGTTGGCTGCGTTTCTGGTGGGCTTGACAAAGAAGATGAGGGAAGAATGAAAATAAGAATTTATTCGCATTTTTGGTTTAATTTTAAGATTATCACCGATGGATAGGGTTGCAGATATATCAATAACCCACATATTCAACCTATTTCATGATCACTCAAGTTAAGAACCTTCTTATTAGACACGGCCGAGATCTAGAAGCTTATACTTTCTCACTCGCATAATGTAAACTACACCTTAACCGTCTTATCACCAGCCGTTAATATGCAATCCATAAGGAGCCGTGTCAACCTGCAGTTATAGTAACCACCGGAAAATTCGCCGAATTCTAGACACAAACAGACCCCGATTTTCTCATCAGCCCTAGCAACTAAGTAAACAGAAGCTTAATAGAATCTGCTAAGAAGCTAGAGTTCTTCTCATGATGGAGGCTTGTGATAGTGGTCTCAGCTTTTAAGCGGAGCTGGGCTGGTCACTGGGTAGACGGGGTGGATATTGAGCTGATGGTGGTAATGTCAGCCCTTTGTCTGCAAGGGACGATAAGGTGAGGTGCAATGGTGATTATTTGAGGTCATTAATAATGGACAAATTCAAAATGATCTATGTTCTAGGCCACAATATCCTAAAGGAACCAAAACTAATATGTGATATTTTTCTTTTTGTGTAATTTATTTTTAAGAACTAAATGCCACATAAACTCAGCCTGCTACTTTCTTCTCTCTTCCACCATTATCGTCATAATCCTGCTCTCTCTCAAACAAACTTCCCAAACCAGGGACCCACCCACTGTCATCTCCCCACCAACAGTCGTTGTATTTTCCTCGATATGCCTCACCGAAGACGCAACCAATACAAACAACCACAATGTCAAGTTCTACCAGAACCCCGTTCTGCTGATATTGCATGTTCATGACAAGCAAGACCCTACATAGTGTATTGGCAGGAAATGCGACGATGCTGGAAGCTGAGACCCTGAGAAGCGCAGGCGGGTGGGTGATCGACGTCATAATGGTGCGGGGATAGTAGGTTGTGGTGGATTGGCGATGCTCGGTGGAGATGTAAGATAAGGTAAACATCGCGATATGGAAAATGAGTGTAATATTTATATTTATTGATTGTATATTCCACTGCAATGTACGGTTGCCATCAAAGTACCGCTATGGTAACCAGCGCAATACGCATATCGAAAGAGCCACTATCAATGTAATCTATAAATATAGCCTTCAATATATCCCCTTCTTTCTTCGCAGAACTATGTAGTATTCTTTCACACAAGCGACGTCTTTCATTCATTTGCTACCAAATCCTCAAGCATCCCGTACTAGTCGCCGCCCATCCGTCTCCCGTCGCCATTCGGCGTCCTCCGGCTAGCTACATCGTCGTCCCAACAACAATGAGCCTAACCTGATGATTTAGTGGCATAGTAAAAGGGGATGCGTAAATTTGCATAGCGTGACCCGGGGATTTAGAGTAGCCGTGGTTGGTGGGAGGGGAGGATGGTAGTACAGAGATATTGCCACAGTAGGCAAGCCATGGCGGTAGAGGGAGTGTTTGATCGGGTGATGGTGAGCTGAGATAGTGATATAGAGAAATTGTATGTTAAAGGACAAGACATGACAAGAATCTGAGAATCAGTTTACGTTGACCACAGCGGAGAGTTATCAATGGTTTGATATTTGGTATAATTTTATCATTTACATCCTTATAATTCTCTATACTAACCTTATATATATACTCCGCTTTCCTTTTACTGCCTCGAGTTCCACTCGACACACTTGTCATACGTAACGGTCTTCCCACCAAAGATATCCAGAGCACTGCCAATTGTCAAGTCGACCTTACTGTTACTAAGCTTCTTGACCAATTCGAGATCCTCAATGGTGCGACCACCACCGGCATAAGTAACGGGGATAGAGCACCACTCGGCTAACTTGACAACCAACTGCTTATCTACGCCCTTCTGAAGGCCTTCATTATCGGCGGCGTGGATAAGGAACTCGGAGCAATAGGGCTCCAGGGCCTTGATAGAGGCTATTTGGATTAATATTAGCCATCTGTGATTGGTATATTATCCTGCTGGGAGACTTACCTTCGTTGACCTCCATATCAGTCAAGGTCTGCCACTTGTTCATAGCCACGTGCCATCTTCCTTCGCCAGTTTTCCGACAGCTAAGATCGATAACGAGCTTCTGCTTGTCGCCACCTAAATTCTTTAAGATCGCATCTAATCTCTCCTGGCTGAACTTGCCCTCCGGGAACAAAAACTCGTGATAATAACCTATGAATGACCGTGTTAGCATTTACTCTGTAATTACATCACCATAAATTCATCCTACCTTCTCCGCACCTGCATCTATCCATTCCTGCGCATTTTTATCCGAAATCCCACCACCAACCTGAAGACCTCCTCTCCATTCCTCTAACGCCTCTCTTGCTGCCTCCAGGTTGCCCGGCCCCAACATGATCACGTGGCCACCGCGTACATTAGTATCCCGGTACATCTTAGTGTAGTAAGCCGGCGGGTTAGCTGAAACAAAATTGGTCTTTAGAGTGGCAGAGTCACTGTCGAGGGTGCCGCCGACAATTTGTTTGACCTGGCCGGCGTGGAGGTCGATGCAAGGTCTGAAGCGGGTCATGATGACGGTGAGAAGGAGGTATGACTAAAAACAACGTGATGAAAAACTATAAAACTCAAAGAATGAGGATAAATTATTGTTCGTGAAATTGAGACCAAGGTGACATGAGTCGGAGGATGACGTCTAACGGACTAAGGCCGAGAACGGAAAGAACAGTACGATGAAGAGACACAGTTAGGGTCCATATAAGTCAATATACCCTTATAATGAAAGCTGGTGTGGAGCAATAGACCCACTTTATTCACTGTTACTTCTAATCCCCATCTTATCTTATCACTCTACCGAATTTTTGAAATTCGCAAACCCTGGCGCAAAGTTGACCTAGAGAAATCTGCAGCCAAAAACGCCCTGATGATCCTCTCCGTCGCAACCACTACACTCCCGTCAATATCTCGAAAATGTCGACTAAAGAAAAGAGACCTGACTCCCGCGCTTGGAAGAATGTCAAACCCTCTCTTCCGCAATGGGTTCTTGACTATGCTGAAGCCAATGGTTTCGCTAAGATGACAGCGGTCCAGGCCAGTGTGCTGCCGCAATGGATTACCAAGAAGGGTACGGATGTTGTTGTTGAAGCTGTTACTGGGTCTGGAAAGACACTTTCATTTTTATTACCGATTGTTGTGAGGCTACTGGGGCTTTCGGAACCGACTAAAAGGCACCATATTAGCTCTATCATCATTTCCCCACCAGGTACGGCGTCATCCTATTCTACCCCACCCCACCCCGGCCTCATACCGGCCCCAACTTTTTACTCTGGACTCCTATTAACAAATCACTAGAGAGCTTGCTTCCCAGATTCATCAAGTCCTCCTCGGTCTCCTCGCCTTCCACCCTGAATCCGCCGAACTTTTTCCATATCTCAAACCTGACAACGAAGACAAACGCCCCATTTCCGAAACCCCTGTCATCGTCCCGCAATTGCTTGTCGGCGGCAGCACCACTCCTGCTACCGATCTTGCCTTTTTCATGCGTACTTCTCCCAACGTCATGATATGCACGCCTGGCCGTCTGGTCGAGCTTTTGCAATCGCGCCATGTCCATTGCCCGCAATCGACTTTTGAAATGCTGGTTCTTGATGAAGCGGATAGGCTGTTGGATCTTGGGTTTAAGACTGATATCCAGCGTATTTTGGGAATTCTTCCCAAGCAAAGACGCACTGGTCTTTTCAGTGCCTCCATATCTGAGGCCGTTAGCGAGATTATCCGCGTGGGTCTCCGGAACCCCGTAAAGATCTCCGTCCGTGTCAAGAGTCTGAGAGATGGTGGCATCATTGAAGACCGAAAGGTCCCCGCAAGTCTCGACATGCGGTACATCTGCACACCCGCCAGCCACAAGCTTCCTGCTCTCTCCAAGCTCCTCATACGCCTCGAGAAACGGCCATTGAAAACCATTGTGTTCGTTGCGACGTGCGCGCAAGTTGACTACTTTCAACATCTCTTTCCTCTTGTTCTCCCCGATGATTACACGGCCATTACCCTTCATGGAAAGCATGCCACCAATGTTCGTGAGCACAACTTCTCCAAATTTGTCACGGCGACAAACCCCGTGATCCTCTTCACTACCGATCTTGCCGCTCGTGGTCTCGATATCCCGCAAGTTGATCTCGTCGTCCAGATCGACCCTCCCTCAGACCCCAAGGTCTTCATCCACCGCAACGGGCGTGCCGGGCGTGCCGGTAGAAAAGGCATCGCTGTCACCATGCTGCACGTCGGCTGTGAAGAGAGTTACCTGCCTTTCCTTGAAATCAGACAAACGCCCATGTTTTCCCTTGAGACCCCCGACATCTCGGTTACCGATTCTGAAGCCGAACAAACTACGCAAAAGATCAGACAACTGGTGAGATCCGACAGAGAAATCTTCGACAAGGCGCAAAAGCGTTTGTTTCCTGGGTTCGCAGTTACACCAAGCACGCAGCATCATCTATCTTCCGTGCCGAAGACCTTGACTGGAGTGATCTTAGCGCTGCCTGGGGTCTCCTCCGGATGCCCCTCATGCCCGAAGTCAAGCATTGGGACGGGGACAAGTTCCTGGGACTCACCATCGACTGGGATACCTTCTCCTACAAAGACAAGACGCGCGAGAAAACTCGCCTTGAGGCTCTCAAGGAAGAAAAGAAGAACGGCACGGCTAAGAGAGAGGCCGAGAAGGTCGAGCGGTTGGCAAAAAGGAAGAAGAATGAGGCGTGGAGTAATAAGACGGATACAGAGGGTGCCCGGGCGAAGAGACGGGAGAAGAGACACAAGAAGTTCGAGGCAAAGAAGATGGCGACAATGACGGACGAGGAGAAGGCGGATAAAAAGAAGCTGGAAGAGATATTAGAGAAGATCCGGTTGGAGAATGCAAAGAAGACGGCAGTGTCAAAGGAGAAGAAGAACGAGGAGTTTGGTGGGGTTGACAACTGAAGTAGTGGTGATATAAAAGATGTTATATACTGGGAGTAGTTTTTTTGTAAAGCATAGCATCACATTCGAGCAAAAAGTAAATTTAATTCTTTGTAATTTCTAATCGATATATCCAGCTTTATTACAATGGTATCAAATATTTTTAATATACAGCAACATCCTGAGATAGCTTATGTGACCAAATCTTTCACCATAATCAGATTGCTCTATCTACTATTTAGACAATGGTCAATAGTAAATCTCAAGACTAGATCTCAACTTCCCGAGCGGTGCTTTTATCCCGCTTGGTAAATAGAGTTCTAGTCGAGTCTCTACTTGCCCGTCTCTGCTCCTCAGCCTCTGAGTCATACTCGATATCGGCATCAGCCTCTACAAGCTCTTTGACAACCTTCTTCTTCATAAGCGGGAACGGCCATGAAGTTCCTTGAAGCGAAGGCACAGGAACATGCTGATGACAAACATCCAATAAAGGTTGTACGCAAGAACCGAGTTGTAGGTAGCCGAGTTTGTCCAGCCAGTAAGAGCGTTGAGAACACCCCAACCACCACCACCTTCAAACTGAGGAGAGCAGCACTGACAGAAGTTAGTATAATATTCACAAATTTAAGTCACGTGTTCCAACTTACGTTGATGTGCCACAAGCTCTTTTCAATATCATACGATCCGGGACCAGCACCAAGCTCCTGAGCCTCACCACCAATCATCTCATTCCACTTCTGCTGCTCAAAGTACCACACGGCTCTAGTAAACAACCCAGCGCTCACCATGTATAGCAAGCAAGTCGACGCAACCAAGAATTGCTGAAGCCTCGCCCCGGAGCCACCGCGGTACAACCCGTACCCAGTTAGAGACCCGAACGCCATACCTGCTAACGCAGCCAACGGGACCGACGATGGCGGTGTCGAAAACGAGACACCGGCAACAAAGACAATGGCCTCGACACCCTCTCTGAGAACAGTGACGAAAGGCAGAGTGAACATGGCATATCTCTCCAGCCATCGGCCAAACCAGCCGCCCTGATCCACATTCACCGGCGCCGAGATGGCACTAGCTAGCTTGACATGCCACTTCGCCTGCATCTTTCCGACTCTCAGCAACGCCGCACCCATCACCGTGATCATAAGTGACGCAAATAGCGAAAAGAAACACTCATAATATAATTCATTCTGATCCCAAGTCGTGTTGTTCCACGAATAGAACGCCGTCACAACAGCACCTGCAATACACAAGCAAATCGAAAACCCAATGGCAGTTCCAGTCCATACCTGGCGACGCAAAGCCGCGTAGAGTACGGGATCAGCATCAGGGATGTCAAGAGTTTGCTTAAGGAAGGCGAGGAGAACAGAGACAATGATGGCGGTCTCGAGGGTTTCACGGAAGATTAGGAGGAAGACGGGGACCGAGAAAAGTTCGAGTTCGGCCATGATGGCGAGGAGAGCCGCTGAAGGGGCAGTCTCAGTAATTGTGTGAATGGATGAGGTCAAGGGGAGCTGTTGGTGAGTCTCAAGATATTGGCTCTCAAGGAAGGAGCAAAAAGTGAAGTCCAAGAAAGGCCACCAACCGGAGCGAAGATTGGTTTCTTCTCAAGAGTCGGACGCTACTCGTGGACTAAATCTCATAGATCGCAGAAGAGATATGACGAAAATAAAGAAACGGAAAATAAAAGAAATATTACAATTGCCTCAAGTGACCCTCTTTTTGTTATTCAGAAACCTTAGATCTTGCCTATCCGAAAAGTTTGAATCGCGAAAATTGTCGCTTCAGAATTTGGCGGCGACGAGGTGCTAGAGGCTTTGTGGTTTGAAGGAACATTTTGTTCCAAAACTGCGTACAGGGATCCCGAAAAAGCAGAAGGAAGTTTGATAGTGGGTTCTAGACAAGGGCGCCTAGCTAGCGGCCGGCGTATCAATCTGATTAGTATTTTCGATCTATTCCCGTGACGTGATAGAGGATGAATCCACAGCTAGATTTCTGCTCCTGTATTATGATTCTCACTCTAGTTTCCTTCTTCAAATCCAAAAGTCAAGGCCCTTTACTTTAGGTATTATCACGATGAAGTAGTAACTTTCCCATTTTCCCTCCTTTTGAAACGAGCCTAACTCAATCTTATCTGATCATCTCCTCCCGCCCCGCTTTTTCCCGTACAGCGTTGCTGCAGCGATTTTTCTGCATACGCCCCAAGACTCGAGACCTGCATATAAGCAACGAAAGAAAAAGGAAAAAACCCCCAAGCGGTTGAATACGGAAGCTCGGGGTGATGTTAGGTGACAAAGGACCAAGTGTGACGATGTCAACTGACTTAGCGTCACGAGATAGATCAGCTTGAAAATGCAAGAATAGCCGGGGCAGATGAGTGGTTGAGGTAAAAGCCAATACCAGCTAGTGCGTCGTATTCTTATTCGTCTTGGGGCAAATGGTGAAGTTGCTAAAAGCGTGAATGTTTGAGTTGCTAGTGAGGGATATCATGAGTGATGAGGCACGGGAATATCAACAGATACTTGGCGGGTGCAAAACCCTTGTAATTTGTTTTTGCCCAGTGGGAGTTTTTACACATGACACACAAAGTACTGCTTCCGATTAGATCTTTGCTCGTCCTATGATTATCACGAGTTACGTCATATAGTTAAAACAAGAACAAGTCTCTATCTCCATATGTCTGCCCACCAAGCTTTCCACTTCACACCATCAGAAACACCAACCTCGACGTTTCATGCCCCTCTCTACGACAAACATCCCCAACGTTAACTCAAACAAAAAAAAGCCACGAAAAAATCTGTCACGACCACCACCTAACAGGGTACTATTCCCATGCATCATGTACCCCTGGCCCCATGAAGAATCCGACCACATGCGACTCTCCCATCTGATATCCACTACGTAAATCACTGCTATTTCCCACCGTAAACCACCGGTAATCCATATTCTCATACTAAAATCTAATCCGTGATATTTGCATTTGAGAATAATACCATCACGTCGTGGACATTGCCACCCATAGCCCATTGTATTCCCAAAAATCTCTTTCACCTGCCACATCCTGCCGTCACATTAAACGTCCCTTCAAGATCTGATAAGAAACCCATTTCGCAACCCCAGTTCACTCTTACGCGGAAAAAAGTTTCTTTAAAATATCGAGCGCAAAAAAATTCCAACATCTGCTGCTCTTTCAGTAAATCCTGTCTCCTCGCCTAAGCTGACTCAACACTTGCCATCCCGCGCAACTTCCTCTAAGTCTCTGGAATAAGTTGGGTTCCTGCCTTGTAGATTTTTGGATGGATATATCTCTTGGTTAGTTTTTGTGAGATTGAAGAGATTTTTCTGAGTTGAAAGGAAGCTTAGTTGACTTTCCCTTTAGTGATTTAGTTTCTGTTTGTTAGTGCTGCTGCAGTCAGTACAATAGGTTTTCTTTTCATTCCTATATTTGAGTTTTCCACGTCAAAAATCCATCTTCTTCATAGCGCGGGACTCTGTCTACTCCCAGAATCCCTTTGCGCACTTACTCCACAGCATAGCTTGGACTCTCTAAGCTTCAAATCTCGTTGCTTCTTCGACAAAATTTTCTGTAATCATGCGCTTCTTCTCCGTTCTCGTGGCAGCCTCCATGGTCGCGGCGAAGACGCTCGACTATGACTTCCACATCACCTGGACCCGCGCTAACCCCGACAACGCTTTCGAGCGCCCTGTCATCGGTATCAATGGCCAATGGCCCATTCCTGCCATCATTGGGTCCGTTGGCGATGAGGTTATCATAAAGATGACCAATGACCTTGTTAACCAGTCGACCGCTCTTCATTTCCATGGTCTCTTCATGAACGGAACCGTCCATATGGATGGACCGACGCAAGTTACGCAATGCCCTATTCCTCCCGGTGGTGAATTCACTTATAAGTTTACCGTAAGTAGCTTTACTGAACCCCTCTATAAAGCCTCACACTAACTGTTTCATCACAGCTCCAACAACCTGGCACTTATTGGTACCACTCCCACCACAAAGGCCAGTACCCCGATGGCCTCCGCGGCCCCCTCATCATTCACGACCCCTCCGATCCCTTCATCGACTCTTATGACGAAGAGCTCATCCTCACTCTCTCTGATTGGTACCACGAATCCGTCAAGACCCTCAACAAGGGCTTCCTCACCAAATATAACCCCTCCGGCGCCGAGCCCGTCCCCCAGGCAGCTCTTATGAACGACACTCAAGGTCTCCAAATACCCAGCATCCCCGGCAAGACCTACCTCGTGCGTATCATCAACATGGGTGCACTCGCCGCCCAGTACGTCTGGTTCGAGGACCACGAGGTGCGCATTGTCGAAGTTGACGGCCAGTACACTAAGCCAACCCCCGCCTCGATGCTCTACCTCTCCGTCGCCCAGCGCTACAGTGTCCTGTTGACCACCAAGGAGTCCACCAAGAGAAACTTCCCCATTGTCGCCAGCATGGACACGGACTTGTTCGATGTCATCCCCAATGATCTCAATCCCAACGTCACCGGCTGGCTCGTTTACGATGCTGCCGCGAAGCTCCCCGCGGCCCAATTTGTCGACAACTTTGACTTCTTCGATGATATTAACCTTACTCCCTATGATGAGAAGCCACGTTTCTCCAATGTTGCCCGTCGTATCACCCTTGATATCATGATGGACAACCTTATTGACGGGGCTAACTACGCTTTCTTCAACAACATCACGTACCGCCCCCCGCACGTTCCCTCCCTCTACACGGCACTCTCTGCCGGCGAGCACGCCACCAACCCACTTGTCTACGGCGAATTCACCAATCCCTTCGTCCTCGAAAAGGGCGAAGTTGTCGAAATTGTCCTCAACAATCTCGACACTGGCAAGCACCCTTTCCACCTCCACGGCCATGAATTCCAAATCGTCCACAGATCCAAAGAGGAAGCGGGGCCCTTCAATGACGATGATACACCCGAGGATGCCTTACTTCCCACCCCCGTGCGCCGCGACACCGTCGTCGTGTGGCCCGAAGGTAATGCTATCCTCCGTTTTGTTGCCAATAACCCGGGTATCTGGTTCTTCCATTGCCACATCGAATGGCACGTGACGTCTGGACTCATCGCCACCTTTGTTGAAGCACCCCTCGAACTTCAGCGGTCCATTCGCATCCCCGACGACCACCTTGACGTCTGCAAGACTCTCGGCATCAAGACCGCCGGAAATGCCGCTGGAAATACTCAGGATTTCCTCGATCTGTCCGGCGAGAACAGAGCGCCTCGGCCGCTCCCCGAGGGCTTTACGGCGAAGGGGTGGGTGGCATTGGCGTTTACTAGTTTGATGGGGGTTGTGGGGTTGGGCACGGTTACGTGGTATGGATTGTCGGAGGGGCTGGATGAGCGGATAGCGAAGAATGAGATTGTTAATGAGAGATGGTATGCAACGATTCCGGGTAGTGAGAGAGAAGAGGATGGTGGTGTTGGGCCGTCAAGACAGGGTGCGGATGTGCCTTTGTTGGGGGCCAATTAGTGGTGTGTGATATTTCCATGTGTTGAAATTTAGGGATGATTTGTAAGGGAGATAGCAAGGGGTTGTTTGTATATATCCGGCATTAGACCACAAAATAATTGCATATTTGTCTTTATCCCAGTATCACACATGAAGTATACCCAAAAATTTTTAACATTTCTTATAAGCTCCACAGTGGCACCCCGCATGTCATTTCTGTATCATCTCTGTGTCATAACATCACATTACAATCACATCAAAATAAGAAACATCACGAGCCTCGGCAACATATTTTAACAATATCAATATCCATACAAAATAACAAAATGAAAAGAAGTAACAGCAATGACCCCATCCAGTCGAGAGTCAAAGACTAGTCTACAAGATAATTATACCAAAATAATCTAAAAACTGAATAATCAAAACAGATGTATATGATCAGCATCAAGTAAAATGAAATGAAGCCACAAAAAGAAAACCCAGACACCAAAAACCCAGTATAAGAGGAATAAACCCAATGAGCGAAAGCTCCGTCCACACAATCCCCCCCCTCCACACACACACACACGTTCTAATCTACGACCTCTATACTCATGCAAAGTATATACCAACCGCATCACATCGTTCAAGGCACGACTAGACCTTTGCTCTTCACAAGCTCTATCAGTCCAGGCTACGCGGCAGCCTGTCACTGGTTTCAAAGCTCGGTTTTGTCGTACCACTCGGCGCTATAGCCACCAGATTATCGGTGCCCATAGTTTTTGCTCCAGAAATGATCAACGTTATAAGTCTGTCTAATCGCCTGTCGTTATACAGGTTGGCACATCAAGCTCTTCAAGTATCTCTCCATTCTGGAGACACACTACTCGCTCCAAACTCTGTCAATGTTGCCTACTGGTGTAACCCACGTAGTAGATAACTTAGTCATTTCTCCGGCAACGAGCCTCAATATCGAGCGACGCAAGGTCCTTACTGGCCTTGACCATCTGGACAATGTTGAGGTATTGCTTCAAAGCCATGAAGAAGAAGCTAGGAATGGCGACAATCCAAGGGATAGTCGAGTCGATCTTGTTGGCACGAGCAACCTCGAGGGCAGCGGCGCTATAAGGGTCAGGGAAGATCTGGGCGAGAATCGAAGTGTTGACCTGAGAGGTAACGTCCAGATCGTTGTGGACAGCAGCATCAGTCTCTAGGAGCTGAGGAGACAGAAGAGGTGAAGAGAAAGACAGGAAGTACAGAGCAATGAAGAACAGCTCATTCATGAGGCACACAATGAAGAGAACGGTCTATTTTGTCATATTAGTCGGTTACTCATGTGAGTAGTTGCCGCAGGGTATACAGCATTTTTGTTGGTTTGACTTACCCGGTTGTGATAGTAGATGTTCAACAACCAGCTATTGCTCTCAACAGACTTGTGACTTTTGTCAGAGCCACCCACGGCCAAAGTGGCGTACATGTGCATGTAGTGAGAAGCAAGGTCAAGGGATATCAGGATCTGGAAGACAATAGCCCAGCGGGGGAAAGCCATGCTAAGGAAAACCAACAGGCACGTGGTGGTGCAACGATCAGTGACCATGTCAAGGACGGCACCGAAACGCGTAGACTGGTCGAAGTAGCGGGCGGCATAACCATCAAGCGCATCGAGAAGGCACGAAATGCTGTAAAGAACACCGCACGTACGGGGGTGCAGAGGCATGTAGTAGAGAGAGTAGAGAGCGAGAACGATACGAAAATAACCTGGTAGTGGGGTAGTTGGTTAGCGGATCAAATTTGAAGCTATTCAGAAGCATTGAACAAACCAATCAGATTGGGGTAGAATAAGAAGATGTTTTCCTTGGCATGTTCCACCGGAGTGGGTTTGGTAGCGACGACGGGCTCGGCGGCTACCGTTCTGTTGCGGAGTTGTCTCTCGGCCATTATGAGGGCTTATGTGTATTTGTGTGTATGTGATGTGATCAAATAGATACACTGGTAAGTGATTATGATCGGGCCCGAATACGTTCCCAACCAAATCGCTTCAAAACAAAGTATTTATAGTGGTACCGTTATATCTTCAGATCAGATAAGCCGGAACACGGTTCGGTCAACTAAGTTGGGGTTCTTGACACGGGTTAAATGGCCCGGGAGTAAGTACAGGCGCAAGACCAAGTTGAGGATTTTTGGGCTGAATGTAAATTGTAGGAGCAGCACAGGATTTTGGACGGGGACGTTGTATGTAGAACTGATGATGAAATAATGCAGCAGACAATGGTAAAAAGACAAGAATCCAGGTGTCAAGAAAAGTAGTGGGTTTTAGACATTTGGAGTCTCTCTAGTGTACGCGGTCGCAAAAGTTGTCAAATGAGCTTTTCGAAGCCAATTAAAAATCAAAAAAGAAGGAGGTCAATCTGACAAGGTATAGGAGTTGAGTATGATGGTCGCCGCTCGGGGCAATACAGGTGTTCCACGCTCACGTTAGTTCATAAAGGACCAAGTAAAAGCCGAGCCCAGGACTAGCAGCGTGCTGTCAACGAGCGAGATGGGGCGGAGTTCAGGTGGTTGTTGGGAATAGATTGATAATTTTACTAGTAGACAAAAGGAAGCCAATACAATCGTGAAATGCCACGCAAGAAGGGGAGGCGAAGCGTGAGGATGATAATAGGTGTTGGGCTAAAGTGTGGTTCGATGGCAAGATGAGGGTGATGAGTTGCAAAGGCGGCAAGGCTGACAAGACGGCCACAAAGCTTAGTTTAATTGGAATTCAAGAAAGTCACGAAATAAGAGGGTTGATTAGTAGCTTCCAGCCTGAGATCATTCCACAATTAGTAGCTTCAAATAAGCTACTATTAGTTCAAAGCAATTGCCAAAATTATAATGATGGTTAGCAATTCTCTAGTAAAGCTCAACAGTAATATCAAGGCCTGTCGCGATAGTTTTGTCAGAGCCCTGTTAGAAACTACCGTGTAGTACCAAATTTGTTAAATTCGGACGGCTCGGACAACTCGGACGGCTCGTGTGTTTATGTGGCCACAATTAACATGAAGAGCGCTCATACAAAGATGAGATGAAGAAGTGGGCCCCGCAAAATTGCGTTGGGAGCAAACGAGCCTTCAGTGGACTTTAGTGCTAATATAAGGGTTCATCATATTCGGGTTAATAAAGTTCTAAGCGCTTGAGTCAAGGCTCTGAAATGAATTACCAGATTAATGTAGAAACGGGCGGAGTTTGATGCGTTGGAGAATAAGAATTAGCCCGGCGGGTTTCAGATGGTTTTGAGAATGGAATTAGTGATATATAGGCGAATGGAAGACGGAAACTATATAAACACAATTAGAATGCTGTCTGATAACTTTATACGCATAATCATCATCCACATCATTTTTATCATTCATCATCAGGTTATCAACCATGTGATTATCTTCCTAAGTGAGGGGAGATAAGAATGAAGGATGTCGCTTGGGCACGTGAAAGCTATGATGGAGGGTAGTATATCAGCATATCAGTCCAAAGCTAACTGTATCTATTTGTGTGGTGTGATCAGGTGAAAGAGTCATCTTTACTCTACTACAATCTACTACATAGTACTTGAAGACTCTCACATACTTCACGTTGTCCTCATTCCGTTCTGCCCATCTTTTACTCTGACATATACATTAATGGCAACCTATTCTACGCTTGACTTCCTACCAACAAAATAATCATGTAGATTTCATGGCATTACACATAACACACGCTGAGCTGCGTAACAAAGACCTCATTTTTCACTTCCAATATATCACTCCCAGCCTCATTGGCGCAAGATATATATCCGGCTCCAATGTCACCACTCCACGGACATCAATTCTCAGACCTCACGATCCCTTACCAAATCCACCAATGCTTCGATCCTAAGGTTGTATCAGCAGACTAATCCCGAGTCCCTCTACCCACGCACCGCTTAGTCCAGACAACCCGACGCATTGGTTCTCGCTACCCAATACGGCAAAAGCTTACAGGCAAACAACCCTTATACAGCCTACCACAGCACACCCCATCGGCCACCGTCACTTGGCCTTCCGGAAGGAAAAGTGGATCGGAACCTGGTAGCGATGATATCTATGCGCCTGATCGTCGTGATGCTGTTGGGTTGACTAGTGGAAATATGGGGTGATGTGCTTGGTTTACATGCAAATGCATATCTACTGATAGGTCAGGTTGGCTATGAGGCCCTGAGTTAAGTTGATTTTCCAGTCTCTGAGCTCAACGAGGTCAGTGCGTGTTCCAATTTTCAGAGAGGAGCTTCGAGGTGCACTGTTCGGCTAGGCGAAGGATGTGTCTATGCCAATTCTGGTATTTATACTCACAAGTTGCAACGTCAGGTCATGAATACCAACTTCGTTCATGCGAATATAAGTGTCGATTGAAGTACATGATACTTAGCAGATACGACTAGCACCGAAGAAATGCTGACTTGACTAGTGATAAGGGAGCAAGACCCTGTCGCTTGATCAACTGGCAGCATAAATATGTGGGAAAGAGGGGGTTGCATTTTTTGGAGATGCCATCATAGAGGCTGTGTGCGGAATAAGGCCAGGGCAAATACGGAATCATGGCGAGAGGATGTGACATTGAAGTGGATGACTTGGATCTCAGCCTTGAAGTAAGTCTAGTGGTAATACTAGAGATGATACTCACATGCATATAGGAAACAAACTCGAGATCTGTGCTCGCATGAAGTCATGAGCGGAATGGTCTGTCCAGTGGTTGGGTATACGGTCATTCAGGCGAGGGCGAGGTCCGATTGCAACAAGGGGTACTTGCAAGATGAGGTGGGATTGGGGAGTGTCTTTTGAGATTGCTGTAGATATTGGTAGCTGGATATATGTATACATAGTATGTGTATTTCCATCCTGCACTCCGCTTGCATTGCATACTGATCCACTCAACCAAACTCGGACATCACTATTTGGTCTCTCTAGTCTTCGCACTGAAGGATACGTGACATATCGAGACTTCCTCACTCGACTTCTCAAGTAGCCAACTCTCTCCGTATAAAGTATCCTCCAGTACGTACAAATCCGCGCCTTGATGTTACAACCAAAGAGGAGTCCAACTTCCTTGCAAAGGGACCTTCCCCACCCACTACCAGCCATCGCTGCCGGTAGCAGCGTATGAGATTAATGGACACTATGGGGACAGGGGTATTACTTTTCCACGGTATAGCCAGGATATACGAGAACGGGGATCGGAATGCTGCGCAGCTGGGGTGGTCGAGGAGAGAACCGGTGGGTTTATTAGCCGTCAAACAAGGGTTGGGGTTCATTGGTATTGGAAGGGTTATTGTGACGGCCCCATAATGGAAGAGATGTTGGGTTTGAAATTTTGGTTGGTAATGTGGAAATGTGACTGGTGATGACTTAGGACATCTATTGTCGTGACTTTATGAAGTGACGAAAAGTCGATTTTGTGAGTGAAGTTGAAAGGTTGCTTTCTGGGGCTGCTTTGGGAGCAGAGATCGAGACATGATGATCTCAGCTGGCTATCTAGTACTATACTTGATTTCGAGGTTTGGGACATGAGAAGCCGCACTCTGTTATATCTCTCAATACGAAGCCACTAAGATAGAAAGTACACATAGATGAATGCGCATATTGAAATGATCAACATTCCGACGCAAGATCGAAATCCCAAATATTATGGCTTTATTCGGGACTTGACCTCCTGACAGTAAACAGCCAAGAAGAGGCAAAGCTTTCGATTCTCAGACTGAAATACCAGGTGAGTCCCTTGTGGTGGCTGGGGTTGGGGAACAGACGTTGGCTCACCTATCATTACCATATTTCCTAGTAAAAGGAAAACCAAGCAACGGGTTTTTCTATCTGATGGCGTCTCCAAAGACAACCAAGGGCCTAGTAGGTTAAGATACCACCAAATGCGGACTCTTGATCACCTTACTTGATTCCTTGAGGTAACATTCATGCTCGTAGTTAAAGACATGCTAACATCATATATAATATGAGAAAATGAGTTAAAAAATAACAATAAGGGAGATTCCTAGACTTGGTAAATCATCATCAGGCTTTCTCCATCCCTCAATATTGGTGACGGCTATTGTTTTCTCACAGTTTCATCCTCCAAACCTACCGAGAACACTCCTCATATCACTACTTGCATGTAAAATCTCAAATAGTAAAATGAAGCGAGATGCAAAAGCACGTCCTCCTGCAAGGCACTCACCTCCCCAATATCTACTAAAGTAAGGAGTCTGTCCTCCATCATCGCAACGTCTCCCCAAGAACCTTTGCATTGTAGTCACAGCGACTACTGGACATGTGATGTGATGCTGCACGTCGCTGTATGAGGTTCTGTACGTACCTAACTTTGTGCCGTCTCGCCGATGATCAACATAGAAGGTAACATGTAAACTCCCCTATTATCCCGTAATCAATATTAGTCTATATTCGTTTTTCGCTGCAAGAGACGGACAGCCAATACTGCGACGAAGAGATAATGCAACGGAACAAAATTACTTAGATTTCTTCAAAGCCATCTCCGCTTTCAAGAACCTGACGCGCCCATTCAGAACCCGTTCAGCTTCCCATGTCCCGTTTGTTGATCGTTAGTCACCTTCTCATTACGCTGAATCGTCCCGTGATTGGGAACTGGGACACACGCCTCAACAAAGGCCTAGACCATCCACGGGAATATTAATGGTGTTTAGAGCAATTGAGTCCATATCAACTTTGTACTCTGGCTTACCTTGAAGTAAGAGTATTCGTTCGTCCAGAATAAATATTATAAACTTATAAAGGCTGAGACATTTGTGAATGTACATATGATGGGCTAGATATATTCTCACGATAATCCACGCACGTCGTCAGAATTTTACTATCGAAAAAAACCAGAAGGAACCCCTTAGCCCTACTTTCCCTATCCGAAGAGAAACTCTCTCCCTCAATAATGCAACTACTAATTTCAGGAATTAGTATCTCGTACCTTCCTAATTAAGCAATATATGATGACCCGACTTTCGTTTGTAATTAAGGTCTCATGTGATATCTACGCCTGAGATACAGTAGGTTTGATATAACTGAACATACAGGGATTCATCATCTTACACACACGTGTGGCACTAGCACATATCGTCACCCTGTGAACTTACCGGTCAAGGTCATATTGTTGTATGACCAGAGGTATACTACACTACACCTACTGTAGGAAATAATTCGGCAGAGACATGTCAAATACTGTGCTCAGGACACATGGCGCTCAGTGTGACCACACACACGCTCCACAATCACCAACTTATGGCAGATACAGCTAGGACCAGATAGACAAAATATCTATCGCGTAGTGGCTATGGCCACCAATTACAGAGCGACCCGTCCGTCTGTCTGTTCCGATACAGAAACAACTTTACTTTAATAACCATTGTTACATCTTGCCTTGCACATTGAGCAATCCAATAGTTGGCCCATGTTTTATACTGAGATCTTTACTATAATTGGAAAGGGGGTATATACTGCGCTGTGAGGATTTAAATGAGTTATGATGCGCGATGGTTCGGGGTAGTTGAGAGCGGGGCTCGGATGGATGACGGCAATGACATTAGAGACGCTGGTGTTGAGCAATTCGATAGTTCGGGGCCGTAAAAGAGAAATTTGGTATCTATTTGTAGATATTAGGTACGTATTTCGGACACTCCTTTCTACTGTAGCATTTTGGCATTGTGACGCTACCTCAAAGGACGAGGCACCGGCATGATCGGCGTTCCAGCGTTTAATGGATAGATTTATAGAGAATATCACAAGCGGCTGACAAGATGAAAAATTTATTTTTGAAAATATATATATTACAAGGCCTTGGCTTCAAATGACAGAATGGATAAAGATGATAATCTTGGAATTTCCCGATATGATGATGCCCCTTAAATATTAAGTCACTTTGCATCCATCTGCGTATCTGTTATGCTGTTTCTTTTTCATATGATCCATGAAAGCTGAGTTTGGGCTAATGAACCTTTGGTTTTGTAGTCGTATGAGTTTTTATTACTGGAGCTGGGACGACGATCAGCCAGACTAGGGTTTACTTACCAGTGGCAAAAATCAATTTTTTGGGCATCTGCTGATAGTCGTACACCTGCAGTTGACAATGTTTTGTAGGACATGAACTCATAGCTAGATTCGAGTCTCTAGATAAGCCGAGGTCGACTGTATCAGGTTCAGAGAAATCTTACTGTGGGTTTCATACCTCAAGGGAAAATACTCATTACGGCCCTATTTGCTTGTGTAGCCGAGGGACAACAATCCTTCTGCGTCGTCTTCTAGCCCAACTTTGGACCGGCTTTGGCCTTGAAGCTTCGGGAGAGCTATGATCTATATCCCTTACGAAAGAAGTTGGCGATTCCCCAGGCTTCTGAGGAATCCCTAGGAACAGACACTGGAATAGAATGTACTTTGTTGAGGGGTTTGCGGTGGCTTCAGACACGGTGAGCTTCGGTCTTAAAACATAGCAGGCTGTCCCTATTTTTACGTTAGTGAGTATCGAAATCTAAGCGAAGCAATTGGTGGGTTGCATATGGCTTGCCACTATTAATAGACTATCAGTACGACGATAACTAGAAGTAGACAAAAATAGTTGCGGTTGGGGCAAGTGAATGACTGCAATGCGTTGGTCGGAGACATCGAGTAGTATTGACTACATCACGGACAATGAATTGAGATGAAGCTGTGGCTCATATTGATGAAATGACGTTGTGGAGAATGTCTTGTCTCTGATAGGTTGAAATAATTGTGATGATATTTTGGAGACTTTCCATGGCTCCACGTTTCAACTTAATCGTAAGGACGAAAGGGAAGGAAAACTCGCATCAGGTTTGACAATGGAGAAAGGGAATCCAATAATGAGAAGGTGCATACACGGGAAAGAACCAACGTTGAGATAGATAGAGCCTTGCCGTTAGAAAATCTTGCTGGAAAAAATAAATCTCCCCATCACTGAACTCGAGTTGGTCGCTGCGTTGACATCTTGGTAACCATCGAAACAACGGCTTTCCGAGAATATACTTCTCCCTCCATGTCTGCGGGACCTATTCATGATAGTCCACACAAGACAGACAATACGAGAACTTGCTTCATTGCATCAGGAGATGAACTTAACGGGTACGTACTTTGAAGCTTGAATGCCCATCAAGTTACAGTTGCTGTTAATTTGATTGAATAAACTCCCGCCAATATTCTGAATTCATCCATTGCTACTTTGAGTCGTTGCATCGCTTTCGGGCTCGCCTCCGTTGCTAAACTTCTCAATTGTTGCTTGACGAGTTACCATTGACAGAACCAGACAACTACCTAACGGCTTTCGCCAACCTACTGTCGTCCAACCGAACCTTACCTCGATTCATCCATCTAGTTCATTTGGTCTCTTCCTACATGCCGAACATTATCCACAATTAACCCACTTTGGATCTCAATGGCCACATCAAGTTGCTCTTCCGGGAAAGGTCTGCAATGGCAATAGTTGCAGTCCTTCTCATTGCAGACAACCCATCAGCTGGCTCTACGTCTACACACAGATACCCTTGGATCCTCACTGGATACATGATCTTGTCGGCCTTGCCCTGCTTTGCCTTACCCTACCGCTAAATACTACTCTACCTTTGGACAACACCCCCTTCCCCATCTTTCATTTTCCCTCCGCCCCTTCCCTGGTTACCGGTCTTCGCCAACATTAGCACATCCGCCAGCACACCAGGAATATACCGTCTGGGAGGAATCAAGGACTGGCCTGTGTCATGCTGTCTGTCTGTTTGGTCCCTAGACCTCCTTTGGCATCTGCAGTCTGCGATTGCCACCCCCGTGTACTTGATTGGACTTTATATATTGGGTAGACCGCCCATTTTTGATTTGCAGATACTCAATCTGAGTTGCTGCCGTGTATCTAAATAAGTATTTTTAGTCGTCCCATCCTCCATATCCCATCTCTAACCAGAATTTTGATTTAAGGCTTCGACCTCAAAGTTTTTGGGTTTAGACTTTGTTCTTTCTTCCTCGACAACTCGTCCTAGTATTTATAAGACCCCCTACGACCTCACTACACCTAGTCATCTGTCGACCCCGTGTTGCGTTGCCGTTGTCTTGTTTATCCACATAACAAGTGATAAAACTGAACCACGGATCGCCCTGTCTTTGTCCAACTAAGAACTTTTTTTCTACGTCTTGCATTTGTGCTTCACCGCAGTATTTCATTAGTTGTTTCTTCAGATCCCATATCTCCACTGGCGACTGCTCCCATAATTCCCTCTTTATAGCCGATCCAATTTTTTTGGGGGTGAGCTAGTCATATTTTCCCCTTCTTCCATCTTTCGCCTGCTACAAAGACTGTCCACACCCTGCATTGAGCTAGCTGCAGTAGAAGAAAAAACTTAAACTTTTATATCTGCCTTTGCTGTCTCGATTAACCTGCCTACCTTTTTGTGCCGCTCCGTCTCTGCCACACAACAACCGGCATCATGTCCGCCTTCCACCACACTTACAAGGCGACCTACGCCGACCGGGCTGAATCCGCCTCGCACCCGCTTTCCAAGTACTTGTTCCGCTTGATGGACCTCAAGGCTTCTAATCTGTGTCTTAGCGCTGACGTCTCTACTGCCCGGGATCTTCTCTTCCTCGCTGACACTATCGGCCCCTCTATTGTTGTTCTTAAGACGCACCACGATATCATCACCGGATGGGACTACAGCCCCAACACTGGTACCGGCGCTAAGCTGGCCTCGCTTGCCCGCAAGCATGGCTTCTTGATATTTGAGGATCGTAAGTTTGGGGACATTGGTAACACTGTCCAGTTGCAGTACACCGCTGGTGCCGCCCGCATCATTGAGTGGGCCCACATTGTCAACGTCAACATGTTCCCAGGCAAGCTGTCTGTTGCTTCCCTTGCTGAAGCCGCCGAGAAGTGGAGCAGTCGCCATCCCTACGAGGTCAAGACCATTGTTTCTGTTGGTACGCCAAGATCAGATGCTTTTGATGAAGCTGGCGAGGATAACGAGATTGGTGATGATGAAGACGATGTTCCCCCTCATGTTATGCCCAACACCCCGGCCGATAACGGCAAGCTGTCTGCAACCAACAGCGGGTCCGGCAAGTCTCCCTTTGGCACTTTCCGCCCCGACGTCGACGGCCGTCCAAACTTCCTCCCCGCGGATGGTCGTAAGGGTAGCATTGTTTCTATTACCACCGTCACCCAGCACTATGAGCCCGCTGACTCTCCGAGAATCACTAAGAACATGTCTGGCGATGACGATGAGCTCTTCCCCGGTATAGAGGAGGCCCCTACCGACCGTGGTCTGTTGATTCTCGCCCAGATGTCCAGCGAGAGCAACTTTATGACTACCGACTATACTCAAGCCTGTATTGAGGCTGCACGCGAGTACAAGTCTTTCTGCATGGGTTATATTGCCCAATCGCCTATGAACTCTCTCCCCGAGGATGACTTCATCACCATGTCTCCCGGCTGTCAGCTTCCTCCCGCCTCTGAAGAGAATGATGATGCCCGTCACGTTGTTGCCGGTGATGGCAAGGGCCAGCAGTATAACACTCCCTATAAGCTCGTCTGCCAGTCTGGTGCCGATATCATTATTGTCGGTCGTGGTATCATCAAGGCCGATGACCCCCAGGCTGAGGCTGACCGCTACCGTCGCGCCGGCTGGAAGGCTTACCTCCAGCGTCTCAGTTGACTAGCCGACGAAGACGAGCGGTTGAAACGGGAGGCCGAGGATCATCGGGATGGGATGGATGTTGATGCAGCTGGGGCTGGGGCTGAGACTGCTGAGGTTTCGGAAGACTTTTCGCATGGAACCAAGAGAAAACGGTCCATTGGTGGCCTTGCGATTGAGATTGTCGAGCAGAAGTAAAGGGGCAAATTCATGATGGTTGATCTGGCAGTTTATTGTATGATGGCTTGGGAATGTTGGTTCCTTGCTTTCAGAGTTTTTTTTGGCCCTCTGTCATTGTGATGACCTTCAAAAGCAACCTTTATTTACTCATTTGGTCTCTTTAATGTTTGGAATACACCTGTTGTAGGTGAACTCGAAGCTTTCTTTTCAGTATTTTCTATTTTATGGGGATGTCTATTGATGCCGGATAGAGTTAATGGGCATGTCGGCTTTCTCAGTCAGAGTTTGGAGGGAAACCTGCATCATCTGACTCGATACAAACATGCGCTTGAGCCTTGGATCTATCAACTAAACAAACGTTCAACTTTCTTCTTTCTCTTTGGGTTTTGATTTCTTTTGGATCATGGATGGCGCTGTGGTGGTATTTTGGGTTGGGTGCTTCTGGTCTGTTAGATTTTCATGGGCGGTTTTGACAAATGGATTGGTAATTGGTTGTAAGAAGCATATATTGTTACACTTTTGAGTTTCTTTTTCTATATTTCTTGTTTTTTACTTTTCATGGGAATATCCTTTTATGATGGCCGTATCAGCCATTCCCACTATGATGTTGGTCATTGGGTTATTTATTTTTTGATTTTATTTGAGTTTTTGTTACTTTGCATCTATGTTGTGTTGCAATTTGTAAATGGTATTGTCTCTTAACGCTTTTTGTATTATGATGGATACAATATGATTACCTCTTCGCTTCATGCTGTTGTTTCTTTTGATCACAGATGTAATTGTAATGTGCCGTTCTCAATACGTCGTGTTATAGAGTGCTCTATTGCTGAAATGGGCCGGATGGATGTCTGTCAGCTTAGACGCTGCTAATAGTGAAGTGTATAACCGATAAGTGAATATATGATCATTGGACAGCACTGCTCGGTTATATCAGACAGTGTCAACTGTGATAGATCTATGAATTGTTGTAGATGTTATCTATAGTATATACCTTGTAATTTCCATTTGTATATAATCTTCATCTTATTACATATCATTTACCTAACTGTCATTATCATGGAAGTCACATAGGGTTAACCAAACAACCGGGAAAAACATCCACACACGTGATCAACAAACTCACATTAAGTGGCACACGTATGACGCTTTTAGGGTAATCCCTGGCTCCCATTTCTTTGACGCCGTCCCCAGGACAACAAAGACCGGGATAAGTGGACAGATAATGGGGCACGTCTTGATCTGGGAAGACTATGTCATAGCTCTTGGGTTTTGTACCACGGCGGGAGACATCATGTGAGGGGAGCGCAGAGTGCAGATGGGATGATTGGATAGGACTAGCAGGGAACTGGGGATCGCATTGCAATAAGACGGGGGAAATAAGCGTGGGGTTTGAGGATGGTGACGAAACGCGGGAAAAGGGGGTGGGAGAGGAGAGATGGGGGCGGTTTGGTTGCAGATATCATTGGGTGGTAGGTTAGGAGGGACTTACATACAATTGGATGTATGGGAGTGGCTATACATGCAGAAGGGAATGGAAATGAGATTGGGAATGCATTATGCATGTGTATTCCATGAAAGGATTCAAAAAGATATAGCTGTGTAGAGGGGATGATCCGACATTGAATGTAGATGTGATTTCATTGAGGGGCTAGCTGAAGTTGGATCATGTTTGTGATTGCTCCAAGGTCAGAGAAACGTGAATTTGGTGGAATATGAGGGTTTTGGTTTGTATAACATTGAGTATGACGAGCAATGAGAGGAACAATAGCCAATTTGTGGGAGCTTGCTTAGGCTCACAGAGATTCAGTGGTAACTTATTCATATCCCAGAGAATCTCATATCATGACAAGTGTAGCCAGCCAGCTTTTGATTGATTATTCAGTCTAAATGCCTTCCTAATTATGAAATTTTCATCCATACACTTTAGACTAGTACAGGCCACCGCCAAATATATTACAAACAGAAAGAGAAAGCTCAAAGAAATAAACACGGGCATATCTCTTTGGTGGTTTCTGAAACTTACGTCTGCGATGCATTAGAAAGCACGACGACTAGCCGACTTTTATCCATCACCAATCCGGATTCTGACTATCTAGAGAATCTTCTTGTTCGCTTTTGCTTGCTAAGTTTTTCTTTTTCCTTCGACACTGCCTGTTTCAATTCTATGTTCTAACAATATCACCACTAGATGACATAGCCACACTTCCCCGCAACTACTCTTAATTAACGCGAACTACCCTAAAACAAAAACATCGAATCAACCTCGCCATTGAAATCGCCCTACCAGCTATCCTCAATAACTTACCTTGAAGTCACTATCATATTGTTGGGCTATTTCGCATTAAAAGTTTCCCGGGCCTTTAGGCCAAATCTACAGTTCGTGAACGTCGATCCCACCCTTGCGTTAATACTCTAGGCTTACGATAGCTGAAAAAAGATCCCTGTAATCCAGTCAGCAAGCTTCTTTGATTAATCTCGGACATCTAATGACAATTTCTTAGCTACTCGCTCATTTATTCAATCATTGCAATTTTATCAACCCATTTTTACGCCGAATATCTACTAGATTAGTCAACAGATTACCAGCTGTGGTATATTTTTCGGTACGGGCAATTGTAATTGCTTTGTACTTGGCAAGCTACATACTTGATCAAGGCAATCTTGGACATTTCCATCCACTTTCATCCTCGAGCCCAAACCTGCCGAAAAAAAAACAATTCGAGGTCAACCCAAGCCTTTTAAAGGTATCTCAAATTTCCTTTTGCTTGCTATTGATTTCTCATTTGCTACCTTCGCACTAGTCAAGCCAAGATCGTCCATTTAGTATAGAAAAAGTCGAGCGCAAAAGCGTGAAAACAGCAGCTATTTATTTTTACAGGGCTTCGCGGAGTATCTTTGGGTCTTTTTTTAGTGGGATTTTTTTCGGTTTGCTGTACGCCATCTAATAACTGTAAGATTTCCTTTATAATTGTTTGCCTCATCTTGTCTAGTCGGGACAGTGTATAGGCGGCATCAGAATTATAGCTTAATTTTGTTGGAGTATTCGAGTTGGAATCGTTTTCCTTCTCCTCATTATTTACAGCCGTTAGTTTGTTGAAAACGTTGCACATTTATTTTGGTAGCCTTGAGTGATTACGAAGTCACAAATTACCTATGAGTTTCATTATGTCACTTTTGAAAGAAGTTATACGCCTCTGTCGGCTCAAGAATTAGCTGGCCGCTGGCACAATTTGAATATCTCATGGGGCGAGGCCCGCAGCTTGATTGAGGTAAGGTTGGAAATATCACTACCTTGGAATAAGGCCCTGGAGTATGATGCATGACCCGAATCAAGGCATAGATACTAATGGAATCCTAGGACCTTATGAGATATTGTAACAATCTTGAAAAACGCTTGCAAGATGAGAATGATGGATTGCGGAATGAAGTTGAATTACTGTCTTCTAAACTTGTCGATGCTAAGAATGTGCGTTTCTCATTGGAAATGAATTTGGATGAGAGCAAGAAGAAAATAGAAGAACTGGAATCTGCTAAAGTCGATACTGTAACTCATGATGTTTCGAAAAAGGCGGAGGTATGTGCTTTAATTGTTGAATAGAGATCCTGAGAATGTACGGCTGATGATTTAATTAGGATATCAATCCATATGTTATTGCACTCATTGATGGCGATGGCCTCTTGGTACGTTCAATTTCTCACCAACATACTGCATGAAAACTCCATCGACCTAACATAGCTCCCTTTGCATATAGTTTAAGGATAAATATGTTAAAGACGGCGTTGAGGGCGGAAAGAAAGCTGCACGTGAACTTCGTACGCAGTTGAAGGCCCAATGTGTCATCAGTAATAACGAAGTCCGTATCGAGGCCAAGGTATTTGCGAACTGGCAAGGCCTTGCCCGGGCTACCAAAGCAAACGGTGTCATCCAATGGGAGATGGATTTCCGTGATTTCTGTATTGGGTTTACTCAAGCTACCTGCTCCTTTGAATTTATTGATGTTGGGGCTGGCAAGGAACGGGCTGACTCTCGTATTAAAGGTAATTCGCCCTTGACTTGCTCGATATATATAACACAAGATGCTAACACTCCATAGACTTGACCCGCTGGCATCTTGATTCCCTAACTGCAAGCATATCCTCCTTGGAATTTCCCACGATTCTGGCTACGCGCCCTTTTGGATGATATTCTCTCCCATGACGTCGGTCATCGTATGAGCATGATCGAAGGCTTCCCATCCCATAAGGCGCTCCGCGCCACCGGCATCAACATCATCAACATGACTGATAGCCTCTTCCGCAACGAAAAACTCGTCAAAGACTCTATTGTCTCCCTCCCCCAAACCACCTCGTCGACTACCTTTGACAACTACGTCGTGCCCTCCCCGCAGCGCGGCGCGACGCCCCCACCTGTTGTAAAAGTTGCGATTCCGGTGAAGACACCGACGAAGAAGGGGGGACAGGTTACTACAATGGCAGTATGGGAGCCAGGCCCGCGGGGGATGGATCCGCCGGTGTCGTATACGCAAGCAGGTTTAGACGCGGTGAAGAAGAGGGCGTCGACGAAGAAGTTGTGCAATCATTACTTTTGCAGGGGACTTGTCCGAGGGGTTCTTAGAGTGTCCGTTTGACCATAAGCAAAAGCCGAGTAAGGAGGAGCTTTCTGCTATTGCGTATTTGTCGAGGACGACTCCGTGTCAACATGGCCAGGATTGTCCTAACACTGATTGTATCTATGGTCACCATGTAAGTTTGGGATGGAGATGGGACGGGATGAAGAGAGTTTTGTGTTATTAACAAAGTTGATAGTGCCCGACTACAAACAAAGACTTGACTTGCACGAATATTTATTGCAAGTTTACGATAGAAGCTCATCCTGATAAAGCAAAGTTTCGAAACCAGCATATATCCGATAATTAACCCTGCTGAATAGCATGTGATCTAGCATTGTTTAGGCTCACATAAATATCAGGGGATTTGGGTGCTTGACATGTCTCATGGAGACATGATCACTGGACTCTTTTTGTATTTTCTTTGTCAACCTGTTTTGATTCATTTTGTATATTCTATAATATCTTATCCTGAAATCTGAAAAAATGTTGTTTATTTTAATTATCTGGACTTGGAACAATGTAGTTGAGTTGATGTTATCTTAAACCGTGGTCAAGGTCAGTGTGTGCATAAGGAGATAGGGAATCATGATTAGACGATCGGCTGAGTCATATTGGCCCTCGACTAACCTTATTGATGACAAAAATCATTGTATTTGTTATAGTAGGATAAAGTACAGTGTTTTATTACAAGGTCCTGAAAATAGAGCTATTAGGCTATTGAAATATCATGGCAGCTGAGCTAGAACGATCGTTGTAAATTGTGAATCCTACGGCTATTGCGCTTATCCTAGCGTTTACCACGCTTCGATCCTTCCTCACATCCACTCACTCTCAGCGCAACTGCCCTACGTTCCCTGTGGCCAGCAAGATCCTCGAACTCTAGCCTTGCTTGTATGAGCCATTGGCCTCCACCAATCACCACACACTCCACCAATTTGAAGGCCAACTGACCTTTCTTTTGTCAGCAAAGACAATCCAATTTAGTCATTCGAAATTTCAGTGCATCAATTTACCGCTTACGTTATCACCAACACCCACAATACAACCCCGCACACACCCTCTCGACGCACAACCACCCACCATGTCCCACGCCGTCATCGTCGAAGAAGTGTCCGACAGCGACCTCTCCGACCCCTCCGAGGGCAACATCTCTGACTTCGAAGACAATGAAATCATCCGCCGCATCCCCACATACGCCCCCGTCGCCACCGTTATCCCCCCTCAACAACCCGTTCGCTCCGCCCACACCAACACCCACTTCCATGACGGTCCCCGCCCCACGAACTTTCCTGCTTCCGATTCGTTTAAAAACGCTCATGTGCTATACCCTATTTATTTTGACGCCAACCGGACGCGTGCTGAGGGCCGTAGGGTGCCGAAGCACCTTGCGGTGAAGAATCCGCTTGCTAGGACGATTGCGGAGGCGTGCTTGGCGTTGCGGTTGCAGCCGTTGTTGGAGCCAGAGAAGACACATCCAAATGACTGGGCGAATCCAGGGCGCGTGCGCATCAAGTATCCGCCGGCGGAGCTGCACAATGGAGCCCCGAATATCACGAACAAGCACCATTTGTTCATTCTTATCGCCGAGTTTATGAAGGAGGTGCCGACGACGGAGTGGTCGAAGGAGCTGAGGATGAAGATCCCGGGACTGCCGATGTCGATGCCGAAGGATGATGAGAAGTGGCCGAGGCCGGAGGTGCCGAGGGGGTGGAAGATGAATGAATTTTTGCCGATGATGAGTGCGGCGTTGGGCGGAGGTGGCATGACGGATAAGATGTTGGACGATGTTATGAAGCAGATGAAGGTGGGCGGGAACCCGATAGAGGCGTTGATGGGGGGACTGGGAGGCGGTGGTGGGCCGGCGGCGCCGCCGGCGGTTGAGGATAAGAAGAGAAAGGATAAAAAGAAGAAGAAGTAGATTATGGTGAAAAGGGAGGTCGTGGTTTGTTTACGGCTTTTTATTATCATGAATTTAATGTTTTCTATTTTTTGTTCTTTTTCATTCTTGTTACTGGGGTTATATCTTGTTCTATACTTTTGTTACAGTTTTTCCTTGACCTTTGGGCCCCTGATCTTACTCCCCACTTCTCTCCACGCCTTCCAGATTGCCTTCTAATATCTCTCCGGCTCCATCCTCATGCCCTGAACATGCTTCACTGTTTCAAACACCTTAAAATCAATTTTATATCCCCGTTTTCTGCCTCCTTCGCATGACTTTTAAGATCCTCTATTCATAATCACACCCTCCCACAAATCATATAAACCTTCCGCTACCTCACTCTCTTCATCTCCTCCGAATTCATCTTCCGTGCATACCAATCCAATACATTAATCCCCACCCCCATCCCAACGGCTTGAGCGGCCCCGGGACATTGTGGACTGTCCTCGCTATCGCTGAATCCAAGTGGAACTTACCTGGAGTGCAGTTTATGATCATAAGAGCTGTTGGTAACGCTGGAATGATGACCCATAGTTTATAAAAGGTCTGATTCCTCCCTTGACAGATCACGTGGATGATCAGTTTGGCTCTTTTCTTTTTGATTCCTTCTCGACCTTTAGTACCTTCTAAATTTGTCCTGAGTAGACATCGGGGTCGGTGGCCCTGTATTTTGGGCGTTGCTTCGTCCATAATATGGTGGGGAAAATTCCGGTTTCTTCAAGCAGGGACGACAGATGGTCGGCGATCTCGCGGATCGATGCGGTGTCGGCAGAGTGGAAGAAGTATTGGTGTTTGCTGGTTATGGTAGTGAGGATGCGGGAGGTAGGCGTAAGTTTGGATGAAGGGGAGGATGTGGTAGGGGCGGGCGTCCGTCCAAGCGAGGAGGAGAATGACAGGAGATCATGGGGGGACAGAGAGGGGATGGGACAGTGGAGGAGGGGTTTGTGGAGTATAGTGGGATGGATTGGATGTATATGTATGTGATAGTGTTATAAAATTAAGATCAACTTAAGATGACTTTGAGACATCTTAGCAGCTCGAGTAATCACCTAATATCTTTATGGTCCCCTCCCCAATCTATATATACACATAGTCTTTACAACCCTCCGGCTTACTAAGCTCTCTCCGTTCTATCTTTCTACCTATTTCCTAATATTTCTACCCAAAACCCATCCACCAAGGCCCAACTCCCCTCGTCCCCACATCGAAGATTCCATTCCCCGTTCCCACACAGCTACCCAGAGCCTCACCTGCCTAATACTATATCAAAACTCGTGATAACAGTTACCGAGGCACCTGGATATCCACAACAATGTACACCGGGGCTACATTCAGCTAATGACTCGGCGTTTACCTCCCCCTTCGGAGACATTAAGTGGCGTTGTGGTGAAGGAGTCGCTAGTAGTTGTTGGGATCTCGAAATCTTAATTAGTAAAGTCCCCTGCCAAGATGATATCCTTCCTTAGTTCCCAATGTAGTTGTGCTAGCCGACAGGAAGAACAAAGGGAAATAACTCATGTGGCAAATGGTCAAAACTTAGACAGCCTATTTCAAGTTCTGGAAATAGTTGAAAGATAAGGATATATTATTTTGATTCACTTATATGGTGTGTGTTAATCAAGTTATCCCGAATATACCCACTTACAAAATGTTATCACAAGTCCCCACCAACATCCAACCATAAGGGTTGGTCACACAAATACAACCCTAACCATATATACTTTTATGAGCCGCATGAACTAAATATTAGCTAAAGCTGAACTAAGCAGATATAACATCCGTTTCAGCACGCTCACGGAACAGTAAAAAAAAAGAAAAGACTAATTTTAGAAAAAAGAAACAAGAACATCATTGCTGTGACTATATACAAACCCTAACACCTCTACAATCAGACAGGAAAAAACAAAACACTTATTTAATTACGTCACGAACCGTCCCCTCAACCCCTCCCACTCCTCAACCCCCGCAATCCGCACTTCCCTCTTTATCCTCCCTTTCACCAACTGTCCCTGTCCTCCCGGAATCCCCACATCCCACCGCGCAATCGGTCGTCTACCCTCTACCCTCTCTCCCGTCCCTTCCCTCTTAACCATCCCCGCTGCCCTCCGCATAACACTTTTCTCCCAAGCACACCACGCTGCCCAATCCTCCTCGACCCTCGCTGCCTGGAATTGGACCGTCAACTTCGCGGGTCTCCATGCCAACTTATCACTAGGCAATTTCTTCAAGTCGAAGATCTTGGCAGCGCCAGCCATCTTGAGGAGTTCGCCGAGGACATCCTTGCCTTCGGCGGCGACCAGCTTGGCGATCTCCGAAGTGGAGCTCCGGGATTTCGCGGTGAGTGGTTCGGCAAGCCAACCCATGGTACTCTGGTCGGCACCACGGGCCCTCCGGTTTTCGTCCCGAAGGTACCGGACAGCCCCCTGAAGAGAATCAATTTCACGCTTCAGAGTGTCCATTTCCCGAGCAGTAGCCACTGCACGTTCCTTCCCGGCTTGTTGACCTGCAGCATCAGCACCATCAACGACAGCCCGGGAGTCCCCGGCAATCTTCTTCCATTTGTCCCGTTCCGCCTCTAGCGCCTTAAGCTCCCGGTCCTGCTTATCCATGTCCTCCTTCAACGCTAAGTTTGTAATCCGTTCGTCATCGAGGAATTCCTCGAGCTCACTCATGGCCTGGACCTTGGCCTGGGCATCACGCATCCGGGCCTCCAGCGTATCAATCTTGAGAACCGCCGTGGAAAGTGCCTCTTCTCTTTGCGCAACTGTCCTGCGGGCCTCATTATACTCCTCCCTTGTCCGCCTCAGCGACTCCTCCGTATCAACCGGGACAATCTTCCGCGCCTTCAGTTCCTCGGCCCTCAACTTCCACGGCTCCGGTGCCATCTCAAATTCCAGGGCCTGCGTCAAGTCGGAGGAGAGACCCGCCAGCTCACCAATCGCTGTAGCCAGTGTCCGCAATTTCGACAAGTACGTCGAAAACAAATCCGACTCGGCCGCCGACGACACGGCCAACGCTGCCTTGCCGACAGCCTGAGTGACATCATCGTACGTAAACGGCTCATTCCTCTCGGCATCCGCCGCCAACACAGCGTGAACCTCGAGACCCATTTCCCTCGATAACTGGGCCAATTCGGCCGTTGCCGTCTCCACCTCCTCGAATATTTCACTGGTATCCGGGGGCAATGACATCGACCGGGCACGCATTTCCTCGAGGGCGCGCAACGTCTTCCCGGCGACAACCTTGGCGGATCTTGTCTGGCTAATAGCTGCCTCGATTCTCTGACCAAAGTGCTGGGCCATGCCGTCGTCTTCGCGTGAGATGATCGGCTTATCGCCTTCTTCGGTGGCTGGCAGAACAATTTCAGTAGTCGCCGGAACAACCCGCTGAACCAGAGTCCGGATGGTCTGCAGTGCAGTAGCCGCTGACTCCAGTTGACTGACGACTGTCATTGTCTGCATTTGGATCTTATCAGCATACGCCGGGAGATCATCCTGCGGCAAATGGACTTCGGCCAAGTGACTAAGCACCGCAATCGTCCTCTGGAGCTCTGAAGCACAACTTTGCTCTTTGAGCTCGTCACGACGTAGCCCATCAATCCACTGGTTCAGCGCTCTCTCCACAGGCTCCAGCTCATGCACGGCACCGCCGAACCTCTCAAATTCCTCGATAGAGCAGTGCGTCATCGACCGGGCAAACCGCTCGCACATAGCACCGACCCACGCCAACTTGTCAATGGCATCGCACCCCGCAAATGTATCATCCTCGTGACTTGCCGATCCCATCTTCAGAGTTCCATTGGTTTCCACTTCGCCGCTTTCGACCTCGATAGTTGCGTTTGCACTGGCGTTCGTTCGGTCCTTGATGAACCCTTGCAACAACGCTGCCTTGAACGCCACCCTGCGGAACCTCAGTAGTGATAGTACAGAGTTCTCGTCCTCCCGGAAGCTATCCGGCAAGAACATGGTAACAATCTTAAGATGATCGGCAGCCTCCTGGGCGTCGAGACGGCGCAGCTCAAGATCAATGGTCTTGGCTTGTGTCTTGGCGGCTGATAGCTGAAGCTTCATGTTGAGATCCATCATAGCGCGGGACTTGTTGGTAAGCTCTTCCGATTCAGTTTCGGTCACGGCGGACGACGCACGCATGTCTTCGAGGTCGTTTTGCAGCGTGGTGACTAACGAGCGGAATTTAGAAAGCGTGTACTCCATGTCGGTGATGGTCTCCTCGCGCTGATTGGCCCGGCGGCCCTGCTCGGCAATTACGGCGTCTTTGAAGTCCAAGTCCTCCTGCATCTCCCGCTCATTGTGAACATGATTCAACTCGAGCTCGTCGTTGATCTCTTTCAGACTCTCAAGATCTTCAATGACGGCCTTGAGCTCGTTGATTTCCTCGGCCTGGATCATGTTGCGCTCACTGAGCTCTTCAATCATGTCTTCGGCACCAAGGGCGTTGTCGAGTTGCTGGCGGAGATCTTCGATGGCGTTTTCAGCCTTGTCGAGTTTCTCCTTGGCCATGTCGAGATGCTCTTTGACTATAGTATAGTCCTTGAGGTCCTCTTCTAATCCAGTAATCTGCTCCTTGAGATCATCCTCGTTGGCTTGAGTTAGATCACGAAGTCTAATCAACGCTTCTCTCAACCGCTCATTATTCTTCTCGAGTTGAATCCATCCGGCACTGGTCCGATCCTCCGTCGAGATATCCTTGCTTAGCTCCCCGTTCTCCTCTCTCAAGATCTCCACCTCCAACTCAATCTCCTCCAACTTCATTTTCGTCTCCATTAACTCAGCCTTACAGTTTTCATACTGCTCCTCCGCCATCTCCCGATCCAATGTCGCACTCTCCAACGCCAAATCTCTATCCTCCTGTAACGCCTCAATACTCTCAAAGCGTGCCTCCGCCTCCTTCAATAACTTCCTCAACTCTGTCAATTCGACCTGCTGCGGTTGATACTTCGCTTGTAACTTCTGAATGATGGCTTCGAAACGATCTCTCTCTTCTTGCACCATCTCCAACCCTTTTAACTTCTCCCTATCCTCCAACCTTTTCTTTTCCAAAACGCGAATTTTTGCTTTCAAATCATCAATCTCCCTCGCCGCCGCCGCCAACGTCCCCGTCGGTGCCCGGCCCCCCGCCCTCCCACTTGCCGTCGACTTCGGTGACAACGCCCCCGTCGACCCCTCCGTCACCGACCCCACTGTCAACTTCTCCAAAGCATTCGTCCTAGTCAACACCGGACTCGTCGGCTGCGACACCATGTCCCCCTTAATCGGTGACGCCGTCGACTGCCGCGAGTCACTGCGCATCCCATTATGCAATTCGACTGATCTCCGCCGCGCCGTCTCGCCGGTCTTAGCGCCAAGAGCCTTTGTCGGATTCGATATCGACATGCGGGTGGCGCTGGAGGTCCGGGAGGCACCAATGGTACGAGAGCCTGTGGATGATACCGATGCTTGCCGGGTTTTGTTGGCAGGGGTTGGAGGCGGCCCCATAGACGTACGCGACCCCGCGGTTCTCTTGGGCGGTGGGCCCGACGTTGACCGAGCACTGGGTGTTGTTGTCCGAGAAGTCGAGCTAGACGCCATTTGCTTAGTAGGCGACTATTCAAAATGTAGTTAGTGATAATGTACTTTGTAGATCTTTAGATAATCACCGCATACCTGAATCCCTTCCCTAGACTTCCCCCCCGTCGAAACATTCGACGGCCTCGACGGCGGCCTCCTAACTCCCGGCCCCGGACTCGGCGCCCCCAAACTCGCCCTCTTTCCCGCCGGCTCACTCCCCGTCCTCCCCCCATTATTCCCCAACAAACTATTCGGCCGTGACCCCGTTCTCTTCGCTGGCGTTGCCACAGGAGCTTTTGTTGGAGCTGCTTGGATAATCGTCACGTTGTTGGGCCGCAGAAACATACCTTTGCCCATTTCACAGGCAAAGTAGCGATCGCCGTTGACAGAACCGTCATTTTTTCCAGTGAGCTCTTCGAGTTCAACACCGACCCAGACGCTGGGGGCGAAGTTGGTTTCGCCGACAAAGCGGACGGTGCCAAGGCGACCGTCGGAGAGGCGGACGACTTGGTTGGGAGCGAGTTCCATGGTGGGGTGGTTTTAGTGGTGGCTGTGGTAGTGATTTTAGATTATGTAGTGGATTCGAGGGGCTATGTGCCCATGGGTGGTCGAGAGGAGAGATTGAATGGGCTAATTAGTATCGTAATGTGTCGTGAGGTACCTGGAATGTTAATTGATAGTATCATCAATATTCTTTTCGTAGCAAACAAACGGCCCTGCTAACCACTTATCAACCCAAACCAACAGTCAAAAATCAATCAAAGCGCTTAGTTTCGAAATATAACAAAAGATAAGCAAATTAAAAATAAAAAAAGGAGCAACCGTCAATTGAATCCCTAGCAAAAATCCGTGATGTCAACTAATCAATCATCAGGCCAAAGCTTTCTCTTCTTCTCTTCAATATTGTCCATCCAAACCATGTACTAATCAATCAATCAATCAACCCCCCATTGGAAGCTACACACAGCCCCGTAGCTAGCTGGCAGGTGGAACCCACCCCTCTTAACCGCATCTGTGGCGCACTGTGGATATTATGTGGCGTACACAGTCTACGAGGATCGTGGGTTGGAGGACAATGGAATTGTCTGGGGGAGAATTTTAGCATGGGGAGCAAGGAAGTGGGGATGGTTTAGTAGATTTAGATAATAGAATACATTGCAATATAGGACCAATAGGTAATAGGGTGAGGATATAGACTTCAAGAGGAGTTAAAGGTTGAGTTATCATGGTGTCAATAAGTGTAACCCCACCCCACGCCCCCATCCTAGCAAGCTAGGAGAGAGTTGACCATTTCTGTACAACCGTGGAGTCTAAGTGAACGACGTGCTAGGGGCGTGAATGAAACATCGACATCGCAGGGCTAAATAGACATCTTCTAATATTTTGATGAATTGGCTAATCATTCACTAATTAGGTATTCTCTACAACTATCTCAGACGTCTCTAAGTTGGGAAAGCACAGCAATATCACCAATCACGGAATGTGAAAATGTAGATTTCTACAAGTATGGGGTTGAACGTCTATCAAGACTCTGCCATTATACATTACATGTCACAATAGTCCACAAATCAGCGTTGAATAACAATGAATATTCCCTAAGCCATGTATGTACTCTTGCAAGTGCCTGTCTTATTCTATAATAGCCCAATCTTTTCTCTCAAATCAATATTCCCATTATAAAAATAAACTCCAACCAAACCAAGCCCGTGAGGACCCCGAGACGCCAATCGCCTCCCAGATATTTGTAAGTGATAAACCCAAACGCCAAAGCACTATCCCGAATCACTGACTACAGCATATTACACTGTCGGCCTCAGTCCCATCAAATCAACAACAGCGTCCTTGATTTTGGTCACAAACCTCGCTGTTAAGATTTCATCACGCGGCAACTCAACTCTCAAGATCCTCCGATATTCAAGCAATTCAACCTTCCCAGTTCCCACTCCCTCCTTCACCGACACCATGAAGTCTGGCACCGGTAACTGCCCACTCAAAATTGAGAAAGTCTGCTCCGTTGTTTCCCAAGTATCGCCAGCCCCCAGACCGACTACCAGTGCAACATACGACAAGAACGCCAACCGATACCCATTTTCAAAAAGAAGAATAGACCGTTGACCCGGGGCTAACACTGGCGGAAGAGAAGCAATCATATTCCACAAGGCAGTCGGGTACTGGTTCAAGTCGGCGAACGACCGCGTTCCATCGGCAAAATCGTCGCGAGGAATGGTCTCGGGTTTCGACACTTGTGGCAAGTCAAGACTCTCTACTCTAACTCTCGCCCGTATATCTTTCTCCAGCACTTCGTTGACAGCCCGGCCTACACGGCCCAGTAGCTCCTGAGATACTACCCCATCAACAGCAACGATCTCAGTCCGCCGAGATCCACTTTGCCGAAAACGTTGATCAGGTCGACAGAAACCGACCCGGAGACTGTCCAAAAGGAGATATCATTCTCCATGCCTTTAATATACCCATTCCGCGCGAGCCGCATCTGACCCAGCCAAAGAACGATATCCAAGTCAGGGATTGCCCAGACTTCATAGAAGGACCTACATCTGGAGAGGTAACCGACGTCAAACCACCCCGTGGCGATTGCTCATCTGACTCCCGCTTCCTAGCCAAAGGCCTACCAGACTGCAGTCCCCCTGGAAAGGGTCCAGAAGATGCTGAGTTCGTGAGAGGAGGCCCAGCAGAGGGATGTCTTGATGATGATTCTTGAGTGGTAGTCGATTGGCTCTCGGCAACAGTCGCAAGCTGGTCAAGTTGTCTAGGCGTAGTGGCAGCCTGGTTTCTTGGACTATCTGAAGGAGTCCCCACAACCGGGCCAGTAGAGCTAATTGGACTGTCCTTCTCCATCCTGTCACCATTCGATTTCGCTGAATCAGCCATCACTTGATAGGGAGCCGGAGAACTTCCTCTTCTGAGACGATCGTCCAATCTCCAGTCAGTGGGAGGTGAGCCTCCTTGAGGGTTCCTGATCACAGTCTCAACTTGCAGGAAATGCTCACGGAGCGACGGAAGGCTACAGCTATCCCGGCGGGGGCTGGGAATTGATACCAGTCGGTGGCGGCAAGTTTAGATTAGAGTCCTCGCCCCTGCGCAGGCCTCGTTCGGTGGGGCCCTCATAATGATAGTTACCCAGTGCTGTCTGTGAAATACTAACTCTGTGCTCCACATGGCCAACTCGAGGCATGGGCAGATGGACATTGGCTGACAGCGGGATAGGGGCAGGAGGCATCCTCCCAGGATGGTCCTGTCTCGAAGATGGCTGGCTTGGATGCTGTTGGTAGGCACTAGGAGATGGGTGATAAGGCGAATAGCCAGAAGCTCTAGGATCCTGTTGCCATCTGGAGTCAGGTTGCTGGTACCAATGAGATTGCTCCCTTGGATAAGGTTGCTGTCTTGAGTGAGGCTGAGCCAGATGAGGTATCTCCTTCTGGTGAGACAAGTATCCAGATTGATAGCCAATAGGAGGAAGGCCAGACGGTGAGTAACCTTGATACGGGCCTGAGGGTCTCTGCTGATAATGTTGATCGTGGTAGTGGCTGAGTTCCCCCTGGGAATATTGAGAAGAATAGAGAGAGTGCTCCGTCGCAGGGTGCGTATACCGTAAGTAGCGTTGTCCTGGCTGCATTGGAGGTTGTTGCGGGTACGGCGAGTAGTACTGCTGAGGATGATGTCCGGGCTCGGTGTAGCCTGGATGGCTATTCGAGGGCCCGGCTATGGCTTGGCTATCTTGGGCGAGTCTGCGACGCTTGGCAGGTCTATCATCTAGAGAATCATACATCTTGATATCCTCGTCAGTCTCATAAAAAGAACCGTAACTCCCTTTAGAAGCCTGAGAACGTTGATGACTTTTCCTAGGAGTAGCCTTCTTAGAGCTACTAGAGCCAGAATTCTGAATGTTACCCCCACACTTAGAACATCTAGGGCCTAAGGTGTCGATTTGGCCAAGCTTTTGGGGTCTTTTGGGCTGGTAGCGGTACTCAGGATATTTGCGATTATGCTCCAGCTTTTCGCGTTCGGCCAGCAACTTGAAGTGGGCGCGGACTGACTCTTTCTCTACCTTCCATCTTTGACCAATCACCTTGGAGATCTCAGGGTTTGGAAGCTTAGGCTCCTCCGCGGCTACCTTCTGATGGGTAGCCTGGCGATAGATGATAAATGCTATGGTTGCAGATTGTTGGTAAGTTACGATCCAGCAAAACTCTAGTGTGCCACAACTACTTACCGTTTCTTGGACGTGGAATCTTGGCAACAACAGGACAGCTACACGGATACTGCCTGATGCCAGCGGGGGGCCTCTCCATAGTAGCCGGCGAGCTATAGTTGAAGCTCAAATTCACCATGCTCTGGTACGGGCTGCTTGTCGTTTTGGGGAGCATCTTGGAATTCCCTAAAGACTGGGGTTTTTCGTGGTGCTGTCCAAAAGGCTGCCCGTTGGAGTTGTGCCGTTGGTGGTGAGAACGCTCGTGATCTCCGTTGTAGGGACGAGTCTGAACTAATGGCGGCTGTCCGTGATCGTAGTAGGGCGGAGGATCGTGATACCGGACGTACGGAGCCGAGAGATGTCTCTGGATTTTGGGGTCGTTAAAGCTTCCTTGCCTTAAGTTTCCGCCGTGGCTTTCCCTAGGATCTTGACTGTGGTGCTGAGCAAAACCGTGATGTTCAGAGTTGGCGTTCGCATAAAACCAGTTACCGGCTTGACCAGGAGCAACCGAGGTCGGTATCTGCGAATACTGGGGTTGCTGATGGTGGGATAAATACGATGAATGGGGAGGTTTCTGGTTGGGCGTCGGAGGAGGGTACTGTGAGTAGTATGGATTATGGCCAGCGTAAGATGGGGGGGGTTGCGATTGTTGCCGGGAATTATATTGTGGATATCTATATCCCGGAGACTGTTCAGGGTGAGATTGAGCTGGCGGCGTGCGAGACAATTGTCGAGAAGGCGGAGCGTTCTCGTTTGAATCCAAGTGATGTTCAGGTTGTGTATTGTTAGACATGAGCTTAACTGAACCCGAGAATAACGTTGCTCGAAACGAAACAAAAAGAAAAGACCAAAAAAAAAAGGAAGAAACAAAGTCCGACTCAACAAGAGGCCGCTTATACTGAATAAAGATGGATAATAAGCTTCCTAGTCTGTGGCAAGGGCAAGGGACCCAAATACAGTCACTAGCGGTTCTTTGTTCTTGGAAGCAAATGCTCGTTAGACAAAGAGGGACACTGGCCGAGAGAATAGCAGAGAAAGATGTGATCACGCTCCCACTCTTTCAATGTCTCTTGTGCGGTAAGTCTAACCCAAAACTAGCACAGCCCTGGCTAGCGACTAAGGGAAAGAATGACTAGCGAAAGACTGACAGGAATGCAAAGACCGAAAAAGAAAACGCCGGATCTGGAAAACATCCGCTGAACGAATAGCTGGTGGGTTTTGAAAAGAGATGCACCTAAGTGAACAATAGGCGCTTGCGTTCTTTGTGCTGCAGCCAAAGTCGGATTAGGATCTAAGCGGAACAAAGACGTTGGACGGGAACAGAGGCTTGGTACTGGACTTGAAGCAGACAATGCTGGAAGCGGCATTATCTTTATACTTTGTCAAATGCGGTCGTATGCTTGATAAATATACCAGAAGCTTGTTCAAATGGAAGAGGGGCTACTCACGACGCCGAACAAAATCGGATGTTGATATTTGTCGATACAGCAACAACGGGAGTTTAGAAACACTACTTAATCGTAGCACTGGTGATATCGGCGGTTAATGACTAGATAGAATCACACAAAGAGTTAGACGAAGCGACACCTAGGTAGTCGTTTGTGCTCGGTTATTTTCCTGATGCCCCGACGTTGCCTGCAGCCAACATTAAAGTACTCTCCAAATCGCGGGATGTCTCGCACCGGAAGCACAATCAGACCGAGCTAGGGGAAAAATGGCATGCAGATTATGCAGTTGGCAAAAGAGAAGGTAATCAACAGCCACAGCAACAAAACTGTCGTGACGGTGTACGACAAAAATGGGAAAATAATTGAGTGATACAGATAGACCCAATATCAGAGCAACAGCTCGAGATTGAATCTGATCCCAATACGTAGAGGCGCAGTTCGGGGCGAGGCTTACAAACTAACCGGTGCCGATGAGAAACTTTGTATACAGGACGCAACAGGCGAGACCAACGGTTAGTGGATAGTATTAAGAGTTAATGGTTGCAGTCAAGTTGCGCTCGTCTCAACGGGCGATGCACAAGATATGCAGGTTCAGGTCTAGCCCTTTGGAATAGCGGAAGCCAAAGACAGATGAATGGTCTGCACGACGCCAGCAAAGCCGTGAAAAAGGAAAGCAGGCGTTACAGAAGGCTCTGATGGATATGACAACCCGAACTTGAAGTTGGGCACAGCCGAGTCTCCAAACCTGTGACTACTAGGAGGTATAGTTTGAGGGGATGAAGTAAAGAATGAAAGCCAGAGAGTTCTCCCTTGCTATCTTTCTCATTCAAGGTTTGGCTATCTGAGCAGATGTGTTACCAGGATCAGGCGTACTACAGAAGCGGTCAACGAAGTAGAGGCAACTGGGAACTACCCAGTAGTAAGTTGTGGTGCACACAGGGTACGAGAGTACCAAGGCCGTTAAGAGGTCTGACTGTCGTAGTACTGATCGTACTAGTCCTGCTTTTGGTAAAAGCAGAGCAAAAACGTTTGTGCCTATGCTTAACGGACGTGATGGAAGGGTCTTTGTCAGACAAAGGCAAAACAGAGAGCACCTAGCAGCGAAGAAACAAACGCTGCAAGAAAGCCCTGGTTGAAGAAGACGCAGTCGATATATTTGAGAGAGAACACAACAAGATCCGTTATTTGTTTGGTCCCGCTTCAGCTTGGGGAGGCTTTGTGTCTAGGAATAGCAGACGGAAAAATGAGAGAGTGGGGGAAGGATAAGGGCGTGTGGTCTCGCTAGATCGAGGGGCGTATAGTTCGTTGAACAGAAGATCAGCGTTTGTGATGTCGGTATTTTTCCCAGCGGGAGTCCTAATTTGCAAGACAATCAACAAAATAGCAAAGAAACAAAGATGCCAAAATGCCAATCAATGGTGGTAAAAGTGGAAAAGGAAAATATCAGAAGAAATTACAAAATAATTAATAATAAAACAAAAGAAATAAAAAGAAGCGTTTGGCAGCATGTCTCTGAAGCTCGCAGAGGCTTGTCCAATGCGAAATCGTACACAGTACGGTAGTTCTAACAGAAAATGCGGAAAAGCTATGATCAACCAGACTAGAAACAGTCGATTATTCTCGATAAGTCAACAGACCTTCTCAAAAATCAAAGAAATGGAACAAGGGCATTTCCAGAATTTCAGTCGCCGGAGGGAGGAGAGGGTTCTTTATAAAGATGTCGGAGCCGCAAGAAAACATGAGCAGGTCCTTACGGATACGAAGACAGAAACAGTAGTCCCGGGTTCCGAGGTGGGAATAATGAGGAGGATGGTAACTAAAAACAGGACACGAAGCTATACTCCACGAGACAAGAGTCGGGATATCGTGGGTCGGCGAGACGAATATGGAGCGTCGAAGGATGTGTTCGTTCCTGGGAGGATACAAGGGAGGGAATAAGGAATTTGCAACGATCAAATAACAATTAAATTGTAGAGATGCTAAGATGGTGCAGAGAAAAAGAAATGCTGTGGGGAGAAGCGTCCAGCAATCGATAGATAAGTTGGATGATTACAGCGGAAGAAGCAAAGGTCGAAATCATCAAGGCTCCGGAATAACGGTAGCCTAGTCTGTAACAGCAAGTGACAAAAAAATAGAGTGAACCCAAAACGGAAGTCAAGAACAAACAAACTGTGTGAATGGGGCAATAACCACCACAACTAATAGACTACACTCCCGGACAAAATCAGGTACAAGCCAGCGAGTCTATTACTCAAAAGTTGACAGTATTAAATTCTCAGATGACACGAAAATTCTCAGTCAAATATTGAATTTGAAAAACTAAGATGAGTTGGAATAGTGTCCGAATAAAACGGTCCAAATTAACTTGAAAACAAACATGTTAATTGTAATGGCAGCTATCATTTCCCAAATCGAATATAGTTAATGATAATTGACGTCTAAATGGGAAGCACCCAAATTCAACAGGAAGGTATCACCAAATCAAATTCACAATCCACTTTCAAGGGCATACATACCAACGAAGTAAATTCACACAAATCTCAATAATGTAGAAAGGAGAAAGACTCAACATCAAAATTAACAACATAGAGTTTCTTTAAGTCTTGATATTACGAAGGAACTGATGTGAAAGTAAACGACATTATACTTGCGTAGGTACAAATGAGCCGTGGCTATTGTCACTGGAGCTCTTGGTCTTTAGATGCAGGCACTAGCACTAATCTGTAGCTACTACACTGCCTCTGGATAATCCCTATTGAAAAATCACCACATATTAACTGATACTGAGGCACGTCTAGCTCCTCGTCCTCTATGTTGACTTTACAGAAAATAATCCAACAAATAATATTCCTCAAGTTTATCGCTCACTCATCAAAGGATGTTCCCTGGCCTGCAGGACACGGACTTTGTAGCACTTGAACGAACTCGAAGTCCCCGATTCACCCAATGATATCCATGAAGGAAAACCCCGGCACCATTGTGGCGACTTACCCGCAACAATGACACCTTGGGATGTTGTTTGGGGCTCCGTAGGTCAATGGCGGCAAGAAGAATCTACGGGTCGGTGAACTGGGAAAACTGTCGGATATGTACGAGAGGGGACATATATGACAACAGAATTGGCTCAGAAGGTCCATACAACCACTACACCAGAGGCGAGTGCTGAGGTGATGAAAAGCCCACAGTATGAGTCTTGTGCGGCTCGGCTCACCAGTCAATAACCTCAGCCCCCGACCAATCAAGTGGCAAGAAATCTCAAATATCACCCTCGATTCTCCCGCTCACCACCCAATAGCATGGGGATCTCTGACAGTACCTACTACTAAACAATAATTGCTGAACCAAAGTCTGTATTAGCCAGCCGAGCCGTTCCCAAAATTAGGAAATATCAAGCCCGGGGCTCTGGAGCGGTACTTGTGCGTAAAAGCTCGAGCTTGTTTGCATGTGCATGGAAAGGCTGTTCCGGCGCCTTGGAATCCAACTATGAGTCTATTGGTCAGTCTCTATTGTTTTTCAGGGTGTGATTTCTGGGTTTAGTGGGTGGCCTGACCTCGTAAGTACTTTGAACTAGGAAGGGAAACAAAGATTAATACTTTTTAGTTTTGATTTATTTTTCACCCCAAGATGACCTGGCATGAACAATATCATCGACAGAAATCGTCAATCTTATGGTCACATCATGTTGCGGTTAAAATCGTTAGAGTTAACAAGTTGTGGTTTCATACTGTTGCTTGTCTCGGATATAATAAAATGAGATCAAGGGAAATTGCAATGAAATCTTATCCGCGGCTGAATGCAAGCACTTCCACAATTTGCCAACAAAATTTCTGTTTTTTTAATACTATGTATTCTGTTTTAGACAGTCATGCTTTCGGTATGATAGGGCCAAGTCAAGGTTTTTTTTCAATTTTCTTTTTTTTTCAGGTAAGCTTCTAACACTCGTGGCTTATTGTTCAAGTTCATTCAAGAAAATGAAATGATGCATATCATATCTTCCGTGGTGATCGTTAGATCTCGCCGTTTTCGTTTCGACGCTTCTATTCCCGAAGCGTTGAAACGTACACATTATGATGGCAGACACTAAAAAAGAGCATTTAGTATTTCCATCACTTAAATTCTCGTCCTTTCCACCAAGCAAAAACCCTCACACTTGCCGTATCCCATCTCTGGCCTCTGATTGCCCCAAAGTTCTGACTTAGTCTGTGCCTTCCATTGTCAACTGACCCCAAGTTCTCCAATCTGCCTGACTAACAAACTTTGGCGAATACTCAAGTTCGCAATACCTTGACTTTCGATTGTGATTGGTCAATATCGAGTTATTTGAATCTTTGAGACCTCTTGTGCGTGACATGACAATTATTGAGAGAGACGCTCTCGGATACTATTATCTCTTTCCACAAAAGATGAATATGATGACCAAAAGCCCCGGTAGCCGCTGCTTGACTTTGGCAATACAGTCTTTCTATTCTCACGATCAATTACACCCACATATCCCTATTATGTGTGTATACTTCACCTCCTCTAAGTCAACCGCGCCACACATCCACCACCCATCATGTCCTCCTGACCACCAGCATACACTAGTCGACAAAGTACTCTGGACCAGCCCAGCCTGTCGGTCAGACGATGTATGCAGCCATAGTCAGTCGAGGCCAAGACATCCCAGAAAGCGTAAGATGGGCGACGGCATAATTGGCTAGGCATGGACAATGAGTTGGATGTGATGGATCATGCAAGCGGCATCTGACAAAGTCGGGTATGTGGTCCGGATTCACAGGGGAGACTTGAGGGGTGGTATCGAGGGATGACAATATATAACGAGAGTGTTGACATCGTGAGAAGTCAGGTGTGTATACATAGGTGTGCTTTACACTTTTCCTTGGAGTTTTTTCGTTTCACCATATTTAAAATTATTTTCCACACTCAAACTTCTGTACCCCTCTTCCTCCCTTTCCCATCCTCCCCTAACCCATGAGATCTCAAATCAAGCTTCCCTTCACATCATCTAGCTCGTCTATCACAGCGTATGCATGAGAGTGGAGATAGCCACCAACCCGCTTCCATCTTTCCATCCCCTCCCAATCCTTCATCATCAACTGTCGACAAATCAAAGGTCGAGTCTTAAAATTCCGGTGTGGCAGTCGTCTCTCCGGTTATGCAGGTAGGTAAGCTCCGAGGAGAACAATATAGAGGTACCGAGGTATGGGTACCATAGATAATGAACTTGCAGATATTCCGACTGTATATATTCTTTTTGTCTTTGTTGTGGTATGTTCCTCTTCTCTCGGTATCGTCCTTTCTAGACCGGCCTCCTCGTCCACCACATCACCTGTGGCGTCGCTAGCGGCATCACGACTGTTTCCCGTCTATAGTATACCAGTCGGAAAAGTATACCCCAACCAAGTCCGAGTGCAAATTGTACTTCAGTGTCGTCTTTGGCAAATATGCCTTGACTCCATTGTTGTATCCTGTGTGTGTGTGGTCTCAGGGCCAACATCACGGTCAAAGGAACAAAATACTTTTGATTTGTAATACAAACAAAGCCAACATCGCTCAGTCCCGAAATGGCCTGTATGTATATCAAACATAGTAAGTACACCGGTTTGTTTTATATTTGGATTTCCTTACTCGGGGTGTAATCGGCATGTTGTCATAGGTTCATACACATCAATTCTCCCATGGCCTCCCATTCACAATACCACCTTCAATTCGCCACTAAAAATACATTCGTATATATCATATTTCCCATGGGAATTCACCAACAGCTGCTATCCACATACTTTGGTACCTCACCTTGCATCCCGAGTGCATCTGCAAACCAGAAGCGATGATCCTTTTGTTGTCGGCCTACCATGCTCTCTGCATTGTTCCCTCTGCGTTTTCGTGCGGAGCCGTGTCTGTGCCATAGGTGGTAGGCTTCAGACATGCATAGGGTGATTCAATAGTTTGTAGTGCTGCTAGGTAGTAGTCAAGTAGGGAATGGGTGAAGAGTAGGTAGAGGTATTCCGGGTGGTTCGAGTTATACTCCGCCTGAATTTCAGTTTGACGGATAAATGCAACAGCTATAGTATCAATGTATTTTTGATCCCACTTCTTCTTATGTCATCGTTAGTTCGTCTGTTCCCTCACATATTTCCTCTCGAAATACCGTACATTCAAGCCATCTAGCACATAAAGCAACCCCGTTAGTTTATAACCCCATATATCTCCTCATCCATTCTCCCAGTGCATCTTCCGCCCCCTCTCTCCCTTCCCAGAGTCTAGATTCATTGTCTGCATGCATAAATATGCACAACGACCCCTTCAACGCAACCAATTACAAAAATATCAGAATTAATCACCGATATCCAAGTGGGTATTATTTCGGCTCTCGAAAGAAAACAAATATCAATATATCAAAAACAAAAACAAAAAATACTGCACCCGTCACCATCACCTGGATCCTTCCGAGGTACATGCAACATCAATGTATGCACGATGTCCCCCGCTTCTGCTTTTGCATTATCACAAAGTGACGTTGCAGTTAGAAAAGCGACATAATTACTGATGTATCTTTATTTTTTCCATACCAATTTCTCGTATTTTAGGGTTCTGAAGTCACCGATTGCCTTTGTTTGTTGTATCACAAACAATCACTCGTTGAAGACTTATCTTATGAGTTCCTAGAGACATCCAGAGACACGAACGGCCTTCCGAGACACTGAGAGGACTCATCACTTAAGATCCCAGAAGTTGCAAACTGATATTGACGGCGGGCGGTGTTTGGTGGTTCAGTTGCAGTCGAGAATAGACAAGGGGTCAGAGACGAGCTGGTAGATCAATGCAATGGGACGGTGAAATACGCAATGAATATATTTTTATGTGTAAGTCGGGGAATATTTGTCACGAGATAGCTGGGAATATAAATGTGATTGAAAGGTCTGGATGAGAGGATGGAAACGGGGAGCATGGGGGTATGCAGGTGGGTGGCAATTGGTTGACATGTCGACCCCTATGTTTGAGAGTAGGGATATATCATAAGTTGGTATTGGGAAGTTAGACTGAGACTTCAGATGATATTGTTTGTATTTGGGTATGCTTTGTTTCGTATTCATCAAGTGTTTCACTGGTTGTTGATTATCTGACTTGTACAACTTAGCAACCCATATTGGTCATCACGATATCTCTCCAGTCAAACACTCGATTGGGACACCTGTAATAGGAACTCAGCTTCATTACAATTAAGTTTACCCTATATCACCTAGCAAAAATACTAACAACGGTTCTATACTCTCCTTCCTAAGTACTCAATTTAGTGAAATTGTCTCATGGGAGTTAAGCCAAACTATCTCTCTTGGATTTGTCGAGAAGACCGTAAAGACTTGCATGTTTGTTCTGTCCCTTTAGACCCCCAACATAGCACTCTATATCTCTAGTCATTGTCCAAAATATGTTTAAACTTCCGCTTCTATTCACTGAGCTCAGCTGTACAGTCAGTGCGCCGGCTAGTTTCCAGTCAACTAGTAATGTCTCTTACCTACTGACGTCAAGTACTGAGTTAGGAACTAATACGTAGTAGGAGACCTCTCTCCCTCCCCCCTCCTCCTCCCCCAATAGCAAATATCAGCCATAACTCGCGCCTAATCTGTTTCCTTTTTGGATTTTTTGATGTTCAGATTGATCTTTGTAATTTTTCTTCTATGCCACTTTCAACAAGCCCAAGAATAGCCATATATCCTATGCTTAACTCACAGCACTGCAACTTCCCTTCATTTATTTATATATTCACAACTATGACGTTCACTCGGTCATTTGTAAGGTTGGGGTTTATTATACACTGCGTCCATCCTCTTCACCAAAGACTCCTCCGGAGGGATAATCATGGTACCCAGGTCTAGAATCCTTGTTGTAGAAATTTGGTTCCTTAGTTCTGTTCGATTGTGAGTATACTTGTTGCAATGTGGTGAGTTTGAATGTATTAAATGGCCATGACTTGGGATAATCCGCATTGGGAAGACTAGTCACGGCATATCATTATCATGAAAAGTGGATGTTAGCCAGCAAGTTGACTGACTGTAATCCCATCCGAGGAGATGCATCTAACCAATTTAACATTGCAAAGACAATTTAAAATCCCAAGTGATATCCATATATCCACAAAACATCCAACAATGTATGCATCTATCCGGAAATTCTCAATCCCCTGAAACCCTACAGGAATCAGGAATCGATACCAACGCCAATACTAGCAAGCTCACTATTCCCATTTGCCTACCGCCCACCCTCAGAACAAAGATCTCACGCGATAAACAATGACAATGCCTCGCCCGTATTTCAATATATTTTCTCGCTCCCGTCCACGTCCTTGGTAGTCACGATAGCTCGACATCCTGCGTGGCTATTCATCCAAACTGTTCTGTTCTTCTAAATTTTAGTAGTCATTGATAGTAGATATGATCGTCACCCGATCGGCTATCCAGCGAGTGACCCATACCCTCATAATAATTATCAACAACAGAGATAACCCACCCAACCAAGTAAATAACTATGAACCAATAAAAGACATTTCAAATACAACCGGTCCCCTCTTTGCCACATTACCCCTCAGCCCTCAGCCCGTCTGACCACCACCCAACCGGAAACGGAAACTCTCTAGCCACTCAAGCAAGGTATCCCGCCTCCGTCTGCGAGCTTAGGAGTGTCGCACTCCGTCTTGCGTCCAAGAATAGGTCTTCACATTCGGTAACATCTTCCACATCGATCTGCAAACGGCCACTCGCCTTGGCCAAAATGCTACAAAGGAAAAAGAAAATTAGTTAGCAAGTTTTTCGTCAGGTATTATCTTTAGATTCCCTGGCCTAGTACTTGTGTACACCAGGATGGGGCTAACTAGCCAAATAATGGGTTTGTTCGGGGCTTTGTTCTTGACAATTGTCTGATTGTGTGGTCATATGCGCTACTTCCTATCGGCTAGGAATTCCCAAGACCGAGTGAAAAAAGCGCCATTATCGTGAAATCCCACATTGCTTCACAGAACCCCCACCTAACAAGACAGCAATCCAAGAACCATGAGAGAACCAGTGGGGCCTCGGGGAACCTGCATATCCATATGCAGGCTCTTCACGGCCCCAAGGATAATGCCCATTTGTGTCGGCGGATCCCTTTCTTCAAGGCCCCGAAACACGTGAAAGTCCAGTAAAGACATCCCAGTCAAGTAGAAAATGTAGCAAAAAAAGAGAAAACTCACCTAGCAGGCGTTAACAACTGCAAACAGTACCGCAGCGAAATCCGCACACCATGCTCCGCAATCTTGTCCAAGGCCGCTTCCGAAAGCGACACACTCTCCGTTAATGACCGGATTTTGACAATCTGCTTGATCTCCTCGCCGTTATATGGAGTTGTGGGGACAATAAGGAGACGGGCCAGGAAATCCGGAGGAATACCGTGAGCCGTCTTGATGTCATCGGCACCACGGATCTTGGCGATACCGCGGTTGGAAGCGAGGACGACGATGGGGGCGATGGGGGATTCAAGAGCGCGGTTGAGATAGGTGAAGCACTCGATATCGAGCATATGGGCCTTTAGGGTATCTTGTTAGTAATCGTACAAATAGTGTCATGTCTTCATCTGGCTCAAAACATACCTCGTCAATGAACAAGACACCGGGGACAAGTTCAGCAACACCTTGGTTGATGTACTTGCTGACAACCTTGTTGATTTCGCCACGAAGCTTGTCGGTGATCTCAGTCATCTTGGGCTTCATAAGTTGGCCCATCATACTCATGATATCCTGACCGCCCTGGGGCCGCGCATTGGCAACATCCAAATCATGCAGCGTCACATCTTGGACAACCTCCTTCTTCTTGTGAACCTCGCCCTTGGGTATAGGCACATACTCCTCTGCCTCCAAGTCAAACTCGGTAGCATACGCATCTGATCTACCAACTCTCTTGCAGGCGCCTGTGTTGGCCTCAATGTAAATAACATCACCGACCGTCACACGCTCCTTCTGAATCGCCTCGTATATGCTGGGGTCCAAACGCAGCTTCTTCTGACCCTTCGCACTCTTCAGACCGATCAGCAGGTTACTGATCGTCTTTCCATAGCCACCAAGAGGGTTCTCGGCCTCTTCAGGAGTCAGCTCCGTCACCTCACCCTCGTAAACCTCCTTGGTCTCTCGGACCTTCAGACCAATTGCCCGGCGGAAGTTCTCCATGAGAACCTCAGTTTTCTTGACCTCCGAAGAATAAATCTCGCTGCCGACGATTGGGCAGAAAGGGATCTTGGTGCCCAGTTCTTGGGAAATGGCAAGGGCAAGGGCAGTCTTGCCGGTACCGGGACCACCGGCAAGCAGGACGCCACGGCCAGCCATTTTATGAGATTTTATAAGATCGACAACAACACCGCAAGCCTAGAATAAATAAACATTGTTAGTTTTCGTTCTACTTCGTGTACTAAGGATTATATCTACAGGCTACGCAAGCACACCGTCCCTATTCTTCCTCCAAAAACATCCCAAACTCACCTCTCTAGCAGTAGTCTGACCGACGAAGCCAGACTGAAGCTTCTCGGCGGTACCATCAGCCTTGAGCCCGAGGCCTTTGATATGGGTGTGGGAGGCGGTGCGGTTGTCCCGCTTGTTGCCCTTGACCTCGCTAATTTGAACAGGCATTGTGACGTTTTGTATAATTCGACCCCGTGAAAACAAAGAAAAAGTAATCTAATTGAACAAAGCCTTTATAATCCAAAAGAGGGGTGGTCAACAGGAAACACAAGATCGTAAAGTCGTAGAATATCAAGAGGATCGTAGCAAAGATAGATCTGTATCTGCGCAATAGTAACTTAGGCAAAACGAATGGCCCAAGAAAGGCAAGCTTGACGAAATGAGAAGAGATAAAGCTCGTGGATTACAAAGACAATTGGAAATTTATTTCAAGATGTAGCGGGGTAGGAAAATTGGCGGTAGGCTTTTTGGGGGATGCTCGACAAAGGTCTGTCCAAATTTTTGATGCTTGCTAGACGCGCCCGGCGCAAAGTGGTCAGCCGCGTCTAGTTTAAAGCTTGAATCTTGCAAGGCTGGGATTTTCACGTGACTTAATTTTGGCCATGCTTCGTACAAGGGAAGTTTGCTGGAAAAAGAGAATAATGAATAATATTTTTAATGTTTGTGTATTCGGCAACAATAGACCAACTACTTGATTGAGGGACTTCGTCTCTTGTATGAAATAAATCCCAATTTAATGTAAACCCAAACCGTAACTCCGTCGCTAGACATGATCTAATATAAGAAAACAATACCTAATCCCCAAACCATCATCACTATCCTCACTTCTTCTTCCCCATGAGCGGCTCTGGCTCATGGTAATCATCCGCCTCACCCAATTCCTCCTCGTCGACTTTTTTCGCCTTGCCCTTCTTAGCCTCATCATCAGCATTCTTAAGAATCAATTGTTCCGACGCATCAATTATCTTGCGAGCCTGCTCAATCTCAGTCTTCTTCTCCATGGTCTCGAGAACACGCCCAATAAGTGCAGGGTTCTTTCTAAAGACAAATGTAAAGTCCTCGAGTTTGACCTTTTGGCGACCGGCGTAGTTGGCGACTTTAGTAGCTTCGAAAGAGAGCGATTGCATAAAGTCAGTAGCGATCTCGTCGAGGACCTTAACCGTCTCGGGGTTGGGGTTCTTGACGTCGCCGTGGGCGTAGAGAATTTGAGCCACTATTGAGAGTTAGAGATTGATTTGTTGTTAGAGACGTAAAATAGGACTCACATTCACCGTGGGAAAAGGTCATCTTTCCCAGGTTCTTGGCGGCGCGAGCTCTTGGCTCCATGATGAGTGATTGATACAAACTGCTGTTGGTGATGTATGTGTAGCACTCGAGATCTGAGTATGAATAAAGATATGAATGTGTCTGTAATTGAACTATATATAAACTTTGCAGATGAGATACAATCGACGTTCAATCCCATATTCTTGAAGACGAGTTAATGAACTATAGTCCTCGATGTAAGTCAGTAATCATTGTCGCATCCAGGTCTAGGATGTATTTGCAATAGACCCTATGTTAGGGTTTTGTACTATCTCAGAATCACGTGTATAGCCACAACAATACCTAGCAACAAGGTAGCTTGAGACGAGCTTATCCATCAATCACGACGACAGAAATTATACTTCATCAAGCACATTAATTAAGGCGTCTTTTCTGTTTATTTCCACGTTTTCTAATAACAGCAATACAGAAAATTCATCTATATCATTGAGTATTGCGTAACCACTTTCAACGCTCTTCAAAATGGCGAGTTCCCTCCCAGCCATCAGCAGCTACATGCTCTTTGTAACAAGCTCCTAACACCTTATAGACGGCTATTTTCAACTTCCAGTCGTTGCTATTAGTTATTGTGCTGCTTATTTGCACCAGCACTTATATTCACTCTTTCTTCCCCACCTTTATGAACAACCACAAGACCGGGTATATTACTTAACATCTCACTTTGACAGGTTTATATCACTAACACTGTAGCAGAGTCATTGGCATTGCGTGGAAGTGCGCTAGAATAGGCGAAAGATTGAGTCCATACGTATCACTATGCTGTGTGATTATGGCCGTAAGTCATCTTTCATATGGAACTAAGCACGAGCTCAGACTAACCGGTCAACTACAGATCTCGATTCTCATCAACTAAGCGGCGGGATTTCTGAAGATTGTTTTTATTTTGGGTCATCATAATTTGAATTTCATATCGAGACGAGTTTTCTACTTAGGGCTCCCTCCGACATTGGCGTTTGGCGAATAGGAGATATCCACCATATCTATATCTACATTCAATATATTTTTAATCTACACATAATGTCATCCTACCGTCTCTGTGGTCTATCGGCCGTCATCTCTCTCTTCTGCTACCACCATTACTTGTTCATCTTCAACGCCACTCATCCCCTTACCCAAAGTCACCGTTTGAAGTACAGTGCCACTAGTTTCACGACATGCCAGTCACCATGCGAATCGGCATGAGGACGTGAAGGGACAGCAGGTTCGATTTTAGGGGTACGGGGAGGCGGTTGGAATCCAGGTTTGGGGTGGTGTTCGCGTAGGTGGTCATGCGATGGACGACAGTGTACAGAGGATAAACAGGTTGGTAGCGGTTGGCGGTTGGCGGATGAACAAGGTCGGGGAAAAGGGAAGTGGGGCAATGGAGTTACATGGGTTTGAAGTAGGTGATGAGGTGTTTGTGGATATTGACAAGCGGGAAGGGGTGAGATGAGCTCATGATGTGATGGTAGATTGTTTGCGGGGAACCGTGGATATAGCGTGAAATCGGTTGCTGGGTTGCTGAAGATCGTGACATTTTGGCAGCCTCTTTGTCATGGAGTATCTGTTCTCAACAAACATGACTGTTGCGTTCACCGATTCCTCGTTGTGTAATCATCAAAAAATTACCAATACTCCAATCCCTTCTTTCACTCTACCACCATCAAATAAAGCCCTCCCCCGTCAACACCGAGTACGAGGACCGTGATGGAGGGTATCTCCTAACCAGAACACAATCCTTAAAGTACCTTTTTTGTAGTCTCCCAAGAGGATGCTCTCGCCCTCAAATTCACTCCATGGACTCTGGGGGCTGATGATCCGCCTGGTGATAGTGTTGGGGTCGTCCATATGCAAAAATTTCACATTATATATGATATCTATCAGGTTTGCAAACCTTCCCTCAAGCCTCCAGTGTCTTCTATCTAGCTCAATCTAATTTCATGAGTAAGCTATATCTTGATTATCTTCAACTCAGTATCTTACTTCTTTTTGCAAACTTGCATTCGTTTCTTCAAACTGGAAGGGCCGGCCGGCATTTGCGTCACGGATGTTCTGATTGGCGGGATCCTTCTTCCCTGTTAGGTCGCCGGATAGCTGCGGATGCTCACCCGCTGATTTATATGAGGGCGGTGAAGCAATCATGCGTGGCGCCGTGGGATGGCTGGGGCCCGGTGTAGTGACATAGACTAATGCATGGCATTCTAAGTCAAGTGGGAAACTATGGCGATGGATTTGGGGCAAGAGTTACGTGAAAAGGTTGTAATGGTTTCATGAATGGAGATGGAGTTGCAGTATGAAGGGTTTAGTGGTTGTGTATATGAGGTTTCCGTGGTCTCAACATGTGTGGTAGACTATCAACACTGCAACCTCACAGCCCTAACACTACCCAATACTCCCCTCAGGATCCCAATACATCAATAATTCATTATTCACCACATCTACTTACCATCTCATTCCTAATTCCCCATTTCCCGTGTCCACCCCATCCCTCTCTCGGACCTATAGCACTCACTATTACCCACTGCGTATTTGGACGAATCCGACAGACAGTCACCGCAATCGACAATACAATAGCGCACACAGCCGATTAAGGATATTTGAGAATCGGTTAAGTGGAAATTTAGTGGTAGGAGCAGAGAGGAGCTTGTGATTGTTTTGATAAGTATATTGGGAATCTTTTAGCTGGGGAAGTGCAGATTCATTACGAGGGGCACGTCGATGGGAAATAGGTGATATGATGGAGACGAGACTAGAGGAGCGATAAGGGCGTTTAGCTGAGTGGGAGGTGATATGGTGCATGCAGATAGGATTAAGGCATATGGAGATTGGAGGGGATGTTATTGGTAGTGATACGGAGACAGAGATATTAGGTTTCTGTGCCCAACAGATAGTGAAGGAAGGCAATATCCAAATGGCCTCATTTACAGGTTTAAATGGAATTAACAAATAGACATTTGCTGTAAATGGTCCAGTGGATTGACAGAGTGGTTGTCGGATTAGTGGAAGGGAAGTGACACGGCTTGAATATACATAATACATCATGCATATAAAATGGTACATCAAAGACACATCTATATATATGAGCCCATAACATCGTGGAATTACCGTAATGACTTCCCGTTTGGCTGGCCGTGTGTTCCATTGCGGCCATGAGCCTTTTCTCGATCATGTAGTGAGAAAGGAACAATGTGTATACCTGCCAGCCACATGCCTCTATGCAAACCAAAGTACCACCTCATTAATAATCCGTCAACTCATCCACTGTATTCATTCCCCGTCAACCAATATCCCTCAAAGTGGTGAGTGACTGCAGCGATAATGGCGACAGACGGCGACGTACGTCCGGATATGTACCCTCACTAAGTCACACCAACCCACCCAACCATACCCATTCATTTCCTCTCTAGACCATCTGCATATTTCCTGATCTCTCCCTTGGACGACAACGTTGACAATGGCTCAGGGCGCTGGGTACTGATGGGCGTACACAGATGGACAGGCAAGGTGTCGATACATGGCAGTATGCATATATACAGTGTCTAGACGTATAGCCTTGTCTGCGGAGTGAGATAGATCTCGGCTTAAGAGGGAAGCGTTGCATTTTCGGTGACATTGTCAGCTAGGTCAGCTTACACTAAAGCAAGCAAGTCACCGTCATCATATGCATATTCTTTCTATTCCAGTAACAGATGAGAAGATTAGTAAAGGAAGAAATATTTCAAAAACAATCATTTCTTTGAATTTTAGGGTTACATATAGATTCTGAACTGCCAGACTGTGACCTTGGGCTTGTGACAACAGTATCAAGCGGTCAGATTGACTACAGCTCTTTGCTATTTTTCGCTTTATTTATTTTAATTGCTTTTGCTTAGTTGCTGTGTTTCCTAGACCTGCGCTGGATAGTGGTTGTGCGGGCGGGTCTATGACGCCACCTGATCAATGATGGGTTACATGGCGTTGGTCATTAGCAGGCCACGGGCGATTGGGGGACCACCCGATCGAGTGGAGAGTGGGGTTTTGATTGGAAGACGGGCGGTCAGTTCTTTCGAGGATGGACATTGTTCTTCTGGGTATAGACAAAGTGAGAAAAAGGAAGAGGATTGTATGTATACTGTGTATTGATGTGCATATAGGACGGTTGGATGGATTTTGATGGGTTTTTCAGAGGGGTTTCGAGAGGGTTTTTGATGGATTGATTGGCGGGTGCCTTTATTAATTAGTAACGAATTGGACATACGGGCGTAAATTGATGATGACTGGCAGCATCATCAGCGGCTGGCTCGCTTCATATCGTTCCGACTACTAGTTTACATGTATATATGTAATCTCGTGTGCCAGCTGGCCACCCACTACACGATACAACACACAACATACAGCACATGAAAAACAACACATGCATTTCGTGACTGATACTGTGCGGTACAGTTCCATTGTACAAAAGCAAATGCGATCGCTCCTACAATGTAGTGTAGTGTTGTAGTCGACAATCAAGAGACACAGGACATTGTCAGTTGTCGGAGTTAATAGCATGTGCTTGTCTCAAGGCTGTCTCGTCCAGTCTGTCCACTCAAGTCCATCCGAGCTGACCACCATTACTAACAAGGCCACCGCTAATAATTCGCTATTTGGATATTCCATACATGGAGACTGTATCATTCGTCGCATCAACGCTTATGAGCTGGAGGCAGGGCACTTATGCAAAGAGTCAATGCACTGGGGAAGACAAGGACAATTGAGACGAGAAGGGACGGATGGCGGTCTATGGGCGAGCTAATTGACAAATATAGACCAAGAGCGAGCGGCCAGACCGCAATGGAACAATTAATCGTTAGGTTGGGTTTAGGGGGCATTAGCTGCGGATTTTTCGAGCAACGGGTTCTCGGATGAAGTCGATAGATTGGATACGGGATTTTCAGGTCATGTATGGAAGTCGACGTAAGGAGAAATGTGTGCGATGAGGCTGGCTGACTAGATGATGTGCTGTGCTTATCACTGCGGGCCAAGTCAGGGGAGTTCCAGGTTAATCGCCGACAGCCACAAAGGGTAAGTGGTAGCATGTAAGATGACAATGATAATTTTATTAAATGTACCCTTTAATTTATGTAAACATTGTGAAAGCAATTGCATAAAATGCCGGTCTTTTGTCTCCACTTTTATCATCATTACTACTATTCAGCGACAAGGCTGCACCAAATCCTGCTCGGACTTCTCAACATGACGGCATCACTACACCCATCCCTACTATATTCATCGCCATCGCCATACAAAAACTCACCACATTAAATGTCCTATACCACCACAACCAGAAGCCTCGTCCAAATCTCCCCCCGAACACGAGATGAATATCACTTTCTCTCCTTGTATCTATGATGCCACCAGAAAAATCCTAACCACAAGTAGAGAATGGGAACAATACCCAATTTCCACCATTCCCCGCCGCTCTCAATTCCTCTAGTTCCGTCCTGGGCGCTATTTATAATTTAACGATACATATGTAGACACACTACCCATCCACCATCTTCTCAGGCGGCTACTTCGCCTGAAGCACCGACATGTTCCGTCCGCGTTTGGGAGATCTGATCAGACGCCAGGGTACCCAGATGTTTGGCTAGTAGTCAGTGGCTTCGTAGGCATACGATGACCAGTCGGCTATCTAGTGATCAATGATTTGGGACATCGGAAAGTCATAGCCGCTTAGTCATTCATTGACTTGCAGGTATATGTCACGACGGACGGGTATATGGCTGGAGATGGCGCTGGGGCTGTACTAGATTTCCTGCCCAGCTGGTAATGTAGCGGAGCTTGGATCGTATCTTTGACAATATAGGGTCGTTGGTGGGTGGGATGCCTCTCGGGGATGCAGTGTGGTGGGACGTGCTGGTGGAAAAATAACTACAAATAGTTAGTCTATAAGACGAAGATATGGGATTTGCTTTTTTTCTATGAAGAGACTATTGACTGGTCCGTCTTTGGTTCCTACGACGTTAACATGCATACAATGAGCAATCTATTTGGATATTGAATCCCCCTCTTTTCCAATCCCATTTTGAAATCACCTCCCTTTTGTGCACATATTGTGAAAAGATTGTCCAAATAACCATAATAGGGATTATCTAACCACAAACTATCACTTGCCTTCACTCCCATCGTCCACTACAACCCAATCTACCGCCATTACCACGCTCCATCCAAAACCCTCTCCCCACCCACTACCACGCTACCTCACCTATCCCCCTCACCGATCAGTCCAGCCTGAAAACCTCTCCTGGCCCATCCTCTCGCATCATCGCCTTTTCCCCCGCCCTAGTTGAGTTCCAGGCCACCGACCGGGCATTCATGGGTCCAGACTGGTGGCGGTTTGCCGTGAACGTAGCAAATTGTTGCAACTTTAACTAAACTGTGCATACATATATTGAAAGTGTGACTGCGACATAGTGAGTATTTGCAGGATAAGGGAAGACGGAACTATGACTGGATGGATAGTCAACGGGATTTTTAAAGTAGTTAGATGTGGACATATGTATAGTGTCGTCATATGTTCTGTGCATAAAGGATGCGCTGGGTTTATGCTCAGGAAGCACTGATTTGTAGCAGGTACTCTGCAATTCTAGACCATTGGTCAGTGACAGATAGGCCTGGGCAATAAGCGGACTCAATTTCTATCAAAGTCTCAATAACCAGAGCTTTGGTTTCACCCGCCTTCATCACCGACGGTCCATTCAGTAGCATTTAAGGACAATAACCATATCTATCCATTCCGAATGAGTCTCGATCTTGTTTTGGTGAAACTGGCTGACAGGGCATTGGAAACATCGAATAAAAAATATTAAGTTTTTCTGATTTACTTTTTCGAGGTCTGTCGCAAGTGGCGAGCGGCACTGATATCGGAGAATGGTGGCGACGGCCGACAGTTGGATGCTGTTGCAAGATGTTAGCCAAGACCAGATGGTAGAGTTAAGAGGTTATCCCCAAGATCAAACCTCATATCAAGAAGGGCTATTTTGACTGTAGTTATCATCTGTATGGATGATGTTGCTAACAGTGAATTAACGTTATTTAATGGCCACATCCTTCTTACTCACCACCACTATCACAGCTCTGCAGCACATCCATAGCCATCAACCCCAAACCAATGCGTTTCAGACCACATTTCCCATCCTATATTTGTTTTACAGCGCAGCAATCTTTAATCTCATGTTTACTCCCCTGTTTTTGTTTACAAACATCCAAATTAATCATCTTAAAACATCCAACACTAATAACATGGTCACATCAACCATGGCCTCAACCTCATTAGGCTTCATCAGCCGGTTTGATCGCATCTTCACATATGTCCTATGTCGTCGTCAACACCCTCCGTATCTAACATTATTATCAGTAATCTTCCTGCTACCCGCCCGCCAAGATTAGCCACAGCGGACAACTCAGAGAGTAATGGGTCATTAGCTGCAGCAAAGAGTCGAGTCTTCTGCAGGTGGAGTCTATACGGTGGACTTTGCGTGGTGATAAGGGCAGAAGTGACATAGATATGTGAAGGGATGAAGGATCATAGGGGAGGGAGATCAGGCGGTTGAAGGGGATTTGAAAGAGATGTGGTTGTTCGTGCCATGAATGGTTGGGGCTAGCCAATCAGGGACAAGGGGTTTATGGTTCGAGAATTACCAGACTGGGAACATCTGGAGTTGTGGTTGTGATGGTGTCAGAATTTGTTAACAGTCTAAGTATATATAATTAGGAGTATATAGCGTGCAGACGTTGTCAATGATAGCATTCAACTAGGAATTCAACTTATTACTCCAATATACAAGCTTATCAAATATGGCGCCACATATCCGTGTCATTTCCAATAGGTCACATGATGTGATCTCCATGAGGGGTTAGCAAATGACATCTCTTTACACTGATAGCCAAAGATAGAACTTGCACCCAAAAAAACACTCCTAATTACATAAATTACCCGTGATAATCATACCGCTACCCTCTTGCATCCCAACTTTATCCGTTAAACACCTCCGGCATTAAATAAAGCTTTTATCAATTCACCATGAGATCCATCAAGATGACCAAATTGTATAACCAAAGAAAAAAACCTCAACTTTCGCCACTCCATAATCGTCACAAAACTCTACCATCTTCCCATCGTCAAAATATCGCCATCTTGACCGGGTACTCACCGCCAGTTCACCCTAAAACAGCCGATCCAACCCTATAATAGCAAATATTTAAGAGCCCTCTCGCCTACACCAGAACAAATAAACCCCTATGACCCCACTGATCGCCATCACTGTCAATTCCAGAAGCACAAAAAGTGACCGGGAAAAAAGAAAACTTACTGTCACTGACTGGACCACCAAGCGGATATTACCATTGCCGTCTCCCCACTAGCTACAATATCATGCATGACCTGCATCAACCACTGCCACCATTCTCGGATCCAGCTCTCAATAGAACAATGGTGTGGATGCACCGTTTGGCGCTGTTTAGTGGTCCTGGTGGATGGCCGATGTCACGGTTGTCGCACTAGTTTCGTGGCATTCCCGAAATTTTTATGCGGTAGGCAAAGATATTTTTGACAGTGGTTTGCTGTCATGATGGCGATATTTTGGCAGTGCATAATCTAGGAATTTCAGCATAGCCATTGGGGAAGAATCGACAACTGAAATTTTCATTCTATAGTGTCTTGGCCAAAATATTGAAATTAACGTATCCTCATCATCACCCAATTCATTTCCCAATAATCAACCCTGTACATCTCCCAGCCTCACCCAAACCTTCTGAAAATGCTCACTAACTGCTAGTAACCACAACCCATCACGATCAAAAATCCCCAAGCACAACCCATTGCCCAAGTTCAGTAAAGAAACCCCCAAAAATAACTAGTAATGCACAAAACCCAGCCCAGCATACAAACCCCTTCCCGAAATTACGATCAGCTTCGCCTGAAGGAGTGATTATCTTCTCTCCGACCTCTATATTGCCTTGATTTTCCTCGCCAATACACGATGTCACCAATCCAGCGCACGCAGCGATGGGGTGGCATGAGCTTATTGGTGGGCGATATGCATGCGGCTAGGGGCGAGTGATAAGAGTAGGACCGAAGAGGTTTGAGTTGGGGCGGTGGGTTGTGGGTGAGGATTTTCGGGGTGCATGGTCAGAGTGATAGCGATGACAATAGTGGCGGTTGATTAATTGCTGATTGATTCTTGATGAAATGGAATAGGGTGAGCTGAGCGATGATGGTCATGGATTTTGTCAATTGTATTGGACGGTGTGTGTGGGTTAGGGTAGTGGTCGGTCCTTGAGCATTGTTGGCCAGAAAAGGAAAGATTGGATCTAATGAGCAGGGGGTCCGCTTAACACTATTTTTTACGGTTTATATGTGAGTTGTCAAGAAATGATATTGGTTCGAACATCGAGTTATCAACTCGTGAACAATCTTCACGTCATGTGATAATGAGATGTTTTCTATAATTAATAATTGTAAAATGGCATTTTTGAGGATGAGACTTTGAGGATTCTATAGCCTTCGATCGACTTCCTGCGTTATAGTTAATTCACTAGATTTACAATGGCGCCATAGTTAGCACCGCGCACCTGATTTCAACTCTCCAACTTCTCGACTCTGAGTCGTGTCTTTTATTGCCCTATACTTCAACTACAAATGGATTTTTCCCTAAACGGGTTATCGGGAAGTTCAGCGCTAGTCCTCTCGTAATTGCTTTACGTCGTTAGTAAGGCTATATGTTGGCGTGTCGTGGCATTCCCGACACTTGGAGATTAAACGGGCTACAAAGAGACAACGGAAGCAGCTGAGGGAAAGGACCAACTACATGAGAAAAATTTAGGGAGGTGGCAAGTGGGTTTTAACTGAATATGATATAGCACGCGATGTGCTTCGTTGAACCAATGATGTGTTGTTGACTATATTTATGGCACTTGTTGTTCATTCAGAGTCTGGAGTTGACAACTCTACTTAACTGATACGAATGGTTGCTGTACTTGCATATACCTGGTGATTCATCCCGACTTTAAGATCCTAATGTTATCGGACCAGAAATAGGTCCCAAGATAGTAATAGTAACTTTTGTTCCGATTGGCTAATACGCTTTCCTTTGCATGTAAATGCACGTGGGATCTAAAGATACAATGTTGCCATTGTGTGACTTCATCAAGAGCTATTATAAAGCTCTCACCCTGGCGGGCCGGGTACATGTAGGTACCCATACATGTGGTAGCCAACATGACGATTATATATATAACCATTGAACCCTCTGTGACAAAATTGACTGCGGCTCCGCATTGTCTATTCGCCAATCTTTCAGACAATATCTACTATCGAAAGATCTCAATCGATCCTTAAATCAACAATCTGTTATCTAACAACCCACATCCCCTGAAATCAACCTCACAAGATGCTCCCGCATAGATAACCCTCCTTCCTTCATTACCTCCATCAATGCCATAGTGTCTAGACCTCCTAAATATAGCCGACGTCCTAACAAGGTTGCGGGGGTCTCATATCATTAATGCAGGTGCTACACAGCGAACTTGGTCATGTAACATCTCTGCAAAATAAATCGGAAATCCTCACAAATAATTATGCTCCATCTAGATAGCCCATAATCATTATTATCCATACATAGTAGTTATATTCCTCGCTAATGAGGAATATACGGGATCTTCTGGGTTGGGAAATGGTAGGCTTCAGGACGTCGGGAGTAAATGGGGAGAGTCGGTGTCTTGCTATAGTATTATGCTAGCGGGGGTCTAGAAGGTAGAAGTCCGGGTGCATATGCCGAATGGAGTAAAATGAGAGGTGGTATATTCTGATTGTGAGGTTTGATTGGTTAGTTAAGAGTGGTACGCGGCTGGTAATGGAAAGCCTCATGTGAAATATCAGATTCGCCGGGGGCGGAGCGGAAGCAAAGACTTATGTAGCGGGGGCAACTGGGTGGCCCCGGAAAGACCAATTGTGCATAAGATAATCTCTCATTGGCTCATCAATGATAAACCACCAGGCTGACACATTGGCCAATGGCAATTTTCTTCATCTGATGAAGACTCTGACAAGCTCTAGTCGACATGACGGTCCATTTGTGTAATGCCACACTCATTTGAAGAGGTGGCGCAGATACGCCACATGCTCTTTAGGTTTGTGGTAACTTCTAGCCACCACTATTAAGTTTTCGGCGATTCTCTGATAGCCACTAGTAAAATGGGGATTCTCCTTAGTTCAAGCTTTTTCATCAATATTTTTTTGGAGTATCATTTTATTTATCACATCAGCTGATGATATCAGTAATGCTGGTTTTTGTACCAGCGCTACTACTGTCTACCTTTTACCGACTCGATGATCCGAATCTGACCCGGGTCACTGACCCTTTTGTGGATAGGTGGCGCTTCACTACAGAGATGATCGTCTACTAGTTGGATCCAAGACATTATGAACAATCCTCAGCACTCAATCACGACCTGCCGGTTTCATTCTAACAGATTTACCTAGATGCCTGTTTTGTGATCCGTATCACCAACCCTCAAGCCATAGATCCATTTCTGCCCCGTAAATTCAACGCCACCATTGCGAATAGCCAACCATGAGTGATTGTTCAGCCGCTTGAGCCATATTGACGTTATCAAGGCCAACATTGTCTGTCCATCAAAATCCTACCCGACCCGCAAATCTACCATGCAAGGCGAAACTACTTGTTTTGGAGTCTTATATACCCATTCTCGAATTTCCCATCTAGTCAGATTCGCTTCAGACTTAATGCTCCTTGCTTCGCTTACTGCATTTGTGTCTATTCAGGTTGAAACTCAATCCTTTATCTAGCCTATTTCAGCAGTGAATTACCACTACATTGATCTATCAAATCCACCTTCATAGCGGTCTCCCATATTATAATTTTGGTATAGCACAGTCCAGACAAAACACGGCTTGAATGATGAATGCCCCGTCATGTCTCTGTCATTGACTGGCCATTCTCATACAACTTATGCGTGCACACAATATATATACAGAACACATCCCGATCAACCCGCCTCGTTAGGTGCCACTTTAAATTACACTATACTATAATCATGGAAATGCGAGACACTGTCCTTAATAGCCCATACCCCTTCTATTCAGCAAGCGATTCCTTTAGCCCAAAGCTATTACCATAGCGGCTCGACTCACATGGACCTCCCCAGCTTGCTCCCCATTTAAGCCCTTCAAAAGGTTCTTCTTCTTGAGCACCCTAAGCGCTATTTTATCCCTCATCGCCTCGAGTTTCATCCTCATTCTTGAAAGGTCATATTTCTAGCCTAGTTTTCTGCCCCTTCAGCTGTTCAGTGGACGTTTAGGGAACCTGCGAGTTTTAACAGCAAGTAAGCTGCTGTGCCTATCTGGGTACAAACTTGGGAGGGCGGGACATTTGGTGGTGACCTAAGATTGGGGGCCATTGGCGTTGTTTGGGGTTTATGCTTGGGCGCTGAAGGGAGAAATATTAGCGACAAGGCAATGAGAAACAGGAGGTAATTGTAGCGGATAGAGGAGTTGTTCTGATGTAATGCTGAGACCAAAATGATCTGTGGGTTTCTGAGGAGCGCTGGTATGGAGAGAAATGGGTATTTGGTGGTACTGTTGGTATTAATGGCTAAGAGAAAATTCGGCTTGTTGGTTTTTGCTTGTTGGCGGCATGGAGACATGGAGGGAAGGGTTCAGCACGGCGGCAGGACGGACCTTTGGGTTGGTTGGTTTGGATGGAGGAGGGGAGATCCGGTCGGGTTATAATGTGTGCTAAGTAGTGTGGGATGCAATATGTCAGCGTGTGGGGCAACCACATGCACAAATGGACCCGAGAAATTACGACAGGAGGCGGCATATTCAACACATAAGGGCGCCGTGTCGAATGGGTTCATATATCACTGTGTCTGCGAAGGAGAGGCCTAAGGGTCTGAAGAAAACTAATCATAAACGAGATGGGGATGGAACGACAGGACACAATCAGAATATGTGTGAACCCTAATCCAAACCAGGACGACGACACGGCCAGTCGTTGAAAGCAAGAAAGCACAAGAGAGAATCAAGGCATTACCATCACGGATCAGCCAAGACATTTTATCGGACAGTGGCCAAACCAAATACAGAGTTGAAGCTAACCCAGACAACAATATGGTGAATCAGATTATGGAAGGCACTAGCACACATATTAGTATGACAGATAGGTGAGGAGCTTAGTTGATGTTCTTTGCGCTTCTTTAGTGTATGGTGAAGATTGGTGGGTGGAGAGTGAGGGGGCTGCGGAACGAAATCAAACATCAACAGCGGGTTTTGTCGCCTGTTCAATACAGTGGATTGAACCATCAGGGGATCTTGATTGTCTCTTTTTGGGGCGTTGAAGTATTCCGTTTAAGGTTCCAGTTTCTCGTTGTTCATCGGTTATGAAGATTCGGAGCGACGTGTGAAATGTATGGATGTTTCGGCTTATTTGTTGTTCTTTGTAATTTCTTTCATAAGCTTCGTATATTATTCTCATTTTTTCACAGTGTCTCGTTTGTGGCAAGAATTAGATATGGATGTGACTACCAGAGACAGTGGCAAGATAAACAAAGTAAACTGGTTATGGGATTTTGCTTTCTTTTTCCTTTCGTTAGATTTGAATTCCTCAGCCGTAACAATGCCTTGTTTTTTGCTTCTTTTCTTTTCTTGTTTGTTCCATTTCCTTTATACTGCGCTGGTCATTTCCTGTTGGTTGGATTATTGAACCAGCACTGAAATCACATCTGCATCTGCAGGTCTCGCTCTAGTCTGCGATGACAAAGTCCCTAGAATGCTCAATACGTGGGTGACTCCCCAGAACAGTGGATGTTTTGTAGTGTTAGCGACTAGACGCGGGTGAGAGGTGGTCAGCATGTTCCCTCTTGAGATTTGAGGGAGAGTTTTCCGTGTGGTGGGTGACTTTTTTAACGGATTGACGGTTGTGATGGATTTTTAGAGATGTATGGATGTGTCCATCCCTGAGTGGGAATGTCGTGACTGATGGAGAGGGCAGCCAGTTATGTGGTCGAATGTAGTAATGGGCGGACGTTAGGATTCCCGGTTCGTATCAGGGTAGGTTGGTTTCAGTTGGGCTTTCGTTTGAGGATTCTTGGTGGCCAGTCATCGGGATGCTAGGTGTGTATGGCTCTGAGCGGTGTTGTTACATAGTGTGTAATTTGTATACGAGCCGAGTTGATATTAGCCGTTGATAACAGTCACTAAACAGCAGTAGTGGTGTTGAGCAGTCAGTCCCTTGAATAAGTTGGGTCGGAATACCTGATTGTGTTGGAGTAACTGCATGGTTATATTCTCGTTTGAGCCTGAATGCTTATTGTTCGTGGCGGCAGCACTTGATATTATGCACATGAGACGATCGAATGAGAAAGCCATGTGGAGTGGCACAGGTGAGGCGACAATGCACGCAAGGGTGCCACACTCGATGTGCCTTGCTTTTTGTTCTGTGAGGAGACGAGACTGGGACAGACAGGCTGTTGGTGGTGGGGAGTATCGTCGAGGGTATAAATATAAATGTGAATATAAATACATATTTCTAGATTTCTGTTTCGATTTGTGTTTGAAATACAATATTATTTCGATTGTGTTTTTTGATCACCACAAATTGTTATCATCTATTTAGTCTTTTGGCTACTAATGGACTCTTTCATCCTTTGATAGCTAATAGGAATTCTTACTAGTTATTCAGTGAGCGCCATGTCACATAAAGGTCGCCCACACTATTGGGTCTCAAGATTTTTGACGAGTCGGTGTATCAACCGGTTAATTGAATTTAGTATCAAATCACAACAATTAATGCTTAGAATTATCCACGCATACATCCCGATGGTTGTCGCGATCCAAACCATCGCTCCAGATAGCGCCGATGCGTGCAGTCCGTAACGACCAAAATGAACTAGTCTGTGATCATTCTAGAAGATCTCCTGATCTAGCTTCACGGAAAAAACACTCATGGCCCATAGTCATTCCAGTTAACGGCTAACAGACGACCTAGTCTAGATCTGCGGGGTTCTGTAGACACACGGTCATGGGCAGTGGGGCTCCTATCACAGCAAAGGAGCTTATTAATGGCGATGATGTTATGTGCTGTTGTTGCAAGTAAGCATTACCTGGAGTGGTGCTTGTGGTACCAAGTGTGCTAAAAGGTGGACCTAGTACTCTTATGGAAGTGACTATTACTGCATTTGGCTGCTGTTGTCGCATCCTTCAATATTAGTGTAAGTGGGCAACTACATACGTGAGATAATATATACAGATATGTATCCGTATGCATAAATTCACGATTCATTGGTCAAAATTCACTATATTTTTTCGTTGTTGGTTTTGAGGTTTCGAGATACATGGTATTGTCGCTGAATTTCTGTAACTACTTGTGCATCCCAAATAAATGCAGAGTTCCCTATAAACTCTCCAGCATGTTACTCGCATTCCACACTGGTGTTCGTCCATGGCTATGACTCATTATATCACCTGATTCTCAGCATCTTCCTCTATGCAGTCATATCCACATCAACACTCAGCTGAAATTTGTTTACACATGAAATCCGTTTTCGTGCATCGTCATCTATCAAAAATTAGGGCTAGCACTTACCAACTCAGAAAGTATTCCACCAATCCGTCCCGTACAGTAGGTGGATTCTCAGATCTACTTTTTTTGATTTTTAGTGCGAATGCAGTCGTGGGCGCTAACTCTGGCCGATTAATTATTCATGTGGTAGATTTTCTTTCTCCGCCCTGACAGCAAATTTACAGACGACTAGCGGCGCTAAAAGGCCATGGCCACAGGCGGATTAGGGGAGGCCGGCCAGACAGATGTGTGTGTCGATCGCTCCTCTGGGGATGTAGCCTCCTCTAGAATGAGAATAAGAGAGGATTTTGAATTAGATATTGCTTCAGTCATCGTTTTGTAACAGTAATATAGGTGGTGATGGCAGAAAAACTCGCTATTGGGAATCGCTACATCCTTTTCTTTGACCATTGATGATCCATGACGATTGCGGCGATAGTCTCTTTTTGATAGTTAGCGTGGATGGAATGGAGAGTATGGCAATTTTCATTTTACTAATCGAGATTGGGGTTTTGGTTGGGCTTTGAGCAACGAGAAAGGCCTGGATCGCTGCTCCGTCTCAGACGCTGCAAAGAACGGATATAAAGAAGACATCGGCCAGCCCAGTGCCCAAGCGTCGTCCCAAAACCCCCGAACGCAACGGGTAGAAACAGACTTAAGGGCTTGTTTTGTCACAGAATTGGAATTTGGGCTGTGAAGAGGAGGTCTGATTGGGGCATTTTCAGGCACAGCTGGAGATATCGCGACGGTGCTTATTCATTTAGAGGCAACATGTGAGGCAACTAGGGGGGGAGCGAGAGAGAAGGGGTTGACTATGGACGTCTGGGGATAGTAGAAGTTGAGGAGGGCGGTTCCTGGGGATGGCCATGTTGGATAAGGGTGATGTTGGGTCGGTGGGGGCTACGGGCGGAAATGGGCTTTTGTGCGGGACGAGATAGATGTCGTAGTTGGTGATATCATGTGAATAGATTATGTGGTTACGAGATCAAACTATCGCGAAGAGGCTAGACGAAAAAAAAGGTGTTATCGTAGGTTACATATAGCTGAGACTTATCAGACTATTTGTCTTTTCGATACGGTCGTGCTAACCCGAAGTCGAAAAGGCCGACCGGTCGCCGTAGTGGCCTCCGGCTAGGACTCAGCCGCGGCCGACACTTAGTCTAGTCGGCTCTGTAGTGCAGGTCACTTTGTTCATCTATTCATTAACTATGTACAATGTGCCGTGTCTGTGACCAATCGATAGGGGTTGTAGTCATTATTGGTGAGCAACTAATGTACGCTCCTACCAAATCAATAAATTACAGAATTAATACGTCTTTCCTATTTCAGGCCCATATCCCCTGTCTGATATATATAAAATATGCATATTTATAGATGGTAATTACCCAAACTCGTTTAAATCACAACAGCGAGGCCATTATTTAAAACAGAGTTTCCTGCATTTCGCCCTTCGCTGTTCTTTGATTTCTTTTCTCATTTTCAGTACTCATATTCGAGATCATCACCACCACGCTTCCGGCTTCACTGTTTCTCACCGAGAGTTCTCTTTGCATACTTTATCATAACAAATCGTGGGATCAGACACATCTTTCTTAGACAACAATACATATTCTAATCACTCAACGAAACATCTTCAGTGATACATTTTGCTGAATTATCTTCACTTTTAACCTGTATGTACCATCCATCAGCGTCACCCCCGATATTCATTGCCAAACAGCTACTGGTCTCAGACTCATTGTGCCTATATCGAAATCGACCATTCTATTCATCTACGTTATCCCGTCATCACATTATTTATACTAACGTCAATAATTAGTATAATATATCTTGAACTGTCCATCCTTCTACGGCTTACCAATTCAGCAACAAAATCGCCCACAATGAACCGCCAGAACGGACCCGATAACGACCGGGCCAACCAGGACCATGACCTTTCCAAGGGTGTCGACACCGTCCAATCACCGCCTTTGAACATCGCCGGCCCTCGAGTTCAATCAGATTCCGAAGTTCAACAAATAGACACCGAAATATCCGAACAGAAGCCTCATAGCTCCCTTCTATAGAGCAGTTCGATGCACCCGAGTCTCAGCAGACACTCGAGACGGAACACACGCAACCATTTTCTTCATCTTATATTTCTACAAACTTGGTTCTTCCCAGACCCAAATCTGCTTCGCCGGCCCCTTCTGCATCTAGACCATCGCCTCCTACTTCTGTTCCCACCTCTACTGCCCCTACCAGAACATCCTCAGAGCACAGACGACTTACCCGATCTTCGACTTTTACACCCACGTCAGCCACTTCGCTGTCTGCTTCACAAACCTCTAGATCGGAGGGGAGAATCTCCTATGATCGGGACTCTCGTAGTAGCCGGTCTGATCACCGCTCCTCGGACGCCACCCTAGAGCCTCCAGTCACTAGACAGACGCTTGTTGAATTGGACGTTAACCGTATCGTTTTGAACTCCAGGTTACGCCACGACATCAACTTCGATCCTGAGCTGCATTTTAGACCAAACATGGATGGCGACAAGGGTCGTAAAAAGAACCAAAAAGCAGAGTTGTTTTGGGATACGTTGACAAAGCAGTTAACCATGTTCATGACAGAAAGAGAGCAGTTTGACCAACTATATGGGTTGGATGATACCTGGTGTTTGCCTTCTCTTTTGAAGGCCGTTAAAGACATAATCCAGACGCTGGTTCCTTCTCGCGACCGCCCTAATTTGGAGGATTGTTTTAACGTGGATCTTATCATGCAGCAGTTTAAGCATGGCGTCGCTGACTTGGAAAAGCTCGCCTCATGGCTCGCTAACCTGCTCAAATCGCACTGCGCCCCTATGCGGGATGATTGGGTGGACAGCATGTACCAGCAGCTCAGTGAAGGGAATCGCAACAATGATATTCCTCGTCTTGTCAAGGGGCTCAGAGATCTTCTCAATGTTCTTGAGGCGATGAAACTCGATGTCGCTAACCACCAGATTCGCTGTCTCCGTCCCAGTCTTATCGAAGACACTGTCAAGTTTGAGCGTCGCTATTTCGATAAGAAAATACAAAGTGATAGACTGGATGTGACTACCTCTGAAAACTGGCTCAAGCGTACTACTCAGTACATTACCCAGTTGATGCCCACTCGCTCCTCAGGCTGAGATGTCCTCGCATGTCAGAGCTCTCGGTGACCTCGGGACTGTTGGTATTGGTCTTACGCATTTAATCCTGCCCAATATGTTTCCTTACCGGTTTCCCATTACCCACAACCACCACCATCCGCAGGCCACTAGAACTGGCCCCGGCGGCACTCCGTACACCACGATCCCACCCACCTTCATGCATGACGAAGAGCGTATTCACAAGCTGCGTGAAGAGCTCCACGAAATCATTGCCCTGTCGTATGCTCTTCGCATTTACGACAAGGTGGTTGCGGACCCCAACACGCGCCCGAAGGCCACCAACTCCACTACTCCCTCGTATATTGACGCCATGGATGTAGACGATGACGCTTCGAACGGTTTGCACTCTAACGACTCGTCACCCCGTGCTTCCATGTCCTTTGTCTCGACGCCATCGATGCTATCGGTACCCAAGTCGGGTCTCACAGCTGTGGAGAAGCGTAGAACAATGTACCAGCGCCTCGTTGATTTGATGCGTGGTGTCTCTTCGGCGTCTACTCGCGCGGGAAGCCTCGCTACGAGAGCGCGATCCAATCTTGGGTCGCTGAGATCCTGCGTGACTTTGAGGTCACTCACCAGTACCGGGGAGCCTTGGAAGATGTTATGCGCATCTCTCTTACTAACTGGAGCCACGAGCTAATTATGGGCATTCAGATGGAGACCTGGCGGAGACTTACGCAAGAGGTTCTGCCCTGTCTCCGTGACTTTCGTGGCATGAAGGCATGGAACCTCTTCACCAACGGTACCTCAGGCCGTCCGTACCAGCCCACACGTGCCTCCGCGCGTGCTTCGCTTCCCTATGAGTACAGCGGCCTTGCCATCATGGCGACCAAGATTGCACACGTTGCTTGCCTCCACCACCAGGTGTGGTCTCAGCTATACGCTCGCTTCCTGACCAACATGGTGTGCACCCCGGACACTGACCGTACCACCGGCCCGTCTGCCAATGCTATGCCTTCGGTCATGATGCATTCCACCTCGGAGGAGTCGACTGAGACTCCCGAGCGTGCAGAACCTGCGACTCCCGCTCTCCAGCCGACCGAGGCTGAGACGCCATCGACTGCTGGTAGTGACAGCTTGATGGTCCCTTCTCTGAACATGCGTCAAGCCATTCAGCCTCCGACTAAGGAAGTTGTGCGGGAGCGTAGCCGGTCGATCTCTGAGGCACAGGAAGCCAATACTTCTAACACAATGACTGATGTTGGTGATGATGAGACTCCTAACCGTGACGTGGCGATGGGTTAATCGTTTCATAGACAGTTTTTTTCCTTTTAGTTCTGGGTCGGAACTTTTGATTTTGATTTGTTTACAGATGAAGGTTTTGGATTTACCGGCGTTATTACGGACGGATTGGGTGTGGTCAAACATTGTTATTGGGCTCATGCTTTGAGTTTTATTTTTGCGTTTGGGGTGTCATCGGTTTGGGATATCATGGTCATTATTATTGATTTTCGTTCATTGTTAATTCAGCATCAGCTGCGAGCGTTTTTGGCTGTAGCTCAGAATATAATTTTTCAGCATAAAGATCAATGTTTTTGTTCGTGCATGTGATTGAATGTCGGATGAATTATAGTCTAGGGAGGAGGCTTGAGGTATTGCCAGCGGGCTATGGTGATGAGCAATTCGGTAACGCTACCGTTTTAGTGAAGTGGCTAATTTAATCAAGTTTCTCCAAGTCGTTGTCATGTTAAAGATGTCACTGATATAATAAAACATATTTGAAGATGGATATCGCAAGAGTCGTTCTCTTCCCGTCTATATATATATATATATATAAAGAGATAACAATAAAATACTGCAGCTAATACAACACCGGCTACCAACTAAAGCCATCACCACTATTGCCGATGAAGAAAAAAAGAATAAAAAAGTGAAGCTTATAAAAACAAAAAAATGATCAGACGATATATCCTAACTCCCAAACCAACCAAAATAATCCAAACATTAAGGTACCAACTTATCAACTATCATCAGCGACAATTCCTCCCCCCTTAAACCCCTGGCCTCGACATATTCGGCGTCATCGGACTCCTCGCAATCCCCGCCGCCTTCCTCATCTTACTCAATTCCTCCTCAACTCTCCGTCTCCTCCCTTGTTCCTCTCTAATCTCTGTTTGGAACCTCTTCCGCTCTTCCCTCATCGACACCCTAAATTGCTCACTTAGCTGCGCCGCGCTCTTCGCTACGCCTTCAGTAGCAGCTGGGGCCTTGAGTTTCTCGGCATCGATGGCTTCCTTGAGTTGGGCTATATTCTCACGGTTCGCGAGGACTTCGGCGTCGAGGCGTTTCGAGACGTTGTCGAGTTCGGATTCAACCTGGATGCGTGCCTGCTCGGCTTCGTCGAGCCTCTGCTCAATCTCTTGCTTTTCCTTCTCCGCCGTAATAGACACATTCGTAATCTCCTCCAACTGCCTTACCGTATTTGCCAACTCTTTCTTCAACATATCCGTCTCATTCTGCATTTTCTGCATCTCCAGCGAACTCTTCATTGCTGCAATATCCTTTGCGCGCTCGGCGCGCGACCCATAGGCACCGTCGAGCTCCGCCTGGGCAATTGTCAATTCCGTTTTGAGCTCAGCGAGCATAAGGTTCATGCTTTCGAGGAGGTCTTCTTTTTCTTGGACTTGGCGGGTTTTCATGTCGACTTCTTTTTGCTTTGTGTTGAGGGCTTCGTTGATGGCGGCACGTGCCGTGTTGGCTTCGACGAGCTGGGAGGAGAGACTGGTGATTTTACCGTCGACGGCACCGACCTTGACTTCGAGTTCCTTGCGTTGGGATTCCGAGTGGGTAAGGCGTGATTCCGCCTGTTGTCTGGCGGTCTCGGCATCTGTTTTGTTCATTTCGGCAGCGATCACCTTGCTTTCGAGATCGCCCAGCTTCCCCTGTAGCTCCTGTAACCTCTTAGTCGTCTTGTCCAACTCTGCTTGCAACGAATTTGTCTTATTGTCCTCAGCGCTAACGGCACGAGCTTGTGTGAGTTGTTCCATATCGCGCAACGCTGCCTGTAACGTCGCCTCGTTCTGCGCATTTTCAGATCGCACACCATCTAGATGACTCTTAATCTCAGTGAGCTGATTGCGCAAATCCTTGAGTTCGTCCTCCTTGTTATCGAGGTCGCCTTGCAGGCGCAACACCTCTTCGGCATCGGCCTTTTGGTTGAGTTCGCGTTGTTGCTTGATTTGTCGCTTGAGAACGATATTTTCGTCGGCGAGGCGACGGACACGGCCGGCCATCCATTGGACTTTGGAGGTGAAGGCGATGAAGCTGTAGGGTTCGTTGACGTCTTCTTCTTCCATTTCGTCGTCTTCGTCGTCAGGGAGACCCTTTTCAGCGCGCTGTTTCTTGCGGTCTTCGCGGTCCTTCTTCATGAAGGCGGCGCGCGATTGCATGTTGTCCCAGATAATTTTGAGCTCGCCCTCAACATTACCGCTTGTTGTTGAAACGGCCTGATTCCCACGGGGGCCTAATTCCTTTTCAGCGGCGGCAATGGCCCGCTCAAGATACGTGATCTCGTCTTCTAGCGGACGACCGGTGGGGCCCGGCGACGGAGGTTGTGCAGCACCTGCCGAGGCCAACATCGCTAAGACAATGCCATTTATATGTCGTAACCGGGCCTGGTTCTCACTGTCGTCATCGTTATTGCTGTTGTTACCCGCCGAAAACTCTTGTTCTTGCCGAGCCATCTGGACTCCCTTCTCTAAGTAATCCAACTGACTATCTAGCAAACTTTGACCCGCTACGGCATTCCGGGGCTGATCGGGATACTCGGCATTTTCATTGGGGTTGAAGGAGATGATGAGGTCCCGAACAACATCATTAATCCCATTCAGCTTCTGCTCGGCGCCCCGTAGTGACAAGTTCTCCCGAGCTAACCTGTCGTTATCCTCCTTCAACTGTTCCAGGTCCTCGCGTAGCTTGTTGGTTTGTTCCCGGATTGGTGACTTTAGTGGAATCTCTAGTGCATTAACACCACGGGCTATGTTCTCGGTTTCAATGAAGAGATCGTGATTTGATGCCATGCTGTTGCGATTTGAATACGAGTAGAGGCTTTCCGGACTGCCAGGCATCCCATTGACTAATTGGAGGCCCATAGGATTGCTCATCTGCTGTTGCATATTCTTGTTGGAAGAGCGATGCGTCAACTGCAAGATGGCAGATGTATGCTCTAATAACCGGCGCTGCGGCTCCATCTGGCGCTTTTCGAGTTGGAAGAGTTCCGTAGCGAGCTCCTCGCAACGCTTCTCGGCAGTCTCCCGCTCAGCTTCGTGGGCCTGGGCCTCATCCGAAATGGGCTCGTTGGGGTTTCGGGAGGCCGAGTATAGCTTGGCCATGTTGATGGCGGCATCGCGGTATTTGGTCTGGAGGGCGAGGTTGGCGGTGGTTTGTTCGATGCGCTGGCTGAGGTGTTGACATTGTTTCTTGAGGTCGTCGACTTGGTCTTGTGAAAGAACTTCGAAACCGCGGCTGTCGGCGAGGGCGGTCTCGGTTAAGAGGTGGACTTGGATAGGATCTTTGATATCGAAGATGCTGCTAACTGGTCTCTGTTTAGGCGGAGAAATCATGAAGTTAGATATGTCTGTATGACAACACAAGTGAAGATCAAACAACGAATCATGAGTCTGGAATAAGGACTATTTAAATAGATGTACACACCTGATTGAAGCCGGAGTTTTGCGGCGTATTCATTGTGTTTTTGTATCCATCGACAAGTAATTTACCACTGATGGGCACCGTTGGTCTTCTGTTATTAATCATGGGGTTATTTTGAGCCTGGTAGGGCTGCTGATCGTAGAGACTCATAGTTCGTTATCGGGATTGCGTCGAAGTTTCCACGCCCGCGGTTCATCAAAGGCAGGTGGATTATTGGCGAGCCGGGAAATGCAGGTGATTGCTGTAGGACGCCCAAAGAATATAAATGGAAGCCCAGGTTGGCTTGTTTGGCTGGTGGCTGCGGATTGACTGGCCGCTGTGAGGGTTTCTGACTAGCTACTTTGGCGAAAAGGAGGGGGGGTCGGGATGAACCAGAAAGGGATGGATAATTATTGTGATGTCGATGACGCCGGCGGTGACGCACAATCAATTATCTCTTTAACTGATGGAGAAGCCAGCAGTGAGATGGGAGAAATGTATTAGAAAATGTTAAAAAGAATGACAACCATCAAAATATGAAGATACATGCAAGACAAAAGACTGGAGACGGCAGTGGATATTAATGGGTGTCTATAAAAAGATATCGTGGAGTAATTAAGGAGACATGTGCTCGAATATTAGAGAAAACCAGGGTTCAAAGAGAAGTCGATGCGACAATGAGAGAGACAGCAGGCATTGACCAGTGTGCTTTCCTCATTTCAGATGCACCACTGCAAGCCACATCCATTCTTCTAAAGCGCCCCTAAATGTGGAACCCCATCGTACTTCTCAAACATAAGCGAAGAAGAGAACTGACAAAAAAAAAAGAGAAAAATAATGGGGTCTTTACGTGAATCGAATACATGATCTCTCACATTCTGTGAATTAGGGCGAACTCTAAGCGAGGGTCATCATATCACTAGACCATAAGACCAAGGAATGAGGATCCAAATGTAAAATTCGGAAGCTCGGATGGGGCAAACCGGGACAGAACCGGTGACCTTTAAACAAAACCACTGGAAGTTACACTTCAGTCTAATGCTCTCCCAATTGCGCCATTACTCAGAAATTATCGTAAGCAAGAGATGTAATGGAAGCGATGTAGTCCGGGATATCAGCCGGAAGTTTCTTTAACAGTACAATAAACAAGGTGACAAACAGATATGTATATTGAAACGACGAGTACCAACAAGTATCTAATAAATATCTAATAAATATCTAACTAATCACTTACAAGTGACTGGAAAAGAAACATACCACCACAGCTATCAATGCAAAGAAGGTAACCAGGAAGTCCAGTTCGTACTAATATATGTTCCCTGCGGCATCAGAAACAGACAGTAAACAGCTAGTCCCATCGTCGCCCATCGAGCAACAGTATAAATAGCAACCATCAAGACGATAAGTACAACTATAGACGTGACAATGACTTCCAAGACCGTTCTGTTTTCATTGGTCTTGGCTTCGGTCTTGACTCTCTTCTCTTCTTCAGTTTTAACATGAGGTTTCGGGGAAAGATTTCCGGGAGTAGGTTCGGAAGTAGGTCTGGGGATACTAGCTGGTATCGTTTCGTCTACGCTAAATTCGGTGCCACCACAATCAGTACATCCTTGACTATTTGAGCCCTGTGTGTCTTGAGCTGGGGAAGAGACACCAGCAGTACTAATCGCCGTTGTCTGGTTCTGGTTTCCCTCGTTCTTCATAAACTCATCTGCTTTTTTAACGACGAACGCCCAGATCCTCCCATTGACTGTCTTATATTCATCCCGACATTTCTTTTGCCACTTGTCACCCCAGAACTTGATTTTCCACGAGAGCAAGGCATACGCCGATATAATCGATAAATTGACGAACAGAATGATCACCAATGGCCCAGCAGTACTGATCAGTGCCAAAACCCGCCAAGTCCATGTGATCTCAAAGGTCGAAAACACCCAGTTCCAGGCCAAGATGTGAACCCATCCAAACATCGTAGTGAGGGTCCAGAAGATGATGAGGGACCCGAGATTGCCGGTGTTACAATCGAGGCCACAGAATAAGAAGGGCAACATAGGACTGAGAAGTTGCTCAATGCGCTTAGGAAAATAGATTTTGTGTTTGTTGGCAATGTCCATTAGATTATCCACCTGCGCTTCAAAATTCAACTCATGCGCCGCATATCTCTTGCGAATCTTAATCGCCATCTCATCGGTGAAGTCATGCAAAATCACCGGTGTCGTAACATCATATGGCTTGAACAACCAGAAAATATAAATGAATAACGCACAGATAGCGTACGCAACAGTCGCCAATTCAAAGGGAGCAATCGGAAGACCCTGGATGTGCCGGGCTATAAGGTTGCAGGCAAGCCAGAGGGCTTGCCACAAGGTGATGATTTTGGAGAAGGAGTCAGCTTTGGTGCGGCCAAGGATCTGGTCTTTATGGACTATATTTCGGCGGAGGGCGGCTTCGCGAATTTTTTCATCGGGTTCTTTGCTGAGGATGCGGAGGAACATGACTAAGGAAGAAGAAGTGTTAGTGTCAGGACTGGAGATTATATCATCTGTGAGATCTTGACTTACCATATTCATGCAATGTGATGGGGTGACATAACGGCTTTCATCATTAACTCGTGGGTCGATCCGATAGGTAATTGGTTTATATTTTTCACGAGTGGTTCCTTGGGAAAATCCTCTGGAAAGTAGAGGCCATCTTGGTAAAACTCATTATTCATGACCTGCTCTGCGTCCGTCAACTTTTTTCTATTTTTGATACAACCCGGCACACGTGGAGTCGGCACTGTCAAAGTCTCTGGAGAATCATCCGATGAAGCGGGAGTGACTAGAGGGTCGTTTGTTGTCTTAGTTGCTTCAGGCGCTGGCCTCACCAGCCCCTTCATCATCGCAAAGTACGAGTGCGTCAACGTCAAATGAATATAAACCTTAAAAGCCTCCTCCTTCGGCCATTCGATTGTCTTGTTCTTCACCCTTCTCATCTCCCTCGCCTCTGATTCTCGCAGACTATCAATGAAAACGATCCAAAAGTCAAACCACGGCCGCTTCTTTTGCTCAAAGGCGTACCATGGACACTCTTTGTTCTTGACATGGTGGAGCGTTTGGTAGGCGCGACTGAATTCGGTGAGGCTAAGGGCAACACCGAGTTCGGGAGCGGTTAGCATAACGATCATTTGCCAGATTTTGGGCATCCAGGAGCGGATGCCCCAGTAGGTGTCGGCGAGGAGGTCTTTGATGATTTGAACGATCTTTTCCGGAGACTTGCCGACTTATTGGTGCCCGTTTCCTTAGTTTCACTAGTTCTTGTCGGCTCACGTGGGCCAACTGGCGAAGACGAGGGAGGTGGCGGAGTGTCGGTACACTGAGAGGTACCGGGCCTTTCTTTCGGGTCCTTTTTTCTTAAGCTTATTAAATGTGGAATATTGCCTCCAGTACTCCAACCAACTTTCCTTGAAATTTCCCATCCATGATGTACTCTGATTAACGGGGATTAAAGGGACATCGAGGTGCATACATTTGTAGGAACAAAGGAGGAGAACGGTCACACAGGTCCAGACAATGTCCATAGTTCCGCGGAGGGCTGGGCCATCTTGCCAATTGACAAGTGTATTATTGGCGCTTAGGGCTGTTGTGTTAATGGTGCGGGGTGCGAGAATCTGGGCGGAGAGGAGCATAATGGGTATAGTGAAGGAGATGAGAAAGAGACTATGAAGGTACCTGTGATCATAGAGAATGTCCATATCAACTAGAGAAGCCAAAGGCCATCCTTTATACGAATCGAGGTTTTTGTCATCGATGCAATAATTTTCTTATCGGGTAATCACAAATTCTTGGTCATGATATTCTTCAAGCAATATAATCCATACATAACGTTGCAAAATTCACACTAGCCTCAACAGCTCTTGGTCATCTACCAACCCGCTGTCAACATCAGGTTCCGGAAATATCTTCTTCTCTCACCAAGGAAATTTCTATCCGTCATATTCTCTAAGCTTGTCTTCTCGGACCCTCCGTATTACCATCCTTCTATGGATTATCGGTACCGGATATCAAGGCCGTCCAAGGTTTCATTGAAGCCTACTTGATAGGAGACCCGAGGCAGATTTGGTCATATTTCGCATGAGATGTAATATGCAAAAGATGATAGATCACGTTTGGCAGTAAGCTGGAATCAATATTGAATGCTATATGGCGCTGTGGGCTTGAATATTAGGAGAACTGATTGCCATAAGAACACAACAGATGTCCTTTCATGGAGAGTTGGCTTTAAGGGTGAGTATGTTTGACATATTGATTGGCTATCTCACGGTAATACTCTTTCGCAGATCACCAGGCCATTGCAACCCTAAGTGCCTGCTCAAATACATTGTGACTACGTTATAGTCACTGTCAAGGATTTCAGAATTTAATGCATGTAGGTAATCCTCGTATTAGTTGTTCGATCGATATCAGACCAGGTTGAAGATAAAAATCTGGTATCTATATCACTACAGGCCCACCGTCTGTAATATAATTGACCTAAATTTAGTGATTTGATGGAAGCCATTATGTACAACTAAAATCAATTTAACTACTTACTGGTATTTCAAATAGAAAGTAAACAGCAAGTACCATGGTAGCATTACGGGGTAACACATAGAGAGATATCAACACCATTCTCGACAAAGCTAGAGCATAGGCCATGTGAACGGCTATTTTGAACCTCCTATATTGAAGACCCTTTCTCAAAATTAGGGGCCTGTGGTATTATCTTTGAATTGATATTACCAAGTATAGTGTAGTAGAAGCATGTGCTAGATCTGTGAATACCCAAGTGGGCTCATTGAATGTAGTTCAATCATAAAAAGCCAACGCCTCAGCCTCGCTCCCATAAAGACATATACCGAACGATCCGACGATGTTGAGTATCATCAAGTTCGGATTCATAGAGATGGGCATACATATAGACCCACCGGAGTTAACTTCTGCTTGGGCATACCGATTCTGAGTCTAAGATGCAATTTCTGGAGTAAACTTCTGAAGGATGATACGCATGGCTTGTGAAATGGATAAGGATATAACTCAAGTAATGGGCCCAGCCTCAGTGGGGCAACAAGATGGTTCAGACACCCGGGGAACTCTGGAGATCATCCGGACCTGTATCTTACAACTGCATGTCCATTTTCACAAGTAATTATTGGTTCATGAGCAATCTATCAAGTTAAATAAGCTTTATCGCCTTCTTTCAATATAATTCTAAAAGTAGGTGTTGACTATATGAATCGCCGAAGTGCCCCTTTTGTAGACTGTATAGTAGTCGGGCATCTTTAAAATACAAGATTCTGGAAAGATCAATCCATGCAAACCAGAAGATGGATTCCGCAAGTTTATTGATTGCCCATGTTTACCCAATCTTAACCGAATAAGTAAATGAACTTCAATTCATGTTGTAAGGAATTTACTGAAATTCATGCTCGAGCTATTATGAATCCAGTAACTATAGCGAGTCTCCCAAGAGGATTAGGTCGTTCGACAACTCGTAGCCTGCTGATCGTTGTTTTGTCTTCAATACATGTCGACCCTGAATCATAAGAAAATTAACGGAAAAAATTATCATCTTCTTTTCCCTGTATCTAGATATGCTCGTATCAAAATATGATGATGCTACGCTATTTCCAACTTTTAATATATATGGTTATACTTGAGACAGCGTTATTCAAGGACTTTACATAGCTGAGAAAAGTATTACAGTTAGACCCACCTTTATTTACAGTTACAGGGATTTATTTCCCTCGAGTCACAGGGTTGAGTACCCTAATGACTTTTTAACGTCAGACCTGATATAACACCATTGAATCAACGATTCAACAAGTAGATGAGCTCACTGTATATTCTTACCTAGATACTCCATTACTATTCAAATGCACAAAATGGCAGCACTGAACATTGCCAAAGAGCTTACCATTATTATCACCTCCTCTCCAACACCATCCACTCCTTCCACGGACCTTCTGGAATCTATCATTACCTCCTTCCAAAATCATTGCCCGCAGCTTCTCCACTGTCGTGTCATCGTTATACTCGATACATTTGAGCGTATCGCCTCTACTCTCCGTCTTAAAAAAGGCCAAGCAACCCCTGAAGTTGCTGAAACCTACAATCTTTACAAGGCCAAAGCCAAAACTCTGTTTCTTAGTACCTGGACAGCAGCTCAAGGTGCATCGAGGGAACCTAGAGTCTTCACAGAAGTTGCAGAATATGGATCGGCGGGACAAGATCACACGAATTCAACTTTGGACATCACCGAGTATGAGAATTTAATGATCATCGAGCCAAGAGAGAGAATAGGTTTTGGTCTAGGTGTGCGATCGGCGCTACGACATGTGGAAACGCCATATGTCTGGGTGAATCAACACGATTGGGCACTGAACTCATGTATTTCAGCCCGGGCACTGGTTGATGTCATGCGAAAAAACGATAGAGATCCAGTCAAGCCAGTCAAGTACATCTGCTTACCGTCAGTACGAATGCTAGGATATGCTTCGTCCATGTTATCAGAGCAGCATCCGACACTGAGGCAACTAACAGCAGACTTGAAGGGGACATTCAGTGGAGATTTGGAAGAGTCAGCCGAAGTCCCCTTGACGCCAATGTTCTTTTGGCATGATAAGACGCATTTGGCGAGCACCAAACATTATCTTCGGCGGGTGTTTCCTACACGGTTGGCTATGGCAAGAGGCGCATTTATCGAAGACACTATTGGACACAGGGCAAGAGACCAAATGAAGGATGGAGATTTCACGAAATGGGCTACTTGGATGTACTATCCGGAAGACGGTCAGGGCCTCTGCTTACGTCATCTTGATGGGCGGATGTGGAAGGGGACCGAATATGAAGCACAACGAGAGATCGAGATCAAGAAACGACAAAGGGAAAAGGCTGAGAAGAAAGTGGCAGCAAAAGCGACAGTAAAATAAGCATTGTCAGAACAGAAAAAGGTCGATGGGAATATAGTAGAGTGATCATATATCATAAGGAGGGTTGATATAAAATATTAGAGTGGTATATTGATTATGTGAATTAAACAACAATTTAAGAAATCTTGGTATACAAATGGAATATAATGCTGTGCTGTTTCCCAGAAAATGCGATATCGTCCAATCTGTGTACTGTTCATATAGATCCACCCGAACATCCCAAACATTTATCACCACTCATCTCTACACGGCTAGATTACTTTGTTGACTCTCAATGAGTTCCAGAATATCCTGAGCTTCATGGGCCTTCCCAATCTGACTGAGAAGCTTGGCAGTATCTATAGCCATAAGGAATACTCGATTTGACATCGAGAATGTATGCTTTTCATCTAGCTGCGAGGTTGTAATCAGTTCTTTGTGTCTTTGGATGTAGTCAACAGCCCTGTGGTGATCAGGATTAGTGGGATGGTGAAGATCGAGATGGGCTTCGTAGACAGTGGTCGGCTTCTCGAACGTCTCGGCAACCCTAGCATAAGCTTCAAAGGTATCCTCAGATGGGTTAGGGGTCTTCCAGGCCTCAACAGTCGCCTTCAAGACATAAATTGCCAAGGGGCAAAGAGGACAGTATCGTGCTGGTTGTTATTCTTAAGGCACTGGTCGGCTTCGATGACAGCCTCCATAGCAGGATCCAGATTCAAGCCAGCATCACTATTGATGACAACCTTCGCGCTGACCATAGCATACAAAAGAGTGCGGGCTTTCATTGTTGCCTTGGGGATTTCATCGTGAACCGCCAAGTGTGAGATCCATGACCAGACAGTATCCTCTCTCTTCTCACCAACCATGAAACGTATGAAAATGGCGGTGAATTTGTGCTGGTTCACAAAGTCAAACTCCTTCAAGAGGTTCTGCGATTCAAGCCATGCCTGAACCTGGGTACTGATGCCAAGCGTTTCAACGGCATCTGAGAAAGTCGGTGCGCTCGATTCCGTCATGATTGCGTTGTACTTCGCGACCAAGCAACCAAGAGCGTGTGGTAGAGTCATCATGTTCCTCTGAGTGGCCCGATCAAATACATCCATGGGGTCCGTCTTCAGCTTAGCGGAGCTACCCAACATCCCGACGCCGTTCTGGATGACGGGGTTAGAAAGGATGGCGCGGACATGGTCGTCGGTAGGCCGGCGGGATTGTTTGATGATAGAGCCAGCGGCTTGAGGGAGTGTCTTAGTGGCAGATTGATCTTCGTTGAGCCAGCCGTGCTCACGGTCGAGGTTGGTACGGAAGGATGCCTTGAGAGAATCGAGAAGTTTCTGCGACTGCTGGCGGGTGAGAGGGAGAGGTTGGTGGAAGGATGGGAAGACTTTCGACAGAGATATTGTTGGCTTCATGGTGATCGTTGAATATATTGTCAGGTTATGATAAATAATTACAATGATGAATCGAAATAGAATATGTAGCTTAAGTGGAGATTGGTCTTTGGGAACTGGTGATGTCAATTTGCGATCATGCTATGAGTAATATCCGTCCCGCCTAATTGGTTCTGCGCCTGCCAAACCCCAACCCCAGCAACAGTTCTCGTTTCACAAGCTGTTTCCAGCACGACTGCCGATTTAATGTTGAGCTAACTCACTACCTTTAACCATAGCTGATCCAACTGCCGGGTAATGACCGGCTAATATTTGCCCCAAAAATGCAAGTACGGCAAGCCAGGGGGTCCGTCAAACTGATGTGGATTCCCGTCAGACTGAATCAGGGACTCTTTTCGAGCCTATAAGTCACTAGTGTATCTGGCCTCAGCGCTAAAACCAGGGAATATTGAGTAAGGTACCACCTGTAGAGACTGAGCTCAAACAGAGCTCCGGAAGCTTTGAGCATGTCCTGTCAGGACACCCTGCACTCACTGCAACCCGCCTGCTAGGTGACATGGAATATAGCTTTTAATTCCTGGGATTTCTTGGTTGGAGATTGACAAGGCTGGCGCCCACTAGCCCGCTGCTGACAATGTCACGAGGGGCTCGTGACTACGGCTGTTGGAACTACAAAATGTGACTATCCTATTTACTCTGTTGTCTATATGACATGAAGTTGAGTGGGTTGAGCTTTGAGTCAATTGACATTGGAACCCTTTGATTAAAACTTAACTGTTTGTAGTATGACAACGCGCGGGAAAACACGTAAGGGCTAGGAGGACCACCAATCAAGATCGTGAAACTAGCTGCAGGTGATGAAGGCAAGGCTGCCCCTCAGCCTGCAGCCATTGCGCTATTGGCCGATTGGTCTATGACACAAGCCTTCGCTCATTCCTCAAATCGCCGCTACTGAGTTGCTAGTTTCTGTAGTTTTCTATTAATGGTTTTTGTCGGAAAGGCAATCGCTGATAGGATCACCTACTTACTGTCTTCCAGGTGGGAGCTTGGTTTTTAGGGGTAGTCCTCCTAGTCAGGCAAGAGACACACCTAAAGAAGCTGTAATTGTTGCCAGGAAGCAAGACTTAAAATGGATACCAGTTTTGGCCTCGGATGTTAGGGAACATGTTTCGCCCGCCAAATTTACCTATATACCGATGTACTTAGTATCCGCTTGGGGCTAGCTCACTAACTCACTAGCTCCTAGTTTCCTAGTTCAGCAGTGAAGGGCCGCATCAGTCAGCCTCCCTTTGACTTTTTCGTCCCCGTGAAATCTGTACTGTGTGCTTCTCAATTCCAGACACCCTCTCACATCATAATCTGCAATTGCTTCGATCTTGCTTCGATTTTGTCATCTCCGCAAGATACTTACATCTCCTCTCCCATCATAAAGACTATCGACGGTCTTCGGTTTGTTCCGAGCCTTCTTCTGCATTTGCATCGTGTTTCCAATTCGTGCCTCGCCAGCTTTCTTTACTTCTCAACGCGGTTCCACATCAATCCTCGGCCCCGGACGCATCTCGACTGATTGATATCTCGAAACTCCCATCCGCTATCGACTTGTCGTTCGTTTATCGAATCGACTACTTCACATAATCGACTTTTAGTCCGCGGGCCCTTAATACGCAGTGCGAGCCCACGCGACTATCAGTCTACTTTTCCTATCTCCTTATTTCCCCCACACACACACTCTCTCTCCACAGATCACAATGCCCGAGTTAGCTTCGCGGTCTAGCGCTTCGCGCGGCAGAGGTGGCAGCAGAAATAGCAGAGGCGGTTACGCCGGCAGAGGTGGACGTTCTACTACTACCGGCAGAGTGAATGGCGAATTTTCTACTTCGTTTGACGAAGAAGGTGGTGATATTGCCGAGCTGCGGAATCTCTATGGTGCTTCAGTGTCTCCTATCATGGATATGTTTAACTCTTGGTCAGAGATTGACATCCTCTACTTGCTGAAAGAGACCGATGGTGATGCTGACGCTGCTGTCAGCAAGATTCTTGAAGGTAAGAAATTAATATTATATACATGACCATGTCTAATGACAACCTTTCGACTCCAATTTGTACCCGCAATCATGACTGTCAACCGAATAACCAATTAAACGTATCCCCATTCATTGAATCTGGCCATCAATTGGTCCCGAAATCACATGCATATTCCATCCGATATATTCGACAGCCATCATCTCATTGCTCACAACTCACATTTTTACTCATCTGTCTGTCGCCTTTGACTTTTACATTATGACACCGCGTCCTTGTACCCCAACACACGAGCCGATCCTATGGCACTATGGAGACTATCTAGGGCTATTTAGAAGCTTAAGCCCAGATCACTCATTCTAATGAACATTGACTAACCCTGTATCACCCATACAACAGGCTCAGTGTCGCAATGGGACGAAGTTCCCAAGAAGCAGACTGTCCCCAGAAAAGCCAAGGAGCATACTCCTGCTCCTATCGAACCTGTGAAGCCAATTCGTCCCATCCGGACTGAACCTACTCGTGGTCGAGGTAAAACCGCAGACAGAGGTGTTCGTGCGCCCCGTGGTCGTATCGTTTCTTCTGTCAACGGCGCCCCCCATCCTGTGAAGGACACAATTTCTGTACCCACCGACGAGTCTCCTGCATGGGGTGCTCCTACTCCGGATGACGATATCCCTGCTGTTAAAAAGCCCGCTGCTCCTGTTGGCAAGTCATGGGCCAGTTTGCTGAGAGGGCCGCCGGTCCCTAAGCCTGTGACAAAGCCTAAGGAGGCTCCCAGGTCTGCGGCCGTTGAGACTCCGGTAGAGACTAGTGAGACCATTGAGCCTGAGAGTGTCCCCGAGCCTGAGGAGCCCATGCAAGTCGAAGAGGAGAAGGAGCCCGAGACTATCGCTGAGCCAGAGCCAGTAGAGGTTATCAAGCCCATGGAAGAAGAACCCCAGCCTGCGCCTCAAATTGTCGAGCCCACCCCTCAAGTCCCTCTCAAGATCCCTGTTGCCACTCCTCTCCCCGTCCATAAACCCGCTCCCATCCCCGTTGCCGTTCCGGTCGCCAATCCCGTTGTTCCTGTGGTTGCTATAGCCCCTGCAGTACCTGTTGCTGCTCCCATTACCACTCCTGCTCCGGCCCCTGCTGCCGTCCCCGTCGCTGCGGCTGTCCCCATCGCTGTCGCCACCCCTACCAAGACCCCTGCCCGCCACAACCGCATGCTGGACCAACAAGAGGCTGTCCGGATGCCTGGCACTCGCGATCTGGATCGTACTGCTGTTCAGTTCGGCTTCCTGAATATGGGTGCCGACGAAGAGGAAGAGCGTGAAGAGCCTCGGACTCAGGCACAACCCCATGTTGAGGCGCCCGTTCAGCCTGCTGCTTCCGTCCAACCTAATTCCCAGAAGCCTGTTCCTGCCCCCGCCCCCGCCCCCGCCCCCGCTCCTGTTGCGGCTCCTGTTGTAGTCCCCCCTTCTGCTCCTGCTGCTGCCCACGTTGGTATGTCGCATTTATTCCTGCAATTATGCTCATCTGATACTAATGAATTTTTTTGTATAGCCGCTCACCCCAACCCGGCTCCCGGTTTCAACCGTGACCCTACAGCCAGAAACCCTACGACTCTTTCGGCCAGCAGATTCCCCAGCAGACTGTTGTCGAGGGCTTCGGTTCTCAGCTCGCCCACCCCGGCAACGCTTTCTCCGCTCCCAACGACTATAGCTCCATCTACGCTGACCGTGGCGGCTACGCCGGCTTCTACGGCCACAACATTCAGGATGGTCTTCCTCCCGTTGCCGGTCAGCGGAACTTCATGAATAACTACTCTACTCCCCAGAATGACGTTCTCAACCAGTACCAGCAAAATGCTCGTTTCGGTGTCACTGCTGAGAGCCAGAACAGCGGTCACAACACTCCTACTCCTACTGCTGCTTCTCAGCAGCAGCAACAGCAGCAACAGCCTCCCTCTTCGGGTCCTGTGGCTACCCCCCAGAATCAGTATCACTATGCCCAGCAGGGTGCTCCGTTCTACAGTCAGCCCTACTATAACCAGTACGGTGGGTATCCTTACGTAGGCCATGGTGGCTTCAACGCCCCTAGTTACGGCAAGAACTCGGTATACGGCTCTAACTACCCAGCCGGGTTCGAGCAGCACAATCCTGCTGCCGCTGGATTCGGGCAGAACTCTCACCGCGATAATGGCGTTGCTTCCAACGCTGCCGACTACGGTCGTCATGCCACTCAGGGTGGTGCTCCCGGGTTAACCGGTAGCTTCGGTAGCAATGTACACGATTCTTTTAGCCGTGGTCCCGCTGGCTACCAAACCCAGACCAGCCAAGCTTACAACAGCCCCGCGCAGGCCGGCGGTAACACTACCGGCGATGAGCTCAAGTCGTTCAACGATGGCAAGGTTGGTGGCGGTGGCCCCTTCCCTGCTCTAAGTGGCGCTCGCCCCGGCTCTGCTGCCAACAACAGCGTTCAGGCTGGCCAGACCGGTCTTCCTCCCCAGTCGATGGGCGGGTACAACTCGTACCCGAACCACTCCCTTCATAACGCCGCCTACGGCAACAATGGCCAACATAGCAATTACTCTGGCTACCAGGGTAGTTTCAACCAATTCAGCTATGGTGGCCAACAGCACCGTGGCGGAAATGCCGGGTGGGGCAACAACTATTCTCATTAGAGCAACTTATGTCCTGTTGTCTCTTCTCAGCGGTACTTTAGATGATTCGTACCGCTGGTCGTTGTCAGATCCAACAATGATGTCATGATAGCAGATGTGCTGTTGGTATCATATTCTTTGTCTGGAGGTTGTCGGTGCCCAAGCTCCGACGGTCTCCATCCGGCGATCAGCCCGATGTGGCTGGGCCGAATTTGTGTTTTTTTATTTCTTGGTCGTTGGTCTCATTGGTCTTCCGGGCATGCAATTACGCCGGCATGCTACCATTGCATTTGCATGCATTCAGTCGTAACTTTTTCTTTTTTCTTTCTCTTTTTCTCTTTGTTTCATATCCAATTTACAATTACAATGGGAGGGTCTTAGTTTACGAATGGGAATTTCCAAGTGTTGAGGTCTTGATGGGAAAAATATCATTAGGACGGGGAAGGCTGGAATGCGGATTTGTATTTTTTTTCTTCTTTGATGCCATGATCACAATTTCTGTGCACTTTTTTTCCTCGTTTTTCTTGTTCCCTTTTACCTCTTCGCTTCTTCTTTGTGTGTTCATGCCTTGTCTACCTCTAGTGTGTATCTCATCTGTTAGCTCTATCATATGGTTTCTTGATTCCTTTCTTGTCTGGCTGTTCCAAGTCCTAGACGGGTGGTCATTGATCTCTGGCTGGTATCTCTCTTTGGTCTGTTTCTCTCTTGGTCTTTTCTGTTTTCTTTCTCTTCATTGGCTGGTTTCTCTGGTTTTGAGTTTTAGAGGTCTTCTTGGGGGGGTTCTCGGAAGCGAATGGCGAGGGGATTTGGGCTGCATTTTGGTTATTATTGACGTGGAGGATTAAAAAATGAGGGGATTACACTTGTTACGATTACTATTTGTGTTCTTTTTTCTTTGCTATTGTTATGACTCTTGGTATGAGAAAATGAAATGAATTGATACTTGATGGTGCGAGGTTCTTTGAGATTTTGTCTGCTTTTTTGGGTTTATTAAACTGTGATTATGTGTATGTATGTCTACATGCGATGTTACATCATGACGTCGGAAACGTACATGAGATTGATGTCATTTAACCCTGATGGGTAATTTGACAAGGGTTCAATGGATGTGATAATGCAGCAGCCGGCTCCTGGGCGTGCATAATGGTGGGCTGACAGCTGCAGCCACAACGATCGGGATCTCGGTCATACAAATACACGACAGCTTTAATTGGTCCCATTCATTTTAAAACTTCCATATATAAAATTCATAACAGTTACCTGTTCTTCATCATGAATCCAAGGTATCCTCCTACTATACACATCTAAATCATCCAAAGTTTCTCCAAACCTAGTTACCGAATGCTGCAGCAAAGTTCACCAGGGATCTGGCAATAACGAGGCTTACCTTCGCGGACGTTCCTCAAAGTCTTGCCGACATTCTCGACGGTCACGGGCAACTCCTCAACCCAGAGCTTGATATTCTTGTCAGCGGCAAGCTGGAGCATCTGGAAGGATCTCCTGGCGGGAGCCCAGGTGGGAAGAACAGATAAGGCAACCGCCCGCCAGGAGATACTGGGGGCAGATCTTCCAGCCCTCATCTTCGGGAAGACCAATGTTGACAAATTTGGCGTGTCTTCAGCAGCTGCAGGTAATCGCTAAGTTGGAAGCCCTTGAGGGCTGATACTATCGACAAGACAAAGTCGAAAGTCTGCTTGTGCTCCTTGTTCCAACCCTCTTCCTTGGTCACCAGGAACCCGTCAGCACCTATAAACAAGGCGTCGGCCTTCTTTGACGCAGTGGGAGACGGCCCAGACTTCTACACCGAGAGCCTTGGCGAGCAGGACGCCGAGGTGGCCGATGCCGATAATGCCGACCTTTTTGCCGGGGCCGATACCACCGCAGACGAAAGGGGCAGTGTTGTTGGTTTCGAGGGAAGTGGGAATGGGGAAGGCGAAGTTGGAATGGGCGCAGATATGGGAGGCGTAGTCGCCCTGGGCGAGGGTACCGTAGGTATCTGAATGAGAAGAGGGATCAGTTAGTTTTGGACTCTTCGCTCATATAATGTTAGTAGGTAGTGTGGAACTTACTGGTTGTTAGGGTGAGACAATATATTTCGTTGTCACTCTTACAGTTGTCGCACTCAAGGCAAGACAGGATCTGGACGCCGACACCGACACCGACGCGGTCGCCAACCTTGACGGAGGTAACCTTATCACCGACCTTGATGGCCTCGCCGATGATCTCAGAGCCAGGAACAATGGGCCAGTGCTTGTTGCCCCAGCCGCCGGCGACGGGGTGGAGGTCAGAACCGCAGACATCGCAGGCGTGGATCTTGATGTCGATGTCATGCTCGCCAAAGGGCTTAGGCTTGAACTGCGATGGAGAAGAGGGTGTTAGATGGCTGAGATGTGATGTTTGTTGGGTCTTTAATTGTATGAACGGACCTCATGGACGATGGGCTTCTCTCATGAGTCTGCAGAGGTGGAGCTGTAACCAACGAAAGCATTAGGGTAGACCATTGTGACAGATGTAAGTTTTGAAAACTATAGTTAAAATTCTTGTATAATTGGCGTATAAAAACCTAAGTTTAACAAAGAGAAACTTCAGATATCAGAAACACTCTCCCAGATTTCAAAGTGGGAACAAGCACTGCTTTATACTACGATCTCAACGGCTAACTACAGAAGAAACTAGCACCCTCCGCCTTCCTCAAAACCCGCCCTGAAATCCCTCTCTAGGAGAGACGACCTATGTCCCGGAGCCCCTTCCTTGTAGTTGCAGGTTTCTAGGGGCAGTTGCAATGGATTACCAAAGTGGTGGATGAGACAGGACTCGGAGAAACTATTTGGTGGGTGCGGATACTGGCATTCCCGGGGTTTGAGAGACCGGGTTGTGGTTGGTGGTCATGAATATGGAATAACAGATAAGAGGTCGACTAAAAGTTTTGGATATCCAGATTCACATTTTCAACATACCAAGTATCGAATTGATGACTATGGTACTCACACTTGGACAGTTGTCCTTACATACCGACTGGTGATCACGTAACATCGCCATCTGGTCGCAGAGCACAACCTCAATATCCACTATTATACAACCTCCCTTTCCTTCACTTTCCATCATCTCCCCAAACAGCAACATGCTGATTAATGCGTGCTTGGTTTCCACAATGATGGCATATGTAGCCTTCAACCCACAGTTCCTTCGGGCCTTAAACGTCTGGTCAGTGGCCGGGGCCGGGACGGTGGGATGGTCGACAAGGATGTAGGAGGTATATCCGGAGGTAAAGACGGCTGGGACAAAATTAGCCCAGATTGTGGTTTTTGGTGATGATGTGATCAGAGAGAATGAGGGAGTTTGTTAGTGGATTAATAAGTGGTGATAACGGAGAATCTTGAGAAATTATTGGAGCTTGGTAGGTTGATATCGGCGGTAATTCTCAAGCTATATCACAAGAGTTGATAACAGATAATGGATAAGCACTAAACAGTATAATTCGTATGATGACAACGTTCGATATCCTAAGTCTTTTTCCCTGAGCATTCACTTTCCATCCTCATGTCTTTCCTTTTAGCCGCATTAAATGCTGTCCTCAACTCACTTAAGTCATAGATTCTGAATTTTTAAAAATTATGATGCTGTTAGCCCCACTTTAGATCCCGCTTTCCCACGGCCTCAATCAACTCCTCACTTCTATAAGTTCACGCTTAGAACAAAGACGCCGCTATGCAATGCGCGAATTCCAAACCCCGCTGCCTCTTCAGATACCACAAACCCAAGCCTTCATAATCTCTCATTATTCCTACACGACGGGCAATTTGCCGCAAAGTGTCTTCGGACTTAGTGACATTTTAGACAGTCTCCTGACATCATTCCCGTCGGTGTCTCTGCTGAGTTAGCCAGGACCCATACATAATTGGATCTACTTTTGTATATCGTCTCCACTTATTTGTTATCGGGATTTTCTCCGATACCGAAGGGGTTAGTCGATGGGGAGATCTCCGGTGACTAAATGGAATTAACAATCTAGTATGTGTGCAGCAGAAGGCCATGTAGTCATGAAGTGTAGTAGGAAAGATTATTTTTATTTTGACAGGTCGATTAGCAGATAAGTTTCCGAATATTGTAGAGAGTGAATGGTAACTAATGGCATTATTACCTACAAACATGAGTTTCTAAACATACATATATACATATGTATTCATGTGTATTTTGGTGGACAAGAGAACGCAAACAACAGGAAACTGGGGGTGGATACCTAAGAGCGTTCGACCATGTTCTAAATGTGTGATGTAAGTTGTATTTTATCAACCATGTCGCCTGTAGACCAAGTACTTTATGGTAACCGAATATGTTTGCGATGCATCGAGATTCCAAATTTCTAAGCGTCCTACAAATATTTGTTAGTTGCGAGGTTCTCTGCTAGGCTCGATGACATCAAGCCTAGTGCTATGAAGCTAAGGTTTTCTATACCCTTGACTTATAAACCTGGTTTGATTAACTATGGTTCGGAAGAGCTCTGGATATGAGCGGACGGGCGCTGACCCGGTGTCAGTTGTATAATGAAGACATGGGATGGGGCTTGAAAAGTACGATTGAATGAGTTTCAAGTACATGTGTGAATATGTGTGAGTTTTTCAAAGTTCTATTATGCATATGTAGGCATGTTCGTAGTAACACAAATACCAAAATAAAAATTTTCCATCAATCAACTGCCACGGTCATTTTAGTGGTCATTTAACTATTGTTTTCATCCATCTGACTAAATTCTTAACTAAATTTGTCTGACTAGAAGATGCCATTAAGAATTATCTTTTTTCAGTGTTCAAACCCTAACCATAGGAACTACCCAAGTTCGATGATACTAAACGCCACCAAAAAGCTTGGATTGCCAAGTTTCACTGGCTGTCAGCACAAACCACCACCACAACGATTCTACACTCATCGGCTGAGACATCTAAGCAATCTCATTAAATGAAATGTGAGTGGCTAAGACTATGCGTTGATGAAATCGAATCAGGAACCGAGCAATCCACACACACTTAGTGGATGACAACGACCTTTTTGCGGACAATGCGATGGCGAATTATAGATTCCATTCCAAGTGAAGAATGCTGAGAGCGTCTTTTTTCTTCTTCCGGGTTTACTAGCACGTGGATACTGACTAGTCACGCAATGCAGAATATAGAATTTTCTATCTGGGATGCATCTTGATCTTGGTGTGATGCGGAGTTAGAGGTATCAGGTGGCTATAGTTTTCTCACAAGAGTGGAGAGACTACGGCATTGGGGACAATATAAGTAAGATGCAGATTTGTGAAATTCGCTTACAGTGTAATTTGCCAAACGAATTCTATCTGTAATCTTATAGTGTAGTAAGCTAGCGATGATGACACATTTGGTCAGGTGAAAGAAGACGCTAAGTACTGCTTAACTTCCAGTGAGAAGGATATGGGTGTAAGTAGGATGATATAATTGTAGAAATACAAGGTGGGTTGGGAGTTTTGAAATTACAATGGTGATCTGGTGAGCTGACTGAGAATATTGAACGGTGTAGCCTCGGTGATTGATTGTCGTGTCTGAGTAGAGAAGCTGATTGTCTATAGGATGACCGTGAGAGCGACTCTCGGGTTGAATGGTCCCTTTAATCATCTGGAGTAATCTTGTTTGAGGAGTGACTCGTCAGCTTGGTGAGTGAATGTGGTGATGGAACGGCCGGCGCAGCGGGAAAGCTGAAACGCAGATTGGTGCTTGGAGCATTGGGTGTCTGTTCGTATCCAGAGGAAGATGCTACGGACAAGTATATTTCGTGAGAAAAAGAGTTCGTATTAAATCATGTTGAGGCTAGTGTTGTCTATATATGGTCTGGTAGGTCAAAGTACGGGAGGTTAGTGGTGAGAAACAGATATATCAGTGACTACGTGATATAATAATTGGAAATACAAATATATTTTATTTTCTGTCTCTTGCTGTGAGTCACATTTACGGTGTCGCCCGAATACCAAACCGTCTACCGTAAAAAGAAACAATAATAAATTCCTAGGGTCTTTTATCTTCCCAGGAAAAAACGTGCAGTCCCCAACGCCATTCCGCATTTACCACCTTGATAGCCAACGTTATGCTCCAACTCCAAACATAGCCAACAACGATCGTTGTCAAATCATTTGCATGTTCTCGGAATAGAACATCCCCACCACAATAGCAATCAGATACATCCTCAAAATTTCCCAATACGTGAATAGCTCTCTACCCTAGCTGTCGTCTATATAAATATATCTATCGGGCCTCCCTAGCTACTGTATTACTCCGCTGTCTCTCCGGCTCCCGCCTGGTCTTTTCTTCCTTGGCTTCTCTGCCTTTAGCCCCAATCTCACGCCCGTTACACCCAATTGTGAATTCTTAGTTTCTTACCAAATCTACTCTTGATTATTGTGCCTCTGATTACCCGCTGATTGATCGACATTTCCCTCATTGTTGGTCCCTTTCTACTGTCTACGCCGCTTCTTATCCCTAACAATGAGGTCTTGTCTATCAGCTAGTTAATTTATGTTTATTGAGAAATACACAATCGAGAAAACCAACGAGAAGAAAAAGGGATCACCGAATCACAAGCTTGCATTCCAGCATCATTTCATTTCCCCATCCGGATATCTCCAATCAATAGATATCCCTTTGTTACTTGTGTGCCAATCGCTCTCCTTTGTCCTCTTATATACAAGAAAGACAAAGAACAACCCGCATCTCGCTTTGTTGGTTTCTCGTACTCTTCGAATATCTTTATCCACCCAAAAGAAACAATAAAGATTGTTGGTTCCCCGTCCAACCACAGCACAAAGCACCCAATACCACCCGTCTTTGTCGCCCATACAACCACAATCTTTGAATCAACGCACTCTTCCTCGGTGCCCGGTTTCTTTGTTCCCGTTCACCGTTTGTCCTTTTGTATCGATTGACGCTGCTGCAGCTGATTGCTCGCTTTGGGAAATAAAAAGCAGCCTGCATCTTCGCTGCCTCTGAGGTCATAGGATATAAATAGAGGTTACCAATAGTGGCTATATTTTAGGTTTCGGAGTCGCCTGAATTACATATTTTATTTGGAGTATTTTTCTATTTAGGAGAAATTCAGCCTGGAGTTCGCTTGGGTAGTGATATACGCCTCGAGATCTTCAAAGGTCGGCTAGTATTATCGGCGAGTTGAGCTACTAAGAGTCTTTTTTCGTTTTGCACTGCCATCACTGCATCGTCATTCGTTTGAAATCACAAGGCTTATTTCTCCAGCATTCTGCATATTCGCCGTTCCTCTCGTTAACATTTGTTCTTTTTATTTTATTCCTTACCATCTTCATCATTTTGAGTATAATCAGTCTCATAGTCTCAACCGGGAATCCCCACATTCGCTCGTTCTTACCCATTATCCCCGGATATTCCACAGAAGCTTGCCGCCGATTATCAAATCATCGCCAAGCGCTTGCCTATTTACCACCTATATAGACTCGTTTACCCCTCGTAACCCACAGACATTCCTTCTTGACTTTTATAGTCATCCATACCCTCCTTCCTATTCCAATTGGATCTTTGTCTCGCCACAGCCAACGATATCAAATCTTTATTATCATCCCTTCCCACAGACATCCATCTTCCTATCCCCTCCACCTTTCGTAACGGTTGCATTCTAGATTTTTCCTCCCCGGTTGTGGCCTGTCTTAATCTTAACATCCCCCGCACCTGCCAGCCAATATCGGCCGTCTGCTGCAACCTTCAAATCACAAATCTGGAACCCGCTGGATCTTCTCTTTATTCCCTTTGGTTCTTGGTTTTGTATTTAACCTTTGACAAAGGCCATTGATCCTTGTTATCCTTAACCTTTATTCTTCTTTTGTCATATATATACTTTCTATTCTTCATATTTCACGATACGCACAAATATAACCTAAAACTACTACTACTACCACTACTACTACCACTACCATACATACACACGCCTACACAAACATACCATACCTATACATACGCATTCACGATTATCTATAATGGCCGCCACCAAGGCCCTAAGACCCTCTCCAGTCCTCCTCCCCTTCTACATCCCTCCCTCCGCTACCTGCTGCGACAACTGCGGGGCCAAACTCCTCCACCACATCGACATCTCCGCCGCCTCCGAAGCCCAAGTCGCCCTCGTCGAAGCCCAACGGCGTATTGCCCAACTTGAAAACCGCCTCCGCACCCTCCAATCCCAAATGTCACCAACTAACCTCATCATGTCCCCGCCATCATCTCCTGAGTACTCCGCTGCCTGCCGCGGCCACCAGCACTCTTCGTCGTCATCGTCGATCTCGGGAAACTACTCACTATCTCCTGGGCAGCAAAGTCCGACGCCGAATAGAGGTGGGGCCTCACCAAGATTACTGGGGTCATTGATTTCGGTAACGCCGAAGCAAGCGCCAAGGGCAACGAGTTCGTCATGGGGGTTTAACGCCGGGCGGTTAACTTCCCTTTTGTCGCGTAAGAGCACGCCAAATATGCGGTTAGATCCGTCGACATTAACCCCGGATGTCGACAGCCTGTCGATGGCAGAACCCCATGCTACCATCGGCTCCCACATGTCGGCGCCTCCGGATGCCAAGGCAGTTCAAGATTTACATGCGGCATTGGATAGAGAGCAGGAGTTGAGAGTAAAGGCAGAGGGAAAATTGAACGAGACAAGCAAAGAGGTTGAGGAGTTATCGGTGGCGTTGTTTGAGCAGGCAAATGAGATGGTGGCGTCGGAGAGGAAGGCGAGAGCTCGGTTGGAGCAGAGGGTTTCCGTTTTGGAAAAGAGAGATGTTGAGAAAAAGGTGAGGTTGGAGAGATTAGAAGGGGCGATGGACCAGATTCATAGGGTCAAGGTGTTGTTGGGGCAGGTGACGCCGGAGGGTGTCCCGATTGTTGCGAAAGAGTGAGTTGGTGGGGTGAATTGTCACGATAATTGACGGGACCCCGCTTTTACTTCACTTTTTTCTCCCTTTTCCTTGGAACTTTGGTACGATTTATTGCGCTCTCTTTTGTCAGAATTTGATACCCAGTTGATTTCTTTTTCTTATTTTTTTTGTTTTAGTTTTTAAGCATTAGCGGTTCATGGGTATATCTGCATCATCATCTCATTACGACTCTTGTATGTCTTTTCTTGTCAAAAACAACTAATCCTGTACTCTAATCACCTCTGTTTTAATAATACCGCCTATGGCTTAATATCTGTGAAATATTCTCTCTTTTTGCTTTTATTCCGTGAATATGTACCCAGCAAATCACTCATGAGTGTCATATTCTCCAAATAGATCATCCAGACTGCGACATATCGTCGGATTGGAGTTCATTACTCCGTCGTTTCGATGGAACCGGGCCGTTTTTAATTGAAGATGATGATGTCACGGGGTGGTTTGTTCCTTTGGGCGATTTAGCTTCACTGGGGTTCAATGAGGATGATTAGGGAAGGGTCTTAGTGGTAAAAAGGCTAGGAATTATGAAGGCTTATTGGAGTATCGTTATTTGCGGAATATTATGGTCATTAATAGACGAAGAAGATGGAGTTGCAGATAGTATTTATTTTTGTGATGTGTATACAGTTGGTGATTGAAGGCAATGATTAATATTTGTTAGGGCAGCTGTATGGATGGGATTGTGGAAACCTGACTACGCCTTCTTAGAATCGTCGCTAGTTCGTGATAGTTGGCAGCACAGCCATTAACTCATTGTCATGGGAAGTCCCATAATCCATTAGTCTTCTCCTTTCCTAAATATCTCATCTCCCATTATGCCAAACACTATCGCTATGATTCTTCCTCACAGTCCAAGCAAGCTTGTCCAGTAATGAAAAAAAAAGTTCGCGTCTCCTGGAGGCAGTGAAATACCAGGGACACTATGAGCTCTAACATATGCAAGCACAGAGGCTAGAGCTCTAAAACCAAAAATAGGTATAATCAAAGATGTGTTCCTTAGAACACTTTCAGAGATTAAACTGAAAAGAACAGATACTACACTTGATCTTAGCCAAAAGGCAAAGAGAGCTAAAGAAGAAAGGAAGAAAATTTCGATAAAAGAGAGGGATAGCAGCTGGATATTTATAGGGTGAAAAATAGGAGTAAGCGGTGGAGAGGCTGATAGGTTGGCAGAATTGAGCTAATTCGAGAGGTTTGTTGAAGTGGGGCGGGAGGCTGGCTACAGGCATCAATAGGGAAGGCTGAGGGTATTGTTAACCCCGTCTCTGGTAACCCTATAATATTTTTGTATCTAGATTTTTGTAATAGTAATAAAGTGGGATACAATCCTATTTTTCAATATCAATGACGATATCAGATTTTTATGCTGACAACAAAAAAGTATTTCACTCATGCACATTCTTTTGTACAAAAATCATCATCCACGGACCAAATCATCAATCATTTGAAGGTCTTAAAATTACCAGATCGAACATCACTAGACATCCATTGCTAATGTAGATAAACAAAATGAGAGCCCGCCATATATGCAAATATTTTAAATACTCCAAACCAAGCCCATTCCAAATCACGCCATATACCAATTTACCCAAATTGAATAATCAAACAATACACCCTATTTAATCATCAATGCCATTCCACGTCTTCTCATCATCCGACCTGTACTGAGTCTCCTTCTCTTTCCATTCCGCCGTCTTCTCCTTCTTTATTATAGGCTCCTTAGTCTTTACCGAAGCATTCTCCTCAAACTTCCGCTTCTTACCTCTCGTCACCTCATTAGCATCGGCATTAACATTTCCATTTCCACTGACAGCCCCATTTCTCGGCCCGTGACCGACAAAGGTTTTTCCCGGCGCGTTCCCACTCTGCTTTGCCTGCCATCTCTCAAGCATCTTGGCAATCTGGGGACCCCAAACCTCCTCACCGTTCATGAGATCCTCGTATTCCAAGACCGTCGGGGTCTTCAGTTGGAAATCGCTCTGGCGTGATCTGCACAGCTCTGACATCAATGCAACGGAGCCAACCTTCAATCCCAAGTCATGACAAAAACTCCGCACATAGAAACCCGAAGTAACAGTCATGCGAATTCTCGCGGCAGCCGGCCCTTTGCCCTCCCACGGCGGCGGCAATGAGTAATCGACGTCCGGCACCAAATTATGACCCCGCGACGAGTCAGAGTTTTGGTTATTTGGGACAGCCTTGGCTTTCTCCTTGACCTTCTCCTTGACATGCTTCTTAGCCTTATCCACCGCCTCCTGGATCTCGGCCTCCTGCTCGGCCTCTGGATTGCCGCCAAGGGCCCCGCTCATCATGGGGACTTTCTCTTGCTTGTCGACCCGCGATTTCTTGCTCCCAGGGCAATCACGAATCAAGCTATCAACCGACTGCTCAAAGCGGCGCTTAGACGCCTCGTGGGCCGCAAGTGCCTTAGCTTCACGCTCCTCGTCTTCCGACGACATACCAGGTTCGGGCGCAGTGGTGGGCATGCCAGACTCAGTGATGGGAGCGACGGGGAGCGCCGTGGTATCTTCGAGCTTCCAGTGTTGTTGGGCGAACTTTGACTCAGTGGCATTGGCTTGTTCGCGGGGCCAGCGGAACTGGTGCGTGCCGGGCTCGTACCATTCGACGAGTTCAAGTTCCTCGACGTTGACTTCGCGGGCAGGGATTTCGCGGGGGATCGGCTTGCCTTCGCGGGCGTATTCGTAGAGGGGCTTGCCGTCCATTTTGAGTGCGGAGTATATCGGGGAATTTGCTTGATGGTACCGCGGAATTCCTTCATAGCGTCAAGGACGGCGTCCTTGGTGATGTGTTTGTAGGGGCGGTGGACAAGTACGCGGCCGCAGCGATCGTAGGTGTCGGTGCTGGCACCAAAGAGAACGATGGTTTCGTAGGTCTTGGTGCATTCAAGGAAGGATTGAAGCGACTTGGTTCCAGAGCCGACGCCGAGGATCAGGACGCCGGTGGCAAGGGGATCGAGGGTGCCGCCATGGCCCATTTTGATTTGGAGGTCCCGTTTGGCGTGTCGCCGGGGCTTCTTTTGGGACGAGAGTTTTCTGTCGCGTTTTCCTTTTCGAGTTTGAGCCATGGGGCGAACATTTTGGAGGGACCGAGTTGTTCTTGGGCATCACGGATGACTTGGGCGGAGCTCATTCCCAGAGGTTTGTTGATGGCTTGGGCGACGGAGAGATTGGTTAGTTGGGGGCCGATGGGGATGAGACGGGTAGATAATTGTATAATGCGTGATGCAAACGTACCGAAAACGCCCTCGGTGACCTTGTCGGCTACCATTTTGGCAATCGAGGTCAATGGCAAGCGCATGCGACGGGGATTAAGAATAGCGGGTGTTGTATTGATTCCTGGGTATCCAAGTCGAGGTTTCGCAGAAAGAAACCCGATTAGTGGTGAGAAAATGTGGGCGCAACTAATTAAGTGAAGACAACTGGTGCTAACTAAGGACCGACTGCAACAGACAAAGTCAATACAGGCAAAATCTAGTTTTGATTCTGGAGAAAAGCAGATGAATATCGACAATAATGTCAGTTGAAGCTTGTGAAGGGGCTAAAAGTCAAACAATAAACAGTAGGCCTGGAAAAGCACAAAGTAGTGGGGACTTTGCTTTGTGTTTGCGCTCTCGAAGGAATTTTACGCCCACATTTCGCTCGGGACCTTCAAATTGACAAAAATTTCGGGCATCAAGGAACGCCTTCAGTAAAAAAATGGCAGCTTCCTAAATGGACTCTTATCGATAATGATAACAGGGAACGCTATCATTTATAAGCGCGCGTGTAAGCGTTTATTGCGCTTAAAATCTTCAGTGGGTGAATGACAGCTTCAGGGCATCTTGTCGGAGAGCTCCAGCTGTAAGGCGCTGTCCTATACCATGGCTATTGCCCCTCCATCACTTCATCTAGATTCTACACCTGTATTATGCTATTGAATTATTGACACCACTGTTAACTTCATTATAATCTGCACATTTGTTCTTGTATATGTCTGATTCCATCTAATATATCACTAAGCTTTATTCGCAAACTCAAGTCACTGGCCAGGAACTTTTCTACAACTTTAATACTGTCACTTTGCGACGCTGCTTGCAACTTATTGAAACTGTGAATAGTACAGCGCAATTCATGTTGCGCATCGCATAACATCTGATATGGCGCCCGTGAAGAAACCATCTATGGCAACCCCAGATTCGGACGACCGGTATGTTTCCGAGAAGACCATCTTCCGGGTCGCTGACCCGCGAATTGATGATGCAGAGTGGCCGGTCTTTGAACTTCGCGATGTTGTAGTCTTGGATAGGACACGGCGTTATTTGCGGAACTTGCTTCGTATTGAGGATACGGGGCCGTATATTGTCCGCGGAAAGGTCTATTGTGACATGACGGACAAGTCGCAAACGGCGCAGTGTAAGTTGGATTGGAACAGATTGATAATAGATATGGTCCTGACTAAATTCTTTTAGTACTTGCACCCAAGCAATTCAAGCCTATTGACATCGAGATTGTTGCATCTAGTATGTCCATCGGTCTTGATGATTTTGATACCGGAGATAATGGTGAAGAAGTATCCGGTCCTGTGATCTGGGCCAAGAGTTTCTACGGGTTCTTCCGGATATCATCACCAGCGGAAAGCTACAAAATTCTGTTGAATCACTCATTAGAGGCTATCACCCTCTATTACTCGGTGATGAGTGTCTACGAGGATCATTCGATTGCCATGGGTAACAAGAGAAATGTGTTATCGGGGAAATTACGAGTGGTTGACATGCCACTCAACGACCTTTTCCTCAAGGTGAGTTTATCTCATGCTTGATTGACTTTATACCTTCCACTAACAACTTCACAGTATGCTGTTATGATTGGTGATGGCTGCTTTTGAAGAGGTTATCAATCGTTGCATCATCCACGCTCCCTTCCTCGCTTCACAGTTCAAGTTCGAGCCAACGTTCGCTTGGGACCAGACGTACTTTCAGAAGTTTATTAAGAACCTTGTCAGTCACGGTCGCACATGGGAACAAACATATCTCGACAATCTTGGTGTCGATGATGAAAACATGAACTACAAGTCCTATTTTGCGAAAACCATCAAACCCATTGTCATCTCTAAATCACAAATTATCCTCGATGACCCTCACTCAAAGAACCCCGATCCATCGCCTGCCGAGGTCACCAAGCATATTGCTGCTGGCAAGCAGATTGTGTACAACGAGGAATGGTTTCAAAAATTCCTTGCTCAAGGCGCACCAGCGGATAAGGCCATGCCTGTGCGTCAGCGAGCAGATGGCGCTTCGGCTACTATATCGGAACTAACTGGACCTACTAAGATAGATTCGGGGCCGGCGAGAGCTTTGTATTCATATCTTCCTAATATGCTTGGAAGACGGCGGATAGCAAGTGCCACATTCAAGTCTGTTGGGCGGATGATTTGGCAAGAGTGTTCGGTGCCATCAAGAAGACAAGTCGACACTATCCTGAACTACGTGTCCAAAGATCTTATGTACTTGATGGATGCTGATGTTGATAGACGTGAGGTTTGGCGTAAGACGCTATTCTACGAGGAGTTACTCACAGCTCCCGATCTGGAAGGGGAGTTGTCGACAAATGAGATTGAGGAGATGATTATCCATTTGCACTGGCGCAAGGGAAACCAGCTCGTAGGTGGTATGAAGAGACCACTAGACGACTCTCGGCAGTTTCTTAGCGGAAAGACGTCTTCCTTGCGGCCACCCAAGCGTGCAGCTACTGACTCGGATGCCATCAACTCGCAAGGAAAAGTGGAGACGCTTAGCCGGTCTGACTGGCAGGTAAGCAAGGATAAAGAGAATGCGAAGGCAAAAGTTGCGAAGAGGGGCCCGATGGATCTCGACGACGAATATGATGAGTTTGCAGCATTCAGACGAGAAGAGCCGGTAGTGATCGAGTCGGAGTCAGAGCCGGAGCTGGAGTCGGAAGAGTCAGAGGACGAGGAGGTGCCGCAGGATAGTATTGTGCGGTTGGTATATAACATGGAGTCACTGTTGACAGTGGAGCCGAACTCACCTGATGGATCATGGATTTGCACGGCGAAAGACTGCCGGTTCATTGAGTCAGCGTCGGAGGATACGGACGGGTATGAGAGGAGGGTTAGGGAGCATTTGATTGAGCATGATAATAAGGACTCGAGGATCGACTTGGCGATGAAGGAGAGTCAAGGTCATGCAATTAGGTAAGTATTTTTATGTTTGCTTTGTGGCGTTGTTTTTCTCTTTTGAGACGACCGAGAGTTTGGTCGGAGAGGTGTCAGTAGTGATTGTGTTGTATTTTGGAAGGGAGCTGAGAGAAGGGAATATGGCGGTCGGCATGATGTCATAATTTTTCTGTCACCGAGCATCTTTTTGAATGGCTTGTGGGATATGTTATCTACGACACCGACAAGCCCATTCATGCGTCTTGAGACGAAGTCCATCTTGAGAATTTTCTAAATGGAGCATGGGCTTCATATTCAGCTTTTATCATCGGCCCGCTTACTTTGTCTTCTCAAGCGAAATTCCGTCTCAATGCTATGTCCTACTCGTTTCATCACTCATTGCCTATTCCCCTTCGCCCCAAAAGAAAACACCGCCTGGAACCTCTGGGCTAATCACACCGGAGAATTACCATCTGGAAATATCCCGAAGAGGCCCACCGGCGACTCGCGGGTTATACGGTGGATTGCTTGGGGCGCAACGAGGTTTTGGTGGGTGTGGGAAACGTGGGTTGCGTGTTGCACGGGGCGGGGAGTGGTGGGGGTAATTGGATACTGAAGAGGGGAGGACGGATTGGTGAGGGCGGGAGCTTTGGGTGTGATTGTTATTGTGTTGTGAGTATTTGCTAACTGGTGGGTTTTTTTAGTTATTTGTTGGAGAAGTTGAAGAATGCGGCGGGGGAGGATGAGGGGGCCGGAAAGTCAGGTGGCCTAACGCCAGTGAAGAGGAGATTTTGGTTATTTTAGGGGTCTTGTGGGAAGGTTTGCCATTGAATAATTCGTGATGTTTTTAAATGTTTTTATTCGAATTCTTTTCTCTGGATACAGAGCAAAGGTTGTGGGTCAGACCATGGGGACGACTTACTTTTCTGTGGCTTGCCTGCCGGTTTCTAGAAGCCGAGGAACTGCAAACTGGAGATTTGGTCACATGCTTAATTCATTGGATTAATCAATTGCTAGTTGAGAAGTTCCTGATAGTAGCGGTTTACACAGCAGTAGGGTGGGTTAGAGGAGTCGGTAAATGAGCGGTAGGGATATTAAGTATGTAGGTGAAGGAGGTATAAGTATTGCGAACTTTGTTGAATTGGACTGATGAAAGGAGGAGATGGCCGGAACATATATATTATCTGTTGGGTCAAAATATAAACATATGAATACCTTTATTTCCTTGCGAATTATATCGTTGATTTTGGGCATTGTGCACAATATATTAGCCGACGGTGCTCAAGCGAATATGGTAGGTGAGGTGGTCCTGGGGTTCTATTCGGAGAATTTTAAGAGTGGGTTTTCTAAGGGAGAAGGGAAAATAGAAGAGGAAGAAGGTAAGGTTAGTTGTGGTAAGGTTTGGCCCCCATGGCGGAAGCGAGGTCGTAGATTTGGAAAGGGATATTTTATGGGAAGATCAGTTTTCGTCAAATGTCGTCATCTTTCTTATTACTAAGATAATTCATGAAAAATAAGTTTATGAACTCCCTTGAAAATTCAAGCCTTCTCTTCACTTCCCAACTATTGTGACAATCACATAAAAATTACTCAAATCCTCACTCTAATTATTATCTTTGACCCTGGGAAATTACAATTTGACATCTTACTAACTTCTTCCTACCCTCTTTATGCTCTCAGGTACTTTGCGTCACTGCTATCCTCTTGTTGGTTGTTTGACTGAAGGGTCAGCGAGATTATGGGATAGGGAAGCTGATTTGTGGGATGGAAGATGCCGATTGGAGGCTAATGGGTAGTGAGAGTTAGTGACTTAATAGTGATGAAGGAGAAAGAGGTATTTCAGGTGAAGGGAGTGGAAGAGAAAAAATAATTAATTTCGTTAGTGATGGAGGTTCGTGCTTGGGGTTAGATTGGAGAGGGTTGCAGGTGTCATGATGTGAAGAGAGATTTGTGAATTATGCTCGGTAATAAGACGTTTGTGAAATGGCACTTACAGAGAACTCTATTTTTATTTTTATTTTTTGAAGTCTAGATTCCTAATCTCCTGATTTAGACATATTATGTTATATTTACTATTGGAGGGAGGGAAAAGTTACAAGAGGAGAAAACCTATCTTCATGGGTTTTGTATATTTCTGCGTTTAAGACGTGAAGGGGTGTTCGCTTATTGTTTAAGGTCTTCTCTTCAAATGTCAACATTTGAAACGTATCTAGCGATTTAATGGGAGCATCAAGTAGGTAAGCGTAGCTCTGAACTTGTCGTTCAATAACTACGCCGTATCGCCATCAGACCATCACCTAATATCGTATATCTACCTTCTTACAGCCATGACCACATAATCTCTTTTCTTGAACCACCGCCTGTCTACTTCATCCACTACCCATTATCACACAAACAATACAATCCCCAACGCCTGACTCTGCCTCTTCCGTTAAATTAAATAAACTCTTCTGGAAGACGTAGTTGCGCTGGACCTGGGGAAACTCGTGACTACCTTCCGTTTGTTGACTGAGAGCACGCGTATGATGATTATGAGGTGTCTGAGAGTAGTTACATTGGGGGGAGCTGGTCAAAGTTGTGATGAATAAATGGACGAGTGGGATGGATACAGAGTGTTAGGTCAGGTAGAGTTGAAAGTGAATGGGAAAAGAAAGGGATTAGAGTGAAGCTTGAGACGACATGTTCTCCGTGTTTTGAGATATGCTTGATATCACGATGTTATTACCATCTTTGTCTTTATCGCTACATCGCCGTTGACTATCAGGAAATCTCTCCCCAGCAGCAACAGCGTATGATTTCATCACCCCCGTCCTTCCAAAAAGGTCATACGCAACTGACTGCATACATATTCATCAACATAACAATTCAATAACACTGTCTATTCTCTGCATCGCGCCTTGGAAATCCTGCCCATGGCTATTCCGGACCGTTACATTGTGCGTCTGTTCATTTTGTCCCTTTAGCCTCCTACAAAGTCGGCCGACGATGAGGCAAACTCATCACCCATTTCTGGAGAGCGAGCACGCGATCAGATTCTTGATGGACGGGGTCAGAAGGAAAGGGCAATGATATCGTGAGTTTGGCTTGACCAAATGTTCTTCTGAGCTAAGGGGTCAAGCAGGCATGTTGCTAGGTGGTGATCGGATCAGTGGGGGGATACTTACGACGATGGTAGGTGGTGAGTGTATTATTGTGGGACGTGGGTGGAGTTACGTAGTGTAGAGGTTGGCTAAGCATTTGCTAATTGTCGATTATCTGCAAAGACAAAGAGCCAAAGCGGAATCCAATAACTTCAAGAATTGGGTCTTTTTTCCTACTGGATATTCCCTAACGTCTCTCACATAACAACCCACAGGAACTTCCAAAGTTAAGAAACCCAGAACCTGAAATCACCGCCATTCCACACAATGTGTCCTTGGCTCTTTTCCCCAAACGCATGTTGAGATCCTAGTCTCTGATTGGCTAGCTTAACACATCCTAAAACGCAACGACAAACTTGCCACTTGACGTCTCGAGTTGTCGAACAAACGGGATTTGGACTCCAAAAGTGGAAGCATTTTGCATGAATCGGTAGAGAGTTTAATGTAGTAAACGAAATTCAGAAGTGAGTAGACTTTTTGTGATTTTTGATTGTTCTATAATTGGTAATAAGTGATGACTTTTTTTATTTTATTTTTATATGGCAGCAAAAAAAAATTTTATTTATATTTTTCAAGGATTTCCGTGTTAGTGAATAAACTTGCATTCCACGACCACGTTTCTTGTCCAAAAGACCGCCCGTCGGACAATTGAATCCCGCCACGTGATGCCACATTCTTCGGGACAACATTTTATGGCATTAGCCTCTGATGGTGTGCAGCCATCAGCATAAACAGTTTGTGAAAGCTGCCCACCATCATTGGAGTTCTGGGTAACAACAGAGCATTGTAAAAATGAAGCTATAGACTTTTTGATGATGAGAAATCAACATAGCTTCGAAAAGGAGAATACGCTCTCCGCGAGTGGACCAGGCAAGACTTACGAATCAGATAAAACCCGGAATTTCCAAATATCCTCCGGAGCGCCCTGAATTCCGAGGCGGGAGGGAGAGATGCGGATTATTTGGTAACTAGATATGATTAGGGAATATTTGCCTTTTCTGTACTTCATGCATTGCAACCATCCTCGTCATGAACGTTCTAGAAATCATGATTCTTCTCATCTAATATCAATCTATCATCCTACGATATATCTCGTCTCTTAATTTAAGCAATCTGTCAACCAGCGTTTATCCTCTAGTTCACTATTCCACTAATATATCCGTTTCTCAGCCTGTGTTTGCCCAATAGCGTTGTTGTTTTGCTAGTTTATTGTAACGATAATTGGGTCATCTACTACTCTGAACTTGCCAGCGAGTTGGTGGTTTGTCTTTTCCCCAGATGGTAATGACAGATTTGTCTCAGAAGGACTCGTACAGGATACAGAAGTTGGATTTACAGCCGTTACTTACACCGAACAGGTTCTGTGATTCAAGAAAAAAATCTTAAAAATGACCAAACCGGTCCGGAAACATTAGGTAAGGTGGACGATTTAGCGAGCCATTGACAATGCGTCTATTGCCCACGTTTTCAACCCAAGGTGTCGTAGGGCTTCACTTTTGTCATTTTACTTTCTGGATGAAGAATCTCCATTATGCTAATGACGAAACCGCTGATCGCACAAGCAAGTAGCTTGATACTATCTGTGCTTCCTGCTCGCGATATACGAAGGGGCCAGTAACTTGCCTCATACTAAGGGGGAGCCCAGGCACTTAGGAATTTCCCTATTTTGCGAGCCTGATACCCGAAAATCGTGATCTTTCAATGGCGGTTGATCGATCATTGTCTGAAATCGAGTGGCGATCTCACAACCAGGGAATGTACAGGCTTCTAGGAGATTCATCTGACTGATGGCTAGTCTAGAGTTTGGGTAGTGTCATTACAAGTATCATGTGTTTATTTAAAAGCGACGGGGTCATTGGGAAAGATCAGGATGGAAAGAGTATCTAATTTGACTATGGATGGGGATGAGCAGGTGGTGATCTGACATGCTGACAGTATATCTGTATGTTATATGGTGTGAAATACTGGGCCAAGACTAAGGAAATAAGGTATGGTTTGTTGATTTTGTAGCCAAAGGCGTCGAATACAACCCTTGTGATGTATTTTTAGCCTTTGAGGCCTGAGATTATTCGTGATGTAATCAAGATCAGGGCACCAAATCTATTATCGAGTTCATCTATAGTTTCCAAGTCTGTATTTTTCATTATGCTTTTCATTTTGAAATAAACGAGACTCGACTTACACCCTCGAGTCCATGTATAGGGTTAGGGTTCATGCATTTTGAAGCTTGGATATTAACTTTTATTCTGGATTTCTCGTTTCACGACAAGCAATGGGTGATGGAAAGGAGGCAGCATGATGCGAGTGGGGATGGGCGAGATGCTACATTTGGGCATTGTGATGGTTTTGATGGAGGGCGAGTGACAAGAGGGGGTTTGAGGGTATGGGTGATAGCTTGGCTGTTATGCGGTGGGGAGTGATGGGGCGTAGTTGCTAGTGATGACTTGTGACGAGGGACTTGAGACCTGGCGATATCGAGACGGCTAACAAAGTCTCATTTAGCTCTTTTCTTTCTAGAATTACTTAACAAGATAGTCTAGGACCCTCCAGACTCCAAATCGCTAAAACTTCCCGCCCATCTTCCCGCTGGATCACCCTCCTATCCTCGTTCGTCGTCGCTGAAATAACGTCTACTTTACATGGGATCAAAGGATTTCTAGCCCACACTCAGGGTCCCATCCACGGCTATCCTCCATTGGTATACCCCTCCCTGTACCCGAACAGACCACCCCTCTCTCTGGCGTGGACTACCTCAGTTCTCAGACGCTGCATTCAGGACTTCGAGTCTAGGAATGGCTGTCTGGTCTTCACTAAGCCATTGACTGGGAGGAAGAGGAGGGAGTAGATCTAGGCAAGGAAGGGGCGTTCGAGAATGGAGACGTCGTGATGAACTTTGGTATATAACGCAGTGGCTTCCCACCCGGGTTGTCATCGACCGTCTTTCTAGATCTTCTCTTTCCTCTTCACCCCTCTTAGAGAGCATCTTCTAGCTCCGTTTCTTTCTTTTCAATTTTTTGATTCTTGTTATCGTTCTTGCAACTGTTGATTGGTCTTATATTCTTAGTCTCTGTCGCAGATTGAGTCTCTTGTTAGTAACGCCTTATTACATTCTTTTTATTATTAGTATATTTAACTTTGCGCATTTTCTATACTATTTTCATTATGCATTTCTCTAAGCTTCTTGCTTTGGCTGTGTCCGTTAAAGCTATTGACAACTCGGCTGTTGCCATGTTCCCTCGTGAGGAACAGGCTCTTGCCCGTAGTCTCGGTGAGCGCTCTCTTGTTGACACCATTATCAAGGATATTGAGCAGACTGCCACTTGCGCTGCTTGCAAGGTAAGACTTTCTATTTTGGACACAAGAAAACTTCCATTTGTGTCCGTTCATATTTTGTTTGCATTGTTGCTAACTTCCGCTTCTTCATATACAGACTGCCCTGGCTCTTCTTAAGGGTATTGCCTTTTTCGGTGACAAGGCCTTTGTCAGCACCGTTCAGGGCGTCTGCCGTACTTTCTCCGTAAGTTAACTACATGTGATATCAACCTGTCATTCAAACATAATACTAACTTCTAAACAACAGTCCGAGGATGACGATGTCTGCAACGGCTCCCTCGCCTCTGAGGGTCCTATCATGGCCAAGTCCATTCGTACCATGAGCCTGTCGTCTGACACGTCCGACATTTTCTGCGCTTCCTTCCTGGGTCTCTGTGACTACCCCGATGTTAACGACTGGACCGTCCCCATGCCCTCCAAGGCCGCCACTTCTAAGGCCAAGCGTGACGCCGAGTCCTACACTAAGCGTGCCATCCCTTCCAACTTCACCACCAATTCCACCGTCTCTACCAAGACCCCTATAAAGATCGTCCAGTTCTCGGACATCCACGTTGACCAGCGCTACGAGGCTGGCTCGTCCACCAACTGCACCAAGCCCATCTGCTGCCACGCCTACACTGCTGCTGATGCTCCGGGTGTCTCTACCTCCCCCGCCGGTCTTAACGGTGACCACAACTGTGACTCGCCCAAGACTCTCGAGGAGGCCATGTACGCCGCTATCCAGGAGTACGCTCCCGATGCCGCCTTTGCCATTTTCACTGGTGACATTATCGACCATGGTGTCTGGATGACCTCGGAGACCTATAACAAGGCCGGTATCGATGATGCTTATGAGACCATGGCTAACGCCATTCCTCTCATCTACAGTACCTACGGTAACCACGAATCGACCCCTCCAAACGCTTACCAGCCCAACGAGTATGGTAATCAGGCCGAATGGATCTATGATGTCGTCTCTACCCAATGGACTCGCTGGCTCGGAAACGGCACCTCTGAGACCGCCACCGCGGCATCCATGGGTGCCTATTCCAAGCTGGTCCCCGGCCAGAACGTCCGCATCATCTCGTTGAACACCAACATGTACTACATCCAGAACTACTACCTGTACAACGATCCTATGGTCCAGGACCCCAACGGTCAGATCGCCTGGTTGGTCTCTGAGCTTGCGGGCGCTGAGACTGCCGGTGAGAAGGTTTACATCATCGGTCACACCCCCGGTGACTCGGATACCTTCCACGATCAGTCAAACTACCTGAACCAGGTGTGGGCTCGCTATAATGAGACCATCTCTGGTATGTTCTTCGGTCACACCCACGTTGATCAGTTCGAGCTTGCCTACTCCGACTATGATAACCGGAACGCTCAGACTGCCATGGCCATGGCCTACATCTGCCCTGCCCTCGTCCCCTCATCTGGCATGCCCTCGTTCCGCATCTACGAGGTTGACCCTGACACCTACGAGGTTCTTGACGCTGTCACCTACGCTGCCGACATGACTGATGATTCCTTCCAGTCTGCCTCGGGCCCCAAGTTCACCAAGTTCTACTCGGCCCGCGAGACCTACGGTCCCCTGGTTGCCAACCCTCCCGCCGCTGACCAGCCTCTGGATGCCGGTTTCTGGCACGAGGTTACTGAGGTCTTTGAGAACTCGGACGAGGAGTACAAGAAATTCATTGGCCGCAAGTCCCGTGGCTGGGAGTCCGGTGCCGAGATCCCCAACAAGGCCGACGAGATCTGCCAGCTGCGTGCTGCCCGTTCGCAAAACAACTGCTTTGAGCCCTCGCCCGGCCTAGCGTTTCGCAAGCGTGACGACACTCACACTCACGACGGTACTGCTGACTGTGGTATTTCACTCCTGAGAACATTGATCTCAAATGCTTTCGTTACGACTGATGCTCTGTACTTCCTTCAGGATCAGTTCACTATGATTGCTGGCGATAACTCGACGGCGTATGAGCTGATGGCTAATTTGACCGCTGAGGCTTCGACTATCACCAACTCTTCGGTGACGTCGAACTCGGCTAAGTTCAAATTCTAAGCTAGGGTTTAATATTTAAAAGGAGAGAGTAGTTATAAATAGTTAATGATCTGGTAATGTTTATTTGATTGGGTTTTTTGTGTTTTATACACCTGATCATGTCACATAATGTAAATCAAATTTGATCTTTAAAATATAAGTTTTGAGTTCCATTGTTGGCGGTGAAATGACCCATCAATATTCATCTGATCGTGCAGGAAGCCTACATATGGCGGGTCCCTCGGCTCACCCTTGACTGTGACTTGGGGTGAATTTTTGAGGTGAAGTGGCAGTAGCCTCAAGGTTGTCTTGATGCTTGTTGGTTGCCGAGGACAGACACTAGTTTTTTGAGTTCAGTGGTTAGATTTGGGTTGCACAAGATAATACGTGTTTCCTAGATAGGAAGGGATAACAATAAACGAGTGGGTCGATAGGTTCATGATTATATAACTGCGTAACAGTAGACTAAGTCATGTGACTTGCGCTAGAAGCTAATTAGAATGTTGCTAATGTGAAGGTTGGACTCTATTTCCCATTTGGGTATAAAGTCTGGTTTCATAATCACAATATTAAGATTCTTATCACAGAAGGTCTTTATGAGTAGCTAGTGTGTGAAAAATAGATGTGTGATTCTGTAGTATATACACATATTTCTACTAATATAAACAATATAGAGCTCCTTAAACTCCGAGCAAAATGATTCCTTCTTCCTTGAACCATTCAAAATCATATAAAACAAATCCAAATAACAAAAGAGATATCAAAAGACAAGCAAGAAAAGCAAATCCACCCAATAGTCCAAAACCTCCTGCATCATACCTGACTCCCTTGTCCGGAATGCATCTCGACAACAGTCATCCCCTGTCTTGACATATCTGTATCAAGATCGTCGTCACAACCCTCTCTTTGAATAGTAAACTCAAGAAAAGAGCAAAGTCGGTCAACCATACCTCAAAGTATGTAAGTCTGCATCTAACCCTGGTGCCGCTCACTTCTGGCTTCCTGCCTCACCGCTTACTCCGAGTCCGACTAACTTTTTTCCCCGCCTCTTTCTGCGCCTGCCGCTGATGCAACGGCATCGCCGTCTTCTTATCCTCGATCCGTTTTCTTTCCTTTTCGTTCCCAGCAGTCGCCGCTCTCTCTATCGAGACGGCTGAACCGACTTCAACTATTTGGGAGCTCGCGGCAGCATTCTTGGCGTCCTCTTCGGTGGCGTCATCGTCGGCAATGTCCTTTTCGTCAATGCGGGCTTTCTTGGTACCGTCTTGGCGCGTCCCGATAATGCGGCGGTCTCCGAGTTTAATGCTGGGGGAGGCCAGACCCAAGCGACCGAACGCCCACTGGAAGAAGCCTGGGGACGGCGGCGTCCATTGGCCGATACCGTCGCAGTAGTGCCGTTGCTCGTCGGGAAGGTTGAACCAAACGAACTGCTTGTTGTTGTGAATGCGACCCTCAATAACGAGATCACCAACTTCACCTGGGATCTTGAGGGCCTCAGCGATGAGGATGGGCTGGTAAGCGGGGATGATGAGGTGAAGTTTGACAGGGAGAGGGTGGTGGCCCTTCTTGCGCTCTTTGCGCTCGCGGCGTTCGGCGAGACGCCGAGCCGCAATCATGAAGAGGAAGACAGTGTCGATTTGGTTGGTGTAGCCGCAGAACGCGGGGCCAAGCGGATCCTTTTCGAGCAGCTGGTAGAAGGGGGGATACCAATCGTTATCTGGATGGTACACAAAGAACCAATGGCTGAAGTTCGGATCACCAGAAGTCTGTCCCATACGTTCACGGATCATGGCGTAGACATATTGCGGAAATTCCTTTTGCGCCATCAGAGCCGTTTGAGCTGCCAGCGTCTGGGAAATCCCTTCGAGCTTCTCGGCAATCAGCTGCAGCGCCTGCACGCCTTGGTACGTCAAGACCATATTACAGCCAATCTGCGCCGTCGCCGCCGCGACATTAAACTGAGAAAATACCGACGCATGGTCGCAGACTGACTTGCCCACAACTTGCATTGCGGGCACAAATCTCTGGATCTCCCGGATCCCTTCGCGGACAGTTCCCACTGTATCGCCGGCCTGGATCGACTTCACAAGCGGTGAATCGGCTAATTGCACCGCAGTGTCCCATGCTTGTCGTCGCAGTTTCTTGTCGGAAAGCAGCTGCCAAAGGGCAGCGGACGCCATTGCGGATGCCGTGGTGGGCGATTTGAGGGGGATGACGGAGGGGTGAAAAGGCGAGTTTAGGCTCGCGGACTCGACGGGTATATATCCGTCGATTTGCCGGCGCGAGCTTGGGTGGGGAAAAGGAGAAAATGTGAAGGAAGCGGATGGGAGATGTAGAGGTCTTTGTATGTGCTGATGCACCCGTAGAGTCGTCGCCCTGGGTGGCGTTGTAGCGAGCGAATCGGTGGGTAGTCGAACACTTGGCAGTGGGTTTTGGGGCTGCTGATGTCTTGTGGGGGGAGAGGGCTCCTGATGGATGGTTGGGTGGTAGTGGTTCGTACTGGGTACAAACTTATAAAAGTGCTAGTGGAAGGTGCACCAGGTGTTATGATTTCCTTTTTAGGATTCCAAGCAAGCGGTAGTGGTAGTTGCGATTTTTGGGGATTCCCAAGGTCGTGGGGGCGAATTGCACTTAGGAAGATAGCCAAAGAGGAAGGATCAAAAGACTCGAGTGATTCTTCTTAGAAAAGAGAGGACTTCTTTATGGGGAATTGAGGCAGATTCGAGATAGTCTGAAAGTTATAGCACAGCCAGGTTAGGATTTTACTTGGAAGCGAGGGAGCTGGAGGCGGGTTGGAAAGGCCGTTTTCTAGGGTCAAGGGCAGTAGTGATATGGCCCAGGTGATGGCTGGGAATAATGGTGATTGATTGGTAGAAAGAATAAGTTAATGCGAGGAAAGGGCAGACGATGGATCGTGCGGTTTCTGACTGTTCGAAAAAGTGAAATGGGAGTGTGTGATGATTCCAGAAGGAGACAGAAGTAAATAAATGGAAAGGGACTCGATAGAAGTAATGGAGATGGACTGCCGGAGTATATATACAAAATCAGGATAGTGATCCAATGTATCTGAACCAAAAACGATGTCTTATACAATATGACTAATCTAATACTCACGATAAACCAGGGCGTTCACCCGGGGCCCCAAACCTTGATATCCTCTTTTGTGCACTATTTTCTCCACCCGTCACTTCCCCGTCCCGCCATCACAGACCGTCGATCGTCCCAAGAGGAAAACCCAGAAGCTGCTTCATGTCCCTGTCCCTTGACATCCCAAACCCGTCAAAACAAAAACGCAGTGTATTCATTTTTGATTCACCGCTACCACACAAGCTGCCAACACGTCCTGGGCGTTGGTGTCGGTCAGTCAGCTTCTGGTGCAGCGATGGGTACTGGGTATGCACAGGAAGTGAGAGCCGGGAGGGAAGATAGGATGGGATGGGAATGCTGCAGTAGGGGATGCGGGAGGGAGGGAGGGAGAGGGTGAGTAAATGCGGAGGGTTTTGTGGGAAATGGGGAGTAATACATGCGTGGGATGGATTTCTTTTGCTATTCTTTTTCTTTGCTTAGTGAAGATTCCTTCACCCCAGGATATCTAGTTGTTGTATGATCAGCCTAGCTCCCTATCAAGTACATGTAATCTACACAACCAACACCCACTATCACCACCAACACATAAATATCTAACCTTGACAACACTTCCTACAAATTTGATATCATCAATCTCACCATCGCCTCCCAAACCACTTAACAACCCAATCCACCATCCTATTCTCAAACCAACCACCCACCAATTACCTTTCCCCCATCACCATCTCCAATCCTCTAACCCCTACCCATACCATACCCATACCGTCACCCTGCATCATCCACCCACCCACGAACCCTTTTCCCCGTGACGTGGCACCATTAGACGGGTTGTCGATATCGGGAGAATCTGGCCACCCGAGCACTTGCTGTTTTGATCAGATAGGATGGTTCTTGGGATCCACGGAATGTGGTTAGGGTGGGAAGGCAGCACTTTCGTATGTAACAGCGATATTCAAAAAGGAAATATGAGGCGGTCTAGGAAGCAAAGATATAAGCTTGTATTTATGCATGTATTTTGATATACAAAAGTCTATATGAATCAACCTCACAGCTCGTCACATGAATACCACTGCATGTATTAGTCATACTCTAGCCTTAACTTCCCATCTCATAACTCCCCCTCATGTTCAACAATCACTTATCCTATCCAACCATACAATCCAAGCCTCAATTCTTTTAAACATCCACCAAAACAAGGCGCCCGCCCCATCCCAAATCAGGCCGCAATCACCCACCACTACCCAACTGCCTCCTCGGAACCCCTTCTCCGCCTGCCTTTCCACTCTATCCATCTACCCAGCTGAACCCATCACATCCAAACAATGGTTGTCATATGTTCCATCTCAATCCGTTCAAATTGACCCTCTCAGAAGATCTCGGCCCCGTCGGTCTACGATCAAACACATCATGTAATTTGAGACCTTAGATTAGGGTTTATGACATCATCGAATGCACTTTGTATGTCATTGATGGTAGTTACCAAATTGATCTCCGCTTTCCTTCATGTTTCATGGTTTGATATTCGGGGTACCTACCCTCCCTTCAAGGTACATGACCCACAATAGACAACAGCCACTCAAGCAACTCGAAACCATCATCACGATAATCCTGGTCCCCAAGTCCATGACGCAATCGCACTGCACATACATCATTGCCAGTATGGGCGAACAATAAACACTGTATTCCATACAATATTGATTGATCCCCTCGCTATAAAGACAACCATCTACTATATAAAAACCCAACCAAGAAAGACAAACTTAACATAAAATTATGGACGACGGCGCCTTTTAACAAAACATGAATGTAGGCGGTGATGCAATGAGTGATAACATCAAACAATAAAGTGATATCAAAAACAAGAGACGAAAAAAGATAACCAGTAGTGCCAACAGCAAGAAAAAGGATACGCGTATTAATAATTAAGAAAATGATGAGAAAACATGTGTAGTCGTTTTCGCTTACTCATCCATGACTGCCGCGAACTTCTCGAGCATTGACGTGTGGATGGCCTCGTACTAGGATTTTGTTAGTGATTAGTCCCAAATATGTAGATTTATGACTACTTTTTATAGACATACCTTCTTGCAAATAACATCCTCGCCGTCAGTAGGAACCTCAAACTTTAGCTGGCGCAGCTGCGTCATCAAATCCGACGTCCCCTCACGAATCTTGGACCAGATCTGACCCTGCGAGACAGCCTTCTGCGCCTCATCGTGATAGCCCATCATTAACTTCATCATCCACTCAGTCTTCCATAGAGGACAAAACTGGTCGTAATCCGAGTAACCGTTTTGCTGCAGGAAGTCCTCCTTGACAAGCGTCGCGATATCCAAAGTAATCTTGTCGTTGTCGGAAAGCGCCGACTTACCAACCAGCTGCACAACCTGGTCAAGCTCTTCCGAGTCTGAAAGTAGCTGCTTGATACGGTCACGGAGTCTGGGGAAGTCGGAAAGTTCCTTCTCATACCACTTGTCAAGGATCATAGTGTACTTGGAGTAAGACACACCAGTGTTGATCGACGGGAAGTGCTTACGCTGTGCCAGCTTCTTGTCCAGACCCCAGAAGACCTGCACGATACTGAGAGTCGAAGTAGTAACGGGATCGGCGAAATCACCACCGGGCGGAGAAACGGCACCGACAATGCTGACACTACCCTCACGCTCGGGGGAGCCAAGAGTGGTCACCTTACCAGCACGCTCGTAGAAAGAGGCCAGCTTGGCACCCAGGTAGGCGGGAAAACCCTGGTCAGCAGGCATTTCACCCAAACGACCGGAAATCTCACGAAGAGCCTCGGCCCAACGAGAAGAGGAGTCAGCCATCATGGCGACATTCATACCCTGGTCACGGAAGTACTCGGCAACAGTGATACCAGTGTAGATAGACGCCTCACGCGCAGCGACGGGCATATTGGAGGTGTTGGCAATCAGAGTAGTGCGCTTCATGATGGGTTCACGGCGGCCATCGACCTCAATAGTCAGCTCGGGAAAATCCTTCAAGACTTCAGCCATCTCGTTACCACGCTCGCCGCAACCAACGTAGACAATGACATCAGAGTTGGAGAACTTGGACACAGACTGCGAAATGACAGTCTTACCGCAGCCGAAAGCCCCAGGAATAGCAACGGTACCACCCTGAACACAGGGGAACAAAGCATCTAAGACACGCTGGCCAACAATGAAGGGTTTGTCGGCAGAAAGCTTCTCAGAAGAGGGACGGGGCACACGAACGGGCCAGGTCTGCATCATGGGGTACTCAGTGGTGATGCCATCAAACTCGAGAGTCAGAAGGGGCTCAGCGACGGTGTAGCTGCCAGCGGAGGCAATCTTCTTGATAGTACCGCGAGCGCGGGGAGGCAGGAGAATTCTGTGGACGGTAATGAAAGAGTTCTCGTAGACAGAACCCCAAATGTCACCACCAGAGATCTGGTCCCCAACTTTGGCGATGGGAGTAAAGTCCCATTGCTTTTCACGGTCAAGAGCGGAAGTGGCGATACCGCGGGGAATATAAATGCTCTTAGAGACGTCGGAAATCTTCTGAAGGGGACGCTGGATACCGTCGTAGATGTTATCAAGCATACCGGGGCCGAGCTCGACGGAGAGAGGTTTACCGGAACGGACGACAGGGTCACCGACACCGACACCAGCTGTAAATGATTGCATTAACAATGCGCTAGAAGATGGATCGCGGGTTTTGTGGGGAACTTACCAGTCTCCTCGTAGACCTGGATAGTGGCCTGGTCACCGTTGATACGAATGACTTCACCAACCAAATTCTCCTTACCAACACGAACCTGAGCGAGAATTGGGCGGTTAGTTGCGACTTTTAAAACCAATTACTAACCGGATATGAGACAAGATCCGGGTTGCGATAACATACCAGTTCGTACATGGCAACACCAATCATGTCCTCAGCAACAACGACAGGACTGTCGCATTAACATGTTAGTATTCGTGTATAACAAAGTGGCGTTGAGTCAAAAGCGGAGAGTCGAGAATCAAATGCGCCGGAGTCGCAAAGTCGTGAAACTGGTGGCGGGGAACCGGGAGGGAAGGGAAAGGTGGGAGAGAGTCGACGTACCCAGAAACCGAGAAGATCTTGCCTGTAACATAATCAGCACCTCATCATACAATGCTAAAATCGTGTATCAATTGGCGCACTTACCGGTGTGCTCGGCATTGTTGCCGTTAGTCATCTGCTATCATGATTGTCAGTCGCAAGTTTACAAGCTAAGCGGACAGATGAGAACTGGTGGGGAGCTCTAGCTAATCTGCGCCTGCGACCATCAGTACGTACCAATGCCATTTTGAATACAATTATATGAGAAGAAGCAGGAGGAGTTAAGGAGAGAAAATGGCAATAGATTTTAATCAAAAAATCGCAAGTCTACGCAGCAGGTCGTCGGTTTCTTGAGATGAGGGAATTGTGAGAACGATTCAATAGCAGCAGAAGTCTAGTTGCGAATTGACTGGTTGAGGCAGGAACTTAGGCCTACAGCCTTGTCCCTTAATAGGGCAATTGCTGCTATATAAAGGTTGTTGTGATTGTTGGGGTTTACAACCCTAATATGAATATAGTTCGTAAAGTGTGTTTCATCGTTATAATCATGTATAAATTCATGATTAATATTCAATAAGTTCAGGCGTGATTAAAAGATATCATTTATAATTTATTCATTACAAGTCTTCATTGATTAATCTTCTCTCACTGCGTCATACATTCTTCTCTCAAAATCCCATATAAATGCTCATCTCGTGGTTCCGTCTCATTCCTTAAAATCACCGACTTGCGCAACACCCTCCAGCTGAAAACCACATCTTATAGCCAGTTTCTCACTCGATGTGTTCCCTTCCGTGACCTTGACATGAATCGTAGTCAGATACGGGTGTGTATCGAATATCTTTTTAGAGAACCACGACAGGGCCCGAGTCATGATGCCCTTTCCCTGGAACTCTGGAGTCAACCAGTACCCAATCTCCCCGCGACAAGAAAATATATCTGATGAGTACCGGAGGTCGATGCAGCCGATGATTTTATTAGAAGGCATATCAACGATAGGAAAAGTTGGTGATAGATTCGCCACGCAATTCTGGATCCAAGATTTGGCGTCAGCTTCGGTGTAGTTGGATGGGAATCTTGTCGTAAGATAGTCGGCAATCCCCTTGACTCGCCCGGCAGCTGAAAGCGACTTGATGTCTTCGTCATTCAGTCGAAACAGACGAATGGCAAAAGATCCGAAGTCATGAAGGACGCCGTATTTTGGAACCCAGTTGAAGAGTGAAGGGGTTCTACGGACATGAAAGGCAGAGTATTTCAAAAAATGTTTGAAGCTGAAATTTATAAAAGGAAAAGATTTAGAGTGGAAAAGAAAAATTCGGGCTCAAGTCGATTTATACTTTGAGATACAGCCTATCAATATCATCAAGTACTTTATAGTCACATTGCGACTCATTGTAGGAGTCATTCCAAGACATCAATGTCAAGTGTAATATTACTTTATGTAAGCAGAAAGACAGCCATAATATCAGGCATGTAGAGAATAAATCTGATAGATACTCACATTCAAGTCTGCCATTTACATGAAACCATATCTACAGATATCTATGGTTTGAGTGAACTGCAACCAGGGTTAATACAATCACGATTAGGGGTGAATGGTCAGGGATCGCGACGTCTACCGCGTTGAATGTGTAACATTGGCTTATGAAACCCTCAGATTCATATGTACCTTCCCTACTTCATGTATTACTGCACTTAGTTTTCCCTCAACCTCGATCTCTCTATAGATCGTCTCTCATCACCTAATCCACCCAGTTCACTCCGCCATCGTCGCTGCTTATCGCAAATTGATTTGTTCCATTTCTTCATTACAAGATCCTTCGCCTCCACAGCCAACCCCTAGCTTGTCACTCTCCTAGCAGGGGGCAAACCACACTCAGAGAGACAGCCTTGACCACCCATCCACATGCATTCTCTCGCGAACCCGAATGAAGAGACGAAACGTGCCCTCTCCCAAACCTCCAACCGCAACGAAGACATCTACTCCTGGTTTGAGTTTGTCTTCCTCATCGCCCAACATGGCCCAAGTCCAGAGAGTCCGGTGGATCAAAACCACCGGTCTGATCCTCCTGTTTGTCCTATTCTTCTACTGGCTGAGCCCGCAAGGAGCTGAGATTGCCAACGACAAAGGTAAGCAAGCAGCGGTAAACATACGATGATCTCGTGATGACACAACTCGCTAACTTCCTGATCTCGCACCCGTAGTCGTGACCCCCGGCCAACATTCTGCCCCCGTCACTCCAGCTTCTCCTATCTCTCCCGCTGCCCCCGCCATTCCTCCGGCTCCTCCTGCGCCTGCCGACACTAAGCCCGTTGTCGACTCGTCTAAACCCAAGTACGATCCCAAGCCTGTTTCCGACTCCCTCCCCAAACCGGTCTCTGATCCTGTCCCTGCTACCAAGCCCCAGGGTCAGACCCCCTCTGACTCTTCGTACGGTACCGACAAGTGCACTGTCTCGAGCTCCAAGGACAAGCCCATCGTCCAGTATGTCGTCATGATCGATGCTGGTTCCACTGGTTCGCGTGTCCACGTCTACAAGTTTAACAATTGTGGTGATGCTCCTGAGCTCGAGTCCGAGATCTTCGAGATGCTCAAGCCTGGTCTGTCGGCCCTGGCTACCGATCCCCTAAAGGCTGCTGAGTCCCTGGACCCTCTGATGGAGGTTGCTCTCAAGAACGTTCCCGAGTCCCTGAGATCTTGCTCGCCTGTCGCCGTCAAAGCTACTGCTGGTCTCCGTCTCACCGGTGCCAAGGTCGCCGAGGCCGTTCTCGATGCCGTTCGTAACCGCCTAGAGACCAAGTACCCCTTCCCTGTCGTCTCCAAGGAGAACAATGGTGTCGTCATTATGGATGGTGCTGATGAGGGTGTCTACGCTTGGATCACCACCAACTACCTTCTCGGAAACATTGGTGGTGCCAAGAAGAACCCCACTGCCGCTGTCTTCGATCTCGGTGGTGGCTCTACCCAGATCGTCTTTGAGCCCACCTACCCCGAGGTTAACGGCAAGTCCGAGATCATGGCCCCCGGCGACCACAAGTACGAGCTTGAGTTCACTGGCCACAACTTCACCCTGTACCAACACTCTCACCTTGGCTACGGCCTCATGAGCGCCCGCAAGGCCCTGCACGCCGCCTTTGTTGATGACCTGTACCAGGCTAAGAAGTCTGACCCCAAGTTCGCTGACTCCCCGCTCGTCAACCCTTGCTTCCCTCCCGGCATTGTTGAAAAGCTTCCCGTCACTCTCGGCACCTCCCACCCTCTCGGTGAGGTCGTCAATTTCACCATGACCGGTCCCCCCACCGCGGCCCCCGCCCAGTGCCGTGCCATCGCCGAGAAGATTCTTCACAAGGATGAGTCATGCGTGACTTCTCCTTGCTCTTTCAATGGCGTCCACCAGCCGTCGCTTATTAAGACCTTCGCTACCGAGGACGTCTTCATTTTCTCGTACTTCTACGAGCGGACAGAGCCTCTGGGTATGCCTAACTCCTTTACCCTCCGCGAGATGCACGACCTCACGGCGACTGTCTGCGCTGGTGAGGAGGCTTGGGGCAAGTTCATATCGATTCCCGGTGCCATTGATGCGCTCAAGGAGGAGCCTATGTTCTGCACAGATCTCAATTTCATGATGGCGCTGCTACACACTGGGTACGATATGCCTATTGATCGCGAGGTTCGTATTGCGAAGAAGATTAAGGATAAAGAGGTTGGCTGGTGCCTTGGTGCGTCGTTGCCTTTGTTGTCCGGGAAGGGATGGACTTGCAAGGTGAAGCATGCTGCTTAGATAAGCGGATGAGTGATGATGATATATAGGTATTACATCGAGATAGGAGTTTGTATGTATTATTTGTTGTATGTTTGCGAGTGTTTTTAGTTGGGGTGTTTCCTTTGGGTGATTGGTTGATAGACGGGTGTTTAGTTCTGTAGACAACAATAGATGTCACAGGATACGGGAGAGCAAAGCAAGTAGTTGTTTCTATTCGTGTTTTTGTTAATTTGATAATACTTTGTTATTAATGTTCTGCGTCAACCACCAAATAACCATGTACTCTGAACGTAAGAAAAAAATTATATCGATACATTTACTCCCCGCCGGCTTTACTGAGGATTACAACTGGCGACAAAAAGACTGACAAGAACGAGATTCGAACTCGCGCGGATTGCTCCACTGCGAAGCCTCTTGAAGAGAGACCTGAACACAGCGCCTTAGACCGCTCGGCCATCTTGCCATTGGCTGTTAGGGGATATAGTGACCTTGTTAGCCTATGATTGTATTCAGAATATTCTAACTGAATTATATATTACACAGGCGCTGAAACCTCGGCTACTACATCATCTATGATTTCCTCGGCGCCATACCCTTCTAGTAGACGACCAACTGTTTTGACGTCACTACCCCACTGCATACTCCGTTCTTTGTCTACTTGGACAACAGTGATGCGATGCAAGTACACTTTGCGTGCCGCCAAAACAACAAGTGCTGGAGTGACAAAGTCAATACGATGTAACGGCGCAAGACAATTGCATACTTTTTCAATATGTTTGGTTGCGATTGGTGATACTCCATGGGCGACGGCGCGGTGCAGGCGCAAGAAAGCGACGATGTTGACTTGGTAGCGGAGGACGTCGGTTTCAGTTTGAACTTGGTTGCTGAGGTCGGTAAGAAGGCTGATATCCTGGTGGGGTTAGTTGGGAGTATGTAGATAGTTATGGGTTCTGTGGTGCTTACGTCTTCAGAGAATGTGGCTTCGTCGAGATGGAGGTCGCTGACGCTACGCTTGACGACGCTGGCGGTTGAGTGTATGGATTCGTCATCGGCAAATGGGCCTTTGCCATCGTCATAGAGGTATACGAAGCCGTCGTCGGGAGCATGGAAGTGGCCAATGAAGAACATATCATTCAAATGGTCATTTAATTTGACTTCGCCGCCCTTATCTGCAGCGAGAACCGGTACGAGCATAAAAGTCTTCGGTGCCGTCTGCATTATCCTTGTGAATATCCTCCTTGTTTTCAACAGCTCCAACGTTTGAATTTGGACTTTGCGACCGGCTAGGTGCAGGTTTTTCGCAATGACGACATTGGGTATCAAGGAGCCACCGAAGTTCGAGTGGAGGCCAACGCTGCTGGGGGTAGCCGGGGCTGCGCTACCTCCGGGAGATACTGGCTGGTTTGGGCCATTAGAAGCCGGAACTCCGAGTGTGGATGCTGGATATCGGGGCAGCATGTAGCCATCATAGTCAAAACGAGTCCGGAAAGGTGATGATGATTGGGGAGCGGTGGAGGCGGGAGCGCGAAGGATGGCGTTGGTGAAATCGTCAATAGTTGTTTGCGGTGTGCAGCCGACTACGGCACATGAGAGACCAAAGGTCCTGGCGGCGATCTATACAAGATGTGTTAGCCAGTGGCAATCATATAGGTATTTGTGGATTGTATCTACCAACTGGAGATCTTCAATCAACTCATCTTGAATTGGCGCAGGCGTGTAGATTATTGGATGTTCGCGGGCTACCAAACTCAACAACAAAGCAAGCTCCACATCACATAGCCCGTGAACCCGCGAAATCACGTCATTTGACATTGGAAGAAGCGCAATAGGTCCTCGATGTCTCAGAGCCCATGAACTGTATGCGGTTGTCTTGCGCGACAGCGAATTGGTCAGGGAATGAAACTCGGGGGTGTGACTTGCTTGTTGCTGTTCTTTTCGCAGTGATGAACTTGAGATCTGGAGCGACTAGGGGTAGCTTGGTGGGAACGGTGACGTCGGTGAATGTGCTTAGTCAGCGTGATCGTGGGACATGGGGATTAAAATCCACAATGAGATTATTTTGATTTTAATGGTCAAGGGTACTGTCGGCGCTTCTACAGGATAATCGGCAAATGATAGTGGGGATTCTATGAATTGTGTTCAACACATGTGTGAAGTTGAGGATAAAATATATGATGGGAGTCTTCTTGACATGGACAGAGACATCATGATGCCTAAAGTGACTCCACTTGGTTGCATCCACCATGATTCCTTTAGCCATGTTTAACTCTTGATATCTGACATCTGATTGTGGGTTTCGAGACTCCAAAGAGCTTCATCTTGCGTCATTATCGCTGTCCGTGAGTCGTCAGACTATGAAAATGGATTTAGCTTCATGATAGCACAGCGACCAAGTACATACAATATGCATCAAGCACGGTAACATTCTCAAGGCCCGTTGGCGAGTAGCGTCTCCAGGAGACTTGAGTTGACTATCTTGGGTTTCAGGGACTTAATGTTATGCTCTTTTGATTATATCCAGCTTGTTGTTTTCTCGTTATTCGTCAGCGCCGTATTTCTTAACCAAAGTATTTCGTACATCAATGATATCGTTATAGCATTGCCAAACGTCTCCTGGGTCCAAGGCATGCAGCAACTCATAATGTGTGTAGCGTTGGACGCATCCGGTAATTGGACTCGCATACAAGCCACTTACTCGTCAGAATGTGTATCGTGATCACTACGGTGGAGCATGCGACTGAGACGGGGAGCGAGACACCGATTCAATAAAAATCTCTGGGACTAAAGTCACAATAGCGGTCGCCTTGATCACGGAAGTTACTGCCAACAGCACCTTTCCCTCTTTTTTGAACCTCCTTCCTCATCCCACGGTGTCCTACCAACGCCAGTCCCTTCCCTTTATAGACTGAGAGCGACATCAGCGTCTGGTTCTGAGTACATGAGCACCCTGGTAGACATTACATTGAATCTGGCGATGGTGCATATTGGGCAGTGACATGCTGCATGCCCGGAACAGCACAGATATAACCTTTTGCATCATCAAAGGTAACTATAATATACCATAGGCTCCCTCGTCTCTCACCGTCACATTACTCTAGTGATACTTGCTAGCCGCTCCAGAACCCTGTCCGGACATCTTTCCGTCATCAATCCGTCGCCCGCCGCTATTTCTTCTAGTAGCTCCTGACCTCTGACACCCAGAGCTCTCTTATTATCTCCAGTAGCAGTAGCTACTGTGAGCGCCAAACTGATCCCCAGGAAACTACTACCACAGCCAAAAACTACTACGCATGCATCCAAGCACAAAGCCGTGAACTTAGCGCCCAGCCTTGTCCTTTGATTCTCTCTTTTTTTTTTTTTTTTTTTCGTAGCCACCTTATTTTCCCTCTCGCATATCATCAAAGTAACTCTATATTAAAATCGCTTCCTCGATTTTTAACCTTCGACAACGACCCCCTCCCCCGACTCGGATTGATCCTCTACCGACGAATCGGTGCTTAGTTTCTGCTCCGGCCATCGCAAGCTCCTGAGTGTTTTATTAGTCATCGCTACATTCGCACAAATTCGCCAAAATGTCTGCTAGAAAGAAGGTTCTTCTCAAGGTGCGTCGCATAGAATCATCCCTCTGGTGATTAAAGTCAGAGCAGCCAAGCGATTCAAGTCACTTGTCGCCAGCCCCAAACCCGACCTTATCTGCGCCGTGAGATAGGCCCATATTCACTGAAAGAAAATGTTATGATACTAACTAGGTGTAATTACTGTGCTATAGGTCATCATCCTCGGTGACAGTGGTGTTGGCAAGACTTCGTTGATGAACCAATATGTACTGTTTTCCCTTATCCATTCGCCATGTCCTTGTTCGGCGGCTTATTGATTGTTACGATCCCATCCCAAACGGGGGCTTCCAGCCACTCCACTCCGCCTTCGACTCCCACATACCTCATCAGATATGACGACGCAGGCCACTTAAGCTGGAGCTAGGTCTAACTTGCGGTGTTATATAGGTCAACAAGAAGTTCAGTGCTAGCTACAAGGCCACCATCGGAGCTGACTTCCTGACCCGTGAGGTCCTCGTGGACGATCGCCAGGTAACTATGCAGGTAAGCAGTCAACGTCCCTACCTTCTTTCCCTTAGAAATACCGCTAACTCGGTCGTCTTTTCTCTAGCTCTGGGATACCGCCGGTCAGGAGCGCTTCCAATCATTAGGTGTCGCTTTCTACCGTGGCGCCGATTGCTGCGTTCTGGTGTATGACGTCAACAACTCCAAGTCCTTTGATGCGCTCGACAGCTGGCGCGATGAGTTCTTGATCCAGGCATCGCCTCGCGACCCTGATAACTTCCCCTTCGTATGTAATCTTTCTACGTTGAGACTGCCAGCTAGCGACATGAACTGCCGTTGGCCGTCGATGACGTCGCTTACATGAGGCAGAGACTCTGTTGGATTGTATATCTCAAGAGGGTGACACGTAAATTAACCCGATATACAGGTCGTTCTGGGCAACAAGATTGATGTTGAAGAGAGCAAGCGCGTAGTAAGTTGTTGATGAAACCGATGCTGATGTTAAGAATTGGTGCAGGTTTACTAACTAGAATGTATAGATCTCCAACAAGCGTGCTGCTACCTTCTGCCAATCCAAGGGTGATATTCCCTACTTTGAGACCTCTGCTAAGGAAGCCATCAATGTCGAGCAGGCTTTTGAAGGTGAGTCAATCATGATGTTGTGATTTCAATGAGTCCCTTTACTAATATCCTTACAGTCATTGCCCGCAACGCCCTTGCGCAGGAAGAGTCTGAAGAGTTCAGTGGTGACTTCCAAGACCCGATCAACATCCACATTGAGAACGACCGTGATGGCTGTGCTTGTTAAGCAGCTTGCTATCGTGTGTTAGTAGTCTTAATGTATCTGGAATATTAGGAAGTAAGTGTCCCGAGCAGTTGATAATGTCTTTTCTGGGAGGGTAATGGAGGGTGTGGTCAGGATATGCCATGATGTTGCTCTTTTGTACCGCGTTATATCTGTTTTCTGCGAGCCTTTTTGTGGGCTTTTATGTTTTTGTCGTTATTTTGTTTGATGATTGAACTTTGTCATTTTGTACTTCTTTTTACATATGATGATCGTCATTGGTATACAGTTAGTGCAGTGTGTATGTAGTGTCACGTGATTGTATATGATGTTTTGTTATGAGTTTATTATTAAATATAGTTACTAGGGCGTTGTTATTGATTTTTAAATATCATCCTTCACAAGAGTCCATCGCAGTCTCCTTACTCTGCCTTCTTTTCCGTCTTCTCTTTATCCTCCGAACTCAACATGACACCTCCCGGCAAAAACACGGGCTCAATATCCGTAAATTTCTTAACATCCTCGCCAATTGCCGCCAATTCAGGCACAGACATGGCCGCCGCAAACGCCTCTTCGTCGCGGAAAGTCACAGTGTTCCCGTATATGTAGGGGCTGGGCTGGCCGTCGAGGCCGGGGCCGAAGGCGGTGAATTCCCATTTGAGGAGGGCGAGGGGGCGCCAGACGGACTCAGCGAAGGGCATGTGGTGGGCGGTGTAGTAGGTGAGGTCGAAAGTGAAGGGGGTGGAGGGAGCGGGGCGGGGGTAAAGGATATGGAGGAGGAAGGGCATTTTGGGTGGTTGATGGTGATGGTGGTGGTGGTGAGAAGAGAAGAGTAAGTGTTGAGTATGTGATAGAGAGTGTAGCCCGAAATAGCTGTGATATAAAGAGGATCCGAGTCCCTTTTATACACAATAAACTACATAGGGATCTTTTTCATGAGTACATCTACGGGTGAGCTATCTCTAGGCAGAGGGATTACTGGCTACGGAGTTTCCGAATAAGCTGCAAAATGGAGGGGCGTGTACCGTGTTTAGGGACCCAATGGCCGGGTGGAAGTATCAGATCACGGTATTGTATATGGATATGTTCTTATCATGATATTAAAATAACATTTTGATATTGCGAGACATGTTTGGGCCTAAAGAACATCAGATGAGTCCCTTTCGACACCCGTCAGGCTCCGGGATCACTACCAGACTCTTATTGTCATGTTCTTGGTGAAGGGTGTGGATATTTAGTTAAGCGATCAGTCTCATGACTAGGACTCATGGGGGATCTCAGGTGCTGCATCGTCCACGTCAATAGCTAATTCTGTAAGGAGATGAGGCGCGGGGAGTTGAGATCTTGGACGGGTGTGGCGAGGCAGAGCGGGTACAACATGGTTCCGGGATGTGGTGGAGTGGTTAATCAGCTAGACAAGTCCGCAGGGCACCTTGTGGAGTTTTGACTGAATGGCTATCTGCCAATTAGTGGGTAACCTTCCAAAATACTTGGAAAATAACACTATTGGAGTCGTTGTTATATATTTTGCATGTATCAACTAGTAATACCTTATGGTCCTTTCGTCTAGATCGTGTTACCGTTTCGTGCCGCGGGGTATCCGGCAACATAGATAGATGGAAAATGTAACTTTGAAGCAGCCTATCAAGGGCACGAAGGGGTTAAGGCGAAGAGCTAGTGAGTTGTTGGGTCCAAGGAAAGGTTGTTTGCTAGACGAGGGGATAGCCAAAGGACAGGCCATGGGTGTGTGCACAGATGCGTTCTTGAGGTAGATAGACTGATAGTAGGAGGGTCAGGAGGGGAGGGCCTGGCGGCAGATACGAAGATGGAGATTAGTTTAGGTAGGGTACAATGGCGCATATGGTATCCAGATGCATATTTATATAACGTAAGTTGGTATATAACATGTGGTAGGAAAGGGGTGCATATGGATTACCAAGATTTTATATCGACCAGATACTGATTCGTCTGGATTGGAAGAAGTTGTACATCAGGAATTAGTCATAGCCACAACGAAACAGTGCCATTATTCATCCGATTCATGATGAAGCTTTTGCGTTTTCTAGAGTTCCCGATTCGGAGTGTTGACCGGAGATCCTCGGTGGTCTAATGCAGAGTCGGCATAACCTATGCTCCCCGACGCCCAGCTAAGACCTGAAGGTGACAGCCTTGCCAAATCGATGCGCTGAGGTATCATGGGATCATGGTGGAACTCAGATTTGAAGCAACTGAACGTTGAGGATTAACGTCGCGATGATCAAAAATTACAAATTTATGATTTGATTCCATAGGGCTCTTAATGGAGATAGTGCTGCCATGATCGAGATATTGAAGGAATCAGCTGAAAACACACGTGTGGAGGCAGCGCAGATCTATTGTGGGGACGTTTTGTCTTTCTTCACATTTCTAAATATTCGCTCGGATTTTCAGGACATGGAATCGCGTACATAAGGTGGCAATGATTATGGAGTTGCTGGTGATAAAAGACGGAGACAACGGGATGAGCCGACGATGCAGCTGTACCAAGGGTCGGGCTGATCAGAATAGTGTTGTGGCTAAAGTTTAGAGATCGGGTACTGTTACTGTTTGTGTGGTCACATTGCAGTGGGTTTTGAGAGTATTTTTGACGGGGTTTGGGAAATAATGCCTGATCTAGCAGACATTGCGATATAAGAGAAACAGTTGGATAAATACCTACCTCTATATGCACTGTAGGGAGATCATTGTGGGGTTAATGTTAGTGTAGGGTTCTAGAAGATGGGTAATGATCTTTAACGGATGCGGGCCGTGATGATGATAGTATTGTGCTTTTTTCGACAAATAGAATACTGAGCTCCAGACAGAGTAAGCGGCCATGATCTACGATATATTCTTTTTCGAATACATAGTGACCGGTAAGATGGTATTCGATCAGACACTATAGAACTGGACCGTAAGCCTAACGTCTTTTGTACATCGATAACTCCAACATTTGGCACCACACTGACTCAAGGAACAAAGCGTCACCAGCACTTCAACTAGTGCGTTCTAGAGCTCAAACCAATACTAGCTTTACACCATTCAAATCACTAAATCTTCACTTTCCAGCGATCATCAAACATATTGTAAATCTCTATAACCCACTTGTATATCACTACCTCCATATCTTTACTCCCCTCTGATTCCTCCAACTACAACCACCCAATCAATCCCCTCCCAATTTGATACATACCCGTTTCACTCACCTGCAACCAAACCCATCCAATCATTGTTCCCCCGTCGCATGCTCACTCTCACTGCTCTATCTACAATCATAGCCATAGTCATCATCCGCTCCTAGTCCTTTGCTCAAGATAGCATCACTAGTAGTATCTATTCTCGAACCTCGCCCAGAATCTGCATCTTCCTCGGGTGCCCGCGCACCAACCAATGTTGAAACTACTGGAAAGACTATGAGAAACCGCAAATGTTTAGAGTATGTGCGGAGGAAGGACGTGGGAAGGAAGAAGGGAAGCTCCTTTCCATTTCATTTTGTAGTTTTGTTTCATGGAGTGTGAATGGATGTGCCATCGTAGATTGATGTTATTTTGTTGGAATTTCTCTATTTTCTTTTGAGTTTTCGAGGTCCGGTTTTGTGGGAGTGCTGCAATTTTAACTGGCCGTATTATCTTTCGTACATTCATTGTTGTTCTCCTGTAGAGCGGGAGTGAGACTGATTTTTATCTCGTATTTTTGTTTCCGCTATTCCAAGTCCCAGTCAACTCGTTTGAAAATACCAAACTCTCACTTATCGTCCTTTCAATACATCGTCAACGCCAATATCTTCAACCCATCGGCACATACCGAATACACTCATCCACTATTACATCACCAGACCAATAAATCACCATCAGTTACTACTGCTTTTCTGCTGAAACTTCCTTGCTTCACTCTGCATTCCTCGGCACTCTCATATCCGCCTGCCGCTTCCGACCATCGCTAGTCTCCACTTTGCGAAAAGTGCCTTCCCATCTGGGCCGATTTGTCCGTTCACCTGCATTGCGATAAAGTTGACATTGTGCCGAATTTCTAGGCTAAAGGAAAAGAACATCCGTGATCGTGGAGTCACCGCCTGATTATTTTTAATTTCTGTTCTTTTCTTTCATTTTTGAAAAATTTGAGACATCCTTATCTTGGATGCTTTGAAGAATTAGAGGCGACTAGACATATTGGTCGGAAATTGATTCTTTTCATGTCGCTCGTTTGAGACTGATTATTTATCTTTTTCTTTTTCATTATTTTACTTGCTTCGATTCGTTCGCTCATTTGACGACTGATATCTGGTGATATCTACGCTTCTTCGTTATATCTGTCAACCAACTACGCTTCACATATTACATTTACCCGACGACCATACCCTATTACGCCATCCATCGACGATCCCTGGAACTCTCTCATTGTTCCCCTTGCGGTATTTTCTCCCTTCGCCAATCAAATATCATTTAAATCGTTTATTCTAACAGCCTTAGCTACCATAATGGCCCACGATTTGACCGCTTCCGCTGGCATGGCAGGCGTCGCGAGGGAGCCGCTTGTGAGAAATAGAATGACGATGAGTCGCTCGCCATCAGTTCTTTCTGGAAAGTCAGAACTGAGTGCGTTGGCGGAGAGCGTGGGATTGGGCGGGGTGGGGAGATGGAGATTGGGGATTTCGTTGTTGATGGTGACGGTTTGTTTATGGACATTGTCCAATTTTATGGCTAGTGTATGTATATCATTCCTAGGTCGTGTGCGGTGATCCATTTACTGTGCATGATGATGCATGGTGATGTACACGTCGCGATGAGTCGAGTCGAGGATATGCTAACCCTTATTTATAGTCTATTTTCTCCGATGCGACATATGATAAGCCGTTCTTCGTTGTTTATATTAATACGTCAATGTTCATGCTATACCTGGTGCCGTCATTCCTCAAGTTCGTATACACTCAGGGTCTTTCTGGCCTCCAAAGGAAGCCCGCCAAATATGGAACGAGTACAAGCAATCCCAAAATAACACCACCCGATACCACGAAGTCGACGAACCGTCTCTCGGCCGTGGCCTTCTCCATAACGGCAGTGACTGGGATAGTCTCGACCTACTTCACGAGGAAGTCCCTTCCAAGATCATTGTCCATGACACGACTCGTCTATCATTCCTTGAGACATTGAGATTGGCCGCGGAGTTTGCATTGTTATGGTTCTTTGCCAACTATTTTGCGTCGGCATGCCTGCAGTATACGAGTGTTGGGAGCGCAACGATCTTGTCGTCGACAAGTAGTGTGTGGGCGCTGGTTTTTTGCGCTATGTTCAAGGTTGAAAGCTTTTCGACAAAGAAGTTGATGGGTGTGCTTGCATCGCTGGCTGGCGTTATCCTTGTATCGACGGTTGACCTTTCGGGAGCGAGAGATGATAACCGTGGGAACTTCCCGCATAAGTCACAGTCGCAGATTGCCATTGGTGACGTCATGGCGTTTGCGAGTGCGATTGTGTATGGGTTGTACGTGACGGTTATGAAGGGGAGAGTTGGCAATGAAGAGAGGGTCAATATGCCGTTGTTCTTTGGACTTGTTGGCCTATTGAATTTGCTGTTCTTGTGGCCTGGGTTTTTCATTTTGCATTGGTCGGGGCTAGAGACGTTTGCTTTGCCTCCAGATGCGCGGATTTGGACGATTGTTTTAGTAAGTACACAAGTATTTGATATCTCACATGTTTAGTGACTTCTGAGTTACGCCGATACTCAGTTGGGCATAAACATCGTGTCATTCGTCTTGTTTTTATCTTTGTCCTCCTTGTCTAACAATCTCTTTAGATTAACTCCGTCGCCTCTTTCATCAGCGACATCTCCTGGGCTTTCGCCATGCTCCTCACAACTCCCCTCGTCGTCACCGTCGGCATCTCCCTCACGATCCCGCTTTCCCTTATCGGTGAGATGTTCCAGTATCAACAGTATGCCTCCTGGGTCTATTGGGTGGGCGCCGCTGTTGTCTTTATGTCTTTTTTGTTCATCAATAATGAGAGTCATGATAGGGATGTACCAGAGGGGCAGGAGGTGCTGGGAGGTGACCGAGTATAGAGTAGTCAGGTAAGGAGAGGTGGCAAGTGTGATTGTGGAGAGAGTGGTGTTTTTGCTGGCAGGTTCAGTGAAGGATTGATAATTGATTCCTGTGATTTGTAATTCCCTTATGTTTTTTGGCATCGTCATTGTTAGTGGCTTTGGTTTCCTATTTTTTTATTGCATATATATTATTTCTTGTTTATTTAGCTGCAATTAGATGGTTCACTGTTAGTATTTATCTTCATTATTAGATTTTATACTTAGGGTTTGAAGACCTTGAAGTGTTGACCTCTTGGCCTTAGCTATATTCATACTGAATACACTTATTTCAAATTAAATTAAAGTCCTCCACGTTTATTTTCCTTGAATATCAAAACTCCCAATTTGTGGAAAATATCTCCCAAAAGGCCTCGCCTCTAACCACCATCAACCCAACATCGTGACTACTTAGTGCTTTTTCGCCCTATAAAAGCTACGATATCAATACAGACATCCTCCCTTTATGCACCATCTTACCACCCTCGCCCCCAGTTTCAAAATTCCAGAATAAACTCAACTTACTATTCTTCCTTCCAAACCCCTTAAGCCCCCTCCGACACAAACCTCGTCTCGCCGTTCATTTGACAAAGTCAATGTCTACCCAACGCCCATCTCCTAGACTAAGAACCAGCTTAACTCGGCCTAACCATGTGATCTCTGGCACCATCCAGATCGCCGCCATGACTTATGACGCGGTTAATGGAATCATTCCTTTTTTTTACGCCGTGAGTCCTGGGTATTTATTTCTCCATTTAGAATCATGTAAATGGCGGACTAACGGGACTCAACCTCGAGGGGATCCCTGGGGGTTGTGATACGCGGTGGGAAGATTCTTAGTCCCAAAAGGGAAATATGGAGGTTGTTGGTTTATACGGGGGGTTTCGAGATGGTGCGGGAGGAGAAGGGGAGAGAGACTCGGGAGATTGAAAGGAGAAAGAGATTGGGATATCAGCTGAGGGTTTATTGATATGGATAGGGTAGTGATTTGCTAATTCGAGGATATAGTTCGAGGATTGTCACGATAGTACGAAGAGGGTGATGAATGTTAAAGAGAGTGCTGGTATTGGTTTGTTAGGGAATGTATATAGTATCGTGAGTGATTGACAAGTGGATTTGTTTGGTGTTTCAGGTAAGTGATCTTTTGGCTGATGATACGGATCCTGATTTGTCTAGTTATAGCCATAATGATTCCATCTAAAGAAAGAATCATTATACAAACAATATACATCGTCAGAATCGCATAATCAATAATCTAATTGTATTGTCCATAATAGAAGCACTAAACTCACTCACTTTGCCAATCACGAGACCCGTCGGACCAACTCAAACTTTACCACCCAAACCCAACCCCATCGCTGCCAAACCACCAGACTTACCAAAATAGTCTTTGTGATGAATTTAAACGAACATTAATTCATCCGACGAACTTCCTTGATCATATCCCTTCAATTTATTGTAGCGACGTTTGAACCAACCTTCACTGTACGCCTTCCCTGACTATCCTACGCTAACCCCAAAGCATCCCAAGTCAGGGTCCCCTCCTTATTGACTATCTCACTACTGGCCAACATTATATGGATACTCGACCGTACGTGGGACCACATGCAGCCCCCAAAGTACAAGATGGAACCCCTCATAATGTAAATTTAAAGAAACCATAAGCCAACTACCGGTTTGAGATACCGCTTTGGAAAGAGGAAACTGCGTTACGTACTTGGCTTGGCTAAGCCCTGACCGGGTGCTGTGGGAGCACGCTGTGGAGGAGGGGTGGTCTCCAAGCAATGACGAGAAGGAGGCTCGTTTGTCATGCTCAGAAGTTGGTTTCTTCTTGTGATATTCTCGGAGCCATGGATGGCCGGTGATTTGTGCATTGAATGAGGGCTATGTTTGTCGATACAGCCCGAAAAAGACGGATAGTTGTTTTATAAAAGTCGGCGCTGGACGGCACGGCACGTCTCTTAGAACTTTTACCTTTTCTTTCCCCATGAGGTTTAGCTTTTTATAGAGCAATTGCTTCTTTTAGTCTTTCCTGGCTTCCTTTATCGCTTCTTGGTTATATTAGTCGGTCACCTGCCAGAATCCTCATTTACACCGATTAACTTGGCTAATTACTTACTGTTTTCGGTAGCTACTTACAAATTGTTCTGGCTATCCGCTTTCCCGTTCCATTCCTTTGATTATCTCATTTTTTTACCTTCATTCTACTTTCGATTCATCACTTCTTTCCTTAATTTCCGACTTTGTTTCTTTCCTTTTCTTTTCTTCTTGTTCTTACCCATTTTCGTCTGGTTGACATCATATTTACCCAATATTCTGTCGCTCTGACCTGTTCTTTTCTTTTCTTCACTTCTCTTGTTCGTCTGGCTTTATATTGTTGCTTAGATTTGACATTGATAGCTCAAAGATAGCTCCATTATTAATCTGACAATATCATCATCTACTGTTGAATTTGGTAGTTACTTTGTCTCTCTTTTTTCCACTGCAGATCCCAACTGGTTGTTGCTCTGCTTTCATTGTCTCCGCATTTTAGCCGGAATCCACATTCACATTTCTCTTCTCACCCGCATCCACAATGACTACCGCATTCCCGTCCGTCGATACAGAGGACTACCCTGCCACCCTCCTCACCCTCCTTCAAGACAAAACTGCCCCCGCTTTTCGCAACTTCAAGTCCCTTTCCACCTGCCACCTCCGCAAGCTCCTCCCTACCCAAGCGGCCACCCCCGATCTCTTCGCCGATGCCCTCATCCACTTCCTTCCCCTCTTCACCCGTGTTACCAACCAATGGATCCTCCTTTACCCTGCCGGGTCCCCCCCCACCTCCGGCTCCCTCGGTGCCTCCATTGAGCCCCTGATAGCCATCGTCAAGAAGAAACAAGCTGATCTTCTGACTGACATCAAGGACGTCTGTTCCTGGTCCAGCGACGACGTCGACCTCGTCATCAAAGCCCTCACCCAGGCCTCTGCTACTGACGAAACTACCGCCCTCATTGACCACAAAGCCGGCTTCGATGCTACTTTTGGCCCCGAGGACGCTCAGGTTTCCTACGCCGACAACGAGGACCTCCGCACCGAACACGAAGCCGCCATACTTGGCTACTGTTACTCAATTCTCCGCGGTCTCTCTACCATCTCCGTCGCCATCCAGTTCACTGAAGCCAACGTCAAGGACCGTGATGCCAAAATCAAGACCATCCGCAACCCTGACTTCTGGCGCAAGCGGGTGTCCTCGCTCCCCTCCCTGCGCATCCTCCCCGACGGCGTCGGCAGCGTCCGGAATACCCGGGTCCTCGCCATTCCCAAATTCGCCGCCATTGTGCCCCTCGCCACCGTCGAGGCGCACACCACCAAGCTCACCGCTTTGATGTCTGCTGCCAATGCCCCCTTCATGGCCCTTGATGATGACGACCTCATCACCAAAGCTGTTAAATCGTCAGACTGGATGGTTAAATCCTTCATCTCCACCCTCCAGGAACTCAACGTCGTCGATCCTCAAAGCCCCCTGAGATCCCCTCACCTCCCATCTGACCCCGGCGCGCCCGCGGCAATTCTCACAGCCGCGCAAAGAACTCCATTAGTTTCACACGCAGCCGCCTCGGCAACTTAAAGTTGTTTGAGGAATTGGGTAATAATTACGATGTCTGCGGTAGTAACAATGTCGAGGGCCCGGAAGCGGTGCCGAGGGGGGTTGATGAGGAGAAGGAGCAGAAGTGGGTGGGGGTTTTGCCGACAGTTGTGAGTCCGGGAGAGAGCTTGCTGGATAAGGAGAAAACCAAGATTCAGTTTGGACCGTGCCCGAGACGGAATTCGGGGAGCAGTGAGGGGATAGGGAGGTGTTTGTCTTATGAGAAATGAATTTCTTTGGAGTATTTAGAGTTCGATTTGTTATGTTTACAACCTTTTTTTTTTTTTTGTTTTTTAACAATGCTTTGTTTGGGTTTGATTTTTTTGATTATTCTATAGAAATAGCTAAGAATCTACAAGTTTGATATCTACATATCCCAACTACTCTATGTGTTCACATCACGTGATGGCACATTAACACACTGTCACCAAATAGGATGCCCGATTGATGTAATGAAACGTAATCTGACTAACTACTATAACCCCAAAGAACAAAGTCGTCATCGGCATCCCGATATTTGTCCATGCCCCTCTTTCCATATCTAAATCGCCTTGATAGTCAACCCCTCCACCATCCCCTCTAATGAATCCATCTCCTTCCCGCTCCCCGGCACAACCGCCTTCGCCACCCCATGCATAAACCAAACCGGATCATCTTCCGCCGCCCCCCTAACTTCCGCCGCCCCCCTCTCATTATTCCGCCAAAACCTTACATTCGATTCATCGTCCACCGTCACCAGCCCGCCATCTCCCTGCCATGCAACCGCTGTCGTCTCTGACCCTGTGTGGCCAGGCATCCCAGATTTAAGCAGGATGCCATTGGTTATGCAGGGGAGTGGCTTGCCGTCTTTGGTGGTGTCCCATTGGGTATATTTGGTGGGGGTTTCTGAGAAGAGAGTGCTTGATGTTTTTGTGGAGCGTTGGGAGGAGATGAGGGCTTCATTAAGAGGGAAGAGAATAGGGTGCATGGCGGTGTTACCAACGGCCAAGATGTCGCCGGTGCCAGAAGTCTCCCCAGGGAGGACAGATGACTTGATCCAGAAACTGTCGATGTGGAGATTAGGATGGCGCATGCTGAACAGCGGGCCAAGCCCCATCTTCTCTTGCCCGCGTATCGCGAATTTCGACGCCTCAAGTTCAGGGGCTTCACCGAGAATAATGTGTGGAATGGAATAAGCATAGATGCTACTGTTGCGGCAAGTTGTGTACAATCTAGTTCCGTCGGACCCGAGGGACATAGACGTGATGCCAAAGGCCCTGCGATAGTGGGGATCGTTGACGGGGAGGGCGGTCCGGGAGATCGGCGTGACAGTTCCACGGGAGATGTATCGAGAATCCCAGAGAATGACCGTTGCGTCAACTTCACCTGCAGATAAGAAAAGATGATCACGTGCTGGGAGCCATTGAATTGCCGTGATCGAGGAGCGCGATGTAGTGTTTGGCATCTTAGAGGTTTTGCCGGGAAGGGCCAAAATACTGTGTAACGGCTTTGCATATCTGATATTCGCCGGGGAAATCTGGCTTTGGGTATTGGCCCGATATCTATAAAGGTTGTTTCCTGGTCTGACAACATATTCACTGGGGCCTTATGTCTGATATCCCAAATATTGACAATGCCATCGCGTGCTGATGTCATGAGAACATGAGGATCTGATGGACGAAACTTGATATTTCGGAGGGCTGATTCATGGTTGGCCAGGTTTACAATAGTCCTCCCAGTTTTAAAATCGAGGACGCGAGATGACCGGTCGCTAGAGGCGGTAGCGAGATAAGAACCTGAAATATCGAGGGCAGTAATTGCGTTTTTATGGGCGCGCCAGAAACTGGTGACAGTAGGGTCGGAGTCGGAGTGGTTTTGTAAGATTTGGACGCAACCGGTGGAGTCACCGATGACCGTCAATTGTTCGGAATTAGAAGCTGAAGATTGTTAGTAATCATCATAGGATATGAGAGTAGAATACACATACTTGTGGTGGTAGTCAAACTGAAAGGGATGACAGTCTCGCCTTGAGGCGTGATATCGTTCAGATGGTAGACGTCTGAGGCAGTAGAGGATATTGACGATATGAAAGATGAATGGAAAGGAAGCGGCATAGCACGGCCACGAGGAGATGTCCGGGATAATAATCCGCATTCGCGAAGGAAAACCCGGTGACCTAAAGCAGCATTCCCGAATCGTTTGATTGGTTGCGCCGATGTCTCTCGTTGGATAAACTTCGGACCCACAAATTCCTTGACTGGTGACGGCAATTGCACTTCCTCCATATCTTCATCATCACCGATATCGCTCAAATGTGATGGTCTAGCATCCCTCATATACGGTGAAGAAATCGCTGGAAACCATTCCATCGTATCTGAACTCAGTTCAACCCTGGGTTTACTCTCCACCTTCAGCAACTCATCTCGAACCGGTTTACACGGCGGCAACTTCAGCTCCTCGCTCTCCTCTACAACAATCTCTGGTTTCACCACAACTGGGAATAACCGTCTTTTCGTCGATCGGACATCCATTGAAGTGCCATCATTTCCATCATCGGCATTGCGTTTGCGGCCGCCTTCAGACGACGGACCGCCGAGTGACATTCGTGGCATGAAAAAGCGGGCGAAGCGTTTGGGGGTTACTGAGGCGTTCTTTTGAGGTGAGCGCTGCCAGAGCGAGGAGGCGATAGTGGTGTGGAGGTTTCATCAGATTTGGAGTGGCGGACTGGGGAACTAGACAATATCACAGCATTGGAACGACCGGCGCGGGGTTGCCCTGTTCGAGACATTGCTGTAGACGTGGTATATTTAAAAGATAAAAGAGTGAATGTGATAATACAAATATATTGTGAATTAGCAATGAAAATAGTGGTATATATAAAGTCTGATATAATGAAAGGAGATTTCAACAAAAATATATAAAGAATTGACTAGAGCAAAAACTTTCTTTTCTTTATTCGTCACCCTAGAACCGTCTTTAGGAATCGAGACCAGGATATCAACTAAGGCATGAAGTCACTCCTGGAAAACTGAAGTTTGTGTCTGTTGCCGTGCGACGATCAAAACCACCCAACGCGATAGTCCTTGATTAGGAAATTTCTGCGCGCTGACTGTGTAAACCACCCACGAGCCAATAAGCATGCGCCCGACCCATATTTATCCGCTGTTCTTATCGGGTCAATGACAGCAAGTGTCTACAGACTTCTAGTCCCCAAAACTTTATTATCGATTAATATTTTTGCGCCTAGTATTTCGAAAAATTTCTGAGAATTGGCCTGGGTCGCAAGTGGTATTTTGCTACTAGTAGCAAGTGCAAGGAATCGTGGGGTTATTGTTAATTTTTCTATATTGAAGCCTAGGAGCATTCTTTCCTTCCTGGTTCTAATTCAGTTTCTAGTTTTTTCTCTGTTTTATATATTGTTTTACAAAAGTTGACAATCGTCGCAACACAGTTGCCATGGCTATTCAGAAGAAGCATGGTAAAGGTCGTCTGGATAAGTGGTATAAGCTGGCCAAAGAGAAGGGCTATAGAGCTCGTGCCGCCTTCAAGCTTATCCAATTGAACAAGAAATATGGCTTTCTCGAGAAGTCCAAGGTCCTCCTGGATCTTTGTGCTGCCCCCGGTGTATGTTTTACTCCTAGAATCCCCGTGTCGCCGTCGTTCCCCGACGCAACACCCTGCCTGGCTCCCTAGACCCCCGCTAACATCCCGCAGTCATGGTGTCAAGTTGCTGCTGAGGTCATGCCCCCCAACTCCCTAATCATTGGTGTCGATCTTGCCCCCATCAAGCCGATTCCCCGCGTCATTTCCTTCCTGGGCGATATTACCACCGAATCGACCCGCGCGATCATTCGTACACACCTCAAGACCTGGAAAGCCGATACCGTTCTTCACGACGGTGCCCCCAACGTCGGTACCGCCTGGAACCAAGACTCGTTCAATCAAGCCGAGCTTGTTCTGCAGTCCATGAAACTGGCGACCGATTTCCTTATCGAGGGTGGTACCTTTGTCACCAAGGTTTTTCGTTCCAAGGATTACAACTCGCTGCTGTGGGTTTTCAACCAGCTGTTCACCAAGGTTGAGGCCACCAAGCCCCCGTCGTCCCGTAATGTCTCCGCTGAAATCTTTGTCGTATGCCGTGGGTATAAGGCACCCAAGGTTTTGGACCCCCGCTTCCTCGACCCCCACTACGTCTTCGAGGAGCTTGCGAACCCCTCTCAGAACAATGAGGCCAAGGTTTACAAGCCCGAGTTGAAGAAGCGTAAGCGTGAGGGTTACGAGGAGGGGGACTGGACCCAGTACAAGGAAATCCCTGCCACCGACTTCATCAACACTGCGGACCCTCTCGATATCCTTGCCAACACCAACAAGCTCAACTTCGTCATTCCACCTAACGGCGACATCGCCATGCAAGCGCTAACCAAGCTGTCTGCAACCTCCGATGAAATCTGCAGACACTGCGAGGATCTCAAGGTTCTGGGCCGCAAGGAGTTCAAGGCTCTTCTGAAGTGGCGTCTGCGTGCCCGCGAGGCCTTCGGTCTCGCTACCAAGAAGTCCATACTCCGGGAGGATCACGAGGGCGAGATTGCTGAGGTTGAGAATATGGACGAGGAGCTTCGCCTCGAGAAAGATATCCAGACGCTCAAGGAGAAAGAGAACAGCAAGCGCAAGAAGGAGCGTCGCAAGGAGAACGAGAAGAAGCAAAAGGATATTGTCCGTATGCAGATGAACATGACGGCGCCCATGGATATTGGTGCTGAGCAGGAGGGTCCCAGAGGTGAGGGGTCGATGTTCACGCTGCGGACCGTCGCCAAAAAGGACGGTGCGTTGAGCAAGCTCATCAAGGGCCGCATGACCATTATCAAAGAGTTGGCGACCCCGGATCACATTTCTTATGGTCATGAGTCTGATCCGGATTCTGACCCTGATGAGGACAGACTTGAGCGCGAACTCGACGGCATGTATGAGAACTACAAGGAGCGTAAGGCTGAGATCGACAACAAGTTCCGAGCAAAGCGTGCACGTGAGGAGCACAAGGATGAAGACTGGGAGGGTTTCTCAGTTGCGGGGTCTGATGGGTCGGATCTTGAGGAGGAGAAGGATAGCGATATCAACAGTAGTGATGATGAAGAGGCCCCCAACACTCTGCTCACTGACCTTAGCGATGAGAAGGAAGGTCCCGACGCCACCGGTTTGTCTAAGAGAGCTCGAAATTTCTTCAATTCTAATGCCTTTAATGGCGTCAACATTCTCAACGATGACGACATGATTGACGTCCCCGATGTTCCCAAGACTGAGACTATAGACAAGAAGCTTCTCAAGGAAAAGAAGAAGTTTTCTAAGGAGAAAGAGGCGCTGGAGAGAGCCAATAAGGCTAAGGCCCAGAAGACCAAGGAAGGGAAAGACAAGAATGATGAGGCTGCCGCCAAGAAAGCCTCCGAGTCTTACTCCGACTCTGAATCCGAGACCGAGGGCTTCGAAATTGTTAAGAACGACACCGAAGAGTGGGAGAAGGAGAGCCGCTGCGCCGACGGCCGCATCAACATCGAGATCGCTACCGCCGAAGCCATGCAACTCGCCCAAGACCTCGCCCGCGGCGTCGTCAACAAGGCCCAACTCGAGGACGACAATTTCAACGCCAAGTCGTTCCGCGACCGCGACTGCATGCCCGAGTGGTTCCTCGAAGATGAAACCCAGCACAGTAAGAAGCAGAAGCCCATTACCAAAGAGGCGGCGAATGCCATCAAGGAGAAGAACAGAGCGTACAATGCCCGGCCGATCAAGAAGGTACGGGAGGCCCAGGCGAGAAAGAAGATTAAGCAGGCACAGAAGTTGGAGAGGCTGCGGAAGAAGTCGGATGCGCTGGCGAATGATGAGGGATTAACGGAGAGTGAGAAGGCGGTGACGATTGGGAAGTTAATGGCGAAGGCGGCGAAAAAGCAAGTGAAGGCGCCAATGAAGGTAGTGGTTGCTCGTGGTGCCAACAGAGGTGTCAAGGGGAGACCGACGGGTGTGAAGAAGGGGAGGTACCGGATGGTGGATCCTCGCATGAAGAAGGAGATGCGGGCAATGAAGCGGATAGCGAAGAAAAAGTAAACTAAGTTTGTATGACAGGGAAGGAGGGTGTGGTGGTCTTGTTTTATATATGGATTTTTCTTTGTTGCTGTCTACATTGTATGGTATGTTACTGGTTTGGTTATCTAGGTGCATTCAACATCTTGTGGCGTTTGTTTTTGTTGAGTTTCAAGCAAAAGTTTAACATTCTTAAGTTGCTTAATCATATCATTCCGTTTATTTGTTCAAGTTGTCTATTGCTATGCTTGTCATGATAGTGTGAGAGTTAAACATCGTTAGTGTTTGTGACTTGGGAAAGATGTATAGTGTCTTGAATATCTCAATTAGGAAGGTAGTCTTGTCATCATCTCTTTATATTGTAAGGGTTAATCAATAGCATTATAAATCATCTGACCCTGGTCACGTTCCCAGTCGGTGACCGCAAGAATCAATAACACGAAATGCTTGAACCTCTTCCCTTTTACTATAAGCATCACTATCTACTAGGTGATTACTTGTCACAATGTCGTCCTTCCCTAACGAAAAGAGCCCTTCTCTCCCTAATAAGGACCCTCTCGCTAAGCCCCGCGGACTCTCCTGCACTCTCAAGCTTGCCTTTGGTCTTTTTGCCGTCTCTATTCTCTATATTGTTTCCGATATTCCCATAGCTGCCCCATTCGCCCATCATGGCTTCTGCCATCATCATACGACGAGCAAAGTCGACTACATTTTGAGGTCGACGCCGCTCATCGACGGACACAATGACTTGCCGATTTGGATCCTAGAGAACTTTAAAAACCATATATACAATGACAATTTCTCAGTGCCATTTGCGCAGGGTGGTCTGGCTGGACATGTCGATTTGCCGAGATTGAGAGAAGGTTTGAACGGTGGTGCATTTTGGAGTGTCTTCACGCCATGCCCCGCCAATGGGACGGATTACTCAGATGAGAACTACTTTCCATGTAAGTCATTACACAATATTATATTGATATCACGATTCCTCAGGTCTTTTATTAACTTTTATTCATAGCCGTTCAACTTACCCTTCAGCAAATCGACCTTGTCGCCCGTCTTAAAGCCGCCTACCCTCACGACTTTGCTCCCAACCAAGACAGTCTGCACTCTTTGGTCTCTTTCTACCGCGGCCAACTCGTCTCGCCTCTCGGTGTTGAAGGTCTCCACCAGATTGGCAACTCCGTTGCTAACCTGAGACGCTACTATGATATGGGTGTCCGGTATGCCACCCTCACGCACAACTGCCACAACATCTATGCCGATGCTGCCCTTCAGGAGAGTCCCTTCCGTGTCGCCGAGCCGCTCTGGAACGGTCTGAGTGACAAGGGCAAGCAGCTTGTTCACGAGATGAATAGAATTGGTATGATTGTCGACTTGTCGCATACGAGTGAAGAAACGATGCTGGATGTCCTTGGTGAGAAAGACTGGGAAGGGAGTAAGGCACCAGTGATATTCAGCCACAGCTCGGCCTTTAGTATCTGCCCGCATCCGCGCAATGTCAAGGACCATGTGTTGGATTTGGTGAAGGAGACGAACTCAGTGATCATGGTAAACTTCAGCCCAGACTTCATCTCGTGTAAGGAGAGCGAGGCAGACAACGGGGTCCCGGAGTTTGTTCCGGAGAATAATACGCTGGCGCAGGTTGTTAGACATGTCAAGTATATTGGGGAGCGTATTGGGTATGACCACGTTGGGTTTGGTAGTGACTTTGACGGGATCACGAGTGTGCCCAAGGGTCTAGAGGATGTCTCCAAGTACCCCGATTTGGTTGCTGCTCTATTGGAAGAAGGCATCAACTCCAGTGATATAAAGAAGATTGTTGGTGATAATGTGTTTAGAGTGTGGGCTGATGTCGAAGCTGTCTCTCGTAAGCTCAAGGACGAGGGCTTTCCTGTTCTTGAGGATGACCTAAACAAGCTTTGAGAGTAAGCGATTCTAGCAGAATCGAGTATTGTTTGTAGTAGTAAACAGAAAACATTTGATATTATACACAGCACTAGATCAGCTTATCTGACCCAGTACCAAATCGAACCTTACTATCCCAACCAAATATCGAAATACATAAATACTCTCTCCGCTCTCTCCACTCTCTCTCTGCTATTTATCGTCCTTCCAAAGACCTGAGTCCTGTTTAACCCTTCCGATCCAGTCTGTTCAATCTCTTCGCTGTCTTAATCTGGCAGCGCGTCCGTTGCCCACGCACCGGCAACCCCATAGCATGGCGACGCCCACGGTACGATCCCATATCCTTCAATCTTTGCAGACCCTCACGGAGTTGTCTGCGGGCGTCGTTCTCAATGTTCATTTGCGTGAGTTCTGCGGTGATGGAGGTGACAGTTTTTTGAGAGAGTGAACCGATTTTGGCGAGGGGGTGGATGGAGTGCTTAGCCATAATGCGGCTGGCAACGGTAGGGCCGAGGGCATAGAAGGAAGTGAGGACTTTCTGGGGGGCTGTTAGCAGAGGGTGTCGGAGTCGGAGTTGGTGGATTATGGAGTGTTCAGAGCCTCTATTGAGGGGTTATTTCTATTGGAAAAGACATACGTTGACAAGCTTCATCTCGCCAAAGTTGACACCGAGGACGAAGACCTGCAAGCCAAAGGTTAGCAATTGGCAATCATTAGATGGGATTTTCTAAAGATAGACATACCATGGTGGGTGATTTGAGCAGCCAAACTGATGTTGAGTATCTGGCAAGTTGATCGAGGGGGTCGGAAAGCAAACGGCGCAATCAATTTTTCGCAAAAGGCCGGTCGTCAATCTCACAAAGGTCGCTTCGCATTAGCGTCATGGGTCTGGCTTCAAATTTGGCAGCGGTCTAGATACGGCGATGTTCATTGGCTGGAATTGCCCCACTTTGTGAGACCCTAAATATGCACAAGATCTATACCCTAGTCTGGCGAGAGCCGTCGACGATTCTTATTGATAATTAAGTCATAATTATGCATTACGACATGACAATTGCCCATTAAGTGAGAGCGCTAGTACTTTGCGCAAATCTGGGGTTGACAGCGCTATACCCGCCTATAGTACACTCTATGACTAACCAAATACAGGGGGCCAATAACAGCTTGCACCGCCCAAGTTTGAAACGTAGCTTCAATCAAGAGGTCTAAGCTCCAACCGACCATCGCCAGTAGCAGCCATAACGCCCTTTATAATCCTCGCGCGCCCCTCCTCTTCTCCCTGTCTCAGCCTTCCCTTGATCTCCCGCAAGCATCCATCCAACCAACCATCATCATGAACGTCTTTTCTTTGAGAGGCGTCTTCTTCTCCATCTTTCTGCTGTTTGCAGGCCTGCTCTTCTTCACCCAACCCGTTGAAGCGGCCCGGGGTCCCAAGATCACCCACAAGGTGTACTTTGACATCCAGCAGGGCGACAAACCGCTGGGCCAGGTTGTCCTGGGCCTCTACGGTAAGACTGTGCCCAAGACTGCTGAGAACTTCCGTTTGTTGGCTACTGGTGAGAAGGGTTACGGGTACGAGGGGTCTTCTTTCCACCGTGTGATCAAGGACTTTATGATTCAGGGTGGTGATTTCACCAACCACGACGGCACTGGTGGCAAGTCTAGTAAGTACAGGTTCATCAAATTTGACGTCTCAGAGCCAATGGCTAACCATGCAATCCTTCAGTCTACGGTGCCAAGTTCCCTGATGAGAATTTCAAGTTGAAGCACACCAAGAAGGGCCTCCTCTCTATGGCCAATGCCGGCAAGGACACCAACGGCTCCCAGTTTTTCATCACCACCGCCGTCACTCCGTACGTCTCTGATTCCTTCAAAATTCTACTTTATACTAACTAGTCTGCTTCCCTGTCTACAGTTGGCTCGATGGCCGCCACGTCGTCTTTGGCGAGGTCCTCGAGGGCTGGGAGATTGTCGACAAGATCCAGAACTCCAAGACCCACCCTGGTGACAAGCCCGTTGAGGCTGTTAAGATCACCAAGTCTGGCGAACTTGAGGTTCCCCCTGAAGGTATTCATGTTGAGCTCTAAACGCCGAGCGCAAAGAAATAGACACCTGAATAGCACTCGCGAGGGTATTGGCCGCCCTAAATCTTCAGACTCTGGGCTCTGGGCTCTGGCTTTGCCACTTGTGAAAATATATCACGATATACCGTTCAGACTACATCTTCCCCTTCCTCACTGTCATCTAACTTCCTGTCCAAGTGTCTATCAATCTTTGTGTGCTCGTGACCATGTGACAGATTTTCATGCTGATGTCATTACTTTACCCATATTCCAGAACTCGAAGGCATCTCTCAGTTTGCTTCCGGCTACGGCAGCGTCGCCGATGGCGCGGTTACCGAGTCGCAGAAGGTTATCGATAATACTGCTGGTGCCGACACTATCGTTGTTGGTGATGAGGGTTACTCGTTGGCCTCTAAGGCTCTCTTCTTCTTCGTTGCTATCAGTGCTATTGTCATTTACGTTCGTGCTAGACGTGATGGTAGCCAGGAGCTTCCGTACAACGTCAAAGATCGAGCCTAGATATTGCGTGGTGGAAGTACTGAATTTAGAAAGTCGTTTTTGAATCGATGTGATGATATATTTATATTTATATTCTAATGTGTGGTCTAATCTACGAGTATGCAATTTTTGTCATAATAAATTAGATATCAGATATATCACAATATCGTGATCCTTCACCATGTCTGATATACAGTTGCAAGTATCCAACATTCATTAAATTCCCTATCTTGTTAGGGTTAACCGGAGGTTCTAAATCCACTCCAAAAAATCGTAAATTCGCCATCATTACCACCCCATCAAGTCTGCAATCTCACCATTCAATTTCCTCGTTATTTTCACTTCAACACATAAACCATGAAAGTTCTTAGTCTCAACTTCCTGTGCTGCGCCGCCAAGGCCTGCAGAGCCTCCAACAAGGGCTTCCCGCTTCATCCCAAGGACGCCGAATTGATGCAAGACGATGTCGAGTTGAACACTACGCTTTTGACCAACTTGATTCCCCGCATTGGCTGGGAAGCACTGAGAACGACGGCGACGGAAGTGAGTTTTCAAATACTTAGTCATGAAATTTGCATCAATAGTGAACTTGGAGCATAATGAATATAGAATTAACAGAATTAACGAATCGATAGCTTGGCTTCCCCGATCTCCCGGCAGAGGCTCCCACGGTCAAGCAGCTTCAGGCAGACGAGAAGGCTATGGAGGATTTGCACAACTTGCTGATCAACACCCAGATGATGGAGGGCAAGCTGGTGTGCGCGAACTGCCAACACGAGTATGCTGTGCGCGAGGGCATTGCGAACTTTTTGCTGCCAAGTCACTTGGTTTAAGGAATGAGGCATAATGACGGATGGCGGTTACAAAATTGTGGCGTTTATGGAGTTATATTGTTTGTGGGAATGGGGTGTCACAATTGGAGATAGGCGGGGATGAGAATATGCTACTTTGGGAATTGTAGAGCAAATTTATTGAGATGTATTGTCTGTCTAAAGCAACAGAATCTCTTAACACCGAAAATGGGAAACAGGAAATATGAACAAAGGCAAAACAAAACAAAAATACAGAAAAACACATACTTGACTATCGAGATCCTCATATACCAACTCCAACATACTAACTTATGTGGCTAGCACGTATACCACAGACTCATATTGACACATCACTGGGACCCAGTCACTTCTTACTGGCTCTTCTTCTGCACCACGGGGCCCATATCGGTCTCGAAGGCGCCGGTGGACACCTCGAGGCTGCTGAGAGCCTGGATACCAACGTAGAGGATGGTCAACATGAAGAAGGAGGCAACGATAACCATGTAGAGACCTACAACCGATGTTAATAATCCAAAACACACAATTAACTGAACATGGTTTCACTTCGCTCCTTCGCTGTGTACTTACCAACATTGAACAACTGGTACTTCTCAAAGAATTTCCGGGTGTCTGTAACATTAGCCTGATGCACCACCCGCCCATCTCTCTTGAAATCCGCCGCAATAATATTGCCAAAATGCGCCTCATACTTGACATCGCGCACATCTGACAAGTACAGAATAGTGTAATCCTCCCCCAATGGCTTCGTCATCACAACATCCGACACAATCGCATCATTATCCCTCAATGCCTCCCTCCGCACCTCTTCTGTCCCCTTCGGCAACCCTTGCAACGGCAATGAGCTAATCGTGATCTCCCCAGCGTCATACCGGGCACCGCACGCCGTCCGGATGTACGACAGGATGTCCTCAGAAGCAATCTCACCGTACATGCCAGCGACCGAGTAGGTCGAGTGGATGACGGGACCCTGGACAATGTCGTGAACGATAGGTGATGACGTGGGGGACCTGAGGTCACGGGAGTGGAGGTTGGGTTGGGAGATAACGAGATATTTGGTAGTGGGGCAGGTCGCGAGGAGGGATTTGGCAGTCGCGAGGACACGGGTATTGGATTGGAGTTGATCAACAGAGGCAGGGAGTTCAAATCTGGGCGGGGAGTTCATATGTTAGCAATATGTTGCGATATCTAGGGATTACAGCGACAGTAGAACCACGGTGCATCCGAGTGCTATCCGCCCGGCGGGCGGCGTCGGACGTGATGACTTACTGCGCGGTTGACGACAAGATGAAGGGCGAAGTGTCAGGGAACGCTGAAGTGGTGGCGCAAAGTGCAAGAGTTCTAATAAGAGAAGAGAAACGCATGGTGGTTAGTTTGTGTGATTTTCCATGCGATTGGGATGGTGATAATGTTGTTACGGTGGTGAGCGGGTTTCGAAAGGCTGTTGAGCGTCGCCCAGAAAGCTCGTAGTCTGGCGTCTGGGAACTGCAGGGGTCATGGACGTCATGCGGTTTAGGAGGGATGACTAAGCGCTTAGGGTCTGTGGGGTTTGAACGATAAAATGTCATGACTAACAGATATACTCAAATTCGTATATGTACATGTGAAATTCACCTGTGAATGGGCATCTTCTCCCATTTGTGAGATTTAAAGAAGTATCTTTTTGGAAGTCAATACAATGTCCATTCATTATAGGTTTATGGCATGTCATAACGCTACCCGTGTAAACCATTAATGCAGTTTAAACAATCATCTTATCAAATCTACAAATGTCCGAAGCTCAATATGGTTTATAATAGTATGAATTCTAACAATTATTTTCAAGTTTCACATTAGGCTACCAGAAGCTTGTTTCATGAGCTTCTCCACGTCATTGACATCATAATCATTATATCTCCCAATTGTATCCTTATCGATAAGCACATAATTACCGCTTTCGGCAGAACAAAAAAAGTTGCTGCCATCAACCACCATCACAACCCAGCCCATTCCACTCCGCCGCCGTCCACCCACCACCCTTCAACACACACTCCTACTCCATTCACCATGGTCTTTATCAGAGATGAAAATTTCAAACAACCACAACCCCGCCGGAAAACCGAGGGCTCATCGGCCCCACCGAAAAAGAAGAGAAAGGCGTCACAGGTCGATGAAGTCTCCTTCGATCGGGATGCCCGCGAGGAATATCTGACCGGTTTCCATAAGCGCAAGGTCCAAAGAGAAAAGATTGCGCAAGAGGCCGCCACCGTGAAAGAAAAGCAGGAAAGGACCGCCTTCAGAAAAAAAGTATGTCGCAAAACGAACAACAATCCCAAAACTCTAAATCACAGGGACACCATTCCGCTAACTAGCTTCCCGTAGCTCCGCGAGGACCGCCAAAGACAAGTCGCAGAACACATCCGCCACGTTGAAGAACTCCTTGCCACTGCCGATGTCGCTGGCACCCACGAGACCGAAGAATGGGCCGGCATCGCCTCTGACAACGAAGCCTCGACGACCCCCGTGCTTGCTGCTAGTGACGAAATTGTCGATATTGAAGAGGGATACATCGACGAAGACCGCTATACAACTGTCAAGGTCGAATCTGTCACTGTGACGCGTGACGGCCTGACAAAGCCCGGGACGGAAGCGGAAGCTGCGGAGAAGAAAAGAGAGGATATCAAGAAGGCAAAGGAGAAGGAGGCGGCGGAGGCGAAGAAGGCAAAGGAGAAGAAGAAGAATGGGCCGAAGAAAAATAAGAATAAGTTTAGGTATGAAAATAAAGTGGAGAGGTCGATGGACAGGGCGAAACAGCAGGCGAAGAATAAGAAGAAGAGAGCAAAGTTTACTGATAAAGAGTAGACTTGGAGTGGTGTATGAAAGAGGTTGTTGGAGGGTATTACGTTGTGATTTCTGGGTTGGTTATGCGTTTGATTTGGACCTTGGGATGAATTTGAATTTAGGTTTGAAATTTGCCTGTTTGTTTTATATATTTGGCATCCATAATACCATCGTCACAACATTGTACAGTGTTAAATGAGTTCGGTTTGAAGCTCAGTATAGTAAACCAAGGTTTTGCAGGAGTATATATCTGAATATATTAACTCAGCCGATCTGTAACCTATCTCTCGTCCCTCAACCAACCAATGTCTCCAACATCACATTACAGCCACCAACAAGCACACATATTAAAGGAAAATGGGAATCATAGAAATCAAGAAGAAAAAAGCAAAACGGAAAGTATGGTTTCGCATCAATGTTCTGCTGCAATAAGACAAGAACTTCACTCACTTTCACCCCATTCATCCCTCCCCTCCTCCCCACCAAGGCATTAGACCCCTCTCCAAGTCGATATCACCGCCTAATATATACCCCACATTCCCCTCGATTCCATGTCGTTCGGTAATAGTGTAATGTCAAGCCGTAGCAGCCCGGCTCTCAAGCTGGAGAGCAAAGGGCAAACATGTCGATATCGATCCTATGTAATTGTTGGAAATGGCATCGGTTGCTTAGATGTTGCCAATCTCACGCTGGAAGTCCTCAAGATCCTTCTGGACCTCAGCGTACTTCTTGGCCATCTCCTCGTACTTAGACTCCCATTGGTCACGCTCAACCTCAAGGGCCTGGACCTTGCGCTCGAAGTGGCCAGCCTTAACATCGGTCTGTCGGAGCCTTTGCAAGAAGAATGTGGTTAGCAGATATGTATTCCGATTGAGTAGTATAGGTTGGCTGGGAGCGACGGCGGGTATGCAGGGGAGCACCAATGGATGGTTCATATGCAAGGGGGGCTGAGGGACAAGGTCTTTGTGCTAGGAAATGCAGATAGGCCCCTCTGCATGTGGAGATAGGATGGTGGGTTTGGTGCTGGAAAGCGATACCTCTTATTTACGAGGCTACGCTGCGACATGACTCGGCAAGCACAGTGGTGCAGTGGTAAGGGGGATAGTGTTAAACGATGGGTTGTAGAGAAATACTCACTTTTCGTTAGCTTCACGGAGTGTCTTGTCGGCCTCCTCGGCCTCCTCTTCGAGTAGCTGCAGTCTCCGCTGCAGCGCCTCGTTCTGAGTGCTATGGCTACTTCCCTCCTCGGCGGACTTCTTCAGGTCCTTGACGGCCTCCTCGAGCTTCTCAACATCGGACTCTAGGATGCTGTTCTTGTGCTGTAGGGAGGTAATGTCCTGCTCTTTAGCGAGAGACTCTTGCTCAACGGTCTTGAGCTTTGTCTGGAGCTCCTCAACCTTGGCGATGTTCTCATCAGCCTCCAGACGGAGCTGGTTCATCTTCTGTAAGCGAGTGATAAGACACGGTTAGCTTTTTATTCGCAGTGCGAGGTCATGCGGTCTAATAGCGCAAAGCAATTGGATACGTAGAGAAACGCGGGGTTCGGGAGACTCTGGCGGTGCCTGGAATGCGACTAGCGCAAGCCATACTGCAAATACACGCCACTCGTAATCGACCACAAGTCCCATGTGAGTGTGTGCGGGAAATCTGGGTCGATAAGTTATAAAGTGGAATAGACAAGTCGTAATCCGTTCATGAAGTTTGCGTGTAATAAACTAATGTTCTTTTTATGCTGTGAGGGGCGAATTCTCGCATAGCTTCGACCCCCTCCTTTCCAATGGTATAATTGATGATAGAATGGACGGGCATGGGGTCGAGCTCAATAGAAAAACAGCGATAGGAGCTATGTGATGTGGGCAGTATGTCGGGTAGCTGTAAAAGGGGATGGTGATGACAGTACCTCCTTGATGCGGTCCATTGTGATATATGTGTGGGGGTGGTATTAAAGACGAAATTAAAAGAATGCGGTACTGAAACTGCAAAAGTAGTTGAAAAGAAGAAAGTAACGTGATGGTGTGGTAAAAGAGAAATCGTGTTGAAAAGTTTACGGGACCAAGAACAGGAAAAGGGTTTGGCTTAATAGCAACTAAGGAGACAAGAGAAGCTCCCAGAAAGACAACAGCGACTAGACTCCCCGGATACAGGAGGCAGGAACAGCCAGTTGGATGTTGCCCAGCACTTTCCAAAATGTTCTCTTCCACTATAACACATCATCTAGCTGGCTGGATGGCTGATGCTAGCAAATGGTTGATTCAACAAAGGAGGGGACCTAGAATGGGCTCCTGCTGTAACTGGCGGCTGGGCTGGATCCGATCAAATGGATGTAATTGGAGATGACCAGCCCACAAGACCCGGCCTGACCAGGTAACGAGCCCCCTTTCCTGGTACTAGCTGGATAATTCTCTACGAAGATCTTGATGTGGCATCTACAAGATTATTTTGCCTGGAAACTGTCTCTTTTGGTGCAATATTCATTATATACAACATGCAAATGAAACTCCTGATTAACCGTTATTGTCGACATACAGAACTGCCTCTTGCCCTCCAAGCAAAGCCCCTCTTTTGAATGGTAGCTGCCCCCACCACCCTCCTCCCTAATTTGTATGAGGATCACGCACTCTCCGCCGCAGGTTCCCGGTACAGGGAAAGAACAAGTAGACGCAGATGTCATATCGACACAATGCGCCCTTCGTTGTATCTCATGAGTCTATCCATGGTTGCTGCTCGGGATACCCTTTTTTCCATCTCGTGGCTGGCCATAGGGATCGATCTTCACTTGCAATAATGTAGTCTCCTTTGCGGATTATCCATCAGGTCCCTTCGCGATTTTCTATTCTCTAGCCTCAGTCCTTTAAGTTTCTAGCAAGGGGAGTCTTGTAGTTGCAACAACAGCCAGTAGCACGCGTTTGTATAGCCGCCTTTCATTTAATCCCACTTTTCAACTGTTTAATGCGACCAGTGACAGCAGTTAAAGGTGTCAAGTGCCGCCTAAAGAGACTCTATAGCTTACTGTTAAGTATGAGCAAAAATAGACACGCACCCAAAAATGTAGTCGTGGTTTCGCAGTATACTTTCTAGTGAAAATAAGCAATACTTTTGATAGCGTTTTTAATGTTACAGAGTTTTAATATGGTTTACGGCTACCTCTAGAACATGATGGGGCTTTTTACATGTGACATGTAGGGTTAAAAACAACCCCAGATGAATAAGAGCTACCCTTGCAAAGAATGTAGGTACGGCATCCATCGCCCCTCATTCTAGCGGAAAGCGCGTTCTGAAGGGAAGCATATCTGCAAGCATCGCACAAGGCTTGAGATCAGAAATTGCATGGCTAGGCTGCGACAAGCTCTAGATGACAGTACTTTGGCGAGCTTTGTGTTTGGTCTCAAGCACAGACTCAACTGGTGACAATAGCTAGCGAGTTCAAGCAATAACTGGCTATTATTTTAGTTATTGAAAAACCGGGACCACTGAACATTGGGGGGCACGTTGGCCTGTAACTCGTCGAAGCATTTATTTTGGTGAAGCTTGTGAAAGCCTAACTTTTAATTGGGGTTGCTGGGGAGACAATAAAAGCGGAGACTAAAAATCGCACCCTCAGACGCTTCACAAGGACGCTATGTAAACAATCTCGCTTTGCATGCGTCCCTTGACAAAAACTGCTCCATTTCCCAGACTTTGCCTGAAATATGGAAAAGCAAAAACTGGTTCCACTTTCTCAACCTTCAAATCTTCATTTAGCTTCATTGAAACTCCTTATCACAACCACCTATTACAACTCCAATCTCTCAGCCATTTTCTGTCTCACGATCGCTGTCTATTCACGAATTCATCATTTACACAAACCTCTTTCATCGACACTTTCCAAACAAACAGAAAGTCTTCGATTAACGGCCAGTAGTCCTTCTCGCCAACGACCGCTGCATTTCAAGTTTTTCGTCGATCTTTTAAAATCTCATAATCAAGATGCTAGCCCATCAAAGCGAGAATCTGCGCTCACGCGGATTGGCCCCAAGACTCCCGGAGCCCGTCATATCGGAGACGAGAATGCCGTTATGAGCAGGAAGACTCTTGGTGGTCCCGCTAGACCGATTCCTAATGAGAACGCCAGGATGAAGGGCAAGCAGGCTGCCTTTGCTACTCCTATCGGCGGTGATGGTGGCGGTCCGCGTGCTCCTCTTGGCATGAAGACCACTAACGCCAAGATGAGACCGGTTGGTATCGGCGGTGGTAGCAAAAAGTCTTCAAGGACAATGAGAGTGTCATGGCAGCGCGCCCGAAGCCCAAGTCCATCTTTGGTGCTCCCAAGCTCGAGGTCTTGAGTGACCCGAAGCCCGCCTCCATCGCCAAGCCCGAGCTCGACATTGAAACCGCTTCCATCGCCCCCGAGATCCCCTATGAATCGGATATCTTACCTGTTGGTGGTATTTCCCTCGACCACCTCAAGCCCGAGAACCTCTTTGGTGGCTACTATGAGCGCTTCCTTAACCCGGTTGACAACAACGGTAGAAGACTGAGAGAGCTCAAGCTTGAGGAAGACCTCGACAAAGCGCTCAAGGCTAGTGAGCGCGAGATTCTGTGTGACATCGAGAACACAGACTGGACTGTTGCCGATGTTCCTGAGTCTCAACAACACCTTCAGAAGAAGAGCATCGCTTCGCTCTCCCGCCCCGGTTCCGCTGTCAGCACCACCCGCGTTCGCACCCGTGCGGTTTCTTCAATGAGCACCCGTTCCGCGACCGCGGCTTTGGGTTCCGCAACTTCGCTTACTATGCCTCGGACTCGAGCCGCTGCTGCCGCGTCTAACCATTCTCAGACACCCTCATGGCTTCAACCTAAGAAACAGCCCGTGATGCGTGATGCTAGTGACCCCATCAAACTTGTTTCTCGGACGACCATCGGGTATACCAAGGGTCGCAGTGCCTCTGCTACTGTCAAGCAGGCGCCGGTCGACATGGATCTTGACATGGAGGATGAGGTTATGGTAGCTCCGTCGCTGGTCCGGAAGTCGTCGGCTCGTCCCAAGTTCGTCTCCATCTTTGACGTCTCTGAAGAGTTAGATGATGAGAGCGGGTTCAAGGCTGGGCGCCAGAATATTGAGTACGATGATGATGACTTCCAGCTATAATGGAATATCTCCGTCATTTTCTTCCGATTTAATGACTCCTGCATTTTTCTTTTTGCTCCCATGTTGTCAAGTTGGTAGTGTCATCAATATTCAGATAGTGGACACAGGATATCTGGCCAAAGGTAACGGAAAATTATCTTGTTTTATTTGTTTCTTTCCGTGGAGTTGGGTGCATTTTTGTGTTTTCTTATTTCATTGTCTTGTTACTGGGACTGCTGTTGGTTTCTTTTGTATCTCTCTTGTTATTTCATTTTGTCGTGTTATTTCCTTGTTAATCTTTTGGGTTGTACTTGGGGTGTCTTGCATTCTGGGAGGGTTTACTGTTGGGATATCTGGTCTTGGCTATCTTTTGATACGGTTACTCTTTATCAACATTTGTGTTATTCTTGGCCGTTGTCGCTGCTTTATTCACAAAGTCTTTGGACCCCAATCATATTTATTTTGTTTGTATTGCGTATATTATGGCAGTAGTGTAGTAGTAGGAGTGCTTGGGAGGACGGGTTCAGTTTTCTATATAGCTTGGTCTAAAGCTGACATTGTATCCAACTGCTGAATGGTACGATGTGAATGTTGTAATGTTGGTGGAATGTTTATATGAAATGATGATGAGCGCTTTGTGCTATGTGAGTAATTACCTGCTTTGCAAAGGTTAATATGATGTGTTGTGTGATACAATAGTAAAGTAATGTATCTAAATCATATATCTCAATCTCAATTGAATATTATTAATGCTTGTTACTATGAGTAAAGCTTCTTTCTATTCTTAGCCCAGATCGCCAAATGTCAGTTAGTTTGATATTAATTGATGGTCACTAGTAAGTACACCAAGTGTCCCCTCTCTTTGTACTCCAATCTTGCATAGCCATAGAAATTGATGGAAGGTGACTTTATGTGGTATACCTGCTACTTTTATATTTATCCGTCCATCCACAGGAAGTAGTAATCAAGCTGAGCCAATAATGCTCATTGGTACTGTGTACCATAATTACTCAACTGCAGCTTGCTAAACTAGAGATTGATTTGACGTCTGCGTTTACTGTGTTTTGCGGCCCTTGACAGCCGACTGCTGCATGAGAATACATGAATGAGAGAAGGTAAATTTTTCGTGTGAATGGCAATGCATCATAGATGTGCACGTGAATCTGAAGTCCGGCGCCTCACATCTCACAAGAATCTTTATTGATTTATTATTACTGCTGTCAAACCCTGAATTTAGGCTTCGGCCGCCTGTAGCAACTTACTCTTTGTCCACTCAGGAGTCCCCTGTCACCAGCAAGTACCTGCGCTAGAGCCGTCCCTAATTAGGGTAACAGCAGGAACTCCTAATGTTTTGAATTCCATTACCCAAATCCTCAGCCTTCTCGCTCCTGCTAGCTTTACCCCAGCCAAGTATTGAACATTTCCGGCTGGCGGGAAAAAGCTCACGTACGCATTTGTGATTTTTTTCCCCCTACCCACAACCATCACACAAAATTAACGACCGCCCATCACGACCTCATACGCCTTTGCCGGAATTGCTGCCTCCACCCCGACTTGCACTTATTGTTTATAATTCACAGTTGGATGTTTGTGCTTATTTTGCCGCTGCGCTTTTTCTTGCTAGTTTACTCATCAATTTGAACTTCTGGGTGGGGCCATTTGTTGTCTAGCTCGCGTTGACGTCTGCCGCCACGGATTACCTGGTCGCTGTCGCTGTCGCGTAAAGCCGTTTTTTCTCGCCGTTTTTCTTGCATTTTCTATTCTTTGAATATTCTTGTCGTCATCGACTTTATCTGGCGCATTTGCAACTCTTGACTGTCGCTTAGGACCATCGATCCTATCCAGACCCCAAATATATCTCATCCTACTTCGTCGTTGCCATTCAACCGGTTCTCACAGCTCGACCTTCTCAATTCATCTCACTTGTGAGCTGTCATCTGCCATTTCACATGCAGGCTTGCTCGTGAGCACTTATCGCTGCTTTGGCACATTTCTGCCTTTGCCTTTGCGATCACATCCTTTATCCTTTTCATTCGACCTACCTGAGCTTCTGTGTACTGTGCCGGTTTGAGATCCTCCTCACTCTACGTTTCCAAACTTTGGTGATCGGACGCGATATGACTGGTAGCTTTGCTCAGTTCTTCCCCGCGGCCTCTCGCGAGGCCAAAGATCGTGCTTATGAGCGGGAAAGATTAGCAAAGAAGATGCCTCTTGAGTCCAATGACTGTGGCGATGCATTGAATGGCTCTGACAAAATCCAGTCCTCACTCTCATCACATGCGCCTCAGAACCCCGATTCATCTAATACTTCATCTGATCGGCAAGAGTCACCAAATAGTGATTCGCTCAACGGCAATGGATTCTCGAGCGCTAATGACGAGTCAAGTGGCATCTCATCACAGCCAGGCCTGTCATCTTCCAACACTGTCGATACCCCGATTTCCTCTACTGCTAGTCCTTCCGTTGCCTTACGTGCCTTTGATATCAAGGATAGCGCGGTCACATGTCAGACGAACCCGACCCTCACACCTCAGACCCTCAACAACAACAGCCTGTCCTCGACATCTGAGCATCAACTTCCCACTTACGTTCCCGCCCGGGACACGACACGCCCGATTCTCGGCCAGCGCTGCATATACGATCCAAACACCGACCGGTCGTTACCCGCTAAGGGCCTTAGACGAGATATCGGCCCGCAGTTCAAAGACTTTGGACCTGTACGTACATATACCTATACTTATAATACAAATCTTCTCCTGGGGCGAGAGGGTGTCATCGGCGTGCATGGATGAGATTGAGTGAGAACTCATAGCTAATAAAAACCTCTCAATGAATAGGAAGATGACACCTCCCGCGGACCCAAGACTGGCAAAAGGCGGTCGATTAGGCTACATAAATGTAGACTTCCATCTTGCCAAGTCAAGATTACGACATGCCCCGTATAACCTTAAGGCATATCCGTATGACCCCGCACCTCGATTGGCCCGGGTCCTCCTACTCAGGTTGTGGTATCGGGCTTTAACCCGCTTATGTCCTTCGCCAAGCTTTCCGTGATGTTTGCGCATTTCGGCGATATTGCGGAGAGTAGTAACAAACTGCACCCGGATGACGGTAGCTATCTGGGGTTTGCTACCTTCCGGTTCCGCGACGCTCAACCGACAACTTTCAGACCCATCCTCATCACAGCAGCTGATGCAGCTAGACGATGCGTACGTGATGCTAATGGCAAGCGAATCGGCACCCACCGCATTAGAGTCGACTTTGATGCTGATAGCAAGCGTAGTATCCGGATGATGCAGGATGTAGAAAAGAAGAGTCGTGAAAAGGCTGCCCAGATCATTGCGTCTGCGACTAAGGAGCAGCAGTCCCGTGGGTCAGAGACCCCATCCAATAGAATTGGGGTGCGTGACCCTCCGACGCAACCTTCCGAAAACTTGCGAAACATCGACTCTCGCAAAAACACTGGTTCCCGCGACAAACCTGCATCCGAAGAAGTTCCTTTTGTGAAGAAGTACAGAGATACACCTTACATTTTCATCGCCCACTCTGCCGTTCCGGTGATGGCGACCACGATACCACATTTGAAACGGCGTCTCAAGAGCTTCACTTTCGAAGATATCCTTTACGACAAGACTGGATACTTCATAATTTTTGAGAAGTCCAACTATGGTAGGATCGAGGCTGAGCGTTGTCATCGCCAATGTGATGATGCCGAACTTTACTTACCGCATGAAGATGGATCTTTTGGTACCTCCCGAGCTTCTCAACCATATCGGCAGCTCTTCGACCCGTCACCGGAGACCCTCGACACCCGAACTCAAAGCCCGCGCTGCACAAAGAGAAAAGGAGGAGAGGGAGCAGGAAAAGCGTGAATTAGAGGAAGACCTTGCCGAAGAGAAGCGCCAACGGGCAAAAAACTTTGACCCCGTCCAGGAGTCTGTCGAAGTTATCCGGAGAGAGCTTCTGGAGCACCTAATCAGACACATCAGGGTTAAGGTTGCTGCGCCGGCGGTGCTAGAGTTCATGGAGCCATCGAATCATACTGCGATGCGCCGTGAACTCAATCTCGAGGTTCCTGAGCCTATTAATCCGTATCTGGATGATAGCGAATCCTCTAGATCTGGGACTCCTAATCCTCGTTCGGACCCTATCGAGCGTCGTACTGGCAAGTTCGATGTCCACGCTCTTCCCCGCATCCGGAAGATCAAGGGTGCCACCATCTCAACTAAGACTGCTCGCAAGTCTACGACCCGCCGCGAAGCCATCCGCTCCCTCCATCACATACTTCACGACAGCGATAGCGAATCTGATGATGATACACCCCGTTCAATGACGCGCGACCCTGAGGAGATTGAATCCTATCGTAGGCATCTGAGCTCCGACGAAGACAAGGATGAAGCGTGGGTTGGCGGGGAGGATGATGCCATGACTGAAGCTAGCTTCGCTACAGATGGGTCACAGTTGCGCAAGCGCAAGCTTGACCACCTCAGCGACTTGGTTACGAAGAGACGCAAGGGCTTGGACGACGACTCTATGGACACAGATTCGCTTGCACCAACAGATGATGGTAATCAAGATGTTGATACCGATGCCCCGTCGAGAGCCGAGACTCCGGTTCCTGTTGCTCCTGTTGGGAAATCTGTCGCTAAGAAGAAGGCGTTGGTTAAACCGAAGCGCAAGACTAAGAAGCAGCTGTCTGAGGAAGCGGAGACGGAGCGGCGCATGGCTGAAGTCTCTATTGAGGATGATATGTTTATGCCATCTGGAGGCGATATTGTTCCCACCATCAAGATCGAGGCTGTGGAAGTCAAAGACAAGGTTGTTAAGATTCTAGACCCCTTGCGCTTCCCGGCGGTTCCTACACCTGCACTGAATTTGTCAATTGATGATTTAGTTAATGGCCTTGATAACTTTGCGAATCTCAACTTAGGCGCTTGCGATGCGCCGGATGTGTCGAGATTGGTGCGGAAGGAGACTAAGGTTACAAAGATGGCGGATGCGGACCTATGGCTTTGGACGCGCAATCGAGTGCTCCACGTGAACCAGGGAAGCCGAGAACAGGGCGCTGCCAAGATTGAAGGTTACTATGTTCCTAGTGTGACCGGTTGCGCGCGTACTGATGGCTACAAGAAGATCCTCAACTCGGAGAAATCCAAGTATTTACCGCACCACATAAAGGTCCAGAAAGCCCGTGAAGAGCGCCAGGCGCGTGTCTCCAAGGATGGCAAGGACCCCACCGCATCTGCTGCCGAGGCTGCTAAGTTAGCTGCTGAGAAGCTCATCACACAGGGTAACTCGCGTGCCAACAGAGCGAACAATCGACGGTATGTTGCGGATCTCAATGATCAGAAGAAGTCGTTGGGTCAGGACTCGGATGTGTTCAAGTTCAACCAATTGAAGAAGAGAAAGAAGCCAGTCAAGTTTGCTAGATCGGCTATTCACAACTGGGGCTTATATGCCATGGAGAAGATCCCTAAGGACGATATGATTATCGAGTATGTCGGTGAGGAGGTTCGGCAGCAGATTTCGGAGATCCGGGAGAGCAGATATCTCAAGAGTGGTATCGGGTCGAGTTATTTGTTCCGTATTGATGACGATACAGTTATCGATGCGACGAAAAAGGGTGGTATTGCTAGGTTCATCAATCACAGTTGTATGCCCAACTGTACAGCAAAGATCATCAAAGTGGAGGGCAGCAAGCGGATTGTCATCTATGCACTTAGGGATATCGCATTGAGTAAGTTTATTTTATCTTCGAGTGACGTCACACGAAACCGGATGCTAACTGATATGTGTAGACGAGGAGTTGACGTACGACTACAAGTTTGAACGTGAAATCGGTGCATTAGATCGCATTCCGTGTCTTTGCGGAACAGCCGCATGCAAGGGGTTCCTCAACTGAGTTTCTTGCACGGTGGGTTGTTTCTTCTGAGGTATTAGTATGGATATCTACGGTAATGGATCTATGGGTATTTGTTTTTAATTATTTCTTCTTTATTTTTGGACAGCTGGATGGAGTTATGTTCTTTTCTTCTGCTATCGTTTTGTCATTTCAACATCATCATGGCTGTTCTCACGATACGTGAGGAGCAACCCATCATTGGGATTGGCTGGGTTTCGGGAGTTTGGAGTTGGGGATTTTGTGATTGATTGGCTTTTGTATATACATACACATAGATGGAGACAGTGCTGGGGATTGCCAACTACTTTTGGTAGTTAGATAGATCGGGGACGATAATAGATACCTTGTTACTTTTATGATGCTTTTTTAGTAATGCCGTATGTAGGTGTAGATGGTTGTGGGTTGATATTAGGTGCTGGAGATCTGGGCTTGAATGCAGCGTATTTATGAAATGAAAGCGTTGGGCTGGCATGGGGGTCCGATTTGGGTCTAGATGTGTCCGTAAAAGCAATGCAAAAGAAAAGAACCAGAAAAATGAAGTTGCTTCCATTTTATCCATAGTATACTTAAATTATAGAACACTCAATAAGTCAAAGGAAATGACTTCAAGCAGATTTGAACGGCTAACCTCAACATTAATAGTGTCGCGCTTTGCCAACTGAGCCATGAAGGCTTCGGTTATTAAGGGAGGTCACATTGTTACTATCTATAATTGGCAGTTACCCTTTCCGTCCACCCATGTTTTTCGAGTCCTCGAGTCTCGTCCGAGTCTCGACCACGATCCATTATGATGTCATCATTGGGGACATCGTGAATTTGGATTTCAGGCGGCTTTCTATTCTAGATTCGAGTGGATTCTAGCCTTTTCGGCTTGTTGTTTCCTCTCAAGGTCACTGATGGAGGAAATGTCATGATGTCACGTTGGAGACGGGGTAGTTCTGAGATGGGGTACAAGAGCGAGAATGAGAGATCAAAATTGGATGGCGGAATTGGGGCGGGGTGGCCGGTTGGGGAGGGGTTCTTTTGGGGCGCTGGGGCATGATGGGGATAGACGAGAATAGACTGGGGTTTCAGACGGGTGGGGGTTGGGAAGAAAGGAAGTAGTGTACGTAGATGGGTATGTGGTGGTCAAATAAATGCTTTTATACTTAGTTTTTATTGAGGATTTAAGATATCTTGTGTATATAAGTCGATCTTGTAGTATTAAGAACATGTAATTTAATATACGTAATGACAATATCTACTCGACTGAATCTCATCTTCATCTTTTAAATCATCACTTCCATCATAAATCCCCTCCCATAGCCAAGACCCCCAAATATCGCTTTCCAAATATATCTCCTGCACGAACCACCGACCCCCTCCTCCTCGCCCCTTCCGTGGACGCCCCTCCTCATCCGGTGTGTTTCCGACTCCGATTGTCAACCCCTATCCAATCTCGATTTTGACAACCGATCAAACGGCATTCCCAGATCGATCGTGTCTCACCAGAGTTCTTTCTCTGGATGACTTCAATATCTGTCTTGATACTTTTGGGCCGCCGGGAGACGGAGTGGGGCCGGATGGGGAGGATGGGACGGAATGAACGAGGGGCGGTGAGGGTGCGGAGGGTGTTCGTGGTGGGAGCATTGGCTGTTGGTGCTGTTTATTTGTGTTTATTGATGTTTATATGTTTTATGGAGGTGAGGAAGGTGGTTAGTGTTGGGGTCTTTGGCAGGATGGAGATGTGGTGACGTAGAGAATCAGTGATCTAAGGGACTTTGGAATAACCTTCCTATGGGAAATAATAGATAGGGTGACATCATGAGTTTCCGACATACGGTAGCCTCCGTTTGAGAAAAGAGAAAAGAGGGGGCCGGTGATTGTAGGTTTGTAGATGGGCATACACAACATTGACGATACCATCGTCATCCACATTCTCTGCACCCCACTCCCGGCCTTCTCAGTCAAGGACACGATCTCACTACGCCTAAACTAGCCATATCTATCGTTCATTTGGCTCGTTGATAAATAGACTATCGTGTCTATTAGGTATAATGTCCATCAGAGGGAACACCGGCTGTTAGTACGGGGATTGGGGTCACCAAGTGCTGCGGGCGAGCATGTCCCAGAACACAGTTGATATCAAAACTCGATATAGACAAGATCTTTGGGCGTTTAGAGGGGATGGGGTGGATGATGATCTGTGCTGGCTGGTGTCAATGGGAGCCGGGTGTCTTGGAATTTTGGAGATGGACGAGAAAGAAGGAAATATATCTAGGTAAACTGGAGAAGAAAGGAATGTTGATTTATTTCAACTACTGTTGTCAAGAATTGGCTATCACTAATCTTGAAATATCTCCATGTAACCGTTAGTGAGGTCCCCACTCTGTAAGACAAGAAGTTGACTGGCTTTCCGACGTTGCATTGCATGGCCACTATGGATCCATCCATTTCGGCAGTCAGCAAAATTTATATATTCTCATTAAGCAATTTGTCTACAACAGTACTATACAGAATCAACCAGATACTGCATAATAGTGACAAAGTTTTCCCATGCCGAGATATTACGACGCACAAACTCGACATGTTCATGCAAGCAAATGCAGAGAGATCGTCTGAACTTGAGGTTGAAGAATTTAGAGAATTCAGGCCGTGTTTGTGTGTTTATTCGAGGACGATCATAGTTGGGGAGTTGGTGGTAGAGGATTGATGTTGGGGGTGCATTTAGGGACAGTTATTAAGTGTGTTTATTTTGGGGTTTGGCAAATGATTAGAGCCAAGCTAGTGTTTATTTAGAAGGTTTGTACCAATATGCTAGAAACGAAGTAAGGTGAATATCTGTATGTATATCACGATATCTTATGATGTCACTATTAGAAGTCTAATCTCATGATAGTACGTCGATAGTAGCTTCATAGCTACCGGCTTCTTAGTGGGAAGTGTCGTTCTCCGATCCTCATCGCTTTAATCCCTCGTCTTGAAAATCATAACTTCCTCTCTCTGTCTCTTTCTTCCGTCTCTCCACCACCGCCTACTCCAACCCTCAACCCCTACCCTGTCCCCGGCCACCTTCCGCCCCGTGCCTACATCGACCTTCCAGAATCTCACCCTCCACTGATCCCTCCCTCCTCTTCTCGGCACCTTGCCAGACCTCAGATCCTCCATTAACACCAACGTCCTATTGAATATCCCGCCAACCATCCATCCTCTCACCAACCTGGCCCACGCTCATCGCCGGCCCGTGAGTTCATCTGGAGTCGGACCGGGGCCTTCAAGTCTCACTGCTATCTTGGTGTTGTTACTACGAAGGCACGAGATGAACTGGGCGAGCTGCCGGCTGCTTTAAGAATGGTGGGAATCATGGCAGGTATCGTACTTGCCGTTTGCGCGGGTTTGTGTCATATCTTTTCGTGATGCCTGGGGTGGGAAAACGGTGAGTTGGTCGGAGCGAGGGGTGACCGAGATTCGCAGAGAAGCATATATAGCAGCAGACTGCCCATGATGATAGAAATATGTTCCTCAGATCATCGTGACTTTCGATATCTCTCTACTCTCGAGCTTCCCTTCTACTTTTTCAATTTTCATCCTTCTAGCATTTCGGACGCTCCTCGTTAACATTCTTTTGTATGTCATTATCCAACCATTTTTATCCTTGCCTTCCTTGTCTCCCCCTTCATCTCCTGCACTTTCCCCTCACCATCCTCTATTCCGGTCTCTTGACTTCTCCCGATCCCTCTCTTCCTCTACCTATCTCATTCTCCTCCGGTAGCATCTTTCCGCTTCTCCGACCCTTATTAATCAAAAACAATCATTGTTCAAGCCTCCGACAACTTACACGCACAACATCCCCAAATTTCACATTCCCGAGCTTCGCTTGATCGGCACCCTACGAATCATTTCAGCTTTCTTCGTCATCCTTGAGTATTAATAACAGTAGATATAGACGTATTGACTCTTAGCCATCAATACCTCGTCAACCAGCCATAATCGCCCGATTTGACATTCATTGCCTTGTTTCTTTTATTTTGTCTCCCTGGTCAGTGGGTTGTCAACTCGTATTATCACCGTCGTCTTTGTGCTACTGATCAATCGTCATGGCCACTACTTCAACTCAGCTGGTAAGTCGCTTTGATAAATGTGCAGTTTGTGTGTGGCGGTGGATATTTTATACTATGGAGAGGTCGATATGGTAGTTCCATTCCAGTTTACCTTTTTTTCTTCTATGGGGTGATGTACAGAAATGAAATGGCGGGGGCCCGGTGCCAGTAGCCCGGCTACCCTGAGTTGTCTCAGGTCAGAGGAAGCTGGTTTGCTGGTGATATGATGCTGAGGGATACAAGAAGGCCGATTCCACATATTGGAAATGAATGTATGCACACATCACCTCTATTGCGCCTTGATTCTTCAGCTTGAGTGTCCTGGTATCATCATTTCGTCTGGGGGTTTGCCCAAAATCTCGGCCCAGCATTTCATCCAGACAATAGTCGCGGTTCCAAGACCTGTCCAACTACCAGTGGTTCCGAAGAGTCAGATATTATCTCCAGCATATTGACGTATGCGAGGGATACACATTCCTGTTATTCCAACAAAATATCCCCACTTATTACTACATCATCCTACATCCCATCTCCCCAACCCAGCTGAACTTCATACTGGCGACATCTCTCTACAAACAGCCCTCCCGCCATCCCGTCCTTTTAGCCCCGAACGACAAAATTCCAAACACCGCGCCCCCTCTATAACCCACTCACGCCCTCAGTACTTGCTCCCTCCTAATCTAGTATCATCTCTACTGCGTGCTCATCTCCCTACGCCGCTGCTTACTTTTAGGCAATTACGTGCTATTGTATAGCCATACAGGGTAGGTGCAACACGATTGGGCCGACAGGTGGTCGTTGAAGGAAGTGGGGCCCATCGAGATTCACACGACAGGTAGTTCCCATTAGTGTAGGGTGCGGCATGGGGTTCTTTCTTTTTTTGGAGACTTGGGTGCAGTTACTGAATTAGGATACCAGAAGGGGAATTTTGGGGGACTATTAAACGGCTTGTGCTCCGCTGCTTTGTTCATTTTGATGTTCTTAAGTTCTTGTGTTTAAGGATTTCGTCATTTGTCTTTGATATATCATATTGACTTGGTCTTTAACACAACTGAATCCTTCCGTCTTTTACTACGTCAACATCCTTCAGCATCACTTTATCCCAATACCACTTCCACTTACTAGAATCATCACTAAAAATCTTTATATCCTCACTACTATTTCTCTAACACATAATGGCTAACTCTTTCTTCGCAATAACTCAGCCCTTCCTCGGTACCGGCGATATCTTTGACTGGCACCTTAAATTCCAATCCTGCGTCTGCTATTTCCTCGACGTCGCTCAATACACCACCCCCGTCCAAGCCGTCGCCGCCTTCATCAACATCCAACTCCCCTTCCAAAAGCACCCCCCCGTCCTCACCTCCCACCAAACTACCCGCGCCTCTTCCTCTCCCGCTCCCCCCGGTGCCCCGGGGACCTCTCCACGTCCTGGGGTCCCGCCTCCCGCCGCGTACGTTGCGCTCATTCCATACATTCGGCGTCTCGTTGCCACGGGGTTCGATGCGCCGGGCATCCTGCATGGGTTTTTTGGAGATGATTGGCCGACGGGGGTTGGCCCGTTGCATGAGGTAGAGAGGAGGAATTACTTGTTTGCAGCGAAGAGTGAGTCGTGGCAGGTGGTGAAGAGGGATTATGATATGGAGGATGGACAGACTATCCCGTTTTTGAGACCGTTGAATGCAAGTGAAAAGGAGATTGAGAGTGCGGAGGTGAGTTGGAGTGAATGGTTGGCGATGCAGGATTGGATGGTGGGGACGAGGGCGCCGGCAGTAAGGGTGAAACGGGAGAGGGATGATTAAAGGGATGGGAAGATGTGATGGTTAGATTAAGTGGTAGATTTGGGGTTCTTGTTTATTTCTTTTTATTATTTTAGAAGATCATGTTTGAATGTTTATAGATATATGTGCGCATAGACGGAAATCGGATATCAGACTTAATGCTTACGCCTTTCATATAACCACCTTTCAGTATTCAGTAGAACTTGAAGTAAAGAAACTCATTATTATTGAGCAGCACAATATTACTACGCTACCATGCTATCTTGAACGATGATACTCTCAAAAGATATCATCCAATATGACAACCAACTCCCAACTCCCAGTCAGCGTCTTGTGTGGCCACAAAAACGAATATAACTAGTAGTAAAATCCAAGTATCTATCGAAAACAGATAAACGCAAATATGCTCAAAGATCAGCAACCAGGACAAAATGTGATCTCAATCCAATTCCCACGCCAGTATGACTAAAATGTGAACAAAAGAAACAAGCAACGTCCAATATGACGTAAATCTACCATCCACCCTAGAATTAAACAATAATATTATGCAAATAAAAACAACTAGTGACTCCACAGGACTCCCTTTGTTGCCAGAAACCAAGTCATCATCTCCATCTATGCCAAAACTCCTTCAAATAGGATTCTCCATGCCAGCTGGTGGTACCGCCGCTGGTGGCGACGCTGTATCTTTCCGTTGCTGCTTGACTCCTCTTTCCATAGCTTTCCCTAACACTGTCACTAGCAAACAAGAGTCCGCAAACATCTCATCGTCCAATCCCTCCTTTGCATCATAAACCTCGGCGATTGTCTTTTCGCCAATTGTCTACTGGCCTCCCGCTCATGCAAACACTCGTACATGAAGGCAATGTATTCCACCTTGATTGCTAATCTCAACGAATGGGAGTTCCATAAGTGCTCGTCAGCGAGCCGGAGGGCCTCGTGGAAGGCTTTTTGTGCGGTAGGGAGGTAGTCCATGGATGAGATGAGGAAATGAGGCGAGAACTCAATGCTATCAGCAGAGATCAGGGAGAACCCAGTAGATGGAGGAGGCTTCAGCTCAACGGATTGGGGCGAGTGCTCGCGGGGGGCCGACAGGCTGTTTGATTGGGAAGCGGGTGAGTGCGAAGGGGGGACTGTCTTGCCCTTAGTTTGGGTGTTCCGTTGGGGGCGGTTCGAAGGGTGTGTCATTACGGCTTCGGAGATGCTAAGGTTGGAGACGACAGGGTTGTTGTAAAAAGAACAAATATGTGGTAGAAAGAAGCCCGAAGTTTGAACGTGAGAACTTGAAGTTCCTTGTAGGAGCTGACCATGTGCATGACGTATTGTTCCAACATCTTAAGACCTTCGCGTGCTAGCCACAAGATGTGCCATACGCGCTTCAAGTAATCCGGTGAGTTGACGGTTGTACGTCGCCGTTGCTTCTTAGCAAGGACGAGCTGCTCGGACATCCCGAGGGACAACCCGAGAATCTTAAAAGCATTTCAGAAAGTAGGTGGTTGTCCTTTTCGACCTCTTTGGCCAGACGGCCGATGTATTTTTGATCGACTTCAGTGGAGGCCATGGTGAATGCGAGGGTTGTTTTGACGAAGAGGCGGGAAAGGGAGGAGTTGACGGTGGACTGTGAAGTGGTTAGTAAGTCGATAACACGGACTACGGAGTCGGGTTGCTTGTGGGTGAGTGGGGCAAGCCCACGAGAATTTGCGGTGGAGATGAGGTATTCATGGTGGGTTTGAGTGAATAAAAGAAAGATAAAGCAACAAAATATGCGGTGACGTCAATGACGATAAGGATACTGAGATATATGGCAATATCCCAGTGAGTGCTAGTGATGATTTTTTTGATGACTTACTCAAAGAGAAGAAAAAGGGAAATCAACGCAATATCCCACCACAGTAATCAGATGTCTTTTATCACCGTCAGCCGATCAGATTGAGTTTCAATGACAAAAGACCTGTCGCTTTCTCTTTTTCAATCCGACTTCCAAACGCGCTGATCTCTAGCCGCGATTCCAGCGTCACTCAGTGGGTGCCTCTGCCCAGAATCCAAGAGATACAGTGTCTTTTGACAGACAGGCAACGACTAACCGACTCTGTTGTCTATCGAAAGCGCAAGATTCCTAATTAAAAGCCAGACGATGTCACTGCGGCCAGCGGCTACGAGGGTAAGATAGACGCCGAAGGTTGTGTGGCCTGGAGGCCTAATATTAGTATCGGGAGCACATGAGCGGGATCTTGATGGCTTGTGAGGACGGGTGAGGGACTCACGAAGATGAAGACTGGTTAATTTGTGGGTTGGCAATCAAAGCAGGATACGGTTATGCAATTACAACCCTTCAGCTACAGGTAGAAATGGGCTTTTTCGGGCTTTGGAAATGGGAGAGTTGTATTGAGATGAAGTAGCTGGGGCCTTGAGTAAAGTCAAGATCGAGACGGTGTGATAGATTCGAAATCGGTGATGAAGTCGAAAGTCGTTGAATAATTTTATCTGTTGTCGATTTATGCGAGTTCCAAAAGTGGCTCTAAATTCACCAGATTTTTATGATGTTGATGTCGCTGTTCGTTTCAAAAATCGCGAAGGAATTCACAGTTAAAAAATCAGCGCAATTCCCGCTGAAACTTCATCATCTGCGTCGCAAAAGCAATTGAAGCTGCAAAATACGATCGCAAGACAAAGAAATGAAGAAGCACAATACTTTCGCAGTTACCGAATCTACTAAAGTAAATCTCAAGTGTATCCAAAGCTTCGTTGTTTCGTAGATGGTAACATCAAGTTGAGGTTATGGCATGCGATATCGCAACAGGTCCGAGATGGTCGCTTCAACAAAAACAAAGATGAATCCAAGAAACTCTCTAGAAACTCAAGAAATACACTCAGGATCGTACATGAGCAAAAATTGATCTTATATAGGCTTTCACAGTACCCTCTCTGCACCTCTTCTGCATCAATATGCACGTCGTCTTCTCCAGTCTCTATCGACTGTGCCAACCCAAGTAACTGTAGTCCAGTAGCTTTGAAGTAACCAATAGGATCCACGAGATGTCTATCCGTGACGACTGTCGTCAGATGTCGTCAATGTCGAGTATCGTAGCCGCAAATGGTCGAGGGCGCAAGAATGCAAAGACAAGGAAGGTTCGCTGACGCTGGCTAATAATGCAATGGACAAATTGAGGGAAGCGAAGGATTCAGAGAACAATAGAATAATAGGGATGCTGGGATGGTTCCGGAATTGGCTTGAGGGAGGTATTGGTTGGTCGAGACAGGGTGAAGGGTGAGGTGAGACAGCAGGTAGTTGAGCGGGAATTAGGTTGCGGTGATGATGCTGTTGGGTTGTTAGTTATGTAGTTGCCAAGACTCGGGACGAGATTGGCTGCCGTGAGGTTGATGAGGTTGGGCCGAAATGGGGCTGACTTAGGATGTTGGGCCAGCAGGTCAGGTCGTGAAGGTTGGCCAATGAGGAGTTGAATTAGGAGATAATGAATGTATCTTGGAATACCAAATCTAGCGAGTTAAAAATGGAATAAATAAAAAGGAAATTTTAGGAACAGTAATCAGAGACAAGGAAGGAAGGCCGAGTATCAGAAACTACCTGCGGAAAGCCGATACCACGATGGTTAAATATTATAAATATAATCCCAAGAAATCTATTAAATCAAAACTCCAATTTTCCATCAACCTTTTAATATGCAAGAGAAGACGAAAATTAAGAGCGTCTCCGACGCGACGAACGTGACTGACTCGTGTGCCGAACAAGGGGTCTGGTTGTAATACCAAAGCAGAAATTGGACTCTATAGTCATCAAATCTACGGATAGTTACCCCGGGGCCCGTTTACGTATATATTTACATAAATATTACCCAGATAACGCTATTCATTCGATGGTACGCCTGATTCTAACTAGGGACTACAGTGGTTGTGTGCGGAAGAGGTTAAAGAGTACGCATATGGAGATGCATGAGAAGACCAGGCGTGAAGTGGCAGTAGGAGCCGGTTGGGTGGTCACAGATGTGGCGGGGTGGTTTACGATTGGTTTGGCAGGGACTTTGATGAGAAATGGATATTCTGGGGGTAAAGTGGTTGAAGGTGGTTTCGTCGATTGAATAGAGTGTAGATGGTGTGACAGTTTCGGTACCTGCGTGTTGTTGGCGCAACGTTGTGATAGCAGGATCATCGCGATGCATGTTTTGCTATCAATATATGAATCCAAGACATCAAACAGCACGTTCGATATGAGACAACACTACTGCGCATATTTACGAAACACTTTATGTAAGGGATAAGTCCTACGAATATAGTAGACATTTTTCAATCCGCTCATTCCAATTTGTAACACTTCCTCATCCGACCAACCCTTCAGCCTTATAGTTAAAGCGAAGAAGGAACTCGGTGTGATTGCAACCACTGTCACACGAGTAACCAGGTACAGGAAGGAGAGCTCGACGGAAGGTACAATTTCTGTACATCACACTAACCTCTACTCGTCTCCTACAATATCATACTGCCGTGTTCCCGTAACGTCATGATTTTATACGCAGATTATCAACGGATCATCCGAAACATCCTAACAATATGTTTTGGCTGAGGTAGTATCGATAATGTAGTCTCTCCTTCTTGCCACTTGGCCAGCCTTTCACGACGATAGTCGAGGTTATCGAAATGATTCTATGCGGAATTTTCCCAGTCATTGCTATCGGATCATAAAAGGTTAATGTTTGGTCATTAGCTTTGGTAACCCGGACACTTTGCTCATCTATCCACAAACATGACAAAACACACCCTAGTCCGATTCTCTATGAGCTGAAAGCGAAGAACCCACTAATATAATTAAATCGTGTGATATCCCACGTACTTAACCTCCCACGGCTCGTCACCCGACGCCGTCTTTGTGCTGGCAAATCACGGGATTGTGCAGAGTAATGCTATCAATATAGTTGAGGAAAGCGTTAGATTGTACGGCGTGCGCATTTATGTAGAGCATAATAGGTGGTTTGATGCCGGGGGTGAGACGGACGGCATCACACGGCGTAATTTTCCAAGTGATAGTAATTTAAGCCTAATTCATTGCGATCTCATATAGTGACAATGTCGGATCCGACGCATGAGGTCGTGCTCGGGTAATAACCCTACATGTTGAATATGAATTATGTATTTTATTCTCGATCAAAGTCGGTCATAAAGGTTATAACCCTATTATTTGTTAATATTGTTGACTTTCTTAAGATGATTATTAAACAGTTGCCTTGGACTTTCAACCTCACAAAGTTCACATGTAAATCATGATACTGTTAGTAACCTCTAATCCTATAAACTCCCTATATGTGTTCTAATCAACATGGCAAATAGCGATTTACCATCCCATCCTTTTCAGGCAAGAACCGACTATGGCTTAAGGGTTTCAGCTAACCCAAACCTCACTACCATTCTCACGATCTTTCATCAATCTCTGTGACAAGGATCACTCATATAGCAACCAGCTCACTATCGAGCTAAAGGCTAGCTCCGCAGACGCCCCAAGATCGCCATTAGATGTGGGAAATTGACGGTCACGAGACAACAAGGCATTCGACATAGTCGAATCAGGAAAGACCAATATTAGGTGTTGGGTCAAGGTATGTTTGGAAAGAGCAAGATGAACGGAGCTCAAGGTGAATGAATACATATATATCTTCAAATATGCGGTGGTTCCACCCGAAGAAATGTCCATAGCGGAAGGAGATTTCGTTTAGTAACATATATTTAATTTACGGAGACTTGATTTAGGGAGCTATTTGAGAGATTATCTCTAGAGTGACTTCTAAACTAGACACCTCACTAAGGCTACCCTCATAAACTACTCAAAAGCACAATCCCGCTACTCTCAAGCCCAACGGATATCGGATCGTCAAACTCCTGTTACGGCCACCGTCAAATCAGGCACAAAACAGGATTGCCTTCATGCACAATACAGACATTTAATTCAGGTCGACCGCATCTGAAAACAATCGTCCCCACCACTATACACACCCTTATTAATATATACCAAAATACTCAATTACAAAGATTCCGTCGGAAGTTCCATGAACATACTCTAAACTTGGAAGGTGCCCAGCTGTAGGCAGAAAGCTGTGGGGATCCACTTGGCACATTTGCTAACCGCCGGATCACGGCCGGGAAAACGGACGTGGGGACCCCGGGATGGAGACGCCGGGCAGTTAGGCGGTGGGGAGTCTGTGCTCGAGGATGGTCATAATGATTACCGAGAAGGGGGTATATCAATAGATGGATATTGGTAGAGTTTGTGCGGTGTCCATGCTTGGCTGATGTAATTAGTGATACGGATTGTCAGGAAGTCTGTAAGTTCATGGCATATTAGGGTTGGGAAGGATGACATATGCAACGTTATAAGTGCAGGTTTAGCAGTGAGGTTGTAATAGATGGATAGGGTTTACTAGTAGCAAGGCATAGACGGGCATTGAATGAAGTGAGGACGGAGGGGACATGACGGGAAATGGTGATAGGGAAGGTGAGGAGAGAGAGGATGGAAAAGAAAAAGTATCTGAAGAAGGCGATATTGTGATGATTGAGAAAATACTTGGAGAATTAATCGTGGGCTTTAGGTTGGGATGGACTGTAGCCAAGGTGAGTCTCCGGTGTGGATTCTGAACCATAGAGTGACTACTTTGAGGAATAAAAGAGCCAAGACCGAAGGACTATTAATCTTTGGCTATTTTGTAGTATCTTTGTCACTGCCATGTTGCGTAACATGTTTCCGTCCATCTTATTTAGGCATCAACTCAAGACAAGAAGCCAGTGAGTTAAAGTGAAGGTATTTCCTCTCCAGACACTAAGCGAATGCCCTACTCGGGAGACATTTCTGGAAATCGGGAACTCGCTCATATCATATGTTCTCCGATTCCGTAGATCACAATGTAGAAGCATATGGCAGTAATAGCTACAGGCTGTTTTATCATAGTCTTAATACGTGCGCTATTGTTAGCAGACATAGTCGGTCAAGACATTCACGATGGATCCACAGCCACTTACACCCTCACCTGATACATGGCAAAGCCCATACTATGTCGGTTCTTAGACATCATGCTGTATAATATGCCTCATCTAGATTATCAGAGTTTCTAGTGCATAATGCACGTCGTCCTATCAATGAACGTATATGAATAAATGGACGTATAATATGTATCTAGTTACATGAGCTCCCAGACACCGCCCAACCATTCCGATCCTACCCATTGGCTTGAGACCCCAGCCTAGGAGGATTTGACCAAGGCCTAAATGGAGTAGCCTCGGTCACCTATTATGATTCAATAATGATTGTCAATATCACCAAGTACACCGTGCGGACTCTACTCTCTCAACGATCGTTACAGAACGTCCTGTTTGCCTGCTCCGGAAACCCAACAAACCAACTATCACCTTCTCCAACTTCCTATTCCCTGACATCAAGAAACCTGCCAGTATCTATGGATCAACTTTGTTACCAACACTTTCACGACATACACTCCGTAGCCCGAATAAAGCCTGAAGACACGAGCGAGAAAATCCGTAGAGAATGCAGAGGCTTTTCTAAAGTACCGATGGGATCCACTTGCCGTAAGGACTTCCTGGATATCGCCTAATGGATGTCTATTTGGAGAAATAAAAGTCGGGTCTTCACCGTATGAACAGCAAGATCCCAGATCGTTGCTCGCCAGCGGAGATAAGGATAGGGTGGCATACAGCTAACCATCTTGGTTAGAAACTGCGACGTTTGGGATCGTTGGGTTGGGAGAGAGGTGTCCTGAGGTTCCTAATTTTTAGTGAAGTCTAGAAGACGACGGTGGTCTTCCGTTGGCCCGGAGGGACATCTAGTGTTATTTTCAGGTAGTGGAAGTGAAAGTAGGGATACAAGGGGACATTCTTGGAAGAGCAAAGAATTGACAACACGACTCAATGACCCTCTTCCTGATAATCTCTATTCATCAAAACACATTAGCTCAATATCAAATTCACTGTTGCCAGCCTGATTACCTGATGCCTCTCTGGCAGACACCATCGTCGTTTTACTAATACCCACTATTCACGGCCGTCCCCCCGGCTCCAATCTTTTCTCTTGCCAACTCTGCCTCTATTTGTCAGCTGCAAGTCACCCAGCTCAATTCTGCAGATCGCGATGCACGTCGTCCGTGATGATGATGGGTAAACAGCGAGAGGAATTCACGGGATGAGAAGAGTTTTCTTCTGCAGATCCGCCGTTTGTTTCGCTTAGCATGTCGGGCTGCGTCATAGTAGGTGGGAAGAGTGGTGATGAGAGGTAGAAGCGAGTTTGGCGAAAGGAAAGAAAAGTCGGTCGCATAATGAGGATGGGGATGTGTTTGATGGGAAGGGGTCGATTGTGGGGGTGGAGGGAGGTTGAGAAAGCTCACAGTGTTAATACATTATGATGAGAACATTGATAATATAGCTTCGGGGTTTTATCCTAGTAGAATATGTAATGTTACTCTTGTGCTTTCCAGTTCAATTTGTTTGATATGTGTTTTTATCTACGAGAAGCCACTACCCAATCGAGACCGAGGTCCATGTTCATGGACAAATCAGGAAACTACCATAAGCATAAGACCGCACCTTCCTCGAACAACCCCAACTCCAACGACAACCTGTATACTCGTAACATTTAAGTGATAAACGACAGGCTTCAAACCCTAAGATTCCATATATTTATTTATCCCCCAACTAACTCTAGTTTCTAAATCCGCCATGCGGCGGCAAAATGCTACTTCTAATAGTAGAATTGTCAATTTCGGCCAAACATTCTTAGTCCCAACACATTGTGAACGTACATGTGAAAACAATTGTGTAAGTAAAACCTTCTGAATCGAGATGAGATTGTTAGTTAGCTAAATTTCACTCCAAATTACTATGTCCAATTGTACACCCTCATCATCTGGATCTCCCACCGCCCTTTCCCCCTCTAGCTCCAATCACCCACTTCCCATTTGCATCTGCATCCATAGTTCCCTTCCCTTCCGCCCCTCCATTTCGATTCAAATCAAAATCTTCAACAAGGCACTCTACCCGCTTCTAGACCCTCTCTGCCCACTCCAACTGAAACCCGCCCCCCATCCTCCGCATTGGCATTGGCAAACCAGCTAGCCAATGAGGGGCAGATCATTGTGCCCTAATGGACGAGTTCCCCACAGTCAATAAATTGCCTTTATGCCAGCAAAATGGCTCCGGGTGCCCAAAATGGCAACTCGACATACGACCAATAGGTCCTAAATCCCAGGACGCCATTGACGGCGATCTCTAGCTTTGAGATGAAGGGGGTTAGAGGGCATGGCAGGACTTTGGAGAGAGGGGATTTTAACTTAGGGACTAGGGCGGGTGGTTTAAAAGATGGATGGAATGATGGAAGGGTTTTTGGCGTTGTGAGGGTTGGACTATGGGTGGGAAATCACGCAGAGGGTGGTGGAGGATTTTAGGTTGTTTTGATAGAGTAATGGGAATTGGAGTGATTGGCTAGGAGGCTTATACGGGTAAGCGATTACCGGCGTGGAGATCGGGACTGATTACGAGGCAAAAGGGGGTTCGTTGAGAGATGTTTGCTGTTTGTATAAATGGATGTATATGGACATGGTAATAAGGTGTGGACTCTTGAAGATACAGATCGGACTAGAGAGTCCGGAACCATGGCAGCATCGTCTCGTCTCGTCTCGTATCGATGTGAAGTGGAAGTTTGCCAAACTGGATTTTGAGACTCCGAATGGGGTGGGGCTGGGATGGTAATGGGCTAATTACTGAATGAATCTGAACAACTTTTGACAAGTTGGTGTTTGTAATAGAACAAAGACAATGAGATTGAAGAGATGTGGAGATCGTCAAGCTAGTGGGATGTCGGAAGTCCATATCAATTTCAAAACGAGAAGGAAAAAAGGATGGTTCTGAGATCAAATATCATAGACAGTGGCGTTCTTGATTATCGGATAAATAGAGCAAGAACATCCAGTTGAGGTCCTGCCAATATTATCCAATGATATTGGCTTCTTATTTTCACATTATGCACTACCTTCATCCCACCTAAGGGATTCCAAGTATCTTTTGCATTATGTTTGTTTTCTGTTATGTACAACAAAGCAAGTATATGACAAAAAGAAATCCAGGAAACTCACTAATATATCCAAAACTGCATTGCTTCAGCTTTCAAAACACCCAACGGCAACCTCAACACTTCGGCACATGACAAAGCGGGGTCCAGCGGGTTTGCTTGTCTCGGTTCCTTGAGCTGTGAGGAATGAGGCTCTGTTACAAAAGTGGAGACTTGAGCAGATATATTTTTGTCTTGGAAAGCAGACGCCGAAAAAAGGTGGTTCAATGGAGGCTTTTATGGAGATGTGAGCTAGCGGAGAACTGCGGATGTGAATATGTGTTTGGGGTAGGTGGTTGTAGGGCTAGGGAAAGTTGAGACTGATTGCCAAATTGATGGCGGTAGTGATGTGACGATAGACACAATGCACAAGCGCGATATTATATGCAATTTGGATATAGACTATGCATCATTGTATGACTTCTACGTGCTCTAGCAGCTCATCAGATCCACTGACAACAATCTCGCAAACCCATATTTTACAGCAAGACATGATACATGTCTTGCTCACTTAACAACCTGTCACTTATACTCTCAGACTCACTTCCAATATACCGCCAACTACCCGCTACCACCAATCGTACTTCTCTCATGTCTGTCTCCGTCCAATCATCTCAAACGACCATCTCCACCTTTCCTTCGATGTTTTTCCAATGCCAACTCTCAGACATTGATCAGGCCCATTAGTCCGATTGAACCAACCAAGATCCACCAAACCCAGCAAGTTGCTAGGTACGACTGACACTCCATTCTCTACGTCGCGCTGCGAAATGCCTGTATGGAGACAAGTTGTTTAATGCCTCGTCGTAAGAATATGTTAATCGGTGGTCAATTCCTTGAGCGGAGAATATCACTTAGATGTCAATCACTGTGACGTGATCGTGTCTAACCGCCCGCCACATTGCTGCGTAGGGGCCAATGACCCAGGTTGAAGGGGACGCTGATTGCAGATATCGAAACGGGGGCGCGGGGAATTTTGCAGAATATCGAGGGCGCAGCGATCACTGGATGGTCCAATGGACATTGTAGGGAGCTGTGGAGATGGAGGGGATATAAACTCATGTGTAGATGGTTTCAATGGACATGTGAATGGTTACCGAATGGAGAAAACTTGAGAGACATGTGGCTGCTTTGAAACGGGATAGGTAATATGGTGAAGGTGGGTGGGTGTTTGAGGGATATTAACATTACTGGATATTTACCCCCGAATTGACACAGTGTGTGCCATTGGCTTGCAGCTTAGTAGGCCGAAGACAGTGTATTCCTTATGGGGAAGTGCAGTTGATAGACGAGTTTCGCAGTGGCTTGATTGGCCTATAAGGGCGTTTTGAGGCCCGATTACTCTTGAGAGTGTTCGGAAGTGAGCCGTGTCTGACATGCAAGGAAGTGGTTTTCCACGATGACAAGACACACTGTTTTGCAAATACAGGATACATATCTCAAGTCTCCCCAAGACAATACATCTGAATGTACTTTTATATTCCGAGAAATGACATCATTATTCATCATTCCAAAAACTAACTCACCATTCAAGTCTTCTCGGCTACTCGGCCACCTTGCCTTGAATATCCAGATTCCTGGACCCTTTTTCGCTACTCAATGTTGATCTTCTACGAGCAAGAGGGCCATTGATGACACATGGGAAGGTGATCGATGCTGGAAGGTACCGGGGGCTCAAGGCAACCCCAGTAATTCTCTCGTAATTTGTACTTGAAGACATTATGTAACCCTGTTTACGGAGGCGATCTGGCTAGATCGAGGACCGAGTGAATTAGGGTTTGTTGGGCTAGAAACGAGTCGCAAGTATCGTGAGATGTTCTGGTAGTTACGATGAGTGAATATGAACAGCAACCGATACACGCAGGAGATACATTGTGGTCTCTTTGTACTAAGATCCCAGATCACACAACCTTAAACACACAACAACCATAATCTCTTCAGACCACCACCCTATTTGCCATTGACGATTTCTAATCCATTCCTTAGGCATCAGGATCACCACCAGCCCGACAAAAACCTGCCTTTCAAAATCCTTTCGAACGTCCATCGATGCTTCTGTCCAATTTCCTCTTTCGAACCTTTATCCCCCCGAAGCTCAACCCCCAAAGGAAAACCTCCGCCCACCCGCCAGTCTCTTTCCCAAAACCAAGAAACCGATGGTGCCAATTGATATATTGCAAACCCTATTCAGTATAACCCATGAATCCTCACCGGGTTTCCGTAAAGTAACACATAATTTCTGCCGTCCCCATTGTCTGATCACTCCGGGGGCTTGTAGGTCCTGCCATCCACCAACTTTCTGGAAACCACACAAAATGAGAGAAGAAGCCCATAGCAAACCAAGGAAACTTGCAATCCCGTCAAGTCCATGCAACAAAGTGTCCGACAGACTATTATCCAAGGCCTAACTCCTGGGAATATTCAATTATGAATACCTGAGAATCCCCACGATGTGGACACATTCCTATCACGGAAATAACCACGAAATGCCCACTATTGCTAAGCAGATAATTCACTGTCTTTTGGTTGGCTGGTATGGAGATTGTCGTTATGTAATGACGTCGAAATGATAGCCGGGGCTCCGAAGGGAGCTAGTTATGAGCTTGTGAGGTTCCGTACAGTCAGAAGGCTGGGTATTACAAAATATTGGGATGATGATGGGAAGGAACGATCAACAGGGAAAGTATCAACGTGATGTTGGTCTACTTTGGCTTTGGGTCCTCTAGAAGGAGATCGCTGGAATATCCGTTAGATTTGATGGATAAACGGACAGACAAACGAGGGAGGGAGCAAACAATATAGATAGACACATGTTAGCTTGCGAGTCAGCAGTATATATTCGCAAATATTCCCATCATATCTCACTCTCCAAGCTGTCTACTCATGCCAGCTTACGACATTGGGCCTTAAATCTTAACATCATTCTCTCCGTTATGAGCTAGCTGCATCTTCCGTCTGACGACACATGTATCTGTAGTGCCAGTTTCAAGTTTCCAGTTTCCCTATTTAATGCATAGAGTAGACAGTGTGCAACAACTGGGTGATATTCATCCCGAGGACTGCGCAAACGATTACCAGGTTAAGCTTGAAGCTTCACCGAGGTAGTGGTTATCCCTTTGGGCGAAACTCAGCCGAGATGGACAAAGTGGTAGCAGGGAAGAAGAGTGTAGTGAGTGGCAAAGTAGGCTGTGATGGAGATAGTTCAGGGCATGGTAGGGGCTAGTTGGAATTCCTTTGGGGAGGGTTATTGGGGTTTGACGGACAGAAGTCGGAAAGAATGATAAGGGAGACGAGGGAGAGAGTTTGGAATCGCGAAGATGTTGGGCTCGACGAAAGGTTGGAGTGACAACATGTAGGTGGATGAATAGGAAATTTAGGGTAAATATCGAGAAAAGAAGATAGTCTTGAGATTTTTGGCTACATGGTAGACTTACAAACTTTACACAGTATGAGACGTTAATCATATACCGTCCTCTCACATATACAAAGAAAATAGAAAATAAACATGAAAAAAGACGCAAAAAAACAGGAACAGGAACAGCAACTAAATTCCCATTTACCTCCGGTGTAAACTCCCCCATTTAACCTACCCACCTCACCGTCTTCATCTCACCTCTCTCCATCATATCCCAGTTTGTTAATCCCATCTTTCTATATCCCTCCCCAAGCACCTGTCTCAAATTTGAAAAGCCGGGCCGAAGTCAACCTGCAAACCAACACCAGGGGTGTTAATATGGCCCTCGGGGGCGTCTGATTTGAGCTTTGTGGAAGAGTTGTTAGACGTAAAGGAGGAGGAAGAGAACGGATGGACATATGTAGTTCGGGGTGTTATTAATTAAGAGATAATATTGGGTGGTGTGCTGAGGTTTGGCTTGGTGTAAGTGAGGGTGATGGGATTTCGTATATAATTAGAGACGGACGTCCTGTCTTTTGCCTTTTGATTCTTTTGTTTATTTTCGTATCGACATTTGTTGTCTTGATCAGCAGATTATCTGTTCCCATCACTATCAATCTACCAATCACCATCATAAAAATTTACCCTTATATCCACCATTTTGTTTTCCCAGCCAGTGTCTCTTTGCCTCCTTCCATTAATATTTACTCAACCATCTCTAACTATACCACCACCAAAATGTGCCAATACTACGCCCATTCGTTCCTCTGCAAACACCAATCACTCTCCTTCGCCCGCTACTGCGAACGTGCCAGCCTTATCCAGACCCCGTGCTCCGACCGCACCATATGGCAGACCATCGGCATGGAGGACGCTTGCGAGGAGTGCATCATGTACTTCCCTGACAAGTTCCCTCGGCACTGCCGGTGTGTTGGGCGGGTGTGAGAGTCGACGAGAGGAGAGTGATACTTTGATAGTCATAATTTCATGATTTATTTTTATCTTCTCTACCTTTTTGGTTTCTTTATCTTTTTATTATCGTTTTCTTTTGGTTCTTATAGACCACTAATAACCTCACGGCACAAACTCTCCCCGGAGTCCCTATCTACTTTCCTCCGAACCTCTCAGTAACTCGCGTTACCTTCTATCTCTCGTCTCTTCTTGTAATATACCACGGTAGAAGTTATTACTATCTACCCCGTTTTCTTCTTTATTCTTTATTTCTTTATCCTCATCAGTTTTCGTATAGACTATATTTTCTTTCGTTCCCCTTCTCAGTCAACCCAGCTACTTCTATCTCATGCCATGCTATATCTTCGGGACCATCATAGGAATCCCCAAATGGCGTGGAGTTTAACTTCGAGGTCTAGAAGATTCTAAGTTAGTCAATGGCTGAACTTTAAGTGTTAATTTTGACTTGTTTTGGTGTTTTTATTATTATAGATAGTTGTATCTTTTGTATTATCACGTTTTGTGTTTATTTTATTTGCCTGGTTTCTAGACAAAAGCAATAGTTTCGTTATTAGACAGGTTTTATCTCTTTTGAATCTATTGATTACTCGCAAGTGACTATACTTGTCTAATATTCCAATATATGTCTATATATGTAAATGTCTAACATTATATCCACTAATCCCACCCTCCAGTCTTAACCCCACATCCGCTTCCCCTAATACCCGATACAAAAGACCCATCCACCCAATCCCACCACCATGTCCTCCGCTCCGAAAAACACTGCACCCAAGCACGTCTCTTCCCGCCTCCATCCTCCGTAACTTCTACCCACAATGCAACCTTACCCATCTCCCCTCACCGCCTCCTTCCTAACCCATCACCATCCCATGCCATTCCCTCTCACCCGTCAAAAATTCCCACCATCCAATCGATCCTCTCCATCTGTTCCTGCTGCTATTGTCTTCCTCTCAGATTTCTAGGCAAATTTAATAGTCCTAGCACGTCTTGGTCGTTGCCAATTCCCTTCTCGCCTCGTTCGGTCGTCGATGACTGGGAGGCAGATGAGATGGCCCCAGGTCCTCTCCCCGGACAGATAACTTTGGTTCTGCACGGCCCCTGATCAAGCACTCAAGACCCCTTCTAGAAGCAGGAAAAATCCTCATGCTCTATGCGGAACATTGACGTTGACATTAACACGGGTTCCTCATTGGCCGACATCACTCTTTTTCAAAATGGTATTCGCCCTATGCTATCAATAAATACATGACGTTATGACTTGTCTATATGATGTCCTCGAGGAGACCTCGTCAATCTCCGGTATCTTTCGATTTCCACCTCTTCCTCCTCCTTCTCCTCTTCAAACCCTGTGCTCCCAGCCGTAATAAACTTTACCAAAATCCCACTCCCCACTGCAACCGACGCCCGGCCCACTTGTACCATTGGACCCAATTCCCCAAACACCAACCAATTCCCATCTACCTCATCCACATGCAGAGGCCTCGTCTCATAAAATTCCCTCCTGCCAAGATCTGTCACCATCCACGCCTCCCATATTGGACTGTTCCCTTCATATAACGCCTCCCCACTTCCGCCATCATTGCCTCGTTGAGTCCTTCCTCCTCCGAACCTCAGGCCAAGACCAAGAGAAATACCACTCTTCTTGGGTTCTGGGACATCCTGCACTTGGCGTTGAGGCCGTCTGCGAATGGCTTCCAGAGTCTCGTTAGGTCTAGCGCTCGAGGACCGCCCTGATATCTGGGTGGGTGACGAAGAAGTATTATCGCATTCGCCCCTGCTATTGCGCTGACGAACTCCGATGATAGAGCCATTGGCAAGAGGTTGCCATGAGCCCGGGTTACTGACATGTTTGGTTGTTTCAACGGCATCAGACCATAAACAACACCCACGAGGAGCCTCAAAGTCGGCGTTCTGGCATGCCAAGGTTGAACAGCGGAAACAAATACTGTCACTAGGAATTGCTGGGAGATACATCTGCATCACACAATCGCCAGACGCTTCATCCGTGTAGACTAAAGCCAGAGATTCCAAACCTAAACCGCCACATTGACGTTTGCGGTGTGGATAGTGAGTGCATTTGAGGGACCGATACTCAATATGGCCTGTCGTGAAGGTATGAACCGCCGTCAACGTCCTCAAGTCGATCAGATCCACCGTTCTTGTGCGCACTGCAAGCACGAACTTGATAGAAGCTAATACAACCACCTGATGGACGGGTCCATCTTCAATATCGAGCGATATCTGCTGAGCCCGCCATTGGAACTCATCATCTTGGGTGACGTATATGACATTTCCCTCTTTTGAAGCTGCAAGGATCACGAATGATCCCTCACGCACATTGAATGTAACATCTAATCTTTGTTAGCAATCCTTCTCGTCATGTCGGTTGTCTTGTAATATGTGACAACATACCTGGATTCCGCAAGATATCGACAGATACCAACCCAGAAGGACAAAACTCTCCACCAAACGTTCTCCTCACCTCTTCCCCCGCCCATACTTCTACCAAGCTGCCATCCGATTGGACTGCAATGATTGGAGGAATACCCCCTTCCAGGCCCGTGCCGAGAAAAAACCCCAGAGGCCGAGGACTCCTCAAACGAATCCCCACAACCGGGCCCCAGCGCTCCTCTTCCAGACTCCACATCATCACTTTCTTCCGCCCCAGAATCCCCAGCCACTTTCCTTCGTGGTCCATTGCCAACGCCGCAATTGGAAATATGTTATTGCGGGGCGGCTCCCGGACACCCACTGCATAGCTTGAGGCAGCCTTACGAGCATCCCATATACGGATGGATTTATCAATAGCCACTGTCGCAATCTTGCCAGTTGGGGAAGCCGTCATCATGAAAATGTCTAGAGTGTGGTCCGGAGGATATGTATAAATGAAAAGCTCATCCTTCTCCCTACCCCGCTCGTCATCATCAGAGTACCTGGCGGATTCACCCCACAACAAACAGTTGAGCAAGAGACGAGCAAAGGCCACGATGGTGAAGACAGCAATGAAAAAGGCCGCAAGATGGTGGTCAATGAAATCCCAAAACACGTTGGAAAACGGCCACCACGATGTCGGTTTGATTCTCACACATTCCCTTGGGACAAACGATATCGGCTGCATCACCTGAACGACAAAGCGTGTCAAACTAGGATCAACGACGCGGAAGGCCTCGGGTATCTTCTCCCATCTGGCCATTCTGACCCATGATACAGAAACAGCTAAATCTGACTTGGCGGCGAGAGCGTTCATGACGCTTAGACGGCGGACGTTCCAAAAGCCGAAGCCGGGGAGGTGGTACTGTACAAAGATAAAGAGATTGAGCATTACAATGGTAGTAGCGACCCTAGTAGAGAGTGCAATCTTGCCGTGGATCATGGAATCTGGCCATTGCACTGGTAGCTTGATTTCTACCGAGTTTGGTTTTGCATTACGCGAAATGCCCTTGTTGGCTAGAGATTCACTTAACTCAAGACGACGCAAATCAATACTCAGAACAGCCAAGAAGAAAGTCGAGAGATACACAGCATCGAAGAACATAGCAAAGGCAATGAATTTGCACAAGGCAGCCACAGCCGGCGAGAAGATTTGAGATGATATCCAAAGAGCCAACATATTGTGGGCTACGCTCATCAAACTCGTCGGTGCTGATTCCCCAAAGCATATCCCACCCTCTTGCTTGGGCGAGCTTCGGCAGTAGTCAAAAGGACAGTGTTGAGGAGCCGGAATATGTTCTCCAAAGTCAGAGATACAACTACTAACGGATAGATGGCTCGAGGAATATGGGAAACGTCAATTTCAAGAGCTGAACATATGGTAAGACTTGACAGCATCGACAGCACAGTTTGAAGCATAATGGTGATTATAAGACCTGCCCGCGACTTGACAGCTTTGAGACGCATAAAACTGACAGTGAAGTAGATGATCGTCAAAGTGTACGCTGCCCATACAAGAGCAGTGTCTGCGTCAGACATGGGAGTCTTCTGGAACTCGAACATGTTGCTGTCCTGAACGGAGTACGAATGGGGAGCAGAGATCCATTCATCCTTTGTCGTACTGACCAGGGAGGTCACAGCGTTGTTCCAACTTTCGCCAATCTCTGAATCTGGTAGGTGGACGACGGTAGAGACGAGGGCATCTGCAGAACGGAATCGACGACCTCGAAATTCGGGAGCGCCAAAGATAGTGTTGACAACTCGGGTATCGTTATAGGCGTGGTGTAGGACAGTCCGACGAAGGTTAGGGTCTCGATTAACATTACCAATGGAACAGTTCCAATACTTGATGGGACTATGGACGACAACGGGGGTAGAAATATTGCAGCCGAACACCGAACTTCCAAAGTGGTATTGGTCCTCGGTAAGTATCGAAAAAGTGTCGTTTGAATAAGAACCTGTACTACTCTGGTGTTGGTCGATATCACATCCTTCAGAAAGTCCCAAAACCGCTGGTGCAAAGGCAGAGCTTTGCGCAATGAATTGTGCAGAATTGCCTCATCGTACACAGTATAAGTCCACATAGACCGGACTACAGCGTTAGGTTCGACTAGTGAGGCATCTTGAAGCATTCGGACGGATTTCCAACTGTTGCCAGGCAGCACCGAGGTCCCATTGTAGCCATCGAAGCTGTATAGAAAAGGGAAGGGGAACACAACTAACGTGACTAGGGTAATGGACATCACCAGGGCGGTCATAACATTCCGGGCTACATGTTCGGCGTAGCGAGAGAGTGCTTGGCGGATAGGATGATCAAGATGAAGGGTTGGCGCTTCTGTGGTCCTGAAATGTTGAGATCGGTTAGCATGGCCTGTCCTCACTGTAAGTGAGTACGATTTCTGGACTCACCCTCGGTACGGGTACAGTAGATACCAGATCATGGCACTGCTGCTCTAAATAATATTGATATATCAGAAACTGAACTAATCAGTTCTCATCCAAACCACATTTGGTAACGATAAGGGCCAGAGAATAAAGTAATGGTGATATAGAATAGCTAGGGTTAAATTCAATATATCAAATCGGAATTCAGCTTGGCACCAGAAGTGGTATTTAGCGATTGTATAAATTTAGACAATGGTAAATTGGAAAAGTCATCATAGGGATGAGATACAATCCGTGAGTATGCAGCGACAAAAAAAGAAAGAATCAAGTATTGCGTATATGACAAGCACAATAGCAGGATCTGACTTCCCTGAAATACAGTTATAGTTGTTGAAGAATTTGCTTTTTCTCCCCTTCAATCTGTGTGAGAATGTCTTGAGATCTGTGCAAAGATGCCCAATATCAAACTAACAGTAGTACTAAATGAACCAGTGATATCGCTTGTAATCAAAAATCAGTAGCCAGGTGGAATGATTTCCTTGGCTCATCAAGCTGGCGAGGCACAGAGCATAAAAAGGATTCGAAAGCATAATGGCTTGATTGATGGAGTGACTCCTGTCAGGCGTGAATTTGGCCTGGGCACAGAGGTTACCAAGTAGTGACAATCCGGGGAAGAATAAAAAGGAGTGCTTGTCGAGGATCGGTTTGATGTTAAGATGGAGAGAACGAAGTGATAAATATAGATTGTTGGTGAAACCCGGTTTGTTAATAGTCAACGTACAGACTATAGAGTCAGCCGAAGTTGTAAATAAACGGATAAGTGGCTAGCCAAGGATACCCAGTAACCACGACAAATTAAAGCCAATGCGGCAATGATGACGCAGAGTTTCAATTGAGGTGAGCCAAAATGGATTCCCAAAAGGACACAAATCTCGAAAGAGGCTGTTCCGGGAAAGTCTAAGCAGCAGCGTTCTCCGGGGTAATTATTGTCGCAACGACTGCAAATGTGGTCTCAAAAGATGTGTCGTGTGGTCACAGACAACAGACAGCAGTACCCAATTAGGATAACAAATGCCCCCAAAGACAAGGCTTGAGAAATGCCAAGGTTGGGTGATACAAAGAATTGGGAATGAGCATAAGAGGAAAGCAACGTCGTTTAGTCCGAGGAACCGACGTCAACCTTTAAAATAAGTGGGGCTGGATAACGCCTGGGCGTGAACTTTATATGTCACCAGTCAGGATATGGTGGATCGAGTCGATATGGCAATGAACTTTTCATTGTCGCAGGTTTTGTCTCGGGTGGGAAAAAACTCTTATTCCTCCAGCCTCGTGACGTTTTCCTACTTAAGCAACATTGACATAGGTAGGCACACGATTATCATCAGCTCGTAACATGACTAAACAAGCAATTGCCAACGTGGTCTGCCAACATCACCACCATCACCACCATCTCTCTCTTACAGTGGTATTAAATTACTTACAAGACATGCCAACCCCTACATTAACGACCAAACAACCTTTGTTATTGGCACCCACAATCTAGAACGTCCTTCGTCATCTCCTCTTCTTCCTAGCCTAGTTATCATTCCACTCACTTTAGTTATTCCCTCTTTCTGTCACTTACATTGATAACTTGTCGTTATCGTCTCGCCTTCTGCATTTAAAATGGATCCAATTACTAATCCCGCATATTGAGGGTGCCAGCTGCGTACTCTTTGGGCGAAAGATTACATCCGATGGCATCCGGCGTCGGCGTAGTTTGTCCTCCGGATTTCAGCTGGCCGAAGACGAGATAGGTCGCTAAGTCAGGTTTGGCCTCCACTTGAGTGAGGAGAGTGATTGGCCAATAAGGAGACATTGGATGTGTGATATAGACGCGAGCTAAGTTGGACATTGTAGACCATATATAGAGTCTGTTGTAATAGAGTTCCATGGTGTCAGCGCTGATATCCGTATCTAGAGACAATTTGTATCTTTTTATGTTTTAATTCTGTCAATGCCAACCCAGAGTTTTTAATACGAGAATAGCCTCATCTTGTACTTAAAGATACCGGAAACAGTTATGGAAATTTATGTTCTAAGATTCAAATTTTCTTGTAGTGGGGAGAAAGTTTGATGTCTGCATTCTTTTCTCGTGCTTTAATGCGAGTAATTTATATCAGATAATTTGAATAATTGATCAATCTCAGAAAGCGCTGGGATTATGAAATCCGCTCGTTACTTGGCACATATTGTATCTCCGGATATGGGGTAGTGCCAACCAAATATATCCCGGATTTCTGGATCAGGAAATCAACTACAGCTCCACACCAGACATTTGAGGAGCACTAGTATCGGATAAATATAAACGCAGGGCTGACCAATAAAAACAATAGAGATAACTGTAATAAACATGCCCCGAATATCATCAACATATTTGTACTAGGCATTCATATTAATGTCTTAGCGTAGGGGCATAGCCAATACGATTTAACGTAGATTTCAGCCATAGAATTGTATTAAGTTTCTAATAATAGACATCGAAATAAACTTCCTAGTAATTCAAGTATAGTGAGTAGCTCAGCTGAATCTATGACCATATAACTATGCATAGAGGCTTGATTTCTGCATCACTGAATACTTGATTGGTGGTATAGCAGTGGTGATCTTTTACTCAATCATTTATAAGTGACTGAACCTTTAATTTAAAGATATCAGTTGTAGTATCTCAAGTGAATATTAGATGCCAAGATTGGATTGATATATTGTCATCTAGTCACATACACTAGAATTAGGGTTGTGGTATCAAGGACTTGATCACAATTCAGAGAGAGTGGTAAAGGTCGGATTGGCTATTAATGTAGAAGATTAAGATAAATCATAAACTAACTTACCCTAAGTCAATTTCTCTCTTTTCCAGTTATCAAAAATAAGGATTATGTCCTTCTATAGGAGGTCCTCACTTGTCAAGGGATAGTAAAGCTTGACAAGTGATTGAGCCAAGTGCATAACGCAACTTATGTGATGATGTCATCTCAATAAATTCGGAAGACTTAACAACTCTATCAAAAAGTACACTAGATATCTGACCTTATACTAGTTAATGATACAGTTCTACTTATAAATTTAGCATACAAAGTTCGTGATGTGCGTTGGAGTCAAGGCGATGGTATATGACGCAATATTATGAAGCACATTAAACTTAAAGGTACCACAATTTCATCACACAATGCTAGGGCAACTAATTATATCACGTATTACATATAGTATGTAAAGCATAGTAGACCATAAGACTATCATAACTGTGTAATGTCACCAAGAGGATACTCCTACGCGATGCTCTCGTATAGTTGAAATTGACCGTTATAGAAGCAAAAATGATATCTACGCTTAGTTTAGTCCTATTATCATATTTTTGTCTGTCAATATTACAATCCGTAGGTCATGTTCTGCTGTTTTATTAAAATCTGCTTAAACTAGATGATTCCATGATACCATAATTAATATCGACAACCATAGATAGGGTTACAGACACGGCCCTATCCGTAAAGCATACTCTAGCCGGATCAAGAAAAGCTTCACCGCGGCTCATGACAACAAAAGTAACTAATGAGTAAGCCGTTCCAATATTCTTGCCGACTTATAGTTACCCTGGCGATAAACATGTACCTCACCCTGACCATCAAGGGTTCCAATGTACAGATCATTATGTTGAATCGTGATGCAGTGACGTATACAATTAGGGTTACTATATTCCGTGAGACTTAGACCTAGCTGAAGGAATACATTCCAGGGTTCTTTACTGGGAAACTAACAATGAAAACCCTGATCATGACATGTTGATATTGTTGGTCAAGGTACTGCCGAGATACAAGATCATGACAGTGACAAAAGCTGGCGTTAGACGAACCAAAAAGATGTAGCATCAAACAAAATCACAAATCAAAGAAAAGCACCGTGTCTTTGCTATGCCATTTCTAAGAAAGACTCCGTCTGCCTTGAAAATTAGCAATGTCTCTATTTTTGCTCCCTAGATTTGATTCAACTCCTCTGGCTAGCCAAGGCTGACTAGCTTAACTGCAGCAGGAATCCCTCGCCTACCTTCTACTTTCACTGAGGCCCGTGATCCCCGCCCCCGTCGCTGGGCTCGCTGTTCCTGCCCTGGTGGGACGCATGGGTGGATCGGAAAGCTTCATTTCTCGTATTGAGCGAGACGGTGAATAATCAAATGCCGTATTTTGAAAGGAGAATCCGGGCCTCAAGCGGTAGAAGCAGTGTTGGCAAGTCGCTCAGGTGGGCAGTGGGGGCAGGGGGAGGTAAAAAGAAGAAGGGTGAGGGGTAAGGAAGAGAGGGGCGAGGGTCTTTTTTGTTATGCGTTGCTGGATTTGGAAGCTCGGCGGTTCTCATGATGCTAGGGGTCCGGGGCTTAAAAATAGCACCATGATTTTTTCTTTTTCATTTTTACTTTCTTTCGGAGTTCTTAGATTCTGCGTGCCGGCTGGATCAGTGGTTGCGGTTGCTGATGTGGTAGATGTAGAAGAATTGAGATAGTGCTAATGCATAGTAATTAGGAGTCTGTAACCAATGATCGTCTGTAGAAGCACATGTCTGGTGCATGTGAGCGTGCCTTCTGTGTAGATGGGTGCTTTCGCAGGTGACTTCTAAAGCATAGAAAAGCAAAAAGGGAAATGACATATGCGATGGAAAGAGGGTGCAAATTTTGCTGTTGGTGACTTCCCTTTCGCTCTCAGTGAATTGTATCTTAGATTTCAGTTTTCGAGTCAAGATTTTCTCCTTTAAAACTCTTAACATCCGCTCCGTCCTATAGTATCCCTCTTACTCATGCCATCACGTGCTTGATTCCAGCGAACTGACATTTCGCCATAATTATTACAGAATATCATTCTTGATTGACTCTTTTCGTCGCCATTGGATCTCGTCGAAACATACCCCAAAACACCAAGCTTCTACCCGTTGACTGGCCCCTCGCTGCTGTACCCATTGACTTATCGTCCTGGATAACAGCGGCGCCCACATGACGGCAAGTTATCATTGTGGTTCTTCATCTGATTGATTGGCTCAGTACTTTGTTTTATTTTACTTTACCAGCACTTTTATGCAGTACGAGAGATCTCGTACCTTGACTGAACCAACTAACTTTATGCACATTTATCTACAGCCACCATCACGGATTAGTATCGACTGCTACTCCTGGTACTAGTGTCATCCTCCCCGAAGGCTGATTATCCAAATCTTCCACGCTCTCTACTCCACACTACAAGAGGCCCTGGCTCTCTGCTCCGCCGCTTCGTTTTGCCTGTTTCCCCCTTGCGTCTTGTACATCCATCCAGCTAATCTGACCTGCTTGACCTGCTTGATTGCTTAAGTCTTCCAACCGGCCCGTGGTTGTGCTGGGTACCATCTTTGTTGACGAAACGTGAAACGAATTTCTCCGTTCCTGAGCTGTTTAGCATTTCTTGGTATTTTTTTTCCCTATTCTCTGATTGAAATTACCTTCTTTTTGTTACGAGAGCTTCGATACCTTTGACCGCAAGGTCTTTATTACCGGCATTCACTTTTTATATAGAATTTCTCAATCCTTATTTGTTGCGCTTTTTAGCTGTTCCACACGACTGGTCATCTCGACGACCCTAGCCTAGTACGATTGACGATGACGACGACGAACAAGACGACGTTAACCACAACACATTAGCTGCAACGACGACAATTTCAGCGATTTCAATTTCGTATTCACAGAGAATTTTTGACAATACTCCTTGATATACTATAATTCAGCATTCATTGTAATCACAACACAATTGTGCCCTTAGACAACCACGCAATATACTACGCGCCAAGTACACCTTAACTTCATTTCTTTAATCAATTACAATGACCGGTCCCGGTTTTGCGGACGCTTTCTGGTCTGTAGATTATGCCGCAGGTACATTTCTACTTTCTATGCTGTTACTTTCAGACTTTAAGTCTTTTAGAGTCGGATTGCGGCTCCTCATTCCGCTACCAAACGGATTGCTAACGCCTTGTCCCCCTGTCACTAGGTCTGGGTGTCCTGTTTTCCAAGCTCCAGCAAGGTGCTGTTGAGAACCGCCAGATTCTGACGATTGCTCGTATGCGGGCTGAGGCCGAGGAGATGTATGGTCTTAAACTCGGCGAGATCGCTTCGGCTGCTGACAAAATCAACGGTGGCTTCTCTAGGGATGATGGTGCCACCGTGCGTAAGGTATGTAAATGTCTCTGAGTGCCCCGCACCGTCAGGTATCTACCCGGCGCAAGAGCATTGGACTAACAGTAATCTTGTGACAACAGGCGTATGAGGGTGTCCGGAATAATATGGAGGATAGCGCCTCTAATCACAAGAAGATTGCGCAGAGCATCCGCGACTTGGTAGTGGCACCGTTTTCCAGATGGTGCGACGCCCACGAAGCGCGCATCCAAGAGTGCCAGGATGAGCTACAAGGGCGCATCAAGGCGCATGATACGCAAGCAGAACTGGTCAAGAAGTTCCGTAGCACCTACTTCAACAAGTGCCGATTGGTAGAAGACCTCGAGGAGGAGAACAAACTCGCATTCCAGGACCCCGAAACTAGTCCCAAGAATGCGATTCCCGAGATCAAAGTTATTGAGAACCAGGAGATCAAGGAGATTGTTGATGAAACAAACTACGAGATCGGCGATGAGGTGTACCAGGCTAACCAACTCAAGAAGATCTTGGCGCATGCCTTGACGACCGTCGCTCTGGGCGAGACCAAGGTTCCCATTCTCGGTACCTACCAAAACACCACTGCCGGTTCCGACATTTGTGAATATCTGCGTGAGTACCTTCATACTACCAGCATCAGCCATGCTGAGCGGGTTGGTCAAGACCTTGTAGGGCACGGTATTCTTAGACTAATTGGTAACGTTGGTAACACCTTCGCCAACAGCTCCAAACTTTTCTACCAATGGACCCCCAAGGCCTACCAAATCGCTGGTATCCTCGAGAAGAAGCAGCCCCTCATCCGGGCATTCTCTATGCCCGTTACCAGCAGCGAGGATAGTACTTCTTCGCCTGTCGTTGGTGCTGTGAGCGAGTACCTTGCAGGCTGGAATGTCCTCAGCAATGCGCACCCCAACGAGACTCCCAGTGACAAGATGCGCCGCGAGGCCCGTGAGTCCGACGACAAGTATAAGGCTAGTGTCCGCAAGCTTGATGAGCTTCGTTGTGACCTCGAGGAGGCCATTATGGCTTACCTCAAGTTCCTGGAGCGCTGTGAGCTTGACAGACTCAAGGCCATCAAGACTGTCATCCTGGACTTCTCTGGTGCTGTCAGCGTTGTCATTCCCAGTCTTCAGTCTACTGTTGATAACATGATGCTCTTCCAGGAGACCATTCAGCCCGCCAGCGATCTGCGGTATATGCTCGAAAGCTACCGCACTGGTAGTTTCATTCCTCGTGTGATTGTGTACGAGAATTACTACAACAAGGTTGACGAGCAGACCTTTGGTGTTGACATTGAGGCCCGAGCCCGTGCCGACAAAAAGCGTGTGCCTTCTATCATTACGACTATCCTAACCTACTTGGATCTTCACTACCCCGATCTCGAGGGCGATGAGGCTCGTCGTGGTGTCTGGTTGGCTGATGTTCCTCTGATACAGACCCACAAACTCCGTGCTCTCATCAATAACGGGAAGCCGATTGCTTCCGAGATCTTCGCCGATTTTGATATTCCCACTGTTGCTAGTCTGCTTCGACTCTACCTCCTCGAACTTCCCGACTCCTTGGTCTCGTCCCATGTCTACGAGATCATCCGTACTGTTTACAACACGCCCACCTCCGAAGGCACTGAGATTGCTCGTATTCCTGTCCTCCAGCAAACCCTTTCTCAGCTCCGCCTCACCAACATTGCGACTCTCGATGCTTGTATGAATCACTTCACTCGTCTTATCGACTTGACTTCGGCTGACGAAGCTTACATTGCTTCCCTGGCCTCTTCCCTCGCCGCCTCAATCCTCCGTCCCCGGACTGAAACCTCCCTCACCATGGAAGAAAGGCACGCCTACAAGCTTGTCCGTGATCTCTTTGCCTATAAAGACGCCATCTTTAGCGAACTCAAGCGCATGGCTACGCAAAATAACTCGTCCTCCGCCGCCAGCACCCAACGCCCCCGCGCCATCTCCACCAACGAATCCAACCGAAAAACCTTGATGGAGGAACGTAACCGTCTTCTTATGGAAAAGGCCTCCGGCTCCCGCAGCCGCGCCACCTCCCCCGCTCCCGCCACCCGCACATCTACCGGGCCCGCTAGCCACCGCCGCGACCGCTCTGTTGGTGGCCCCGAAACTAGATTCCCCATTGCCTCCCCCACCATGAACACCGAGCGCCATCGCGCATCCCTCGGTCCCATCCCAAACAAACGCCAATCCCTCGAGGTCCCCGGCGTCGGATCTCCGACCCGCGTTCTTAAAGACACCGCCCGCGAAGTCGCGTCCCCACCCGACTCTGCCGGTTCTATTCCCTCCGAGTATGCAACCAGCAGCATGCCTACTAGCATGGGCACCGGTGCGTCAACGTCCACGGTCGCCACAGCAGTCCCAGCGCGGCATGCCGAACTCATGGACTCTCCTTTGCAAAAGAGGAATTCGCTTGGCCGTAGCACAGCGTCGGCATCGCGGGCGTCAGTGGCGGGTGCTCCGAGAAGACTGACGGTTTCATCGAATGGGGGGGTTGCGGCGGCGATTGCGACGTTGAAGGAGAAGGAGAAGGAGTCGGGGAGTCCGGCGGGTGGGAGGGGAGTAACGTTGGAGGATAAGCCGATGGATATGTAAAGAGGGAACGTTGGTGATTTATTTGTGATTTGTTTGGATTTGAGTTGGGTTGGTTTGGTTTAAATTGTAGTTATGAGATGCGAATTTATACAAAATTTCAATATTGATTGTTTAGTATGTAACTGGTCTTAAATGCATGCATCTATTGTAATGATTATTACGTATTTATGATATCATCTTGACTCTTTGTATGTAAATCCCTATTACTCCTCACCCTCAACAACCTTTTTCTTCTTTACCCCCTCACCCTCATTATCGCCACTAACCTTCTTTTTCTTTCCTTTCTTCTTCTTTGAAATAACAATCCCCTCTCCATCCACCCCATCCGCCATCCTCACCCTCTCATTTGCCCTCTGCATCTCCAGTCGGCGTCTCTCAACTTCCTTGACAGCCTTCGCCATCTCAATATCTGCATTGCTCGCCCCGTCATATTCATACGACACCTTTGACAATCCTTGGGTTGCCAAAGCTACCGATGGCTGCCCTGTCAGACTGAGACTCATGAGGCCACCAGAGTCAACTTGGAGTAGAGAGGACTTCCCAGGGGTCTTCTTCTTTTTTGTCCGGAGAGTTTCGGGGGGCGAGGATGCGGGAGCACCAAGAGTTTCGTCGGAGGCGATAGTGACTTGGGGTCTTGTCTTGGGCTTTTTGGCCTCTGAGGTGTGTTTCTTCGGGAGGGATCCGGCGGGAAATCTAATTGCATGACGGGGATTGCATCAATATCTAGCGTGTTTCCATTTGAATTTTGCAAGATATTGTGAATAGGAGTCGTCGACCGAGTGATATCGGGTGGCCCAATGTAGAATGGATCATCCTTGTTCCTTTCGGCCCTCTCAGCTTTCCGCCTGGCAACGATATCCGGATCAAGGTATGAGTCTTCTGTATGTTGATATGAACTGACAAAATCCTCTGGAGCATCCGGCAAATTCTCGATCGCTGGGCGTCTTGTTACCGATTCTGAAGACACAGCAGTTGGCGCGGGACGTTTGTGGTAATAGATATCCCACTCATCGGCCTCGGCTTCTATCAAGTCGACCAAGTTAGCCTTCTCAAGGAGTTCGGGCAGATTAGGGTTGATGGGCTCTCCGAGATCGAGGTCTGGAGGTAGCGGGACATTTCGTTGAGCATTAGCCGCCATGGATTTAAGCTCCCAGCCCACGAAGAGAGAGGGATAGCTTGAGTGAGCAGAAGAGGAGGATCCTGCTCAAAGGTGTCACTAGTTGGTGGTTGGCCGTTGACAGCTTCAGAAGAGAGCTTCAGAAGCTCCGTGAATTGCACTGCGCGTTCCTGAACCTCGAGATTAGGATGTTGCATTAGAGGCTCAATAGCATGGAGAACCCGGGCATGCAACAGTGAAACTCTAGACTTCCTTTGCAGCGTCCACGTCTCGTTCTCGTCCGCCGTCATGGTCGAAAAAATCTTGACGGCAGCCTGTAACGAGTTCATCATGATGATCGGACAGCTAGTCTTAGGAATAGCCTGAATTAAGGCATTCAGACTATCCTCATTCGACTGAAGGTTCTCTGGGAATTCACCCAACACCCACGAAATTGATTGAAGCGCCGCACATGAAATCATGACACCACTGGATGCCTCCAAGACAATCTCACCCATAATGCGTTCCGCCGCCCTCACAACTGACGGACGTAGAGCACGCACCTTGACGGCAACATTCCGCAATTCATCACCAATGCGCCTCACAACGGTATTAGCTGGGCTTTGCGAAAAGTCTCTACTCAGCCCCAAATCCACCGCCTGTGGTGACGGAGCTACGCGAATCAGCTGAGTCAGGACATCAATATACCAATCGAAATCGGAAATGTTGGCGTAGTTATTAGACGAGCACATATTCAAGATCTTGGAGATGATGTCGACTTGATACTCTTCCGGGAGCGGTTGTTCTTGTTGCTTGAGTTTCCGGCGAGGTTGGGAGTCATCATCGTCGTCGCCCTCATCGAGAAAGATAGCTTCGGCGGAATCTGTGATATTCTTGGAAGAGCGAAGTTGGCCCATAAGACAGCCGACGATGGTTATGAGATTTTCGGCAGTCACCATGCCTTGCGCCAGATTAAGGGCTTGGATACGGATGGTGATGTCGGGGTTGTCTATACATTCTAAAATGACATCTTCTTGTTGAGCAACAAGCCATGGATGTGTGACTACAATCTTGTTGAAGGCAAGCAAAGCAACGTATTTCACTAGTGGATGTTAGTCTTCGGTTATCATCATGCTGTTTTAAGTAGTCCAACTTACAGTTAGGATCTCCGTCCACCATGATCATACCCCTTAGTTTCTCAACGCACAGAGTAGCAATCTCCTCTCTCCCAGGATCGTCCCCGTCACTGCCAAGAATTCCACCTTGTATGATGCCATTGATACACTCATACAAAAGAGACATTGCCGGCGTTGAGCGAATCAGAACTGTTAACGGAGGGAGTAACTTACGAACCAATCTCGGCTCTAGTGGTGTCAAAGTCGCAAACTATTTCACTGTTAGTCTCCAAAACTCCCGCCTCGGTAACGCCTTCAAAATACTCACGAGCTTGATTAACTTGATCGCCATCCAATTGTTACCTCCTTCAACCAATAACTCGAATAGTCTTGGCGCTAATGGTAAGAAATCATATGGTCTCCGCCACCCCAGTTCCGTCACAACGCTCACAATGGCTGCCGTGACACCGGCGTCCTCCGACTTATCTATAAGTCTCTTTTGATCTTGGGCCAAGCAGCCACTAGAATATCCGGATATACAAGCGCCATGCGATATAATGTTACAATAGCCTTTTTCCGCACGTTGGGATTAGAATGGCTAAGCCGCGGCATCAGATCGAGTTGTGTAGACATGGCAAGTGACGGGTTGAGAACATGTGGGAGAGTGGTGATCGGGAGGGTCATTGTTGGGACAGCTGTTGCACCGAGATCCTATGGTCAAGATAACTCATAGTTAGTTCCTGATCTCGATATCATATAGAAATTCGTCCACTTACCTTCTTGATCAAGTTCGTCCCCAACATCAGAACCTCCGTATCCGACCGAAAGCTCTGAGCCGCCCCAGATACCCCACTCTCTTCTGTCGAAACTTCGTCGATGACATGACCTCTAAAACATGGAAAGATGCCCATGACATATCAAACCCCAACATCTCCAGGTAAATCAATTTCAACAATGCCGTCGCCTTGACATCTACATAATTTTCGTTAGCACTAGACTCCGCCCCGCGAACGTAATGCACCCATACCCATATCAGCGCCCTTGATTTCTGTCCGGCATTCCTTTAAGCATCCTTGAATATATTCGCGCTCATTGCCTTTGTGGTTGCGCAGACCACGAATGAGGTCGTATAGGGATTTCTCGAACCTAGTGAGGATTAGCCAAGCGTGTTGGCACCAAGCCCAATGTGTCAAGCCATTCAATCACATACATTGTGAGAGTATTCGAAGGAATATCTAGCGTATATCAAAAAGTTGCGTCTGTCGACTTGTCGAGAAGAGTATCGTCGGTTATCCGGTTCCCCACAGCGGGGAACGAGGCTGACTAAACGATCGCAATCGGCGCTTCAAACGTCAATTGGTGCAACCTTGAACGGTCGAATGGCGTTGATGTCACTAAAGGTGTAAAATGAAAGAATGAGCAATTCCAAAGTCAATCTCTGACGATCCCGAGTCGAATGGTGATATTATTCGTTCAAGGCTACATGCAATATGAAGCTGGCGCCTGAGCTTCATCCTAGAACTGCCACTGATGTCAGAACAGTACGTATATAATATATACTGTACAGCCAATAACCTGGGGAACAGTGCATGCACGGAGTTCCTAAATTAATTATTGATTGCCATGTCGTGCATCTGGGAATAATAATCTTAACAACGGCAGGAACTACCGTCGATATTAGCACTTCAAGTAAGGGAAAGAACTCAATTTTTTTCATAAAATTCCTGGGAGTAATGGCAGTCATACATGCTATATTCTTGGCGTTCTTCCCTAGTTATACCTTTGTGACGCCCACAAAATCGAAATTCAAAATCCACACTTGATTTCTTTTTCTCTTCACTTCTGCTTTTATCTTATACATTGTCTCGTCTCTCTTACAACCTCGGCACCACAACACCTCCACATTGCCTACTTCAACAGCCTCCCTTCTTTTTTACCATCCACCGCCACCAAAATGCGCCCCCTTCGTCTAACACCTCATCTCCTCCGCCTGCCCACCCGTATCCCCATCGCTGGCACCCTCCACCCTATCATATCCTCACCGACCTCAACTTCTCGCACCTTCCTCAACCTCTCCGGTCTCAACCTCAGCTCCCTCCTCGATAATTCTCCTGTCAACATCTCCGTGACGCGGACCCTGCCTTTCACCCCCTCCGCCCTCTACCGTCTTGTCTCCGACGTCGATTCCTATTCGCAGTTTGTCCCCTTCTGTGAAGACTCCAAAATCACCAAATGGACTGACGGTGAAGCCCCCTCTGACTCCGGGAAAGCCGCTACTGCTGCCCAGAAGATCCCCCTCGAGGCCTACCTCCGCGTCGGATTCATGGGCGTCACCGAAACATTCACCTCCCGCCTCCTGTGCACCCCCGGAATCTCCGTTACCGCCCACTCCGGCGCCGCGGCCATCCCCCACGGCGGCTCCACCGCTGCCTCCACTGGGCCCCTCCGTTCCCTTTCTACGACGTGGACTATCACTCCCCTTCGTATCCCTGGAACTCCCGAGGGTGGCCCGGAGCCCGAGCGGTCCGTTGTGCGTTTGGACCTTACCTATGACTTCCGTGACCCTGCAAAGAATATTGCAGGAAGGGCACTCAGCGATGCGGTTGCAGAGAAGATGATTCAGGCGTTTGAGGGACAAGCGAGGAGAGTGATTAGGGGGGAGGAGGGTGAGGGAAAGGGAAGCTTGGAAGGGTTGGGAGGGTTGCATATTCCAGGGCCGATTAAGGCGTTTGCGAAGAGTCAGTTGGAGGGTTCAAAGAAGGAATGAAATTTGGGATAGAGGACGGATGACACGATAGATGACTTATACATTAGCATTAATACCATGACCTGAAGAATAACAGAAAAAGACTCTATTACTAAATAAACACATGATAATGACATTACCAATTAAATCAAACAAACTAAAACACAGAATACTAACAAAATCTAAATCAAAACATCAAAACATCAAAATCATCCCAAAAGAAAATCACTCCATACCCACTCCATGCAAACCCCCAATATCCCAAAACACACAAACGCCCAAAGCAAAAGCTTGTGCTATATAGCCTCATCCTTCCTCATTTCCGAAGCGTCGATAAGAATCGTCGTCAGAAGTAACTTCACGCTAAAAGAGATAAATAAAGTAAGACAAGGTAACAAAAGGATATGAAAGACCAAGAATCATAAAAATAACCGAGACGGAGGAACCGAGGAAAGGTCGATGACGTAAAAAAAGCTATTACACGTTGCGAGAAGCAACGGCAAATTATCGCTTGTTACTGCTCTTCCTATAGAGACAATTTGATTAGCACATATCCACATCACATCAACCATTAAATCCGAATTAACTTACTTCTTCCGACTCTTCTCCGGCGGCGACCCCCTTATCCAACCCGCCAACCCTGACTCATGCTTAGCATGCTTCGATCCGGACTTCTTCTCCTTCTTTGGCGCCGCTGTGACAACATTCGCATTCATTGGATACCCCGCCATCGGCCGAACCATCCCCGATGAAATCCCGGCACCCCAACCATCCCAGGGTGCATCGGCATCTGGCCCACAGGCATTCCCTGTATCATCCCAGGGATTGGCGGCGGTGGTGGAGCACCGGGGGGGAGGGTTGTGGAAGTTCCAGCAACGGCTCCAGGGCGACCGGGAATCATCCCAGGGCCCATGCCAGGAATGGCCCTAGAAACGGTTGGTTGTGCGGTGGAGTGGGCGGGACGGGTTTCTTTAGGCCACATCATCATGGTGACGGCCCAGTCAGGTTGGATGACGGATTCCCAGATGGAAGGGAGGATTATCTTGCTGTCGGGACCGAGGAGATCGTAGTGGCCAGCATCGACTTCGGGACCAATAACGTCAATATGTTGAAAAGCTTGACGGATGAGTTCTTCCATGCCCTAATTTCGCGATTACTGTTAGGTACTTGATATTCTCCGGTGTCACATTAAAGTCAAATACGAGAAACTTACCTGCCACGTTGAACAGTTCTTGTAGGGCAAGTTGAACTTGCGACCAACCGCATCCTTGAACCGAATTGGAGCCTTCTCCTCTTCCGGAGCTTTCTCGGGAACCATCCCCGCAGTAGCCTCCGCAATAATCTTCTTCTTTAAAGCCTCTTCCTCTGCCGCCTTAGCAGCTTCCGCCTCAGCCCGAGCAGCAGCAGCAGCAGCAGCAGCCTGTTTATCCGCCTCCATCTTTTGTTTTAACTGCAGCTCCGCAGTAGCCTTGGCCTCCGCCTCCGCCTTCCGTTTTGCCATCATGATCTCTTGCTGCTTGCGAATCTCAGCTTCCTGAGCTTCCTTCTCCTTTCTCATCGCTTCGCGAAGTCTAGCTTCAGCTTGCTCTTCGCGAAGCTTGATCTCCTCCGCCCGTTTCTTATCTTCTTCTTCTTTTTCCCGCATCGCTCGCTCGATCGCCATCCTCGTCTCCTCGGCAATCCGTTGCCTCTCTTTTTCTTCCCGGATTCTCCGCTCATCCTCGGCCTTCATCTCAGCTTGAATCTTCTCGCGAGTGCGGCGTTCCATATCCTCCTGTTCTTGTCTGCGCTGCTCTGCACGCTCCTTCTCGAGTTGGCGTTCCCGTTCGTAGTTCTCGCGGGCCCGCTTCTCGGCGAGTTCCAGAGCTTCTTGGTGCATTCTTTGGCGCTCTTTCTCTTCTTGGTGCTTCTTCTCAATTTCCTCGAGGGCTCTTCGGTGGGCATCGGCGCGTTCCTCCTCGGCACGGATGCGGCGCTCCTCCTCAAGCTTGCGGTGCTGCTCTAATGCATTCTCAGCATCGAGGCGAGCCTGCAAAATTCTGGCTTCGTTAGCCTTTTTCTCTTCTTCAATTTGCTGGATGCGGATAATGGCCATCTTTTCCATCTCCGCTTCCCGCAACTTCTTCTCCTCAGCCTCGCGATCTCTACGCTCTTTTTCCTCCTTGGCACGGGCAAGTTCCTGCTTCTTTTCAAGTTCGATCTTCTCTAACTTAAGACGTAACGCTACGACTTCGGGGTTCTCGACGGGCTCCCTAGGCTTCTCCTCTTTGACCTCCTTGTTGGTAGACCGGGACCGAGACCGAGACCGCGATTCGCGTTGAGGCGGAAACATGCCATACGGCCCAAGAGCATTCGGATGTGCACCCATAGGGAGGTAGCCAGGAGCGGGAGCCCCGGGGTAACCATAACCAGCGGCGGGGTGCCCATGCTGGCCCATGTAACCCGCGTGGCCACCATAGATGTTATTAGCATAAGGATCAGCACTCCGAGGATCCTGGCCGTAGCCTCCATAACCGTGAAGCTGTCCATAGCCGGCATGACCGTAGCCGGCATGGGCACCGTAACCTGGTTGCTGCTGGCCATAACCCCATAACCGGCTTGTTGCTGGGCAAATGGCACCATAGAGTTTCCGTATCCTTGAGCCATTTGTTGTGGGTAGGCTCCGGTAGCGCTCTGAGGGTAACCTCCGACAGCTTGCTGGCCATATCCTGCATAACCAGCCTGTTGCTGGCTACCGTAGTGGCCGCTACCCCGGTAGTGTTCGTCTGAGTGATCCAGACTGCCGGTTTGGAGGGGATGTTGGGAAGAAGGATGTGTTGAAGCACCGTAAGAGCTGTGATCGCGGTGGCGGCGTGCTACTTGGCCGTAGCCGTTTTGATCGGAGCGAGAGCGAGACTTGCTGCGACTATAATGCTGAGAAGAAGCAGAGTCGTGGGGGGTAACACTATTGCTGTAACTTTCGTAAGAGGTTGGGGAATCTTCGTCCGAGTAATTGTCAACGATGGGATCGCCGTAGTATTCCTTGGTGCGCTCACGACGTTCCGCGCGAGCAGTTCTGCGCGGTGCGTGATCGTAGGTCTCCTGGGCGTATCTGCAGTCGGAGTAAAGGCGGGTTGAGGTTAGAGGTGGGCGGTATGTACGTGAGTAGTGAGGGGTAATGTGTAAAGAGATAAGCAGGAATAGTTTCGTTATAAGTGAAAGAGAAGTGTATAATAGACTCGACGTCAATGTATATCTAAGTGTATATATATATATGTGTGTGTATTTATAAATCTTTGTATACATTCGTATCCATGTATACAGCAATATAAATAATTGTGACACACAAGTCCTCTTGTGTAGACTGCAGAAGAGCAAGTGAGGGATGGAAAGGAGATGGGAAGGGAGGTGTGTCAATGGGAGCCAGAGGCATGCATCGACCCAATAGCAGAAAGCTCGGCTGACTGCTGGCTGACTTGGTAGCCTGGGTGGGTATCTGGATTCCCGAGAATTAGGTTCAAAGGGTATAAGGAGAGATGCAATGGTGAATCTTGTGACAGGACAAATGAGGTGGTAACGATGTGCCCAGTATAGATAGCCATCCACTTGCTTGCGAGCGTCAATGGTGGGGGGGACAAGAAAGCAAGTTTGTTGACTGGGCTAGTTGGCTATCTAATGATGAATGGATAGAAGAAAAGAGGGGGTGAGTATAGAAACCAATAGACTAAGTGCAGAACGAACAGTAGCATTTGGCTGTGGCCAAAGGTGGACGGCGTTACTAGATGGTCAAGGCTCACTGGAAGGAGAACACTGATAGGCAAAGGACATGGCGAGATATTATAGGCCAGCCGATTGGTTGGTTTCATGTGAATGGTGTTGGCAAAGGGAATAACAGCGTAAGCAGAGCAATATCTCAATGCCCTAGGAAGATGACTTCATCCAGAAGCCAGGAGCCGTCAAGTCACGCATGGGGGACGATAAAATGAATATCTTGAAGCAAATTAAATGGTGATAAGACTTACTTCCTAGACATGGTTGATATCGTATTATAGATGTAGACAGAAAAAAGATGGAAATGTTAAATTATTTGTTGAATATGGCGTAACAAAATGTCAAAACCCGAATTGAATAGAAGATGAAAAAGTCGAAAGTTGGTATCTTGTAACGATGGCGGCTCAGGATGGATGTAAGAATGGTAGTTCAAGTCGAAGTCACAATGACAGGCAAGCGGCTAGTTAGCAGCGGGTCGTAACAATAAGAAGATGAATAAGAATAAGAGGAAGACGGGACAAGGTGGCCACGCCTGTCTATGAGATATTGCCGTGGCCGACGATGAAGAATGATCAGAACCCAACAGAAGATCGATGAGGCCTGTACAGGTTGAGACGGGTTTAGGCTTGATGAGAGCCTTTACCGAAGATATAGAAAAGAGGAGATAGGCATAGATGTTTTCCTGATGATACAAATCAGGCCAAGATCTGAGACTGGAAAGCTAGATACAAAAGCGCAGATTTAGATAAAGACTGTAACTTTTCTGAGACTGTTTACCTTGCCTTGGTTTTGGTGAAAAGGGTGGGTAGTTAGTGTCGGTGATCTCTTTTTACAACGATGGTAGTAGTGGGTAAAGTCGAATCTGATCCTCGTTTTTCTTGATTGTTTTTTTCTTTGTTAGCTGGGGATGACAATGTATTGGGCAGCGGTAAGCTAAAGGGAAGGATGAGGAGAGTAATGCGAGAAGAGAAGAAAAAAGAGAGAAAACTAAGCCTCAGAGTGGTCGAAAGAAGACCGGAGTTCAACAGGAGGCAGCGTAGCAGACACACAAAACAAGCTCTCTTCTTACGGAGCAACTATCGAAGCAAGCGCTGGCCACGGCCACGAAGAATTAGCTAGAAGGCAAAACCCAAGGTCTTTGGTGCAAGGGGGCCTCAGAACCATCGTCTTCTTGGGCCTGTTTGTGTCCGGCTGAATCTCGTGGTGTGTTGGTATCGCTGATGTGCTGGACGGGCCCTCAGCTTCAGGGTAGAATGGCCTGGGCTCAGTAGGCTATCGAGTCCGCCTAGCTACGAAAGAGCAAGCGAGCAGTCGACCAGCCAGTCAAATCTCGGCTTCACATGAGCGGCGCTCCTCACACGGGAGGGGGATTTCTCACGCTGCAGGAGAAGTGACGACTGACTAGGTATCTTGCTGCAGGTCGATGGGATGGATGGGATGGGGTGCTGACGGTGTGCCATGTAGCAATAAAGGTTGGTGCTGATGGAGGCTGGGCGGATGGGAGATAAGATGATGAACATACCTACAAAATGGACAGGAAATATGCGTGACTTGAGTCAGGAGTTGTTTGTCTGCGTGCCGGATGGGAAACGGAATAGGCTGGGAGTGACAGACAGGGCTCTTGCAACGATGTCGATGACGACAGACGAGTGAAGTGATGGGAAGAATTTTGACGGATCGTCGTCACTGGATAGGAAAAAGAGAGTGGCGGGGGTAGTCTCGTAAGCGAACGAGAGCGAGGGTCCAAGTGTCAATCAAAGTTCTGGCGTGCGGCCGGGTTCGTTAGCTGGACTCAGAAATGAGGAGTTCTTGTTCGCTTTCTCTTAAAGTAAACCGTACCGAAAAGGATATGGGCGCTTGAGCAGACGACCAGTCAGGATAATAACTAAGAGACAGGGCAAAACAAGACGCCAATGGCCTTATGTGATGGAGATGATGACAGTGATGATATTTCTTTGGGCTTCGTGAGTCAGGATAACCATACACAGAGCCTCTGATTCGACCTTCTTAGAAGGTTCGACTTTGATTTTTATATTTTTGGTGATACGTCAAAGTGTGTACAAAATCTTATTCAATTAAGTCCGGCCCCATATTAGACGGCCAACCTCAGTTCCAGGATATGCCAGATACGTCGCTTCCCTTAAACAATATTCAAATATTGTGCGCGGTGTATTTAGGAAGAATTACCCCCAGCTAGGTGCAAAAATCCAAGATTGTGGAACACGGAGAAGTGGGGCTTGATTAAATCAGCGAGGAACGATAGCATATGGGTCGGGGAGCTTGTGGTATCATTGAAAGTTCACGGAAAGTACTGATAAGGTTTTATTGATGCCATATACACTCAAGGATGGCTGCGAATAGTCTTCAAAACCAACCTACCAACTTCTAGAATACATTACTCTGTGATCATTTTCTGATGATCTGTCTATCAATGCCTATCAATATCTTGATCCTCCCCAAGTCTTTATCTAGAACCCGGAGGGCTGCACCAGTCTTCAATCTTTCTGAAACAAATCAGTGTGTCTACACATGTCTGCACCCGCCAGCCCAACCCACGGTCCGCCATTGACATCCCGGAGCCTTCGGCTTCCCCAATCAACCACAACATAACCAACCCAACCCTTTCCGCCCCCATATTCCTTCCATGTCTCATTATTTACCAATCATGGCATCCCTTCTACCCAACTCCCTCATGGGTCTCAGCCAATCACCCACCCGCTCACTCATTTTCCATCGCAAACCCTGCACATGCATTCTATTCATGGCACCGCACCCGCACCGCTTGGTTGGATGGGTTTGACATCAGCGGTGAGGCCCTACGTGCTGGGCGATGGGTTGCAGAGCTACTAGCAAGCATCGTCTTACGCAGCGTAGAAGTTTGCACATTCACTTCAGGCTAGAGAACCCCAGAATCCGTTCTCAGAGTTTTTACTTTTTTTATCTAGGTGAGCTAAATTGAGGCCTGGCTGAGAGAGAAGGGTGAGGCTGGGTTTTGTAGCGGCCTAAGTGTATTTTATACATGCATTAATAGATTATGTTTGTATGATTGTCTTTTCAGGAAGGTGAGACTGGTTTAGTGATGGGGAGGTTTCTGATGATGTCAGCGATGTCAAGAGATGTCGTTAAGAAACTTCATTTTTAATATAGGAAGGGATTATTTATTCTAGTGTTAGTTGCCTTGTTGCTCAATGACATTTCATTGTTAAAATTAGACTAAATGTGATTAGGATTTAATTTCCAAATAAAAATATCAGTGGAATCACGTAATTCTTCACTAGTGCTAAATGGGATGGTGTTGACATAATCTACAATAGAGTTATATGTTGATAATATTAGGGTCTTCTGACATCCCATTATATGAACAGCTGCCGTACATAACCTCTAGAATTAGCATGGCCACATATCCTAAATTATCACCAAGGAGATATTGTGTCACCTAAAAATCATTGTCCGTAACCTCCAAATTCCAAAACCACCCATAATCGCCTCCCTCTCGCCCTCCTTATCAATCACGCCTTGCCACAAACAATGCCATATCTTCCCCCATCGTCCTATGCCGTCCCTGCCACCTCTGCATCCAACTCATTCTCGTCATGTGCTGATCCCCACATCCAACGAACCACTGACCCGCCCCGTTTCCTGGTTCTTTGACTTTGACTCCTAACTCTTTCAAGGGAAGGTAGCTCGTAGGGTCATGGAGATTCTCAAATATACTGGATAGGAATCATGGTGTGAAATGCCCCACCAAAATGGCAACCGGCGATGAATAGTGGGAGCGGCTTTCTAGACTAGGAAAATGGATGTCTACGGTGAGCTAATATATTACAAAGATCAAGCCGGAGCATCGCTTGGAGAGATGGAAGTACGTCATGCAGATATCTAACAGCTAGCGCGCAACGAGTACCATGTGTTGAGGCAGGAGTGGAGGGGATCCGGCGATGGCGAATTGCAGGTTAGCCAATAGATAAATCAGCGAAAATTTGTGTATGCTGTTGTCTGTTGTTTGACTAGCTATGAGTAAATTGGGTAGTTTGTGAGGTTATCGGGGGGCACGGCAGATGGGTGATTATGCTGGATATGTTCTACAAATGTCACCATGGATATGGACATGGCCGATGGAGATGGCACAGCTGCGGGGAGCTTCGTGATGACGCGTTGGCGACTATTATTATCGTGATTAGAGAGACTAAAGTGAGTTGTATGTATCTTCCTTCTCTATACATGAGACTGGCGACCCACAATTCTCTGAATATCTTCACACTTATTACTACCAAGACACTCAGAAGTCGGCCGATTGGATGAACAGCAACAGAGAAGCCTGGCCCTGGCCGTGTGCTGGGATTGTATAGATGATGAAGACGATTGGAGAGAGATATTACCCGGGGCCTGGTGAGCAGAATGGGTGTGGAGAGTTGGTGAAATATCTCCACATGATCCTAAGAATACTGATTTTGGTGTTGAGAGGGATGGGCCTCAAGTGAGGGCAATGAGAGGGGCCTCATTCAGGGAGGAGCTATGGGTAGTTGGGCTTTTAGGTTATATAATAGAGGGTATATGAGGAATGTCAATTGGAAGATTTTAGCAATTGGTTCTTTGTGCAATGTTGAATTAAAGTAAAATAAAACTAAAATATTTTTAATTTTTTGTATCACCATCATTGGGCACCTCTGTGTAGATTATGTCCCGTAATTGGGCGTCAACATCCTCAGCCCACCCCCATCCCAAACTTTCATATCTTCTTATTCTCGTGACCAAAGTTCGCCTCAATAACAATGAAGACTCCCGAAACCAAGGATAAAATATAATGAAAAATATTGATTTCTTCTGGTGAAACTTCACATTAAACCAAAATTACAATCAATAAACAACACATCCACACTTCCATAGCCCTAACCGCCACCATCACCACCCTAACCCCTCACCAATCACCTTCTTCCTTTCCGTCCCACTCTCTGCACCCAAAAGGTCTCGACCCGGCCATTGATCGTCGAGGTTGCCAGGTAGACCGCGATGAAATGCCCTAAGGAGCCTCGATGCATGATGGCCATGTATGTATGCTGTGAATGTGATGGGTATTCTGAAGCGAATTGAGCCGAGGGTGGTAGTGGCCGAGGGTATGGTATGCATGGATGTGATTATGTATGTACGTGCATAAAGAACTGTGTATTGATATCATGGAGGATGAAGAGGATGGGTGGAAGTTTTATGTGGTAGTGGGTCCGGCCGACCCGCTCGGTCGGGGTAGGGCCGGGAGAGTCGGCTGATTGACTAGATATTGAAGATATTTTGTTAAGCAATTAAGGATCAGGCCACTATCTACAGCCATTAGATACTTTCTCAGACTACGAACACATAATCACTTCATACACACAACCGCCTTATCAGGTCTCACGTCTCCTACATATCCTACCACCCACACCATCCCATAATATGACCACGCATCACATTTGCAAAAATGAACATGTCTATAATTAATCAAACAGCATTACCACCTCTACTTCAACCTCTATCGCATAACCTTCCATTCAGTCTTCCCCAGAGCCTCCCTCACCGCCACAATCTCCGCCTCCCTATACCCCGTCCACCCGCTCTCCCCCGCGCCATACCTCCGGACAATTTCTGCTAACTTTTCCGTCGCCTTTTCATTCAACCTAGCAATCAGCTCCGGACTTTTCGGCTGAAAGCCATCGTCGGACTTGGAAGGTTTGATAGAAATTGGGTTGGCGATAATGTGGTCGGTTACCTATGAATGATTAGCAGGTGATGTGAGCGAAAGTTTAAGGGCCATGACGTCACTTACGAGTTTGAGGCCGTAGTAGCCACGGAGGTAGTCGTTACACAGCTCGATACTGCGGCAGAACCTTTTGACGGATTCGGTGAGGTAGCGGGCGGTCAGGGCTTGCTCAACATCCTTGGCTGTTGATGCCATGAAGAGGACTTCACCCAATCGTGCATACATCTATTACGTAGTTAGTATTCACTTTATGAACCAATTATACCACCAAAGCCAACTTACATTCCAGGCATTTGGCGCTAACACTAAAACATCCTCCAGCGCATAGACAGCTTGCGAGTAGAGACCTTGCGACAGATACATGTCCGCCAACTCCGACCAAGCTTCGCCATCTGTAGGGTTGACTTTCAACAATTCATTAATGTGAGCAACTGCATGTTCAATCCTCCCTATTGACCGCGTCAATGCAATTCGTCTCTTGGCAATCGGCTATCAAACAATCCATTAGCAAACCGTTCATGTTTCTTGTCTGATAGATCATCTACTCACCACATTGATACTCTTTCCTTCCCCCGCCTTCAAGATCGCCAGATACTCATCCAAGATGATTTGCACATCCTTCTCCGTCACCGCCTCTGCCTCCTTAACCACCCCCTTCAATGCCATAATGCGCTCATTACCCTCGCCGAACCTCGTAATCAACCGTTGTAGGATCTCGTGCGCCGATTTGTCGTCGCCGGTGCGTAAGCATGCAATCAGCAAGTTCTCGTAGGCAATCCAAGTCTCCGGGGTCTCGGTGGTACCGAGAAGGAAGCAATAGGAGAGGAAGAATAAGCTTTGGGATTGTTAAAGAGGACGCGGGGGGCTTGTTGGGCGAGTTGGAGAGTTTCGGCGGGGGTGAGGAGGCCGTGGGGCCAGATAGGGGTTGGTGACATTGTGAGGTCGAAATTAGGTGTTGAGGGTATCATATATTTAGGTGTAGATCAGAATAAGTGATAAAATTTATGTGAAGCGTTGCGCAGTTTTGCAATAATGTTTGGGTCTGGACGTCGGTTGTTGCGCTGTGATGCTATTTCCCGGTCTCACCAAACAGGCCAACTACGTCGGAGCTCTAACCCTAAACAACCCTATATATAGTGATTCGATAGCTAATCTAACCCCAATAGAGTTTACCCGAAATTAATACAGTTTGCCCTACTCCCCACCCTCCCATTTCGTACTTGTAAAAATTATTTTAAATGTCATCCACCATTATGCTCGGTTTGCTTTTCTATTTCCCTCTCTATCCCCTTCATGTGAGTTTCCTTGACTCTTCTGCCTCTTTTGTGGAGAAAGACTGAGCCATGATCACTAGAGGATTATCGATTCTGCTTCCAACATGAGCACCTCGGCGCCTGTTGTCGATGATACGAAAACGACCAACGATGCCGCTGGTCTCGAGGCCTCGGGTGCGACCTTGAGCCTCGATGGCCCTAAGCCCACCACTGATTCGATTACTGATGTTACTGCTACCGCTGATACTATGGTGTCTTCTGAAACGAAGATGAATGAGAATGGCCCAGTGCCTCATTTGTCCCACAATCCAAACAACAACTTGAAGCGCAGTGATCCGTTCCAATTTGGGAGTCGGTACTTGAACGAAGGAGACAATGTATATGAGTTCAATGCGTGGGATCACGTGGAGACTGATGATATATATCGCCAATTTTCTGAAGAGCAAATTGAGAAGCAACGTCAGTCTCCCGTGTCTGACTTTGACAAGAGTAAGCTTTGGACACACTTTACCTTTCAGCTGTTTAGCCTCATCTATTTAGTGATGATTTCACAAATTTAGCATAGTTCATCTGATTTCAAATGATGACAACTGCACATTTTAGTCTTTCGCTCCCATCTGACTTATCGATTCCCTCTTCTCTTACCTACCTTTTTTTCTCGAGCCTCTTGTACTAACTCCCGGTTCAGGCAGATTCAACAACAACCCTGCTAAGTGGTGGAACTTGTTTTATAAAAATAACACTGCGAACTTCTTTAAAGACCGCAAGTGGCTTCGTCAGGAGTTCCCTATCCTCTCTGAGGTTATCAAGGCTGACGCTGGTCCAAAGACAGTCCTCGAGATTGGTGCGGGTGCCGGTAACACGGCGTTTCCTCTTCTCGCCGCCAACGAGAACCCTCACTTCCGTATCCATGCCTGTGACTTTTCCAAGAAGGCCGTCGAGGTTATGTGCAGCCAAGACACCTATGATACAGTTCACATGCAAGCCGATGTCTGGGATGTTGCCGGCGATGTCCTACCTCCTGGTCTCGAAGATAACTCGGTTGATGTTGCCATCCTCATCTTCATTTTCTCAGCCTTGTCTCCCCAACAGTGGGCTAAGGCTGTCGAGAATGTTGCAAGGTTGGTGAAACCAGGCGGTCACGTGTGCTTCCGGGATTACGGACGGGGCGACTTGGCACAGGTGCGGTTCCGGAAGGGGCGCTATATGGAGGAGAACTTCTACGTGCGCGGTGACGGCACGAGAGTGTACTTCTTTGAGCAGGACGAGCTGATGAAGATCTGGGGACATATGTTTGAGATTGATAACTTGGCTGTGGATAATCGGTTGATTGTTAACCGGGAACCAAACAGAAAATGTATCGGTCTTGGATTCAGGGACGCTTTACGAAAAATGATAAATGAGTCCAAAATAAAATGAATGAATAAAAGAAAATCAATAATTGTTGTTTGCTATATCTCCTTACGAATGAAGTGGTGAAATCATACAGTGTTCATGTGTTATGGAAGTATGTAACTAGGGTGATATTATGTTATAGGATTTGTAGCTACAATGATATTTTATGTTCGTCCTCTAATCTCCTCAACCTCTCCATCTCCTCCATGCTCCCTTTCTTCAAATATCCCTTCGCCAAAAACGCCTCTATCTCCCGCACAAAGCCCCTCGACTGTTCGCGAAAACCCCTCCGTCAACCCGTGCTTTGTCAAACCTATAAGCGCTTCTGACTTTTCAATGCTAAATTCACTACCAGACATGCGGTAGTCGTGGTCGATGACGGCAATCGGAATCTCGAAGGACATTAATAGTACTGCGATGACGAGGCCGGTGCGGTTTTTTTCTTGGGTGTAGTGGATGAGGTAGAGAGGTCTAGGAACATTAGGTGACTATGGTAATAGAGCCCGGAGGATATCGGTGATCTCGGGGACAGAATATAGGAGGGAGAGGGGGTTGAGGGTAGTGGTTGATAGGTAAGTGTGGATGTCGGCAGTGCCAGAGAGAAGGAGGGTCGAGAAAAGAGTGAGGAATTGGAAGGGGGTGAGGAGGAGGATCAGGGAGAGTTTGTGGCGGAGGGTCGGATGCGGATATGGGTGAGGGGTTAACGGGATGAGGAGGGGCGTGGCTTCGGAGGGACTGTGGAGGTCGATGGTGTGGATTATTTATACATGTCATTTAATCTTATAGCAGAGGGAGTTTGTAGGCTTTGGCCATGAGAAATAATGTTAAGTCAACTTACTTCTTCCCTAGGAAGTCATTCACAGTCCTCCTGACGTCCCGGAAGTTTGCAATCGATGTCGGTCTCGGTAGGGCATTTTCCCTCTGGAGTGTTTCTGCCGTTGATGTGAAGGACATGATAGATAAGCTTATCCAATTCTGGCAATAAAAGGCCAATTGAAAAGACTTCTTAGAGGTCTCTAGATGGCTGCGGAAGATGCCTTCGTGATGAAGACGTCTAGCACCGGGAATAGAAGGGAGGGAGCTGAGAGATTATAGAGACATGAGATAAGAGAGGATATCAGGAAGATAATGAGGATTATGATAGGGGAGATATTCCTAGTCTAGCGGGGAAGATGACCAAGGGCTGAGTTTTAATGGTGATATGTGAAGTTGAATGTGAATCGAACAGTTGCAGGTTGATGAAACTTATGACGAGGATCTTTCCTTGTGAGATAATGGGAGTTTTGTTAATTATGTAACCCTATGGATGACCAATTCGCAATTTCTGACGTAATCAAGCTTAAGGGGCATTGATTTCGAGTTAACGACATTAATTCTTGTGGGAAAAAGCAATAAAAAGCCATTTCAGGAGATATTCATATATTTCGAACTTAAACCTTGTTTATTGATTCATTTAATCACTCTACTTGTAAATCTAGGGCCTCAATCCTAAACTATTAAGTTCCCGCCGTCAGCTTTTCTAATTGATATTAGTCACCTTCCACATCCAGATATCATCCCATTTATACATCACAGGACCCTAACCCTATTGTTTCAAACCTGGTCTTGAACTACTTACACAACCAATACTCCCGCTTCTCAAACTCCAGCCAAACTTGCCATAAATCCTCATTTCACTCCTTAGTTTTACCATAATGTATTACCAAAAACGGCCTGATGCCGTAAAAATCCAGGCCTCCAGATCTACCCAAGGAATCTCTGCAATCTGTGGGCGTCGGGATGTTCATGGTGACGTCAGGGGTGTATGGGAGTATGTAATCGATAGCCTAAAAGTCAATAACCTAGAAGTGAAAGCGCCTAGAAAGGAAAAAGCAATCAGTTACAAAGATGACAGAATACCGTTTTGGGAAGAGTGAGGTATGGATGGAATAAGTGCTAGTCCATTGGTGTAAGTGATGGAAGCAGTCCTGTGATTGAGCTTGATCCTTGGTAGCGGGATTTGACTGGATGATGTCTTTGGGGTATTTCATAAGAGTTTGTCAAGAACTTGCCACTCTGATTTCTTTTCTTTATTTTTTCTTTTTGCAAAGCTACTATACATCTGGAGTTCACGATATCCCCAATTATCATCTCTTCCTCATACCGTCACTGCCTTTTACTGGTCTCATTTGTTCAGGAAACTCCATAGGCCTTACAGCCAATCAATACACTGACTTGGTCCTACTCCTTTCGGATTCGAGTCGCATATTCTAGACTGCCTATTTGGGAATCAGGATATGACATTGCTGTTGAAAGTTTATGAATTTGACATTATAAAACCACCTTTGATATATCAATCTTGAGATTATCACCACTGCTGATCCTCGCCGTGTCACCATTACATCTAATCTACAGTATCACCCACCAACCTTACTTAACTCGAAATGAGCACCACCCTCGCTCCAACCTCGGCTATCTGTGCCATCGCAAACCCCCCCATCACCTCCCCCCTCTCTGCCGCAACCCAACCCTCCAAACTCACCCCTACCCAACTGATCACTGCCACCAACGCGCCCACTGTTGCCGCTGTCCACGCCTGGACCAATGCCAGGTCGGTCCCTGCCCACCCCAATACCTCCCATCACTCTATGGCCGCCGCCGATGCCACGCACCACCGTCCCGCCGTCTCCGCTGTCACCGCAGGGTCCTGCAACTGGTCCCTGGGCGCCGCTAAGTATGTCACGTCGTTGCCAAGGGCTTCTATTGCCCCAGTTTATATTCCGATTCACTCGAAGCGAGTAGCGGCCAAGCCTGTCCGCTTGGTTACTGGGAGTGCCAGTGCTAGCGCCTCGTCGTCTGCCAAAACGAACAGCGAGTTGTCAGTTTGCCAGGCGCTGCAGGCGGCAACTACTACTTTGAAGGAAATGGAGAAAACAGGCCCGTTTCTTCCTGCCAAGGGCTCGGATGAGAAACGTGAGAAGTGTATCCACACGCAGGCACTCGCCATGGCCCAGGACATCGCCAAAAACCAAGCTGGCCAGAAAATTCCGACGCTCGACGAAGTCGCCCAGCAGCGTGCGCGCGCCACTCTTACCAAAATGGACAATGATCGTATTTGGAATCCGGCGTATTCGGGGTACCAGGTGAAGCACCAGGAAAAGATCTACCGTACGTGGAACGTTCTTTCGAGGAGTCGAAAGAAGGAGGCCCTGCGGAAGACGGACGGTGTCGAGCCGGATGAGGACGAAGAGATCTTTGAGAATGAAGAGGAGGCGGCGCCGTTTTCTCAGTACCATGAAAGTAAGATGACTCCGGAGGTTGACTTGAATCCCGTGTTGCGTCTTGCATGCGAAAAAGTTGCCATCAGCATGGCCGCTATGGACGAAAAGGGTGCTGTCTATGGCTACTCCAAGGTCAGCCGGCGCACAGGAAAGGCGGCCCGTGATAAGATTGCAGCGCAGACGGCCGATGACCCGCTTCCTTCGAAGCTCGGAAAGAACAAGATTCACATTGGCGGCGGTAAGACAGTCCAGAGAGGCCGCGTTGAGGCCCTCGCTAAGGAGAACCTTCAGCCGCTGTCCGACGAGATCGAGCAGGATGCCCAGAAGCAGAAGGTGGCGCGCGAAAAAGCCGAGGCCGAGGATCTGGAGAAGAAGAAGAAGGATGCCGAGGCTGACAGGGCTTGTAAGAACAAATTGACCGAGATCGGCAGTATATTTAGCTCTAAGAAGGCTGAGAAGGCAAAGAAGCAGGCCGAGAAGCAAGAGGGTAGGGAGGCTAAGGATGCTGAAAAGCAACTCAAGAATGACGTTAAGACAGCTCGTCCTGTTGTCAAGCAGGCCGTTGCCACCGCCGCCACTGGTTCCGCTGCCCTTGCTGCCACCGAAGGTATCGTTGCTGGTTTCCCCGATCGGGCCGCCACCGTCGACTACAAAGCTGCTGTTGTTTCTCAGGACAAAGCTATTGCCGAACAAGCTGATGCTGCCGAGGCTGTCTCGGTGGTGTCTGACATTAGCCCCATGATGTCGTCGACTGTGTCGCTTGAAGAACTCTCTGCCTTCCCAGCTGTGCCGATCAATAGTATGCATGACACAGAACCGTTGTCGCCTATTGATGAGCGCGAGGATACCTCTGATAAGGTCAAGGTTGGACATCGTACGGCTCCTCTCATCGTTGTTAGCGATGAGACCGACCCGCAGAGCTCTGTAGTTGAGGCCATGGGGAAGAACTTTCACCCTCTTCAGTCAAACCCAGCCCTTTTCGAAAGGGATTCCCAGACAGAAGCTATCCACACTACTCAAACCCCAGTTGCCCTTTCCAACCACGGGATTCAGGTTTCCTCTGTCGAGGAAGTCGGCGAGTCCCCCCGGTCTACTGGCCCCCCCGCGGCCGCCGTCGGTGCTGTTCGCTCCAGTGAGCAACCTACCAACGTCGATCGTGACCGCGGCTTCAACTCGAACAGATACGTCACCTCCCTTTCGCAGCCGCCATCGCTCTCCTGTCTGGATCACGCTGCCTATGACACCGAGATGTCCCATCACCTTTCGGGACCGATGGAAACTATCAAACGTTATGAAGTGGAGATCCCTCCGGAGCAGGGGTCATCAACAGCTGACAAGGTGCGCATGTGGTTCATGCAGAGACGCCGGAAGGACATTGAGAATGTCGGGAGATTAGATTTGAGTGACATGGTCATGCCGGGGATTGTCAATGGTCTGGTCGAAGAGGACTTGAAGCGGAAAAAGAGACGGAGTTTTTGCTAAGCTCAGCATTGATAAGGTCGGGGCTGAGTCTGGCTTCTCGTACACGAAGCAGAGGGGGAAGGACCAGCCGGCGCTGCTTGGTGGGAGAAAGAGCATTGAGGGTTGGTTTAAAAGGAGATTTCTCCTTGAAGAAAATCCCTAAAGAATTTCTTTTACTTTTTAGTTAGATATATCAAATATACATTCGTTTGTTGTTACCTTCATATCTTGTGTGCCTGTTTCTCAGTCTGTGTCACGTGACCAACATCATGTCAAGCCTCTTCTAGCAGGTAGTATCCACTTGATACTGTAAAGATACTGATCGTAATTATCTTCATTATACGTCATGATTAACACTAACAAAGAACATGAATCTCCTCCGGCCTTTCTCTCCAGGACCCTATCTCGACCAATCCTTAATCCTTTTTGAGCGGTAAGATGCTCTCCTCGATCCCATTCGCAGTGATGATCATCATCTGCAGGTTGTCACCAACCTCAATGTGTCTCTCCACCGCACCATCAAACGCATCCTTCACCAGCTTTTCCACATCATCCCGCGGTAACGGCTTGCGCTCCCGCTCCTGCAGCTCATGCCCAACACCGCTGCCGGGAATGTACTGGTTCTTGAAGTTAACCTGGTTATCCAGGAACGGCATGATCAGCGACCCCGCCCCACCACCGGCTCTGCACTGCTCCCGCTCATACGAACCCACAGGGTCATACGAATAAACCGCCCCGCGCCCCTTTTCGTCCAAACCCGCCAGAATCGCGTGTGTGTAGTAAGGGAAGAAGCGCTTCTGGTACAAAATCGTCGACAGGCGCTTAGCGCACGCATTCACTGTCATCGACTTTCCGTGGCGGTAACGGTACATTTTGCAAATAACGTCCAAGCGGTCGCGGAGGGCCTCGCCATCAGCGGCGTACCCGACGACCGAGAGGATAATCGTGGCGTCGGACTGGGAGGCGGTGGTACCGCCAATGCGGAAGACCTTGGGGTGCATGCGGGAGTTAATGTTGTAGCCGGCAGTGTGGCGGGTATCGCCGGCGACAATGGCGAAGTCGGCGCCTGCGATGGCGAGGGTAGTACCACCGTTGTCAGTGTACCTAGATAGTGAATGTGGGTTAGTAGAGTAAATGGGATTGGCGGTTGAGAGACTTCTTACGGATAGAAATTATGTTGCTTGTTACCACTGACAGCCGACTTCTGGGGGACGTCGGCGAACGAGTAGTTGGGGCCGTTTAAGACGGGGTTTTGGCTGAACATGGTCATGATGGGCAGGATGTATAGCGGTTTAGTTGTCGGCGAAACAAGAACACAAGAGGTGTTGTGCTGGAGGGCAATAAAACTGAAAGATTAATGACGAGTTGGCGCTCAAAGAACCAGATCTCAAAAAGATCAAGATCAAAAAACGTTGAGTTGATGGTAAATGGAACTGTTGGTGATGCTATTATAGAGCTCTAGCCAAGCTTCAGGCGACAAACGTTCCTCAGCCAAGTGACGATTGCATTGGGAGCCTTCCGCCGTAGACTTCTTGGCGGCCCGTACTAAACTGCCAGCCTCTCTAAGCAGCTATTCTAACAGCCGTCAGAACACCGTACCCCTAGCACTGTTTATTGACAGTGTGGGGTTGATGTGTAGGAGTTACAGCAAGGTGGCAAGGCCCCAAAAGGGGAACTAACTAGGATTCTAGCTGCACCAGCTCCTTCCAGGAAGCTTTTTAGACGCAGGCGTCAGTATTCTTTCACTTCCATATTTTCTGGCTTGTGAAATACACTTTTCTATTAAATGCGCTAACGTAAGGTTCAATTTCGTGAAGCACCGAATCCACAAAAGCCGATTATCACTCATTCTTCGGCTTGAGGCTCAGCTTTGGTGATCACCACGATCATCTGTGTTCTGTCTATATAATTGTCTTTTCTGTTCCATTGTTTTGCTCTATTTTTGTCTTTTTAACCGTCCAATAATATTGCAAAATACCCCGTATATATAACGCCCACCCGATATAGAAATTTGTTATAAGCTTCATCGCCATGATCCGCGATATCCACCAACGCGCGCTCGACAAGATTGCGGCGCTGGCTGCGGGTCATTCGTACACAAACTATGAGCGTTCAGATCTTGAGCGTCTCTGTGGCGCTTGCTCGACTGTTTCCCGGGTTAAGGACGCTGCTACTGCCAGCAATGGCACCCGCACTCCCGGAGGCCCTGTTGCGCGAGTCCCTATGGTGACCCTATCTTCTCAACTATGACATCATTAGACCATTTTGACTAACTATTCATCTGCTCTTCCTCATTTAGACCATCCGTGAATTCGAAGTTCTCATCTCTCTTTGCAAGGCCGCCCCGAGCATCCGCAATACTCCGAACGCCCAACGTCTCGCCTACCAACTCTCGCCCTATATCCAGGAGGCTCACCTCCAGATCTACGCGCCATCCCCCTACTTCCGCCGCATCGAGCCCTCGCCCACCGAAGCTCTTGCCTTTAATGTCACCGCCGCCCTCCTCCATCTCGGCAAAGCCTACCCCGATCTCCACGACAAGGTCAACGACAATCTCTCGGCCTACCTAGACTCTTGCGCTGGAGCCGCTGACCATATTGAGCCTCCTCAGGACGATGATGAGCCCAATCTTGACGATGCCATTCGCACTGCGACCATTGCCGTCTCACTTCTAGGTTTCCTCGAGGCTGCCTCGGCCCAAGCTGACTTCTGGCGTGCCAGTGGCCGTTTGGCGCTGGTTCAGCAGGTCCGCAAACTTTTGTCGGATCGTTTCTTGGTGGCGATGGAGACGGCGTTCTCGACGTTGCGGAATGCGCCGACAGGAGACCGCGCGGTCAAGGAATGGAAGCGATACCTCAAGCATTACACGTTGGCTGGTCGGCCGCTTAGCTCGATGCTGATTCAGCATAGTTTTACTTTGCTGCTGGTGTCGGCGACTTCGCTGTTAGTTGCAAAGCCCGAGGACCTCCGGGGCTCGCACATTTTAGATGTACTCTTGGAGACTTCGAAGTTAGGGAGCTGGAGGGCTCAAGTCTGAGAATGCCAATACGGAAACGATATCGGTGTATGCTAAATTGGCTACTGCTTCGATGAGCTACTTTGAAGCCGGCGCCGACTTTGTTGTGCAGTTGGGCTCTTCTCTACAGCAGCACCTGGCCTTTAGTGTCAAGAGTGCCGCTCTCATCGCCTACATCAACTGCAGCATCCTCAACGACGATGCTGCTGACTCAAACTTGGTTATGGGCTGGCTTGAGGAGATCTTGACTGATCCCGTTCAAATGGCTGATGAGAAGTTGGCTTCGGTTGTTCTCCGGGCTTTCGCTGTTCTATGCCGGATCTCGGCGGACTACGCTCCGAACGTTAGCCGGATCCTTCCTCGCTTCATTGTGCAGAGCTCGCCCAATCAAAAGATTATTGCTCTTGCTTCGCATAATCTGGCCTACGTTCTTCAGCTCATGTCTAAGGACGCCATCATCACGACCTTGTATTCGCTTGGAAATGTCCTGAGTCCCTCCACCGACGCTCCCGGTGGATCTCACGGGACTGAGAACCTTCTTGAGCCCCGACAGGTAATCTCTATGGCGGCGGTGCTACTGCTGGTAGCACCATCTCGCTACAGGTGAATAATGCCGAAGAGGCTACTGTCGTCCACAGTAATGTGGTCCAGGCCATCTGTGGTATTGCCCAAGATTGCAACGACGAGAAGATTGCAGCTCTTTCTCAATCGATGCTTCTGCAGAAGTTCGGCAAGGTTAATGACCAGGTTGACTGCCAGCTCATTGCGGCAGCCGGAGCTCTCGCCCTTAAGTCAGGTGTCTTGGAGTTTCGGTCTCTGCTAAAAATGTACGCTCGTCTGTGTCATCAGGGTGTCACCGAGAACAACAAGACTCTCTTGGCTGCCATCATGAGGGCCCGGACCTATCTCTCGGCCCATCTGGAGCGTGGCTCACCCTTGTACGGAATCTACTGGGAGCATTTGCTTGATAGTGTGATTGCTCAGGGTGACGTCAGTCGCCAAGATCACACTAAGGAGGCCGATGTTCAGTTAGCGGCCCGCGAGATTGCCCAGTTACTCCAGCCGTTAGCTGTCTTCATGTCGACTAGTAACCCAGCCATGACACTTAGCGATGAAGATGACGAAACCTTTGGTCTTCTCCGTGACGCCTGGTTCAACATTGCCGTTCACGGTTTCCTGCCGACTACGGACCGCGGCAAGCAGCACACTGCAGAGCTTCGGACCATGGCGTTGCACTCACCACCCTTAGTTGCCGAACAACCTGGTGAGAAGAATGAGAGTGATATCGAACTTAACACCGTTCTCCGCCGCGCCATGAGTAGCGAGCGTGAGGCTGTTCAGAAGAAGGCGCTCTCTGAGATAATCCCAGGGCTTGCCGCTAATATCCGTAACCTCAGCTATCGTAAGGTTATCTTCCTTCAAGCTGTCTTCCTTGTCGAGAGCTTCCGGGCCGATGGCGGCGACTGCATCAAAGCTTTGGTGTACTTTGTCGAGCCAAGCATGCGCAAAGGTGACTTGGCTGGTCCTATGGATGCTATTGCGGCGGCGGTTGTTGAGAGGTATCTCCACAAGACGCTTCTCGGTACCGACCCGGCGTTCTCGGCGCCGTACGTTGCAGCTCAGTTGGCGCGCATCTTTTGTTCGTGCTGCCACCGTGTGGAGAGGGTTCAGCAGGCGGCCTTTGCCTGTGCAGACCGGATCCTCTTGGACGTTCCGTCGGCTCTGTGCTTCCGGTCTTCGCTATTCGCTTTGTTGGAGCTTCTGTCGTTGATGTACGATGGGTGTCTGGAGGCTGAGACGGAAGTTTATGATCCGCGGTCGATGTTTACTTCGGCACTCGGTAACGTGACAATTGAGTTGTCACAGAACTATCCGCACCGTCGGTCAACTATGGACTTACTGTACAGCCAGGCCAAGATCTGGGTGACGCGGGCATTGACCCTGGCTCCGGCGGATGTCAAGGGTTTGCTGCAGACCTATCTCTCCGAATACGATGATGCCGGAGCGTATGGGCACGTTTCTCTAGGCCGGAGCTTTGCTCTAGAAATGGGCTCCGTGTTGCCTACGGCGGATCAACGCCTGCAGGTCATGGACCGCATTGGTGGCATCTCAGTCAACACTGCCTCCGACTTCATTGCACAGTATACTACCCGCCAGGAATACCGCTTCGGTGAGACTCTTCCGGCCCGTGGCACGGAGATCTTGAGCTACATGCGCATCAAAGGCAACCGTGATTCGTTCCTTCCAAGCGTCGGGACCGGCAGCAAGTCGGCCGATGATGCGGCGGTCAACGAAAGTGCGTCGGCAGCTACGGCGCTCCAGCATATTGAGGCGCGCATTCTGAGCAAGAAGGCTACTCCTCTGAGCAAGGTCCGCGAAATTCTTCGGAGGGCTGCCGCGCTACTGTGCCGGAGTCCGCATGACGAGACGGCAGCGGCACACCATCTGGTGTCCATTCCGTTTGCGATGTTCACTCGGCGGTCGCTCAAATTGGGTGTTTCTTTATGGCTGGGAGTCCTCAATGAAACCCCGAGATTGGAGCCAAGACTGCTGAACGAGATTGCGCATCATTGGGAGGCTACGGTTCACAAGAAGCAGGGTATGTTCAACCCGGCTTTGGCTCACCCGGATCCATTCTTCCTGCGGGAGGAGTTTGGTCCGACAAACTTGGAGGCTTTGGCGCAGAGAAAGAAGCTGGTTCATGAGCTTTTATCGCCACATTCGAGTTTGTTGCAGTTCTTTATTTCTCATTTCAATGCTACGAGACTTGGGTCACCGGATACCCAACGGATCTTCTTGCGTCTGTTAGACGTGACGCTGGATGCTCTTCGGTATACTTCGGCGCATCCACTAGCCCGTGAGCTCCGCTTCCAGATTGTCTTATTCGGTCTCCAGGTTCTCCGTCTGTCGTCAACCATCGGGGCCATCGCCCAATGGCGTCTTAAGGACAAGATTCTTTCAGCTGCCCTCGGATGGTTCCAGTATGCTCCCCGCTGGTCATTCGGGACTAATCTCCTGCAAATGAAGACGGAGATCCGCCTTCTTGGTGACGTAGTAGCCGCTCTCAAATCAGTTACCGCTGTTGGGACGCAGGGAGTCGGTAATGTAAGGTCGCTGCAGGCGAAGGAACAGTTGCTGCATTTGCTGCTGGAGAACGAGCAGCAGCGGTTGGCCGTGTGGGTGTTCCCGCTGCCGGACCAAACACGCTTGGCACAGGTGCCGGCGGCGCGGAGCCGGGCGGTTGTGGAGGCGGAGCTGGTCCCATTGGTGCGGACAGCATGGGCGCAAGATCCGAGTATTGCGGTGGAGTTGGTGAGTAGGTTCGCGTGGCCAAGAGTGCATAAGGAGGTGCGGTGGTTGTTGCTGAATGTGCCATCAAAGGCGATTGGCGAGCCGGAAGCCTTGACGGTGTTGTTGGGTGGGAAGTTGCCGGAAGATGTGACATTTATGCAGTTGAAGCATCTGCTTTACTGGGCGCCAGTGAACCCTTTGACGGCGGTGACATTGTTCTTGCCTGATTACAAAAATCACCCGTTCATAATCCAATATGCTATGCGGGCGTTGGAAAGTCACTCGGTCGACATCACCTTTTTCTATGTTCCGCAGATTGTCCAGACGCTACGGTACGATGCTCTGGGTTATGTTGAACGGTACATTCTCGAGACGGCGCAGTTCTCGCAGTTGTTTGCCCACCAAATCATCTGGAACATGAAGGCCAATGCCTACAAGGACGACGATGGGCAGATTCCCGACGAGCTGAAGCCAACGCTCGATTCAATCATGGAGAAGATGGTGTCATCATTCTCATCCGAAGACCGTACGTTCTACGAGCGCGAGTTTGCTTTCTTCGACGAAGTCACTGGGGTCTCGGGTAAGCTCAAGCCTTTCATCAAGAGCAGCCGCGAGATTAAGAAACAGAAGATCGAAGAGGAGCTCCGGGCGATCAATGTTGAGGTCGGTGTGTATCTTCCGTCAAACCCGGATGGTGTCGTTATCGGCATTGACCGGAAATCGGGCAAGCCGCTGCAGAGTCATGCCAAAGCTCCGTACATGGCGACATTCCGGGTGCAGAAGCGCAAAGTTGATGGGCCGCCGGATACCGAGTTGCTGTTTCCCATAGATGACTCAGAGCCAGTAGACCCGGTGGATGATACGACGACCGTTGGACAGACCGCAGTGACTATTGGCAACGGGGTTCCGGCTACAGCAGTTACAGAAGAACCGGCTCCAATCGAGGCGTGGCAGTCGTGCATTTTCAAGGTTGGTGACGACTGCCGGCAAGATGTGTTGGCGCTGCAGATGATTGCAGCGTTCCGGGGGATCTTCAACTCGGTAGGTCTCGATGTCTTTGTGTTCCCGTACCGTGTTATCGCCACGGCGCCAGGATGCGGAGTTATTGAAGTGCTACCGAACTCAATTTCCCGGGACATGCTGGGACGTGAGGCGGTTAATAAGCTGTATGACTACTTTGTGTCCAAGTATGGCAACGAGGATTCGCTGCGATTCCAGGCGGCAAGGGCGAACTTTGTCAAGTCGATGGCGGCGTACTCGGTGATTTCGTTTTTGCTGCAGTTCAAGGATCGGCACAATGGCAATATAATGGTAGATGACCAGGGGCACATTATCCATATTGACTTTGGCTTCTGTTTCGATATTGCACCGGGTGGCATCAAGTTTGAGCGGGCGCCGTTCAAGTTGACGATGGAGATGATGGATGTTATGGGTGGGTCGGTGGACCATCAGGCGTTCAGATGGTTTGAGGAGTTGTGTATCAAGGCGTTCTTGGCATGCCGGATGTATGCGCACAAGTTGGCGCAGATTGTCCAGTTGATGATGGATTCGGGGTTACCGTGCTTCAAGCCGGAGAGTATGAAGCATTTTTTAGAGAGATTCGTACTGGAGAAGAGCGAGAAGGAGGCGGCGGAGTTTATGAGGGATTTGATTAAGAAGAGTCAGTCATCGTACTCGACAGGTGTTTACGATCACTTTCAGTTGTTGACTAATGGGATTCCGTATTAAGGTATGAATAAAGGTGCTGGATTTTAGTAGGCTTTATATTGTTTTTGACGGGGATTATATAATTACTTTATATACTTTATTTATTGTTTATGATTATATCTCACTCCAGGTTAGTCCCACTTATTCGGTACCGTGTCCCCACTTTTACTCGCCTGCTATTACGTACTCGAGTCACACTACACTTTATAGGCAAAACATTGGTAATAACCCGCTCCTTAGTTTAACCGACTTCCGGTAATATGAGTCGGCTGGTGATACGGTAAGTAATCAACATGAACATACGCCCGATCAACAATCGGCACACTCTCCAAAAATACGTCAATACCTCGCTCAGATCATGGGAATCCTTCAATGGCGTATGCGACGGTAACACAATGTCGACCTCGACGGCCAACTTGTCACCAGTGTGGTACGCACGCAAATTCTGAATTTGCTTGATGGTCGTTGCGAACCGCATCGTCAAATATAAAAGTAAATTCCGCTCATCAGGGTGCGCGGAGAAGCCGGTGAGGTTCCGGGCGTGGTGCATGGCAGTGTGCGACCAGTTGAAAACGACGTATAGAGACAAGACCAAACCACCAAGGGCATCCAGCCACCAGATACGCGCGTAGAAGCCGATGATGGGGAACAGGATGGATCCAGTGTTGAAGACAACGTCGGTCATAGCGTCTTCAGCCAACGCTTGGACGCTAGAGTTCTTGACAAGACGATACCAAAGCCAGACGACACCCTTAATGATGATCGTCGAGAACATGATCATGATGGCGGGGATTCCCAATTCGAGGACTTCGTGGTCGGGGGACATCAGGCGGCCAATGGACTGGAAGCCAACTTGGAAGAAGGAGGTGATCATGACAATGGCAAACACGAGAACACCTAAAGGCTCAAGCTTCTTGCGCCCAACAGGATATTGTTCGTTGTCGCCTTGGGAACGGGCGACAAGACGGGTTGTCATCCAGACGATGAAAGTAGAGAGGAAATCGAGGATGGCGTCGACGAGAGAGGCAAGCACTGACATCGAGGGGACCGTCAGGACAACGACAAGTTTCCCGGCGAGGAGTACCGCGTTTGCGACAAAGTTGACCCAAATGGCAACTTCGACAATCGGATCGTCACTGTCAATTTCTGCATCTTCAACCCACGGGATGGAGGGGATCGGCGCATCGAGGGAACCAAAGGCCTCCAGGTCAAATTCCTCTTCGGGTTCGTATTCGACGAAGCGGTTGGGTGGGGCAAGGAGGGGGCGGTCTTCGGGTTTTCTGAAAATGTCTTTCGGTGTCCGTTTGCGCGGAGCCGACGGGCTTGCGGATGTCACAGCAGCAGCAGGGGCAAGAAGGGAAGTTGAGGGGTCAGAGAGCGCCGAAGGAGAGGCAGACGAAAGGGAGATCGCGGGGGCGCTTGGCGCCGCTATTGTGCCGTAGGAATTAGTGGGTGGTGACTCGGAGTGTTCGTGGATGGTTGAGGGGATATCGACGGAGTGGAAGGCGGAGGCATGGAGTTCCGTCGAGTATTCTTCAAGCATTTCGTACGGGATGGGCGAGTCTAACAATTTGTCGATGAACAGATATTGCTGTATGAGATCGTTAATCCGCTCGTAGTATGCGCGCAGCCCGGGATTATACCCCTCCATTGTCTCCTGCTTGGTCCAATACTGCTCCCAATTATACCGCGGATTCGTACTCCCGCCAATCATCCGCATACTCCGTACTCCACTCCCTGCAATAATCTCACTCAATCTCCTTCCATCCGCTGCCAATGCTCTCCGCCCATCCTCATCTGGGTCGGGCGTCCGCATAACCACCCGAGCGCCCGCCCGTGACGCCGTCTGGGCAATAATGGGGGTCCCAGGGCCATCATCGTCATCGGCGTTGCTCGCGGGGGCCGCCGGCCAAAAGACAGTGCGGGAGGCAACGGATGTGGTGGAGCGCGTGCGCTTCATAGACATATGAAGGGACATAGGGGTACGGGAGGGAGGGTTTGAGGACGACGAGCGGCGGCGCGAGGGGGTTGGGGAGGCGGGAATGGGGGTCATGGAGGGTTCGGGAGGGTGGATTAGGGGTGGTTTCTTCTTTGGGGGGGGATTGACTAGAGGGTGAGGTGGAGAAGAAGGGCATGCGGTTGAGAAGGGAGGTGGTGGGGGGAGGGGAGGACATTTTGGCGAAGAGGGTGGTGATTAGTTGGAGAAGTTTGGATGATGATAGAGAGTGTTAGCTAAGTCAGCCGCATGCGGCGGGATTTGAGGTTGTGATTGGTCTAGTGTTGACGAGATTAAAAAGAACCTAAAAAGGACCAACAATCTTCACTTGGATTTAACGATGACTAGAAAAAGTAAAGAAAGGAAGGAAATAAGCTTCTTAGACTTGACGACGGCAATATAAAAAGAACGGCAGTATAAAGGAAAATCTCGCAGGGACGCGGTCTCGTGTATTTTTACCAGATCCATATTAATGAGTTTTACTCTCCTCACCCTTACACCACTCATCTCAGCACGCTTCATCTCAACAAGTCACATCATACTATCGTCGCAAAACCCTCTTCCACCAATTAAACCCCGTCGCAAACTTTTTCAAAACCAGCAACTGTAACCGGGTCTCATCCTCCCTCCCACTAACACAGCCATCAATCCCTCCCTCTACCCACCTCAAGCATCGATGATATCTCCATCAATTCCGTTATCAATCAGTTAGACACAGCTTGGCTAATCAATCTGGCACTTTGCCGTCTTGTCTAATCTCTCAAGTGCACAATATCGTCCCTTCTTACTACGCGCCAAGAAGTCAAGGTTTTCACGATGGGTAAGGCGCGAAATTTGGTGGGCTTGGGGCACTTTGGCGTGCATTTGGTTTAGTAGCTAGTTAATAAGGCAAGTTTTGACGAAGGAGGGACGTAGGACTTTTAGCTTTTTAGGGATGGGGTTTACATGGGGTTGTGTAAATGTTTGTTTCATATATCACTATTGTGATAGTGAAAGACAACATTCTAACTGCTTTGTTAGAAGAGATAAATGTCTGATTTATTGACTGATCGTCGCTAGATTTAGACTCGAGGTTTCAATTTAGGAAGGGACAGATAAGTTACACGGGAGTTTCCTTCCAGTTTAGGATCGAGAGACTTGATATCACGTGGATGTTCTCACCATCGAGTTGATACTCGATGTGTTCGCTAAAATCCTATCATAGACTGATATAATAATCAAACCTCAGTCCCTGATAACCCAACCTCTTTTTCAATCATAAATATCAACCTATGGTTTGATAAACCCGAAGTAATCCGAAAATCAACGAGAAAACTGGACGACCTCACCGCCAAATGTGACCTATATGCAAACTAACACCTTGATCGTCACTTACAAAGGAAATCTCGAGAGAGTGTATACTGTGAGGAGATATCTGCTGACAGAGACTGTACGGGCTTAGGGTACCTGTAGCTTCCTGATGAGTTCATTGAGTGAGCTTATCTACCATTTGTCAATACACTCCCTGCCCAACTCACCCCAAAATCAATATCACCACCGAAATTAGAAAACTCACATCGAGTCCCATTCAACAATGCCCTATTCCCTATCCTCCCAGTTCATACCTTCAAAAATAATGAATACGCCCAATAAAAACATGACCCACAGACTATCCACCCTACTAATAAGTCCATCACTATGTCTCTCCCCTCGTGACTTTGTGCTCACAAACACCGTCATTGTTTTCCCATCGGACAGTATTTGGTGAGGGCTAACAACGCTATGTCTCGGAGTGGAGAGCGGTAGTCGGGGGATGTCAGTGTTCAACACACCAAATTAGGAGGTGTTGGGGCCTGGGACAGTATGTGCAAGTGGGGGATAGCGTAGTGAGGTTAGTGTCTTTAGGGATAAGGATATAGGGAGAGGAGAGGTGGGATGATGGGGATAGTACATGGGATGGATCGGTGAGTGCCGAGAGTGGCGAGCAGTGATCTGTTCTTTCTGAGACACATGATTTTCTATAACTATGTTGATGGTGTCGGTATTCACGCCATGATCTTTCTTTAAAATCTCGATATGCACCAATCGTGAGAGTCTAGACTGTTTTCTACTTTCCCTATCTCCCCCGCGCCTCTCACCATTCCCATAGCGTCTACCGCTACACAACATCTCCATCCATAAACACCCACCTCCCACCCATCTCACATATACCCCTTCATATCCTTCCTCCTCATCCTTCTCTCCTTTCAATATCTCCCCAAAAAACCCCAATATCGCTGAGTTCCGCAGTCTCACACACTACAGGCATCTCACGATCTTCGGAAGGGTTGTACAGACCCTATATCTCACGGTGGCTGATGCACGTTCTTGGGAAGGACTAGACGCTGGTTGGTTTGTTTGATTGATGTGAAGAATTGTGGACTGGTAGGGAATCCCGGACGGTGATGATAGGAGGACGACGAGAAGGTGTGAATGGGCCAAGCAAACAAATGGACTGGGTGGAAAATAACCTTCATCCTTCTTGTCTCGGTGGTTCCATGCGATGGGGCCTGTTCATGGGCTATGGGTAGTGTGGTGAGAGGTGTGGAGACTTGATTCAATTTAGACAGAAGAAAGAAAGCAAAGTTATGTATTTTTGTTCAAAGTGACTTGGAAATATGTACAAACTTACGTGCGGGCTAGGAGTTAAGCTTATTGCAAGATAGACTTGTTAATGAAATTATCTAGAACCCTTAATCACGATTAATCTCGAATCGATCCCATTGCAATCCCGCAAACATCGTACTCCGTCCCAACTACCAAAATCATCATCAACCTTTGCCTAAAGCAATCACCAATGGCTACTAGCACGGCATCTCAAGCATAGTGAATCCTCAATATACGTTACAACTCCCCTTTACACTTCCTCGTTCCTGTCTTTTTCTCTCTTCCCTTGCTTATTGTCACCGCCACCCAGCTGCCATTGCCCACAATCCTCGCACCTGCCCTGTTGCCGAGCACATGTTACCTCGAGGAATCCCATTGTCGTTAAAATGGCTAGAGGTTCCGTGGGCGTGCAGGGGGCGTTGCGTTGATTACGTCAGTGTGGATACGGGTGACGATAGGCTGTGGGCAGCAAGCTGTGGGAGAAGGCGGTTCCTGGTGGGGGAGGGAGAAGACGAGGGGGAGAACGCATTGGACTACATGGATATGGCACAACCGTTGCGGTAGTATTGGGGGAAGGGACGGACGATGTGGTGATGAGGGCGGTTGACTGAAGGGGGAGCGGCGCAGTTGTGCTGAGGGGTTTTGTGGGTGGTGAGTAGTGTATATTTTGACATTGATGCGCACTTTAGGGTGATTTCTTTTGTGAAATAACATGTTTGGATTCAGATTTAAATAAATGCAATGTCATATGCTCACTTTGTGGTGAATCCGTGCTCTCTCTAATCATCAGATATCACATACTGTATTAGGAAATTCCCCAAGCACGGCCCCAAGTCACAACATTGCCTCCATTCTTGTGATTTATGTCACAAATAAAAACACCAAAATACACAGCACCCATCGATCCAACCAACATAGCCACGATCAATACGATGTATACCTAGGATTGAGAACCCTCCTTATACCATTTTTCATAATATTCTTCATCTTCGGTATCTCATTTTCGTTTCCTCGCTTGTTGCCTCGAGTACCAGGAAAGTTGGTTTGCTTTAGACGGGCTAAGCAGATACGAGCGCTGAGCTGGATTTCTTCTGAAGAATATTCCAATAGGGCAATCCTCGAGCTCCTTTTGAAAAAGGAAGGAAAGGAAAAGAAAAGAAAGAGGAAATAAAAATACATGTGAAATCTGGTATGCAGAAGCCCTTAACGACAACAACAGAACACGGGAAATTACCTCGCTTTATTTTTTCTTACCTTTTGGTCTTCTTCTTTATGTCTAGCTAGTTATTTTTTGTTTTATCCATTGTGGGATTCAAGTATGCTTTGGGTTAGCTCCTCAGCTACACCTGTTCAACAATCTCAAATTTGCATATAGGATCACATAAATACAGGCAATCCTAGATACTGGGTATCGCGAGCTGAATAGGTAAATAGACTGTGGACATTGCTTTAGATCCTGAATTTCAAGGGAGTCATTCAGCCTGAGATGTAAATGGCTCCCCGAGGTTCCGAAGGCCCCGGAATGAAAAAGCAATTAGGCCAGAGAGGTCGTTGTTTAGTTCTTAGCTTCCAGTATGTGGCTTCTCTGAGAATGAGGATACGTATGCCAGTATGCACTATGGTATCTCTGTACAGATTCTTCAACCATTCCTGTGTACTCGTCAGTGGTTGGGATCTGAGATGGGGATGAATCATCGAGGTGTATGAAGATAGAGAGATTGGTGATTATAGAGGGTTAGGGTTTACAATATAAATATTCGATGTTCGATAGGATTTGTTCTGGAAGACATTCAAACTATGTATTGGTGTGTGCGTGTGTGTGTATTTTTATTTTTATTTTTATTTTTATTTTTATTTTATTTATTCAAATCTAAGCCCCGGTAACCAGATCTCACTAGTCCGTAAACGCTGTACTCCCTTCTCTACATTCGTCCATTGTCCATCTCTTGATATGCCAAATTACGAGTCTATATATTCCTGCATTTTGACTCCCGCCTTGTCGCTGGCGGATACAAGACGGGAGATGCAGTATCCAGCCGAGCCACCCCCAGCATCCAAGCCAGACGATACAAGCACCATTAGCTGCAAAGAGCACACTGTAGAATGCTATGCAGATGCATCCATCCTGGATATTCACTCGAGACATCTCACAGAAAGAAAAACTATTTAGGAGGTTGGAAAGCTGTCGAGAATTTTGAGATGGTGATATAGCCTACGTATTTTGCACCATGGCCAGTTGGTTAGGTGGGAAGGACTCACCATGACTAATAGATTGCTGCAAGGCCAAGATTGGGTGGGAATGACAGGTCGACGAGAGGGAGGGGGCGTCCCCGGTACATAGAGTGGAGACAACCCATTACATTGCGCATGATACGTTAGGATATTAGCGATAATGGTCACAATTGTGCAAGAACACACGGATCGAGAGTACAGATTGACTACTGGGAAATTATCATGGGGACATAGATGGCTGCAGAGATAACGAATGAAGGATACTGGAGCTAAACGAACAGTGAGTTTGTAGGTGAGATCGGTTGATGATTATTGAGAGGAGAAAGGTGGTTGTGAAGAAAGGGCTACTTGAGGATATTGTTTGTGTAAATAGTCGTGCTAAGTATAGTATCTTGGAACAGTGGCAGGTCACTGACAGAATCAAGAGAAGAGCGGAAGAGACTGCGTGATTATCCTCGATACACTCCCTCTAATTTTATATGTAATTCCTGACAGTCGTACAAATCGACGCACCTAAATGCCGTATTTCATTTTGATTATGGAGTCTAGAATCTAATCCACTACACCAAAATTCACTAATACCTCGCCGCCAACGAGCCATCCCAAGTCTTTTCATCGCCGTGATATCGCCAGCGACATTCCCTAGCATTACCCGCTAAAATTGAACGCTGCGAAAATGTAAACAATGAACTACTTTTGGCCGTAGTTACACTAAGCGAATCAGTTAGTTTGATTTCCGGGCGGTGGCGGAGTGGGACCACTTGTTGTTCGTATGGTTGTTGCTCCTACGTTCGCTATGTATGTGCTTTTGGGGATTCCTAACTAGAGGGACACGAAAGGGTCATAGGGTCTCCCGTCAAAGAACCGCCCCAAGAACAATTCGGGATCAACAATTGAGCAATTGCTCCCTGGGTTCTCTCAGAAATATCTAGACGAAACCTCCGGTCAATAGAGCAACAGCGAACGAGTGACGGCAGAGCTTCATTCACTCAGTCCGATGTTCAATGTCCCTCACGTAGTGTTAGTCTATGTTTCTTTTTTCTTTTCTTTTTTTTTTGTAGTGGGCATGATGCCCTCTGACCTCACTTCACTAATCTGAACAGCCCCGGCCATACTAGCTTAATAACCCAGACAATGAATGCTTCTATTTCTATCAAATCTCGTATTCACCCAACCCGACCAGGACCCGCCAGTGGGCCACAGTTTTCCCTCAGAAACACTCCGAGGGCTCTGTTCTAGACTATGATAGGCCTGTTGCCAATACATAAGAAAAACGAACCGCGTCTGCAGTTCCGCCTACTCGAAGTTCCCTTTTCGAAAAAGAATATCTTTCCTGGGCCTATATCTTGCGATACTAAACTCAGTTCCAGAGGCTGCCTTTAGTTGGTAGCCCCTGAGAGCCCTGGAGAGACACGGGTGAGACGTGGAAGGGACGGAGTGAAGATAGGCCCTTGAGTTTCCGCTTTAGGGAAGTAACAAACAAATGTTGGCCAATTTGGGTTTAGTGTGGCACCTGGGCGACAATAAAACAAAGACGGAGAGGGTTCGAGATGGCATATGCAAGGGAACTAAACCAACTAGCAAGTAGCTTAGTGTCTGCTGAGGTCTTTTCTCAATTGTGATGGGATTCTTCTTAGTTTGTGACGGTTTGCTATCAAAGTGAATGATAACTGTATCTACAAGAGCCCGTCGGATTGAACAGAGAAATGGGAAGATATGAAATATCGAGTTGCATGATTTGATGGTTGGCTGGGCGGCCAGTGAAGCATGATGGGGGTTGAGCGCTAGCGGGACGAGGGGTTCTTTGGGCTGCTTTACATCCTCGTTGTTGGTATTTGGCCCCCTGGTTTCTTTAACCGCAAAGCGACAGACAAGTCGTGAATCATCTGATAATGGGCTTGCTAGTTAAGTTCCGAAACGGCGATGAGGGTTTGGTGAGATATCTATATCGACGTTTGGACTAGTGTATGATGTTCAATTAGATGGAATCGTGGCTTCAGAATTGGAAACGGACTTGGCCTCACGGGAAGCTGCATTCTTCATATAGTTATCTATACATATCACACAACCCCCTTTGCATTCCCAACGCCAACTACTCGTAACCACATCACTCATTCCAACCCAAAATTCTCATCAAAATTAAACCCCGTGCTATATCCCATTCCCATCGGTCTCGGTATATGATATATGACTATCCATGGTTCATTGCATACCAAAAGACACATAAAAGAGATTCCATGATAACAGACATAGCCAACCATGTTAGCGACTAGAAGCTAGATAAAGTCGTTGATGGTCAGGATCGAAGCCTGGGGCCATCGACAGCCGAGAAAAGACGCCACGAACGCCTCTTTCGGAGCGAGGAGGGGGGGATGTATCATACGAGTTGAGTCCACGCCCCCCCTCCCCTCCTCTTGAGGGCCGAGACAGCGTGGCCAGGTGGATGGTCCGGATGGAGAATTCAACGGGAGAGGGCTGAACATTGGGGCGTATAAGAGTCAGCTATATAGACTCTCAACGTATACATATGGTTATAGATGTTGGTATACATCTCACGGACACTGGATCACCAGCCCGGGCCATGTGTGTAATGTCCTTCGGAACTACGGGACTGGTTATCCACGCATTTAATTGTCCTCGGCTTGTAATTGGCCTTCCCTACTCATCCTACCCACCCATCGTCAAATATCTCTTCTTGTATACCTGTTCGCTTGACCTCTTACGATATATCTACCGTGACTACTACAACTAAGCTCCAACAACATAAATTAATACAAATAGGAAACCCCAGCCCAAGGGTACACAAAGATCGAAATCACAGACCGTCCTGTCTCGCAAATATTAGCCGCAAGGTCGTGGCCTTGACAAGTGACTACTGGGAGGAATTTGGACACAGTTAGTTCTTATGAGGTGGATTGCTGCCCTTGTGGTCGGTGCTTGGGTAATTCAACGGACTGTCGGGTGTCCGTCACTTTTGTAATGCGTTCCTCGGGATGAAGGGGGGATAGGGAGGTGGTTGAAGAGGCAAAAAGGCAGAAGGAAAGTAGGCATGTATTGGAAACTACATTTTGGCAACCTAAGAGATTATCTTGATTGTTTTGATTAGCTTTACTATGTTTACTGCTGGCCAACATCATTACTGGCTTTCATGAACTAGTGACAGGATTCCTAGGTCAGTTCTGGCTTGTGTAGAAATCGCCATGGGATATGGCCACCCTCCCCAATTCACCCCATGTCTATTCCAATCGATCAACAATTGACATAGCCGCCGTTAGACCTCGAGTAATAATAATATCTACCCCCGTTCAAACTGCGAAATCCGACCGCATTATCTGATCTACAATAACGTCCAGTTCCATGACGAAACACCGCCTCGCATTGTAGCCCTGAAGCAAAAGCAGCCATCAGAGACTCTGAGAAACTTCCCCAAGCCCCGCATGCGTTATAGCCAGCACCTCAGTCACAGGAATTTGATCACTCGATATTGGTCGTATCCATTCACCATCATGGTCATTCCATCCATCCATCCTGAGCACACCCAGCTAGCTACAAAACCCGCCTATCACGCCCTCCACAAACACATCGTGCGACGGTCTACTGTCTGGCCGGCGGACCCAAGAACCCCACGGGCCATGTAGTCAGACCGTTGCAGTGCGTGGTTGTTGTCTCTAATCTCTGTATTTTCTATATATATATATATATATTTTTAAGGGAGTGAATCTTGTTGGCGGTAGGACGGAGGAGAGAGGGAAGAAAATAAAAAAATCAGACACAGCCTTTGTAATATTAGCAAAACACCCATGAGTAAATAAAGAATAAACGTAAACAGTAGCATGGTTCTTGTTGAAATTAGACACAGGAATTTTCCAAGAGTATATACTTTTTCTTCTTTTTCCTCTTCTTGGCTTGCCAGTTGACTCGAAGACAAACAACTTGAGGCACATCAACAGCCGCTGTTACTATCGTTTATTTACCATTAATTTACAGTCATTTGAAGTTGCCTTTTCCGTTTGCAGTCTCGTCCTTCCGACTCGGCAGACCCAAGATACAAAAGAGACGAAACACTATACGGCTTCGCCATCATCTTGATCTTCGGGACCATATTGAAAAAGAACTCAATATCTGTTCTTGAATTCCGTCATTCGTTTTCCTTAGTTATCTCACTAGTCAATATATAGTCCCTCTCGTCTCCCCATTCTCCATCTTACTTCTCTTTCCAAACCCTTCTGCCCTCATTCATCAACAAGCCACCCCCCTCGTCTCGCAAGAATCACTCTTGTTCCAACTGTGGCTCTTTATCCATTCTTTTGGTTTAATTCTTTTTTTTTTCGTCGTCTTCCTTGCGTCTGTCGGACCACATTAGACAAAGCCCCCAGCCTATTTTTTTTTCGCATTTGACATTTCTCTCACGTTCCCTTTTGCTTCATTTTAAAACAAGAAGAGGTCGCAGCATCTAAGAGTTGACGAAGGCTTTCGATGAGGAACTATCCAACTGATTAGACGACAGACTTCAGCAGAGAACAGTGTCGTTTCTTGTTGATTTATTTCTTGTTCTTTATCTCTTGAAGACAGTGTTGGGTTTGATAGTGTCTTGTTCTTTCATTATTCTGGATTTTTGTTTTAGTTTTTATTCTTTTGCTTCCCAGCACGACTTAATTCTTCCATTTTTCGATTTGTTTGTTCGTGGAAATATTTTTGGATAGAAGATCGAGTGTATCCATCCACGTCATCGGGACTACTCACTCGACCTTTTGACTCACTATATACGAACAAACCACCTACGCGACATCACCTTTCTTTATATACCCTCAACCCGCTCTCGTTTTTGCCGCCAACCCTCGACATCACCCACGCTACACCGTCTCCTTTTCACTATTCCCCCAACCAACACGTCTAATATCCGACACGAGAAACTCGTAAATACGCACACCGCCCACCATGGCCAGATTCGGCTTCAAGCGTAAGCAGTCGGTGCCCGAAGACAATGCCTCACCGTCATTCCGCGTGCTCGATCGCTCTGAGGTTTCGTCGGGGGCTTCCATATGCCGCCGCCAAAGGCTCATACTGCTCCTGATGGATTCCGGAGCCTGACAGGTGCCGGGGTCGGACTGGAAGTGGCGATGGTGAATTGTATGAGGATGATAATAATATTTTTGCGGGAATGAAGGCGAATAGGTATGGTTTAACTGATTTCCTTGATTTCATGTGCATTTGATTGTTTTTCCCCTTCTATTTGGGACTGCAGACTTGCTTGGATGACTTGAAAGAAGGTTGGAACTAGTGGTTTCCGCTAGTAGTTTTAGTCTGAGACTATCAAGGCCTAGACAGTGAGGCTATTCATGTATTTGAGATATCACTTTCGACCCAGCTATTGTCTTTGTCAACACTATTGAAACACCTCTGCTCGACTCTACCCGCATCTTCCAGACTCTTAGCTTCTTGCTCTATTTGCTTTCCTTGAATTGACTGCTTCGATCCTGTCTCTCTTTTGCCTGTCCTCACTGAGCAACACGAGCTTAGTCAAAGGCCCTGGTGCATATGTGATCCACCCTGGACTCCTTGTTTAGGACAATATGGGGGCCCTAGGCTCGTCAGTCCTGGTCTTGCAAGGCAGAAAGCACGAAGCAAGATGGTTCTTTAGCTTTTTTTTCCAGCATTGAGACCAGGGTTTGTGAGAAGGCTCAGGACTCGAGATTGTGTGGAAAGCAAGGAGAACCGAGGGTCAGTGGACGCTGTAGAGCTACAGCAAGAACAGTGAGAAGAAGCCATTTGTGCGGTCGAGTTACGAAACAAACAATAAATCGAGAACGAGGAATTAGAACGAACCACAGGCCTCTTTTCTTGTTTCCTCGTTTCTGTGGGTTGTCTATAACTTAATACCACAGGGTTCTTTCTCATAGAACCACTATTTCTCCTGTTGCTTCCACTACGATTTCTAGTGTGACCTCCTTACATCCTGTCCCCATCCCCCGTCGGGTCTTATTTCTCATATTCTCCTGGCCGTCTGCCGCTCTCTGCTATTTATATTTGCACCCAAAGCGTATACTACACAGACTAACCACCCGAGTCAGGGGCAGCGGGTCTTCGACTACAAAGACTGCCTCGACCGACACTTCCTCCAGACACAGCGGTGCCTCCACAGCTCCCTCCTCCTCCGCCGCCCACAACTCGGACCACGACGATCCTCGCTTGCACTTCACCAACTCACACAACAAGCCGTCCCTTCCCAAGCCATCGACCACTGGTGGCTTCCTCGGACGCGCCGGCCGTACCTTTTCTTTTGGATCCAAAAAAGGCCACGAAGAAGAATACGACGCCACGCCACCTGTTCCGCAGATCCCCTCTGACCACATCGAGGCCCGCCCCCGTGGTATGACGGCATCAACGTCGACCACTAGCACTGCAACGCCACCTCGTGTTGGCGACCGCGCTTCAAGATTTGACTTTGGTGGTGATTTCGGATCCATGTTTGGCGGTAACTACGAGTCTAAGCCTTCTTCCTCCGACAACCACCGCGGCTACGGCCACGACAATCACCACGATCCTGCACCTCTGTCAGGCTCCGTCTACGACAGTCCCACTCCCAGTAGCCGTGGGCTTCCTGCTCCGCCAGCTGCCGCCGTCCCCTCGCCTTCCAGCGACAACTGCAGCAGCGTGGCTACCGTGACCGGCCGTTCGCTCACTGCATCCCGCCCTAACAAATCACAACCGTCGCCTATCCATATTGATCAGGAGACCCGCGTCGAGCCATCTCCCTTTTCGTACGATAGCCGGACCTCCCACGACGGCTTGCTCCGTCACGCTTCGCCGAAACCGTCTGGGATGTCTCCCCGCGTCATGTCTAAGCCCGGCCCCGGCAGCCCGTCACCTGAGAATGAAGACGAAGACACCGCGCTTCTCCGTGGCGCCTTGATGGCGAGCTCCATACTCACCGAGGATCACAGCTCCTCCGCCAACAACCAGTCCTCGCGCCCCCATGGTGGCATTAGCACCGTCCGTGAGGCCGGCGAGGACGATATATTCTTTGATTCGCCGTCCGCATCCGTTAGGAACTCGGCCTGCTATGCTCCCACGCGCGCCACTCCCCAGCGCAACAACCGCGTCATGACGCCGGCGCAATTCGAAAAGTACAAGAATGAACGCTCCGGGGGCAATTCGTACGACAACGCTGGTGCCAAATCTGATGATGAAGATGATGTTAACTACTCAGACGATGACGATGAAGCCGAGAAATCCAAAGAGCTTTCTAAGCAACGTAAGAAGCAAGAAGCCCACATGGCCGTCTACCGCCAACAAATGATGAAGGTGACGGGTGAATCCAACACGGCTCCTCGCCCCCCGATGGCCAGTTCGCTGTCGACGCCCAATATAAGCCGTACTGGCCCGCCGAGCCCAGGGCTGGCGGAGGACCATAGTGATGAGGATGAAGAGGTCCCTTTGGCCATCTTGGCCGCCCACGGCTTCCCTAACAAGAATAAGCCGCCGGCCAGACTCACCCAAATGTCTTCGAATCCCAACCTGCGCCAATCGCTCCAGCCGTCGTACCAGCGTCCCGGGTCTGCCGCCGGGCAGAACCCCGCGGCATCCGGCGCGAACGGTGAAGGCCAACCCGGTAATAGATCGTCGGTGCTCCCGGCATTTGCTAGAGGTCTTCCGCAGGATCCATTTATTGGCGCCGGGTTGGTCAAGCATGCGCCCAGAGAAAGCATTTCGATGTCCGGGGGTGCCCAGTTGCCGCCGGCGGGGGCGCAGCCGGGAGGCCTCGTGGGCATCATTGCCGGAGAGGAGAGAGCTCGGGCTCTGAGACGCGGCGGCAGCCCTAATATTGAGGCTAATGCAGCTCGGAATGCCCAGTTCCAGCCGTCAGGGTTGTTGGGGAATCAGTACTCGGCGGTTAATGGGCTGGGGCATGCTATGCATAACAGCATGAGTATGGGTAATAGCCTTGGTGGTGGTGGTGCAATGGGAATGGGGAGTGGGATGGGCATGGGTGCAGCGCCGGGCGTTCGGAGCTCCATCTACTCGATGGGTGGGTCGCCGTCGATATCGCAGTTATCGATGATGCCTGGGCAGCAGGACCAGATGGCGCAAATGCAGCAGCTCATGGAAATGCAGATGCAATTCATGCAAATGCAAATGGCGCTTAATGCCCAACAAGCTAGCGCCGGCGGCATGCGCCCCATGATGCCCGGCATGGACAACCGCCAATCCTTCATGGCTCTGGAACAGCAGATGGCCCCGCCGCCGCGTATGGATACTATGCGCACAATGAGCATGGTTCAACCTTCTAGTGCATCGTGGATACAGAAGCCTAATTTTGCGCCTAGTATCCGCATGCAGGGTGGTTATGCCCCATCGATTGCCCCGTCCGAACGTAGCAATATCGGCCTTCCCGGCCGGTATCGGCCCGTCTCCCAGATGCCTGCGGCTCCCGCTGACGGTGGAATCCGTAGAGTCTCTAGCATGATGGATGTCGGTGCAGGTCCCGGACCCCAGGTCGATCACCTTGGCATGGGTATGGGCATGAGTAGAGCGGCCACCGCCAGCCCGGGCAAGTTGATGACCGGTGGTACCGGGATAGGTAGTGGCAGTGTTAGTGAGGAGGACGATGAAGACGAAGGTTGGGAGGCGATGAAGGCTAAGAGAGAGAAGAAGAGATCATTATGGAAGACGAAGAAGAATTTGGGGAAGGATATTGGGGCGTTGATTCTATAAATTGGGGATGGTGATATCCACAGGTTGTGGGTTTTCATTCTTCCGGCATCATTTCTTTTGGTTTTGGTTTTTTCTTTACGTGGCTTTTTACGTGATGCATACATATACAGTTTATTCTGCTTATTTCGTTATTTCTTTTGCTATTGTTAAGTTTGTCGTTATAAAGAAAAAGGAATGTAATGAAGGGAAAGACGAAATATGAAAATAATGGGTATTAAGTTATTTGTTGATCTTATTTAGTGTTTAAAAGTCATATTTGAATAATTATTGCTTTTTGTATAATGCCTATTGTAGCTTGTTGAGGTGTTAGTGATTTGATGTCATTGATTCCACATGATGCTCCTTCCCTTTCCTATTAAGACTCGACCAAGTCGTTCCTTCCGTTCTTTCCAATGTTTATTTACGTTGATGATCGCCCGCGCAGGCCAATTACCTAAGGCCCCACTTTTCGCATATAATCTGGGGCTTAAGAGTGAGAGGATTCGGCAGGCGGGGAATTAGAAACTTCGATTGGAGTAGTTGGTGTGGTTTTTAGCAAGAACGTAAGCAGAGCGGACGGATTGGAGTGCTGGGGTTTATCGATAGGAGCCTCGTTTGCGGATGAGGTGGCGGAGGTGCGGTGTTTAGATAGCGATTGGTATTGGTTGTTTGAATTTCATGTAGTATTGTCTTGTATTTCGGGAATCTATTTCTACTTGTCGCTTATTTTGAGAAATCAGATACCTTTCATTCTCTCTCTCTCTCACACACACACACTATCCCGCACCATAATGTCTACCATCAAGGGTCCCAACGCTCAGAAGCTCGACGGCTCCGGCCTTCGCATCGCCATCATCCACGCCAGATGGAACGCGACTATCATTGAGCCTCTCGTCGAAGGCGCTAAGAAGGAACTTAGAGGCTGTGGAGTCAAGGAAGAAAACATCGTCGTCCAATCGGTTCCCGGCAGCTGGGAGCTCCCGAGCGCCGTCAGAGGGTAAGTAATCTACAAAGTATAGTAGCTGCATGATCTAGCCTCTCTAGTCTCGACCATCGCCACCAAAACAAACACTAACAAATGATTCCTCTAATAGCCTCTACGCCGCATCCCAGGTGCAATCCGCCTCCTCTTCCACCACCGGCGACCTCCTCTCCGCCGGCACCCTCTCCCCCCAGCCCACCGGTTCCCCTGCCTCCACTGCTTCCTTCGATGCCATCATTGCTGTCGGCGTCCTCATCAAGGGTGAAACTATGCACTTCGAGTACATTTGTGATGCCGTGTCTCAAGGCTTGATGCGCGTTGGCCTCGACGTCGGCATCCCGGTGATCTTTGGGGTGTTGACGGTGCTGGATGACGAGCAGGCGAAGGCGCGGGCGGGGTTGACAGAGGAGGGTCATAACCATGGGGAGGATTGGGGGTTGGCGGCGGTGGAGATGGGGGTGAAGAGGAGACAGTGGGGGCGGGGATTATTGAGTAAGGGAGGCTTGAGATCAAGTTTGCTAAGGAATCAAGAAATGATTATTTTTAAATTAAAGAAATAATAAACGGAACAATTAATTACAACTAAGCCTCTACCCCATCCGAGTCTCTCGCCCCTACGCTTTTCCGCCTTCTACTCCGCAACTCCTTCCACTTTCCCTTCACCCCAATTGTTTCACCTATCCTCCTCGCCATCTCCCGCCCATCCCCAACTCCTCTAACGTCTTCGCCACTAACCTCCTCTTCCCGTCCTCCCCAACAACCCACCTCTGCACATTCGGCAAATATGCCCATGAAAATATTGCCCCGAGCGCCGCCACTGATCCAAACAATATAAAGATAAGTCCCTGTCGGGTGTTGGAGTGATACTTTTCATTAATGCCATAGACAACGACGATAGCAACGAGGGAGCCGATTTTCCCGAAAGCGGCGGAGATCCCATGACAGGTGCAGCGGTAGCACGTGGGGAAGATCTCGGCGGGGATGATAAACGTTAGCGTATTTGCGCCAAAGTTAAACACAAAATGACACACGGCAACCAACACAACGGTTGTCGGGGCGGCTGCGGTCCGATGGACGGTATAGTAGACTGCCCCAGTCGTGATGAACAAGACGGCAAGCGTAAGAAATGACGCCGTAAGGAATTGCCGGCGGGGAATCCTGTTGGCGAAGAGGACGGAGCAGGCGGAGCCGGTGGTAGACGCGAGAGAGACGGTTAGGAGATATTGTTTGGCTTGTTCGAAGAGGACGTCGTAGATGGTGAGGCAAGGATTTACTGTGTCTGTTTGCCAGACGGGGAAGCCGGAGGTTTTCCAACCAGGGACTAGCGATGTCCCGTTGGGAAACTTTGAGTTCCAACATTCGAGGTCGGAGGAGATTCGGGTATCTGGGACCGTCGACCATATGTCGGCGAGCGTGTTGCGGTTATCGAGGGATAACCCGTAGAAACTGACGTCGAGGAAGAACCACGTGGCGGCTGTCCCGAGGAGATAGAGCCAGTTTTTCTCGGTTATGAAGAATGTCTTGAGGTCTGCTTTGGAAAATTGCACGGGGATGGGCGGGGCTTCCGATGGCGATGGGGCCACCGGAGGGACCAGGGGTAACGATTGGAGAGGGGAGAGAAGATGGTTGGTGGGGAGGGGGAAGGTTGTTGGGGGAGGCCCGTAGACTTTTGGGTGTTACGGAGGGCGGTACCGGCTTTGCCTTTAACTTCGAGGAAGTACATTCCGGAATCGAACAAGAAGAACCGGAAAATGATTGCCAAGAGTGCCGGGATTGCTCCGGTCCCAATAACGATGCGCCAGATGCCATCCACAATCTTTTGCATTCTTCTTCATATAGAGAATCGAGGCCACATTGCATCTCACGCAACTTGTATGTCTCTTCACGACCGAGCAGGACAAACAAACCAACTAGTTGGGCGAGGGCTTGGCCGATGGGCTGCATCATGAAGACGGAAGCTAACATGCGGCCACGGCTGCTGGTTGAGGACCACTCGGAGGTTATCACAGCGCTAAGTGGATACTCGGCGCCGATACCAATGCCCATGACGAAGCGCCACCAGCAGAAAAGAGAAAGGAAAAATAGATCATGATATCCGTGGCTGGTTGTTGCAACCCCGACTGTACTAACGACAACAACAACAAGCTCAACGCCATACAACCTCGTCCGTCCATAGTAATCCGCCAGCCACCCAAACACTACCTGCCCCAAAACGCTCCCCAATAATGTCGCCAAATTAATCAACAACGATGGCAACTTCCCCGCATGCGGCCAATAGACAAACGCCAACGACGTCAAGATGACGTTTGACGAGAACAAATTGTAGCTATCGGTCAGGAAGCCGGAGGCGGCAATTCCCCAGATGCGCAGGTTCCAAGGGTTGAGGTCGAGCTCGAGGCGGAGTTGGGAGCAGTTAAGGGAGTCGGGGGCCGAGAGATGTTGGCGAGTGGGGCCGAGAAGCCGCGGTTGCGGGGTTTGGGGGAGGAGGGGTGAGGGGTGGTCATGATGAGAAGGAAGGAGGGATGTGATTCAGATAGTGGATAAGTAGTGGGGAGTGAGCATTATGGAAAATTGGTGATATTAAGTGGTGGTAACTGTAATATTGAAAACAGAATGAATGTAAAATAAAGATATGATGTTGATCAAGTTATGTAAAGCAGATCAAGGTTACAAAAGGATCTTAGTTTTTAGGATTGAGTTCCACAGACCATATGAATGAAAAAAATAAAAATAAAAATAAAAGACATAATAACAAGAAAGTCAAACTTTTGTACACAATAAACCAACCAAAAATAAACAGCAAATCCATCTTACCTCTTCCCACGTCTGCCCTGCCACACTGCATTACACAACTCGCCTACATATACCCATACTTCACTCATTACAACGCCTACCTCACCACATCCTTTACCCAGCTGCCCAACTCAGCTAAGCTGTTATATTGCCCGGTTTCTGTGGACGGCTAGAGGAAACAAGGTCAGCAAAGGAGGGGATTCCCGGACATCAAAGGAATATATTGATATGTTTGATGATCACGTAGGCTGTGAATGAAATTTAGATTTAAATGTGGTTAGGATATGGTGAGGTGGGGTTGTTAAATTTAGTTGGGAAGGTGGAACAAGATTTGATATCAGATGGAAGTATGTTTTGATTAATTACTGTTTTCCTGAAGATTGCTACGTATTTATATAAAGGGACGTGATTCGTAGTTCGTCTGGAAACTAAGACGGGATTTCTCTCGGTTATTTTCTCGGTTCTGGGCGAATAGTCGCTTGAGATTATTATCATCTCATTGGATCGAGTGTATCCTGCATGGAGACGTCGTCGTTTGATGTAGGATTTAGTATCCTTAGAAGAACGTGTGTATTAGTGACAGTAGGCCTCAAGACCCTTTGACACCTCGGAATCATCCTTTTCTAACGAGACTTATTTTAATTTCTATCAATATATCATCCTTTTTATCATCCACTCAATCCACTAAACATCAACCCATCATCGTATTACATCGTCTTCTCTAATTCTCGATATTGCGCATTCTCGCTTCCAAACCGCAACAGGGATCATCATATGGCTATTGTACAGTAGCCAGTTAGTGGGCGGGATTCCTGCACGTGGGAGCTTTGGCTGATTGGAAGGACGCTGGGTTTGTGGAGATTATCCTCACGACATGAAAAGAGGAAGCCGTATTATAGACTGTCCAGGAAGTGAGATAGAGGGAACAGTAGATGATTGATAGAGAAATGATGGAGGTATCTAGATATACAGAGGTTTTATAGAAAGAGAAAGAGAGACATTTCTATACTGAAATAGTCTAGTTTCCGATGAATCAATACAACCAATCACTCAATATAAAAATATATCACAGACATCAAACTCGACACATCACCCACTAATCTCTCCATAATCACCTCTGCAATATTGCCTCCCACCATCATTATCAAATCTCATCCCTCAGCTAAACCACGAGGCAGTCCGACCCAGCCCTTTGGAACAAGAAACTATTCATCGTCACCTTATTGCCTCTCGTGTGCTCTGGCCGCATCCACCACTAGGTTGATAAGTCAAGCAAATGTGCATTATTAGAACTAGGAATATTCTGTATTAGAAATCTGTGTGGGAATATCTCTTTGACAAAACAGAGCAAGTCGATTTTGCTGTGGCTCTGAAGCAGTTAATACTGCACTAAAGTGTACTCCTCTCATACAGTCCTGCAACCCACATTCAATCTCCATCTCCACGGTTAATTTCTTATCTGATTCTCATTTCTATTCACACTTTCCAATCACCAACCAAATCAACACTTCGACTTCCCAAAACACAACATCTAGTTAATCTACTCTTTTGGTCTCTTTTAGTGTCATCTAACAGTCTACTACCATCATATCTCCACCCACACCAACCCCACCCAACCCTAAACTTTCTCTTTCCTCATCAACCATAAATCCACCCTTCTTTCTCTTTTCGTCACCGAGCGGAACGGAACACGCTCCGCTATCTCCATCGACCACAACCATAGCTCATCGCCACCTTGCTGAATAAGCAAACGGTAAGTGAGTCGCACATCCTTCTGTATCTTATATCCATCACTTACCCTGTTCTTTTCCCACGTAAAATTTCCATCTCAACTCCCTCCATCCCGCCCCCTCCCCACCTCCAACCCCAGTCCCACTCTAACGCCATGCCATAGCCCCGCCACCCCCCGCACGCCCCGACCGAAAGGTCCGTCGCCCTCGACCCGATGGCGTACTCATCGTCATCGTCATCGTCGTCATTCACCATATCATCACTTGGGCAACCAGCCGCCCAAAGGTTTCCCAACGGCATCCCCGGAAGCCCTGTTGGGTCCCTCGGTGCCTGGCCAACGCTCACGGGAATTGTCCGGTCTAACCCAGCGGCACTCGGTGCGACTGACCTGGATCTTGGCCCACCGGGCTACCAAGCGACAATGTAAGAAAAACTTCCAGATCGTTCCAAGTTCCCTAACTAACGAGCCCAGCACCCTCTGGCCCGGTACCTCATTAGAGAAAACCCTTTATCTCGGCCCCTGGTCCCTATCGTCTTTCGGGTCAACCCGCATACTGACCTGGCCCTGTTCCTACGCCTCAGAATCCCTCCAGCATTTCCTTGTGCCCGATGACGCCCCGCCGACCACCCTGAATGCCCGCCACACGCCCTACCATCCCCGCGAGAAACCTGAGACCCTCCTCGTGTTCCCCACACCCCAACACATCCGGTACACGGCGCCGAATGGGGCTATCGCCCATGACCAGATGGTCCCGTGCACCTATGAATTTACAACGGCCGAGTCGAGCCTTTGTTTCCAAGCGGACGTCCGTGATCGTTATCTCGTTGCCTTTTTGATGTTGATGTTCTGTGGTCGGATATTCACCCACGGAAGGACAAGTTCGGTACGGTGCGGGGCATTAATGCGATACAGCGGGTCAAGGTGTGGCTGGACCGGTGGGGCCGCGGACACTCGTTGACAGTTGCGGGACGGCGGGACACTTGGCATGAATTTTGGGGCGTTTGGTTTGGTGACATGAAGGCAGAGGAGAAAGGGAAGGTCGTCAAGATGTATGTGAAGAACCGGGGAAAATCAGCGGATTCGGTGAGGTTGAGGGGAATGGGCCGGCAGGAAACGGCGGAGGTTCCGGGGGAAGCTCCGGTTGTCGATTTTGACTATATTGGGCTACAATTCACAACCAATGAAGGTAATATTTCTGTCTTTATTCTTGTAAGCTTCGTTTCTAACTGCTATAGATTGGCGAAATTTCGTTCATTTGTGGCCACGCTTCCATCAACATTCGCCGCCGTTCAACCCCGATGAAGCCCCACATGACTGATGGGGACCCTTATTTGGAGCGAATAACCTTTGTGTGTGTCTTCAGCTGGAGCTCCACGGTCCCTTCTAAGATATGAGATTTGAGCTAATCAGAGGGTTAGGTTAATGAAGGGTAATTTCTTATTGTGTTAGGATGAGGTTGATAGCGGGTGGTGATGATTATTGATGCATGTTTGTCTAGGAAAATATTTGTCGGAAATAGGACTAGATATTTAATTTTGTTTTCTTTATATTTGCTGTTAATTTGATACCATTAATTTGTTCAAATCGATACCCTTAACGAGAGTCTTTAAAATGTCTAAGATTCTCTTTGCCGTCAACGCCGGGTCCTCCGTGAAGATTTCCATCTTCAGAATATCCTCCAACCATCCACCGGCAAAACTCGCCCTTTCAACCCCAGGGAATGATCTCGAAAACATCGACCCTACCCTATCTGACTCGAAATGTTTGCCCACCGTATTGTCCACGGCGGCTCCTATGCGGCGCCGGAGATCGTTACCCGGGAGACATACCATCACCTCGAGGACCTGACGGCACTCGCCTCATTGCATAACACGGAAGTATTACAGATTCTCCGGGCGTGTGCCGAAGAATACCTGCGCGCACAAAAATTGCGTGCTTCGATTTACAGTTCCACGCAACGTTGCCGGCGGAAGTCTAGGCGTACCCGATCAACCAGGAGATTGCTGAAAAGAACCATCTGAGGAAGTACGAATTTCATGGCTTGTCGTATTCGTTTATCGTAGGGGCAGTCTCGAGCTTTCTAGGGAAGCCAAAAGCAAGACGAATATCATCGCCTTGCATTTAGGGTCGGGGGCATCAGCGTGTGTCATTCAGAACGGACAATTTATCGACACTACCATGGGCTTCACCCCCCCTCGTCGGCCTCTCCGGCGCCATCTGTTCCGGCAGCCTCGACCCCTCCCTCATCTTCCACTATGCCTCCAACGCCGGCAAGTTCGCCCCTGACACTACCACCGACTTCCACATTTCCCGCACCGAGAAAATCCAACAAGGAGGCTGGGCGGAAGGCGCTGACTGGGACTACGGATTTCGGCAAGATACCGGAGGGTGGGTCGCCGGAGAGGGAGCTGGCATTTAATTTGGTGGTTGATCGGGTGGTCAAGGCTGTCAGGGGAGAAGGGGAGAAAAGGAGAAGGGGGCGCGGTTGAGGGCGGAGGTGGAGGAAGGTTCGGTGTTTTGGGGTTTGAGATGGACGAGAAGGTTAATAAGGAGCTTTAGAATGTTAAGAAAGGAGAGATGAAGAGTATTGGGGAGGGTAATACTGAAGACAAGTTACAAGTGTTGGTTTGTAGGATTGACGAGCAGAAGGAGATAGCGATTCTAAGTGCGGAGATAAAGGAATTGTGGTGAGGTCAATTATAGGGTTGGTACAGCCACTAGGGTCCAAACATGACATCTAATGTACGACTTACATCGATCACTAGTCCCTCTTCGCCACCTTATTCAATACAACCCACACTAACCACCATTTCTATTGATGAATGGTCGTCCCAGCGCCAGTATATATCAAAACCCGCCACCGCAAATCATTGCCTAACCTAGTGACTAACACCTCGCGTCACAGCGACGCACTTGCAGCCCCAAATGGCGAGGAGACCAGAGGGCCCGGGGCCCCAGTGGACATGGGACACATGGGTGGTCAGTGTGGCGGAGTGGGCTGTGGAGATATTGGATGGGATTGGGGGGGGATGGGTAATGGGAGGAGACAGATATAGAGAGGGAGGAGCTGACATGGATTGGGTGTTAGGCCAAGGAGACTGAAAGAACGGAGAATGATGCCGCTAGTGGCTACGGGGTCCGTTTTTGATTTGGGGTGTTGCTGTATTGAGGAATTTTACAAACGGGGAGGGCCGGAGGAGGACCGGGGGACAGCGCTTTTGTGGGGATGTCGTCATTGAGGGGACTTGAGGTTGTATACAGCATATTTGAAAGTGGTTGGTGCGGGCCCACAGGGAAGGTTAGGGGCTTGAGGAATTGACCGAAGCAAGCAGACCATGCAAGGAAGCATCGCGATAGACTAATGTGACAGTTCCATGGGACTCTTGGGGATATTGGCTCGATTATGCCGCTACGGCCACGATGTTGTTGGGCTATCAAGGACGATATATCGATACTGTATTTGCGGGTGACCCCTTACTTGGGGAGTCCCAGCTGCCCAACCGATAATGCAACGTCAGAGGGCATCTAAACAGACATACCACCCTGACAACTGCCACCCAATCACGCAGGCAGAGGGATGGCGATGACGAGAGGAGGGTGTGATGGGATTTTGATATTTGCTTTTGCAAGGCCTTGTAGGGCAGAAGGACTGGCAGATAAAAGGGACATAGAGAGAATGAGTACAGTGGGTATGTGAGATGGAAAAGGGAGAAGGGAACTTAAATAATTAGAAAAGATCGCAAGATTATACTCTGTCGTCGTCGTCGCCGCAACGCTAAAGGGCTCTGAACTCTTCACTATAAAAATACTTACACATTACTACCTACTCACAGACTATTTCTTCTTGCCCTTCTCTTCATTTACCCGTCTATCGACGCTTAGATTCCATCAGCTTGTCCGTTGCGTGCTTCTCGTGCTTCAGACGGCTAGAGACACACCCTGGTTTCGGCCTGACGCTCGGTGAAGACACGGTGACTTTGGCGGTTTGTATTGCGTTGGGTTGGTAAAGGAAGGGGAGATTACTGGGTGAGGGGAGTGGTGGTGTTTGGAATATTGATTCCTGTGTTCCTTGAAGGGACGTCGGTAAGAGGGAAAAAGTATGTGGACAGGTGGTGAGGAGGGTTGTGTTTTTATGTATTTATGTTTATTTTTATGTGTATAGTTTAGTGTATTTTCAAATATATGTAAATATCTATCTTGATTAATCAACTGGAATATTTATATTTTTTCTTCCAAGTTCCATCAACATTACTACCTCCCATACTTCTCCATCCCCATAATTCCTCCCTGTCCAACCTCATCACCAAATACAGCAATGATCTCCCCAACCACAAACTAACCTACATCCCCTGTATCTGCCTCTCCCCCAAAAGAAATACCTCGGAACAATTTCATCCCTTCCCTTCCTCCCCACTCACTTCCGCTCACCGACCCTCTCTTCCCCAAACACACCCCGTATCACTCCCACCCTCTACTCTCACCTCACTCTCACCTCACCTTATCCCCAAAGCAATATTGTCACCGAAACACCAAAAGGATCCCCAACACCCATTCACCGACAAATAACGCAAGACCGGGTCACTCTCTGGCCGGTGGTCCCGGTGAGCAACCGTATATATGGCTCTTTGAACAAAACCAACTATCAAAATACCAATATTATAACCATAATAATTACTTAACTACCTCCGTCCTCAGCTCTCTCCTTCTCCTCGCTCATTCACTCAATTTCTTCCTACCCACCTTCAGCATTGACCTTGACGTCATTGCCGTCACCATTCGCGACGTCCCCTAGTCTCCCGTGCCCGCCCTGACGTCCAAACACCCTAGTATCACCCGTCAAATATCTCATTGACTCGGCTTGTCCATTTTAATTAGCCCGGGTATCAATCATTAGCTCCGGAGTAGTTTACAGAGGGCCGAGGGACGAGGGACGAGAGCTGATGACACGTAGTAGTGGATAGTCACTCTGAAATATAGTCATGTACAGTGTTTGCTTAGAGAAACTCAATATGCTGTCGTTCATAACCATCGTCTTTTACTATCAATTCATAGCTAATCAAATAATGAGTTCCGTAACGCCAAACCCAGAAAACCCAAATATACCCAATCTATCCAAACAAAACGCTACCCTCACTGAACCTTCTCCCCACTCGGATTCATCACAAACGCCAACGAACACCTCTCCAAATCCCTTCTGCCTTCCGAGTCTCCTTTCCTCCCCTCATAGCCTGCCTCATACTCAAACACATCCGACCCAACGCCCTCCGCCATCCCCATCTCCTGCGGCGTTGTCCTCCTTGCCGTATACGCCCCGTAAAACGTCGACACCGAACTCCGTCTATCCTCATAATACCCTTCCTCCTGTGAAAACGACCCCGTGTACGCCGCCCCTGAAAACCCACCTGCCTCCTCACTCTGGTACCCCCCGTAAACCACCGGCGGTCCCTGCCCCACGTAAACCTGCCTTGGCCTCAACGCCAACGCATCGTCCCCGCCATACCGTCCTACTGACAACCGGTCCTCCCGCGACCCGTGGCGGCCCCAAGCCATCGGAGACCGTGACCTCACCCGCGCCACCGGGATATACCCCCACGACGGCGACGGCTCCTCACTCGACCCCGAAGCCCTTCCATCCCACGTCACCTCCCTAAAACTCCGCTGTGGACTATCGTACCGATACACCGACACCGGCCTCCCTGGCTGCCTGCGGCCCCTCGGGCTCATCTCGACCGAACGGCCGCGGCCCCGCAGAGGGTCACTGCCGCGGCGCTTCTTCTTCTTCTGCATGAAGCGGCGCTCGGCGTCGGCGATCTCGGCCGCCGATGGGTTCACGTCAAAGTTGATTCCGTGTGTTTGCCGCTCGTGGTTTTTGCCGTTATCTTTGCGCGTGAACTTTTGCTGGCAGGCGGGTAGCCGACAAACCCAGCGCGTGGCCTTTTTCTCGGGGTCCTTGTCGCACGTCTCGAGGTGGCGGGAGCCGTGGCCGGCCGTCGAGAGGTCGATCCCGCATGACGGGCAGCCCCAGAACTTGACCGGGCGGAAGCCGCACGTGGCGTCATCGGGGAGCCACATCCAAGCGTGAAAGGTTTTGCACGGCTTGTTTTGCGGGAAGTAGTGTCTGGCGAGCGGCAGGATCGACTTGAGTAGCGCCGGGGCGATCGACTTGACTTTATACACGTAGAGGCCGGTGGTGATGTCAAAGTACGTGGCCATCTGCTCCAGGTAGGTTGATGGGAACTGCAGGAGGTGAACGTAGTTGGGGATGGGAAGGGTGGCATCCTTTTTAGACATAGTGTGCGTGTGTGTGGGAGGCCAGTTGCCGCGGTGGATGAGTGGGTGGCGGATCATGAAGTCGCAGATGAGGTCGTTGATGCGTGTGGCTTCTTGGGATGTTATGTTAAAGTGGCGGATGAGCGCTGAGTGGCGGGCCGCGTGATCGAACCACGGCCAGTTGGCAACGGTATAGCCGCTACTTTGGCGGATGTGATCCATTGTGGGTGTGAGTGGGGAGTTCTGGGTGGTGTAATGGGTGTATAAATAGGTGCCAATCGGTATTGTGAAGATATCGTGAGATACCACAAGTGCGTGAGCAGGATAGAGTCTAGGACGAAATGGAAAATAGAAATGAAGAAAGGGATTCAAGTAGTATATATATATGAAGCAACAGTCGTCAACCAAAAGAACAACCTATAACAATGATGATATCTCCGGAACAAGTCAGCCTAACATAAACATAAAGTATAAACCAGAAAACACTTCCAAACCACAGAATCCCAAGAGTCAGACACCCTCTCATATATACACGGCCGTCATCAAAACCCACCACCACCACCACCACCACCACCACTCTTCAGCAGCTCATCCACTATTGCCGGAAGTAGACCCAGAAGCTCCTGCTCAAAACTTGCACTTATTGAAAACGGGAACTATAAAATCACAATAAAAACATCAATATTTGAGCAATTTCTGTTTTGGGTAAGTCCCTTCGGCATACCTGCCAGTCAACCAGCAGGTCTACTAGGGACTATGAAAAACAGAAAGAGGGCGCTGCGGAATAGATGCTAGAGGTGGATGCTTCTTTAGGGAGGACGGAGGACGATTGTGTGATTGGCTTTTCATTAATTGGTGTGATATTTGGTCATTGTATTATGAGAACTCTCATAAGGGAAACGGCCATTTGTGTTATTGTTCTACTTCCATAGCATGTACCCATCTCTCACTCATTCGCCCTTTCCCACAAGAACAAATCCGGCTCAAATTAAACACTCAATTTATCCATTGCGTCGACGTCGTACTGACCAGGTCAAGGTTCCTTTTTATGAGGGGTGTACATAAGGTTCTTGGGGCGTGTATAACTCCACAATCTAAACCGACGGCAGAGGTGTACCACATCCGCGCCATATTTTTGCCAGAATATCGAAAAGTAAGAAAAAAAAAGAAAAGAAGAAAACACATAAACCCCTGAAAGGAACATTACTGAATAATCTAATGTGAGTGTTATATCGACCCGTCTTTATATCTCATATTTCTTGCTGTGTTACGTCGTCTTACGATAAATACTTTACTTACCCAATATTCCTCAGTGTCCACAGTCCTCGGTCACCAAGTACAAGTTCATCTGGCCTTTTAGAAACCCCGAAACCTTACTACTGATTCGTACTTCTCGCCCATCACATCTCCTAGGTACCGACCGCTGTCTTCAGTTCGTCACCCACTCTCCAGCTCGGCGGCCTCGCCCCAACTGCCTCCTTCATTGGCTCAATAACAAAGTCACGTTCCAATTAGCTGTCACTCATCGGATCATCTTCTGCTTCTCACACCCTCCAAGATCGAAGGGTCTAGCACCTATCTCGAATTAGTTAACATAAGTATAATAGCATTATGGCCTAACCCTGAATGGGTTTTAGCTCTGTATCCTGCATCTTCATTCATTTCTCTAGCCCAGGAAGGCGGCTAGTTGGCGGGATGGTAATGGGAAGGGATTTTTGAAACCAAGTGTCTGTAAGATTATGGGTGGGGTTGGAGATTATTTGGTGTATGCCGAGGCAGAGAAGATTCAAAAATGTGGTAAGCTGTAGATTAATAAGAGCCAGTAAGATTCATAAACTATCGCCATTGTGACTTAAATATATGAAAAGTCACCATTCTCTCCTACGATTCTATCAAATGCAAGTACGGACCTCATCTTCTCTTCCATCATCACCACCCTAACAAATCTCCTCTCCTCAATAATCGGCTCAGAAGAATTCTCATGACCCCATTCTTTCCAACCCTCCAGCCCATCTATCCCAAGAAACCCCTTCCAATTAGTTATTCCATAGCCTCTTTCGTCCTTTCCTTTCTTCTTTTCTTCTCATGATACGAGCTTCATCCAGTCCCCCCTTCATCCCGCTCTCTCTTTCGCCTCCACGAATCTTGTTGTCCAAAACAGCTGCCAACCCTGGAGACCCTATTACCATTTTTGGGAACATTAGCGGGGAGGGATGTCCTGGACCATAGGTTAATCGCGAAGAGAAGGACACGGACGTTGGGAGGAGAGCAAGGGAGAAGACTAAAGAATGGTTGATCGGGAATGGAGATGATGAGATGGTATCAGTATGGGCGGAATTGATGCTTGTTTTGTAGTTAAAATTCAGTTGAACGGTACGGTGGACGGGGCTTTATCCGGATCCGGCGATATATGAGAGACGGTAACATAACCATCAATATCTGGGGTGATTCATGAGAGAAACCCTAGATAAGATACCAAATGTCTCAATATCCATCTAACGTCGGATACCCTCGAAAAAAAGTCAAGAACAACCAACTTAATGAAAACTCAAACTCAATTACTCACCTAGTTACCTGAGCTGAACCCATTAAATCCATTGCTCCCCACTAAGCCTTTCCACCCCACCATCAACTCTCTCACTGTCCACTAACCACCACCACCCTAATAACCGCGCCCGCCCGCCTGGAACATGCCTGTCCACCCCCATTCCCTTCGGAATAAAGACAACCGACCGCTATGAATCAATTACCGCCGCTCCGTCTGACGACACACCCATATGATTTGGAAGATGTTGACCTTCGATGGTCTGAAGGTATGTAGATGTGGATATAGATGCAGTCATGGATGAGTGAGCAGACGGTTGGCAAAGGGTCTTGATCGGCAGGAAGCTGATGGAGGGTATTTTTTAGTGAGTATTTTTGGATTATGGGTTGGTGGTTGCGGGTTGACGGTGGAGGGTGAAGGGAAAATGTATAGGCGAGAAAATATCATTGTATTAGCCGATCATTTGATAACAGTCATATTAGCACGCACGAGTACTTTCCAACTCGTGACATTTTCATTAAAATCTCTTTTCAGCAGAAATCCAAAAATAGCAACCACTATTAGTCCTACAATCTGATTGGCTAGTATTTAGGCTACCAACACATTCTCACAATCACAACTCTGACAATCATCACACACAAAACACACCATAACAACATCATACAATCCCCTCCCCTCCCCCTTCCCCTACCTCTCCCCTCATGGAGATCCCCCAATTCAGTAACTCCATTACACAAGTGACATCCAACCAATTACCACCCCCGGCCATCTCCATCCTACAATCTACATCTCCACCTCCTGCGGTCTCGCCCTTCCTTCTTACGTCTTGTCCCTCGCCCAACTGCTCGCAGTCCTAGCTAGCCACCTGCAGCCTCTCTGCATCTACGCACATGGAACCTGTTGTTCTCCGGTGCTTATTTGCGCGGGTTGGGGCGAGGGAAGGGCAGAGAGCAATCAAGTTGTTGGAGTGCATTGGGATACGTGACACCAGAGGGTTGAGGACGGAATGGAGGATGAATGGTTTGATTGCAGAAAGGGTCTAGATTGGAGAAAGATGTTGTGGTGGCCGAGGAAGCGTAATTGTCGACAGAGACCTGAGATCGTGTATGAGAATTGAGATGGGAGTGATTGGGTAGGGGAGTAAATGATTAGGCTGTTACGGAACAGGGTAAGGGTCGAGGCTTGGTTACCTCATTAATGATTCAGGCGAGTAAGGATTTTTAAGGGTTCTTCAGTTCACAACTAACCTATCAACATCTGTTAAGCCCTTTCGACTTCAGCTCCCCGACCCGACCCACTCGCAGCCCCGCAACCCCATTTCGGAGTCTCCTGGCATTCCGTCACATGCGCCAAAGAGTCTTTCTGGTCAATCTAGGAGAAAAGTTTCACAAAACCCCACTGATCTTCGGCCAACCTCCACAAGCCTACACATTGAAATCCCACTCTAGGCAAAAGAATTCAGTCAATTTCGCCACGAGGGTTGGGGATCTGCATGGTTGGATGTGATGGAGGGGCGGAACATGGAGGGAAATCCACAAGTGCATAAGGGGATTTTGCAGTTCAGTAATCGAGAGAAGGTCAAAGCGGAAGAATATGCCATTGTTTTTAGAGTGTAAGATTCTTATTCTCAATAAAAATATCTCGATATTCAATGAACCTTTGATGTCATTCATTTCGTGATCGTGTCTCTACAAGACCCCTTCCCTCCACCCGATACCAAAATACCAACTGGAAGGTACTGCAACGCTATAACAAAACGTCTCTTTCATAAATCAACCAAAGAAACCCATGGGCCTCGACGATCAATGCCAACCGCCTACCGCCCGTCTGTTTCGCGTTTGAATCCGGAAGTGATCGGCACATACCACGGGACCCTACTTCCTTACTTTTACCGGAGAGCGTCTTCGGTTAGCGACACCCTGGGTATTCGTAAAATGACTGTTTTCAGCAAAAATCTAGGAAGATCTTTTATGTACTTGTATTCGGTCGAGGGGCGATACAAAGTCTATAAGGACTGGTCAGTGTCCACAGTCAGGAATGCTGTCTTGCCATTGCGCCGAATCAATTTTGTAAATAGACGAGCTGGAAAAGCCTTCAGTGATTGGATGAAGTCTCTTTTATTCAGTCCGCCCAGTGAGTAGCTGCAACCTCGTCAGCGATAATATGATGCCGCTAGCGTTTTTAGATCATGTGATTATCTTTTTTCGGGCTAGTATGTAATCACAGTGTATACATAGTATGTATGTACATGAGCATTGTCTTTATCGGTATATCGTTTTACTGCTTCATCTTCTCCCTAAAATATCTAACCGCCGAACCTGTCAAACCCTCCCCGTTTGATACTCCCAGAGACCCACCCGCCGGCCGCCTGCCCCGTGCTCTCCCGGAGATCCAATCCCCAATCGTCCTTCCCTTACATCCGAGGGGGCGATACCTGTACACCCAGCCAGAGTTCTAACTCTTCCCATCCGTTGTCCCAATTAAGACAGCTTTCTCTGGTGCGCTGGATCCTCGGGGTGCAATTATGTTTGGGGGATTTGTTATTCAATGGAAAAGGGACGCAGGGTTTTTTTGGTGCGTGGGGAACAGAATGGAAGGGCAATGGATGTGTGGGACAGAGAATAGAAAAGGGAAATAAGAGATGTTGTGAACGGGTCGTGATTCATCATCAGGGTCCTTTGATGAGAATAGAGAGAATTCGTGATGGATGTGGAATAAGGAAGAAGGCAAGAAGGGCATGTGATTGGGCAGGCCGTGTTAGTTGCAGACAGCCAATATACACATGTGATGTCTGCATATCCATCACAATATCCAATACCCAACCAACCATAATTTCGTTGCAAACCCCGTCACCCCACCTCGTTGGTCTGTCCCGTTACCCCTTTCCCCCTCTTACATTACCGGCCATCCCCGGAACCTTCCCCGTCTCATCATCCCACCACTTTCTAGAAAATTTCTCCCTATCCAGTAACCTTCTTTCCCCTAACCTTTTCCTAATTTTCATCCCTTTCCGCTTTCCCAGCCCCCACGACTTCCAGTCTTTGTACCTTCTACCGGTTAGTTATTTCCCTTCTATTCTCAGTGCTATTCCACCCTTCCTCTTATGGAAGTTCATATACTAGCTATTTACTATTTGTGACATATTACTATCATCAAAACTCCATCTCCAAACCCCCACATCCCCATCGTAACCACCTACCAACCACTCCGTCATGCCTCTCACCGACGTCACCGAAACGAACACGAGTGGCAACTGCCCTCGCCCCCTCCTCCATGACATCACCACCCACGGCACCACCGTGGGCCCTCCATCCCTAGGTACAACACAAAGGATACCATCGTTACGTCTATTGTGGAAATTCCTATCCAGGGCACCGCGGATGGGGAAGCGACCGCGAGGGTCCACTGGCGTGGGCAAGCAACGTAGTATTTGGGGGGCAATATTGGGAATAGGTGGTTAGCTGGGGGTGCTGAACATGTTGGGAATGAACGAGTGGGGAGGTGGGTTGGGTATTTTTCCCAGCCAGCGGCAAACAAATTGAGATGATCGTGAACATGTTCTTGTTTTGGATTCATGTCATCATTATAGACGCTATGTCTTAGCCCTCTCGACAACATTCTGTTACTTCTTAAAGCAACCCTAACCCTATATAAGCACCAATATCTACCATTAAATGATCACGATCATTACTACTGGCGTCAAGCAACCTCGTATCCCCTCCTACTATTCCACCTACTACAAGGCTGAGACCCTCTGCCCACCATCACTCCCAGGCTTCACCGCAATTTCACTACACCATCATCCTCTCAGCGTTACTTTATACCGTTCCAGCGCATCCCCGCCACCCCATCCAAAACAAAGACAAATGACGCCGGCCGCATCCACCCACTGGAATGTCTAAAAGCAAGCAGCAAGAACCCCGTACGCAAACACCGTGTACGTCAGAGACCACGGAATGGCAAATAAATATGCGCGTCAGGTGGTATCATGGCGTTGGGTCGCACTATGATGTTCTATTGCATAGATGGCAAGCAAAGATCCAAGGAAGGAACTTACTTGAAAGGGAAAAGAGCTGGAGGTATCGGGGGAGGGGGCGTATGGAAGGAACTATGTGTCAAGCAGACAGAAGGTTTGTAGAAGGAAAAGTATGAGGAGGTGACCAGGTAATATATGGAAGGTAGTGGTGAAGGAAGAAAACGGAGGGATATAGAAGCAATATCGATATAAACAGGAAGGATGAAAATGTGTCAGGTATCACAAAAAGAAGGAATATCGAAGATTGGGTGGACAGTTGACATCAATGCAAGGCTTGGGTAATGCAACAAGCAGAAAAGATGAATCAGATATATGATGATAAATGTGATGTACTGCCTACTATGGTTCTCTGCTGAAGAACATAAAGAAAGATATAATATTATTTACCATTAATAACAAAAGAATAAAAACAACCCCAGAATCTAAACGCCAATAACTCCATCTGGTAACTTCCCCAAAAAAAAATCAACACCCAATCAAATAGTAGCACCATCAAAAGGAACCCTGTGATACTCCCCACAACCTGCCAGCCTAACAACTCACCCAGGACCCTCACAATGCACCCTATCACTGCCACCTGCCACGGCTCGTCGAAAGTCGGTGAAGCCCTCGCCACCACCCTATTTTCTTTCCACTATTCGCCTAATCAGACTATGTTTCCTACCGTCTTGGTTGCAGCGGCCCCATCTTGCCCACTCCCGTATCCACCTTCTTACTCGCCGGTAGCCCCGGCACCTTGAATCCGCCATTTCCTCCCACCCCGGACCCACCAATTTGTGTAAATGTCCCGCTTTTAAACCATTTATCTTGATCGGCTTCCCGTTTCCTCTTGTTCGCCTCGCGCATTTTTGGATCAACCAATTCCAACCCCTGCACCGGCGTAAACGCCAACGAACTTTGTAACCCACTGTTCCCCGCCGTGCTTCCAACCGTTGTACCAACTCCAGATGACCGGAGACCACTCCCTCCTAGTTGCACACCGCTCAACGGCCCACTACGCAATGAAGACGCCGCGCCACCATTCATAGTTGACGCAAACCCCCCCCATCCCTTGTTCTTTTGTCCCAACTTCGCCCGTGTCCTCTGATCAACCTGGACACTGCGGATACGACCGTCATTAGCTGCCCCAATCATACCCAAGCCCACTGACTCATCGCCGAGCCCAGCCTCACGCTCCTCCTTGCCGAACGCCATGCGGTTCTGCGCTTTGCGGAGTTCTGTTTGTGCTGTAGCCGCCTTGGCGTTACGCGCTCGTCTACCACCGCGTTTCCGTGCCGGCTTGTCATCGGGGACCGGGAGGGCCCTTGGGTTCTTTGAAGATGGGGGTGCGGCGATCTTTTCGAGGTTCTCAACTACCTGGTCGTATAGTTTGTGGCCATAGGAACCATCAGCTGGGCTTCGGGCCTGGTCAGCGCGGGCAGCAAGACTGAGTTTGGCGGCGAGCTTCTTCATAGCTTTTTGCTTCATGTCGGTGGTGATGCCCATAATGAGCGGTGAGTAGTAGAGAAAGCCTTGTTGGCGGATACCGATGTTGGTGGCGCGACCGGGGCCGAGTTGCTTTTTGGATCCCCAGGCGGCGAGGTTGCAGGAGGGTGTCTTGAGGAGGCCGGCAAGACCACCAGCAGTATTAAGGATCTGAGCGGCAGTGAGAGAGCCGAGAAGGCCAGTGAGATTTGGGGCGAAAAGGTTCATACGAGATTGAACGTATTCGGTGAGCGTGATCTTGGCTTTGTCGAGCTTGACTTGGAGTTCACATGCCGTGATAATCCGGCCAAGTTCCTCCGGGGTAAGCTCGATACCCTTGGTTCGGGTAGCCTCCATAGTCACGATAAGCACAGTCGGACCATCGACGACTTGCTTCAGGGTGAGACCGAGGGAGTTATTGGCGGAGCTTTGAAGGGTCTTCATGTAGTCGGCATCCATAGGACCGTTGCCGACGATGGCTACAACCTTGGCGTACTCGAGAGGATTAGTGACGAGGGTTTCGAGTTCTGGGAAGCGGACCGAGTAGTGATCACGAATAAACTTGTGAACGAGAACGATTTCGCCATCGATCTGTGTGGAGAGATTGTTTGACTGAGTGAGAAGGGAGTATTCGGGGTGGTCCTCGACGTTACCAATCATGCGGGCCTCGGGTTCGGACTTGAACTTGGCAATTTTCTGTGACCTAATGTGTTAGTAAAACCTGAAATAAATACTGCTAGAAAATGCTTACCTCGAGAACCGGTTCTAGCTTGGAGATCAAGTTGGCCACACTCCGGACGTCCTTGACTCCTCCGAGCTTCATCTCGACTTGGGACGTAGAATCCTCCTCGTCTGCATCATTGTCACCCATGGCAGTGTCTTCGTCCTGTGGACCATCCACCATAGCATCATACTCTCCATTTTCACCAAGATCTGACTTCAAGCCGGTTCTATCGAGAGGAATTTTCTCCAGGCCATCGTTGTCAAAATCATCGTAGTCGTTGCTACCCTCGTCACCAGAGTTGAAATCGTCGAGAAGGTCATCAGCAAGCGTAGCCATGGTGACAGCTTTATGAAGAACAAGTAATATCAGGAAGGGGACCTCGCGATCACAATTGAGTAGAAAAAGTTAAATGAGACAATGATTAACCCGTAATTTTGGTTATGTAAAGCTGCATATGTCCGCTTGATGAATTGGTTCGCTAGTAATTTAGGACAAGGCTGAGATTGCTTCCATAGATTGCTTGCAGAAAAGATTGAAGCCTACTGTGTAGCTGTTAAAAGCAGGGCGCAGGGGTTTAACTGAGCTTATCTATTGGCCAGACTTCTTATCACCTAGACGCATTAAGGCTATTCTCAGCCTTGCATCCACTTTTTTTTTTGGACCTTCCTAGAGCTAGCTTCAACCCGGATCTGAGCCTCCGCGGACCCAGTGCAACACTCCAGTTAGATTGGTCGAAATCATCATCGGAGTTTCAGACATTTTCATCGCTGTTTCAAAATTTGTTGGCCATATCAATCTCAATTTATTAATATATCTCCCTACGACCCAACTCGATATCACCTCCGCCACTCGCCCACCATGGACAGCCGCGGCCCTCCCCGCGTCAAGAATAAGGCGGCCGCCCCCGTCCAAATTTCCGCCGAACAACTCCTCCGCGAAGCCGTCGACCGCCAAGATGTCCCTTTCAAAGCCCCCACCCAACGCTTCGAAGACCTCGAAGAGCTCCACGAATTCCAAGGCCGCAAGCGCCGTGAATTCGAAGACTATATCCGGCGTAACCGCCAAAACATGAACAACTGGCTCCGCTACGCCGCCTGGGAACTCGAACAAAAGGAATATGCGCGCGCCCGGTCCGTCTTTGAGCGGGCGCTGGATGTCCATCCGAACGATGTGCAGTTGTTTGTGCGATACATCGAGGCCGAGATGAAGACGCGGAACATCAATCATGCACGGAACCTGCTGGATCGCGCTGTCACAAGACTGCCAAGAGTCGATAAGCTATGGTACAAGTATGTGTACATGGAGGAGATGCTAGGCAACATTCCGGGAACTCGCACGGTGTTCGACCGGTGGATGCAGTGGCAACCGGACGAGGCGGCGTGGAGCGCCTTTATCAAGTTTGAGAAGCGGTATGGTGAGTTTGACCGGTGTCGTGATATATTTGAGCGGTTTACAACGGTACACCCGGAGCCGAGAAACTGGATTAAATGGGCCAAGTTTGAGGAGGAGAACGGGACGAGTGATATGGTCCGGGAGGTTTATGGGGCTGCCATCGAGGTATTAGGTGATCTATATGTCGACGAGAAGTTGTTTATTGCCTATGCCCGTTTCGAGTCACGGTTAAAAGAGTATGAGCGTTCCAGAGCCATCTACAAATACGCTCTGGATCGGTTACCGAGATCCAAATCTCACCAGCTTCACTCTGAGTACACAACCTTTGAGAAGCAGTTCGGTGATCAAGATGGCCTAGAGAATGTCGTTTTATCCAAGCGTCGGGTACTGTACGAGTCACAGTTGCATGAGACACCACAGAACTACGATGTATGGCTAGATTTGGCGAGATTGGAAGAGAGTGCTCGGGATATCGAAAAGGCGAGAGACGTCTATGAGCGGGCTATTGCCCAGATACCACCAGTCGAGGAGAAGAGGTACTGGCGACGGTACATCTACCTGTTTGTCTTCTTTGCCTTATTCGAAGAAGAAATTGCTGGAGATGTATCACGGGCTAGGAGGTGTATAATGTTGCTCTGGACTTAATTCCTCACAAGAAGTTTACGTTTGCCAAGTTATGGCTTCTCAAGGCGCAATTTGAAATCAGACAAGGGAACCTGCAGGCGGCAAGAAAGACGCTCGGGATGGCCATTGGCATGTGTCCCAAGGATCGGACATTCCGTGGCTATGTCGACCTCGAACTAAAGCGTAAGTACCTATATCGCCAACTTATGACGTCATTTCCATATATACTAACGCCCACAGTCTTCGAATTCGTCCGCTGCCGCCAACTCTACGAGAAACACATCGAATGGAACCCCTCCAACTCCACCACCTGGATTAAATTCGCCGAACTCGAACGTGGTCTCGACGACATTCCCGCTGCCGCGCCATCCTCGAGCTCGCCGTCTCTCAAGACGCCCTCGACATGCCCGAGCTTGTGTGGAAAACATACATCGATTTTGAAGAGGAAGAAGGGGAATATGAGTACGCCCGCGCGTTATACGAGAGGCTATTGGAAAAGACAGGGCATGTCAAGGTCTGGATATCGTATGCCCAATTCGAACTCAACATTCCCGAGTCCGACGAGGAGGACGAAGAGGAGACGCCGGTCTCCGAAGAAGCGAAGGGTCGCGCCCGGGCCATCTTCAAGCGCGCATATAAGTTTCTGCGCGGCGAAGACGAAAAAGAGGACTGCGTCGCATTGCTTAATGCCTGGACGGCGTTTGAGAAGACGCATGGTGGCGAGGAGGACCAGGAGGCGGTCAAGAAGATGATACCGAGACGTGTGATGAAGAGACGGGCGGCGGAGGATGGGAGTATCGAGGAGTATGTGGATTATGTGTTCCCAGCGGAGGAGAGGCTGGTGGGGAATCTGTCAGGGATTATGGCGATGGCACAGAAGTGGAAGCAGGAGGGGAAGGGGTTTGAGAAATATACCATTTGGGAGTGTTTACAAAGGGAGTTTTTCTTCATTTTTTTGTTATTTATTTGGGAATATATATTCATTGTGGTCGTTTATTCGTAACTAACAAATTCAAATCAAAAAACAAATATCAAACACAGTAACGTCAAGTCAAGTCATCAATCATATGGTCAAGTCCTCTTTAGCTCACCCTCCTCCATGGCCATCTAGTGATGGTATGAAGTTACTGGTGGCGGGGAAAGAACACTCGACGCAACACCTACGGCGAATTGAAAAAGTCAGCAAGCGCCTTTTGTACTTCCCCGTCAACACTCGGCATCTCGCGTCGGAACCTGGAGATCCACTCGGAGCCCGAGCCCGCCAAACTATTCATAGTAAAACACAAAGCCATAGGTCAAAACAAACATACGAACAAGAGAATCAAGAAGATTGACGAGAAGAAGCAAAATAAAAAAACAAAGAAAATAATAAATCCACTCAAATCATAAGTCCAAAACATAAAACATAACCCCTTCACTCTCAAGTATTTCAATCACCAATTCTTCTCTCTCGCCGGCGGGTACTCACTTCTGGTTCTCCCTGGCGACTCATTTCTCCCTCTATAGTCCCCTCTATAATCATCCTCCTCATAGTACCACCCCGCACCCCTAGTCATTGGCGGCGACGCCCCGCCATCACCCTGGACCGCTCTCGTCGTGGCAGTCCCCGCGGCCATCGGGACACCAAGGTCCTCTCTGGAATCACCGAATTGTCTGCGTTCCTCATAACGATACCTCGAGACAACTGATGGAGACCTATCGCGCCCACGACTGCGATCACGGGACACTGAACGCTCCCGGGAGTTCCCGAGACCTAACTTTGCCAGGGCCCTCCGCCCAACCGACTGACTCCTTGCCCTTGACGCCCGATCCCTCGACATCGAGCGCGACCGTGACTGACTGCGTTCCCTAAGACGTCTCGGCGCCGAGTTATCTTCCCCATACGCCATATCATCCTCATAATCCTTGCGTCCCTCCTATGCTTCTCATCACTCCCCCGACAACAACTTCTTTGTCCCAATCGCCGCCGCCGTGGCCCCTGCAATTTTCTTTAAACTGCTGCTGCTCTTGCGGCTCTGAGACCCCGATCGACTGCGCGAATCGGACCCTTTGCGCGGCCGCGAGCGGGAACGACCAGTGCGGTCATCACGGTAGATGCGATCCTTGGACCCGTTGATCACCCGGTTTCCAACAAGGCCACCAACGACAGACTCAATGAGTGAAAGTTTCTTATGCTTTTGCTTTTCAGGGTCGCGGACGCGGTCAATGGCGCCGGCGCTGAGTGCGGCCGTGACGACACGCTTGGCCTTGTCACCTTTCCAATCGCCGGGTTCCTTGGCGACACGGAAGGCTTCGGTGGCACCAGCGAGGAGAGAAGCAACAGCGGCCTTTTGGGTGCGGCCCATGCTGTTGAGTTTGCTGCTGCTGCTGGAGCGGACAGAGTGGGTGTCGTGGTGGGATGACGACGATGATGACGATCCGACGAGTTTCTTAGCGACGGCACCAAGGGCAGTAGCGCCGAGGGCTGATTCGAGAAAGCGGGAGTTACCTTTGCGAGAAGTCTCATAATAATCGTAGTCATAATCATCCCCATAGGCAAGGGCCATTTGTTGCTTTTCCTTCTTCTTGGTAAGCATCTCAGCCCCTGGTATGCAGCGAGGCCACCGGCGGTGGCAATGGCGGCGGAGGCAAGCAGGTTCCGGTGGGGTTTGCGGTCCTCGTACTTGTCAGCTTCACGTCTATCGTAAATCTCCTTGGCTCCAGCGGTGAGACCGGCGCCCAGGACAGCGGCGAGGATCATGTTCTTGTGGCTCATGACAGCCTTTTGAGTGTTAGAGCGGCGCATCGAGTTGTCTTTGTAGCCATAGTAGTCGTCGCCATGGCGACCGTCGTGGGAACCTCCGTCATGGTATTCACGGGTGCGGTGGATGTTCCGAGTAGTTGTGACGGAGTCGAGGGCGTAGTCGGAATCCCCATGAGGCGAAGCGACGACGAGGGCATGGGAAGAGCGGTAGGGCTTGCCAGAATGGTGGGATGAGGTGGTGGAGTAAGTGTCATAACGGTCATCGTAACGGCGGTCGTCGTAGCGGTCATCATAACGGTCGTCATACCGATCGTCATACCGATCGTGGTGGTGGCGATCGTAGTCGTAGTGTGACATGGTGCCGGTTTGTGTGAGGATGGGTCCTCGGTGGGGTAGTGATAAATGGTTGAAAGTGGGGGTAAGATGAATATATCTAAAGATAGAAGTACAAGAGCTAGAAGAGCGGAAGGAATGGAATATGGAAACAAGTGGGGAGTTCGGATTTTAATATAGGAAGGACCCCAAGAGTTTCACGATGATCAGTGAATAGAATGTTATATGAGAGGGGTTAAGTAAAGGTAGCGTGTAAGTGGGATGAAGAGCTCTTAGTCAAACTCGTTATATGAAACAGTTGAATAAGGAGGTAGCCTGTTGTTGATGATAACAACCAATAAGGTAGTAAAAAGAATAATTATCTAAAGAACAGAATTTACAAAACAAATATCAAAGCCCCTCAGCTCATCCCCAACAGCAGCAGAGTCATCTATTTATACCAAAAGAAGCACCGTGCCACCTCTCCCCTCCCCCCCCTCCTGTCACAAAACATGGCTCCGCACACACAGACGATACGATGCTAGTCGCCCGCTTCACATCAGCACCCAGCCCGCCATATCGCTCATTTCCAATCTTCAATTTTCCACATCCCCCCGGGAATAATACCAATCCAGGTCTCTCTTCTCTCTTCTTCTGGCCTCATCAATAAAATCTCAATTAAACAAAAAGAATGGCAATAATACCCACGGAATATCCACGCTGAGTAATGAAACCTCCCACTATGGATCGGTCGTGCAGTCAACGTCATGTTTACGGCAAAAATAGCGTCACTCACTAGGTTCTTTCTCAAATAAGGGCCACCCAAGTAACCCCCAGGTACCTACCTTCCTCTCCGCAACGACATCATCGTGCTTATGGCAGTGGCCGCCCAGAGGTAAAAACAAGGAAGGGATCTCCGGGGGATAGTGGCTCAGCGGGAAGGTGGGGACTAGGCGGACAGAGTGTATGCACATAAGTGGGGACATGTCATGATGGGAGTAGGGGTTTAGATCGTTATGGCCGAAAGGACTCCCCTAAGGTCACGTAGCCGGAAAGATATAAGTGGTGCTAAGTCTCGGCTTTGTGGGCTGCGGAGTATGTTCTGCAGAGTGTTTCGGGGAATGATTGACTTGGGGCTACCTGGGTTGGTCACACGTAGTTGTGTGGATTGACAGGGAAGGGACGGCTTGGTTAGCGACGGGCATGATGATGTTGGTGGGGATCTCTGCAGCTAAACAAGTCATGAGGTTCTTTTGGGAAAATAGCCGCATTCCGACTGTAGTGGTGTTGTCGCAGTGCTTGACTTGCGTGTGGACATTATCAAAGGGTCCCCGAATCCACAATGGCTTCGTCTCATACGGATCTCCCAGTATGCATCCAATCGTCTACATGCTCCCGCTTGAATTTGCCTATGGACTCCCGAGACTCTTCTCACGGTTACAATATCCCCCATAGAAATCCCTCCTCGCCAATTATTGTCCCCAACCCCCCAGCCGGTAGAAACGGTGCCATCAACACGGCTTACATCAGAATCCCTCACCACCTACCTACCCTCTACCCAACCATCTCGCCTCAATACCCGACAGCCTCAAGGGCCATCTAATGCCCCAAGCAATCATCCCAAGTTTCAACCCAGCACCCCTTCGCCCCTTGTCCTCAACAATATATACCTCGATGGAATCACTAGAGGCACTTGTTTGATATTGACGCTGTCGATATTCTTATTACTTTCTTTGTTTGGACATCTATTGAGACGGTCCCCGCACTTGCTCCCTGGTGAGGAAAACAACTAGTCATTTTATAGTACGCCTCATTTATCATTATGATGTTCGCGGCCGAAAAGATAGGAGAAGATGAGATGTACTTCCAGATGTACTTTTTTTCTTTTTAATCTTGCCAGCTCGTATCATCATCAGCCAATCAGCTTTCGGTGCAGTCAACTGCCGCATTGCTTCTAGAATGAACCCTCATGGTTATGTAATCCCCCCATCAATCCCTATTCCAGCCCACCAATGACCTCATCCCTCGCCACCGACCTCTTGCGTCATAATTGTCTGCAGAGAAACCCACTTCTTAGTCATTGTCCTCCACACAGAAAGACAGCGACTAAAGAACAAAGAATATTTAAAATTAGCATATTAATTAAATCTACTATTCAAACGTCAAAATTACAATCCATTGATTAATTTAACAAGTCCAACAATGCTATCTATTGTCTTATCTCCAGCTCATAGCCCTCTCATTTAATCCATGACACAATTAAACCCTAAATAAATGTCTGTAAATCTCACCATTATACTGCATTAATTAATCCTCTGTCTGCACTCACTTAATGTACCATGCTGTGTCTCAACACCCCTTCCAATCTTTTATTTTCTTCCTTTCCACATTAATGTTTTCTTTATTTTCCTCATCGAACATCTCCTCTTATAAAAACCTCCGTGTTTCTCTTTGCTCTCCGTTAAAGCCCTTAGTGTTTGATATACAGTTTTAGAAGCCTAAATCTCCGTCCGCCCTATATTCAACATCGCCCTAATTTATATATCGCTCATTGTAATAACCCTATGTCTGAACATCTGACTAACCTTCAAGCCTTACCGATGTCTTATTCCATGTGATGCTAAATAAGCAACTCGCCCAATCATCTCCTTAGTCCCCAACAAAGCGAATATCTCCCCACAAAGGCAATTTTTCCAACCCTGATGACCACTGTCCCATGATCGTGCAAATTTCAAATCCTTATCCCTCACATCTCTGTGCGACATCCTCCTTGCAAACGAGGCCGCCCCCCTCTCTGCATAAACAATCAATACGCCTTAGCTGCTCTCTCGGCTGCCCCTGGAGGTCACAATATGCATGAATTCCCTACGTCACCGACAGACGAGACAAATATAGATAAACAATTAGTTCATGCGCAGCTCTATATCAAGATAATCAGGAATGTTTCTAGAGAGGCTATCAGGGAATCTCCACTTTATCCCCGATATCCGTTCTATTATTGTTTTACGCAATGAATGAGCTTTATAAGAGTGAATAATTGCTTTTTTTTTTTTTTGCTTTTTGCTTTTATGACTTTGTATTTGAAATGTATATGATATGCAAAAAAAAAAAAACTTTAAAAATCAAAACCAAACCTCGAATCAAACAATCTCCAATGATCACCATCATTCTTCTCCCGACTAATCTTCTAATAATCTGCAATAAAGGTAACGAACCGAAATAACCTAGCAAAAGAAAGAGATAACTTTTGACTGATAGAATGTGTCTAGCAACCATCCCATAATAAAGTAAAAGAAAAAAAAGAAAGGAATAAACACTAAGAAACATGACGGAAAAGGGTGGACACATGGTGACATGCAAGATAAAGAAACAAAAAGAAAGAGGATAAACCCAACAGTGAATACCCACGCGTGATCATGTGTTAAACAAGCAATCAAATCTTGATTCCACGAAGCCTGGAGCGTTAGGTGTTGTATGCTCTGGACTTTGTGTATTATGATTTCTTTGCTTGTTGTCCTCTTTTTACACCACTGTCTGGATCCAGGAAAACTATAACTCGAGTCTGTCTCTCGTAAAAGAAAGAACACTAGATTCAAGACAGTTGGACTGTCGTTGCTGAAGGTTACACCCGATGGCCCTAGCCAAAGGTCACTGAAAACTTAAGAACTCAGCTGGCGATGAGGTATCCCGAGGTAAATGGGAAAGATGCGAGAGATAGATGTGTAGAGGCAATAACGCCAAAGAAAAAGCGAAAAAAGACAAGCAGAATAAAAAAGGAAACTAAAGAAATGATGTCCGTTCTGGTATTGGAAAAACGCCGGTCGCAAAAGTCCAGCCGGACCATACACATAGACCACCAACGAGAGTGATATTGATAAAAGACACGAGTGTTGTACAACATGGACGAAGCCCCCATCTATGACAAGAACTAACATCCAGAAGTGATGATTGTGATATCATCAAAGAGGCCATTATAACACAAAGTAGACCATAGTCGCCACAGTCAACCTAAGAAAAAAAAGCTCCAACGAACTGGTGTAGCTGCCGCAAGGACATGTGAGCAATGGGCTACCTCTGATCTGATGTCGGCCTTCTAGAAGTGAAGACTATAGACTAAAAACCTTGACAGATTCAGAACTAGTGAATAGCAAAAAAAAAAAAAGCACAAGAACATCAGCCATCATGACGGCCGCGAAGACCTAACATGCCACTTAGTTATGAGCCTCCGAAATAAGCGCCTCACCCTCAGTGTTACCAGGAACGCCGCAGCCGAAGGAGAGAACGACGGGACGCTAGCAGACAACGGCGTCGCGTTGTTGTTACCATTGGAACTAGCGTTGAAGCTAGGAGCATACACATTATTCCCAGCGTTCATGAAAGGGTACTGGTATCTAGAGTTGTACCCGCGGTAGCCCTGCTGAGGGTAACCCTGGAAGCCTGTGGGAGACATCATAGGGTACATGGGGGCAAACTGCTGCTG